>JBBGZY010000972.1:1690000-2935000 GCA_037952925.1 Lithobates clamitans | reverse complement strand
GCTGTTACAGGCGTTTGGCGTTTGAAATGCCTCTGAACATCTGTCCTGAACACATTTTTTTTGCTTTCCAAAAAATGCTTCTAAACTCCACTGCCTAGAAACGACCCTGTGTACATGTACTAATAAGATAACATAGAGGAGAGTTCAGGAGCAGCAGAAAAAAATGCCCAACTGCTCCTAAACGTCCGTTTACCAGCAGCAGTGTAGATGAAGCCTAAAAGTTTAAAGTGATCCTAAAGTCTCTCTTTTTTTTTTTTTTTTCTTTAAAAATAAAAAACATGTTCTTGCCTGCTCTGAGAAAAGGTTTTGTACAGAACAGCCCAAATCCTCCTCCTCTTCTCGGGTCCCTTGCCAATGTTTCTGGCCCCTCGCTCCTACTGAGTGCCCCCACAACAAGCGGCTTGCTATGGGGGCACCCGATCCGAGCTGAAACTCTGTGTGTTCATTCAGACACCTAGCCACAGTTCGCCCCTCTCTCTCCTCATTGGCTTACTGACCTTGATTGACAGCAGCGGAAGCCAATGGTGCCACGCTGCCATCTCAGCTATTGAGGGAGAGTCCCGGGTAACCTAGACTGTCCTTCAGCTTGGCTGGATTGAGATGGACCTCAGGTAAGTATTAAGGGGGCTGCTGCACACAGAAGGTTTTTTGTCTTAATGCATAGAATGCATAAAGATACAAAACCTGACTTTACAACAACTTTAAGTCGCCATTTAAGTTTCTTTTAAATATAAAAGCCCCAGAGAGTTCTAAAACCACCTCTGCCTAATCAAAAACCTCAACCCTTCATATTTTCTATCCTGGCAAAGCAACGAGGTTTAAAGGGACACACATCCATTGAAAATCCCTAGTTTTAAAACTGTCTCATTTAGTAGTATAACTGAATAAGACAGTTGTCTCGTTTTTTATTAAAAGACATCGTTTTGGATAAGATTATTCAATTTTTTTCAGGCCAAGTAGATGGTCACGAAGGACCAGTAGATTGGGACCTGATTTAGTCCTTTGGCCAAGTAGTTTTAAAAAAAAAAAATTTGCACTCTTGAGACCAGCCTAAAATCCTCCAACTTGCGCAAGTGCATTGTATCGCTGACGCCTGGCATCCTGACGATGCCGAGATCAGTGGATCACCTTTCCGTGTTAACGTCACAGCTATCTCCGGCAAGGCACTCTGCTCTCATGTGGACGACATGCGTTGAAGCCACAAGGCTCATTTTGGGTAGAAGATTCAGGACAGCATCCAAGATGGTGGTGGGGGGAAAAAGGTCTACATCTAACAACAAAGTATGCTACATTATGTTGTGTGAAAAAAGAAACAAAAAAAGCAAGGACACAGGAACTTAAAGTGGTGGAGAGGCTGAAAGTTTTTTTCATCTTCATAGTTTTTTATGCATGAAGGTATACTTTCTGTGTGCCGCTCTCCAACACTTACCTGAGCCCCTCTCAATCCAGCGATGTGTTCAAGAGCCTTGGCTGTCCTGGGACTCCCTCTCCTCATTGGCTGAGACAGCAGAGGGAGCCATTGGCTGTCAATCACAGGCAGTGAGCCAATGAGGAGAGAGCAGGGGGCAGGGCCTAGCTGCAGCTCTATGTCTTATGGACGCATAGAGCAGGGGTCGGGAGTGAGCAGGCACGACTGCCCCCAGAGCAAGCGGCTTGCTATTGGGGGCGCTGGTCAAGGGGGAGGAGGCAGGAGTGCCAGCAGGGTACCTGAGAAGAGGAGGATCTGGGCTGCTCTGTGAAAAAAAAATACTGCACAGAGCAGGCAAGTATAACATATTTGTGTTTTTTTTTTTAATTTTTTATACCAGTTTAATAAAACACTTTCACATTTAGTGCAAAAACTAATCCACAGTGTCGTGCTGTATCATGAACAAAAAAACCTGCATATAAATCAAAAAAACTCAGTCCCTAATCATATACATCAACAGATAAATGAAAGAATGTGCATACATCAGAATTCCATGCAATAGATAAAGTGCAACAAAGTCCATATAAATTTGCAGAAAAAATCTCCCACAAGTGATTGATGAATAACCTGATCACATATATGGAAATAATAACGTCCAACCACCACCAGGTCATCTCACTTGTGCTCCCCGCAGATAAGTGTAGGATCACCTCTAGGAGTGTGGACCCCCCCCCAAGCTAAGTTGGGTCAAAATACACCTGTGAGCCACCCCAGGGCTCAATGAGATAAATCCAGATCCGCTGGCTCCTATGCTCCTCCCGCAATCTCCTCCACAGTTGTCAGCAACAAGGTATATGCAGAGAAAATACTCTAATAGTGCTCAAATTGTTTTTAACCTTGCAAATGTTTAATACAAGTGTACAGGGTACTCATACTTGTAGTATAGGTGCTACCAGCACACCACACTGTAACAAACATATAGGCTGTATGTGTGTCTCAAAAAGCGGCACATCCACTATCTCCCGATCGGCTGCTAAAACCTCATTAGAGCCCGAGTGCCTTCACCGTCCTTGCCCCTCCCCTACGCGTGTCGACACAGGGTCACATGTTTTCCTCGGGGAGATCTCACTTACATTAAGGTAAGCAGCGTGCAGCATAGTCTTGAAGGAGATGACCGTTCACTGATTGTAAAAGTCTTTAGCGCTGGAGGCAAGACTGTGTCAGTGATCAAGCCAGACCCGCCAAAAACCTGATGACCGGCGGTTTGTCTATGGCCATAACATTTGGGGCAGGCATTGGGAGGGATGGGAACACAACGAATTTCAGAGTCTCCGCTTCCTTTCCTAAGTGACCCAGGAATGGAATAAAAAAACGGCTTTTAAGCCGGTGGTTGGGGCAAACTGAGCGCCACAATTGTTAAGTGCTGCTGCACTGTGGCGAGCAGATGGAATAACAGTCCGCACTGCCTGGCTCATGGGAGCTGGTTAACAATTTGTTGGTATGCACACCGGATAAACAGAGGAAAGCACACTAATAAGACAAAGATGGTAGATGAATATCATAGGAAGTGTCAGTTGGTGAGCATAGAGAATCAACATAGTAAGACAACAATAACTAAAATATCACATGCAACCTCTAAATCAAAACCTAAAGTATAAAAAAAAAAATGATAAAAAATGCATATTCTATGAAATTGCCCACAATTCTGAGCTCATTATCTTAAAGGGGATGGTTATAAAGATAAATTGCATATATAAAGATAAATTGCATATATAAAAATCCTATATATGTGGAGGAAATAAATATACTCATATAGTCATTCTGATGTCAGCAATATATGTGCCATATTAAAATAGTGGTGTAACCCCCTTGTTCCTATTATGTATAAACTTTACTATACAAGTATGAAAACTCATAAAAGGGCTAAAAGAAGTAATTATGTGGCCTATTATAGTAGTGTTGTGAACCACTCTATATAAGGCTGAAGAATTCATAAACGATTTTATGATGGTGTGGACCTCCTTACTCTTCATTTAACCCTTTTGGAGACAGTGAAAAAAGATGAGAAGATGCTTTCTTGCAGCATTGTGCAGGGCTTAATTCTGCTTTAAGACACACCTGAACTTTTGTAGCCTAAAGCTCCAGGGCACTCAGGGATAAAAAAAAAATCAATGCATTACTATGGTGGTGGTTCAGATCTCCACTCCAAAATACCCGAAGCCAAACGCATTAAACTAAAAAAAAATAAAAATGGTAGAATTGCATTGGTGCACACCAAAATGCATAATACACACATTTTGACATGAGTTAAAGTGCATCTTTAGGCTGGCTTCACACTATAGCGAAATGGATATGGGTATTCCCCACATCCAATTAGCATGTCAGAAGACTGTGACCGGCTCTCAATGGAGCTGGTTTATACAGCTCCAGGATTTCTGCAAAGTGAATTGCACTGGAGTCCTTTTGCGTCTTCTGGTCTGTTTTAGGTCCGAATTCAGACAAAAATCCGGACCGAAATCAGACCTAAAACCGTGAACAGAGACGCTCCGGACCTCTGCTGTGAGCCGCTCTACATGGCAGTGTGAGCCCAGCTTTAAGCTGATATGTCTACACAGCAACACGTAATGTCACAAATGATACTGTTTTCTGTAGTCTAATACGAAAACGCCTGAAGCTTAAACGTAGTAACAAAATGGGTGAAAAGCAAGCAAAAGCGCAATGCTCGGATGTGAATGAGACTTTTTATACTATTGCAGGAAACGTAAAAAGGAGACAAAAATGTGGAGTTTATTGTACCCCATGCACACAAAACATGGATGGTTGCACCATCACTTTGTTTTTATTGTTTATATGTTTGTTTGTTTTTAACATTTTGTAAAAAAAATGTTTTAAATATTTTGCATATCGGTGTATTGTGTGCATGGGGTACCAATAAAGTCCCAATTCTTGTCTTCTTTTTGAGTTTCTTGCAAATAGGATGTGGTGGTACCCCTCTAGGGTAAATAACTTGGCATTGATCCCATCCTTTAATTTTGTACTTCTGTACATAGTGCTGTCGCCGTAAGGTTCAGGCACTTTGTAGGTCAACTGATATGCAGTTTATAGCACTGCTAGAGCCTGTTGAGAATGCTGTCCAGTGTTTGCATGTTGTATTTCTATTCCTTTTGTCCTTTGCAGATTTCAAGTTGTAGATTCTACTTTCCATCTGAGACCATTAAATAAAATTTAAATATTTAAAGTATTACTAAACCCACAACTGTAAAATCAGTCTGCATATGCAGTAAAGCATGCTTGATATACTCACTGTGGAAACGAAGGGGTTAATCCTCTGCACTGTGTAACAGTGCCCACCAGTGCTGTCAATCGGTGCCCATCTGTGATGCCTGTCAGTGCCACATATCATTGCTGCCTTATCAGTGCACATCAGTGATGGAAAAGAAATACTACTTTACAGAATTTTTTAACAACTGAAAAGTTTGAAAAAGGGCCTAGTTTGAGTACAGTGGTGCCAGGAGGCTTTTTACACAAAGCAGAGCACTTTCCCAAGCTGTCAGCCTTGGACTATAGAACACCTCCTCTTTATGTTACAGAGCTCAAGAGAGGGAGAGGTGTGTAGTCCTAGCACACTTCTGTCCTACGGTGACAATGCAGCTCTTAGATACAGTACAGAGAGTGAGCCATGTCATCCTAGGGGGAAAAGCCTGAAGATGCATCCATCACACCAGCTGTGTATTTAGCTGTTGGTTGCAGTGGCACTTTAATGGTTTACCCTTTTTTTTTTTTTTTTCATAGTTTTGTTGCCACATTCTGACATGGCTTCGCTGACGAGTTTTTATAGACGTGTGTTGTTGACTCTTCTCCAGCACAAACATGACATCTAAAGCATGGGGGGGTTTGTGGAGGGACTTTAATCTTTCTCCAATAAAAGCAATCGCTTCCCTTTTTATTGGCGTTGTGTCCAGGCTACACCCCACAGCACTGGCAACAAGTTGAAAGTTAATCTGTGCGTTCAGATCATCCTTCATTAAAGAAAAAAAAAAACATTTGCCTTCTGTGAGATCTAAGTTTATCGCTCCACTGTTAGTTGCTTTGGTTTACGTCAGGGCTGGACAGATTTCAGAGGTTTCATATTTTAATTTTTTTTGTATTTTTATTTTTTTATTTTACTATCTTTATTTTTTTATTTATTCATTTTTTACATGGATTTAAATTGTATTTTTATGCAATGAGGAGCATTGCATTAGACAACCTATTCCAGAGGTCCTGCTTTTTATTTCCAAGCCTACCTTTTCCCAGTTCTGCAGTATTGGGTGACCCCTTCCCTTGTCTACTGAGGCTCTGGATTTTTTTTTTCTTCCAGAAATGCACATTATTATATATCTATATCTATCTATCTATCTATCTATCTATCTATCTATCTATCTATCTATCTATCTATCTATCTATCTATCTATCTATCTATCTATCTATCTATCTATCTATCTATCTATCTATCTATCTTGTCGCTCCTTTTTTTGTTTAGCGCAAAAAATAAAAACCGCAGAGGTGACCAAATACCACCAAAAGAAGGCTCTATTTGTGGGCAAAAAAAGGACATACATTTTGTTTGGGTACAGTGTTGCACGGTATATATAAAATCTGACATGTTCTATTTCCTTACATTTTAAAATAAACATAAAATAGCTGTTACAGAATACACCCAGGAAATCTATATCTATACCCAGTCCCCTTACGTTGTAACAAGCCCAGTATAATGGTCTGTGTGCTGGGCGATTCCGCTATGTGGAGCTCGTATTTACATTTCACAGATGTTGGCCACATAACCGGCTTCTGGTTAAACATTACATCCATCTGGTTATTGGGTTCATCCAGCAGTGAAACACTTGTCGCTAATTGAGCACCTGTCTGTGGGAATGGTGTATGTGACGTACCATTGTATTCGTGTATCTTTGCTCCTACGTGTCTCCACGCACTCCATCCTGAATGCCTAGCAGCTGTTTACAGAACTGGGAGCACACTGACCCGGGAATTGTCATTTACATTTGAAAAAGGCATATTAACCAATTAGGAACTGGCTATATATGTTTTCCTTTTGTCGCATTAAAGTAGAACTCAAATGTATTTTTTTGCACTTATATTAAGAATCCATTTAAAAATAATGGGCTGTGAATGCACAAAAAATAGGCCCTGTGCTACCTCATCTGTGTGTTGCAGTTCACTATAATGTGGATTCATTGCAGCTTACTCTAGATGTGCATTGGGGTGTAATTAACTTCTCAGTTCACCTTAGTACACAACTACAGGGTGTCACCATATGATGCAATAATGGAGGTCATGATACACCTTTATGGTGTGAATGAGCTCTTCCTGAATGACATTTCTGTGTATCAACAGTTGGCATTTTATTTTTTTTTTAATATCCTGTTTTGTTTTTTACTTTTTTTTTTTTTTCTATCTCAGTGCTGCTTTTCTTCTCCAGACACTTTTAGCCACTTACCAGAATACATACATACATATCAGAATCTGTAATTCAATATATAGAGCAGAAAATGTATACAGTAGAAACACAAAAATTAATATACACTTTCTTTATCACATATCAGATAAAAAATGATGTGTATATTTTTACACACACCCTTCAAAAAGTTTTCACACTTTTTTTTAAACTGTATTAAATATGAAAAAGTACGGACACTTTTTGAAGACCCGTGCGTATGTGCGTGTGTGTGTGTGTGTGTATAATTATCTCACAAAAGTGAATACACCCCTCACATTTTTGTAGATATTTTTATTATACCTTTTCATGTGACAACACTGAAGAAATTACACTTTGCTACAATGTAAAGTAGTGAGTGTACAGCTTGTATAACAGTGTAAATTTGCTGTCCCCTCAAAATAACTCAACACACAACCATTAATGTCTAAATCGCTGGCAACAAAAGTGAGTACACACCTAAGTGAAAATGTCCTTATTGGGCCCAATGTGTCAATATTTTGTGTGACCACCATTATTTTCCAGCACTGCCTTAACCCTCTTGGGCATGGAGTTCACCAGAGCTTCACAGGTTGCCACTGGAGTCCTCTTCCACTCCTCCATGATGACATCACAGAGCTGGTGGATGTTAGAGACCACGCGCTCCTCCACCTCCTGTTTAAGGATGCCCCACAGATGCTCAATAGGGTTTAGGTCTGGAGAAATGCTTGGCCAGTCCATCACCTTTACCCTCAGCTTCTTTAGCAAGGCAGTGGTCATCTTGGAGGTGTGTTTGGGGTCGTTATGTTGGAATACTGCCCTGCAGCCCAGTCCCTGAAGGGAGGGGATCATGCTCTGCTTCAGTATGCCACAGTACATGTTGGCAATCATGGTTCCCTCAATGAACTGTAACTCCTCAGTGTCGGAAGCACTTATGCAGCCCCAGACCATGACACTCCCACCACCATGCTTGACTGTAGGCAAGACGCACTTGTTTTTGCACTCCTCACCTGGTTGCTGCCACACATGCTTGACTCCAGCTGAACCAAATAAGTTTATCTTGGTCTCATCAGACCACGGGACATGGTTCCAGTAATCCATGTCCTTAGTCTGCTTGTTTTCAGCAAACTGTTTGCGAGCTCTCTTGTGCATCGTCTTTAGAAGAGTCTTTCTTCTGGAACGACAGCCATACAGACCATTTTGATGCAGTGTGTGGCGTTCTTTAGTGTTGTCACATGAAAAGATATAATAAAATATTTACAAAAATGTGAGGGGTGTACTCTCTTGTGAGATTGTGTATGTATGTAAATATAATTAGTGTTTGTGTGTGTGTATAAATAAATATTACTGCTCATCTGTTTTGCAAAGCTTTGGCTATAAAATGTGTAGAGCTCATCAGTGACCCTTCTTTTCTCCTACCTCTGGAGCTTATCTGCCAAAAGAATTATATATGGTCCATTTTTGGGACAGAGCAGTTGGTCACCTTGACCTATTGTATAATGTAATAAATTTGGGTTGGATATTTACTTTGGGTACACCAATATTATGATTATCCGAATAATTTTTAAGAGGTAGTTGGTGTTTTTATGTACAATTTCTTTTTTATATTAAGTAAAAATAAAATAATGTATTCTGATATATGGTTGTGAATTGATATCTGGTGCCTTTAAAAACCCAAGTACTCAGGTGTTTTAATATTGTAACTAATAGAGTTTGGCACTTTTATGACCACCCACATTCTGGATTTAAAGAATATGTTAACCCAACATTTCATATTCCTGATATGTGCCTGCCGTATCATGTACTTTTATGAAAAACTATCCTGTTCTTTGTATTGCTTCCTTTGTGTGAAATCCCTGGCGTTCCTGCCAGTCCCTCTGCTTTCCTAATAAAACCTGACCACACTATGCAGGAGAACACACCATAGTCAGTTTTTCTAGCTATGCTGGGAACTCAGCCCGCTCTCCTCCAATGATCAGACATCAGACTTGTCCTGCTTGCCTTTCATTGAAAAGGTCAGTGTTCTGCTGTTTCTCCTTCCCTAGCTCCTTTTTATGCAGCTGAGAACAAAGGGTATGTGATCACTTATAAAAAAAAAAAAAGATAAAAAGATACAGGTATTTATAGTGTTTGTGTGTGTGTGTGTGTGTATGTATGTATATATATATATATATATATATATATATATATATATATATATATATATATATATATATATATATATATATATATATATATATATATATATATGTATATATATATATATATATATATGTATGTATGTATATATATATATATATATATATATATGTATGTAAAAAGTGAGGGCTTACAATGACTTTAAATTGGGAGATAGTTGTCACCCTTAAAAAGGAAGCGCCTAAACAAGGACCTTTAATGCAGCATCACCAGGGATTGTTTTAATGAAAACTGCAGATTTTAAAAGGCTGGAAAGAACTTTGGGAATGACTAACGTTTTAAAGCCTATATGATATTTTATTATTGGGTTTAGATCTACTAGTATGAGGCTTTACGAACTGTGTTCTGCTATACCCAGTTTCTGATATATCCCATGTCTTTCAGGTTAATGGACACATCTCCGGTACTGCTGACATCTACCAGGAGCGGCTGGGTCGCCTGGAAAATGACAAGGAGTCGCTAGTGCTGCAGGTACAGAGATCTGCGATGATTCACTATCTGGTGAAGCATCCCCCCCTTTTTCCCCTTCATCAAGATCTGAAATTACACACTAGTTTCCTCTGGGCTCCTTCACATTCTACTTCTTTATTCCAAGTCCTGCCGTGTCTCTTCCCAGAGAGTTGGGGGAAACTTCTTGTCAACTGTAGCTAGATCGACAAGGTACCAATCATGTTACCTGTAGCCCAGATGAAGTAGATATGGACAGTTCACAATCGGCCATAGTGGTGAGATTTTCAGGCAGGCCCAAGGGCACAGCCCTGGACCCCCCTGCTACCCTAGGGCCAGACTGCCATGGACTACTCAAATTATACATTTTCTTATTTAATAGGTTTTGCTGTTGAAATTTCATCAAAATCTTAGTAGCTGCATGGGAGTTTAGTCTCCAGAAAGATGCTTGTTTCCTATCATTTACCATTAATGTATTTGAATATATTTGAGTTTTCTCAATTACGTTTCCCATCTTCTCATTAAACAGGTGAGTGTGCTCACTGACCAGGTAGAAGCTCAGGGTGAGAAGATACGAGACCTGGAGTTCTGCCTGGAGGAACATAGGGAAAAGCTGAATGCTACGGAAGAAATGCTGCAGCAGGTGAGAAGGCACCCCCTGCTGGGGATAAGATAAAATATTTGAAGGACACCTGTACACAAGAGACTTTTACAGGTCTGTTCCTGGCAACCAAAATCCACAATTATGTTTTTCAATTGTCTTGTACTTGCAACCTGATTTTTGCCTTTGAATGGTACAAGATGCTGTTGGCCAAGGGTCTGTCTTGTTAGATGCATATTACAGAAAATCTCATGTTCGCTAGTGATTCCAGGTCTTGAATGAGATTGCTAGACTGTTGCTGAAATAAAGGAAAGGGATGGTCAGCACTCAGGATGACATCCAAAATAGTATTTCTTTATTAAATGCATGTACAAAGCTGTAAAACGGCCTACGCGTTCAGACTTTAGTCCCTAGTCATGGCTGATAAAAAACAAAATAAGTAACACTTAAATAGTATATACAAAGGTCACATGATTACTCACAGGTGAATTAAAAATGCAAAAGGGAAAACCTGACATGACTGTGCAATGGAACACATCACAAAAAATGGACATATGAAAAACCAGGCATAGTAAAAAGTCATCCACAATAGCATGCGTAGTTTGTATTTTTTCCAAAATGGAACATCATAAAAATAGTGGGTGCTACATAAAGATAATATTGCCGAGATGCTAAATTAATAAGAAAAAAATAAATAAAAATGATTTTGTAAGCATGTGAAAAGCCTGGCATATAAAAAGCAGACCACAATTAATATTATCTCAAAACAGAAATTCAATATATCAGTGGATGCTTCATAAAGATGACAATACCTGCACATAAAAAAAAAGAAATAATGTTTTAACATATGAAAAGCGACCTACAGTAGCATGCGTGGTTTATAATCCCAACATCATGTGCAATAAAACACAGTCACAGAAAATGTAGACATAGGAAAAGCCAGGCATAAAAAAAGCAACTCACAATAACATCCATGGATTATATGATTATAAAACAGGACATATTTACATTGGTGGGGGCTACATAAAGATTCTAGACTGTTGCTACCTTTGCAAGACTGCTGCTACCTCTGCGGAGGCTGGTAGGCGCGGTGGCCTCCTCGGCGGAGACTACTGCTACCTTGCAAAAGAAGGCTAATAATTTTTTATTTTGTCACAACGTAACGTTGATGTAAACCCTCACATACACCCAGTGAAGTGAACAGCCTCAGATGATACACAGATATGAAACAAATCTCCCTACATAAGTTTTACATGTATATCTGCTGTCTTCATCTTTCTATACTGTTTAGAAACTGTGCCTCCTGTTTAGAATTTTCTCTTCCTGATTCACCTGTGGGTGTGGATACTTTGCTTACACTGGGAGACAGCTGATTTGAAGAAAGGGGACACACCCAGCTCCACATAGGAAGGGACTTGCAGAGCTGTGCTGTGAATAGACCAGCTCTCCGCTAATTTATTTATAGCACCCACCCCAACACAAAATTCAGCCTATTTTTATCACTGTTGACAGAACTTGTCAGAAGTTTTCACGCTGATAACAGAAGAAAGGAGTAGGAGAAAGCCACCGGACTTAGGGCTTTGAAGAGAGATGAGAAAACTCTGCAAAGTTCACGAATTAGGTTTACATCCACTTTAACCTTAAAGTGATACTAAAGGATCCTTTTATTTAAAAAAAAAAAAAACATGTCATACTTACCTCCACTGTGCAGCTCATTTTGCACAGAGTGGCCCCGAACATCCATTTCTGGGGTCCCTCGGTGGCTCTTGTGGCTCCTCCCCACATTAGTCAACCCCCTTGGAGAAGCACTCTCCCAAGGGGGTTACCTTGCGGGCGCGCTCCCGAGTCCAGCTTTCGGCGTCCATAGAGGCCGAATGCAGGACTCGGCCCCCCCCCCCGGCACCCGCGTCATTGGATTTGATTGACATTAGCAGGAGCCAAGGGCTGTGCTGCTATCAATCTATCCATTCAAGAGCCGGGAACCCGTGGATAGAGGGACGGCTGGACGCGCCGACAGAAATTCGGGGCTCAGGTAAGTAAATCGGGGGGGCTAGGGGGCCGGAGACTGCAAGGTGTTTTTTCACCTTAATGCATAGAATGCATTAAGGTGAAAAAACACGAGCCTTTACAACCCCTTTAACCAAATCAAGCTTTCTTGCGTGCTTTGAATGTTAACATGAACTTGGCATGAACATAAACGTACAATACTAGCACAAGCTTGTACATGCAATCACTGGAAGGTCCTTTTACAACCTTTTATTTGCTGGATACATTTCTTTGTACTGGGGGTAAATTTTTCAAAACCAAATGGTAAAATATGTAAACCGTATACCAAATGAATTCAGACAAATGGTACATTAGCAGCACAATTGGACCCCTTACTCAGAGTACACAGCCGTTAAATACAGAGATTATGATCAGACTGGCGGTGACAGGCAGTACAATGGACATTCCTGAACAGCCCGGGATAGATGATCTCTCTTCCAAATTAGGAGCCCATCCTTTTCTCTGCAGTCAGCGGAGGCTTCCTGAAGCCATGTTGAATAATAACGATGTAGGGTGGAGCTTGAGGGTTCTTGGTGACCTAGAAAACTTTCAATGAACTTTTATCCTAAAAAGTTCATGCTCATCTCTGCGTTTTAGTCCCATTCACACCTGAAACACTTTTTTTTATGAGTAGAATGGCTGGACATACTTACCCCACAGTTATACTGCCAGAGAAGTTTGCAGCATATTTAAAAATCTAGATCACAAGTTAGGGGCTGAACCAGGAACAAAATAATTTCCCATGATGCATTGCTCTCAGTGTTTGCTTTCTAGTGCAGGTGTAGCTACAGATGCATAGTATTTGGGGGGTCAGATACTGGTTTCCCAGTAAGACCTATGGTCTCTTTATGATCTACCTCCAAAATGTAACTCTCTGATTAATGTTTAGGAACTTCTGAGCAGAACTACACTAGAAACTCAGAAACTTGATCTGATGGCAGAAATTTCTACTCTGAAACTGAAGTTGACTGCAGTGGAGAAGGATCACACGGACTTTGAGGACAAATACAAGGACACAGAGGTATATAAAGACTGACTGCGTGGGCTGGACTGTGACAAACCAGCCAATATCGATAAATTAAATTAAATAAATACATTTAATAAAGATTAAAAAATTTATATAATGTATGTATATATAATGTAGCCAGTGAAGAGGAATACTATGGAATCCTTTGCAAGCTTTGAGGCTGCTGACATCACAGTTTTGGATGTCTACTCAAGTAATTAGCATGCCCAAAACACATTAGGTGCACATATCTTATGGGAAGATTGTTGTTGAAGCAAATTGTCTGGTGATGGGGTGTCTCTAACTTTTCTAGAAGTTATTTGAATGGATCAGGCCTGGTTTTCTCTCTTGTTGTGCTGCCTCCCCATTGTTTGCTCTCACCCCCTCTCTCTTTCCTCTGTTGTTCAGTCTCTTCATAAGATAATATCAGAGTTGAGGCAACAGATGGAGAAACTGGAGGTGGAACTGGCATTGTTTCAAGATAAGAGGTTACAGTATGGGGATCAAGAGGTGACTTGACAATGTGATGGCTTGTTGCATGGTGTTGGAATATAATATCGGTGGTGTTTTAACTCCATACTTAACCTAATGCTACCATGTCAGTGCCATAGAGAGTTGTCTGTGGTCTTCAAAAGGTGGCAGCCACTGTGCATGCCTGACCAGTGATGGCTTTTCCCTCCTGTGTTAACGTGTTGCCTAGAAGTGAAACAGGTTTTGTTGCCCTGTGTAGCCAACTGGACTCTCCCATTTTCTCACCAATAATGCACTGGAAAAGGTGTAGCTAGTTGTCCTGGGCCCTTTTTAGGGGACCCTCACTATGGCTGGCCATAAAATGAAGTTTAGCTTCAATTGTTTTCTATATTGTGACAAAGTGGGAAAGGGATAGAAACCTTATTAGGTTTTGATTGTATTCTATGACTCCATTGGGGACCATTCCTTCATGAAAGTCAAAGGAAGATTTGGAGTCCTGGACCCAGAGGTAAGTGTAATGAAATGTGTGGGCTCTAGTTCTAAGAAAGCACTCTAACTTACGGGGTCTCCCTAATGGCCACAAGAGCAGTCCAATGAAGATACTAAGGAGGAGGGTGCAGTAAGCCCACTATGAATTTATTAAGAAAAAAAACAAGATTAATGAACTAAAAAAAGGATTAGCAAAAGAAAGCAATGTGAATATTAGTTCAGCAGCCAAACTGATGCCCTTTTATACTAATCCTAGACTTTTTTTTCTTTTTTTACTGTTTAGCATTTCTTTCCTTACTGCCAGTACACAGTCTCTGATGAAGATGGAGTTGTTAGCTCCCAAAATGCTTTGGCTGAATCGTGTGTGTGTGTGTGTGTGTGTATATGTGAGTTTAATTACCACCTTAATCAGCCTCAGAACCTGTGTAATTAATATGTGTTCGGGTTTAAAGGGATGAGGTGGCAACCCTACTCATTCCCCATACGCGTTACATTCACACAAACTTCCTCAGCAGGGTGGAGCCAACTAGCGTCACCCGTTCATTTAAATACACATCATGTGACACAGAGGCATGAAGCCACTCCCTCTACAGGAAGGACAACACCAAACCTGATCTGTAGTGAGTCCACAGACAGGAAGTAGCAATCTTACATAGCCAACTAAACTAAAGACTGTAAACACTGACATCTTGTGGCCAAAACAACGGAATGACATGCCAATTTTCTCTTTGCGCTGATTGTATTCATTTGATATTATAGTCCAGGGGTCTTCAAACTACGGCCCTCCAGTTGTTCAGGAACTACAATTCCCATCATGCCTAGTCATGTCTGTGAATGTCAGAGTTTTACAATGGCTCATGGGATGTGTAGTTCCGCAACAGCCATAGTTTGAAGATTCCTATTATAGTCTCTCAATGCTCTCTTCTCAGACTAACATGTTGCAAGTGCTGAAATGCAGGTTTGCAGTTTCCCAACTGTCTGTGGTTGGTCAGTTATTGGGTTTTTATAAAAGTGAAATTTATTAAGTGCCACTGCTACCTTTCCAGCGTACATGTGTGTAAGGAAAGATACAAAACGGAATAGTCTTGTTACATCTGCCCTTCACTCTTGATGTCCCCGTACTATGGAGCAGAGCTCATGGATTCTCTGCAAGTTCAGAAATACTAATGTCACTGTGCAATGGAATAGAACTCACTGATCCTGCCTGTGTTCAGAAATAGCTGCAACTGATGTGTGCAAATTGCATGGTGGATGCCAATTTAACTGCCACTTCCTCCTCTTTGTGTGCTGAAAATAACACACAGCCTGTAGAATGTTGTGCCTTGACGTAGCATACATATTACTGATATGCCAGTGTGTGATGGCCAACAATTCCCTCTCTATTTATATAAAATAACAATCTACAGTATGTCTGTATGGCTTTCTGTGTGTCTCCCTTTTCTTTCTGGTCTGTCTGTTTATCTATATCTCTCCCTTCCTGTCCTGTCTTGTTTTTTTTTTTTTCTTTCTATATATCTATCCATTGTGTCTATAGCTCTCTCTAATGCATCTATATTCCCCTAGTCCCTCCTTTCTATTTTTTTTTTCTCTCTCTCTCTCTCTCTCTCTCTCTCTCTCTCTCTCTCTCTCTCTCTCTCTCTCTCTCTCTCTCTCTCTCTCTCTCTCTCTCTCTCTCTCTCTCTCTCTCTCTCTCTCTCTCTCTCTCTCTCTCTCTCTCTCTCTCTCTCTCTCTCTCTCTCTCTCTCTCTCTCTCTCTCTCTCTCTCTCTCTCTCTCTCTCGTTTTTTTTTTTTCTGTTGCCCAGTCACTGTTTTCTCAAATTCGATAGAGAAAACGTTTGCTAAAATTGGATGCTATGGTCAGCATATTGCCTATCCTTACTGTGTCTAAAACCAACCTGAAGGGAAAACAAGTAATAAACTCTGCTTGGGTTGCCCATTACAGAAGGTTTTGTGTTTGTGGTGGAGTCACAGCAAGTTGCAGTTTTAGAAGCCCTATGTGGGTATAACTGGGTAGCTCAGATTATTGTATTATCCATCATGGGGGTGCTAGTTTCTAAGTAGAATTTTTTGCTTTATCTCTCCTGGTACAGGGCCTGATGCAGGAAATGAACGAACTGCGACTCCGAGTGGTGGAAATGGAGAATGAACGGACCCAATATGAGAAGAAGCTAAAGTCCACCAAGGCAAGTTACCAACTTTAATTTCCCTGTGTGCACATTAAAGAGAACCAGTCTCCACTGGGCTTATATAGGACTTTGAATATTCCACCACAAACTATTGTAAGAGTGAGAGATTGCTTGTGAAAGATTTTAATGTGCTCTCCCAGCTCCTGAGGGTGCACAACAGCATAATCCATTAGCAGCTTTCATAGCCCCATGATTGAGCCCTGTTTTGGGGTGTAGAGTAGGGTGAGCCTATTTATATATGTCTGTTTACTGCTTGAGACTTGCATTTGCTTCCTGTCTGGTGAACTGTTGCCTCCTGGGACAATGAAAAAAAAATGGACTTGCACTTTAACTACATGATTATTTGGTGTCATGCACACCCAGGAGCTAGTAGACAGCATGTGTTGCAGCTAAACTGTTCACGCTGCAAGAAATCCTATCTATCTATTAGATCTAGGTCAAAATAGTTGATGTCAGAAGTGTGTGCTGGTTTACGCTTTCTGTCTTTCTCTGCCTTTCTCTCTTTTTTCATTGCTTTCTCTGTCACCAGTCTTTAATGGCCAAGCTTTCTAGCATGAAAATCAAGGTGGGTCAGATGCACTATGAGAAGCAGCGGATGGAGCACAAGTGCCAGACGTTGAAGGTGCTATTGCCTGCAGTCCGTATTTCTTGTCTGATCGTTTTACGGCCTTGCGGTGCTTGCATTCGAGCATGTTTGCTGTGTTGTTCTCCCCCGTGACAACCTTGCATCACCACAAGTTTTTAAGTGCTAAATTTTTTTTTTTTGCTATTTTTTTGTTTTTTTGTTTTTTTGTTATGTGACCCAATTGAGGAGGTTCTTTCTTGCTTCTTGTCCTAACATGACCCTTGACATACAGAGCTCAGCATAAATGAGTACACCCCAACAGATTTGTCAGAAAACTTTTTCCTTTCCTTTCAGAACCAACATTTTCTATGGGACACTATACTATAAAATACTCCCACAAATGCTGCCCATTGATTGCAACCAAGATTTGTTCATTTGCACACACAAAGTATTTTTCCTAACAAATTCATTCAAGACCTTTTTGCAAAAATTAATACACCCCAATTAAAATCTTAGGCCCCTTTCACACATCCGTTGACGGATGAAAAACTGACATCGGTGCATTCCCGTGAAAAAATGGATGACAACGGGTCATCTATTTTCATCCGCTTCGGTCAACATCCGTTTTTTTTTGTTTTGTTTTTTTTGAACGGATAAAAGCTCTATTTTTCATCCGTCAAAAAAACAGATCAGATGAAAATGGACGTTAACTGACAAATGGTCAGTTTTTCAGCCTTTTTTGCATTGGTAGTGGATGTAAAAAAAACGATTGAACTGATGAAAAACCGATGAACTGATGAAAAGAACGGTCCATATGTGTGAAAGGACTCTTCGGAGCAAAGCTAAACTTTAGACAACAAAATACTAATTTAACAAGAATTCAGTTACAGGTGAGTCTAATTATTCATTACACAGGTGTCCAGCAGACAGTTGATTATAAAAGGGGCTTTACTTGACAAAGAAAACTCCTTGCCATTTCATGCTGCCAGAAATGGAACCACATGGAAGAAAAATGTCACAAGGCCTGAGAAAGAAAATAATCTCTTTACACAAGAAAGGTGAAGGCTACAAGAAGATCGGCAAAGCTTTGCTTATCAGTCAGAATTCTGTAGCAAAAGTGATACAAAAATTTAACAAAGATGGAACTGCAACCATCCCACAGAGACCTCCAAGCCGTCCACGGAAGTTAATCCCTCAACAGTCTTCTGATGGAAAAAATTTCTTGAGGAAAAATCGCCATTCAAGTTCACTGCAATTAGTTAAAGAAGTAGAAGGCCAAACTGGGGTAAAGCTTTCCTGTAACAAAACATGGCGTACGCTGCAGAGGAATGGCATGCATGGGTGTCGTCCAAGAAGGAAGCCTCTCCTAAAGCCCATGCACAAAAATAGCCCACCTAGGATTTGCCAGGGCCCATGATGAAAAAGATGACTACTGGAACTCTGTATTTTGGAGTGATGAGACCAAGAAATGTTTTTGGAACTGATGGCTTTAAAACTGTATTGTTTCCTGAAGGTGAGGAGTACAAAGAAAAATGCATGGTGCCTACAGTAAAACATAGTGGCAGTGTCCTTCTGTGGGGCTGCATGAGTGCTGCTGGTGTCGGGGAGCTGCATTTCATTGATGGTATCATGAGTTCACAGATGTACTGCTCTATATTGAAAGAGAAGATGCTACCATCACTCCGTGCCCTTGGTCGTAGTGCACTTTTCCAACATGACAATGATCCAAAACACACATCCAAGGCCCACTGTTGCATTTCTGAAGAAGAAAAGGGTGGAAGTGATTTAGTGGCCAAGTATGTCTCCTGATCTGAACCCAATCACCTATGGGGAAATTCTGAAGAGAGGAGCATCACTCTCCATCCAGCATCCAGGCTCTAAAAGAGTTTGTTCTTAAATGGAAAAAGATAGATGTTGCAATATGTCGCCAACTTGTTCAATCCATGTCTAGAAGACTTGGTGCTGTCCTTACAAAACACTAGTTGTAGTAGTTTTTTTTTTTGTTATGGGGTGTATTCACTTTTCACCAACTAATTTGAGTGAAACTGAAGATTTTGTAATCAAAGTTATATTATTGACCTTACTTTCATGTAATGAGCTAAACAAATGTTCTATAAAACTCAATTTTGTGAAAATTTCGGAAATTGTTCTTGTGTCCATTGAGATCTTGATTAACCACTAGTCGCCCGACATATAGCAGAATGACGGCGGCAAAGTGGTTTCAATAACCTGACTGGGTGTCATATGATGTCCGCAGGATATTGAGCTGCTGCGCGCCCCCGGGGGCGCGCATCGCGGCGATCGTTGTTGCGGGGTGTCAGTCTAACACCCTGCAACACCGATCTAGGTAAAGAGTCTCTGAAGGAGACTCTTTACCACGTGATTAGCCGTGTCCAATCACGGCTGATCACGATGTAAATAGGAAGAGCTGGTAATCGGCTTTTCCTCACTCGCGTCTGACAGACGCGAGTAGAGGAGAGCCGATCGGCTGCTCTCCTGACAGGGGGGGTCTGTGTTGATTGTTTATCAGCACAGCCCCCCTCGGATCCCACCCAGGACCACCAGGGAAGCCGCCCAGGACCACCATGGAAGCCATCCACACTCGACCACCAGGTATGCCCCCTAGACCCCCAGGGAAATGCTAATCTGTGCCCAGGCAGCTGCCAATCAATGCCCAGGCAGCTGCCAATCGGTGCCCACTCACAATGCCTACCACTGCCAGTGCCGCCAGGGATACCTATCAGTGGCGCGTATCAGTGCCATGTATCAGTGCCCAGCAGTGCCACCTATCAGTGCCACCCATAAGAACCCATCTTTGCAGCCTTTCAGTGCCCATCAGTGCCACCCATGAGTGCCCATCAGTGCCGCCTATCAATGCCCATCAGTGCTGTATATCAGTGCCACCCATCAGTGTCGCCTACCAGTGCCCATCAGTGCCGCATATCCGTGCCCATCGTCAGTGCCCGCTCATTGGTGCCACCTCATCTGTGTCACCTTATCAGTGCCTGTCAGTGCCGTCTTATCAGTGCCCATCAGTAAAAGAGAAAACTTACTTATTTACAACATTTTTTAACAGAAACAAAAGCAAAACTTTTTTTTTTTTTCAAACTTTTCGGTATTTTTTTATTTGTTTAGCAAAAAATAAAAACCGCAGAGGTGATCAAATACCACCAAAAGAAAGCTCTATTTGTTTGAACAAAATTATAAAAATTTAGTTTGGGTACAGTGTTGGATGACTGCGCAATTGTCATTCAAACTGCGACAGCGCTGAAAGCTGAAAATTGGTCTGGGCAGGAAGGTGTATAAGTGCCCTGTATTGAAGTGGTTAAAATCTTACTTTTCAAAAGGGGTGTACTCATTTATGCAGAGCACTGTATGTTGTGGGAAAAAAAAGTTGCTGTTAGATTTCCTTCTACTCCCATTCCAGAAGTTGCTGTTAAAGTGTATTTAAACCTTAAAAATCAAAATCTCTTTTCTGGACCCTTCTGGTCTTTTAAGTAGAACGTTGAAAGCACTTTATTATATCTGTTCAGTAGGTGATCAAAAACTGTTAATCCTGCCAGAAATGCAGCACTATCTCTTATTCCATGCTGTTTTGTAAGCCCCATACACAGACCATCTTACCCAGAGTTGCAAAGAAGGTGGTGAGGTGTTCTGTAATCTTAAACACATGTAACTTCATGTGCACTGAACTGAAATTTCAAACCAGGTTATTGATTTTCACACTAATGTACAGTATGTCATGTAAACTCCACCCCCGGTAATGGAATGGTGAGGATAGGGGTAGGAGCTTCTGTAGTCCTTTCTTTGAGTAGTGTTCATGTTAACAATCAACTCATTAGCGACGATCGCACCTCACAAACCTCTATGGCTTAAAGTGTAAGTCCAGGCAAAAACAAACTAACTCTAAACCTGCTCTCTGCCACATTCTAAACCTAATCTATCCAACCCTGTAAAGCAAAAATTGCTATACTTGCCAGGGGCGGACTGATAACTCATGGGGCCCCCCGGCAATAGGAGATTATGGGGCCCCCAGGCAATCGGAGATTATGGGGCCACACAGTATACACACAGTCAGTATACAATCACACAGTATACACATACATTTACACACAGGATACACAGACAGATGTAAAAAAAACATAGATTTATTCATACTGTCCCTGGTTTTACTGAGGCTGGCAACCCTGATGGGGACCCCTAGTGGCCCAGGGCCCTCGGGCTGTGCCCGAGTGGCTCAATGGTCAGTCCGCCCCTGATACTTGCCTATTCTGCAGCTGATCTGAAGCTGTGTGCAGAAGAGGACCGACAACGGTTGTAAAATGCCTGGGAAGTGACGCCACCCATAGACTTAATATGTTGTCGGCTGCCTGTCCTGCACCCGTCTCCACACTGAAGCCGCCGCTGACAGCTGATGCTGGGACCAGACTGGATCAGCTGCAGAATGGGTAAGTATAGCGATTTTTGCTTTTCAGGGTTAGATAGATTGGTTTTAGAATGTTGCAGGGAGCAGGTTTAGCGTAAGGCCCCTTTCACACGGGGCGGATCCACTGGACGGACTCCGCCAGCTCAGCGGGGAATCTCTCCATTGATCCCCACTGAGCAGGGTGATGACAGGTCCGTCTCCGCTCACTGTGCAGGGACGGACCTACTAGAGCCCCGCTGTTCCCTATGGGGAGATCGTATGAAAACGGACAGCCTGTCCGTTTTCATTCGATCCGCCTGTTTTCAGCGGATCTTATCGGATGGCAGTCGGGTGTCAGCAGAGACCTCTCCGCTGACATCCGCCTCCCCATAGAAGTCAATGGGTGGACCCGCCTGAAAAAAGGACAGGCATATCTGAGCGGGTCGATCATGTGAAAGGGGCCTTAGTTTAGCCCTAGAACTTCCACTTTATCTACTAATTTGTGAAGGAGAGCCATTAGTAGCACAGCTCACCAACCCAACGATCTAGCACTAGTTGTAGCAGCAACAAATCACCAGCAACTCATGCAATTAAATTGCTAGCTACAAAAGGCTGTTGATTGCTCACATTGGAAATCACACTGGAAATCTACTGCCTGAGAGCCACTATGGAGTTGCTATCTGGGCAATCAAAATCCTTTCCTCACTGGCCTGCTGTTAGAGATTTGGCAGCCTTAGGGACCAGTGAAGGAATAATTCCACCGAGGTAGTTGGAAGGCTCTCCCTCGTGGTTCTGTCATGGGTGATTTCTACCAATAGTGATCTTGCCTGTGGCGATTTGTCAAAATTGCAAGCAGCTGAATCGCTAAGAGGCTACCTTTTTGTCCTTATGGAATCTCTCCCTCTGTAGCTAAGGCAATGAGATGTGTCTCCCACCACCAGATATAGAATTTCAGCAGCATTTGAGCCAGCAACATCTCACCACATCTGGCTAGAGAGGGAGGATTCCATTGGGACAGACAGGCAGCCTCCATAGAGATCCTGCCTTTAATGATTTGTCTCTAGCAGCAGAATAGCCCACGTGACATTAGCCATACCATAAGTTGGGTGCACACTGAGAAAATCTGAAGAAAAATTCCGTACGAGAAACGATCGTTCGATTTTCGTATAGTATGTACACCACTTTTGACATATTTAGACTTTCCAAACGAAAATTTCTTAAGTGAGAAACTCCAAAAATGTTCTCGTATGTGATCAGAACAAACGATTTTCCTTTTATGGTGTACTGCTTTTGTACGAGAAAAATCAGATATTAAAGACTGATCAGAAACAATAATCAACAAAAAAGCCTTTATCGTGCAAGAGCTTTCATACATTATTTCTATCCTCTGTTCAGACTTGCTGTGAAATATCGAGGAAAACCGGGCAATCGTTCACCCGATTTTCTTTATAGTGTGTAGCCACCTGTAGGCTGTGAAATCTGTTCTGTAGATGTATTTTGCTACTTTATAAACACTTTCCACATTTGCTTGCTAAGTATCCCAGGCGCAGCCCCTTATCTTCTGTTGAGGGAAACCAGAGAGAATTTTCCTCAAGGAAATCTATTGACTTTGCCAATTTTTTGGTTTTGTTTTTCCTTTTCTCTATCTTTTAGCTTTTCTTTGTTCTTTTTGCATCACAACTTTCACCGATCTTAAAAAAAAAAAAAAAAAAAAAAAAAAAAAAGACTCTTTGTGGACCTTAAGTTTGATCTGAGATACATAAGCTGTGCTGTATATGAGGTTCTCATCGACTAATAAAGTACCAGAGGGTTGATTTTTAAAACTGAAATAAATTCCAAGGAACTGGTCAAATATGGGAGAGGTCATTACTGGCTTGTCTTTCATGCAGGTTGATCCTTGCTGTGCTCCCCTGGAACAAGCATGTGGAGTAGATGTCCCGTGTCTGCATGCTGTTTCCAACTCTTTAACTTGCTAGATTTCAAGATGACTGCTGAGGAGCATGCACCTCTTAGTACTTCAGTATTGCTTATCTCCTGCAGCTTCTTTCAGCCACTGCCTGTCTACATGCATTGCTTTGGAATGACTTCCTGGTAGTGACTACTGTGGCCCCTGCCTGGTCAAAGTGTCTCCACCAGGGGTGGGTAAGAGCAGATCACATTTGGGGGACAATTGCCACCCCATAATAGGAAGTGGCAGGAGGCTTTTTTTATTTTTTTAACGGTAGATGTAAATTGTTTGAAAAAAAAACATTTTTGAAATTACTTTAAGTGCGATTTAAGTGAATGCTTTTAGATCTACTTTAAATGTTTTTGAGATCGGATTGATCGCTCCCCTCTCAGGCACCTATTTGGTTATCAATTTTTGTAGCATGCTTGTTTGATGTTTATGATTTTTTTTTGGGGGGGGGGGGGGGAGTTTGTTTTGTTTTTCTGTAATATATACCTATTCGCCTTTTTATAGTTTTACATTTGGTGCTTGCTGTTATTTACAAACCAGCAAAATCTTTTCTGTCCACCTGGGGAGCTCAGCTGAGCACTCCGCCACTACTGGGGTCAACTCAGGAGAAAGGCCTCACCCCATCCCCTACTATCCCATGAGCAGGCCTGCCCCCATCCTATCATCCCACTATCCAAGGAGAGCTTCCACCCTATCACCCCACTATCCAATTAGTGTGTCCCCCATCATCCTAGTATCCAGTGAGAGCTCCCACCACATTTCCCTAGTTTCTATCCAATGGGAGCGCCCATCCCATCACCTTACTATCTAATGAAAGCACCCACCCCATCATCCTACTACCCAATAAGAATGCCCACCCCATCACCCTACTATCCAATGAGTGCGCCCTCCCCTTCACCCTGCTATCCAATGAGCACTCACCCCATCACCCTGCTAATCGGTGAGAGCACCCACCTGATCACCCTACTAAGTGCTAAGTGTACCAGAACACGGTCCATGCAGAGAAGGGCTGCTAAAAATAAGACATGAATCATTGTCTGGGAACTAAATACAATTTTGTCCTTGTACAGGATGAGCTCGCAATGTTGAAGGAAGAGCTGGAGCTGAAGGAAGCCGACATTAGGAAGTTACAAGAGAATGTGAACGCCCCGCTGGGGACAGAGAGCAAAGGACCAGGTGACAAAGGTGAGGGACTGAATCTTTGCATGTCAAACGTCCTGCAGCCTGCCTGGAAGGTGGAGCAGAAGATGCAGATAATTTTTGTGAATCAGCGTTGTGCATTGCAGTGATTACTTAAAGACCCCATCACCAACTCAAAACATTTAGGTAAAAGCACCAATCTAGTACTTTTTAAATGCTTACTTGCAACGTTCCATTGAACTTGCTAGAAAATGTTACTATTTCAGAAGGAATCCATTCCCTCCTCTATGGGAGTGTCTTATTACTTTCTGTGCTGGCCCAGCTCCTCCGCCCCTCCCTACATTTTTTTATGTAGATGCAGGAGTGAAGAGGAATAATCTAGAGTGTCCCTTGTGTCACAACTCTAAGTCTGCTGGGACTGATGACATATCCAAGATGGTGGCTCCCAGCGGCAGTCTCCGGGTTTTGAATGTCTACACAAGAGACTTTAACAGGCAAATAACATGCCTCAAATATGTTAAATGCACATATAATCTTAAAGTAGAACTATAGGCAAAACCTTTTTTTTTATTTTGGATAGAACAAGTGAGGGTTATAATTTCTGTCACATTGTGGAGATTTCCCTTCACTTCCTGTCACATAGCCAAACAGGAAGTGAGAGGAAATCCCTGCAAACTAAGGGAATTCCTTGGGGACCCCCAGGTCACCAGAACCAGTGTCCCGATTGGAAGATTTCCCCTCTATTACATTTTTGGGGACAACCCAAAATTTTGGATTTTCTTTTACTTTCACTTGCAATAATGGTAAACAGGACAAATAGAGAGGACAAATCTCCCTCACTGGGACACAGACAGCAATAAAAACTGACAGGTGTTCTAAACCCTCTCCACTCTATCCAAAACTAAAAAAAGAACTTTTGCCTTTAGTTATACTTTAAGGGACGATTATTGAAATTCATGGTCTGGTGACAGGGTCTCTTTAAAGACAGTGTGGAGCTGAGAATCTCAGTGAGCGGGTTACCTGTTTGTTTACAGATTTCCAATAACCATGCATGTCAGTTCTGTTTGTTTAAAGGGTTCTGTACTGTAAGAACTGTTTGGGTGTCATAAGAAAACCAAACTACACTAAAATACCAAAAGCTAAGATAATATTTGTTGCTTTACTTAACCCCTTCACACCAACCATACACAAATATGCGACCCCAATGGACTGGGCTTTTTTTCTGTGGGGCCGCATAATTGCGTATCTCTTTTGTGCTGGGAGCGTGCCGCACGGAACTCCCAGCACAGAGACCAGGATCTCACTGAGAGCCCCGGGCCCCTTTCTAATGATCAGGATCCAGAACGTCTGACTCTGGGTCACCTGACTGCTGTGATAGCCTCTGATTGGCGATCACAGAGATCAGTTACTGTGCAGCCCGCCCCCATGTTTTCTGTATCTGTGAATGGAAAAGATAGAATACATCTTTCTCTGTCCTTGCAGAAAGGGGAAAAAAGTGTATAGAAAAATAAATAAATAAAAACCTAGGTCAAGGTTTAATCTGTGTCAGTGCCAGGGTTAGTGGTTGGGTCAGGGTCAGTATTTTTTTGGACAGGAATTTTTTTTTTTTTTTAATTTAGTATTCGTGTCAGTGTGTTTTAGGTAGTAAAAAAAAAAGGAAAATGCCCACTATAGTTTCTAGGTTCAACTACGGGTACAAACAACTAACATACACTAATGTGGTACCACTGCAAATTTGCCAGGAGCAGGAGAATTTTTTTTTTTTTTTTTTTTACAATATTGGGCCAGTTTTCCTTAGATAATAAAAAATAAAAATCAGGAGATATCCATTACCATTTACCACCAAATTAAAGCAATTTGTCCTGAAAAAAACAAGGCATATTCCACCTGGATGCACAAAGTGTTGTGGTGATAAGTACAGTTTTACTAACACATGTCAAAGTTGCAAAATTGTGCTTAGGCATTAAGATTTGTTTTACCCTTAGGTGCAAAGGGGTTAAGTTCAGTCATTGCGATTTCAGCACATGGTTTTTAAAATCCTTTGTCGTCAATCATTACATTTAATGGGCCCTATCTTGTATCACCACCGTGTATATTCCTGATTTTGGTGTTTGGAACATGTGACCTGTGGGAGACCCCCGGAGCGGTTCTAGAAGTAAACACGGACTGTTTACCTTGGATGCGCTCCCCTGTGACTCCGGGCCAAGCATCACACGAACCCTTTTATATATGTGTTAGAGGACAATGGGCTGCGTTTATGTGTGACCGCCGCTGGAGTCTGCCTGTCTGTACGTCTCTCAGCTCAAAACAATATAGAGCCGTGGAAACCCCTAAGGAATTGTGTAATGATAAAATGTTTTCTTTGGCACATGTGTAAAAAAAATTTAAAAAAAAAAAAGTCAGACCAAAAAAAGAGGACAAAAAACTTTAACTCTGGGACTAAATTCTACAGTAACAAACATAAATTTCTGAAAAGTTTAGTTGTATTGAACAAGTCATTTCTAAACTTTTCTAAAACTCTGAAACGTCTGTGACTGTAAATTGTACATAAATAATGTGGCTCCAAAGCCCATATTGATAAATGTAGAGTGCCTACCCCCTTCCTCTTCCCCTCTCCTGGCACATCTGAACCCAAGAACAAAGATGTAATATATTGCAGCTTACCAGTCCCTTGATGTGGCTGCATAAGTTTTTTCTTCTTTTTACCTTATTTCACGGTGATCCTGCCAGTAACACACTTCCTGTCTTAAGCTACCCATAGATGGATCAAAATTTGGTTGGTTCAGCAGGGACTGGACGAATTTCAATCCATCTATGACCGTTCCCGATCAACTTCTGTCTTGCGGGACTGTTGGAAAATATTTGTAATCGGCAGCCACCGAGAAGTTTATTCTGATGGAGGACCTGCTTTCAGCATACAATGGCACAGCAGGGGAAGATTCCTCCATCCACCTCACGTGTTTGAATGGGGGAAATCTCTTCGTCATTTGGAAAAATAATAAAAAAAATCAATCAGCCCGCTGGCTGATCAAAAAAATAAAAATAAAAAAAAGTGAACAGTCTATGGCAGGGGTAGGCAACCTGGGGCCCTCCAGCTGTTGTGGAACTCCATTTCCCATGAGGCATTGCAAGGCTGGCAGTTACAATTACTCCCAGAGGCATGATGCAACAGCTGGAGGGCCCCAGGTTGCCTACCCCTGGTCTATGATCAGCCTTTGGGTGATGGCTCTCACTGTGTTGGGACTAAAGAAACCAAACGGGCCTACATAGCCCCACCGTCCCCTATTCCACATAACACAGATGGATGTGGTTCTGTAGTCCACAGAGATCCTGGAGCTGGGAACGGTGTAATTGATAAGTGTCAGCATCAGCAGAAAGCACGGGAATGTATCGGCTCACAAGATTTTTGGCAGGATCAACAGGTAGTTACTGAACCGTTATAAGAAACCGCTTTAATGAAAAACAATTTAACAGACCAAAAGGGAGCAATTTTTAATGTTTTTTTTGTTTTTAGGTTGAGGTATCCTTAAATGTTTGAAAGGGTCAGTACACAAAAATGTTTCAGGGTTTTTTATGCTGGAGGTTTAAAGAATAAATTAATCTTGAAAAAAATAAATACATTAAATAAATAAATGCAGGTAAAAAGGTGCATTTCTTTCTTTTTTTTTTTTTTTTTCCCCCTAAGAGCCTGGAAAGCATTGCACCCATGATCGGCAGATTGTGGGTGCTATGCAGGACCCCTGCAGACTGTCAGTGTGAGCTGTTTGCTCGTACCTCGTACGGGCAGGCAGTTTCACTATGACAGGAAGCATCAATGAACTACCTAAAGATTAACATTGCCCAGGTTGCTCGTTGTAGTTCTCCCATTCACAGAACTCTGTGAATGGATGACACGGCCGGGCAAGCACAGCCAATGTGTGTGTGTGTTATGTTTGTGTTTTTTTTTGTTTTTTTTTTTTTTAAATAGTGATATAGAGTTCCGGGAGAAGATCCCTGGCTTGCTGTCACTAGAGGCAGCGGGATGGGGAGAGAGACTACAAGAGTGGGAACATGTTACATGTTCCACCCTAAAAAAACGGGTGGAACATATAGCATGTTTCGAGAGGGGAACTTATCCTCTAAAGTGTATGTAATCCCTAACAATGTTCTTTTCATATTTAATCTCATTTGATCTGTAAAATATACTATCGAAAGCACTCTGTTGATTATTTCTTTAAAAAAAACACAAAAAGATACCTGTTGATTCGGCTACAAATCAAGTGAGCTTGTCACTTCCTGTTTAAGATGACAACCTAGTGCCTCTGCTGCACTGAAATCTTGGACAGTGTTGTCAGCCCTGCCCAATTCTCTCCTTATGGACTACAGATCACCTCTCATTTCTGTAGTCCTAACACACTTCCTGTCCTAGGGTGACAATGCTACTCCTTCATCGGTACAGTACAAGTGTGCGTTGTCACCCTAGGACAGGAAGTGTGTTAATGGCAGAACTATCAGGTGAAAGTAAAATGAAATGCACACCTAAGGACTTGTAAGCAGCTTCAAATTACACTTTAACAAGCCATGATGAATGGAGTAATGTACCTGCACTTTTTTGAGCAGCACAATGCACATTAGAGAGATGTTCTCTATTTGCTGGTTACAGTGACAGCAGTTTTACAAGACAGAAAGTAAGGGGGCATTTGCATTAGAGACACAGATGAAAATACAAGTCTGGCAGGGGTTCTAGTCCCTACTCTACTAAATAGAAACATTTTTATTCCTGTTTGTATTGCATTGGAGAGCTCCCCTTATTTCCTGTTTGAAGCGTCAGCAGGACAGGAAGTAAGAGGGAAATTCTCTCTTAGGCTGCTTTTACACTGAGGCACTTTACAGGTGCTATAGTGCTAAAGATAGCACCTGTAAAGAGCCTCTTCTCTCACTCCAGTGTGAAAGGCTGAGTACTTTCACATTGGTGTGGTGCGCTGGCAGGACGTAAAAAAAAGTCCTGCAAGCTGCATCTTTGCAGTGCTGTAGGAGCGGTGTATACAGCGCCCCTGCCCATTGAAATCAATGGACAGCGCTGCCGAACCGCCGGTATAGCACCGCTGCAGCAGCACCTTGCGAGCGGTTTTAACCCTTTTTCGCCCGCTAGCAGGCGTTAAAAGCACCCCGCTAGCAGCAGAAAGCCTCCGCAAAAACGATGGTAAAGTGTCGCTAAAAATAGCGGCGCTTTACCGCCAACGCCCCAGTGTGAAAGTAGCCTAAATGGAGCCCTGGATAGCAGTAAAAACCCAACAAGGATTCTGATCCTTCCTCACTCTTTCCAAAATTAAGAAAAAACGTTTTGTCTGGACATGTCCTTTTAATGTGCATATTGTAAGTGGCTAAAACTGAAAATAATAAAGCTGAACTCCAGCCTTGCACAGCTGTACAGGGTCTTCTATTCTGAAATTGCTTCATCTGATTTCACTGCACACTGTAAGCTTCTCATAGCGTGCATTAGAAGCTGCAGTAAATCAAATGGAGCCAACCTTTTCCTGGCTGTAGCACATCTAACATCAACTAGCCCTTTCCTCCCCAGCCTGATTGTCCCTGGCCTGTCCCTTTCATTCATTGAATTTCAGTTCTTGCAATCATGGAGGCTCAACATCACATGTGGGCCTTACCTAGGGAGGTCCTCCAGACTGACTTCCACCCATCAAGGCATTTTTTTTATATTTACATTAGAGAAGCACTGAAATTTCCAAAGGGGGAAACCTATATGCTGAAATTGGTGTTTTCTGCAGTTTGCCGATAGAGAAAAAGATGCAATCAGTGATTTTGCCACGATTTTACTGTGTTTATGGTGTGTTTTTCATAGGTCATGTGACTCAAAACGCATAATGGAAATATTTTTAATAAAAATTAGATTGATAGAAAAAAATGCATCAAAAATGTAACACGGATGTGTTATGTGTTTTTGTTGCGTTTTCAATGCATTTAGACGGGGAGGTAAAATTTTGGTGCGGTTATTTTTTTAACTGACCAAAAATGCAGCAAGCAAGATTTTTAACAGCACAAGGGAAGCGCAACAGACCAGTGTGAAGACATGCATATAATTTTAAAGGGATGCATTTTACTTTTCTAGTGCTAAAGGTGCCGATAATGGCTGACAAATTCATATTCATTTAAATTCATGATATTAGTTAAAAAGTAAAATATATTACAATTATATATAAGAAAATATATATATTTTTTAAAAACTATCATTTTCGGCTTCGACCAAGTGCATATATATATATATATATATCTCTTTCACATGTTCTGCAGTGAGCTCCCTTCCTACTGTATTGGGCCTCAGGGTAGCAGAAAACAAGAGATCTATGTCAATAGCATACCAAGAAAATATAAGGGTCCAAAGCAGTGGGAGAACTATCAGGGTTGCAAAGGTTGTCTTGCCTCCGGGCCCTGGTGTTCTGCCACTGTGGGGTTCCCCAGCCTCCTCTTGCTGTCCTGCCCCTGCTATTGACAGCGCTGGTCTGGCATCTCTTGGAATTTACAGGCTGGTTCTCCTGTCCTAAGGATGGGAGAAATCAGTCTGTTTTTTCAGTAACAGAGTCCTGGTATAGTCCTTCCTGCAACTTGCTCTTCTCCCTGCCAATGAGGATGCAGGGGAAGGAGCAGTTCGGGTGGCCGTGGTTTTGTGGGCGCTCGCATTATGCAGTGTCAGCAAGCAGAGGGAGGGGGGAGGAATCACCCGCAGGAGCTGACTGGGGATGCTCTCCCTTCTAGACATTGCCTTTTTGTAAACAGAAAAAAAAAATATTTTTTTGGGGGGGAGGGGGGCACCTGGTGGGGCACAGCATAATGTTCTGGGGGGGGGGGGTCAGGGCCTCCTCTGGCCCCCCTAGGGACGCCATTGAGTGCATCTTGAATTTTCGGTTACAGCACCAAAGTTTCCATTCGGTGCACCTCTAATTTACAAAAGCCAGCCCGCTGCTTACATCCGGATAGAGGGCTCTTGAGAGACACAATACAGACATCATTGAATTAAATTGTGTAATAAAAAATGTTATTTAAAAACTGAATGAGCATGTTGAGGATGATGGAAGAGGAATTTAAGTAGATTAAAGTTCAGCTTTGCATTTTTTGCACAGATGAAACTCTAAAAAAGATGTTGAAGGAGAAAAGTAAGACGTTTGTGCTGATTTCCCTCCAATAATTGTCACACAGCTGGTCCTTTGCATGCCGTCATCCCCTATTTGTTTGGCTTATGTTGCTTGGTTGTTGTGTTTTTTTATTTATTTAAATTGAAGAACCTTGGAGGAGGAGCCAGAAATCATTTTCAGTACATCTCTCACAGGAGACCTGTGTCGAGGGAAATGTGGGTACCACTTCATATCCATATCTTATAATGCCGAGTTGCAGGCAATCCTAATAACCCTCTAGTGCAATGGTTCTCAACTCCAGTCCTCGGGACCCACCAACAGGCCAGGTTTGCAAGATAGCTGAAATACATCACAGGTGATATCACTTGCTGCTCAGTGATTTCAGTATTCTAGTCTGCAACTCCCCAAGGTAATACAGAAAACCTGGCCTGTTGGTGGGTCCCGAGGACTGGAGTTGAGAACCACTGCTCTAGTGTCAGTAATTGTATGAATTAACTCTGAACTCCAGCCTTCCCTTCAGTCTTGTACATATGTGCAGGTTTCAGCTCCTGTACTGAAATGACCTACTCTGATTTCACTGCACACAAATCAGATAGAGCCGCCTCATTTCCTTGGTGAGGGACGTCCATCATCTAGCCCTTCCTTCTCCAGCCTGACTGCCTCTGGCCCATGCCTTTTATGTATTGGGGTTCAGTTCTTCCAGTCAATGAGATGTAACCTCACACATTGGCGATGCCTAGGGTTGTCTGCAAGCAATAAAAAAAACAAAAAGTGCTCTCCTGCACTTGAGTAGTGTGCTTTGAGGCTTATTGGACTGTCCTCTTCACTGCCGGGCTTATAGGTATAGCACCAATGTGTCTTGCTGTCCCACCTCAGGACTATGGGTATCCTTTCATGTGCACTACAAAACAACAACAAAGAGAGGGTGAACCAACATAGCGCATTACCATTACAGAATTTTTTTCTGGAAAATTTGTATTATACAGGCATACCCCGCTTTACGTACCCTCACTTTACGTACACTCATGAGTACGGACACATTGGCATCTATGGAAAACCTTGGTCAGCTTGACATGGCACTGCTCCCGGTTTATCCGATTTTGGGGTTGGCCAGCTTGCCTGGGCAATCGGTTATGCCTGTAAATGACTATTGCAATGCAGTACATGCATTGAGAAGTGAAAAAAGGTATTGCTTCACTTTAAGTACATTTTCGTTTTAAATACATGCTCTGGTCCCATTGTGTACTTAAAAGTGGGCTATGCTGGTACTCACAAATGCGTGACACGGATGAGCATGTCATAAAATGCAGATGAGATCGCTTCCAGGTCCACAGCACAGAACTGATGACATGGGAAGGCCATACAGCGCCCATGGGGGCCTATGCATTTCGAGGAAAACCCCCCCCCCCCTTTATAAGTGATCACATAATGTCTGTTCTCAGCTGCATAAGAGCGAGGGGGAGGAGAAGCAACAGCACACTGATCTCCTCAATGGACACTGTATGGGCTTCCTATGTGAACAGTTGAGTGCTGTGAACCTGGAGGCACATGGTCATTTGTGTCATGCGTTGGTTAGTACATTATTTAAAATTGGTTAATGGTAATGCGCTAGGCTGGTGTGCCATCTTTGTTTTGTTTTTTGGTAGTCTGCATGCAAATAAGACCTCGTTCACACAGGAGTACCTAAGCGTACGCCTGTGCAAAGGCCATGTTTGCCCGCGTAGGTGTTCCATGCATCCCTGTGCAGGTACGTGGCCCTGAATAAAAGATCAGGCTGTGCACCCGCATGGCTGTAGAATTATGAGTGGCAGCTGTGTCCATGCAGAAGCTGCATCCCAATTGACATGAATGGGACGGTCTGCTCAGGGTTGCTTGGAACACATGGGCACCCCATACAGGCAAACATGGCCCATGCACAGGCATTCGCATACCTAGGAACACCCACTCCTCCAAACTGACATCCACCCATCAAGGCATTTTGACATTCTCAAGATCCAGCCCACTGCTTTTATCGGGACCAAGTGCTCTTGAGAGGAGTACAGAGGCAGGGTGCTGTGATGTTTTCCCTGCTATGCACAGCACCCTGTTGGCGTCTCCCTCCACTTAGTTTGCCTGCATTGCATTGAGAAGCACAGAGACCTACTGATGACATCACTGGGTGTAAAAAAAAAGGGCATTCAATGAAAATGGAAAGGATTTGTTTAAAAAAAGTCACTAACATGTAAATGGGGGGGGGGGGGGGGGGTTAAGAAGAACCAGGGAAGACTAAATATAAACCTCAGGTTTAATCTGAACAAAGCTGTGCATTCTGATCCCTTGTTTTACCCTGTCTGCAAGCATATTAGACGGCCAGGCAACTAGCATGTTCAGAAGAAGGTAGCAACCACAGCCTACTTGGTTCTCTGACAGGTTTTCTTTAGCTCTCGTTCACGCTGAGGGCAAGTTTGAAATCGTGCGCGTTCAGCTGAACTCGCATGAATTCAAACCCGCATTTCAGCGTGAGTTGGGGGGCAATTTAAAAGACATCTGTGCGGGTTCATGCACAGATGTCTATTGAAATCGCCCCTGAAGTCGCCAAAAGTAGTGCAGGAACTACTTTTGGGAATCTGTGCGGCGCCGCCAATAGGCTCCGATTTGGCATGTCAAATCCCATGTCAAATCGGCCCAATGTAAACAGGGGGGTGTTCTTGTTCTCGACTGATGCACAGCTGCATCATGGGGAACACATCTGTGAATGTGCATCAGCTTTCATTGCATTCTCTATACAAGGCCTGCATTGTTCTAGCACTCTGTCACTTGTTTAAGAATTTTAAAAACATTAGGACCTGCGTGTGGCCGCTCCTGCTCCCCATGTCATGAGCCTTGATCAGCCTTGCTGTGTGATGATGCTGAGGTGGGGTCGGGGACAGACCCATAACACCTTCAGTTGACTTCTGAATATATCTCATTTTGTGCAGAAGATCAGCTCATTTACTTACTGTCAGTTCCAAATAAGAGATCTACTTGTTAAAAGGGTATATTTAGAGTGCTAAGCAGTTCTGAAACCGTAGTCATTCTTGTCCATTGAGTTCTCCTTTAACTTGAAGGGGATGTCCATGTTGCCTCTGGTTTCGGACCCCTGTGCTGTACTGACACTTAAGGTTCCTCCCCCACTTCCAGCTCCTCCATTGCCTTGTGTTCATCCTGCTTGTGTGTAAAGATTTTGCATTGGTTTGTACTAGTCTTTCCCGTGTTTTGTGAAATTAGTCATACCGCTCTGTGACTTGTGCACATGGGACCTCCGTTACTATAGTATTTGTAAGAGACACATGCTTTCACCATCCAGATGCTGTGTTCCAGCACAGGTTTGATCGCTGCCTCTTGGGCCAAGTTTGTTTCATAATCTTGTTGTGCTTTCCATTCTTAGATATGGAAGTGCAGAAAATGAAGAAAGCCGTGGAGTCACTGATGGCTGCCAATGAAGAGAAGGTAGGTGCTCTTTTTGGCTTAGGTGACCCATCCCTGTAAAGAGAGCCAAGACAACTGGCTGTGTGTGAGAATGTGAATAATCAGTTTAAAATGAATATAGTTGTACATGCTAAATGTGTCAGAGCTTCCAGGTATGTATTACCTTTCGGAGAGATCACAGCTCCCTCCTGCACTGAGGTGGTGGCTCAGAGATGACACAATCATGTAAGTTCTGGTGCCTGCACAATCGTGTGCGATTGTCTATTGCAGATTAGCCCCTGCTGCAGCCTCTCACCTTGTGACTTGGTACAAAGTTCAGTGTTGGTGTTTGAACACTAGTGGGGTAGAGGAGACTGAGCAGCATGTGCGATCAGCCAGTGTGCAGGGTAGTAGCTGTTCAACTTGAGGACACCATGATACTGGAGTTCAGGTTATATAATGGGGTAGATTTAGGGACTCATGCACACCAACGTCTGCTTGTCGTGTTGCAGTAACACGCGTCAGGGTTCGTTCGTATCAGGTGGATTGAGCTGCGTTCACTTTCATCAGTGTAGGGACAGTGAGAGAACTATATTGTTCTTTTTGTGCTTTGTTCACACCATACAAGTATGTTGCATAGAAATGCAGCAATTTTATAGAATGCAGAACACAACAATACGTAACACATGATGGCGTGTTGTAATGCGCTGTTGTGTATAGTTGTATGAACTGTTTTCCTGTTACTTTTAATAAAGTTTAAAAAATGAAAAAAAAAAAAAAAAAGGTCAACACTGCAAAGTATTGTTACAACGCACACGTGTGCACATTATTTGCACCATAATGCATGCTCGCTGGTTTACCAACATGCAATAAATTCATTGATGTGATGCAGTTTTTTCTGAATGGCATCTCAACAGACCATGTGCCTCACACTAATGTGTGGTATGCTGCCCTATAACACGTCTTTTGGCAAGGTGCGATGGAGTGCTATTCGGATGTACGTTACCACAACACCATTATGTAAACAGGCCATAAATCCTTCATAGGTAAAGCTTTGTTATGGTCATTAGATTCAGATGCTTGCATCAGTCCAGTTGTGACTGGTTCTCTTTAATGTCAGGGGCAGCGTAGCCGGTAACGCAGCATCTTTTCCAAAGGCCAGAATATTACTCTAATGTGATTATGAGGAGGGGGGACAGTGGGCATGGGTTAGGTGAAAACTGAAGTTTCTTTATTTACAGGACAGGAAGATTGAGGAACTCAGACAGTCTCTGAACAGGTACAAGAAAGTCCAGGATATGGTGGTCATGGCACACGGTAAGAAAGGTATGCATTTGTTTTCCCCTTTCCACATGGAATATCCCCTCAAAATTAAAGCTAAACTCCAGGCAGGTAGAAGACATAAATTAAGGCGGTTGTAAACCCCGCTTTATTTTTACCTACAGGTACGCCTATAAGGCGGCTTACTTATAAGTAAAATGAATGTCTCCTAAACATGCACCGTTTAAGATATATTCACCCTGCGTTTAGCCGCTGATGTCACCGGCACATGCGCTCTGAAGGTACGTCATACCATGCCGCACCTTTAGAGCTTCTTGCTGGAACCGTGCGCACACGCGTGGGAATGAGGTCATCGCAGCTCTGGCCACTCAGCGCCGGAGCCTGGAAAAAAGGCCGGGGGAAGATGTCAGCCCTCTCAGCAGTGACCGGTGCCCATAGAAGGGCTTCGTTCTAAGGTGATTATTTCATAATGCGATGCATACTAGCACATTATACTATTGTCTTACAGGTTTTTTTTTTTGCAGTGCTTTTCTACTGCTTTAATGCAGCTCTGTAATTAAAATTTGTTAATTTATTACAGATACTTTTATAGTGCCATCAATTTACACAGTGCTTTGCACATATATATTATACATCCACATCAGTCCCTGCCCTCAAGGAGCTTACAATCTAAGGTCACAAAACTCACAATCATACATACACATTCTACGGCCAATTTAGATAGGAGCCAATTAACCTACCAGCATGTCTCTGGAGTCTGGGAGGAAACTGGAGTACCCGAAGGAAAAGCAGAAATATATATTTGATCATTGCGAGCAGCATTACACAAATTTTACTTGCCTGTACAGCAGAGCTCAGCAAGGGGATGAGTGAAGCAGCCAATCGGTCATGCTGCAGTGCGGAGGGCATAGTAAGTAGGAGTAGAGAAATAAGCTTATCAGTTTGCTGCTTCTCGTTCCACTGTCTAAGGGGGTGGGTGGGGGGGGATAAAACCTCTAATGCCCCGTACACACGGTCGGACTTTGTTCGGACATTCCGACAACAAAAGCCTAGGATTATTTCCGACAGATGTTGGCTCAAACTTGTCTTGCATACACACGGTCACGCAAAGTTGTCGGAAAATTCGATCGCTCTGAACGCGGTGGCATAAAACACGTACGTCGGGACTATAAACGGGGCAGTAGCCAATAGCTTTCATCTCTTTATTTATCCTGAGCATGCGCGGCACTTTGTCCGTCGGATTTGTGTACACACGATCGGAATTTCCGACAACGGATTTTGTTGTCGGAAAATTTTATAGCCTGCTCTCAAACTTTGTGTGTCGGAAAATCCGATGGAAAATGTGTGATGGAGCCTACACACGGTCGGAATTTCCGACAACAAGGTCCTATCACACATTTTCCGTCGGAAAATCCAACCGTGTGTACGGGGCATAAGTGTTACTGACCAGCCTTGTAGATAAAAAAAAAATAAGGTGTCCTGCTCGGCCAGACAGGTCTGTGTCGTGTGACAGAGCTGTGTAAATCCCAGGACCGGATGGACAGAAATAGAAATCTTTTGGCAGATGATGTATTTCATCTGAGCAGATAAACGCACATTTTAGTCCATACATGGGAAAACGTTCAAGTACTTTTTCATATAAAAACCACAGACTACCTAAATCGGACTTTATATTATCTTGCAGTTAGTCACACTGCACAGAAGGCATTTGATTGAGGGCAGGAAGTACAGTCCTCAAAGCCAATCACACTCTACTGCATTGTACAGGGCTGTCAGTCTTCGGAACACGCTAACAGCAGGGGATAGAGTGATGACTTTATTGGTGCTCTGCTGTTCCTTCGTTGTCCAGTTAGCAGGTTGGAGGTGGGCTAGTGGTCAAGCAGCTTTTTTTTGTTTTCCCGAGTGAAGCAAAGTGAGGTCACCAACCTAGAAATTCCATCTGACCGAGGTGCTTAGATCACTACACTGGCTGAACAGAATTATTTTGACTGTCAAGGAAGTACCCCATCTATGAATTTCAACTGTGCCTGGAGTTAGGTTTTGAGGTTTGGACTCAGAAGCTCATGCCCTTGTGCCCCCCACTCCCAAAAAAACAAAAACAAATTTCACGCCCAATTTCCATTAATATTGTTTGTGTAATAACTAAAGTTCAACTACACTTTAGATGTGGGTTCACTTTTTGAACTGTATAAACATGATACATTTTGTTGCCCCCCTTTACACTGTTTTAAGAGTAACGCACATTGATATGTAAACTGGCGCATCTAGGGTTTTCGTTCGTTTTGAATGGCCTCAGCACACCGGTACAGTAGGCCGCAACCCACCTTATAGTGTGTTGTCTTATGGCATGCTGTGTAAAAAAAAAAAACATTTGATATCAGTTTAATGTATACCAGCAGAGTAAACCGACATTCTATTGTTGGCTTAAACCTGTGCTTGTGTGCATATTGTTTACAGCATTTCTACTCTGGGCACCTGTGCAAGAATTCAAAAAAATGCTGCCTTGGTGGTGCCTGTAACTTCATATCTATTACCTGTGTTCTGTCTGGTTTCTAATAATGGAACATAAAGCTGAACTTATTATTTTATTTTCCTGGCCTTTGTCACTTTTAGCAGTGAAGGATGTGGAAAGTGATGATTCGGTGATATCTGGCTCTAATTCTTTGGGGTTTGATGGCAATGTATTCAGTGACACGGATAAGTCTCCATCTCCTCCCCCATTATCTTTCACCCCGAGCCCAGAAGAAGTGCCTGCAAGCCCCAAGGTAATAGCTTCTCATCTTTTATAACATGTTAACTAAATATGGATTGTTAATCACTTGACCTTCGGAAGATTTACCCCCCTCTTCATAAAAGGCTATTTTTTGCGATACGTCACTGCGTTACTTTAAATGACAATTATGCGGTCATGCAGTGCTGTACCCAAATAAAATTTGTCATATTTTTCCACATATAGAGCTTTCTTTTGGCGGTATTTTATCTTCAATGTGTTTTTTTATTTTTTGCGCTATAAAGAAAAAAGCCCGATAATTCTGAAAAAAAAAATAAAATAAACAATATTTATTTTCTGCCATAAGACGTATCCAATAAAAATGTAAAAAATCTAATGTTTTCATAAATTTATGCCAATATGTATTCTGCTACATATTTTTGGTAAGCAAAATTCCAATAAGCACATATTGATTGGTTTGCGCAAAAGTTATAGCGTCTGCGAACTATAGGATATATACTGCAATTTATTTATTTATTTATTTTTTATATATACTAGTAATGCCGGCGATCAGTGATTTATCAATTTGCATGCCAAATTGGCGGATATTGCCAGGAATGGCACCGTCCGAATCAGTGCGATGCCGGATTTGTGGCGCTGCACCGATTCCCAAAAGTAGTTTCTGTACTACTTTTGGCAACTTCGGGGTGCGATTTTTCAATAGACATCTGTGCAGAAACCCGCACAGATGTCTCTGAAATCGCCCCTGAAGTTGGGACTGACATGCGGGAATGAAATTGTGCGAGTTAAAGTGGTGTTCCGGCCGAAATTATATTTTTTAAATAAAAATACCCCTATAATACACAAGCTTAATGTATTCTAGTAAAGTTAGTCTGTAAACTAAGGTCTGTTTTGTTAGTTTATAGCAGTAGTTTGTCATTTTATAAACCTACAGCAGGCCGTGGCCATCTTAAGTGTGGGCATCTGAAGCCAGACTGTATTTCTTCCTGGATCTCATCCTTGTAGATCTCGCACATGCTCAGTGCAGCACAAGCAGTGTAATAGGTTTCAGGTCAGGTTTCCATAACAACGGCAGTTTCAGAGGAAGTTGCCGCCCCTTCCCAGAAGGCATTGCAAACAGGAAATGATGCGATGGGCCGCGGCCAGGGAGGAGGAAGTGAAAAATGAATACAGCAGATATACAGTAAGTGCTGAGAAAAAAAATAAAAAATATCCAATTCGTTTACAGTGCACAGTTTAGTGAGGGATGCTGAAGAGTTGTAAAAGTGGGTGGAACTCCACTTTAAGCTGAACTCGCATGATTTCATTCCTGCTGTCAGTGTGATCCTGGGCCAAGTTCCGGTTAGTTCCACACTCCTAACCGATCCTGCAAATTTTTCTTTCCTATTGCATTGTGGAGAAAAAATACTCCCCTAGGGGCTCATTCACACCAACAAATGCAGGCTTAACTCAAGGAACATGGGAAACTATTGAGATCTGTGTACCCTTTGCACTATATAGATGAGTTGCATAAAATGCAACATGCCTGCATTTTTCGCAAAACAGGCGCATGTCACTGCAGCATGCTTATTTAAAAAAAAAAAAATGTAAAAGTTAGAATTTTGGCCCTTCACGTGGCCTGTACAAAGAAAAAAAATAATTTAAAGATGAACTCCAGGTATGGACCAGATACTACTTTATAAAAGTAGCAATGACCTCATGACTGTGCTGTACATAGTCTGCGCAGAGAACAGAGCTATGGGAGGGACCCAGCAGGCCCCACCCACTAAAAGCTGCCTGCAGAAAACTACAGGAGGGGGAGGCAACAAGACCAGTCATCCTGCACAAGGGGAGAGAGCAGCAGTGACTGGTCTTTATTACTGCACTGAGGGAAAGTTTCACACTGGATTACTGCACAGATCTGGTGCAGAAGCTTCCTGTAATGGAATGGAATTCAAATAAAAATACTCACGCTTCTTGTATTTCGATGATATTGGTTTATCTTGGCGTATCTGAGAATTATGTCAGGGGAAGGAGCGTAGACTCTGACCAGCCTTTTCACCTGAAACTACAAAGTCCTCTTTGGGTGTAATGACCCTTTTGGCCTGGCTGTTGACACTGCATGATTGTATTGTGAAAAATGATGGCTCTGGTTTGCACTGTGTCATTTACAGTGCTTTTCTGGGGTATTGTTTTTGGGGTCTTAAAATGTAAAAAAAAAAAAAAAAAAAAACTTGGTGAGGGTTCTAATATATATTCTGCCTTCCTGTAGCTTGGTGTTGAAGTACATACAAGTGTCCTGCAAGTTTCCATCCCATCGTTTACATCACCCCCGACATTTCAGAAACAAGTCGATGCCACGAAAATAATTAAAAGTGAGGAACCCTCTGTGCCAGCCACAAGGTAAATGAGACATGTCTGCTAGATAAAAAAAAGAATAATGAAGCAAAATTCTGAATTCACCTCAATGTGTGTTGCCCTTGCCCATTTATTTCCTATGGGCCCACTAAAGCCTATTGGAACTTTCAGTCCTCAGCCCTGTATTCCAAGTGCCTGATTTTAGCAAAATCCATTCAAGTTCTTGCATTTGACTAATTCCCTGTTCTGTAGTTTTTCTGAATCTGAACTTGTCCAATCAAATCAATATCCAGCTAAACACGTTCTGTTTTAGTAGTGGGGACAGCCAGGTACTTGGCCATTCCCATCTGATAGACCCAACGGGTTCCCTCCATATCATCAGGCTCTGTTTGAAAGGCACTGACAGCCACCATTTCTGCCCCTTCTGCTATACAGTCGAGGCCATCCAAGTCAGCACGAACGTGTAGTTATTTCCCCTTTAGGCATTACTGGATATGTCATTTCAAGACTAGGTTGCAGGTTATGAGCCCAGAAACAGGCTGTAGAAAACATACAGTATGAGTTGGCAGCAGAGCTCCTTGTCCATGCGTCTATTTGGATCACCTCCTTGGCCACACCCCCTACTTTCAGTTAAAATCTTCTAAATACATTTAGGTGCCCTAAAACAAAAGGTGTGTAAAGTCTTTACAGTTTGCTTGAAGCCCGGTTGACACACAGGGGCGGCACGACTTGCAGGTCGCCTCAGCGAGGCGACCTGCAAACGACTGCCCGGGCGACTTGCAAAACGACTTCTGTATAGAAGTCTATGCAAGTCGCCCCCAAAGTAATACAGGAACCTTTTTCTAAGTCGGAGCGACTTGCGTCGCTCAGATTAGAACGGTTCCATAGCACAGAACGGGAGGCGACTTGTCAGGCGACTAGGTCTAAAACTAAAAATGGCGGCGCTTTACCGCTGATGCACCCACCGCCCCAGTGTGAAAGGGGCTTTAGAGAAAAGACAAGATAGTCCCCTGTCAGCATGTTGCAGGGAAGAACTGATGCCTGTGTGAAAGCAGTGGTCTCTCTATAGAGGTCCAACACACCCTCTGAGGAGTCAGAGCTTTAGTGTTCCAGCAGGGATCATGAGATTTGCTAATACAGTTCCTATAGCTCTAAACGGGGAAGGGATGCTGGATCTCTGCAGAGAGGCCACTGTTTCCACGCAAAGCGCAAGGATTCCACTCTGCAGCTTGCTAGCAGGTGATGTCCTTTTCTACTCGGTGTGGCTGCTTTCTAAAGAAGAACAAGCTATAAAACTTTGCATGCCTTTTTATTTTGATGCACCTGTAATGTATTTAGCTGATCTAAACTGAAAGCTGGGCTTTAATGAGTTTGTGTTTAAAAAAAAAAAAAACTCTCCTTAACTGTGGTGTTTGTTTGTTTTTTTATTTAATTATTTTTTTGCTAATGCATTGCTCCACAATGCATTTGTATTCACCTGTATATGGGTTGGGGGCCCCATGAATGAATGAACGAATGAGGAAATCCTCCAAAATGCACACAACGTGTTATGATGAGAGCACACAAGTGTGAATCTAGCGTAAGCCCCCTTTCACACGGGGCGGAATTCATCCAAGCAGATCTGCCTGCTTAGCGGGGGATCTGTCTGATTATCCCCACTAAGCAGACTGATGACAGGTCTGTATCCACTCCGCTTTGCAGAGCGGGCACGGACACAGCCCGCTGTTCTCTAAGGGGCAATCGGATAGAAACAGACTGCATGTCCGTATCTATCCAACTGTCATCTGATCTGCCGGACGGATGGTGAACCTATCCCCTTCCTTCTGTTTTTAGTGGATCGGATGCCACCAGGTGACACCACTGGTGTGAAAGGGACCTAAGAGTCACTTCTACAGACTGGAACAAAGAGCTTGGTGTTTGTTTAGAAGCCAATCATCTCCCTTCCTTTATGTTTTTTTTTTTTTATCGCAAATTTACAAAAAAGAACGTGAATCTCTGTCACCTACTTACTGAAAATGGTGATGGATTGCCTTTTTCGTACACTGTACATTTTAGTAAAGATCCTATCAAAAAAACAGACAAAAGGGTTTTTATACATTTAGCTCAGTCTTAAGCCTCGTACACACGGTACGATTGTTGGCAGGAGATTGTTGACAGACTGTTGTCTTAAAATCTGACCATTAGTACGCTCCTTTTAACAATTGTCGTCCAACAAATGTTGGATGGCAGGCTAGTAAATTTTTGGCGGACGACGGTCTGTTGTCTGATTTTCGTATGGTCAGTACACAAATCCGTCACACAGTACGAACACGCATGCTCAGAATCAATGCTCACCAAACACAAAATTAGCAGAAGGGGCCCAAAGGGTGGTGCTCAAGAGCTGCAATTCCTCGTAGTACGTCACTACGTTCACGTTTGTTGGCCGACAATTGTGTATCGTTAGTTTGCAAGACCAGATCCAGGCACACACCCTTTTGACAAAAATCAGACGATCGGTTGGCCAACAATCGTACCGTGTGTACGAGGCTTTAGCCTGGGTTCAAACTGAAGCAAATTTACAGCTGATGCGTTTAGGAACACAGATTCGTAGGTCATGTAAAAAGCATAGTATCCCATGGCTTTGGTTCACCTCTATGCGTTTTCGCGAATTTGGTGTGAGGAAAAAGTGTCCTGTGCATGTTGACTGCGGGTGCAATGCAAATTTTATCTTAATAGGCTTCAATTGAACTTGCAGTAAACTCGCAGCACACAGTTCACATCTCTGCAAATTGTTCACTGTCTGCCTCCTGAATTTCGTGGTAAAATTGCAGTAAATTTGCACCTCACACAGGACAAAAAAATGGATCAAATTCGCAGTACATCGCATCGCGGTAGTGTGAACCTAGGCTTAAGCAGATTTTATGGGATTCTTTATCTTTTTTTCACCCCATGTGATATATATATATTAGAAATAGGCAAAAGCACCAGAATATCTATTAAAAAGCCATTAGCATTGCTGTATTGAAAAATGTCTCATTTCAATGCATCGGTTTGCATTTCTGTTCATATTATGGATATATCTTCCCTGTGTAGCATTCATTTCATTGATATTGTTTTTAAAAAAAAGTATCTAGGCATATCCTTCCTGCAGTGGACTGGCATGTCGTTTCTGCAATTTAAATGCCCTTTATTTGCCTGACTGCACCCATCTGCCACATCAACTCAGGAAACGCCTCCACTTTTCAAAGTGCCTTTATTTGTCGATCCTCAAACTGGGGGTCACAGGTTGACCAGGCTTGACTGACAGTCAGACCCTGTGACCTACAAAGCTTCTATTCTCCAAACGGCAATGCTGCGAACACTTGAAAATCTCACTCTTTTAATGGCATACTTGGCTATGATGATGTTTAAAGGGACCCTGTAATTTTCTTATACACTTTAGAGATCTGAGAGTAAAGCACAAGTATTGTCACCCAGACCGCAGCTGTCAAATGTTTCCTATATACGAGCTTCAGTTATGCATTTTGCTGTTTGGTCCGAGTTTCCCTGTAAATGTTACATGGTTGGATTGCAGGCTCAGAAAACTGAGTCTCAATTTTCAGGATAGAGCAGCTCCTATGTCACCTGGTTGCTTACTGCCCAATGAAAGAGTATTATCAAGCTTCTGACTTTTTGTCCAGTGACACTAGAAGCTGTAGTAGAAGATAGTCGTGTCCACTGCCTGGCTACACATATGGGGAATTGGTGCATATTGCAAGGATTTAGTGATAATTTAGCAGATGATCATATACTGTATATACAGTTGTGCTCATAAGTTTATATACCCTGGCAGAATTTGATTTCTTGGCCATTTTTTCAGAGACTATGAATGATAACACAAAAACATTTCTTTCACTCATGGTTAGTGTTTGGATGAGACCATTTATTATCAATCAACTGTGTTTACTCTTTTTAAATCATAATCACAACAGAAACTACCCAAATGACCCTGATCAAAAGTTTACATACCCTGGTGATTTTGGCCTGATAACATGCACACAAGTTGTCACAAAGGGGTTTGAATGGCTATTAAAGGTAACCATCCTCACCTGTGATATGTTTGCTTGTAATTGGTGTGTGTGTGTATAAAAGGTCAATGTGTATCTGGACTCCTGACAGACCCTTGCATCTTACATCCAGTGCTGCACTGACGTTTCTGGATTCTGAGACATGGGGAAATCAAAAGAATTGTCAAAGGATCTGTAGGAAAAGGTAGTTGAACTGTATAAAACAGGAAATATAAAAAGATATCCAATGAATTGAGAATGCCGATCAGCAGTGTTCAAACGCTAATTAAGAAGTGGAAACTGAGGGGTTCTGTTGAAATCAAAACACGGTCAGGTAGACCAACGAAGGTTTCAGCCACAACTGCCAGGAAAATTGTTCGGGCTGCAAAGAAAAACCCACAAATAACTTCAGGTGAAATGCAGGACTCTCTGAAAACATGTGGTGTGGCTGTTTCAAGATGCACAATAAGGAGGCACTTGAAGAAAGATGGGCTGTATGGTCGAGTCACCTGAAGAAAGCCATTACTACGTAAATGCCACAAAGTATCCCACTTACAATATGCCAAACAGCACAGAGACAAGCCTCAAACCTTCTGGCACAAAGTAATTTGGAGTGATGAGATTAAAATTGAGCTTTTTGGCCACAACCATAAACACTAAATTTGGAGAGTAAAAAAGGGGGAATTTGGGACTTTAAATGAGGCACGATTAAGTGTCTCCATCCCTGTCTCAGGTATATAGCAAAGGGAAGTTGGGACTTTAAATGAAGCGGGTGAAATGTGGAGGTAGGAATAAAAAGTTTTTTTTATTCGTAACATAGTAAATAGACAAGAAAAATTTCATATATAAACATGTATATCCTTAGCACAAGATGTAAACATAGTAGACAAGAATGCATATCAATAAAGCGCATGTCGTAATAAATTCATGGTAATAGAAGTACTGGCATATAAAGCAATAGTATGGTTTGCCAAGAATGGCATACCCGATAGCTGTGTCCATGATTACATGATAAAAAATACATAGTTGGTATAAAAGTGGCATCAGATTTAACTCGTAGCTCGACGCGTTTTGTGAATACCTTCACTCGTCAGGAGCAGATGCGACAATTGCCTATAAAGTATAATAAATATAGTAAACCACACTCAGTATGGAGGGGAAAGAATAAGTAAACTTATGCTGTGAGTAATTGGCCACACATACTTACCAAATCTGGCAGGTAGTAAGGCGTGTGGTAAACGGCACAAGGTTAAAGAGATACTTTATAGGCAATTGTCGCATCTGCTCCTGACGAGTGAAGGTATTCACGAAACGCGTCGAGCTAAGAGTTAAATCTGATGCCACTTTTATACCAACTATGTTTTTATATATTTTTTTTATCATGTGATCATGGACACAGCTATCGGGTATGCCATTCTTGGCACCTGCAAACCATACTATTGCTTTATATGCCAGTACTTCTATTACCATGTATTTATTACGACATGCGCTTTATTGATATGCATTCTTGTCTACTATGTTTACATCTTGAGCTAAGGATTTACATGTTTATATATGAATTTTTTCTTGTCTATTTACTATGTTACGAATAAAAAACTTTTTACTCCTACCTCCACATTTCACCCACTTCATTTAAAGTCCCAACTTTGCTATATACCTAAATTTGGAGATGTCATCAAGGCCTATGATGAAAGGTACACCATTCCTACTGTGAAACACGAAGGTGGATCACTGATGTTTTGGGGATGTGTGAGCTAGAGAGGCACAGGAAATTTGGTCAAATTTGATGGCAAGATGAATGCAGTATGTTATCAAAAAATACTGGAGGAACATTTGCATTCATCAGCCAGGAAGCTGCGCATGGGACATACTTAGACATTCCAACATGACGATGATCCAAAACACAAGGCCAAGTCGACCTGTCATTGGCTACAGCAGAATAAAGTGAAGATTCTGGAGTGGCCATCCCAGTCCCCTTAACTTAATATCATTGAGCCGCTCTGGGGAGATCTCAAACGTGCAGTTCATGCAAGACAGCCCAAGAATTTACAGGAACCGGAGGATTTTTGCCAAGAGGAATGGGCAGCTTTACCATCTGAGAAGATAAAGAGCCTCATCCACAAATACCACAAAAGAGTTCAAGCTGTCATTGATGTTAAAGGGGGCAATGCACGGTATTAAGAACTGGGGTATGTAAACTTTTTATCAGGGTCATTTGGGTAGTTTCTGTTGTGATTATGATTTAAAAAGCATAAACAGTTGATTAATAATAAATTGCTTCAGCCAAACACTAACCATGAGTGAAAGAAGTGTTTTTGTGGTATCATTCATATTTTCTGAAAAACGGCCAAGAAATCATAAATTCTGCCAGGGTATGTAAACTTATGAGCACAACTGTACATTTGTATCTGTGTATAGATATGTTGTGTGTCGAGCTATTTGCTCGGCATTCCCCTCTAACACTAATAACTGTATACCAACTAAATCTTCTTTTCCAGTGAAGTGAAGACCAGCAGTTTATCAACTGAAGACAAATCTGAGGACCAGCCTGTGTAAGTGTCACATCTTTTGTCCCTGCTTTTGTTCCAATAGTAAAATACGTGCCCCTCAGAACTCCCAATTTACAAAAATAAGAGACCTTTAAAAAGCACTTGAACTGCTAGAAAATGACATAGAACCCCCAAACATATGTTGTTTTAGCAGAGACCCTAGAGAATACAATGGCGGTCATTGCAACTTTTTATCTCGCATGTTATTTGCGCAGCAATTTTTGGGAAAAAAAATGTTTCATGCTTTAAAAAAAAAAAAAAATCAAAACAGTAAAGTTAGCCAAATTTTTTTGCATAATGTGAAAGATGAAGTTACGCCGAGTAAATAGATGCCTAACATATCACACTTCAAAACTGCACAAGCTCGTGAAATGGCACCAAACTTCGGTACTTAAAAAATCCCCATAGGCAACGCTTTCAATTTTTTACTAGTTACATATTTTGAGTTACAGAGAAGGTCTTGGGCTAGAATTATTGCTCTCGCTCTGAGGCGACACCTCACATGTGTGGTTTTGAACACCATTTTCATATGTGGGTGGGACTTGCGTATGCGCACTGGACTACCGAGCGCGCCAGTCCCAGTGCCCACCGTCCGTTACGGTGGACCTAGGCGTCAACAGATATGTGAGTACGGGATTTAGTGTAGTAGTATAGCTTATTTTTGGGGGTTGGGAACACCTTGCTCTTACAATCGAGAGGTAGGTGTTCCTGGTTTCTCTGGTGGCCTTTGCCCTACGTCAACAGCCACCGCAAAATTCAGAAGCAAAATCTATGTAGGATCTGCTCCCTGTTTTCTTTTTTAAGGCTTAACTTTTAGAAATGACAGGAGTGTGAGTTGAGTTTTGACATCTTTGGGATGCTGTGGAAGCTATAAAAAGATTTGTATAGATGACATTTGGTGTGTTTTACGAACGTTCCCTCATACTAATAGGAAGAGCCTGTTTTCCCAAGAGAAGCTAATTTCCTGTGTTTTTAACAAGGAAATGCTCACATACATGTGCACGAAGACATTCAGAAGATCTTGTCTGTGCTGGAAGCTCCAAGCATCTGACATGGGAGCCTCTTCTAGATGACAGATAAGAACACAGCTGGTTCCCTCTGATAAACTATTGTCACTGCTCCTTTGGAGGAAGGAACAGAGGGGAATGTCATCAGCCTTACGCAAGAGCACTGCTTCATTCTGAAAGAACCATGTCCAATTTTTTTTTTTTTTTTTTAATTGTATATAGAGAAGGGAGTCTTTAAAAACCTGTTAGTAGTTTTGCTGATTGTGTCCCATTGACAAAACATTCTTTTACAGCATGAAATGACTCAAAAGTAGACAGTTGTCACCGGAACAAACATCACTATTTAGAACTTTCATGCACATGGCCAGATGAAAAAAGGTGGCAGCTTTTACACAGGCTCTTGCTGTTAGCAAGATCCTGCATTAAAAGTGCTTTGTATGATGTATGCATGTAACTTGAATGATTGCGTAGGGCATAAATAGCTTTTATTGGCAGTCAATGCTGCCCAGCTAGTTGCTAGGACACAGACGGCAGAAGTTACCTGCGCTCTGGCGACGCAAAATGCCATCCAATTATTGACCCCACATAATGTCAGTGTCAAATTGCGCAGGCAGTCAGTTTCCCTTCAGGTCTACATCTTGGACAAATGGGGTGGAGTCTACTGTTATCAGATTCATGGCACTGATATTTTGACAATGCAGAAACTAACATTGGTTGGGAGGGGGGGAGGCATTTTGATTAGCCCCACTCAGATTATATACAGGCAGAAACAGCTCCTCCCACTGTCCGTCAGAGTGGACCTACAACACCCTTTAAGAATGCTGCTCAACACCCCCCCCTCCCTCATTCATACCGTGTCAAAATATCTACATCATGACGCAGAGAACAATAGACGACTCCTACTTCGTCCTAAATGCACACCTGACTGGGAACTGATTGCCATAAGAATGGCCCATGATATTGCACCATATAGAGAGCACTACAAAGCATTGCATTCCCGATCAATGGATTGCTGGTGCAATATTGGGCTTCTGCACAATTTCATGAATTAAAAAAAGAAAAACCACTAGAGTTAGCCCGATATTTTTTTGCATAATGTGAAACATGTTACATTGAGTAAATAGATGCCTAACATGCACGCTTTAAAGTTGTGCATGCTCATAGAATGGCACCAAACTTCAGTACTTAAAAATCTCCATAGGCGACGCTTTAAATTTTTTTACAGGTTACCTGTTCAGAGTCACAGAGGAGGTCTTGGGCTAGCATTGCTCTTGCTCTAATGTTCGCGGCATTATCTCACATGTGTGGTTTAAACAGCATGAGCACGTGGGGATGGGTGCACTTTAAATTTTTTTTTTACACTTTTTTTTAACACTTTTATTCCTATTACAGGGAATGTAAACATCCCTTGTAATGGGAATAGGGCACAACAGGTCCTCTTTACAGCAATATCTGGGGTCTATAAGTCCCCATATCTCTACTCTAGGCTGGAAAGCCTAAAATAAAAAACTATCTCGGCTTCCCAGCTGAGGAAACGGCAGTGTTTACAACTGCTGAGGCCGGCCATGATGTCATAACGTCGCGCCCAGCCTCCGAAGGTTATAGAGATGACCAGGGACCATCTGGCCCTTGGTCAGCTCTATGGTAAACGGCAGCCAGTGGCCTATTCATTCTCTGGCTCGCCGATTTGCAGGGGCGAGCCGGTAGAAGCACCGGAGGGGGGGGGTGTCCACTTCCGCCACCTGTAAAACAATCAAGCCGCTATGATTGTTTCTACGGTACAAGGACTCGCCGGGGAAAAAAATAGGATATCTGAATGATGGGTGCATGCACCCACCCATCTCAAGTCCATGGGGTTGTTGGGCGGAAAGTGGTTATGGATGCTATGCTGGCTGCATTCACCAGCCGTGATCTGCTTCCATTGTATAGGGAAGCAGAGCGACCCTTTCATGAGGTCACTGCATCTAAAATAAGGTATGTAATTTGAATTGAAAGGTCTTATTTTATAATTCCATTAGCATGTTGATAATGGTAAGGGAAGGAAGTATAGGGAAGGCAAAATATAAACCGGTTATAGTTCCCTTTAAATATTTTGCATCATTTTTTGAAGCAAATGAGCCATTATACAAAAAAAGATGAAAACTAAGAAGTCACAGAAAAGGAACAGCAGATACAAAGCATCCTAAAACACGAGATGGCATTTGTACATAAAATAAAACATAAAATACAATAAAAAGGGTGATTTTGCCATAAAACTGAACACAAGGTGGATATTCAGTGGATTTAAAAAGTCTACACACCCATGTTATAATAAGACCAAGATGAATCATTTCAGAACTTTTTCCACCTTTATAGTGTGATCTCTAAACTGTACAAATCAATTAAAAAAAAAAACTGAAATCTTTTAGGGAGGGAGGTAAAAATAAAAAAACTAATGTGGTTGCATGAGTGTGCATACCCTCTTTATAACTGGGGATGTAGCTGTGTTCACAGTTAGGCAATCACATTCAACTCATGTTAAATAGGAGTCAATACACACCTGCCATCATTTAAAGTGCCTCCGATTAAACTCCAAATAAAGTTCAGTTGTTCTAGTAGGTCTTTCCTGACATTTTCTTAGTCGCATCCTACAGCAAAAGCCATGGTCCGCAGAGAGCTTCCAAAGCATCAGAGAAATCGCATTGTTAAAAGGTATCAGCCAGGAGAAGGGTACAAGAAGGCTTTTCTTATGAAGAAAAACATCCAAGCCCAGCTAAATTTTGCAAAAACACATCTGAAGTCTCTCAAAAGCATGTGGGAAAATGTGTTATGGTCTGGTGAAACCAAGGTTGAACTTTTTGGCCATAATTCCAAAAGATATGTTTGATGGAAAAACAACACCGCACCTCACCAAGAAAACACCATACCCACAGTGAAGCATGGTGGTGGCAGCAGCATCATGTTTTGGGGCTGTTTTTTTTTTTTTTCAGCTTCAGTTTTTCTTCAGTTCCAAATACCAGTCAATATTGGCACAAAACCTTCAGGCTTCTGCTAGAAACTGAACATGAAGAGGAACTTCATCTTTCAGCATGACAACGACCCAAAGCATACATTGAAATCAACAAAGGAATGGCTTCACCAGAACATTAAAGTTTTGGAATGGCCCAACCACAGCCCAGATCTGAATAGGATTAAAAATCTGTGGGGTGATCTGAAGAGGGCTGTTTGCAGGAGATGCCCTTGCAAGCTGACGGATTTGGAGTGTTTTTGCTAAGAAGAGTGGGCAAATATTACATGGTTTGCCCGGTGAGGTATAAATAAATAACAATGTAAGGTGGTCACTTATCTACCTACAATTCTCTCTATTTCTTTCAGACCTCCTATACAGAAATCAAGCAGTTTAGACAACCTGAAGAAAATGCCGGAAAAGGTGAGAGTTCTTTAATCCAATGGGATATGCACAAAGAGCCTTGTGACTGCCCACAGCAGCCAATCAGATTCTGTGGTTTAAGTTTCCAGGTTAGAGCCCTTTCACACTGGGGCGGGGGGGGCGGCGTCTGCGGTAAAAGGCCGCTATTATTAGTGGCGTTTTACCGTCGGTATGCGGCCGCTAGCGGGGCGATTTTACACCGCTCCGAAGATGCTGCTGGCAGGACTTTTTTTACCGTCCTGCCAGCGCATCGCTCCACACTAGAATGAAAGTAGCGGCACTTTCGGGTCGGTTTGCAGGCACTATTATTAGCGCAATAGCGCCTGCAAACCGCCCCAGTGTGAAAGGGCTCTTAGAAAATGAGAAATGATTAGCTCCTTATAACAAGGCTTTCAATACGAGGACCAAAGTAATTTTTCTTTTCCCCCCGATTTTATTGATCAGTCGTAATTTCTTTTTTCTTCTCTTTCTGTGACTCTTCTGTGCCTTTTTCTTTGCTTTTATTTTTTTCTGTTATTTTTCTTTCTGTATCTTCTCTTCCTTTTCACTGTCTTTCTCTCTTTCAGTTCACATAAGCTTCATTGGGAGGCTCAAATAACATGATAGAATTGCAAAGCGAATAAGGGGTTATTATAGGTTGATTTGGGGGGGGGGGGGGTCTCTTTTTTTCTCTCTGTCTTCTTTCTTTCTTCCTTTCTTTCTTTCCTCCTTCCTTCCTCCCTCTTCTCCTATTTGTTGGTGTACGTTCCTGAACGTGTGATGAGAAATGTAGGGGGAAAAATGTCTCTGTATCCTCGATGCACTGAAATAAAACTGGTGAAACTGCATTTTCACAGGGACATCTGTAATAATTTTATTTCATTGATTTGCCTCTTAGAAGGCGGCTTCCCCAGATTCTGGAAAGTTTGAGACCCTCCCGCCGAGACCCCCCGGACACAGCACCAGCACCGGAGGGGAAGAGGAGGTCTTTGGCACCCGTAAAGCCAGGTCATCATTCGGGCGTGGGTTCTTCAAGCTTAAAAGCAACACTAAGAAAACTGCCAGCACACCCAATTTAGGTAGGCTACTATCTGTGTTTCCTGTAAAACTTCCATCCTAACTGCTGACTGGGATTGGTGTTTGCTGACACTTGTCTTCACAATTGTCCCGGGGATAGTCCAGAGAAGAAAACATGTAAGCAAGTATGACAAAATACCTCTGTGATCTGGGTTGGTTTTTGTAGAAAATGGTAGCTCTGTCTAACTCCATCCATCTCGGTGGAGAATTGCCTTCTTACTAAAATGGTCCGTGATGTAAAAGGGTGTTCACATATTCTGACAGCGAGCCTCTAATTACACTCCAGAGCTGGTTCATTCTACATGCAATGCAGACTTTACATGCAAGCTATAATGTGTTTTTGGCAAAGTCATATTCTGTACCATACTTCCATCACTGTATGACATACACACGTCTGCATTTTTTTTTTTTCTTTATTCGGCACATTTTATGGTATAGATGGCGTGTTTTACTGTGATCAACACCAAAGACTTTTTTAACACTAGTAAAGTTGAATTAACTCCACAGGGTTTTTTGTTTTTTTTGAATTACACATTAGTCACACTTTTTTCCATTTTAAGGAAATGATGTACTGTTTACAGTGGGTTCAGTATTTCTAATGGTACCATATATTTAATTCATCGATCTTAAAGCTCAAATCTGCATTACAATCCATTACAGGTTCAGCAAAACAAGGCGTTTAAAATCTGATTGTTCTATTTAGAAAGCAGCCATAGCCTGACTAAGAAAGGCCTGTCCCCTGTTAGAATACCGCAGAGAAGGACCGTTTCTCTCTTGGTGGAAGCAGAGGTTCCACATATCTTCTGCCAAGTCCTGGTACAGCTTATGTGTCAGACGAGCCTCATGCTTACTAATTAAAGAGCGCCAGCTGTGACATGCAGAGACCCCTGCTTCCACACAGAACACAGGTCCATGCCTGCAACATGCTGGCAAGGGACATGCTTTTCTTGGGCTATACGGTGTCTTGAAAAAGTATTCATACCCCTTGACATGTTCCAAATTTTTTCATGTTACAACCAAAAATGTAAACGTATTTTATTGGGATTTTATGTGATAGACCAACACAAAGTGGCACATAATTGTGAAGTGAAATGGACACGATAAATGGTTTTCAAAATGTTTTACAAATAAATATCTGAAAGGTGTGGCGTGCATTTGTATTTAGCCCACTTTACTCTGATACACCTAACTAATATATAGTGGAACCAATTGCCTTCAGAACTCACTTAATTTGTAAATAAGAGTCCACCTGTGTGTAATGTAACCTCAGTATAAATACAGCTGTTCTGTGAAGCCCTCAGAGGTTTGTTAGAGAACCATAGTGAACAAACAGCATCATGAAGGCCAAGGAACACACCAGACAGGTCAGGGATACAGTTGTGGAGAAGTTTAAAGCAGGGTTAGGTTTTAAAAAAAATATCCCAAGCTTTGAACATCTCACGGAGCATTGTTCAATTCATCATCTGAAAATGGAAAGAGTATGGCACAACTGCAAACCTACCAAGACATGGCTGTCCACCTAAACTGACAGGCCGGGCAAGGAGAGCATTAATCAGAGAAGCAGCCAAGAGGCCCATGGTAACTCTGGAGGAGCTGCAGAGATCCACAGCTCAGGTGGGAGAATCTGTCCTGAGGACAACTATTAGTCGTGCACTCCACAAATCTGACCTTTATGGAAGAGTGGCAAGATGAAAGCCATTGTTGAAAGAAAGCCAAAAAGAAGTCCCGTTTGCAGTTTGTAAAAAGCCATGTGGGGGACACTGCAAATGTGGAAAAAGGCGCTCTGGTCAGATAAGACCAAAATGTAACGGTTTGGCCTAAAGGCAAAATGCTGTGTGTGGCGGAAAACTAACACTGCACATCACCCTGAACACACCATCCCCACCGTGAAACATGGTGGTGGCAGCATCATGTTGTGGGGGTGCTTTTCTTCAGCAGAGACAGGGAAGCTGGTCAGAGTTGATGGGAAGATGGATGGAGCTAAAAACAGGGCAATCTTAGAAGAAAACCCGTTAGTCTGCAATAGACTTGAGACTGGGGTGGAGGTTCTCCTTCCAGCAGAACGACCCTAAACATACAGCCAGAGCTACGATGGAATGGTTTAGATCAAAGAATATTCATGTGTTAGAATGGCCCAGTCAAAGTCCAGACCTAAATCCAATAGAGAATTTGTGGCAAGACTTGAAAATTGCTGTTCAGACCCTCTCCATCCAATCTGACAGAGCTTGAGCTATTTTGCAAAGAAGAATGGGCAAAAATGTCACTCTAGGTGTGCAAAGCTGGTAGAGACAACCCCAAAAAGACTTGCAGCTGTAATTGCAGTGAAAGGTGGTTCTACAAAGTATTGACTCAGGGGGGCTGAATACAAATGCACACCACACTTTTCACATATTTATTTATAAAAAATGTTGAGAATTATTTTTCGTCCACTTCACTATTTTGTGCCACTTTGTGTTGGTCTGTCACATAAAATACATTTGTGTTTTTTTTTTTTTTTTTGGTTGTAACATGACAAAATGTGGAAAATTTCAAGGGGTATAAATACTTTTTCAAGGCACTGTAGATGCTTTCTAAAGAAAAAGGAAACACAAGACTTCACATATCTTTTTGTTCTGATGCACCTGGAATGTGTTTAGCTGATTTATTAAAACTCAGTGTAGCTCAGTGTGAAATGCTGTCTTGTAAGATTCATATCTATGTGTGAATGCCTCTGTATGGTGTCAGAAGAGCTTTCTTTGACTAGTAGTTCTTATTCAAATGGGGAGAACAGGGCTGTGTTCACATTAAATTACCTGTCTCCTCTTGTGCTTCTTCCTTAGGGATTTATGTAGAAAAACTGTATTGCCTGCAGCCTAAAATTTGATTCAAATGTCCGTTGTCATTTTCCATTGCTGTTTGAATTGTTTTTTGATTGGTCGGTACAGACAGTTACACATCCTACAACCCTGGATAGGCAAAGATTCTTGTATTTGTCTGTCTCTTGCTCCCCCTACTGTTCTCTTTCAGTATTAATAAACTTCTTTCTACAAACTCTCTCTTCCTCTGGGCTGCGTATGATTTTGTGCACTTAATGGAATTTTGAAGATCGCAGCCGAAGTGCCAGCGCCCCCACTTTAGGTATAGTAAAACTGCATGTCTCCAAACAAAAAAACAACCCCTCTGTGCTGTGTTCCCATTATTGTATCCCTTAACCCTTACGTTTTGCTGCCTAGCTAAAACCCAACTAGAAAATCAAACCACCCCCTACTCCATCACTAATGTTATGTATGTTTGAAGCCTTCAGCTAATATTGATATTAGTAGTCCATAGTAGTACACTTACATGCCTAGCTGCTCAGCTAATCTAGCTCCATCCTGTGTCCAATATGAGAATTTGCTGAGATGTTGTGCATTTGTAAAATTTGTTGCTTTTAGGGGAGTTTCACCAAAAACTGATGTTCCCTTTTTTTGTGTGGTTGGGCCCATTTACATATTTTGCGGTACGTTAACACGTGTTGCGTTAAGGCAGAAAATTGAAATGAATGGGCTGGCAGCGCACACATTACCCTTATTTTGCAGCGCAACACAGGTACATTACTTTAGTGTGTTGGTGTGCGATTGCTTTTAGTCTTTTGGAGATTTCAACAATTAACCTTCCTATTTTTTTTGTGTTTTACACTCTAATTGACACTCTACAATGTAGAAAATATATTAATTAGTTTGTGAGTCTGGCTGTGTAAGCACTCACTATGGTCTAGTTGAAGGGTGCCGATATGCAAAGCACTACACAGGAAGCTTGCTGTTGCAGTCTCCAACAAACTTAAGATGGAACTATAGGCAAAATTGAAAATGATGCAGTTTGTCAATAGCCTTTTTATATCGGTTTGAGTTTTTGAGACCCCTCCAATATAGTGTTTTTTGGGGGGTTTTTTCCCCGTTGCAACTGCAGTACATCAGTTTATTTTCCCACTTCCTGTAACAGAGTGACAGCGCTGTTTGTTTTGCATTAAAATTGCACGCCAGTCACCCTGTGGACAACTCATTTCAAATGAACTGTAAGTGAAAATTTTAAAGCTCAACCCCATCTAATCCTATATGGTTTGTCCCAATCCCTGTAACTTTCACTTTTGCTGCACAGCATGGCATGTTAAAGAAAGGTGAAAAGTAAATGATCTACTGGTAGAAATATGCCATAGGAGGACTCAAAAAATAAAATTGCTGTGTTAATATAGACTGCATCATAAATCTTTTTTTTTTTTTTTTTTTTATTTCCTATAGTTCCACTTTAAGAAGCCTGGTGTTATTTAAACCACCCAGAACTAGAGTTCTCAGTTTTTGATGGAGTTAACCTTAAATATGTTTGTGATTTGTTGTTCTTGTAATGTACCGTGACCTGTGTGTATGTTGGAATTGCAGATTATTGCATTTTTATGTCCGTGGGACTTAATCAACAGTCAAATGTTAAAAACTGCAAAAAACAATCCAGAATTTATCTTCCGTTGATCTGAATGCAGTAAATTGAGATCCGTTTTGGTTTTGAAGGCCATAGACAAATGAGGGTTGATTTACTAAAACTGGAGAGTGCAAAATCTGGCGCGGCTGTGCATGGTAGCCAATTGGATTCTAACGTCAGGTTGTTCAGTTAGGCTTTGACAAAAAAAAACTGGAAGATGATTGGTTTCTATGCAGAGCTGCACCAGATTTTGCACTCTCTGGTTTTAGTAAATCCACCCCATGATGTCAACCAGATCAGAAACTTTGTCCAATTGCGATTGTTTTTCCCCCAAGATAAGGTAACTCTGAGGTGTCCAGCGTATTTGGGCTTAAAGATAAACCTAGGGACATCATCCAGTGCCACACCTGTGCTTTCGACTGTTCTTTGATGTCACTGGTTCACTTGACAGAGGAACAATGTCTTTTTATGTCCAGTTTCTAGAGCTAACCCTTTACTGGGATACAGAACTAACCTTGTTGGCTGCGTGTAAAGATTAAATCTGTATGCAAAATTGGGTAAATTTGGCAAAGCTCATCTTTTTTGGGCATCGTGAATTTTCATCTAGCCTCAATGTACACAGTTCACATGCAGGCAATCTGCAGCAGATGGCATATTTTATAAACTTGATTTCCCAGATTCATTCGCAGATGGAAAAGTGCATTATTAGGTGAACTCATTATTCGCTAATAAAGATGAAAATTGATTTGCTGGATTTAGCAGGTTTTACAAATCGATTCGCTAGCCAATAGTACCTGTTTAATTTGACTTGAGAATGGACAAACTTGTACTGAATTCCAAAGCTGGCCAGATCTCTGGTATAAGGCCATTTAAAAGAATCTTCCATTGGCAACTGTAGAAAAAGTCAGAGAAAAGGAGCCATTTTGGCTTTGGCTACTTGGTTCACCAAATTTGTCCAATGCTGGTTTTGTAAATGTAACGCTAATTTTATTTGGAGCTCAGCAAGAGAGATTTAAAGTTATCCTATTACCCGATAAATGATTTTTCTTTCTGAGTGCCATGAGGACATATAACATATAGTGGTGCTATTAAAGTGGAAGTCCATGCAAAAACCAAAATTCCTGCATCTATAGCCATCAGCATTGTAACACTAACCTCTCTAGCCCTGTAAAGATAAAATCACTGTACATACCTTTTCTGAAGCCGATCCAACCCTGTCTCCAGGGGCTGAAGCTCTGCTGAGTACACATCCGACAACGGCTATGAAATGAATGGGAAGTGACCTCACCCATAGAGTTACTATGGGGCTTCCGTTGACTGACGTGTCCTCTGCACCCGCCTCCACAGCGAAGCCGCAGCTGACAGCTCAGCGTGAGATCAGAGCTTCCACTGCTAGAGATCAGATTGGATCGGCTTCAGAAAAAGTATGTATACCAATTTTTTCTTTTCAGGCCTAGAGAGGTTAGTGTTAGAATGTTGGTGTCTATAGATGCAGGGATTTTAGTTTTTGCATGGACTTCCACTTTAAGCATTTTCATTCCGTGTATCCATTTAGAAGAATCTTCTGACACTCTCTCTCTGACCTCCTTATAGTTGTAGTTTTTGGTGCCTTTATTAACTCATGACTTACTAAGAAACAAAACCAATATTAATTATGCGTTTGTTGTAATTGTTGCTGGTGAGGATCAAAAGGTAAGGGAATTTCTATATATTCAGTCCTGGATGCAGCTAGCAAAAAAATTGTGCTAGATTCCCAGAGCAGCCAGTTATCTGCTTCCTTTACTATTTTGGCACCATGGAACTTTCTTCCAAGATTTAATTGGTTGCTACTGAGCTGAACATGTTTGTTTACCACACATCTAATGGTCATACCTTATTTTAAGAATACATACATTTTGTTACATGTTATCTCATAAATTTGAAACATTTTAAGTTTGACAGAAGAGCAGGGGGGTAGAGCAGTGGGGCAGATATGAAAGGACGTGTATTGGTGGGACAGAGGAGCAGGGGGGTACAGTGGTGGGGCAGGGGGTACAGAGGTAGGACAGGTGTGCAGGAGGTAGATTGGTGGGGCAGATGAGAAAGCAGGTTATAGTGGTGGAGCAGATGGGTTCAGTGTTAGGACAGATGAGAAGGTGATTCATTAGTGAGACAGAAGAGCTTGGGGATACAGTGGTGAAGCAGATGTGCAGGAAGGTACAGTGGTGGAGCAGATGTGCAGGAAGGTACAGTGGTGGAGCAGAAGAGCAAGAGGGTTACAGTAGTGGGGCAGATGTGCGGGAGGCACAGTGGTGGGAGCGATGAGAAGGGGGTTCAGTGGTGGGACAGAAAAGCACAGTGATGGGGCAGATGAGCAGGGGGTTCAGCGGTAAGACAGAAGAGCAAGGGGGTACATTGGTAGGGCAGATGTGAAAGGCGGTACATTGGCGAGACAGATGAGCAGGGGTTTGCAGTGGGTACAGAGGTGGGGCGGATGTGCAGAGGAGAAAGGAGGTACATCAGTGGAACACATGAGCAGGGGGTTACAGTGATGGGACAGATGTGCAGGAGGTACAGTGATAAGTTCAGTGTTGGGACAGATGAGAAGATAGTTCAGCGGTGAGACAGAAGAGCGTGGGGGTACGGCGGTGGAGCAGATGTGCAGGGAGGTACAGTGGTGGGGCAGATGAGAAAGGGGGAACATTGCTGGGGAGATGAGCAGGGGGTTACAGTGGTGGGATAGAAGAGCTGGGTAGTACAGTGGTGGGGCAGATGTGCAGGGTAGTACGAAGGTGGGGCAGATGTGCAGGGGGTCACAGTGGTGGGACATATGTGCAGGGTAGTACGAAGGTGGGGCAGATATGCAGGAGGACAGTGATCTGAGGTGTGAAGGTGCATGAATTAGGGCTGATCTGAGAATGTTAATCTTTTGTTATAAAATCGGCACACTCAATTTCTTTAAAAACATTTTTCGGCAAACTGTGCTCAAAAGGTTGCCTACCCCTGACTTAATCTATCCAGGGATACCTAAAAGCTTTGCAAGTCTAACCTCATACCGCTGCCTTATTATGAGTTATGAGCGCTGTCAACACAGTCCCTGTTTGCTGTCTGCACTGGTTCTGCAGACCAGGACTGAGAAAAAGAATGGCATCTGCTCCAGGGACCTGTTTAATTCAAAGCATTTGCTGCCAAAACCTATAAATTATGAGTATGTTGCACTACACTCATGTATTCACTGGAGATAACAAATGCTCTGCCTATCCATCCAAATCAGATTCTTCAAGACAGCCAGCTGTGTAGGGCAGAATGCACATTGAGAACAGTCCCTGAATCCTACTTGGTTTCTGGTCGGATGTGGTCAAGAGACATGTGCAGTCTATACTGGAGCTAAGCTAAGGGGCTTCCTTATTCTAGCAGTTTGCTGCCTGTAATGCCCTGTACATGCGACCGGTTTTGGCGTCGGAATAAACTCTGAAGGTTTTTACAACAGAGTTCCGATGGAATTCCACTCAAGCTGTCTTGCATACACACGGTCACACCAAATTCCAACCGTCCAGAACGTGTTGACGTACAACACATGCGACGGGACTCGAAAATGGAAGTTCAATAGCCAGTATCCAATAGCTTTTGTCTCGTACTTCAGAGCATGCGTTGTTTTTGGTGCGTCGGAACAGCATACAGATGAGCATTTGTTCCGTGGGAAAAATATAAAATGGGAAAAAATATTCTCTATCTAAGTCCGTCTGAATTTTCGACAGAAAAAGTCCAATGGGGCATACACACGATCGAAATATACGATGTAAAGCTCCCATCGGACTCTTTCTGTTGGAAATTCCGCTCGTGTGTACGCAGCATTAGGTTTACACAAGTGCTTTGCAGCATAGAAGTCACTATTTATGGCTCCTGGCATTGAAGACATTGAATCAACACGTGTGGAAGTCTGGTAACAAGCTTGAATGTAAGCTGCACAATGGAAGAGGTAGGAGGTCGTTTGCAACGCTTCTTTGTTTTCTGTAAATATTTTTAGATATAATTCTGTACCACAAAGAATCCATGTTACTGCATTGCAATACTTCTTTAGACTTTGCAGTTCCTGAAGCTGTCCCTGGTGCTCACCCTAGTCTGGTCAGGCTGGTTTGCAGTTAATAATGAGAAGCCTGGTGTGGGGCCTTCCTCCCACTATCACCACTGTACATTACACTAGGGACAGGGAGAGCTTCAGAAGCCGTAACATGTAAACATAAGCCCCGACTTCCCAGAATACTAGATAAGGAACTGTTGGTTTACAGGAATTACTTCATTTATGAGCAATTATTCTAGAAAATATAAATGTGAAGTTCTGGGTTATAGTTTAAACTGATATAGTGTTAAATTCTCACAGCAGATACAGAGAAGGGGTCTGCGGATGCCTTGGACTTGGCTGTTTCCTCCCCTCGTTCACCAGATGCAGGAAGCACCCATAGCTCTCCGTCTTCACCCGATTCCAAAAAGAAGCCTCGGGGAATTAAAAAGCTGTTTGGGAGGTAACTGAACTTTGCAGCAGTGATTGTCATTTATATAAACTGATCATGGAACTGTCTACATGTCTTCTATAAACTGTGCTTGACCATGGAACCACCCAGATTTCTCCTATAAACTGATTAAATTGAACTGCAAGATTGGATTGTTCTATATATTTTTTTTTTTCCAGGCTGAAGAGGAGTCAATCTACCACTTTAAACCAAGACGATGACTTCCCAGAGGAGGAGTTCAAGAGGGGAGGGACTAGGTCCACTGCTGGGCCAAGATTGGGCTGGTCCAGAGATCTTGGTCAAGCACACAGGTCTGTATGGGGACATATAACCTTTCTGTGAATCCTTACTGAGATATAAAATGGTTTTGAAGTTAATTCAATGATATGGTCGTTTTGACTCCAGGAGAAATGTGTTTTCTTTCTTTTGAATGCGTTTTGTATATCTTTATACATCTGTAAGTGAGGGACCAGGTCTACTACTGGACCAAGATTGGACAGGTCCAGAGATCTTGGTCAAGCACACAGGTCTGTGCAGGGACAAATAGGCCATGAACCATACCAAAACTTAAAACTGCTTTGGGGATAGTTAAAGGATGCATCTGGCGGTGAGATCTTTGCACTTTCATTGCCTGAGTCTGCATATCTTTCACTGTCGTCATTACAAGGGGGGTTCCACTCTTCCATATTTATTTTGCATTGTATAGACCAGAGAAGTGGTAACACTTCATGGTGGGTGGAAACACTGAAAACTTCAGGAACAGAACCAGGACTATGCTGTGGAGATCTCATCACTGCTTTCCTAAAGAGGTCAAAATATCTTGCCAGGTGATTGAGTGTAAACTGTCTTACCTGCAGAAAAAAAAAAGTTCTCAGTTTTCTAATCCATGCACTCTGCCACACAGAAATGATCTAGGTACAATAATGACCAATGATCTGAGCTACATTTTTCAGTTAGAGGTGGTGCTGTGCTATTGTAAGAAAACCCCAGCCTGTTCAGGACTGAACTCTAGGGAACTCTTGGAAGATACCCCTCAGGTGTGCCTTCTACACAACAAGCCTAACTATGCTTAACATGTTAAATGGCTTGAAGCATGGATCTACTTTGTCAGTGCAATAAATGGGGAGGGGGTGTCTGCACCAGTCTGGTCATTGGAGGAGAACAGGCTGAGTTCTCAGCCCAGTCAGAAAACTCAACGCACTGTGCTGACGTGCTTAGTGTGGTCAGTTTTTTTTAAATGGGAAAACAGAGGGACTGGCAAGATCACCAGGTGTTTCACACAAAGGAAGCAATACAAAGACAACAGGATACATTTTCCTACAAGTACATGGTACGGCAGGCACTATCAGGAATCTGAAATTCTGGGTTGACATATTATTTTTTTTTAATAATGAAATGTTCCATATGCATTGAACACGTTGGTATACAAGTCCTCAGTGTGGATGGCTTTTTCTCACATTGAAGATGTATTTTAATTTATGCTATTAGGCTGTCTTTTAAGTTATCCTACAGTACCACTTTTTATCAAATACCTTGTACGTGTAAAGTACGAAGCTGTAACATGAACTGTGTTATTCCAAACCTGCAGTGATTTGGACACGCCGTTTGCCAAGTGGTCGAAGGAGCAGGTATGCACCTGGCTGAGGGAGCAAGGGCTGGGAAGCTATGTTAACAGCTGCAAGCAATGGATTGTCTCAGGGCAAACGCTACTGCATGCATCCCAGCAAGACCTGGAGAAGGTGAGGCCAGGTCCAGTGGTGCAGCTCTGTATAGAAACCAATCAGCTTCCAAGTTTTTTTTGTTTTGTTTTTTTTGTAAAAGCTTAATTGAACAAGCTGAACTTAGAAGCTAATTGGGTACTATGCACAGCTTGCACCAAATTTTGTACTCTCTAGTTTTAGTAAAGCAACCCCAATGTGTATTTTTTTCAGATCTGTGCAGTACTACAGTATATAGCCTCTGTGTAGGAGCTTCCTGTAATAAAGACCGGTCACTGCTGCTCTCTATCTTTATGCAGGGTGACTGGTCCTGTCTCCGCCCATCTTGTAGTTTTCTGCAAGCGGACTGTGGTGGATGGAGCCTGCTGGGTCCCACCCAGAGCTCAGCTCTTCATACAGGCTATGAATAGCACAATGTTGATGCCACTTTTACAAAGTAATACTTGGGTTTGCAAAGGCATTTTTTGCAAACAAAGTGGATCTATATCCTTTGAATATTGGTGATTATTTTTGAATTTAACGTATTTGTGCTCGAAGTTCAGCTTTAACTCTTCCACACTCCTTAAAAATAAATAATTGTCTAAGGCTGGGATTTAACTCCAACATGTTTTCAATACCTTTTATAACTACCTCATGTATTTTTTATGTTGGCTTTGTAGTAGTATACAATCATCCAGTGTTAACCATGAATTATTATTGCAAATGGCTTGGAGTTCAGGTGATACCCTTTATTAGCTAACTTAAAAGAGAAGTATGGGGTTGGGGTTTTTTCCAGTATCATACTTACCTAGATGGATGCTGCATCTGTCCCCCGGGGGCCTCTACACTGAGAACCGAGCGATCGAACACTGCCGATCCCTCGGTTCGGACAGCTCTGGGAGCAGAGTTGTAGACTGTCAGCAGCTCTCTGCTCTGCCTCCTCCTCACTCACCTGGAGCGCTGGGCTGTGGAGAGGGTGGAGCGCCCAGCTCAGGCTCTCAGCGACTCGCTGAGAGGCTGCGTCGGTCCAGAGACCTGGCAGATCCCAATTTCCATTGTCGTGATGACGCGGACCCTGGACCGACTTCTGTGACGTTAGCAGACAGCGGACTTCAGCCCGCTCTCTGCTGAAAACGGGTCACAGGAGTGTAAAACAAATTGCACTCCAAGCTTTGGCTATACCTCTCCTTTGAAGTGATTCTAAAGGTTTATTGTTTATTTAAAAAAAAAAATGTCATACCCCCTCCATGCCAGGGTTTTGCAGTGTCGCCCGATCCTCCTTTTCTGGCGCTCCTGGCTCCTCCCCTCGAGTGCCCCCACGGAGAACCACTTTGCAAGGGGGCACTCGTGCAGGCGCGCTCCCGGGTCCTGCCGCTGCGTCCAATGACACAGACCGCAGGACTCGGCATCTCCCCCCGGCTCCCGGTCACTGGATTTGATTGACAGCATTTTTATTTTACTATTCTAACCTTAGTGTATCTAAATCTGCTACTACATCTAATACTCCCCTTCCCCAGACTGACAATGCTGCTGTTCAAAGGACTGACAATGCTGCTGTTCAAAGGCGCCCCTGTGCTCCTTCATCCAGAGTGGAGGCACTCTAACACCTGGTTCACACCTATGCGTTTTTTAGTGCTTTTTGCAGAAACGCACTACAGTCCATTTAACATAGTTTCCTATGGGACACGTTCACACCTGTGCTTTTTTCAGCCGCTGCATTTTTTGGAAAGGGTCAGGGACTTATTTTTTAAAGCAAAACCGTGCATTTTTGGTTTAATAGACGTCTATTGAGAAGCTGCAGAAAGCCTGTAGTGTGTTTTTGCCGCAATTTGCGGTTTTTAAATCTGCTTAACAAATTGGCCAAAAAAAAAGCATTAAAAATTCAAAACTCATAAAAAAAACATGTGTGCAAAATGCACCACAAAAAGCACTGCAGAAACAGATCAAAAGCAAAGTGCATAGGTGTGAACCTAGCCTAATACAGGAGATGTGTTACTGGCTAGGTCACAAGTAAAATCAGAGGGAAGAACACCTACCAAAAAAACAAAAACAAATGCAGCCACCACATCTAATGATTGGTAAGGTTTTGGGTTTTTTTTAGGCTTTATACAGAATTGCATATGACCTGAAGTGGATATCTATGACATATCGAAAGCTTGCACTTTTAAAAATCTAAGTTGGCCAGTAAATGGTTTCACTTGTATTCCAAACGTTTTTCATATGTTGTGAAAACCCCTGCATTCCAGAAATTGGGAGAGGGTGTCCCTTTCTGAGCTAATCAGCAATCTGTTTAATCTGATCTCTGCTATTGTTAAGATCTGTTTTAAGCCAACCATACATGGATCAAAATTCGAATCAGATAACATCCCGGTTGAACGAAAAAAAAAATGAATGTACAGGATGCCTTACAGTGGAAGTTTTTTCTGAGCAACTAAACATTGGTGCTCTTTTTAGGTGATGAAGTCATACTTTGTAGCCTTTTCTTTCTTGTAAAAAGTGTTTAACATTGAACTTAAATATATGATAAACATTTTGCACTCTTTCAATGTCGCTGTCTTATCTCTTTTAGGAACTGGGTATTAAACACCCGTTACATCGGAAGAAGCTCCAGCTGGCTCTGCAGTCCCTGGGATCTGAAGATGACAGTAACTATGGAAAATTGGACTATAAGTGGGTCACACGTAAGTCATTTTATTTGACTTGTTTTTATTCTTTATGCCCTGGAGACATCCTGGCATTACCCTGCAATATATGAGAACCTCAGTGGGGCCATATCCCGCGCTATCCTTTCTTTTCACAGAAGAGCCATCTAAGAATTATTTTAAGGGTGTCTTAAGCATGTGGCACCTCTCTTCAGTTTTGCTTCTTGTACATGTGCCTGTTGGGGAGTTTCCTGTTTGTCCGGTTTTGGTAACATGACGGGTAGTGTCGTTTGATTTAGAACGAAGAAGGAACATTGCTTTTAATAAGCCCTGTAGCATCCAAGGTTGTTGGCTGTTTTTCCTTTCTGATACTGTAACTTATTAAAAAAAATCTTTATGGATTTTCTAGGGTGGCTGGATGATATAGGGCTCCCCCAGTACAAGACGCAGTTTGATGAGGCAAAGGTCGATGGGCGAATGCTCCATTATATGACAGTGGTAAGTTTGCTCACCGCTTAGATTTAAAATGTGTGTCCGGGCAAAAAAAAATTAAACAATATGTGCAGTACATCCCTGCAATACATGCTTTTAAAAAAGCTGCAAGTATATAAATTCCTGTTGAACTGCCAGAAATTCAGTGAGCTCTTAACTTGTAGTGACCTGACAATGGTGCCTCTTTTGCACTGAAATCTCGAGCAGGAGGTAAGGAGTAAAATGGAAACCATGAAAAGTCTACAACTTCCACCTGTTGATAGTGCAAAACAATTAGAAATTCAGTATATTTATCTAATAATACATACAGTATATAGGGGGAGGTGTGTGTATGTATAGATATATATAATTATTAATTTTTTTAAGTCCTGACCAGAACTAAAATAGCTGCATGTTATCTTTCAGGCTCCATTCACACTTGTGCAACTTAAAAATTACGTGATTTCCATTGCGACTTTACAGTGTGACTTTGGATGAGTGTGACTTTGTTTCAACTTTGGCTTTGACCAATGTGATTGTTTTGTTTGTGCGCTACAAAGTTGCTAGGCATGTGCAGAGTGGAAAAATTTGTTTAGTTTCGTCTGATTACTTTATTTTCTAACGAATTCCAAATTTTCAGAAAGATTCCAATTCTGATCAGTTGAGGATCGATCGTCCAATTTGAATTTTGTGTGAAGAATGGCTGTTAAGCAGCCGGCCAGAAAGCCGGCTGATGCGTCCTGCACAGCCGATGACTGATCAGCTGTCAGCAGGTCTCCCCATTGACAGCTGAATGTAAACAAAAGAATGCCGGCAATTAAAAAAGCAGTGTGGGACCCCCCCCATCCATACCATGCCACGCCACATGCCCTCAACATGGGGGGGGTTCTTCATCCCGCTCAGCCCCCAGAAAGCACATTGTGAGAGAGGGCAGCCCTGCCATGTGCCCCTATGCACCCCCAATCATCGCAGCAGTAGGGCTCCGATATATTGTTTTTGTAGCCCCCCCTTGTGATGTCATCGACCAAGGGCATGCTGGGTCGGTGACGTCAAAGGGGGCAGGCACTCGCTTGCCCCCCTCTTTTTTTCTTTTTTTTTTCTTTTTTTTCTGTCCTGCCAGGTTGCATGCTTGGATAAGGGTCTGATATAGATTTGGGGGGGGGCACCTTTTTTTATTTTGTCATGGGGCTTGGTATGGAAAGGGGATGCCACTGCCCTCGCTGTTTTATTCCTTTATTTTTCATTGCCGGCATTCTTTTGTTTCATTCAGCTGTCAGTGGGGTCATCGGTTGTTAGGGACACGGTGGTCGGCTTCCTAGCCCACACCTTAACAACCAGCTATTCTTTACATAGAATTTGGAATGGTCAATACATTTTCAACAGATTTGAATTCTAATCATTCTGAAAATTTGGAATTTGTTCAAAAATGAATAAAGGAAACAAAACCAAAATGAATTGCACGTCTAAAAGTCGCATGTATAGCATGCAGGTGCAACCTTCATGCAACATTTGAGGGTTTACAATGAAGTCTATGGCCCTGAAGTCGCATGAAAGTGGGACCAAAGTTGTGCGTGAACTACTTTAAAGTCACTACGACTTTAAGTCCCACAGATATCAACAGTACTCAATGGAAAACATAGGGTGTGACTTTGGAGTCCAAATTTGCATGACAAGTCACAAAAGTGTGTGAATGGGGCCTTAAATATATGTAAGCTTCCTAATTTATAAAATTAAAAAATACCAAAAATTCTGCGCGCTAGCCATCAAAATTGAGCCACACTCACTAAAAGGTGTAAATCAGTAAAAATATCAACGTATAAAAAGTGCTGCGCTGTAGAAGAAATAAGAAAATAAAAAGGTATATGGCTACATAGTTACGACTAGACTTTTTGTAATCACAGGCTATTCAGTTCTTTTATGTGGACTTTATCCCAAGATCGTTTTGGGCATTATTTAAGATACATTGTAATGTTGTTGCACTTGGTAACAACAGTTTTTGATCACATTTTCAATTGCTGTACACGACCTATATATTTTAATAACCTTCCTAGTTTTGATTATTGCTGATCTGGTGAAATGAACCATGTTCAGTCTGTTGAGATTCCGCAACTGGAAGTGTTTACTGAGGTGTTATTCCAACAAATATCCTAATCTCAGTGCAAATAGTACTGCTTACCTTGGCAGAAAGCTTGTGAATTGGCGTTTACACCCAGTGACACCCTTCCCGCTCTTTAACTGTGTTACTCAGACAGGTATATAAAATGTCTTTAAGTCCACTTATGTATTTTTGCAAAAGTCATGACTTTCCGCCAGTGATAAGGTCCTTATGCTGTGATGCATTCCAAAGGGCGTAACTATAGGGGCCACAGCAGTCGCTACCGGTCCTGTGCTGCAGGGGGCCCGTGTGGCCCCCCTCTACATATGGCCGGCGGCAGCATAGGCGGCTAGGAGTACCAGTGCACCATGCACACGGGTGGCTGGAGGTGGGGAGTGACTAGCAGAGCTCCATGCTCGACTACCGCACTGGCTGCTCTTTAGTTGTGCAATGACCTGTGTCCTCGGCCTGCTCTTCAGGGTCCCCCTCTCCTGATCCATGCAGCGCAGCTCAGTCCGGTGTCTGTCATCCCCAACCAGAGTCCCGTCCCTGTGTCCGGCTCACACTGCACTGCATGCTTCTCGAGGGCAAATAAAAATTAAGCACACAGATGCAGTGCAGCCCTGTGAAGAGCCGGATCCCCAGAGGACACCACAGGCTTGTCTGCCAGCCCCCCCTCTCCACCCCCGTCATACACAGATGATGGCAGGTCTTTCTGGGTGATATGTTGATCGCCCGTCCAGCACGCTGGAGGGAGCCCAGGTCACCATGGATGAGTCTCTGGCCTGCAGCTTGGTCATGGTGAGTGAGATGACCCCATTCCGCACACACCATCACATACCCCCCTCCATCTCCCCTGGGGACAGGGACCCCCTTCTCACGTGACGATGGGGACCCCATCCTGCCTAGGGGTAGGAACTCTATCTCCTCTGGCAATGGTGGCTCCATCTTAACTGGGGACCAGGACCCCACTTCCCCTAAGAACAGGAACCCCATCTACAGACAATGCTGGCTGGCAGGGCTGGTGTCAGTCATCCTAGGGTGCCAGGATGGAGGAGGGGGCAGAACACACAGAGGAAATCTGAATCCCCAGCCATTTGGGTGTGTACCAGCGTGGGGAGGTTGGAAGACAGACAGGGGCGTAGCAGTACCAGTGTGGGGTGGCTGGAGGATGGGGGGTACAGCAGTACCAGCGTGGGGTCACTGGAAATAGAGGTGGGTACAACAGTACCAGCAAGGTTTGCTCTCCAGCCCCTGTGTGCTCTTTCCCGGACCACCTCGTCGGCTCTGCCAGGTTCCCCCATCCCCTCTCCTGCTGGTTGCTGCTGGGGATCTGTCGGTACGGAGAGTGGGAAATGGGCCAGTGAATGTGTAATTTACCACCCCCCTTTTTTTTCTGAATTGAGAGTCAGTGATCTGTACCGATCACTGACTCTGTCCATTCATAACTGTGGCATATACTGCGTTTACTATGCTTCAGTTTATGGATGGGCAGGAAGCTCTGTATAGAGCTATTCCTGTCAATTCATTCTATGCAGCTGAGGCTGCAGAGGAGGAGATTGGGGGCTGTATCCTCAGTCTTCCTCTTTGTCTCAAAGGTGGAACATCAGAGGTCTGTTTAGACCTCTGATATCTCGCCAAAGTCCCCCAACGGGGCTCCTAAAAAATAATTTAAAAAACTACTGATACCAGTGGCGGAACTCAGGGGTCACAAAAGTCATACCTGTGACCGGGCCCTGGAGTTCCACCACCGGACTCGGAGGTAAGGGCCCTGGCTGGGGTTCAGGGGGGCCCTTCATGGTTTATTGCACCGGGGCCCTGTAGGTTCTAGTTACGCCACTGATTCCAGCTTTAAGTTGAGTCGGGAAAAGGCTTCCATTAGAAGTGACAAGATTGTAAGCTCATGGTCAGGAAAGGGAGTTGTATAACTGGGCTGGGATTTCAGAGTATTTATCCGCTACTGCAGCGATGTTCACCAGTGGTGCGAAGAACAGACGACCTAGGTTGCTATATAGTTTGTAGAGTACATCATTAGGCTGGAGCAGATTCCTGATGGCAGCAATGGTGGAGCATGCTTGCTCAATGTGGGTTGGCAAGGCCCTTGTATGTTTTCACCAGGGAGAGCATGTGACAAGACAGAGGGGACAGAATGGTGTCACCCTTTCGCAGAAATACCTAGATGACTGGACAAGGACCTTCATGGCAGGATCACCAGAGATTATCTTAAGTTGAAGGAAGAAAAATGACTTTTGACTTCCGATTGGCAACCATAATATACTAGGGGTCACCTGGGGACTAGCCCTGGCTATCCACCCCATCTGAGGAATTGATTCCGCACCAAACCCCTACGACATGGAGTAACTCACCTAAATCCCTGAGTAAACCAAATCTGATGGGAATACAAATACCAACAATCATTGCCCACACCCACTTAGTCAGTTCCCAATAGGGGTGTTTTGGTGTCAGGGTGGCATATTTGGTTTACCTGCATTTCCCACATAAAATTCTCTGAACACATTACCTCCATTCCTCAACTATTTAAATACCTGTAGAACCATGTGTACGTACTTTATGAAGACATGTTTACTGGATACCTTCCTTGCAATGTTAAAGTTTTGGTACCTTTCACGTTTTACCATGTATGCAACATATAACCGCTGCATTGTTTTGGTTCTGTAAACCTGAAAACCTTAATAAAAATATTGGAAAAAAAATCAGCATATGAACACGTATGTGAATTTTTTTTGAGCTACTTTATTATTCTTGATAGGAATCCTTAAATGGGTATGTGTTCAAATATTTTTAGCCATAAAGTCTAAACATTCTGGTATAATTTTTACTAAACTGCACTTCAGAGACATTTGCTGTCTTCATCCGTAGTAATGTGCATTTTTTTTTTTATTGATTTGTGTCTTTCTTCTTTTTTCCCAGGATGATTTGCTGTCTTTGAAAGTTGTAAGCGTCCTCCACCACCTCAGTATTAAACGTGCCATACAGGTTCTGCGGATAAACAGCTTTGAACCCAACTGTCTGCGCCGGAGACCCTCCAATGAGGTGATCCACTTCAGTATCTGCTGATTCTTGACTTCCAAATTATTCCCAGACTATTAAGGTCTCACCAGATAAAAATGAAATATGCTCCCTATTTATGCCACTGTGGCATAGTGTATATCAGGCCTCACAGATATTGCTAGTACTTAGATGAACTGTAGACAGATTATGGATTTTCACATATTTACATATTCTTAAAGGGTAACTCTACCTTCGTAGGGCAAAAAATAGCAAAAAAACATTTTTTAAAAAATTAAGCGTATAAAATTGCGAAACAAGTCATATTGTAATTGAATGTTCTTAAAAATTACCTTTCCTGTTCAATCTGCAGCTTTGTAATTTCCAACTCCAAGTGGCTACCTGGAGTTGTTCTGTACACAGAGTGTGTACATAACGTCCCAGAGAAACATCATTTACTGCTTGTGTGATTGGCTCACTGATTTTCCCAGAAGTCTGCACTAAGATACAAGTCAGATCTCAGGCATCCCCTGCAACAAAAATGTCATTTTTGGTGAGATACTTTCAATAGGAAATCACATCTAAAGGGAGACAGGCCCTGCAGCTTTCCTCATTCATGCACAGCTGATTGATAATTATGAAACCACTCCCATTAGACTCACTTTCCCACATGGATACAGACAAACACACAGGGATTTCTTCAGAATAACAATGTAGGAATCTGCAACAAAGTTTGATAAAATCCTTGTACATGGATCACCCAGAGGGGGATGTTTTTTCTCAACAAAAGTGGAGTTATGCTTTTAAATATTTTTTAAAAGTTCTCACTGACCAAATCTCACAAAGTATTTTGGATTTTGTTTCAGGAGCTTCCTATGCCCCCTCCCAACAGTGACTCAGCTCCCTATGCTCCCTCCTCCCTTCACTGATGCAGCAGCTCGGGTTCCCATGCTCCCCCTCTCAGCAGTTTATCGGCAGCTCAGCTTGCCCCTCATAACAGTGATGTGGCAGTCTGCTAGCCTTGATATCTAATGTAAAACTGAGCAGGTGTTTAGGAAGAGAGGAGAGCAACCAACTTAAGAGTGCTTGTAAGAAGATCAGGGCAAGCCTCTTGTGGGTAGCAGAAGCGGTCTCCAGAAAGCATGTAAAAGAGAAAAAGAATACTGAGGCGCCTCTAAGTGCAGACTGTTGTACATTTATTTAAAGCAAAGGGTGTAAGATCAACTCACATTTGGTAAGATGAAATTGGTGACATCATTTGTCTATTTTCGGTGGGATGAAGGTCAGCACTTGCGCTGTAAATGTTAGAACCGCCGCTCAGCTGGAGTTATCTGTTAATAGATAGAACTATATATAAAGGCATCTTTAGTCCCATACCAGTAGCTTGACAAAGGAGCGAGCCTGACTAGCTATCCTTAGTGCGCATCCTCAGAATAGCTTTGTAAGCCTGGTGACCTCATTGCGCTTGACGCTGCGCTCCAAGAGCATTCCAGCCTTCTCTTGGCTCCTATCCTTATACAGCCAGCTTCTGGATCCAGCTGAGCGGCAGTTCTAACATCTACAGCATGAGTGCTGACCTTCATCCCACCGGAAATGGACTAATGTTCCTATTTTATCTTTCCAAATGTGGGTTAATCTTGCGCCCTTTGCTTTGCGTAAATGTTCAACAGTCTGCACTTAGAGGCACCTTTGGTTTTATTTCTCTTTTCCAGCACCTCCGTCGCCTGCTCTGGATTCCTGCTGTGCCTAAACCTATTTGGGTACCTATTCTTGTTCCTAAAGATGAAACTGACAACTGATAATAATTTTGTACTGTTTGGCCTTCTTGTAGAGTAACATTTCACCGTCAGAGGTGGCCCAGTGGACCAATCACCGAGTCATGGAGTGGCTGCGGTCTGTGGATTTAGCGGAATATGCCCCTAACTTGAGGGGTAGTGGGGTACACGGCGGCCTTATGGTAAGTACTGATAATTGGTAACATGTAAAGTGTGTTTGTGTGTATATATGTGTGTGTGTGTGTGTGTATATGTATATATATATATATATATATATATATATATATATATATATATATATATATATATATATATATATGTGTATATGTATATATATGTGTATATGTATATATATATGTGTGTGTGTAATATATATAGAGAGAGCAGTGAGACTATTTGCACATTTTCCAAACTGATGCTTGGGGTCTAACTGAGCATCCTAATCCTATTATTTTTTTAATGTAAAATTGCTATATCTGATTTTTTTTTTTTTTTTTTCCAGGTGCTCGAGCCTCGGTTTAATGTAGAAACGATGGCACAATTGCTGAACATCCCACCGAACAAGACCCTCCTACGGCGACATCTGGCCAGTCAATTCGACGTCCCGGTGGGTCAGCAGTCGCAGCTGCTGAAACGGGAAGCATTGTCAGCTCCAGAGTATGTGCTATTGACAGCAACAGCCAAGGTCAAGGTGAGGACCCTTTAGATTGGCACATGGAGGCAGGAAATCAAAGGGAAACTCCAAATTTATTTAAGCCCTCCTTATATATCCCAAGATGTTTAGCAAACTTGCTGTATAATCCCTGCATGCTTCTGTCCTGAAAATATATCAAACACTTCCTGTGCTGCCATCAATTTTCAAAATGAAGGCCAAATGGCACTGTAAAGATGCTTAATACTGACATCACTAAAAGTATAGCTACATTGTCCCATCATCCTTTAGTGTGCTCAGGCTGTCCAAGGTGTGCAATATACTGTAGATTTAATGATTATATTGCAAAATGATGGGATTTTTAATATTATAATGCACAACTTTGTAAAAGATAGTTATAAAACCTTCTTCCAGTCTCCTCTCATTGCTTATGAGCTACCCATACAAGGCAGGGCTGAGAGTATCCGAGTAGAAAACTGTCCATATGTCTAATTATTGGTTTGCCGGCCTAGAACAGAAAAGGGGGAAAAAGTAATTCTAAAGTTTTTCAAAATGCAATTTTTTAGGCTGCTATTTAGATCATCGGGTAGGATAGAAATACTCCAGTGGAAGAAACGAAGAATATTTGACAACTAGAAAAGGTACAATTTCTGGGGAAATTGTGAAAGTGTTCTTGCCTCTACAACTGGAGTGGGCGGAGTAACTGGGTGGGGTGGAGTGGCTTGAGTAACTGTGAAAAGTGTTAAAAAGCTTAATATTTTAAAAAGTATAAATAGTAGTAAAAAAGTTCCATCATTCGCTGAAAGAGCTGAACATTTTTTTCAAAAGTAATTTTTTTTTTCAAAGGTAATTTTTTTTTTCAAAAATGAATTTTTTTATTTCAAAAATAATTTTTTTTTCGAAATTATTATTTTTTTTAAAGTAATTTTTTTTTCAAAAATTATTTTTTTACTTTTTTTCAAAAATTTTTTTTTTTTTCAAAAATATTTTTTTTTTTTTCAAAAATATTTTTTTTTTTACATGGGGCGGTCATAATGTTTTGGCTGATCATGGGGTGGTCATAATGTTTTGGCTGATCATGGGGTTGTCAGCTTTTGTCACTTCCCACTCTAGTTTTGAACATTTCGCCATTCATTCCTATGGGACCAATTTCGCCGCAAAAACGTCATTTCGTGGACCATTCGGCAAAACATTCCACAAAGTAATAACACACCAATCGGGAACAATCCGCTCGTTTCGGTATATTATTTGTCTCTGTAGTGTGAAAACTGTGGGAGGAGTCTACAAGCATTATCAAGTCTAGCAGATGAAGTCACATGCATTTGGAGTGTCTCAGCATCTTGTGTTTACAACCACTGTTTCCTAGCAACGCTCATGCCCTGTTTATGCTTCCCAAATACTGCTTCATCAAAACTGCCCCATCAGAATTACCCCATCAAAACTGCCCCATCATATTCCTCTATTATAAATCAGTACATGGTGTGTCTGTCCCCTCCCCCGGGCTCTGTAATCAGCTGAGATGCTCCAGCCACCTCCCCCCCCTGTGTATAACAGAAGCTTTGGTAACCATGGCAACAAAACAAACACTAACAGTACACTCTGATTAATGGCTAAAATTTCCTGAAATGACCTCTCAACAAATGGCCATATTTTAAAAACTATACATCATACAGCGAAGATCTTTATATTGTGAGAATCACAAGACCCAGACCTAGATTTTGATGTATAGTATGTCTCTGAAATATTAAAAATGAAGGCACAGTCGCAGTTTAGAAATTGCCCTTCAAATTTGGAGGGGGCTAGAGTGTAGTTTCAATGAATGTCAATGGACGGCGTGAGTTGCAAACAAATGGTCATATTGTGAAAACTATCAGGACTATGGCTTAGCCGTGGACATGTTTAGTGGCAGCAGGGATAGCTGAACGTTTTGATATAAGATTTGTGTAGGTGGGCTTGAAAATGAGGGAGTGGCGGCAGTTTAGAAATCATGTTCTGATTTTCCAGCTTTTGTCATCTCCCACTCTAGTTTCCCCATTCATTCCTATGGGACCAATTTCGCCGCAAAAACGACGATATTTCGTGAACCATTCGGCGAAACGTTCCACAAAGTAATAGCACACCATTCGGGAACAATCCGCACGTTTCGGTATATTACTTGTCTATGTAGTGTAAAAACTGTGGGAGGAGTTAGGGTGGTAAATTTGGCTATAATAATAAGAATAATATATATGTGAGATAACAGTAAGTGGTCTTGCTATGCAAGAACACTTAATAAATCTACCATTTGAGATCTTGATTTGGCCAAAGAAAATCCCAATTCTATGTGTAATTTTATTTAATTCCCTTTATGCACATAGCCGAGGAAACTGGCGTTTAGCAACTTTGGAACTTTGCGGAAAAAGAAACAAGAAGAAAATGAGGAGTATGTGTGCCCAATGGAGCTTGGACTAAATTCTGCCGACAATATCATCAAACCTTTTCGGGCTGGCCTGGACCTCCGGATGTTGGACGACGAGGACTTGGACAGGCTGGAACAGGTATGCTCAGAATGTGTGCTTGTAGTGTGGCATTCCTATCCATTGTGGCAATGGCCAACAAGGCTTTCTGATTGGACGAGAAGGCAGCAGTTAACAACCGGGAAGTCAAGCAGCTGGTAATAAAAATAAAAATAATAATTTCAGAGAGGCCCACGGGAGAGGGCATTTTAGCTTGCAGAGTTTGTGGAAAACGCCACGCCTGACCTTGTTCGTTTTTTTTTTTTTTTAAACTGGCTTTTTACTTTTAATAATTAGAAATGGCCGACCAGTTCACATTAAGTAAAACAAACTGCAGACAAACTGTTGATTTAAACATTTGTATGTGCCCAATTTTAACTGTTATGTGTCAAAAGTATTTTAGAAAAAATGCCAGCTTTCCTTAACCTGGGAAGCGTTGCCATGCGTTGATCATTACATCCACTTTGAGATGTGTAGCTGTAGTTTGAACAATCTGATTTCCATTTTCCAGATGGAAGATTCAGAAGGAACTGTAAGACAGATTGGGGCATTTTCTGAAGGCATCAACAACCTGACAGTAAGTGTGCAAAGCTGATTATTAAATTGGACCACCAGGAAATGCGTAAAGCTCACATTACGTGTTCCAACCTGAATGTACAGTATCCTTTAGATCTATCAACAACTATGTAGTGCAGGGGTAGGCAACTTTGGCCCTCCAGCTGTGGTGAAACTAAAATTCCCATGAGACATTGCAAGACCCTGACAATCACGGGCATGACTCCTAGAGGAAAAGGCATGATGAGATTTGTAGTTTATTACATAAACACAAGAGTGAGTATAAAGTCCCATACAGGGTAAAAAAAATCCCAGGTGACTGGTAATCTATTCACATGCAAAGATAAATCTCATAAGGGGCAAACTTCACCACAGTGAGGACAAGGTGGGGACTTACCCCCATTACTGAGAAGTTCTAAAAGGCATTTGCAAATATAGGCTGAATTCTATATGACCTCCGGTTCACTCACTGTGATCATGGTAAGGCAGTATGTATCATAGTATATCGCAACATATGCTGGTCATTAGGGCTCCATGTGCCGACATTACTATAAGGAGAAAAGAGCGCTCTCCATAGTGTGACTCAATTTAAATCCGCAAAGTTTAATAAAAGAATTGCATTTACAATATCCGTAGTACAAACAGGCATGTGAATCAAAGCAAGCTTGGGTCTTTTCCACAATCACAATGGCCACCACTAGTTGGCGCATGTGCAGTGGCGTGTATGTACATGATTTTGCAGGTAAAAAAATTTACATTTAATATTTTTTTTAACATGGAGCCTGCAAAGCATTGCACCTGCAATTGGTAGATTTTGGGTACAAATTAAGGTTTTGGCAAACACTCCGGTAAGGGGTTCAAGGGTGGCTGGGGGGATGTTGGTCTGGTCTTTAAGGGGTTTACAGATGCCTGGAAGGGGAGGAGGTTTGGGTCTGCAAGGGGTTTACAGGTGGCTGGGGAGGGGGGGTGGAAGAGGGGTGGGTCTGTAGGGGCTTATGGGTGCAATTGTTTGGTCTCTAGTGGGTTTTTTTTTACAGGTGCAGGGGTTTGGTCCATGCAGGGTACACAGGGTGTTGGCGGTGGTCCATAAGGGGTACACAGGTGCAGGGGGGGGCTGGTCTGTAAGGGGTACATAAGTGGCAGGGGGTGGTTTGTAAGGGGTTTACAGCAGGGGTAGGATATGTTAGAGTATACAGGTGCAAGGGTTGACTCATAAGGGGGCACAAATGCATGGGCTAGTTTGTAGGGTGTTTACAGATGGAGGAGGCTGGTCCTTTAAAAATTAAAAGTCAGCAGCTATATACTGTAGCTGCTGACTTTTAACATTAGGACCCTTACCTGTCCTGGAGTTATGCGAAGTCGGCACCGCAGCTGATGTTTGCATCGGCTGGTCAGGTGCTACTGCCGCCATTGCGGGTAAGGGAACCCGGCAGTGTAGCCTTTCCGCTGCACGGCCGTGTCCCTACTGCGCATGCGTGAAGCGCACTGTGCTCTCAATGGCCGGGAGGGAGGAGGAGGGGGGGCGAGCTGCTGACGGAATTTGCCGCGGCCCGGTCTCCTGGAAGTGGGGACAGGGTACCTGTAAAAAAAAAAAAAAAAAAACAGGCATCCAAATGTGGCACTGGAGGGGGGGGGGGGGAATCAAATAAGTGGAAGTTCCACGTTTGGGTGGAACTCCACTTTAAGGGATAAACAGGTGCACAGGGCTGCTCCATATGAAGTATATAGGTGAGGGGTTAGTATATTTGGCGCTGAATTTTCATGCGACTTCCTCTGTCTCCGCAGCATATGCTCAAAGAAGACGAAATGTTCAGAGACTACTCCGCCAGATCGCCATGCACCAGTATTACAGACGACGACTCGAACATGTGACAAATATGCAAACACTTGTAACTTTATTTTTTGTGTCAAAGTAAATATATATATATATATATCATTTTTTGATACTGAATTTATTCACAGTGTTCAGGTGGAAGAAGTGGAGCATATGTGCCTTTTCTTTAAAGTAGTAACAAAAATGAGCCTCGTTTTTAAAATGCAGCTCTGATGTTGCGTAACTGTATTCTGCACTGAAACCGTGCAAAAGCATCTGACTGATCACCTCCACCAGGACCGAACCTCTCTGTCGTTGCTGGCAAACTGATAAGATGATTTGTTCTGCTGAAAAGTTGTCTCAATAATTTTGTGCATCACTTGCAAAGAGTCACTCTACTCTTAAACAGATCTTCCATTTTGGGTGAGGGGAAGCAGAGTTTGACCGCTGTTTGTTTGTTTTTGTTTTTTAATTATGGAACCAAAGCAAGTAGACCCCCGTCCCCTCTACTACTTTGGTATTGAAAAAATGTAGGCGGGGTTACCATGGTCACATGACTAAATCAATTCATTACCTAGAGGGAGTGCAGTGCGAAATCTCGCATCATGTACCTTACTCTCCATATGTGGGGAACTCGGTAACGATTGTGGCCCTCCTCATAGTAAGGGTGCAGGTCTCCCAACCTGGGTCCTAAAGAGCCATCAAGAGAGCAGGATCTGTTTGCATTTATGTTTGGTGAATTTGATCTTTTATGGACAAATTAAGTATTTGTTTCTCTTAAACTTTTACTTTTTGTTTGGTCACTCTTTCCAGAAATAAATAAATATTTGAAATCCCTAAAATGTAGCAAGATGGTACAGAGACTTGTACATTGGTCCTATTGTAGTCTGGTTAAAACTTTACATTGCAGCACATAAAAGGTTAATATTCCATCTGTAATTGTCTTTGGAATATGTTACTTGTTAAAGCTTTTGATGCAAAATTGTTTCTAACCGACGGTGCGATTCCTTTAGCAAAGAAACATTTTCAGTTGCATTGTGTTTGGAGAAGGATCTGTATCAGTAGTTCATAGTGTTGAAGGAAAACCGATTTATTGATACAATATTTAAGTTCTGTTCAAGTTTTTATATTAAAAAGTTCAACTACATTGAATCAAGTCTGCATCTACTGCAATATAACTTGTATTTAAAGGGTCACACCACCCAAAACTGAAATTTTATCCATGGATGCCTTGCATCACCTGCTCACTAACTCCTGGGACAAAGTCTCACTTCTCCGCCTGCATTTGCCGAAATGTATAAAGAGAATCCAGTAGCCACCGCAGGTAGGCAGAGCTGAGAAACCTTGTTGCTGGAGAAATAAAAAAAAGGAGGTTGATTTAACCAGCTGATGGCCACCGGATTCTAAAATATCTGTTTTGGGTGGACTTACACTTTTTTTTTTTTTTATATATATTTGCAGATTTTAGGGGAAAGAAAAATGTATTCGTAATTTCCTTCTCCGCAGCAGTCATGTTTAATTTTCTTTGTGCCCAAAACATTTTTCCCTATTTACACTGTTACTTTTATATAAAGTTTTCTATTTAAAATACAAAAAAAAAAAGTTTATTGAAAAAAAAAAAAATTGTCTCTGGTCACGCGTTTATAATTTTCTATGTGATTCCAGTTTACACCCCAGCTGGATTCTGGAATGGGCAGGGCTGAGCCTTTTGGTGGGTTTCCTTTGTACTGTCAGTGTTGTCAAAAAATAAATTAAAAAAATGCAAAAAAAAAAAAAAGAAAAAGGAAGTTTATTAGCACAGCTGTTTCTAAAGCCAACCTGCTTAATTCCGTATGTTTTATGTCCTCTTCCGTTGTGGCTTTATTTACCCCTTTGCTTATATTTATGTATTTTTATGTATGTTTTATTTATAACACAATGTTGACACAAGCGTTGCGGATAAATGGAGCTGGAGGGTTTAATGGGAGTTTTTATAATATATTGTGTACTGGTTAACTGGTACGGTGTTTAACCAGCAGCTTGTATCCTTTCAGGAGTTGTGGAATTGCATATTCAAGAGTACTCAGTCAGGGAATGCTGGGACTTGTAGTCCAATTGCTTATAAGCTGCCTCCTCTCTCTCTAGTGGGTTACTTATTAAAGCTAAACTCCAGGCAAACAGTTAAATAAACAAATGAAACACAAATATGTAAGCTGTTTTACCTGCCAAATGGTTTGTATTCCTGTCCAACCAGTTCTGAGGTTTGCACAGCTCTGCCACACAGTACAGTCCTGTATGGCAGGACCAGAGACCTACATTTTATCTGCTGCAGTTCAGTAACACTTATAGGTCTCATTCCTCCCTCAGCCTGTGACTTTGTGAAGAAAGAAGCAGCAGACTGGTGAGCTCATCTCTTGGGTCACTCTGCTCTCTCCTGCTGTCACCCTGCTCCTTGCAGTGCAGCACAATTGACTAGATCCACGTGCTGCTTCTCCCTCCCCTCCCCCAGTCTGAGATTTACTGTATAGGGAGTGCAAAAGGCTGATTCAGGTACTCGCATTGCTTGTGTTTGGGGACAAAAAATACATTTAACAAATACAGAGCCGTTTTATTTAAGCCTTTTATATTTGCCTGAAGTTTGGCTTTAAGGTGGGGTCAAGTGTAGTTAGTGTAGTGCCCCTAACTCACAGCAGCCAATAGGATTTCAGTTTTTCTGAAATCACATTAAAAAAAAAGTTCAGATAAAAAAATTGGCTGCTAGAAATGAATACGTTTTTGTAAACCTGCTCCAGTGTTCACTGTTTGGCATATAGCAATACTTTTGCTCAGTTATCCATTTTATGAATGGCACCAGGTTTGGGGTGTTGTGGACCTGTGAACTGAGGTGCTGGAACCCCTCCCGGAATTTGTGCCTTTTTTTTTTTTTTTTAAAGTTCTAATGTGTTGCAAGAGTTAATATAACACTATGACTTTGTTATAGAATATACAGAAGATGGTCGTTGTGTCAGTCTATATATTTGATCTAATAAAGGCTTATGTTTAACTTGAAGGCGTTGTCGGGTTTGGTTTGTGTCGTCATAAATTGATTTGGAGAGAAAAATAAATCTGGCTGCATCACTTGCCAGTAAATAAAACGAAAGGTTCTCTCCTTTGAAGTGAACTTGAGGCTACCCTGGCAAGTCTGCATGAATAAAATCCTGACATGTCACAATATACAGAACGGTATCATTTTTCAGAAAAGCTCCACCTTTTATCATTGAAAAGTTTTCGTTGGTCACCAGTCAATGATTTTGCCTAGGCTGAGATGATGTCATCAGTCTGCTGCAGGCAGGAGAAAGCATTTCCTCGATCTCCTTTCCCCAAGTGATCAGACTGCAACACTACAACTGTAACAAGTTTACCACTTGGCGACCGCGCCTATTGATGTCCTCCCAAGAACAGTGTCCCCCGCACGCCAGCTGCGGCGCGTTTTCGATGCGCTCTGTGATATCCTTCGGACACAGCTGATCACAGATCAGGGTAAAGGGCCAATCACAGCGTCCTTTTACCACGTGATCAGCTGTGTCCAGTCACAGCTGATCACAATGTAAACACACTTGCTGGTTATCGGCATTCCTTTCCTCGCGTGACAGCATGAAAAGACGAGAACCGGTAACCGGCAAGTGTGAAAGGGACATCTACACTGATAATCAGGGCAACCCCAACAGTGCCCCCTCATCAGTGCCACCTATTAATGCCAATCAGTGCAGCCTATCAGTGCCACCTGTTAATGTCAATCAGTGACCGTCAGTGCCACCTCATTAGTGCATATCAGTGGAGGAGAAAAATTACTCGTTCGCAAAATTTTATAACAGAAACTAGGAAAAACGTTTTGTGTTTTTTCTAAATGTTAATTTTTTTTGTTTAGTAAAAAACTAAAAACCCAGTGCTAATTAAATATCTCCAAAAGAAAGTTCTATTTTGTGTGAAAGAAATTAGAAAAAATCTCATGAGTAGTGTTGCATGACTGCACAAATGTCATTCAAAGTGCAACAGCACTAAAAGCTGAAAATTGGCCTAGGCAGGAAGGGGGTGAAAGTGCCCTGTAATGAAGTGGTTAAGTTGCAACATGGGGTGATCTGTGTTGGACATTTTTGAACACAGCTAAGAACTGCACAGGTACCGGGATGCATGTGATTGTCTCATCTGAGTGGGTACCTCCAATCTAGGAAGTAGATGGTGACCCTGGATAATGCCTTAACAAAGACAGCACTGTATTTTTTGTAGAGAGAAAGGCATTGTCAGGAGGAGTACTGTGATCTTTGTCAGAGGAAATGCATAGAAGTGTTACACATTATTAAGCATGTTCCTAGAGTTTCACCTTAAAGTAATTCTAAAAGACATTTTTTACCTTAATGCATTCAGTGTAATGGATGCCATTTTTGCCCAGTCTTATTGTTGAATCGTGAACACTGATCTTACCTGAGGCAAGTGAGGCCTGCAGTTCTTTTAGATGTTGTTCTGGGTTCTTTTATGACCTCCTGGATCAGTCGTCGTCATGCTCTTGGAGTAATTTTTGTAGGCCCGCCACCCCTGTGAAGGTTCACCACTGTTTGTGGATAATGGCTCTCCCTGTGGATCACTGGAGTTCCAAAGCCTTAGAAATGGCGTTGAAACCCTTCCTAGACCGATACATGTACATTACTTTGTTTCTAATCTGTTCTTGATTTTTTTTAATTTGTGGCATGATGTGTGGCTTGTTTAGATCTGTTAGCGTGCTTCACTTTGCCAGACAGCTTCTATTGTGATTTCTTGATTCAACAGGTCGGGCTGTAATCAGGCCTGGGTGTGGTAAGTGAAATTTAACTCAAAAAATTGTGGTTAATTACAGTTCATTCATGATTCAGCATGAGAGGGGGCAATTACTTTTTCTTATAGGGCCAGGCAGGTTTGAACAGCTTTTTTCCCTTAAATGAAATAATAATTTAGAAACTGCATCTTGAATTTACTCGGGTTATCTTTGTGTAATATAAAAATTTGTTTGATCCGAATCATTTGTGTGAGAAATATGCAAAAAAATAAAAAATCAAGAAGGGGGCAAATACTTTTTCACACAACTGTACTTACCTGAGTCTTATCTCGATCTAGTGCTGTGTCCATCTGCAGCAGTGCTGGTCTTTGTTCCTCTCCTCACAGGACACAGAGGCAACAGTGGGAGCCATTTGCTGCTGTCAATCAAATCCCGTGAGGAGGAAACAGGGCGGATCCGAGCCATGGTGTGTGTGTGTCTTTGGATGCACACAACCCAGCTCGAAAGCGAGCCCACGGGAGTGCTCCCATAGCAACTGGCTTGTTATGGGGGCATCCGTAGAAGAGGAGGAACCGAGAGCACCAGCAGGGGACCTCAGAAGAGGAGGTTTGGGGGCGCTCTGTGCAATACCACATGTGCTTTTTTATTTAATTAAAAAAAATACCTTTACAACCACTTTAAAGGGGATTTTAAAGGTAAATGAAAATTATGTAGGTTTACATTATTAGGACCTTTGTTATAATAAAATATGGGAGGTCCTTAGGTCCCCACAATCTACAAGCTTGCTTGAGTGGTCACTTGCGCTTTGTGGGGAAAAAAAACACTACTTCGTATCTTTCGAGGTCCGCTATCCTGCTAATGATCATCCATGGATAGGGAATAAAAGTGACGGAGGGGGGCATCCATAGCGTAAAACCGTTTTTATTAAAAATTCCAGCAAAAGAAAAATAGATCCACTCGCAAGTTAAGGTGCCTAGTCCTTGCACCCGGTGTGATCAGCATGTGTTTTAATGGGGTGTAATCCAGCCAATTCCCATTAAACACCACTCTGTCAGAGCTTCCTGATGACGGCCTTTCCTATTGGCAGAAATGCGTCGAGGCTTGATCTCAACACCATATCTGCCCGCAGAATGATTACAGGGGACTAAGCCTCACCGTGATAGAGCGCCGGTTAATGGAGATTGGCCGGATTACACCCCATTAAAACACATGCTGATCACACCGGGTGCCAGGACTTGGCGCCTTAACATGTGAGTGCATCTAATTTTTTTTTTTTTTTGCTGGAATTTTTAATAAAAAAACTGTTTTACACTATGGATGCCTCCTCTGTCATTTTTATTCCCTATCCATGGAGGATCATTAGCAGTGCAGCTGACCTCAAAAGATACCAACTAGAGGTTTTTTTTTTCCCCCACAAAGCGCAAGTGACCACTCTAGCGATAGGTGGTCCACATCCAGGGTGAGTACACATCCACGTGGGGCACGTTGTCTGAACACTGAGCAGTGGAGCACCGATTTTATATTGAAGCACGAGCACTTTATTCACTACTGTGGGACTTTTTATTAGCATTGTATATATTTTTTAGAGTTGTAAACTTGTGATGTTATACCCATTGAGTCACTAGGCAAGCGCAGTGTTTGCCTAATTATTTTCACATTGTAGTGATGCTAGTCAAGCTCACATTCACACTGCTGCTGGAAAATAGGATTTTTTTTATAACAGCTTACCTGTAAAATCCTTTTCTTTTGAGATACATCACGGGACACAGAGCCTCAGTAATTACTGATGGGTTATAGGGTATCACTAGGTGATTGGACACTGGTCACACCCTAGACAGGAAGTTCAATCCCCTATATAACCCCTCCCCTTCCTGGGGATGCCTCAGTTTTGTAGCAAAGCAATATAAGTGTATTAGAAGAGGGGCGGGACCTCTGTGTCCCATGATGTACCTCAAAAGAAAAGGATTTTACACGTAAGCTGTTATAAAAAATCCTATTTTCTTTCTCGTACACCACGGGACACAGAGCCTCAGTAATTACTGATACTGATGATGATCCCAGAGCAATGCTATTTGAGGGGAGGGGACCACACAAAGTAGGGTGTAATCAGACCTGAGGACCTCGTACCGCTGCCTGCAGCACACTACGCCCAAAGGCGATATCCTCATGCCTTCCCACATCCACCTGATAAAATCTGGTGAATGTATGGACTGAAGACCAGGTTGCGGTTTTGCAGATTTGAGCCATAGAGGCCCGGTGATGCACCGCCCAAGAAGCACTAATAGTCCTTGTAGAGAGTGCCTTGATTTGAAAAGGTGGAATTTTCTGTTTCAAACCGTAAGCTTAAATAATCATTTGTCGAATCCATTTTGAAATGGTAGACTTTGACGCCGCCTGTCCTCTTTTGGGACCTTCTGGCAGTACAAACAAAACCTCCGTTTTGCAAATTTGAGCAGTTGCTTCCAGATAGGCCTCGGCTGCTCTTACTACATCCAAAGAATGTAGTGATCGATCTCCTGTAGAACAGGGATCTGGAAAATAAGAAAGGTAGAACAATATCTTGGTTTAGATGAAAATCTGAAACCACTTTCGGTAGAAAGCTAGGATAAGGGCGCAATACCACTCTATCCTTGTGTATGATTAAATAAGGCTCTTTACAGGAAAGAGCTGCTCTGATACTCTTCTAGTAGAAGAAATGGCTACCAGAAAAAATTAACTTTCTTGTCAACAAGACCAAGGGAATTTGATGTATTGGTTCAAAAGGCTGTTTCTGTAAAACTGACAGAACCAAATTCAAGTCCCAGGGGTTTAGGGGCGCCCTAACCGGAGGATTAAGATGCGTTACCCCCTGTATAAAGCTTCGGACTAAAGAATGCGAAGCAAGTGGCCGTTGAAATAATACTGACAAGGCCGAGACCTGGCCCTTGATGGTACTCAAGGCCAGCTTCATTTCTAATCCCATTTGTAGAAAGTCAAGAATTCTACTTATGACATATTTTCTGGGATGCCAAGCCGTGGATACACACTAGGAGATCTAAGCTTTCCAGACTCTTATGATAAATCATTCTGGAAGCTGGCTTTCTTGCATTGATTAAGATACAAATCACAGGACCTGAAAGCCTACGATTCTTCAGAACGTGGGTTTCAATAGCCAGACCCTCAAATTTAGCGTTTGTAAGGCAGGATGGAACACTGGACCTTGGGATAGCAGGTCTGGACGTGACAGTAGGGTTCACGGGGGACCTACTGCCATCTTTACTATTTCTGCATACCAAGCTCTTCTGGGCCACCAGAAGTACAGACTTCCTTCCTGCGTGATCCTGCGAAGAAGTCGTGGCAGTAGCAGAATAGGAGGAAATGTATAAATCTGGGAGAATTGATGCCATGGAGTCACCAAGGCATCTGTCCCGCATGCAAGAGGATCCCTTGTTCTTGACACAAAGTTATTAATCTTGTAGTTGAACCTGGATGCAAAGAGGTCTACATCCAGAACCCCCCATCTTTGGCATATGGCCAAGAAGACGTTGTGAAGAGACCATTCCCCTGGGAATAACTGTCGGCGACTTCAAGTAGTCCGCCTGCCAGTCCTCTACTCCCGGAATGAAGATTGCCGATATGCACGGCACATGCTTCTGTCCAGATTAAGATCTGGTTTACTTCTCCTTGGGCTGCACGACTCCTGGTGCCTCCCTGGTGATTGATATAAGCCACTGCTGTGGCATTCGGACTGGATCCTGACAGGGCAACCCTGTAACCTGAGTGTCCAGGCCTTTAGGGCTAGATACGCCGCACGGATCTCTAGAATGTTGATGGGTAAGGTCCTTTCTGTCTTAGACCATCACCCCTGGACAGTCGACTGTTCCAGGACTGCTCCCCAACCCGAAAGACTGGCATTTGTTGTTAGCACTGTCCAGGCAACTGGAGAAAAGGATTTTCCCTTTTGCAGATTTTCGGGTATCAACCACCAACTGAGACTCTGACGCACTGTAGGAGACAGACGCATCAGGAAATCCAATGCCTGAACCTCCTTGTTCCAGGCAGACAGGATACTGTTTTACAGCAGTCTCGAATGAAACTGAACATAGGGAACTGCTTTGAATGAAGCCACCATCTTCCCCAGTAGCCTCATACAAAGGCGAATAGGGGGATCTTTCTTTGCCCTGACTACCTGAATCAGTTCTTTTATGCTACTGATCTTTGCCTGGGGTAAAATTAGAGAAGGGTTTGGGACTGACCATCCCGTGGGACTTTAAATGAAACCATGACCGGATGAGGTCATGCGTTTCCATCCCTTTACTAGTCTAAGAAAAAAAGCAACAAAAGTGGGACTTTAAATGAAGTGCGTGAAATGTCCAAAAAACAAAACCGATGGACTACTAGGAAAATTTTATTAGATTCATGGAAATAAAACATGCATATAGTAATAATATATCAATCACAAATAGAGAGAAATATCAGCAATAATAGCAGCAAATATACATGATTCAATGAATACAACAATTCTCCATGGTACACCAGTAGGATATTAATACACAACCATGTAATAAAAAATATTGCCTGCAAAATAAGCCTCCAAAAAACTCAAAAAATTAGGAAATGGTATGACGCTAGTGGGAAACGCAACAATGGTAGCTCTACGCGTTTCGTGGCTTCTCATGCCACTCGTCAGGAGCAAGCGCGTATCTTGATCTAAAATAAAGGATATAAAAATGATCTAGTAATTATAAACATGAAACAGAGGTGGGGAAATTGAAAAGACCCCACACAGAGTGCATGCTTACACATTGTGGTTCGTGAAATGGTGGCGGAGGCCATACATCGCTAGGCAATCGGAGACACCACTCCCCGGGAGCTGAGGTGGACGGACCGAAGGGGGTGACCCCACAGGGCGCCATCCAAGGCAGACCAGGACCCCCGAGGCAAACCTGGAGTGGAGAGTACAGATAGGAAATCAAATAGCAACCATACCGTAGAGGTGAACAGCGAAGTGTGAATGGAGAGTGTAGGGGTGAAGTAGAAAAAAGATGTGTGACCATGTGGAAGATGAGGAAAGAGGGCTAGGTAGAAGCATCCAAACAAGACCGCCAAGCAAGCAAACCAGACACCACAGAGCATGATTGTAAGGAAAGAAAGAAAGGAGCCAGAGAGTATAGCATGAGTGGGGATACCTGGTGTGCAAGGTGAGACATTGTGGAGGAAGAAAAACGATATGTATTCCCAAACAAACATGATATCCAGTGGAGTGGGCAGCCTCGAGAGCCCAACCCGCCGAGGCTGCGCCCATATGAGTGCCACCACCGGGACCGCCCACCAACGTCACGCCGCACACACATGGGAGGGGCGTACGGCATCACTGATCGGGCACCAGGTGCCTGGCCAGCTGACGCCCACGCTCCATCCCCGTAGTGTGCGTGAAGGACACCATCCAATCGAGCGCGTAAGCATCCATGGGGTGCGAACGCTCGATGGGGAGTGCGTGACGCTGACGCGCAGTGGCGGCGGATCCACCCCTCCCTAAGGGGAAGGGGGAGGGGCCGACAGGCACGTCACAGCTCCCGGAAGGGGGGAAAAAACCAAAAGAGCAAGCGGTGTATTGAGGCCAAAAGGGGCCACCACTAAAACAAACGAACCATCTACAAAGCTGGTATCAAGATCTACATCATAAATAATCCAAAAATAGTTCAAAAATAATTGATGGTAAAAATAAGATCGAGCAATTAAATAAAAGGAGGCAGATGAAGTTTTAATTATATCACAATGAGTGTATTAAGATTGAAAAATGGAACAGTTTCACGCATATCCATCCCTGTACATTAATATTAGAGAAGGGTTTGGGACTGACCATCCCGTGGGACTTTAAATGAAACCATGACCGGATGAGGTCATGCGTTTCCATCCCTTTACTAGTCATTTCACGCACTTCATTTAAAGTCCCACTTTTGTAGCTTTTTTCTTTGCCTGGGGTAAAATACCCTCTTCTGGGCTGTATCTATGACCAGACCGAAATACTCCTAGTCTTCTCACTGGTTTCAAAGAAAACTTCTCTGAGTTAAGGAGCCAACCTAGGTATTGCAGGTAGTTGACTGTGGTGAGCAAGCTTTGGTCCAAGTGGGCTACCGAGCGGTCTATCAAGAGTCGGTCGTCTAGGTATGCTATTACTGTTTTACCTAGGTCCTTAATCTGGCCAGCGGAGGGGCCAAGATCTTTGTAAACACTTGAGGTGCAGTAGCTAGCCCGAAAGGCAGAGCTATAAACTGAAAGTGGCGTTTTTCTACCTTGAAACGCAGGTACTTTTGATGAGCAGGGAAAATAGGTACATACAGATATGTGTCCTTGATGTTTATTGATGCCAGAAATTCTCCTTCTTGTAGGATGAAGACTACCGATCGGATCGATTCTATGCAAAAGGATCGTATTTTTAGGAATCGGTTTAGATCCTTGAGATCTAAAATGGGTCTGACATCTTTGGTTTTTGGAAACCTGAAAAGGTTTGAATAAAACCCCAATCCCTGCTTTTGCGTGGGGAAACAACCATGATAACTTTTTTGCGACAATAGTCGCTCCACTGCTGGAAGAGAGACTTCTTTTTCTTTGGGTCTCTGGGAACATTTGATCTGAGGAAACAAGGAGAGGGGAATACTCGGAACTCTAGTTTATAACCTAGAGTTAATGTGGACATCACCCATCTGTCCTGGAAATCCTCCTACCAGAGCCTTGAGAACTGTAGCAGTCTTCCCCCCCACCCGAGCGAGCGGGGGCACTTCTTCATAAAGAGGCTTTAGCGTCTTGTCTAGTAGGCTTCCTCCCACAGGACTTCTTTTGTCCCTGGGTCGACTCTGAGATTTATTTCTTGAGCCTGATGGAGGAGGCCGTCGCGACTGCCTGGAGGCTGATGCTCCTGGCACTGGGAACAGAGCCTGTTTAAAAGAGGGACGTATACCAAATCCTCTCCGAACAGCCTTGCACCATGAAGGGAAAACCCAGCCAAAAGCTCCCAACATGGTGATTCGGCGGAAATTTTTCAACCATAAGATTCTACGCATATGTACCAACCCAAGCGCAAAGCGAAAGGTTTGGATGATAGAATCTCTGATTGCGTCAACAGCAAACACAAAACCGCTGGTAGGTTGGCAAACCCCCGGGCTTGCTGTTCAGGTAAAACTTTGAGGACCTTTAACATGGTCTCTCAAGTATTGACAGACTGATTGCTGCCACTGCAGGTCGGCTATTAGGACCTTGCCAAGAAGAAAACTCTTTTTAACAGGAATTTCAATTTCTTATCAGTTGGATCCCTAGGTATCTGAGCGTTGTCGACAAAACAAGCCAGATTTATTTACGGAGGAATGGCGGCGTCAACTACCGGTATACCCCCCCATCTTAGTAAATTTTTCCTCCATAGGATAAAGTGTTGCAAAACTTTTTTAGGCGGAAAAAAACGTTTATCTGGGTGATCCCATTCAGAATAAATAAGCTTTTTCAGTAACCATAAACAAAAAGCATGTGTAGTTTGAGGAGGCTTCAGTGAACCCAAACCAAAGGAGGGTTCTTTAACTGACTCGGATACGGGTAACCTGAATGTGGAGCAGACCAATCCAGCCAAAATTTGCACTAACACCTTCTCATCCTGAGAAGCTGAAAAGGGGCCTTTTCCACTTGATTCCTCAGAAGAGGAATCATCAGTCCCATCCTGACCTTCTGTGAGGAATTCCTCTCCTTTTTCCCCAGAGTTCCTCTGCTTGAGGGTCCTGGGTAACAGAGGGAGACCTAGTGCGTTTTCTTCCACTGAGTGAAGATGCGATTAAGGCCATTTAGACTTTCCTCTAATCCATTTAATGGTTGAGGAAAAAAACTCCTGCGTAATGTATACAGGGGCTGAAATGCCAGAAGCAGATGCAGCCCCTGACCCCGATGGCTCTCCCTGGCCAGCCATCCCAGGTCCTTCAGGGGGGGAAGGTGCTGCAGAAGGGGGGTTCTCAGAGCCTGAGGGAGATCCCCTAGAGCCTCTGGTTTTCGGGGTATTTGTACCTCTTCTAGCCACAGTGCAAAGCAACAAAAGGTGTAGGTACCACAAAAAAACACTGACTGCTGAGCGATGTAATACAGCAACTGCCACTGCTACCAATGCCCAGTCTAGTGTTTCTAAGTAAATGCTGCCTGGGAGAATGCCTGTGTCCCACCTCACATGTGACCGTCAGCTCTGTGTCCCTCCATAGGCTGTGTGCACCTGAAAGAGTGTGCCCTTTATAGCCTGTGTAGCCAGAGATGGGGGCGTTTAAACACACGGGACATCGCGTTAATGCTCCGCCCCCTCCTCCGACCACCTCTCCAGCCCCCCTCCTCGTTTTTTTCAAAAACGTGCGCTTTCCCCGTGCGAGCCGAGGCTCCGATCCTCGGGACAAGCATGGAGGGGAGGCTGGGGTGGAGAAGAGAGAAGGGCAGGTAGATGAGGAACCTGCCGAACAGTGGCGGCGGTAGCGCGGTGTAATACTGCTGTTTAGTTCAGGCCACCCCGGCCCCCCTAAATCTCGGGGGGAGATATCCCTAAGGAAAGAGCCCCCCATCCCATCCTACCTGGAGCTCGGCTGGAGGAGCGTACAGCGTGGACACTGAGACAGACAGATCAAGCATGAAAAGGTATGTGCTCTTGGCAGCCCCCGCTGGCGACAATAAGCATAGCATACATTTACTTAAAGGAGAAACCTACTAGAATTAAAAAAATTCTGAGGAATCTCCCTTACCTTATCCAGCTGCAGGGTTCTGTTATACAGACCCAATCTTCACCTCTCACGATGGGCTCTGTTTGGAAAAACCTTCAGAGACAGGGGCCCCCTAGAATAGAAGGATCCACAGTTCTGAGCCCGTAAAGCACCCCGCCAGGGATATGGCTAGAAAAAACAAACACTGGATCCCAGGGTCCAGCTCTCTAAAAAGAGAAGCGTTACAGGTAAAACCTTGTTTCTTCAGACACGAGGCCCGGGTATCATCCAAAAAAGCACTTTGAATGGATCCAGTTGCATGGCTTGCCCCAGTATAGGATATCCCTTTGGAGCTTAGCACAGCACATCTTATTTGTGACCAACACCTAAGACACTGGCGAAAAAACTGAGGCATCCCCAGGAAGGCGAGGGGTTATATAGGGGGTTGAACTTTCTGTCTAGGGTGTGACCAGTGTCCAATCACCTAGTGATACCCTACAACCCATCAGTAATTACTGAGGCTCTGTGTCTCGTGATATACGAGAAAGAAACTATTCTTTGTTATTATCGGGCCAGGTACAGCAAGTGAACATGCACTGGTTCTCGTACAGAGAATGTGTGCCGCAATGCCAAGATTCACCAGGAGGGGGTGCAAGGCATGGCATCTCTGTTCTGGACCCCTCCCCTATGTAAAAAACAGACGAGGGGGGTCAATGTATTCCTGACCTAATTTTCAAACAATAAAACTCATCTCTCAGATTCTTTCTTCCTGATTGTACTGAGCTGAGTGTTATTTGTATATTGCCATTTGCATAGATTTGACTGTGTGTTATGTATGTGTGCACATCACCTCTCAGGAATACATCTCAGCATCTCTCTGGTACAGATTTTTCTGTATTCATAAAGTTTTTGTAAAAATCACGTCTGTAGATCAGACGTTGTAAACTCAAAGCTGAACTCCAGGCAAATGGTCAAATACACAGAGGAAATATATATGGAAGTTTTTTTCTCTACCAAAGGATTTGTAGTTCTGCCCATCCAGTCCTGAGATCTTCACAGCTGTGTCTGACATGGCTGGAGACCTGATTTTTCTTTGCTGCAGTTCAGTAACACTTACTTCCAGTTCTTGTCAATCCCCCAGCCTATGATTGGACCAAGTGAAAAGAGACGCAGCCGACAGATGAGCTTTTCTCTGTCACTCTGCTCGCTTCTATCAGCATGTCCTATTTAGCATATCAGCACAACTGATTGGCTGCATGTGCTGCTTCTTCCTCTCCCAGTCTGAGCTCTGCTGTACAGGGACCGCAAGAGGCTGATACCAACTCAAATTTACGTACGTACACTGAATTTTACAAACATGTTGTGCTTTGTGCACTTATTTTGAATGGCACCCCAATGGACTAGGGTCACATCTGACTTTCGGCTTGTGGTGCATTGGCAGTCTATTCAGTTCAGTGGGCTGCAATAATGCAACACACAACAATGCATGATAAGCTTCCAGGTCCCACACCGAGCAGCTTCCCTGTTGCTTAGTGAACAAAGGAGGTTGCTCACTCGGCAAGGGTGCCATTCATAGAACACATTCCATTTTGTCAATGCATTGTCTGATTTGGAGGAGGTGGGGATCGTGATGCCACTGCCCCACTTCTCCGTTCATCCATTGCAAATACAACGTGTTCCTGAATGGCACCTGTGCCAAGTAAGCAATGTGGGACCAGGAAACTAGTTAAAGTGATTTTAGAGTCAATTTTCTTTTAAATAACAAACATGTTATACTTATAGTGGATATAAAAAGTTTACACACCCCTGTTAAAACGTCAGGTTTCTGTGATGTAAAAAAATTAGACAACGATAAATCATTTCAGAACTTTTTCCACCTTTCAATGTGCCCTATAAATTGATAAATTGTACAACTCAATTGAAATACAAACTGAAATCTTTTATTTTTATTTTTTTTGGGGGGGGGGGTAAAAATAAACTAAAATATTGTGGTTGCATAAGTGTGCACACCCTCATAAAACTGGGGCTGTAGCAGAATTAAGCAATCACATTCAAACTCATGTTAAATGTTCATACACACCTGCCATCATTTAAAGTGCCTCTGATTAGCCCCAAAAGTTCAGCTGTTCTAGTAGGTCTTTCCGGACATTTTCTTAGTTGCATCCTACAGCAAAAGCCATGGTCCGCAGAGAGCTTCCAAAGCATCAGAGGGATCTCATTGTTAAAAGGTATCCATCAGGAGAAGGGTACAAAAGAATTTCCAAGGCATTAGATATACCATGGACCACCGTGAAGACAGTCATCAAGTGGAGACAATATGGCACAACAGTGACATTACACGTCCCTCCAAAATTGTTAAAGACTACAGGAAAACTGGTCAGGGAGACTGCCAAGAGCCCTACAGCAACATTAAAAGAGCTGCAGGAATATCTGGCAAGTACTGGCTGTGTGGTACATGTGACAACAATCTCCCATATTCCTCATATGTCTGGGCTATGGGGTAGAGTGACAAGATGGAAGCCTTTTCTTATGAAGAAAAACATCCAAGCCCAGCTAAATTTTGCAAAAACACATCTGAAGTCTCCCAAAAGCATGTGGAAAAATGTGTTATGGTCTGAAAGCAAGGTTGAACTTTTTGGCTGTAATTCCAAACGATATTTTTGGGACAAAAACACCACTGCACATCCCCAAAAGAACACCGTGCCCACTGTAAAGCATGGTGGTGGCAGCATCATGCTTTGAGGCTGTTTTTCTTCAGCTGGAACAGGGGCCTCAGTCAAGGTAGAAGGAATTTATGAATAGTTCCAAATACCAGTCAATACTGGTACAAAACCTTCAGGCTTCTGCTAGAAAGTTGAACATGAAGAGGAACTTCATATTTCAGCATAACAACGACCCAAAGTGTACATCCAAATCAACAAAGGAATGGCTTCATCAGAAGAAGATTCAAGTTTTGGAATGGCCCAGCCAGAGCCCAGACCTGAGTCCTATTGAAAATCTGTGGGGTGATCTGAAGAGGGCTGTGCACAGGAGCTGCCCTTGCAATCGGACATTGCTTCAGTGCGCATGTGCCGCTGACGTCGGCATATGCAAATACTGGGGCTATCTCCTAAACCGTGCAGGTTTAGGAGACATCCAGGGTAGTTACAGGTAAGCCTTTTTATAGGCTTACCTGTAGCAAAAAGTGCGTTTGTAAGGGTTTACAACCAATTTAAGCATCCGAATTGTTTGCTTCCATGGGAATCCCAGAGGTATGACACATACATACTTTTATTGATCAAAGCTGGCACAATGTAACTTTGTAAAAATTGCCATACCTCTACTTTAGCTTTAATCTTCTCAATATATACACAATTTCCTTTCTTATTTTAGTAGTGCTGCACAATGATCGTACTTCACTGTCATTCTATCTTTGCTAGTGGCAAATTGGTCTCCCTGTTGTCTTTTGGCAAAGCTGCTGACTGTGTTGCTGTGTATGCAGTTGATTACTAGAAGAAAAATCAACGTAATATTTTTCTGTTTTAATAATTCATTGAAATTTTCAACTATAGATCAGCAGAATTTCCTACGCAGGGGCCTATCTTAATCATACAGAGCAGTATAAGGAAAAGTGCAGTATCCAGGGCCAGGAGACATTCATGCAGGTAAAGGAGATCTATGGTCACAGCATACACGTGTGTGTGTGTGTGTAAGTGTAATATTTAGTCTGTGTGAAAGTTAGTCTACAAACTATGGTATATACAGTATATGTGAAAATATATCAATCCCGATGTACTAACAGCCTATCAAATTTCTTAAGGCCCTAAAATTCCAGGACAGTACAGGTACCCCTAAATGACCCCTTTTTGGAGAGTAGACAGTCTTTTTTTTGTTTGTTTTTTTACATACTGTCATCAGAATTGTTCAGTGTTGCCATAGTGATTTTTGTTTTACACTGTTATTGCTTATAACAGTGATCATCATGGTTAAGAAATAGCTTTAACTGTCATGGAAGACTTTCATTCATGACCGCTTGCATACTATTTGTGATGCTGTGATTGGCCCACAGCTGTCACATTGTATCTGGCACCCTGTACCAAGTAATAGCTGTGGGCCAATCACAGCATCACAATAAGCAAGCTGTCATGAATGGAAGTTATTCATGATGGTTTTGCTTCTATGTAATTGCTATGATTGGTCATAGCGATTACACAATACCCGAGCTGCTCGCGGTGGCTAGGTACCAAGCACCATAATTCGCTGTGCCTATGGGATCGTGCCAGTGCTGAGCGATTTACCACTATGTTACTCAGCCTGCAGCTGCTTGCAGTAAATGTAAATGGGCTGGTGGCCACTTGTTAATTTTATAAACTTCATGCATTGTAGAAGCAATATAAATGATAGTTATATTTCACAATCCAATATTTGCTTATTTGAAAAAAATCTCCTTTCATGTTGTGAGTTCTGCCAGTCTGCTGGTCATCTCTTTCCACAACTTCCTGGATTCCCTGCATGCTTTGCAGCTTCTCCTCTACTTTTTAATTTCCATTACCAAAAAGACTACATATCACATGGTACCGTGCTGCCCCCAAGAAGTGATTCCTGGACTGACCCCGCCTTCTGAAACTCCTCTTAGCATCTCTGTAGTTTATAAGGCAGGCTCTGACGAAGTCTTTCTGACGTAACGCCGCGTACGGGGGCGGAACTGCTTGACCGTCGTCACCCGCAGCCTTCTCTTGCTGACAGCTGTTCTGACGTCTCACTACCTATCACAGCCGCATAGATTCTTATATGTGTTGGCGCTTATTTAGCGTCTCTCCCTCATTACTATTTGAATAAATTTGGATACTTGTTTCATTTATGGATCGCTCTTAGATGCTTTTATTTATTTTTTCTGGGGAATATTGCTTCTTTGCTCTGCATTTCAATACGGATCCCCCTTTCCCACGGATACCGCTGTGCATTGAGAGAGAGCATTCAGCACATGACAGCCATATCTGCAGTATACCAGCAGTACACCATATACCTGATGGGATCTCCGTCATTCGAATAACTTATTTGACCTGCAGATGACAGCTAGCCCAGCAGTTTGCCACGGGTCCATTCATGCCGTTTTAGACCCCCTATAACTAAGGGGTCAATTGGATCTGGTAAGCACAATCTTATTTCATATTACTACATCGCCTGGATAAGTGCCTAATGCGGATGTCCCCAGAAGAGGGTTATTTCCTATTAGTAATAATGAACTTTTTGATTACCAATTTATGATTGGACTATTCATCATCTCTCTCATTCATGATTTTTATTTTTGCGCTGCACTTATTTTGTTTTTGATCTGTGAAATATGTGACACAGCGGTACCTACCCACAGGACATAAAAAAAAAAGGTCACAGAATTCCAGGAAGTAAATGTGTGGGGATCTTCACAAAGTAAGTTTACAAGCTTCATTCAAGATCTTTCAGATTAATAGGAGTAGGCTAGAAATAATTGAAATACAACTTTAAATTTAAAAAATATTTTATATTTTGATCATAGATATGCTTTAAAAGATGCAAGTCCGAGAGGTGTTCCCTGGTCTGCATGCCGTCTTATATGTAAATAGGAGAGGCCAATTAGAAATATCTTTAAATCTGCAGTGAGAGATGTAATTGCATGTAAACAGGGAGTAGCTGCAAATTCGCTGAAGAAGATGAGCATTGCCAAAAGGTATGAAAGGATTCAAAGGTGAACAAGGATTTTGTTTAATAATACACCTCACACGAAGCAAACTACACGTCATTCAGGTAAGGTTTATAAGGAGTGACGTCTGGATAAAAATGACAGTGCAATTATTCCTTTGAAAGCAAAGCCATTACACGGGAGTGAGAGTAATGAGGGTAAACAAAGCCCAGAATTGGAAACTGCTGAGGTAATGCAAGGCGACATCATTGCTGGAGGTTTTCACTACGTAAACGTCGAGGATCACAAGTGCCTTAAGGCCCGTACTCATGATACGAAAATCGAAGGGAAAAATTCGGACGAGCTGTCTTTTTTTTTTTTCTGATTTTCGGATCGTTCGTACGGTGCTTTCGACAGCCAATTTTGCTTTTTTCGTCAGACAAAAGCTGGATGTGCAGACTATAACATTTTTGTAGTACGTGAACTCAACATCCGATTTGCGTTTCATTAGTACAGTTTTCGTACGAAAAATATCGTAAGAGCAAGAATACCCATGCTCAGAAATGAAAGAATACATACAGAACTATTCAACACATTACCTCACTTCTGACGTTGTATTCTGTCCTACGAAAATTTTCGTATTGTGTGAGTAACCTCTTCACTTTCGACATGAGACAAGCATGCCACAAAAATCGGACGTGTGGTCGTCCGAAAATCTAAGCGTGTGTACGAGGCTTTACTTGTGGCTGTCCTGATTGAAATGCTGTTCTAGTAGCGCCTGTCTTGGAGTGCTGAGGTCCAGAGTGTAGTCCCAGCACGGCACTCTGTATGTAGGGTGTTTATTCGTTCCTCTAGTATTCCAGAAGCACCCTGGTAAATTGTTTGGTCTCTGGTCACACTGGCTGATGTGTGCGGCAGTGTAACAAATGAATCCAGAGTAAAGTTAATTTTGCATACTGCTATTTTTTATGGAATGAGAGCCTGGAATTGGGTAAGGTGGTGTTTAACCGCTTGCCGACCAGCCACCGTCATTATACTACGGCAGGTCGGCATGTTCCTGCAAGCCGTCGTAGCTATATGTCGGTTCCTTTAAGCAGGATAGCAGGCGCACGCTGCACTGCGGGGGTGCCGATGCTCATGGCCGACAGTCGCGATGACCACCGGCCACGTGCGATCGTGGGCATGAGAGGCAGAACAGGAACGTGTGTGTGTATGTAAACACAAATCCCGGTTCTGTGAGGAGAGGCAGATCATGAGTTCCTAATAGCTAGGAACCACGATCTGTCATCTCCTATAGTCAGTCCCCTCCCCCTACAGTTAGAACACAGTCAAGGAACACTCTTAACCCCTTGATTGCCCCCTAGTGGTAACCCCTTCCCTGACAGCGACTTTTATACAGTAATCAGTGCATTTTTATAGCACTGATCGCTGTATAATTGTCAATCCCAAAAATGTGTCAAAAGTGTCCGCCATAATGACGCAGTCAAAATAAAAAAAAAAAAAAAAAAAAAAATCGCAGATCGCCGCCATTACTAGTAAAAAAAAAAATTAATAATAAAAATGCCATAAATCTATCCCCTATTTTGTAGACGCTATAACTTTTGCGCAAACCAATCAATATACGCTTATTGTGATTTTTATTACCAATAATATGTAGAAGAATACATATTGGCCTAAACTGAGCAAAAAAATTGCTTTTTTTTTTTTTTTTTAAATTGAGGATATTTATTATAGCAAAAAGTACAAAATATTGTGTGTGTTGTTTTTTTTTTTTTTTTTTTTTTCAAAATTGTCGCCCATTTTTTTGTTTATAGCGCAAAAAATAAAAAACGCAGAGGTGATCAAATACCACCAACAGAAAAGCTCTATCAGTGGGGAAAAAAAAGGACGTAAATTTTGTTTGGGTACAGCGTCGCAGGACCTCGCAATTGTCAGTTAAAGTGATGCAGTGCCGTATCGCAAAAAATGCTCTGGTCATTGAGCAGCCAAATTTTCTGGGGCTGAAGTGGTTAATGCCATAAAAAAAAAATAATAGTTGCATCCATCTGACTTCAAACCTTAAGTGCTAGTTCACACCAGATGCAGTTCTGTGCGCTTTTTTTCTGCACTAAAAATGCATACACAGTGTTTTCCATGTATTCCAATGGCTTTGGTTCACACCGATGCAGTCAGTTTCCGGTGCAGGAAAAAAAAAATAGAGCTTGCTGCATTTTTTCTGCGCAGAACTGTACTGGAACCTAGCAAATTGTATCAAAAACGCACTAGAACTGTGTGTGGTGTGAACTGTAAGCAAAAACTGATCCGGAACGTATCCGGAGTGCATTTTTGTGGGGTGAACTGGCCTTAAAAATGCATGCACAGTGTTTTCCATGTATTCCAATGGCTCTACTTCACACTGGTGCAGTCAGTACTGACTGCATTGGTGTGAACTAATGCCATTGGAATACATGGAAAACAGTGTGCATGCATTTTTAGTGCAGAAAAAAAGCGCATGGAACTGCATCTGGTGTGAACTGGCCCTAAAGTGATACTAAATGATATCCTTATTCTCCAAAAATAATCCATACACATCAACTGGCCTCTAATCTATTTTCAATTAAACCTTTCCTATCCTGTTTTTCTGCCCTCTTGTAATGTTCTCAGTGAGGACAACTTCCATTTGTTTTCAACAAGCAGTGCATGTTAGTAGCAGTCATGTGCACTTCTCTATGCACACTACAGATCCCATAGTCCATATTTGGGAGCAAGCAAGAGTGACTACATTCTTACATACAGTAGAACAAACTTAGCCGCCCTCTAACAGGAAGTCACATACCAGCAGCAAAAAAAAAAAAAATATAGCAATTCCGAGGCTGAGCAACAAAAAGCACTTTTGATGTAAACGGGAGTAGCTGCAAATTTGCAGAAGATAAGTATTTCCAAAAGGTATCAAAGGTGAACAAGGATTTTGTTTTATAATACACCGCACACGAAGCAAACTACACGTCATTCGGGTAAGGTTTATGAGTGACGTCTGGATAAAAATTACAGAGCAATTCTCATTCCTTTGAAAGAAAAGCCATTACACGGGAGTGAGAGTAATGAGGGTAAACAAAGCCCAGAATTGGAAACTGCTGAGGTAATGCAAGGCGACATCATTTCAACTTTTTTTTTTCCTCTAAATTTTAACTCTCTACACACTACCATTACTGTACTACTTTTGCACAAATAAAAAGACTTTATATTTATCCTACACAGCCCTTACCTCAGTGTTCAGCTTGTTGTGTGTGTATGTATGTATGTATGTATGTATGTATGTATATATATGTATATATATATATATATATATACTTCACTACTTCCTTGATAGCCCTTAGGATGTGAAAACTGTTAAAGTAGAACTATGGGGCAAAACTTTTCTTTTTTCATTTTGAATAGAGCAAGGGAGGGTTATAACCCCTGTTAGGTTTTTTTGTTTTTTTTTCCACCATCTGTGTCCCATTGCAGAGATTTACCTTCACTTCCTATCTCATAACCAAACAAGAAGTGAGAATAAATCACTGCAAATTAAGCAAATTTTTTGGGGGACCCCCAGATCACTGGACCTAGTATCCGCATTGGAAGATTTTCCCTCTATAACTTTTCTGTGGACAACCCAAAATTTGGGATTTTACTTTTACTTTCGATGATAGTAAACAGGACAAATTGAGAGCGTGAATCTCCTTAACAGAAGCACAGAGAGCAATAAAGACTGACAGATGTTCTAATTCCTCTGCACTCTAAAATGAAAAAAAAAGTTTTGCCTTTAGTTATAGAAGTCACAGGAAGGAGTTCATCATCTGATCTCAATAACACACACTGTATCTACCCTCCCCCTTCAAGGAGACCACTCCCACCCACCTCTGCAGTTCCATGTTTTTCCAATGCAGTTGGTGATCGCCATTCTCACTAAATACACAGCCATAGATTGTTTATTTGGCAGTGTGTGCAGGAGCTGAGCAATCAGATAACCGCCTATGTGAATTAGAGCTGTAGTATTGAAAACAGAAGAAGTATGACCTGGGTTTTGTAAAGCTCACATTACATTGTACAATCTCCTTTAGATCTGCCATCAACTATGTAATGCAGAGGTGGTGGGAGTGATCTCCTGGAGTAGGAGGGCCTTTGCAGGTTGTGTGTTAACCACTTGTCCGCCGCCCCATAGCAGATTTACTGCTACAAGTTGGCCACGCTGTGCAGAATCACGTGTGTGTGTGTGTGTGTGTGTGTGTGTATATATATATATATATATATATATATATATATATATATATATATATATATATATAAATAATTGATGTGATTCTGCATTTTGGGTAGGGGGCGTGCGTGCCGCTTCTGCTGTGGTTTGTCGTCACAGCAGAAGCTGATCAGCAGGTGCCAGCCAATCGTGTGGAAGAGATGCATGTAAACAAGGCAGAGCTCCGTTCTGACGGGGGAAAGTGATACATTTTCTTTCCCTGAAAAGCAGGGGAAAAAAATCCATCACTTACCTTAGTAAAAACACCACACACATTATACAAAAACACTGGCTAAGCACACATTCAACCCTTTGATTGCCCTAGCTATTTATCCTCTTCCCAGCCAGTGTCAGTAGTACAGTGACCATGCATATTTTTAGCACTGATCACTGTCTTAGGGCCACTGGCTTCCACAAAGTGTCAGAATATCTGACGCAATATTGTAGTCCAGCTATAAGTCGCTGATCGCCACCATTGCTTGTATAAATCAAATATAAATTCCAGTTTATACAGTATCTCACAAAAGTGAGTACACCTCTCACATTTTTTGAAATATTTTATTATATCTTTTCATGTGACAGTACTGAAGAAATAATACTTGGCTACAATAACACTTTTGTTGCCAGCGGTTTAGACATTAATGGCTGTGTGTTGAGTTATTTTGAGGGGACAGCAAATTTACACTGTTATACAAGCTGTACACTCACTACTTTACATTGTAGCAAAGTGTCATTTCTTCAATGTTGTCACATGAAAAGATAGATTAAAATATTTACAAAAATGTAAGGGGTGTACTCACTTTTGTGACATAATGTATACCATAGTTTGGTTTGCGCAAAAGTTATAGCATCTACAATCAGTATACGCTAACTGGGATTTTTTTTTACCAAAAATATGTAGCAGAATACATATTGGCCTAAATTCGTGAAGAAATTTTAAAACCATTTTATTAGATATATTTTATAGCAAAATATAGAATTTTTTTTTTTTTCAGAATTGTCGGTCTTGTTTTTTTTTCAAATACCACCAAAAGAAAGCTATTTGTGGGGAAAAAAATGACATCAATTTTATTTGGGTACAGCGTTGCATGACCACGAAATTGTCAGGTAAAATAACGCAGTGCCGCATTGCAAAAAACAAAGGCCTGGTCATGAAGAGGGGTAAACCTTCCAGAGGTCAAGTGGTTAATGAGGTCAGCTGATCAACTCCTTCATGTGTCTTAACAGTTTTCATGTCCTGGGAAGTAATGGAGAAGTTGTTTTCTACAACAAGTTGGACACCGAGGTAAGGACTGTGTAGAATAAATAGCTTTTTTTATTTCCACAAAAGAACAAGGGTTCTTCATAAAGTTTCCACACTTTTTTAAACTCTTTTTAATAAGAAAAAGTGTGGAAACTTTTTGAAGACCCCTGGTCCATTAATTCTATATTGGAATTTAGAAAAAGGCTGAGTTCACCTTTGATTTAAAAAAAAAAAATAAAAAAATAAAGTTTGGTGTTACTTTAACCAGCCTCTTTCGTTGGCCTTCACGCTTCATTCAATCACTAAGAGCCTGTTAGAACGCTGAGTTAACTTGCAGTAAAACTACTATGCATGTTCTCAGATCTGCACACCTGGTGTGCCCATTATATGGGGCGCCAACCATTCCTGCTAAATGTTTATATTATGAAGAATAGAATAAGCAGAACTGGTACACACAATGGGTGGTCGGGACGCTGTGTTGTGTGGGGGAAAAGCAGAGGAGGAAATCTTTCTGCCTGTCTTTAGGCTATGTATGTACAGTGCAGGGATGGGAGCTATGCGGAGTATCCTGCCAGCGGTGACCCCTGCCCTCTGCCCTACTAATTCTCAGTACACTGCCTTACCAATTCCTGTGCATTTCTCTGCCGACCCCTGTACACTGTCCTAAAATCGAATAGCCCTGGTACACTGGCCTACAACCTCCTCATCCCATCCTCTGCCCTGCTAACCCCATGTACTTTGCCCTGCTGACCTTCCATTCTCTGCTCCCTTGACATTTTTTACTGCACCCCCACATCAGACAGACTAGATCCAGCCCTGTTACAAATCCATATCCATCTTGCTATATCTAAATGTCCTGCATCAGGATATAAAGCAAAATCTTCCAGGAACCTTAAAAAAATAAATAAAAAAGGTAGGACCAAGACAAAAACGTTGATTTGTCATACTTGTGCTTCAGTCAAGGAACATCCTAAATGTATTTTTTTAATCCTCTACATAATGCTGACAGACTTTGCCCTCAGCTACGAATGAGGATGTGTTTTTAGTTACAGATTGTGGAAGTTGTCATTCCAGTTTTAGCAGCTCTGGGGACACAATAAGAAGCCCAGCCCCATATTGTAACATAGTCACACGTCAAAGAACACGATACATTGCAGTGCAAGCCTACAGCTGCTTCACACTGACCTTCAATATGTTCTCTGGGACTTCCAGAACCTTGATGGTCATGTAAAGCTTTCCATGATGGGTCAAACCCCTTCTGCTCAGATCATTGTCACCCAGCCAGACAAGTCAGATATTGTCTGTGAGATCTTCAGCCAGGGAGTGGTACACGCTTCCCAAAAACTAAAGGACTATCTTGGATTCGAAGACCCCTATGGCAGTTTCCGTCCCAGCACGGACACCCTGACAGAGATCTTTCTGGTCAACTTTATCAACTTCTGTGTGGAAAAAGGAGTTGAAGAACGAATTGCCACCAGCAAAATGACCAAGCAGCAAGCTGTCTTGTTTGGTGTGGACTGGATTTGGACTCTGCTTGGTCCTGACAAAACCACAAGGCTGCAGATAGCTGTCCAAGCCCTACAGATGTCTGACTTCAATGACAATGGACGAGGAGAGCCAATAGAGAATGGCCCCTACAAGGAAATCCAACTGACTGACACATTTTACAAAAATAAGAGCCCGTATGAGAAACTAGAGGAGTTTTGTCGGCTGGTGGGCTCGGATTGCCTGGGCCTCTTCATCATCTTCGGGTTTCCGGGAAAGCCCAAGGATGTACGAGGCATCCTTTTGGACAGCGTCATCAGGGAAAACAAAAAAAATTCTGTGCCAGCCGAGAAAGCTTTGCAGCAATTCATCCTGAACACAGACAATTTCCTGCCCACAAAGGAGTTGCTGGAAACCTGTTTGTTCAAAAGGAACGGGCAAAGGAACATCGGGAAAGTATACATCAACTTTTTATGACTGTTGATAGAGTTGGAAGGAAGATGGAGGTTCTATCAACATGTGTATAGTGGGAAGACTTAAAAAATTCACCGACTGCTGTCAAAAATGGTCACAAAAAATTCCATAAAAATGAAGATGCATCCATTTTTTTTTTTTTTTTTAAATGATCCTTCCTGTTCATCTACCTGCCAGCTACAGGTGATGACAGAGATAACAGATTGTATTTTTTAGACTTTAGTTTAACTGAAAAGCAAAATATAATTGAAAACAAGGTTCTCTAGAATAATTGAAGTGATTTCCTGCATTGTTGGCAACATGAAACCTGTGTGTCACCTGACCGCCTGGTTATAATATTGTGCAACTGCCAAACACCCCAGCACTAACTGATGTTTGGTTTCAAATAGGAAATTATCCTTAGGAAATGTTTAATACAAAATTGAACAATTTTACTTAAAATTGGGCAAAATCTGAAGTTGTGTATTAAAAAGTATTAGCTGGAGCTGAGATTTTAACAATATTAAACCTAAAATTTAAAAATGTTGTATAAAATGTAAGGCTGGAGTCATACCTATGCATTTTTGGTGCTTTTTGCATTTTGCAGATTTGCACTACAGTCGATTTAACAAGGTTTCTTATGGAACGCGTTCTGTAGTGCAAAGCTGCAAAAAGCACTAAAAATGCCTAGGTGTGAATCCAGCCTAAATTACTGATCCTTAGATATGGTGGCTGTATTCATTTCTGCCTTTTTTATTTTCATCACCTGTTGATCGAACCAGTTTGTTTAATTTTAACGTCCTTTAACTGTTACTTTTTCTGGACAGCTTGTTATGGTGGGGGGGGGGGGGGGGGGTAGAGACAAATTTTCCATTGACAGGAGTGCTCAGCCTTTATCAAAAAGAAAAAAGAAACGGTTGCTGTAACTGCTTAAGAAAAACACTTGTATATGCATTTTTTATGGTAGCATGAATGAAGCCTGATAAGTGCTAGCTGGAGTTCAGCTTCAATATGTTAGTGAAGTCCTTCTAAATCTGCTAGTTTAACACTACCCTACCCCCAGACTGACAGTGCTGCTGTCCAAAGGTGTCTCTGTTGCACCTCCATCCAGAGTGGAGACACCCAAAGACAGGGAGTTTGGTTATTGGCCAAATCAAGTGAAAGTAAAGAGAAAAAAAGCCTCACAAAGAAAACTAATGCAGCCTATACATCCAAAGATTGATAATCTGCAATATATTACATATTTGTTTTTAGGTTTATTACTGCTTTAATTTTGTGTTAAAAAAAACAATCTAAATCTACATGTCCCATCTAAAGGTGACCATATACTACACAATCTGATTGCACAATCTCCTTAGACAATCTAAAGCCAGCTTTAGATTGTCCGAATCTCGGCCGGTTCAGCAGGGACACGCTGAGATTCCAACCATCTATGGACAGGCTGATTGTACCCTAGTCAATTTATGGATCAACTTGGGTACAAACAACATGTCAGATTTTTGGCATGTGATTACCAGCAGCTATAGCCACTAGCAATAATCACTGTGTTCTCCTGGCAAGGACCACTCCCCGCGAAGGATTCCCCCATCAACACTGACTGTGTTGATGAGGGAATCTATCGATTTTCGTTCCTGCAACCTGTGGTTGAAGAAAAGAAAATCACCCCATCTATGGCCTGCTTAAGTCTAAAAGATTAGGATTGTACAATCAGATAGTAAAGTGTATGGCCAGCATAATGCTACCCTGTCCGGAGGTTAAGTATGCTGTGGAGTTTTATTGCAGGAATAAACTGTAACCACCCTCCTAAATTAACTTGCATACATTCTGGGAGGGCAAAAAAAAAACTGCAGTGTTATTAACGGACTATCATATATGTCATTGTCATTTTTGCCCAGAGTTACTCTTTAAAGTTTAAAAAAACTTTAAACTTTTACCACTCGCGCCCCCCCAAATATTTAATCGGGTTGTCACATATTGTCCCCCTGGGTTTCTGCTGTGATGTGTACATGTGGTCAGTCCTTGTCTTCTGCCAGCATGTGCACAACAGAACCCATTGATTTCTGTGGGCAGGGAGACAGGTCTGATTGCATTGATTGAAGTAGCATAAAGGTTTGACAAAAACAAAAAAAGATAGGAATTCAGGAATCGGTCAATTTGGCAGACAATTTTAAAGGAAAACTCCCTTTTTATAAAAGAAAGAAAATAAATCCTTTCCAGGTACGTTTTATACATTGCAATCATTTTAAAACCTCATTACAGATTCTTACCTGCATGTGTTTGTCTAAATCCTGAGCCAGGCCATTAAGTTTTCCTCAAACATTGATACTTATTAAAAAGATCCAACTGCTATATTCACCTGACCAGTCCATGTTCTAAAATCAGCAAGGATGAAAGCCTTGCTGCTGCAAAATAGAGAGTAGAGCAGGGCATGCTTGTCATTTAACCTCAGGTTCTGTGCAGACTGATTGGCTCATTGATTTTTCCATATGCAGGAGATGAGGAACACGTGGCTCAGTACAGCTCCAGGCAGCCTTGGAAGGAAGGAATCCAACATTTACATTTTTGCACACTTTAAAAAGGCAGAGGTGCACACTGAAATGTAAATTTCACTTTGAATAGTGAATTATGAGCTGTTTATTAAATATGTAATATCTGTTTTATGTGTAGAGTTTGTCATTAGTGGCATTAAAAAAATATATTTCACATATGCAATGTTTATTACAAGGTGTTCCCTTGATCCATTAATAGGAGACCCCGGAATTGCCTCCACCTGTTATTTACCAGTACAGCTTTTGGGCCGATTTACTAAGGGAGCTGAGAATCTTCATTCAAAAATGTTATGAGCGTTTCCAGCAGCTGAAAGACGTCTTTACACGATTGGATGATTTCCAGCAGCTGAAAGACGTGTAGATGTGAATGATTGCATAATTGCAGTGAATATTCACATGTTTTATAGTGAAAATTTTTACCTCCTTTAGTAAATTAGCTTCACTGTGTCTGAGGTGGAGATTTCATACCTCCACGCTTAAAGGGGACATCCATTTTTAACCCTTTCATGTTCACTGTATATAGTCACTAGAGGGATTCTGAGCAGTGGGCTGTAAAGGACACGTAGAGACTGCTACAGCTTCCCTTTCTTGAAAATGCTAGTTGACTGGCTCTCATGCTAATCTCCACACTTCAAAACTTTGTATCACGAATGTGGCAAATTTACTGTGAAGGCAAAGAGTCTGCACAACAGTGAGGCAATTTGCATTGTTAGCAATGGCAAGCCCTGTGTTTCCTTTAACCACTTCCCGCCCGGCCCATAGCAGATGACGGCCGGGCGGTGGTTCCGTTATCCTGACTGGGCATCATATGACGTCCAGCAGGAAAACATGCCCCCGCGGGGCGCACATTTAACATGCCCCCGTGGGGCTCTTTACCACGTGATCAGCCGTGTCCAATCACGGCTGATCACGATGTCAATAGGAAGAGCCATTGATCGGCTTTTCCTCACTTGCGTCTGACAGACGCGAGTAGAGGAGAGCCGAGCAGAGTCTCTCCTGACAGGGGGGGGTCTGCGCTGATTGTTTATCAGCGCAGCCCCCCCCCCCCTCAGATGACCACACTGAACCACCAGGGATCGCCACTAGTACCACCAGGGAGAGGGGCAACATGTGGATGGCCAGGTATGTACCCCATGGCCATCCACATGTGCCCAATCTGTGCCAATCAGTGCCCACAAATGGGCACTGATTGGCACCAGTATATTGCAGTGATGCCCAGCAATGCCACCAATCAGTGCCACCTGTCAGTGCCCATCCGTGCCACCTATAAGTACCCATCAGTGCCACCCATAAGTACCCATCAATGCCACCTACGAGTGCCCATCAGTGCCGCCTATGAGTGCCCATCGGTGCCACCTATGAGTGCCCATCAGTGCCGCATACCAGTGCCACCTATCAGTGCCCGTCAGTGCCACCTCATCAGTGCCACCTCATTGGTGCCCATCAGTGCAGCCATATCAGTGCCAGTCATTGAAGAAGAAAACTTACTTATTTACAAAAATTTTTAACAGAAACAAAAAAACTTGTTTTTTTTTCAAAATTTTCTGTCTTTTTTTATTTGTTGCGCAAAAAATAAAAAACGCAGAGGTGATCAAATACCACCAAAAGAAAGCTCTAGTTGTGGGAACAACATGATAAAACAATTGTTTGAGTACAGTGTAGCAAGACCGCGCAATCGTCATTCAAAATGCGACAGCGCTGAAAGCTGAAAATTGGTCTGGGCGGGAAGGTGTCTAAGTGCCTGGTATTGAAGTGGTTAAAACTCCCAGATCTGTCAGACAGCAGGCCTTTAGTGATATCAAAAAGATTTATTTTTTTGTTTTACACTTGAAATCATGTAATTTGCCTTTCTTATAAGCCAAAAAACAGAAGGGACCTAATTTGTGAATGTACAATAGGACTGATCCGGAAAGTATTCACAGCGCTTCACTTTTTCCACATTTTGTTATGTTACAGCCTTATTTCAAAATGGATTAAATGAATTATTTTCCTCAAAATTCTACAAACATTACCCCATAATGACAACATGAAAGAAGTTTGTTTGAAATCTTTGCAAATTTATTAAAAATAAAAAAACGAAAAAAATCATGTGTACACAAGTATTCACAGCCTTTGCTCAATACTTTCTTGAAGCACCTTTGGCACCAATTACAGCCTCAAGCCTTTTTGAGTATGATGCTACAAGCTTGGCACACCTATTTTTTTGGGCAGTTTCTCCCATCCTTCTTTGCAGGACCTCTCAAGCTCCATCAGGTTGGATGGGGAGTGTCGGTGCCCAGCCATTTTCGGATTTCTTCAGAGATGTTCAATCGGGTTCAAGTCTGGGCTCTGGCTGGGCCACTCAAGGACATTCACAGAGTTGTCCCGTAGCCACTCCTTTGTTATCTTGGCTGTATGCTTAGGGTTGTTGTACGGTTGGAAGATGAACCTTCGCCTCAGTTTGAGGTACAGAGCACTCTGGAGCAGGTTTTCCTCAAGAATGTCTCTGTCCATTGCTGCAGTCATCTTACCCTCAATCCTGTCTAGTCTCCCAGTTCCTGCGGCTGAAAAACATCCCCACAGCATGATGCTGTCACCACCATGCTTCACTGTAGGGATGGTATTGGGCAGGGGATGAGCAGTGCCTGGTTTCCTCCAGACATGACGCTTACCATTCAAGCCAAATGGTTCAATCTTTGTTTCATCAGACCAGAGAATTTTGTTTCTCATGGTCTGAGAGTCCTTCAGGTGCCTTTTGGCAAACTCCAGGCAGGCTGTCATGTGCCTTTTACTGAGGAGTGGCTTTCATCTGGCCAATCTACCATACAGGCCTGATTACTGGAGTGCTACAAAGATGGTTGTTCTTCTGGAAGGTTCTCCTCTCTTCACAGAGAAACGTGGAGCTCTGTCACTGAGCATCAGGTTCTTGGTAATCTCCCTAACTAAGGCCCTTCTCCTCCGATCGCTCAGTTTGGCCAGGCGGCCCGCTCCAGGAAAAACCCTGGTGGCTCCAAACGTCTTCATTTTACAGGTGATGAAGGTCACTGTACTCATTGGGACCTTCAGTGCTGCAGAATTTTTTCTGTACCCTTCCCCATATCTGTGCCTTGATACAATCCTGTCTTGGAGGACTTCATGGCTTGGTTTGTGCTCTGACATGCACTGTAGGACCTTATATAGACAGGTGTGTGCCTTTCCAAATCATGTCTAATCAACTGAATTTAGTGGACTCCAATCAAGTTGTAGAAACGCCTCAAGTATGATCAGTGGAAACAGGATGCACCTGAGCTCAATTTTGAGTGTCATGGCAAAGGCTGTGAATACTAAGACCCCTTTCACACTGGGGCGCTTTACAGGCACTATAGGGCTTTCACACTGGAGCAGTACGCTGGCAGGACGTCAAAAAAATGTCCTGCAAGCAGCTTCTTTGAGGCCCTTTAGGGGTGGTGTATACTCCGCTCCTAAAGCGCCCCTGCCCATTGAAATCAAAAGCACTAAAAATGGTGCTTTACCGCCAACGCCCCAGTGTGAAAAAGCTCTATGTACATAGGATTTTTTTAATTTTTAATAAACGTGCAAAGAATTTAAACTTCTTTCACATTGTCATTATGGGGTATGGTTTGTAGAATTTTGAGGAAAATAATGAATCAAATCCATTTTGGAATAAAGCTGTGACATATCAAAATGTGGAAACAGTGAAGCCTTTCCGGATGCACTGTACGTGCTCCATAAAGTTCATGGATGTACAAAGCTGACACCTAGTGGATTGATGGAGAAATTGCACCTTACACTAAAAGCACTACATTTAATAAATACATCAATTCTAAAAGACAGCCAGCATAATAATACATCTTGTGACAATAAACTTCTAGAACAATTTTATACTGTCCTTTTAACATAGGTTCACACTTGTGCTTGTGCACATTGCAAATACAGCAGCCCATTCACTTAAAAGAGCTGCCGTCACAGGGAAAGAAGTTCCTGACCCTTTTTTTTAAAAATGCACCACACAGAACTGCAAGGTGTTGCAGGACCATGCAGATCTGTGCACACGAAAACATGGGCGTTCTGGTGATGCGTGGGGGTGCAATTTAGATTAAATGGCACCCTGCGCGTCTGCTAAAAGGCTAGCATGTTTTGCCTGCAGGTTAGGAACACAAGCGATTTGTGCATGCATTCCTGACCTGCACATATGTGAACCTAGCCTTATCCTCTTCCCAAATATAGCATATTAAACAGTACACAAGTGTCCACCATTTGTGACAACAGATGTGTGAACGTGAATTTCCCAAATACTGACACAGAACTCAAAGATGACAATACCAAGGGGCATATTATTAAAATCAGTGAATGTCAAAATGTGGGTGAATCTTCCTGGTCAATGTGTTTTTTTTGTTTTGTTTTGTAAAATTACAGCGGTTGATTAACCAGCAGTGAATATTGCATTCTTATTTGAAACAAAGAAAAAAAATGGTGGACACACGCAGCAACAGGTTTCTTATTCAGTTTTAGAAACTATATATGAATATTTGGTGTGACCACCCTTTGCCTTTAAAACAGCATCAATTCTTATGCTGCGTACACACGGTCGGACTTTTCAGCTACAAAAGTCCGACAGCCTGTCCGACATACTTCCGGCAGACTTTCGGCGGACTTGCGGCAGACTTTCTAACGAACGGACTTGCCTACACACGACCACACAAAAGTCCGACGGATTCGTACGTGATGACGTACACCGGACTAAAATAAGGAAGTTGATAGCCAGTAGCCAATAGCTGCCCTAGCGTGGGTTTTTGTCCGTCGGACTAGCACACAGACGAGCGGATTTCGGGGTCCGTCGTAGTTACGACGTAAAGATTTGAAGCATGTTTCAAATCTAAAGTACGTCGGATTTGAGGCTAAAAAAGTACGTTGAAAGTCCGGAGAAGCCCACACACGATCGGATTACCAGCCAGCTTTAGTCCGTCAGCGTCCGTTGGACTTTTGTAGCTGAAAAGTCCGACCGTGTGTACGCGGCATTATAGGTACACTTGCACACAGTTTTTTTAAAGAACTCAGCAGGTGGGTTGTTCCAAACATCTTTGAGAACAAACCACAGATCTTCTGTAGATGTAGATGCAATCATGGCTCGGTGGGGGCCAAACTATCACTTCCAAAACTCCTTGGATAAGTATCTGCATGTATTTCTCAGCATTGATCCTGACCAAATCTCCAACTCCATTTGCAGAAATGCATCCTCAAACTTTGAAGGAACCTCCACCATGCTTCACTGTTGCCTGCAAACACATTATTGCACCACTCTCCAGCCCTTTAGAGAACAAACTGCCTCCTGCTACAGCCAAATTGTGACTCATCAGTCCAGAGCACCTGCTGACATGTTTCTGTATCCCGGTTCCTTTAGCTTTGTTTCCACATCCTATGCACAAAAACATAGAAACTGGGGTTCAGAAAAATGGTAGCGGGTGGTCTGGACTGATGAGTCAAAACTTAAAATGTTTGGCTGTAGCAGAAGGCAGTTTGTTCTCCAAAAGGACTGGAGAGACAATAAAGAGTGTCTGCAGGCAACAGTGATGCATGGTGGAGGTTCCTTGCAAGTTTGTGGCTGCATTTCTGCAAATACAGTTGATCTGGTCAGGATCAGTTTGCAGAAATACAGCCCCAAACTTGCAAGGAACCTTCACCGTGCTTCACTGTTGCCTGCAGACACTCATTGTACAGCTCTCCAGCCATTCAGAGAACAAACTGCCTCCTGCTACAGCCAAACATTTTAAGTTTTGACTCATCAGTCCAGACCACCTGCTGCCATTTTTCTGAACCCCAGTTCTTATGTTTTTGTGCATAGGATGTGGAAACAAGGTTAAAGGAACTGGGGTATAGAAAAATGGCAGCAGGTGCTCCGGACTGAGGAGTCAAAATCTGAAATATTTGGCTGTAGCAGGAGGCAGTTTATTCACAAAGAACTGGAGAGCGGTCGAATAAGTGTCTGCAGGCAACAGTGAAGCATGGTGGAGGTCCCTTGCAAGTTTGGGGCAGCATTTCTGCAAATGGAGTTGGAGATTTGGTCAGGATCAATTGTGTCCTCAATGCTGAGAATTATAATCATATCCATCAGGCCCCAAGTTTATTCTGCAGCAGGACAACAACCCCAAACATACAGCCAATGTAATTAAAGCGAAACTTCAGTCATTTTTTTTCAACTTTCCATCTGTTAAATCTGCTGCCCTCGTTGTTTTAACTTTGGATAGTAAAACATTTTTTTCTGCCAGTAAAACGGAAAATTGTATACTCACCTTTCCGTAATTTTCCTTTCCTGTCGTATCTTCATGGCAGCATACACTTTGGGTTGTGACTCCGCCCCTCACAACCTGATAGGACCACATAGCTATAAGTTGTAAAGATGGCCCCCACCCCAGTATTCTCCGTATATATCACCTCAGACGGGTGGGAGATTGTATGCTGCCATGAAGATACGACAGGAAAGGAAAATTACGGAAAGGTGAGTATACAATTTTCCGTTTTCCTGTCGCATCATGGCAGCATACACTTTGGGGAGTAACTCGCAAAGACTGGGTGGGAATTCAAACAAAGAACAGAAGAATTGGCCTGGATAACGGATCTTCCGAAATCCACCGTGGATAAGCAGGTGGAATCCACCTTGTAATGGGACATAAAGGTGCTCCTGGAAGATCAGGTGGCCGCTCTGCAAATTGTCTCCGCCGAGACTCGACAATATGCTGCCCAGGAGGTTGCCACTGCCCTAGTGGAGTGTGCCCTTAAGCCCTCAGGTACTTGATGATTGCTTAGTGAGTAGGCCTTTTTGATGGTCTTCACCAACCATGACGCAATTGTGCGTGAGGATGCCGCTTGACCTCTCTTGAATCCATGCGGAATGATTAGGAGACTTTCGGTCTTCCTGATGGATCTGGTAGCTGAAAGATACTGCAGGACATTACCCTTGACGTCCAGAGGGTGAGGGTCACCTTGTTCCGTACTGAGGGCCGGAAGGTTAATCTCCTGGTTGAAGTGAAAGGACGAGGATACCTTGGGGATGAACCGGTCCGAAGGTTTCAAGACTAACCTGTCTGGCAATAAAATTAGATATGGATCACTGGCCATTAAGGCTTGCATCTCTGACACCCTCTTAGCCAATGTTATGGCTATCAGGAATGAGACTTTCAGCGTCAGATCCCATAAGGATATGTTCTCATTAGGAAAAAACGGCTCCTTAGATAAAGCTTCCAGTACGACTGAGAGGTCCCAGACTGGGAAGGAAGGTTTCCTAGGCGGCCTCAGCTTTAGACAGGCCCTTTGAAACTGAACCACAAGGGGATCTTGTGCCCATCTGACTCCTGTCAAGGCGGACAGGGCCGAGACTTGGACCTTTAAGGTACTTGACCTAAGGCCCTTCTCTAGGCCTAACTGAAGAAACTCCAGGACCTGTGACACCGATGGTGAGGATGGGTTCCAACCTTGCTGTTGAGCGAAGGCGGTAAACTTCTCCCAGACTCGCCTGTAAGTATTATTCGTGGTAAGCCTCCTGGCCTGGAGAAGGGTATCCGCTACCCTCTGGGAACAGCCTTGCTCTAGGTACATAGCCCTTTCAGTCTCCAAGCCATCAAATGTAGCTTCTCCGGGTTCGGGTGAAGAAGATGATCTTGGGAGAGTAGGTCTGACGACAACGGAAAGGGCAGGGGATCTGCCGAATTCAGCTGCATCAGAGTGGTAAACCATGGCCTCCTCGGCCAGAAGGGAATCAGTGCCGATGACTCCTTGAGTCTCAGGAGAAACCTCGCTATGAGAGGAGTTGGAGGGAAGATGTATCCCAGCTGGAAGTTCCAGAGGTGCAGGAGACAATCCGTCCCCTCCGCCGAAGGGAATGGTATTCTTGATAGGAATCTCCGGCATTTCGCATTCTCTGGGGTTGCCGCCAGGTCCATCTCTGGTAAACCCCAAGTCCAGGATATGAGGACGTAGGCCTGTGGGTTCATAGACCACTCGTGGTTGGAGGTGAAATTCCTGCTCAGCGAGTCGGCCAGCACATTCTGGACTCCCGGAACATTGATTGCCCTTAGGCTTAACAGGTTCACTTGTGCCCACTCTAGGACAGGACGGACCTCCTGCATCATGGACCTGCTTCTGGTGCCCCCTGCCTGTTGACATAGGCAACCGCAACCTTGTTGTCCATTCTTAGAAGAACATGTCTTCCTCTCAAGAGGGAGCTGAAGGACAGGAGCGCCTGGAGTGCTGCTCTCATTTCTAACACATTTGACACTGTGTCCTGTGCCCTGAATGGCCAGCGGCCTTGAGCCGCAAAGTGCTGATGGTGAGCTCCCCACCCCTGCAGACTGGCATCTGAGGTCACCGTCTCCTGGTGAGGGGTGATAATGTTCTTGCACCTTCTTAAGTTGCGAGGCCGAGTCCACCACAGCAATGATTGCTTCACCTCCTGAGGGATGTGAATCGACTGGGACATTGAAATCCCGTTCCACTGGCGCAGGAAGGAAATCTGGAAAGGCCTTGAGTTCCACTGCGCCCACTGAACCATCGGAATGGTGGATGCCAAAAAGCCCAGGATACTGAGGCATGTTCTGGCTGGTAGCCTCTTGGCAGAGATAGCCTTCTTCACCTTCTGAATCAGGGGAGGAATCTTCTCCTCTGGAAGCTCCACCGTGTTCTCTCTCGTGTCTAGCTCGGCCCCTAAAAAGACCATTCTCTGAGTGGGATGGATACTGCTTTTCTCCCAGTTTATTAGCCACCCTAGAGACTGTAAGGTGGAGACCAGGATTTCCCGATGCTGGATGAGAGATTGCTTGTTGTCGGAGAGAAGCAGGATATCGTCCAGGTAATGGTGGACTCTTAATCCCCTCTCTCTCAAGTGGGCTATCACGGGCAATAGGACTTTCGTGAACGTCCTGGGTGCGGTGGAAATTCCAAACGGAAGACTTCGGAATTGGAAGTGCCAGCTGTTTATCGTAAATCGGAGGAATCTCTGGAACTCTGCGTGAATCGGGATATGCAAGTATGCGTCTCGAAGATCGATTGAGAGCATCCAGTCTCCCCGATTTATCGCCTGGAGAATTGATTGAAGGCTCTCCATCCTGAATGTTTCTACCCGAATTGACCGGTTGAGTTTCTTTAGGTCCAGGACGGGACGAAAGTCCCCTGACTTTTTCCTTACCAGGAAGAGTGGGGAATAGAAACCTTGACCTCTTTGAGATGGTGCGACCTCCACTATTGCTTGTTTCCTTAACAGGTCCTGGATATACTGGACCAAGGACAGCCTTTTCTCTCTGGAAGGAGGAAGATTGGTTGCGCAGAAGTGACCCCTTGGAGGGCGGTTCTTGAACGACCACCTGTGCCCGACCTGGATGGTGGATACTGTCCATGGATCTTTTATCAATTCTGCCCAAACCAACTTGAAACTTGTGAGCCTGGCACCCACTACCGCTGGTTGGGCGGGCGCACCTTCAAAACGGTTTCTGTTCATTGGAGGCCGGGGTCTTGGTTTTTTGGAACTTGAGGAAGGACGTCTAAGGGTTCTTCCAAGTTCTCCTGTACTCTTTCCCAGGCCTATAGGATTTTGCATCCCTGTATCTTTCTGGGAGATTGCGCTTGAAGGGAGGCGCTCTTTGCTGTTTTGGTCTTCTGTCTGAAGGGATAAGACCAGACTTCCCACCTGTCAATTTGGATATTGCTGTATCCAGCTTTGCGCCAAAGAGGTTAATTCCATCATATGGAATCCTGCACCAGTTGGACTTTGAGGCCGGGTCGGCTGACCAGGGTTTAAGCCACAACGCCCTCCTGGCCATTACCGTGGCTAACATAGATCTCGAAGCGGACCTAATGGTATCCACCGAGGCTTCCGCCACAAAGTCTCCTGCGAGACTGAGTTCCTGTAGGGCTTTAACGATCTGGTCTTGATCTGCGCCTTCAGCCACGAGTTTTGCGGTGTTTGCAGACCACCCGGAAATAGCTTTCCTGACGGCGGCCAGTGCCACTGCTGGTCTGCAGGCACCCCCTGCGAAAACGTAAGCCCTTTTAAGGTCCGTATCCACCTTTCTGTCCAGGACATCCCTGAACGTCACTGCGTCCTCAATTGGAAGCGTCACATGCCTGGCTAGGCGCATCAAAGAGGCATCCACCACTGGAGGGGAAGCCAGGGGAGATACCCTGGGTTCTTTTAGAGGATACAACTTGGTAAGCCTGTTAGAGAGACTAACTTTCTTCTCTGGATTCTGCCATTTATCTTTAATAAGCTCATCCAGTTCCTCTATGAATGAAAGGCTTCAGGTACTTTCTTGAGATTTGGAAAATACTTCCTTTGTTTCTGTTGTACCTCTTCAGGTTCTTCCCAGTTAATCGCTTCCTTGACCGATTTCACAAAGGGGCCTATGAGCATAAAATCAAAGCCTGCTGCCGCCTCCAGTTCTTCCTCATCTGACGGGAATTCTTGTTCCCTAGATGTACTGGGATGGGATGGGGAAGTACTTAGGGCTGTAACCTCCACGTCTGGAGTTGAGATATGCGTAGCAGGGACTCCGGTAGGCTCTACAGTGACCAGTTCTTTCTCTCTGGTGGCTTCATCCATGCATTTGCGGCAGGCTAACCTGTCTGGTAGGGCTGTGGCCCCGCATACCCAGCAAGCATTCCCTGCCGGCTGGGAGGGATGTGCAGGAGACTGACGTCTACGTGCAGGGGATCTCCTGTGATAGGAACGCCTATGCCTGGTGTAGGAACGACTCCTCCTACGGCTTCCTCTGTGGGCTGAGCGACTTCTGCCGCGTGAGCGCCTTCGCCTATGGCTGGAGTAGCTTCTCCTGCGAGAGGTCTCTCTTCGTCTTGATTTTGACGACCTTGATGACCTGGTAGGGCTGACCAATTAGGCAGCATTAGTACGATCCTGCTCTCTTTTTCAATCTTCACTACGTACCATGGAAATCCCCCCCCTTACCTATTGGGCTGATGGTGATCTGCTGGGGCAGCGGTCTCCATGGAAAGGAAACTGTGATAGACCTGGCAGAGATATAGGCAGGTATAAACATGCAGTCAGCCAAACACAGGTACCAGAAGAAAGGAGAAACAACTTACCCCAAGGGGGAACGCCAGAAGGAAAAACAGAGCTGATAAAGCAGTCAGGGTGTCTTCAGGAACCAGAGGCATCATATAATGACAGATTGAGGCTTTTAAAAGAACCACCATGGCCGCCGAGGTCGCGACCCGCCCGCACATGCTCAGTAGCGGCGAGTCCCGCTCGGCGCCATCTTGGAACCTGGCAAACCGACCAGGCCGCCCTGAGAGCGTGCACCGCACACACAGAAGGAATGAAAAGTGTAATGGAGACCGCTGCACACAACTAAGCCTATTTAAGGCTTATACTGGAGCCGTTTTTAACATACCCCTGAGATCACCAGAGTGGGGTTCCTTCCATCTAGCTCATTTAGAGGCTGTACAGGTAAGGACTTCCACCCAGGAGAGGCTAGAACCTGGCTGGGGCGAATTCGGTAAGGGGGTGCTTCTGACATCTTCAGTCCTTCAGGTGAGGAAAAATAAGAGAATACTGGGGTGGGGGCCATCTTTACAACTTATAGCTATGTGGTCCTATCAGGTTGTGAGGGGCGGAGTCACAACCCAAAGTGTATGCTGCCATGATGCGACAGGAAATACCTTATACAGCCCACTTCCTTTTTCTTGTCTGGTAAAAAGCCTAGGCTTGTGACATCGTGCACAGCTCTCTCTCTCTCGTGATCTTGATAACATCATTTGGTCTGTCTGGGATTATATGAAGAGGGAGCCTACATCCACAGAAGATCTGTGGTTAGTTCTCAAAGATGTTTGAAACAACTTACTTGCCACATGCCTTCAAAAATTGTGTGCAAGTGTATGTAGAAGAATTGATCCTGTTTTGAAGGCAAAGTGTGGTCACACTAAATGCTAATTTGATTTGGATTTCTCTTCTGTTCATTTACTTTCAATTTTGTTAATAAAAAAAAGAAACAAACTATTTCTATTTTTAAAGCATTCTTAACCACTTCAGCCCTGGAGGATTTGGCTGCTCAATGACCAGAGCACCTTTTACAATTTGGCACTGCGCTGCTTTAACTGGTAATTGCGCTGTCATGCAATGTTGTACCCAAACGAAATTTGCGTCCTTTTTTCCCCCCAAATCGAGCTTTCTTTTGATGGTATTTGATTGCCTCTGCAATTTTTATTTTTTGCAAAATAAAACAGAAAATGACCGAAAATTTTGAAAAAAAATATTATATTTTCTACTTTTTGTCATAAAATAAAAATCCAATAAACTCAATTTTAGTCATACATTTAGGCCAAAATGTATTCAGCCACATGTCTTTGGTTAAAAAAAAAAATGTCAATAAGCATACGTATATTTATTGGTTTGCGCAAAAGTTATAGTGTCTAGAAACTAGGGTACATTTTCTGGAATTTACGCAGCTTTTAGTTTATGACTGCCTATCTCATTTCTTAAAAGGTGTTAAAATGGCAGGGCAGTACCAACCCCCTCCAAATGACCCCATTTTTGGAAAGTAGACACCCCAAATAAATTGCTGAGAGGTATGTTGAGCCCATTGAATATTTTATTTTTTTGTCACAAGTGATAGAAAAATTACAAAAAAAGAAAAAAAAAACACTTTACACAAAGTTCTCACTAAATTATATATTGCTCAAACATGCAACCCCCCCCCCCCAAATGACCCAATTTTGGAAAGTAGACACCCCAAGCTATTTGCTGAGAGGCACGTTGAGTATTTTGCAGATCTCGCTTTTTGTCACAAAGTTTTGAAAATTGAAAAAAGAAAAAAAAATAATCAATAAATTTTTCTTTCTTCATTTTCAAAAATAAATGAGAGCTGCAAAATACTCACCATGCCTCTTAGCAAATACCTTGGTGTGTCTACTTTCCAAAATGGGGTCATTCGGGGGAGTTTGTGCTATCTGGACATTTCAGGACCTCCGTAACTGTGATAGGTAATGAGGAGTAAAATTACAATGTTACGCCTTTAATAAGCCTGAAGGCGGTGCTTGGTTTTCGGGGTCCCGTACGCAGCTAGGCTCCCAAAAAGTCTCACATGTGGTATCCCCGTACTCAGGAGAAGCAGTAGAATGTATTTTGGGGTATAATTTTACATATACCCATGGCATGTTTGGGCAATAGATCATTTAGTGACAACTTTGTGCAAAAAAAAAAAAGTTTGCAATTTTCCCGAAACTTGTGGCAAAATATAAAATATTAATATTATAATTCCATGGACTCAACATGCCTATCAAATAGCTTGTGGTGTCTACTTTCCAAAAAGGGGTCATGGGGGGGGGGCTTTTGAACTGTCCTGGTATTTTATGTACAACATTAGAAGCTTATGTCACACATCACCCAGCCTAACCACTTGAAAACAAGGCCCTGACACTGTTTACATGAAATTTTTTTTTTTTGTTAGAAAATTACTTTGAACCTCCAAACATTATATATATTGATTTTTTAAAGCAAAGGCCTAAGAAGTTTAAAATGGTGGGTGTTGCAACTTTTTTCTCACACAGTATTTGCACAGCGATTTTTCAAACGCAATTTTTTGGGAAAAAAAAAAACACTATTTAATCTTAACCTCCCTGGCGGTATGATTCTTTCGGATTTTAGGTGCTGAAAGCGGTACAATTATTTTGCATGGAAATTTGGCGTTTTATATTGTAGGTCTGTAATTCTTAACAATAACACACTTAAGTCTGTCCAAACAAGAGTCTAGTAGATATCCCGGGTATGATAAAGTTTGCAACACAAAAACATAAATTATAATATAATAAATAAAAATAAATAATTAAAATAAATAATAATAATAAAATAAATTTCCCCACCATTCACTATCGCTCAATTCTGCAAGTGTTCTAATTTACTATCGCTGTTTTCTAGCTGGTCTAAAGCCACTTTTGACGTAAAGGGACACTTTTTGGTTGCTATGGACAATCTCCAGTTTCCAGGCAGAAAGAACAGTATATATAACATAAAACTGCATGCAGGGTATGGGCCAAAGCACTGGGGACAAAAGGGATGTGAAATCATTTCATACAGTACTGTAATCTGTAAGATTACAGTACTGTATGTGTTATGATTGTTACAATTTTTTGAATTTGCCGCCAGGCTCCGCCCCCGTGCGTTGCGACGCTCGCAGGGAACGGAGCCTGGCAAGGAGAGGCTTCGGAGGAGGACAGAGCCCACGGACACTGCGGGGGACATTGCAGGATCTCGGGGACAAGGTAAGTAAAGCCACACCGAGTGTGGCTCGGGGTTACCGCTAATGGGACTGAAATTTTAACCCCGAGCCACATTCGGGAAAACCGCCAGGCAGGCTACTGCACTAAAAACACACTATATTGCCCAAATGTTTGATGAAATAAAAAAAGATTATCTTAAGCCGAGTACATGGATACCAAACACGACACGCTTTAAAGTTGCGCACAAATGGGGGGGCGTGGCCTGACGCATGGAGGAGTAAGCCGCTCTCCTTAGGAGCTCCCGCACACGCCGGCACAAACGAGGCTCACAGCGCTCTCCAGCACCGCCATTCAGGTCTGTTATGGGGAGGAAGGGTGGGGGAGACAGGCACCGAACCCCCGATCCACATCCAGAAGGGGACATAGACCGGTTCTTCACACACTTGGGCCATAACCGCTCCGGCCCCCCCCCGTCCAAGATGGCGCCCGCCCGGACCTCAGGCTCACATGCTGCCTCACAAGGAGCTGCTTCACAGCGCTCCACACCACACATGAAAACCAGGCAAAGGGCTCGATCTCCCCCTGACTCTGAAGCTGGATCCACCCGCTCAGCCTGCCATTCCCCTGAATCCCACAGATCATACACAGGATGGGACATGGAAGCATATATCAAAGCACTCCCCACCAGACATGATTTTGAGGCCTATGTGCAACGCTTAGAGCGCTCATATAAACAAGAGATGTCTGAGCTCCGCAGAGACATTACTCACAGAATAGAGGAGGTAGAACACACTATGGAGGAAACCGCATCCACTCTACAAACGCATGACATTATTCTACATGAGCACACTCTGCAGATACAGCAACTGATGTACCATCAGGACGACCAAGAGAACAGAGCCAGACGCAACAATATTCGCATACGCGGTCTGCCTGAATCAGTTGAAACCAAAGACCTGGCGCCGGCTGTCACTGCCATCTTTAATGACCTTCTTCAGAAAGATAAAGATGACCCGCTGGAGCTAGACAGGGTCCACAGAGCCCTAGGCCCCAAAAATCCAAACCTGGAACACCCCAGAGATGTGATCTGCAGAGTGCACTTCTATGCAGTTAAAGATGCCATCATGCAAGCTGCACGTGCTCAAGCTGCCATCTACTTTAACGAAACCCCAGTGTCTCTCCTCCCTGATATATCCAAATTGACCCTGGACATGCGACGAGCCCTGAAGCCTCTCACCGGGGCCCTTCAAGCCAAGCAGATTAAATATCGCTGAGGTTTCCCCTTCAACCTGTCTGCATCCCACGAAGGAAAATCTGCGTCTTTCCGCACGCTAGGTGATTTACCTAAGTTTCTTGGAACTTTTGAACTGCCACAGATTTCCATCCCAGATTGGCCCCTTCATGCCGCCACTCCAGGTTTCAAAGCTGCGCCAGGTTGGCAGAAACGATCGAAGAAGAGCAAACGACCCAAGTCTGACTTCTCCTCGGCGACCGAAGGATGAACTCTCTCCTCGACTGTTCCATTTTTTTTCTTTACCATCTCTCCCACAGGTTCCTAATCGGTGGCGGCGTCCCCGATCACATTTGTATTGGAACATTTAAATAACCAACACAATATGTTTTTCTTCCTCACTACAGGTCTAACGTTGCAGATTATGTTCCCTGTTATCTTTGAAGTGCGGTGCTCCGTTTCAAAGACACTGCCCTTCAAATCCTATGTATTGTCCCATCCCCTTTCATCCCTCTCCCCCGAACCCCCACCGCCACCCCCCCCCTCCCTCCCCCTCATCCCTTGTTGCTGGAGTAATGGCCCTGTGTGCAATACATTTAATCTGAAACCTTTGGGGGATAATCTCTCCTATGAGGTCAGCAGTACAGTTTCTCACCTACCTAGACATACAGGGCCTTGAAATGTTATGTTCATTGTTACCAGTTATTGTTAACATACAGAGCCATTATGTTACTCTTGTTATTGCAAACTTTATAGCCCGGCGTGTGTGGGCTCCCCCCTGTGTTGACCACTGTTCCCCCTTTTAGGTCACTCAGCGCCCTTCGGGGTATTAGCTGATTCGTTGTTGACAACACCATTAGTGAAGCCGTATTGGCCCTTTTTTCTTCTTCTCCTTTTTTCTCTCCCCTTCTTTTCTTCCTCTCTCAAGTATCTCAACTTCAACTCTTTCCTTCTTCTCACCACTAGATGTCCCCCCTCCCCTCCCCTAATCCCCTTTTATTTCTCTAGGGAGACAGCGAGCCTCCCTTCTACCTGTTTTTTTTTTGTCCATTAGCACAATTTTCCTATGGCAACCGAAACCGCCTTGAAAATTTCTTCACTAAATTGTAGGGGTCTTAATGTTCCTGAGAAGAGACGACAAATTCTTTTTCATTTCCACAAAATGCGGACTCAAATCCTGCTTCTACAGGAAACCCATTTCAGGTCAGACAAAATCCCGCAAATCCTTCATAAAAGATATCCTACTTGGTTCCATAGCTCCAATCCCTCAGCAAAATCCAAAGGGGTTTCTATGGCCTTTCATGCATCCTTTTCGCCGGATGTGCTTGACTCTTATATCGACCCGCTAGGCAGATATATTTTTCTCAAATTGTCATATAAAAATGTCATATACACTGTTATTAACGTGTATTCTCCTAACCAGAACCAACAACAATTCCTCACCTCCGTCATCGCCCGTCTGAAAAAGTTTGGCACGGTCAACATGATCCTGGGAGGGGACCTGAATGCCACCTTGATACCCCGTCTTGACTCCTCAACCGGTAAGTCCTCGATCTCTCCAACCTCTCTGACCAAAATCAGAACCCTCTTTACTGACTTATCTTTGGTGGATGTGTGGCGTATGTTACACCCTTCCACCAAAGATTACACCTTTTACTCACCCGTACACGCCACTTACGGGAGATTAGATTATCTCTTTATCTCACAATCCCTACTAGACTTCTCGCCGTCAGCATCTATCGGGATCTCTTTGTGGTCTGACCACGCCCCTATCCACATTAGCTTGGGACGCACACCAACACGCAACCGAAACTCTTCCTGGAGATTGAACGACAATCTCTTAAACGACCTGGTGTGCTCCCAGGATATATCACAGACTATTAAACACTTTGTGGCAGACCACACTCACGACCCTACGGACCCTTTCACGAAATGGGAGGCTCTTAAATGTGTACTCAGGGGTAAATTTATGCAACACGGCTCCAGACTTAAACACGCGCGCATAGCAGACACGAAACGCCTTCTCACTACCATCGCCACCCTAGAAAATTCACACAAACAAAACCCCATCGACACGACACTCATTGACCTCACCAATGCCAGGAGAGACCTTCTGCGCATATATGCAGAGAAATCTCTTATAGCTAGGGACAAGGGCAGATTCACTTATTACTCTCAAGCCAATAAGTGCGGTAGACATCTCGCGTCCACCCTTCAACCCCGCCAAAAGAGAACACCCATCCCATTCATAAATTCTCCCACTAAAGGCAAAATCAGGCAGAACTCGGCCATCGCCGAAGAATTCCGCCAGTACTACTCAGCACTATATAACCTTACCCCCCAGACTCCGCTATCCTCATCCTCACCGCCTGACTTAGCCTCTTATATTCAAGAGACAGCCCTTCCAACTCTCCCTACATCAGATTCACAAGACTTAGAGGAGTCCTTATCCGATACGGAATTCCTCTCTGCCATTAAACACCTCAAAAATGGTAAGAGCCCTGGCCCTGATGGGTTCTCATCTCGTTTCTACAAACTTTTCGCAACGCAACTCTCTCCTTTATTAGCGAAAGCTTTTAACACTCTAGAGGATAATATTGCCCTCTCTACATCTAGTCTCCAAGCTCAAATAGTGGTCATCCCTAAGACTGGAAAAGACTCGTCCATATGTTCCAACTACAGACCGATATCTCTCTTAAACATAGATTTAAAATTATATGCCAAAATACTTGCTAACCGCCTCTCCCCCCTACTACCAAATCTAATACATAAAGATCAGGTTGGCTTTGTCCCAGGCCGAGAGGCCAGGGACAACACCACCAAGACCATACACTTAATCACCTTTGCCCAACGCCACCGTATACCAACCTGCCTTCTCTCTTGCGACGCGGAGAAAGCCTTTGATAGGGTCAGCTGGTCTTTTCTCCAGTCCACCCTTTCCCAAATAGGCCTTGGCCCGAAAATGTTGGCGCGCATTATGGCCCTTTACTCTAGACCCTCAGCTACCGTCCTGGTGAACGGCACCCAATCACAAAACTTTACGATCACTAACGGCACCAGGCAGGGCTGTCCTCTTTCCCCTCTCCTGTTTGCCCTAGTCATAGAACACCTCGCCCAAGCCATTAGATCGAACCCCAACATACAAGGCATCCAGACCCCTTCATCTCACTGTAAACTTTCTCTCTATGCTGATGACCTACTCCTGTACGTAACCAAACCCCACACATCCATACCCTCTATACTAGCAGAGATTGACAGATTCGGTCGCTTTAGTAACTATAAATTAAACATCTCTAAGACTGAGGCCCTAAACATATCTTTATCACAACCCACACTCTCAACCCTCCAATCAAACTTTTCATTTCAATGGAAACAGAACTCCATTTCCTATCTAGGCACAGCCATCCCGAAAAATTTTTCGGATATTTACGCCCTTAACTATAGCCCCCTCCTCCTAAAGCTCAGACGTTTATCGGAAGAACGAACGGAATTAGCGGTATCCTGGATGGGCCGTATCAATACACTAAAAATGGACATTCTCCCCAAACTCCTATACTTGTTTCAAGCCCTCCCCATAGTCCTCCCCCCTGCCTTTTTCCGCTCCCTAAGATCAATGGCTATCCGTTTCGTTTGGAAGGGCAGACACCCGAGGCTGAAACATAAACTCCTGAGTTCCCCTATTACAAAAGGTGGGCTGGGTTTACCTGACTTTGAGCTATATCATACCTCTACAGTACTCTCTCGTATCCTTGAGTGGTTTCCTCGACCCATGACCAAAGCTACCACACTTGTGGAGCAAGATCTAGCAATACATGATCTCAGAGCCCTCCTATGGGGATACGACCACTCATTTAAATCGTTAGCGACATTGTCCCCCCTTACAAGAGACGCTTTGACTATCTGGTATCGTAGGAAACTCTCCTACGCCCTATCCTCGGAACCCAGCCCACTCACCCCTTTGTTTGATAACCCTAAATTTCCGGAAGGTCATTCCATAAACTCCATTGACAAATACTCTAGAGAGCACTGGCCCACCGCACGACAATTTGTAGATCCCATCTTAGGTACATTTGCATCGGCCCCTCCAGATACAACCTCTAGGGTGACCTGGCTCACCCGTAGACATTTAAGCGAATACTGCAAACAACTACACAACTCTAACTTAACTCATAGACCTTTAACAGGATTTGAACAACTTTGCATCTTACCGGAAACCCCAAGACACCCTTTATCACTTATACACAAACAAATCTTAGAACACATACACGATGTCCCTCCTACCTACACAACAAAATGGTCAGCAGAGATCGGAATTGAAATATCTGAGGCAGACTGGAAGAAGGCCTTTCTTTTCACAAGCAAGACCTCGATCTCGAGCTACATACAGGAGAAGAACTATAAAGTCCTTTCGAGGTGGTACCGGGTCCCCACAACACTCAGGATGATGTTCCCGGCCAATTCAGAAACGTGCTGGAGATGCAATTCCAAGAGAGGTACTTATTTGCACATCTGGTGGGAATGCGATAGGCTTTTACCATTTTGGACGCAGATTTTCCACATTTACTCAGAGATCTATGATAAACCCCTTATGCCTTCTCCCACCATTGCCCTCCTGTCTATTCTCCCCGGAGCCGTAAAATCACAGAAAAACAGTCTTTTGAAGTTTTTTATGAGTGCAGGGAGACAACTCATTCCCAGACATTGGAAATCTACCAACTCCCCCTCTATTGCAGAATGGGTCAATGAAATAAACAATGTAATGCTAATGGAGGAAATGCAGGCCAATGTCCTGGACAAACAAGCTAAATTTTCATACATCTGGAGTGTCTGGAGGCATTACTCCACTTCAGACAAACTTAAACAGAGATTGAAGAACACAAACCCCCCCCTGATGGTCACACACAGAACACCAGTAAAACGTGGGATGAATCCTATGTTTGGTTTGTTTTACAGAGTGGGGCTCGCTGTCTCCCCCCCCCCCCCCCCTCTTTTCCTTATTCTTTTACTGACTGTATCTGTTCTTCCCACTTTCTCTTTTCTTTTCTTTTCTTGCCTCTAATCTCTTCACCCAGATTCCATAAGACCTATATAAATGCAATCTATCTCAATAACGGCTCCTCCATTAGTGGAGGTTTATTTTTGTCTTATACTTCTTACACTTTACAAGTATACGCACTTTATGGTAGATGATATGTTTGCACAATCTTATTTTAGTTATTTTCCATAGGACCCTGAGTCTGTGGAAGCAGAAGATCCCCATTGGGGCTTCCTAGACCAGGGTACCTAATGCCTTACAGACTCAAGTCTCATACTCAGTACCTACAGAAAATGAAACAATGTAAAGTATCTAAGTCTGAGCGATTGATTGCACTAGTCTGAATTCTATAACTTAGTTCACTTGGGTATGCCAAGTGATTTCATGTCAGGTCTCTATTTTTGTTGTATTTCTTCTTTTGTTATAAACCTGTCTAAAATCAATAAAAACTAATTGAACCATAAAGTTGCGCACAAATGTGCAGCGGCGACAAACTACATACAATTTTGAAAGCCTTTAAAAATCCTTTACAGGTTACCACTTTAGATTTACAGAGGAGTTCTACTGCTAAAATTACTGCCCTCGATCTGATCTTTGCGGCGATACCTCACATGCAAGGTGCAATTGCTGTTTACATATGACACCAGAGCGACGCTTGTATTCGCCTTTGCACGTGAGCACGAGGGGACAGGGGATTTCTTTTGCTTTTTTGTTTCATTTTTAAACTGTTCCTTTCATTATCATTTTTATTGTTATCTCAAGGAAAATCCCCTATGATAACAATAGGTAGTGACAGGTACTCTTTTTTTTTTTTTTTTTTAAATTGGAGACTATTCGACCCTAGATCTCTCCTCTGCCCTCAAAGCATCTGACCACACCAAGATCGGTGTAAGAAAATGCTTTCTCAATTTGGCCAATGGCGCTGTTTATATCTGGTGAAACCTAAGTCATAAAATGCTCGTTGCTTCTGGTTTCTTAGGCCATAGAGATGATTCGCGCCATTCTGGTCTCTGATCAGCTCTATGGTCAGCTGGCGGAACCATCAGCTGCATTCTCAGGTTCCCTGTTGGGACAGGAGAGCCTGAGAAAACCATGGAAGACAGTGGGAGGGGGGAGGAGGGCTTGTAAAAGCAGTCTAGAGGCTAATTAGCCGCTAGGATTGCTTTTACATGAAAGCCGACCACTGGCTGAAAAGAATGATACCAAGATGATACCTAAACCTGCAGGCATCATTCTGGTATAACCAATCAAAATCCAGCAACATACCAGTACGTTTGCTGATCCTTGTTGGGCATATATTGTAATGAAGCCTGTGGGCTTAACGAAAAAGGGATTGACCAGTGGGTATGCCCTTCAACCACCCACTTCTAATGATGGGCATACATGCACCATTTTTTTAAAATTTAACTGTAGTGGTGAAATTACCTCCTATGGCGCTGGGGTCACTGATTTATGTATCGTGAGAGCAAACAGTGTTGCTGTCAAGATAAATAAAATCGGTCCTATAGCTGAATGGCATACCTGAAAATAAAGCAATGGTTAACAATAAAGAGCAGTAAACAGTAAAGTATAGAAAAATTACATACTATGTTTTATCATGTTTGCTTTTCAGGTAACAATAAAACATTAAAAAATAGAGTAAAACAGAGCAGAATAGAGAAAGAATAACAACTATTTTTGGCTTTATTTTTTTTTTGGGGGGGGGGGGGGGTTCCACTTTTTTTTTGTAATTGTAACGGTTGAGTGGTTGTAACGGTTCAGTTCTAGGTTTGGGTCTCTAAAAATTAAATGGTATCTTTGGAGACCCTGTGTAAGTGTGTCCTAGTCTGTGCAGTGCTGTACCCTACGCTAACACTCCACTAGTGTGTGGTAGCATTCAAAACATTCACCAATGCAAACAGCAGGATGGTCAGGACAGGAGGGACAATAACGGGTGTCACACCAAAATCCGCGCTTGCTACAGATTCGACATCTTCTTTGGGGTGACTGATTGGTACGGGTACCAGGGAGGACATGGGGAAAATGCCTCCCATGCAGCCAGCTCACTGCATTTAAATTGGGAAGTTGGGCCACAGCACTGTCTGGAAACAGAAGGGCTGCGATGATCTTACTGGAATTTATGTAAGGATCCAGTTTGTTCTGAAGCTTTGTATAGCACAAAAGCGTTTAGCAAAGCCAATTGGAATAAATATACTGACACTCTTTTGTACCAGCATCTGGCCTTATGGGCAATTAGGTATGGCTCCAACAACTGGTCGTGGAGATCCACCCCTCCCATATTAAGGTTATATTCATGGACAGAGGGGTTTCTTCACACCACTAGGAATTTGGACTGTCGTGTCTGCGTGAAGGGAGGACAGAACGAAAACATTCTTATTATCCCTCCACTTCACAGCAAGCAAATGATTACACTTCAAGCAGGCTCTCTCCCCCAGACTTAGACGGGAATCTACAAGCCGCTGGGGTAAGCCCCGGCGATTAGATCGCACTGTGCCACATGCACCAATTCCATGATCAAACAAGTGACTAAAAATAGGATTTTTATAACAGCTTACCTGTTAAATCCTTTTCTTTGAAGTACATCACGGGACACAGAGCCATAGTAGTTACTATGTGGGTGGCCACCTTCAGGTGATGGACAATGGTATGCCCTAAGACAAAAAAGTGCACTCCCTATATAACCCCTCCCACTGCTGGGAGTACCTCAGTTTTGTAGCAAAGCAATACACGTGTATACCAAGAAGGGAGGGACTTCTGTGTCCCGTTATGTACTTCAAATAAAAGGATTATACTTACACTTAAGCTGTTATAAAAATCCTATTTTCTTATCGTACATCACGGGACACAGAGCCATAGTAGTTACTATGAGGGATGTCCCATAGTAATGCCAACTGAAGGGAGGGACACAACAAAAGTAGGGCACTAAGACACTAGAGGACTTATACTGCAGCCTGCAGTACACTGCGCCCAAAGGCGATATCCTCATGACCTTTTACATCTACTTGAGAGAATCTGGTAAATGTATGGACTGAAGACCAAGTTGCGGCCTTGCAGATCTGAGCCATGGAGGCTTGGTGATGCACTGCCCAAGAAGCACTAACAGCCCTGGTGGAGTGCGCTTTAATATGAAAAGGAGGAATTTTCCTTTTTAAACCATAAGCTTGAACAATCACTTGACGAATCAATTTAGAAATAGTAGATTTTGACGCTGCCTGTCCTCTTTTAGGACCGTCTAGCAACACAAACAAAACATCTGTTTAACTAATCTGAGCGGTCACTTCCAAATAGACCTTGACCGCTCTCACCACATCAAGAGAATGTAGTGACTTCTCTTCCAAAATGGAAAAAATGAAGGCAGAACAATATCCTAGTTTAAATGAAAACCTGACACTACCTTCGGTAAGAAATTAGGATGAGGCCGCAATACAACCTTATCCTTATGAATAATCAAATATGGCTCTTTACAAGAAAGAGCAGCCAACTCTGATACTCTTCTTGCAGAAGATATGGCAACCAAGAAAATTATTTTCCTCATCAAGAGGACCAAGGGAATATTGCAAAAGGCTGTTTTTGTAAAGCTGACAGGACTAAATTTAAGTCCCAAGGGTTCAGGGGTGACCTAACTGGGGGTTTAATCCGCATTACCCCCTGAATAAAGTTACGAACCAGAGAGTGTGAAGCAAGTGGTCGTTGAAAAAAATACCGATAAGGCTGACACCTGGCCCTTGATAGTACTCAAGGCCAGCTTCATTTCTAATCCCATCTGTAGGAATGCAAGGATCCTACCTATGACATTTTCTGCAGTGGCAACCCCTGGATTCACACCAGGAGACATATGCCTTCCAGACTCTATAGTATATGACTCTGGAGGCTGGCTTGCTAGCATTAACCAAAGTAGAAACTACTGAAGCTGACAGCCCGCGGTCCTTTAGAATGTGGGTCTCAATAGCCAAACTTTTAATTTTGCATTTGTAAGGTAGGAGAGAAGAGGTGGCGAGAGAAGGTCTGGCCACATTGGTAGGGTCCAAGGGTCCCCTACCGCCACCTTTATGATCTTGGCAAACCAAGATGTCCTGGGCCACTCTGGGGCCACCAGAATCACCTCCTCCCCTTCTTGCTTGATCCTGCGAAGAAGACGCGGAAGCAGCAGAACAGGAGGGAACGCATAGATCAGTGAAAACTGATCCCACGAAAAGACCAAGGCATCTGTTCCGTAGGCCATCGGATCCCTTGTCCTTAACACAAAGTTGACGATCTTGTTGAACCTGGACGCAAACAGATACACGTCCGGAACTCCCCATTTTTGACATTTTGACAGAAAGATGTTAGGATGAAGGGACCATTCTCCCGGGAACAATTATTGGCGACTTAGTAGTCCGCCTGACAATTCTCTACCTCTCGAATGAAAATTGCTTATAGGTAAGGAATGTTGTTTTCTGACCAAGAAAGAATATGATTCACCTCTTTCTGGGCCGCATGACTTCTCGTGCCCCCTTGGTGATTGATATAGGCCACTGCTGTGGCATTGTCGGATTGGATTCTGATAGGACAATTCCGTAGTCTGAACGTCCAGGCCTCCAGGGCCAGGCATACTGCCCGAATCTCTAGAGTATTTATGGGCAAAGTCATCTGATTTGGACCATTTTCCTTGGACAGACGTTTCTTCCAGGACTGCTCCCCAGCCAAGAAGGCTCTCATCTGTTACCACCTTCCAGGTAACTGGTAGAAAGGATTTCCCTTTTTGAAGATTTTTGGATATCAACCACCAATTGAGACTGATGCACATTGGGGGATAAACGCATTGGGAAGTTCAGAGCTTGGAACCTTCTTGTTCCAAGTTGACAGGATACTATTTTGTAGCAGTCATGAATGAAACTGCACATAAGGAACGGCCTCGAAAGAAGCCACCATCTTTCCCAACAATTTCATGCAAAGTCGAATAGAAGGATTCTTCTTTGTTTTGACCAACTGAATCAGTTCCTTTATGGAACTGATACTTTCCTAGGGCAAAAACACAATCTTCTGAACTGTATCTATGATCAGTCCCAAGTACTGTAATCTCCTTGATGGTTTTAAGGAGGATTTCTCTAGGTTGAGAATCCAACCTAGGTATTCCAGGTAGCTGACTGCGGTGACCAAAGTTTGGTTTAAGCGGGCTACCGATTGATCTTTCAAGAGTAGATCATCTAAGTAGGCTAGTATCGTTATACCTTGAGCCCTTAGCCTGGCTAAAGGAGGAGCCAGGACCTTTGTAAACACTAGAGGTGCAGTAGCTAGACCGAACGGCAGAGCTAAAAACTGGAAATTAAGATTTTCCACCTCGAAGTGTAGAAATTTCTGGTGAGTGGGGAAAATCGGCACATGGCTAAGCATCCTTGACGTCGATTGACGCCAGAAGTTCTCCCCCTTGTAGGATGGAGACTACTGATCGGATTAACTCCATGTGAAAAGAACGGATATTCAAAAACCAGTTTAGATCTTTGAGATCTAAAATGTGTCTGACATCCCCGTTTGGTTTTGGAACTGTGAACAGTTTTGAATAAAACCCCAAACCTTGCTCTTCCAATGGGACCACCGATGATCCAAAACTAGAAAGATACTTTTTCACTGGATCTCTGGGATAGTTTGATCTGAGAAAACGAGAAGATGGGAACTCTCGGAACTCTAGTTTGTAACCTAGAGAAATTGAGGAAGCCACCCATCTGTCTTGACATTGTTGCTGCCAGACCTTTGAAAACTGTAGAAGTCTTCCCCCCACTCGAGCGAGCGGGGGCGTCCCTTCATAAGGAGGCTTTAGTATTCTGTTTTTGTGGGTTTCTTCCCCCAGGTCCTTTTTTGGCCCTGGAACTGACCCTGAGGTTTACCTCTTGAACCTGATGGTGGAGGCCGTCGTGACTGCCTGGAGGCTGATGCCCCTGGCAATAGGGAAGAAGCACGTTTAAAAGAAAAATGCTTAAACTTCTTTGGATATACTTATCCAGATCATCTCCAAACAACCGTCCACCATGAAAAGGGAAACTGGCCAAGAGCTTTTTGCATGGCGCTTCGGCTGGCCAACTTTTCAACCATAGGATTCTAAGCACATGTACCAGCCCTAGCATGAGCCGTGAGGCCTGGAGAATAGAATCTTTCATAGCATCTACTGTAAAACACAAAGCTTCTGATATTCCGGCCAAATCCTGGGCCTGCTGATCAGGAATAACTTTGAGTACTTCTATAAACTCGTCCTTTAAGGACTGAGATACTCAGATCGCTGCCAGTGCAGGTTGGACGACTGAACCTGCGAGCAAAACAGTTTTTAAAAAGGAACTCTAACTTCTTATCCATTGGATCCTTAAGCATATGAGCATTGTCTACTGGACAAGTCAGGTTATTTACAGCGGATATAGCAGCGTCAATTGTTGGAATTCCCCATTTCTTATAAAACTCTTCCTCCATAGGATAAAGTATTGAAAACTTTTTCGGAGGAAAAAGCTGTTTATCTGGGTGCTCCCACTCAGAATACATTAGCTTCCTTAGCCATGAATGGATAGGAAAAGAATGAATAGATTGAGGAGGCTTTAGTGACCCTAAACCAGAAGTGGGCTCATCGACTGTTATTGGCAGTAAAAATGTGGAGCGAATCAATTCAGTGAGAGACTGCACCAACAATCTTTCCTACGAACCTGACATTTGAATGAATGAATGAATGAATGAATGATTTGTAAAGCGCTGCAAATGCGAACTGAATCGCCTCAAGGCGCTAGATGTATTCTCTGTAGTCAGCTTCTAGAAAAGGAAGGTCTTTAGTTTTTTCCTGAAGGCCTGGTGGTTTTCTTCCATGCGGATGTTGGTTGGGAGAGCATTCCATAGTCGAGGTCCTTGGACTGCAAATCTACGTTCTCCCTTTGCTTTGTAGCGGTATTTGGGAATGATGAGGAGGTTTTGGTTAGCTGATCGAAGACTGTGATTCGGTGTGTAGTGTTTTATTTTTTCCCGGAGATATTGCGGAGCGTTTCCTTGTATGCATTTATGGGTGAGGCAGAGAGTCTTGAATGTGATCCGATTCCTCACAGTTAGCCAATGTAGGCTTTTTAGGGATGGGGAGATGGATTCCCAGGGCTTTTTTCCTGTTAACAGTCTTGCCGCCGTGTTTTGGATGAGTTGCAAGCGCGCAAGCTGATATTGGGGTAGACCTACGTAGAGCGAATTTGTATCAGGTTCTTCAGAAGAGGAGAGTTTAGCTTCTTCCTGGTCCTTTGAAAGAAATTTGGCATCTCTCGCTCCTTGTTCCTCAGCAAGAGGGTCCTGAGCAATGAACGGGGACCTGCTGCGTTTAGTCCCACTCTGGGATGCAATTAAAGCATCAATTTTTTGCTCCAAACATAAAACCATTGAAGAAAAAAAACCTCCTTAGTAATATACACAGGGGCTGCAGTGTTAAGAGCAGCTGCAACACTTACCCCTCCCGATAGCTCACTCTGACCAGCCATATTACTCTCAGGAGAGGATGCCATCTTTACTGGGATGGATCTAGGCTTCCGTGCGACTGTAGCAGTCCTTCTAGAGCCCTTTTTTTAGGTGTTTTTCACCCCACTTCCGACCATAACCCGATGCACAAAACAGAGGTACTACCAGAAGGAATGCATCCACTGCTTGAGCAATAGTCCAATCCTGTCGCTGCTATTAATGCTCAGCCTGATGCAGTAGTAAATGTGTCAAAAGGAATGCCTGTGTCACCAAACCTCTTATATGCTAACTTTGCTCGTGTCCCTCCTGCAGCATGTAATAGCACAAATGACGCCTTTTAAAACATACCTTCACGCGCTGGACGTTGGAGGACGCCAATGCCGCGATAAGCTCAGCCCTCCCATTGCCTACAGCCTTTCCCCTCTTTTTTAAAAAAAGAGCTATTTTCTCCTGATCCTATAGGATCCACAGGGAGGAATGGAGGGGGGGGCTGGAAGCCACCGAGTGGTGTGCCGTTTTTTTTTTTTTCAAATTTCTTGTGGCTCTTTCCCCAAGAAGAGCGGAAGAAAAACAGCACAGGCGTATGGTGTGGAGAGGGAACCCCCCCCCTCGACATACCAGAGGTCTGCTGCTTGACAGGAGGAAGAAGAAACTGCTGCTTTCTAGACACAACGTGGGCTGAGAAGCATGAGACAATCTCAAGAAAATTTAAACAATTTCTTAGAAAACTCCACTTATCTTTCCCGCTGCAGGGTATTCTGTGGTAAACCAACAGACCCAATCTTCACCCTTCACGGTGGGTTCCGTTAAACCTTCAGGAGCTGGGGAAACCCACAATCCTGGACCTGTAATAGCACCACCGCCAGTAAAAAAAAAAACTTTATGGCCTTAATACCAAAAAGTACTGGATCCCGGGGTCCAGCGCTCTAAAGAGAAGTGTTACAGGCAAGACCTCGCTTCTTCGGATACGAGGCCCGGGTACCATTCAATTCAGCCAAAAAGACACTTTGAATGGATCCGGCTGCATGGCTAGCCCCAGCATGGATTGCTCCAGTGGAGCTCAGCACAGCACATCTTTACTCATGACCAACACCTTAGACACTGGTGAAAAAACTGAGGTACTCCCAGCAGTGGGAGGGGTTGTATAGGGAGTGCCAGTGTCCATCACCTGAAGGTAGCCTATAACCCACATAGTAACTACTATGGCTCTGTGTCCCGTGACGTACGATAAGAAAAGTGGCACACTCGTGTAATATTTATCCACATACAAGTGGTATCCCTTTCCGAATAAGGGTGACAGCAAGTCCCACACAATCTTACCAGCACTCCCTATGTAGTCTGGGCAGTTCTCCGGCTCTACATGACTATCTCTTCCCTTGTAAACCATAAAACTATATGTATAGCCTGTTGCCCTGTCACAGAGCTTATACATCTTGACCCCATATCTGGCGCGCTTGCTGGGAAGATACTGTTGGAATGACAAACGGCCAGAAAACTTAATCAGGGACTCCTCAACGCAGACAACTTGATTGGGAGTAAACAAGGCTGCAAACTGTTGGTTGAAGTGGTTTATGAGGGGCCGAATTTTGTAGAGCCGATCGTATTCAGGGTCACCCCGAGGACGACAGAGTTCATTGTCATTGAAATGCATGAACCGCAAGATCTGGTCATGGAGGCAGAGAACACGGGCATATGATGAATTGGGTCAGTGGACCAATATGACAGCAACTCAACCTTTTTAGTAATGCCCATGAGGAGGGACAGGCCCAGGAAGGTCTTAAATTCAGAAACCGTAATTGGTTTCCAATCTCTGGCAATGGTCAACTGGGGATTAGCGGCGATGAATTGACCAGCATACAAATTGCTTTGGTCCACAGTAGATCTATAGAGTTCTTCTGTGAAAAACAGCAAATAAAAACCAAGTGACATAAAATCAACTATTTCCACCTGAATTCCGGGTTGGCCAGTGAATGGGGGGGGGGGGCTGTACGGGTGCTGCAGAAGTGGTGGGCTCCTAATTCAGATTGGCAAATGCAGCAGGAAGGGCACTATGGACTCAACGGGCCTGTGTCTTCCTGGCTGCGAGACACTAGTTGTGCTAGCCACCTCACCAGCTTGAGCTGCACTTATGGGACTCGCCACGTCACCATGTGATACTGCAGTGCTGGTATGACTACGACCAGGATGTACTAGGCCGCTGGTGCTTGCCAGTTCCCTAGAAGGATGAGCGGCACTAGTACTGGCTCTCTGCTCCATACAAGAGCCCTGCGGTTCTTGCACCTCAACAGCAGAAGAACAGGAACTGTTACGCCTGACCTTAGCAGGGACCACAACTCCGTCATCAAAGCTATCTGTAGGGTGCTGCTGCTGTCTACAGGATTGTATTCTGAGCCTGAATCTGACAGATAGGTGACTTACTCTTCACGATCTGTCTTGCTCAGAAACGTGTAGGCCTCTTCACTAGTGTGCCTTTGATTTGACATTTTGGTCTCTCAATTTACTGTACACTAGTGAGACTCACAGGAAAATGAGCTCCTGACTGTCAGCGACTGATTCAAACGCTACCAAAAAAAAAAAAACTTAGCGTTCGCAGGGTTTAGGCCTGACTCTGCAAAAGCTGCAGTTGTGTGTTTCGTGTTTTGTAAGTGACAGTGATCGATTGATACTGCACTTGGGTGGGCTGGGCGGAGGGGCTAAACGCAGGTGGTAGCAGGTACCTGGGCTGATCCCGCTAACACTGCATTTTTGGGAGCCCTAAACTGCTGGGGACGCTAGTATAGATCTGATCAGATATTGATTCGTTCAGACACTATACTACTAAAGGGAGGTGTATGGTGCGTGCGTGGGCGTTAGCTCTACTGGCACTAATCTGACGCTGCCTGGGGCGACGCAGACCCCGACTGATATCACCCGCCAGGTGATCGAGGGGTTATACCTTTATTTAGGTAATATACGGCGGGTACCCTGACGCTAAAAAAACAAAAAAAACAAAACTAACCAGCGTCACCTGCAACACTAATATGATGATCACTGGTAACGGGGGGGGGGGGTTAGTGGGGTACCCTAAAGCTACCTTGGCCTACTACTAACTGCCCTAACACTGATTATTGTCACAATTGACACCAGTGATAAATCTGACAACTGCATTGGGTGACAGTGACAGGGGTTGAAGGAGTTAACTAGGGATGGGGGGGGGGGTGTAGTGTACTGGTGTTAGCGTAGCTCACCGTAAGATGTTCTCTCTCCTCTCTGGAACTAAAAGTATTCCACGAGGAGAGATGACATCACATCCCCTGTCTGTGTTTACACAGACACAGGCAGGCGAAGGATTTAATTCGCCAGAACCAATCAACAGGTCCAGGCCTGTGCCTGAAGATTGATCGGTTCTGGGTCGAATCCGATGGTCGCGTGCGCCCCTCCGTACAGGTACGGGATTTTCGCGCAGTCGAGCCCTTGTGCCTCAGTAATTGTACACGACACAGTTGGCAAGTGGTTAATTTACAGCAATTTTTTTACATTTGCCAAAGGCTTTGGGTTTCCTGTCCATGAGACTTTCACAGCCTGCCACAGAGCACAGTGAGGGAGAAGCAGCACACTAATAAGCTCTAGGGGTTAATATGGCGCACAATGGATATAGCTGGGTACACAAAATAAAAAAAAGGGGGTAGGGGGAGAGGGGTGGGTGGAAGGTTCCTGAGAGGGGGAGCTTGGTGGTAATAGTTAATGTTTCACAACAAGTTCAGGTAGTGGTCCGTGTAAGGATAAAATAATGCTGAGTATATAGAAGGCAGCCAGTCTATAAAAGCTAGAAGAAGCTCTGGAACAATAAAAAAAGAGAGAAGGACAGCGCCCTCTAAATGCAGCATGTATGATAAAAGTATTTATTACAATAGATAAAAACATTCACATTTGAGTTGCTAAAAACCAGCATATAAAGTAGTTTCATCTGCGTGCTCCCGGGGGATGTAGGTGTAACGGGCCAGTGGGGGGGTCCTGGGATGTGGATCCTGTGACCTGGGTCGAGGTAGCTGTTCCGGTGGTGCCGAGGGTGCTCAGAGCCTCCGAGTGGCTAGGATGTAGGTCGTGGATCCTCCGTGGAGCGCTGTGCTGGCTTGCGTCTTCACTTCCGGGAGCGGGGTGAGGCGGGCGGTGCTTCGCGTTTGGAGCATGCGTGCTCCTTCATCAGGCTATGCTGGTGGCCATATTCAGTGTTGGAACTTATACCATAGGCACGGGAGGGGGGTGGGGAGGTGATGGGGTGGGGAGGTGATTGGGTGGAGGGCGGGACCATGTATAATGACTGAACGCATAGGTAACCATGGAGATGGGATGTACACAGTATGGAAGGAGAGTGAAGGAGGACGGGGAGGGGACGGGGAGAGGGCGGGGGGGGGAGATTTGGGTAGTAAACAATGTAATGTGAATGAGTTTGTTTTGGTGAGAGATATGTATATGTATATACATCGTGGGGTAAAGGGGAGGCTGTCTACATGAAGAGGAATGAAGCATAGATAATAGTGGACGGGAACAGAATATTTGTATATGTAGATATATATGAGAAGAAGATATAAGAAGATATAAAAACGCACAAGGAAAGTGTATATAATTATAGGGAGAAGTAAAGATAGATTGTGGAATAAGGGGTAGGAGGTATATATGAGGTAGGAGGTATATATGAGGTGGGAGGTATATATGAGAAAGGACGCAATGGAAGGAAACATTTTAAAATATAATGTGTATGTGTGTAACTGAATAAAATTAAGAACTATTTAGATATGCATAAAAAAATATAAAAAGACGCACCGAATGGGGACAAAAAAGGGGAGAGGGGAATTAGGGGATGCGTGCTTCCAGACGGGTATTGGGAATAGGAGGAATACTATGGGGAATGTGGGTAAATATAATTAGGATGAAAAGTAAAAATAAAAATAGGAATAAAAACAATAATAATAATGATAGAGTAATAATAAAAAAAGAAAAAAAAATGTATATTTGTACTTGGAGTCAATCTGTGGATAGTGTAGGAAAGGAACAAAGAGCAACAGAGAACATAGACCTGAAGTGTGCCTGGGTCACGTGGTCAGTATGCCTAAAAAGGGGGCATACCCAAGTATGAAATGAAATAAAATGAAAAAGAGAAAGGGAATGGGTGGGTGGGACACGAGATCCTACAACCACAGGGAAGGAGGCAAAGGAGGGCAGGCTTTATGCAGCCTGACTCCTCCTACAATTACAGGCTTACACTTGTACTCGGAGTCAATCTGTGGATAGTGTAGGAAAGGAACAAAGAGCAACAGAGAACATAGACCTGAAGTGTGCCTGGGTCACGTGGTCAGTATGCCTAAAAGGGGGCAAAAATAAACCCAGTAGGAAGAAAGCTTTGACTGCCAGATTTATTACCCACTGAATTAACGTACAATCTGCCAAATTGACAACCGCTTGTGGCATCTCAAAAGTGGCTCTGGGACATACCCAGAGAAACAAGAAGACATCCACCTACCCAAATACCAAATAAGGGCCGGGGCCCCCTGGCACAAATTCACAGAAGCTGCTCCTATCTTGCATGAACGCCAAAGTATGCCTTAGGGTCCAGACCCCGATTGGCCAAAAAAGGGCGGCAATGAAGTATGCATTGAGGTACGGAGAGGGGAGCGCTAGGAAAAGGCAACCAAGGACCATCCCTGGGTTTATCAGATGTAGCACTGCCGAGCTGGTTTAAACCAACAGCGGGCACCACGCCTTGCCAGGCTCCAAAAACCTGATGACAGTGCCGCCACCCGATTGTTGCGTCTTGCGAGCATGCAGATGTAAACAGAAAAGGCCGGGGTGCAAAACCCGTTGATTTGGCCAAAAGTAAGTGAGACCCTGGGCCAGAAGAGCAACTCCCCTGGCCTCAGGACCCCAAAAAAAACGGGTATAGCGCTGCCTTGAGCACCAAGCTGGTACCCGACGCAAAGGAGACCTTGAGAGCATGACAAATACGACACGAAAAAATGACCTATGATCAGAAGTCTGCTGAGCACAGCAGGAGGGCTACTCTTCAGGATCCTGAGGACGGCTTAAATAGAGTGCGCAGAAAAATAAAGAAAGGCCTGTCGGGGTCTACCAACAACATGAAATGCTGAGTCACAGCCAGATACGCCCGATAGTGCTGTAGGCCGATATGAGTTAAAAGAGGCAAAAAACAAAAACCCAAGTAGGAACTGGATGTTAACCGTCAGGACTGGGAAAATTTTGACTGGAAAACATCCCAAGCAGTGTCATGAGCCTTCCTGGTATTTAAAATAAAGACTTAACAATCAAGGCTGCTGCGTTAGCCAAATAGAAACCCAATCCATCACAAATATTGGAAACCAAAGAGAAGGCGTGATGCCAGCATCTGCATCCGAGACCTGAGCCTACTGATACTGGCCTAGAGACTGAGAAGGTTCTGGAATCCACTAAAGCCCCTGAGCCCGAAAAGGCTGCTGGAGCTGCGATAGGCTGACTTTCCAATAGTTCCATACTTTGCCAATCCTGGCCGGACGTAGCTAGGAAATAAAAGGTAGTGTGCATTTGGGACAGGGAAGAAACCGCAGTCCGCTGGGTAACCTACTCCGCACTTGCGCTCAACGAGCAAGGGAACAGTAACTTAAAAACTGCTTTCCGCGCCGAAGCCGGGAAAGCAATCCACTGCATAGGAATACTGCCATCCGGTCAAGAATTGAAGCTAGCCGGGTGTGAAAAACTGAAGCCTTGGGACGGACCAGGTTCTGAGAGAGGGTGAGCTACTGTGCTCCGACCCAACCAGCTGGAGAAGGAGGGAAAGAAGCGAAGACCCCAATATCCGCTGCTTGAGACATGTCGTGTAAAAAACGGAATTTGCAACCTGGAAAGGTATCCAGGTGCTGAAGTAAGTGGTAAGATGTAAATTTATAAAACAGAACCGAGAAAAGAATGTAACCTGGATGAGAAGAATTGCTGCTGCCCACGCCAATTAAAACCGACCAACTCAACCGAGATGACAAAACATGTGAACAGTACCCCGCAAAATGATAAAAACAGTAACCATGAACTGAGTGGAAGTGACACACCACTGGGACAGCAACATGAACTGCAAGAAAACGTGAACAGACTGAGAAACCTGCGCCAGGAACGTAAGCTGCGTGAAGGAACGAAACACATGTATAGCGCAAGCTGACGAAAACGTGAGCAGCATGAGAACCGAGGCTGCCAGAAAACGGCAACTGCATGAGAAACGCCGGTAGCACAAGAACGTGAATTGATGAACAGCGTGAGAAACATGAGAAACGAGAGTAACATTGGGAAAACATGAGAAACCTGGGAAAACGACAGAAACATAAAAAAATGTGAGTTTAGCATAGAAACAACAAATTGCATGAGAAATGTAACTTGCATGAGAAAACGTAAATTGTATGAGAAAACGTAAATTGCATGAGAAACGTGAGTTTGTACGAAATACATAAGCAGCATAAGAACAGATGAGGAGACTTGCCACCGAACAAGCCAATTAAAAACGATCACCTCAATCTGTTAAACCCATAGACGTGATGGGTAAACTGCAGTGGCAGAACATGGACAACCCAGCTGTGTGAAAGCAACCAGATAACATTACAGACAACCAGCCTATGACATAACACCCCTGGTACCTGACAAATATGATGATGTGGGTGCAGAAATGACAAGACCAAGAGCGCAAGAATGTGAACCTAATGACGACACCCCCCTGCTGAATGCAGTAAGCGAGCCAGAGCAACCTACAGCGCCAGAACAGGAAATTAAAACGAATACTCAGGGCTAAGGTACCTACAGACCGTGGTGGGTAGTAGTAAAGGTGTAATGGTGAACATGCACGTATGACGTATGGAAAACAGGCGGGAAGATTGTGGGATAACAATCAATTAAAACGAAACCTCAGCCCGTATGGATCTGTAGACGTGACAGACCCTGAATGTGAGCACTAACGGAAATGCAGTGAACGAAAGGCCATGACATAAAAAAGCATATGACATGAAACATAAGAAACATGGGAAAATGTGAGAAGCATGGGAAAATGTGAGAAGCATGGGAAACGTGAGAAGCATGGGAAACGTGAGAAGCATGGGAAAACATGAGAAGCATGGGAAAACGTGAGAAACGTAAGAAACATGGAAAATTGTGAGAAACATGGAAAAATGTAAGAAACATGGGAAGACGTGAAAAACATGGGAAAACGTGAGAAACGTAAGAAACATGGGAAAACGTGAGAAACGTAAGAAACATGGGAAAACGTGAGAAACATGGGAAAACGTGAGAAACATGGAAAAACGTGAGAACCATGTGAAATGTAAGAAAAACATGAATAGGCATAAGAAGTGACAAATTGCATGAGAAACCGTACATTTCATGAGAAACCGTACATTGCATGAGAAACCGTAAATTGCATGAGAAACCGTACATTGCATGAGAAACCGTAAATTGCATGAGAAACCGTAACAAAGCATAAGAGATCGTAAAATGCATGAGAAACTGTAAATTGTATGAAACCGTAAAATGCATGAAAAACTGTAAAATGCATGAGAAACCGTAAATCGCATGAGAAACCGTAAATCGCATGAGAAACCGTAAAATGCATGAGAAACCGAAAATCGCATGAGAAACCGAAAATCGCATGAGAAACCGTAAACTGCATGAGAAACCGTAAATTGTATGAAACCGTAAAATGCATGAAAAACTGTAAAATGCATGAGAAACCGTAAATTGCATGAGAAACTGTAAATCGCAAGAAAACCGTAAAATGCACGGGAAACCGTAAAATGCATGAGAAACCGTAAATCGCATGAACCGTAAAAAATGCATGAGAAACCGAAAATGAATGAGAAATCGTAAATCGCATGAAAACCGCAAAATGCATGAGAAACCATAAATTACACGAGAAACCGTAAATTGCATGAAAATCCATAAAATGCATGAGAAACCGTAAATTGCATGAAAACCGTAAAATGAATGAGAAACCGTAAAATGCACGAGAAAGCGTAAATCGCATGAAAACCGTAAAATGCATGAAAACCGTAAAATGCATGAGAAACCATAAATTACATGAGAAACCATAAGTTGCATGCCCCCAAAGGACCCCCACAGAATATAATGAGATGACAGGCGATGAGCAGGTGTCATGACAACCCCACAGCCTAAATTAACCCCTGAACCCTGTGCTTATGCATGCGTGGCATGAGGTAACCGGGTGCTAGTAGCGTGGCCCCATGCAGGTGAAAAGGCAGCACCCGCAAGCTGCCCTGTCTGCAAACTGTACCATGGACACCCCCATCCGCATTAATGCATAACTACCTTAGCAAAAACAGCTGTTCCTTATAAAAAAAAAACAGTGACATAATCCTCATTGTGCTCATAACCGCCAATAAGGACAGGTGAGCGGCCGACCTTCCCCCACAGCGTGAGTACTGGGATGGCGTCTCCCACGTGGAGCTGGATCTGCACAGAGAAAGGAGCCGACAGGTGGCTGATCACCCCCCAGGCGTAAATACCGGGAGGAGCGGACAGGCGGCCCCCCTTATGGACTGGAGCAGAGGGTGGCCGAACACCCCCCTCCCCCCGGTGTGAACCCGGCAGGGCTCTGATCCTGACCGGACCCAGAATGGGAAGAGAGCGGCATGCCAGTGGATGCCCGGGTGAGTCAAGATGGAGGTGGCCGCCTGCCCGTGGACCCCCCTGACCAAACCTGTATCCTGCCGCTGAAAGTGGGGAGACTCGGAGCCCCCCTCGCAGCCGCACATCTTTTTAGCCGAGACGAAAACCCAGAAGTGACGTCAGACAGATCGCACCGGAAGTGACGCATACTATACGAGATCCTACGACCACAGGGAAGGAGGCAAAGGAGGGCAGGCTTTATACAATTACAGGCTGACCTGCAGTCAGCCTTACACATGTTCTGGATTGGACGGCGGAGGGGGGGGGCGAAAGGGGGGGATTTATTGGGGGAAATGGTGGAGTGGCATGGGGCTGGCTGGCCATGATACTGGAGGTGTATCGGAGAGGGCCAGGGGGTGCATATGTATTATACACTAGGGCTATGTGGATAGGGGTAATGGGTGGGATATAAGTATACAATCACACTAGTATACAGGTATACAATTGCTATAACAATACAATTACACACGTATTTCACATGGACAATAAGTTAATGAGGAAGTGACTGACTGATGGATAGCACGATGAATAAAACAATGGATGAAACAATAGGTGGTGGATTGGGATGAGATGATATGGTGAGGCGGAAATGTGGTTGGGGTCACAACAGAATGTTAATTAGTTAATAAAGTGTCTAGTGTGTATATCCAGTAGTTTTCTCTTTCACACAACCTTTTGTAGCGTTCAGCGGTGGGGAGGGTGGGTGGAATAGACTCAATGACCCAAACGCGTAACCCTGAAGATGTTTGCCCATGATGTTCTTTAAAATGTCTTGGTACGCTATGCTTGTCAATGCCCTTCTCCTCAAGGTTGCGATGCTCACCAAAACGTTTGCGGAGCGGGCGTATAGTGCAGCCTACATATAGCAGGCCGCAGGGACATGTGAGGCAATAGACAACATAATCTGAACCACAATTGAAAAAGTCAGGAATGACATACAGTTTACCCTTGTGATGGAAGTCTTTTTGCTTATGTGTGACATGAGCGCATGTGAGGCAAAGGAGCTTCCCACATTGATACATGCCTTTGATATTAAAGAAGGTTAACGGAGCACTGGTGGTGGGGCGTGCTGTTTTCACTTTGCTGGGTGCTATTTGGGCCTTTATGTTCTTGGCTCGTCTGTAAGTGACCAGTGGTTTGTCACTTATAGTGGGTTTTAGATGCGGATCCTCATGCAGAATGGACCAGTGTTTGGTGAAAATCTTTTCCATTTGCTTAAATCTGTTGTGGTATTGTGTCACAAATCTGACGGGTTGGGTAGTCTCATCTATACTGGTTTGTTTCTTGTCCTTCACGTTATCACTGAGATAGTATTGAAAGGCGTCTTCTATGATGTGGTCTGGGTAACCCTTGTCTTTGAATTTGGCTTTGAGTAGTTGGCTGTGAGTTTCATAGTCCTGTAGGCACGTGCAATTGTGTTTCAGGTGGCAGAACTGACTTTTTGGGATGTTTTTAACCCATCGTGGGTGGTGGCAACTGTTGAAGTGTAGGTAAGAATTCCCTGAGGTGGATTTTGTATAATTCTGGGCACAGATGGTGTTTTCATAGTGGAAGAGTTCCAGATCTAAAAAGGCCAGTTTGTTGTTGTCTGTGACTGATGTGAGAGCCCCATGGTGTTGTTGTTACAGTGTTGGACGAAGGATGGGATGGAGGTTTCTGGACCATCCCAGATAATGACCACATCATCTATGTAGCGCCTGTAATAGACTATGTGGGGTGCATATGGATTATTGTTGTGTATGCATTGAAGCTCCCAGTAACCCAGAGGTCTCAAACTGGCGGCCCTCCAGCTGTTGCGAAACTACAAGTCCCATCATGCTTCTGTCTGTGGGAGTCATGCTTGTTAGTGTCAGTCTTGCAATGCCTCATGGGACTTGTAGTTTCCCAACAGCTGGAGGGCCGCCAGTTTGAGACCCCTGCGAGTAACCCATGATCAGGTTCGCGTAGCTAGGGGCGGAATTGGCCCCCATGGCAGTTCATTGTGTTTGAATGTAGAAGTCTCCGTGGGATTCGAAGTAATTGTGGGTTAAGCAAAATTCCAATATTTCCAGTAAAAATCGGATCTGACGTGGGTTGAGTGATGGTTCGTTGTTGAGGTAGTGTTGTACAGCTTGCAAACCGATATTGTGGGGAATGGATGTGTATAGGGAGACCACATCTAACGAGAGCCAGCGGTACGTAGGTTCCCAGGAGTAGTATTGTAGCATGTCCAGAAGGTGGATGCTGTCTTTGATGTAGGAAGGTATATTCTGTACTATGCTTTGTAGAAAATGATCATGTGATCAATGTAGATAGAGAAGTAGCTAGTAACGCTTTCCATGGCTGCCACTATTGGTCTACCGGGGGGGGGGGGGGGGGGGGGTCTTTATGCACCTTCGGAAGGTGGTTAAAATAGGGCCTTTTGTAAAAGTCATGTTTAAGAAATGCAGCTTCGGGTGCAGTGACTATACCATCTGCTTGTGCTTGATCTATTAAGTCATGTGCTTCAATTGAGAATTTGGGTAAGGGATCTCCAGAAAGTTTTTTGTATGTGGATGTATCAGATAGGAGTCTAGTTGTTTCTAGCATGTAGTCTGCACGGTTCTGGACTACGATGCCTCCTCCTTTATCTGCGGGCTTGATAACTAGTTGCCTGTTGTTGGTGAGTGATTTTAGGGCCATGCGTTCTGCGAAGGTTAAGTTGGATGGTGGATTGGCACATTCGTAATATATTAGCATATACAACCTGATAGAAGGTCTGCACATATGGTCCTTTAGCAAATGTGGGGTTTGGGTTTCCTGTCCATGAGACTTTCACAGCCTGCCACAGAGCACAGTGAGGGAGAAGCAGCACACTAATAGGCTCACCTCTCTCTACTATCTGCAGCACACATAAGTATCCTTGCCCTTTTCACTTTTGGATCCCAAAAAGGAACATATGTCCTTATACATACCTTGATTGATACAGTTGATATGTTACTCATAGGGGTGTATAGTCCTCCACCAGTAAACGCCGCCACCCCCCCAGTTCGACAAACTCATCTCTCATCCCCCAATAATAACAGTGGTAGATTTTACTATGGGCCCCCTTAGACAAAACTGGCCACAGACACTGCTCTATCCAAATGGACAGACCTCTTTGGTCTGTGGGATATGTGGTGGGGGAGGAAACATCCACATGGTTTACTGCTTTTCTTCTATTTTTACAATACTATAGGGGTTATTTACTAAAGGCAAATCCACTTTGCACTACAAGCGCAAACAAGTGCAGTCGCTGTAGATCCAAGGGGGACATACAAGGAAGATAAAATTTTTTTTAGCTTGCACATGATTGGATAATAAAAATTAGCAGAGCTTCCCCTCATTTCAGATCTTCCCCTCAGATTTACAGCAACTGCACTTTCGGGGCAATTTCAAGTGCACTTTGCACTTGTAGCGTAAAGCGGATTTGCCTTTCGTAAATAACCCCCTATGTCTTGTATTGACCTCATATGTGAGTGGCAGCATACTTCCTAGGGCGAGGGAGGTGCCCATTCTACCAAGAGAGATTTCAGATCATGCTACAAACTTTATACACACGATGTGCCCCTCTGACAGGCTAAGGAGACCCTCTCACTTCTGGATTTCAAGTGACAGCATTGAACCCATAGCAATCTTAGCACTTCTGGCCTCAGAATCTACACTGCCACCCCAACAGTAGTCTGGGATGCTGTGTGTGTTGCTGTTGCAAAAGTACAAGTCCCATGAGGCATTGCAAGGCTGACAGTTACAAGCATGACTCCCACAGGCAGAGGCATGATGGCACTTTTAGTTTTGCAACAGCTGGAGGGCCACCATTTTGAGACCCCTGCTCTAGCTACAGATAGGACTAGGGCTCACATATTGGAGTCATAATATATTAGCACACAAAACTCAATGTTCTATCAGGATATGCAGATTGCATACAGGGACGTAATGCTTCCAGTAGAGACTGCCAGAAAAAGTATAGGACATCTAGCTTGGCTCTCTATTATTATACAGGATTTATATAGCGCCGACAGTTTACGCAGCGCTTTACAACATTAGAGCAGACAGTACAAGTTCAATACAGGAGGAATCAGAGGGCCCTGCTCATTAGAGCTTACAATCTAGGAGGGAGGGTCAAGTTATACAAAAGGGTAATAGCTGTGGGGGGGATGAGCTAATGGAGAAAATAGTGCAGTTGTTAGATGGAGGCAGGATAGGTTTCTCTGAAGAGGAAAATTTTCAGGGATCGCCTAAAAGTGGATAAATTTGGAGGCAGTCTGACAGATTGGGGTAGGGAATTCCAGAGGATAGGCGAGCCTCGGGAGAAGTCCTGGAGGCAGATATGGGAGGAGGTGATGAGGGAGCTAGAGAGCAGGAGGTCTTGGGAGGAACAGAGATGGCGATTAGGTTGGTATTTTGAGACTAGGTTAGTGATGTAGCTGGGGGCAGAGTTGTGGATGGCTTTGTAACTTATTGTTAGTATTTTGAATTTAATTCGTTGGGCGAGTGGTAGCCAATGGAGGGATTAGCAGAGAGGGGTAGCAGACACTGAGCGGTTTGTAAGGTGGATGAGTCTGGCAGCAGCATTCATGATGGACTGAAGGGGGGATAGTCTATTTAAAAGGTAAGCCAATGAGGAGTGAGTTGCCTTAGTCAAGGCGAGAGATAACCAGGGAGTGAATCAGGAGCTTTGTGGTTTCACTGGTTAGAAAGGGACGTAGTTTAGAGATGTTGAGGCGGCAAGCTTTGGAAAGTGATTGGATGTGGGGTCAAAAGGATGGTTTTGCCATTGCTCATGACAGAGAAGTCAGGGGAAGAGGCATGTGGGGGAGGAAATAATATAAGCTCGGTTTTGGACAAGTTGAGTTTGAGGAAGTGGTGTGACATCCATACAGATGTCGGTTATTAAGTTAGTGATGCGTGAGGAGACTGATGGAGTGAGTTGAGGGGTGGAGAGATAGATTTGTGTGTCATCAGCATAGAAATGATATTGAAAGCCGTGAGAGGCTATCAACTGACCCAGGGAAGAGGTGTAGATTCAAAATAAAAGAGGTCCAAGAACAGAACCTTGGGGGACCCCGACAGGGAAGGAGTGGAGGAAGTAGAATTGTAAGTGACACTGAAGGTGCGTTGGGATAGGTAGGATGAGAGCCACTGAAGAGCACAGTCACGGAGACCAATGGAGTAAAGTTTTTTGAGGGGGAGGGGGTGGTCAACCGTGTCAAAAGGCAGCTTAAAAGATCCAGAAGTAGGAGTACAGAATAGTGTCCATTGGTTTTTGCAGTTAGTAGGTCATTTGTGAGTTTTAAAAGAGCAGTTTCTGTGGAGTGTTGAGGGCGAAATCCAGATTGAAGGGGATCAAGAAGGTTGTTTTTAATGAGGTGGTCACTCAGTTGGTTGTAAACCAGGCGTTCAAGGAGTTTAGAGGAAAAGGGGAGCAAGGAGATAGGGCATAGGTTGTCAAGATTGGTAGGGTCCAAGGATGGCTTTTTGAGTATGGGGGTGACCAGTGCATGTTTTAGAGCATCGGGGAAGATGCCAGAGGTGAGGGAGAGATTGAAGATGTGGGTTAGAGTGTAGCATGGGGTCAGAGGGTGACTGTAGCATTTGAGAGGGAATAGGGTCCAGGGGACAGGTGGTTAGGTGGGCGATAGAAAGGAGTTTAGCAACTTCGTCTGTAGTAGCAGATTTGAATGGGGGGGGGGGGGGGGGTGTCAGTTGTACCTGTTGACATGGGGTCTTAGCTGGGGGAGATACCTGTAGAATGGAGATTATCACGGATTGTATCAATCTTGTTTTTGAAGTGATTAGCGATTTCCTGGGCAGTGAGTAAGTCAGTGGGTGGAGGACAAAGTAGAGAGTTTAAGGTAGAGAAGAGTTTATGGGAATTGGATGAGAAGGTGTTAATAAGAGTTGTAAAATAGGTTTGCTTGGCAGTGTGGAGGAAAGAATAGAATTTTTGGAGGGCAGATTTGTATTGGTTGAAGTCTTTGAGAGACTTAGTCTTGTGCCACAGACGCTCAAGAGCGCGACTACGTTTTTTGAGAATTTTAGTGTCATCTGTTGCCAGGGTTGTAGGGGGTCGAGGCCTGATTCTGCGTGTAGTGAGGGGAGAGAGCTTGTCCAGGGTGGAGGACAGAGATTTATTGTAGATGGACATTGCTTGGTTGGGGCAGGACAGGGGAGAGATTTTGTCATAGAGGTGGTCAGTAGCAGAATAGAGGAGAGAGGAGTTGAAGTTGCGAAAGTTTCTACGGGTGATGGTTAGGCGATGGGAGAGAGAGAGACTAATAAGGTGGTGGTCGGAGAGAGGAAAAGGATTGTTTGAGAAGTTGCATGGAGTGCAGAGGTAGGAGAATACAAGGTCAAGCGTTTTGCCATCAGAGTAGAAGCCTGTACCCATTGCTTCAGGTCAAATGAAGAGGTTAGACTAAGAAGTTTAGAAGTAGCAGGAGTGTTTGTATTAGCAGCGATGTTGAAATCACCAAGAAGGCTTGTGGGAATATCCGAAGAGAGAAAGTAGGGTAGCCAGGCAGAGAACTCTAGGAAAGTCGATAATGGTCCAGGGGGCCGGTAGATCACAGCAATTCTTAGGGAAGTAGGAGAGAATAGACGTATACAGTGGGCTTCGAATGATGAGAGGGAGGAGAGTGAATAACCTGGAAGGTGCTCTGGGGGGATAGGAGGAATCCCACGCCACCTCCCTTGCATCCATTAGGCCTAAGGGAGTGAGTCCAGTGAAGGCCACCCTGGGAGAGGGAAGCAGGAGAAGGGGTGACATATTCGTGGAGCCATGTTTCGGTGAGAGCAAGTAGATTAAAGGAATTAGTGACAAAGAGGTCAGGAACAGCAGTGAGTTTGTTGTAGACAGAGCGGGCGTTCCAGAGGGCGCAGGAGAGAGGGAGGCTGGTGTTGGGAAGAAGAGGAATGGAGACTAAACAAATCTACTGCAGTCACTCTTGCTAGTATCCATGACACGGATAGCAAGCTCCTATTTGATCCTGCAGCTATTAACATAATTTACATTGCTCTAAAAGAGGCTTTACTCCTCCAGGGCCCAATACTACAGGTCTAATCTATATTATCTTGAGGGTATTGAATTTCCTACCCTAGATTCAGATCTGCAACAGTAGTTAGATACCCCAATCACTTTAGAAGGTCCAGCAAGCAATCTATTCTCTACAATCTGAAAACCCTGGGTATGGATGGACGCGAGTTTTTTTTTTAATCCGAATTGAGGCCCTAGCTCCCAGGTTTCACAAGATGCTCTTCGCTACACTAGATGAGGGTTGTCTTCCAGCTATGTCACATCCAATTACTGTAGTACCCAACCCAGGGAGAAATCCAGAGTTGTGCTCTTCTAACAGACCTAGATCACTCCTAAATACAGATGCTAAAATATTCACAAAAAAAAAATAAAAAAAAAAAAAAAAAAAAAAAGTACTAGCTACCCATCTTAAGGTTATGCTTTCTTTAGAAGAGCACAGATATTCACCCCTGATATTGTAGAACAGATATTCCTTTTTTTTGTTTGTTTTTTTTTATTAACTTTCCTCCCCAAGTTACTTTACATTTTCTGGCACACTCCTATTTCAATGTCCAAAACATTTGTTAATAAACTGGAGCAGATTGTTACCTTCTTTATTTGGGCAGGTGGTATACCTAGAATTGCCAAGACTACCCTTCAATTGCCACCCACCGTTGGGGGCTGGGCCCTCCTGTGTTTTCCGAAATATTGGGCTACAGTGCTGGGTACCATTCGTTGGTAGTTCTCTCAGTGGACAATAGCCTGGCAGTCACCCTGGTGGCTGCTCTGATGGGCTCCTTCTCTGAACTAAGTAACTTAGTGTTACAAGGCCCCAACTCTAACCCCAACATAACAGTTCCTATGAAGACCACGTTCTGGGTTTGGAGACAAGTTGGTAACAAACTAGGAGCCTCAGATGTATGGTCCCCATACACCCTACTTTGGTGGAATTCTATGCTTCCACATTTCTGCACCATAACAGACACATCCATCAGGGCCAAACATGGCATTAAAACACTACAAGATTTCTCAAAAGGAGATCTAATTTCTGATTTGATACTTGTACTACCTGTCCAAAAGGATATACTTCTGATGCCTATTGGCTCAGGCATGCGGCCCAAGCTCAATTCGGGTTTTCTGCAGTATTAACCTTCCATGCGGTTGAACACCTGATAGCTGAGAAAGTGATTAAAACCCTCTCTTCTCTATGCAGTTGCCTAGCTCAAGCTGATACTACTCCGAGTATGATAGATCACTTTACACTTATCTAGTGAACTCTTTTTGTCCTATGAAAAATGTATGGCACCTTCAATTGTTGTATTTTTACAAATGTAATAAAAAAAATTAAAAATAAAATTTAAAGTGTTAGTGTATGAGGGTTCAGAATACAGTTAGGCAGAGAGCGGATCCCTCTCTTCCCATGTCAGACTGTGCTCATTGGGGAGGGATCTTAAAGACAAAAAATAAATAAAAAATAAAAAAGGGGGGGGGGGACTACAGCCTGTTCGGCATATCAGCCCTCACCTCCTGCCCCCAATACTACAGGTCACTGACAGGAAATCTCCAACCAGGTAGCTGTGAAGCACCCCCCCCCCCCCTCCGTAGGGCAGACAAAATTCGATGATGCAACTATTGGAGCTTAGAGAAGCAGAGGATTCAGTAGTCAAGGGCAAGTGAGCCTACTTGTCCGAGTGTCTAATGTCTATAGCTGCCTCTTGTACTATGAGATCATTGTGATTAGAGAGAATGTGAACAGACGGTTTAGCCCCTCTACACAAAATGGTTAGTCAATATTTTGATCTGTCAAATCAGCCCAATTTACTGTTTGGTCAGCTTAACATTCTTCATTCGCACAGCCACTGCAAACCAAAAGGACGACAAGACTCAGAATTCAAATTCATTCTCAAAACGGATTTATATTTATGAGAAGATAATAAAAAAATACATTGTACACAGGCTTCCAGAAAGACAAAGTTATGCTGCAAAGAGGACGTCCAAGGAGGCCGCAGGCTGGACAGAAGAAATTTTAGTGCAAATAGAAAGACTGCTGCTTAGTGCTGAGAGACCTCAGGTTTGTTAAATATGAACTGTCTGTTACCCACAGCCTTAAACATTCAGCTATCAATAGATGGAATGTAGTTGGTGAAGCCCGATTAGTGGCTCTGGGTAAGATACAGTTTTGAGACTTGAATAAAGGAGGCCAAGCGTAGTGCACACGGAGTACACAGCAAAAGGATCAAACAAAAGACAGAACATTTCCTGCCTGAAAGGGGAAACCCACTAAAGTAATTCTGACCCCAAAAAACTTCAGCTATTTTAGAATCATCACTAGTGTTAACACTTTAGATAATAGACTGTCAGTGAGAACAAACATTTAGACAATCCCAGAAAAATGGTGGCCTAGATCTCTACTTCTAGGGTGGAACTACAAGTTCTAGCATGCCATGCTGCCTGACAAAGCATGCATGTCGAAGTAGTTCTGCAACAGGTGGAGAGAAAAGAGCAAACCATGAAGGAACCCAAACTTTGTGACTCAAACAATTTGTATGAGTTAAAAAAAAAAAAATATAACTCTAAACAGAAATTGTGACTAAAAAAAAAAAAATAAATAAAAAAAAAAAAAAAAAGTATGAAAACCCAAAATGTATTTGGAGTTTACCATCATGTCTCACTGTACACAGTTTTCCTAAGCAATTTTTTGTGAATCTGTTGCAACATTTCTTACCTGGAGATCCTGCCTGTAACAGCACTTCCTATAGCAACCTAATAATGCCAAGCTGCTGTCTCGCAATTAGAAGCTTAAGCAGCCCAAATAGCTGAAGGAGCACAGGCTGACAATCAGGTTTATCAAATAGGTGGCCAAATGGCCAACTGAAGGACCTTGTACAACAGGCTGCTGTGAATTGCAAGGCAGTGACTCAGCGTTATCGTCTGAAACAGAAAATGCTGGAATTGGCAGATCTCCAGGTTCTAAAATGTTGACAGATTCAAAGAATAAAAATATTTGCTTAAGAAACGGTTTACAGTGAGGCCTGCTGCCAAACATTGAAAAAGTAAATTTAGTGTTCAAATACACTTTAAGATACCCAAACTGACTGAAAAAGGTTTAAAAATATAAAAACTTGAAACTGAAATTGGGACCAAATACAAAATTTCACAAACCTTTAACCTTCTAGTTTAATCGGACCCATTACATAGCTCCCATTGTGTTTTTTTAACCCACATAAAACGACAAACATTTTTGGGTGGACTTGCCAAGCAGGCAATTGATTAACAGTTAGTCTCATGTTACCAAGTGCTTAAAATCTGGACATGTAGCCGAACCGATGCCCAACCTCTCCCTTGCACCTCCCATATATATTTTACCCCCTTCATATTTCACCACGTTACCATCCGGGATCAGACTTAACTTTGCTCTGGTGTCTGTGTTTCATACCAAGAAGAATATAGAACAAGCATTACAAACAAACGTTGAATACGTGGATACAATGACAAGGCAGCAGATTGCAAAAGGCTTTTGACGAAACACTTGCTCTTTTGCTCCAGGTCTAACGCTGGCGTTGCCCTTGTCATATTTCTCAGAGTAGCAATCTCAGGGCTGGACATAGAAGGGCTAATAGGCAAACCTCCTATCCTGGGGGTAGCCCAGCTTGTCCAGGCTAGGGTTAATGGCATACTGGACCATTGGAGGAGGACCGCACATCAATATCAGAACATCATCCCCGGGAGGTGGCATGAAGGTCTTGATCATGTCCTCATTTACGAATCCCTGGCTGTAATCCCATTCTGAAACAAAAAGCAATAGCAGTGATGTTACACTTAAGACTTGGTCACCAATCTAAAAAGATTACCGGTAAAAGCACAGAAAAAAAACAAGTATTTTAAAATTATGACTTGCAGCGTTTTCCTTTTTTTATTCATTTGCAATGTGTCTGAACTAGAAAATGTAACTATAAGAGTCGTCAATTCCCATCACAGCCCCTTACCTCCTTGCATATCAAAGCCATCTCTTACGGTCTTTGCTGGCCCAGTATGTACACACAAACGCTTTCTCATTAAAGTGAAATTCTGATAAATTTAGTTTGGGTGGAAAAATGATTCATTCAAGCAAACCAACCAAGCAGGGGACATCAATTCACAAGATTAAGACCTTCAACTTCTTACTGCAGTCACAGTAAAAAGTAGAACACTACCAATGTTTTCTTTGGTTTTGGACAGAGAGAGATAAGGGTCTGATTGACATATGGAATAGAGCTTGCGCCACCCCTGGACCTGGTATATTAATTACGGAAAGCATAACATTCCGTTTCCACTGAATAGGATTATTCTTATATTCCAAATGCCAGTCTCAAATCAGTTGGGGACACACACACACACACACACACACACACACACACGGTCAAAAGGTAATTGCAGACCCAAAAAATGTGTATTAGATCTATAAAAGTGTAATTAGGCAACCTTGCAGAGGTGGAGATCTAGCTGAACAGCATGGAAGACATTAAATATCACCAAGGTAATAGGTCAGTAGTAGTAGTAGTAATACAGGATTCTGAGGTTAGTAGTAATGCAGATTGTAGGGGTCAGTAGTAATGCAGAGTTCAATGGTAAGTGACAGGGAGTGCATGGGTCAAAAAAGGTATGCAATATACAGGGCAGGGGTCATGAGTAAATAATGCAGAGTTCAGATGAGATGAAGGCTTCTTACTCTCAGGAGCGCGGTCCAGCGTGTACCATAATTTGAAGCGGGAGCTGTAATTGACCTGGATTTCTTCTAATTCATTACGCAACAGGATATCCTTCTCCGTCTGCAATACAACACAAAAACTTAGTCACAGACAGCAATAAAAAAAAAAAAAAAAATTTAGAAGGGTCAGCGCTCCTACCAAAGCCAAAAATAGCACAAACTCAGCAATCATAATGGGAACTATAATGACCCATCAAACTTCCTGTGCCAATACGACTTTCTAAAATTTAGAAGACAGGTCTCTTCATAAGTCACCAGGGGCCATTGTGGAAAATAAATGTGGGTGTGTTTATATTATGAATGCTTTCAGGAAGTCATACATTGCACAGGGCTTGGGGGTTCCCCACTGCCAGCTAGTCACTGATGGAGGCCCAAATCATGTACTTTACAAACCTGGTTAGCAAAGAGCAGATAGCACACTGTAGGGTCAGCTTTGTCTTTCATGATGGCACGGATGAGCTGTAGCATTGGGGTTATTCCTGAGAAAAGAAAGGGAATTGAGACATCAGAGAGAACTGGAAAAAGCGAAAGGAGAAGAAGTAAAAAAGGAAATGTCAAAGAATGGAAAGTAAAAAGGGGGTCAGAGAAGTGAAAAAGAGGGGAGTCATAAGAGGAAAGAGATGAGGGCCAATAAGAAATGGAGAGAACAGGGAAGGTGGCAGTAAGATGAGGGGATGACCAGAGCAGAGGATGGTCAGACGAGAGGACGGGGTAGTCAGAAAAACCTTTACATAGAAATGAGCTCACAGCACTGAATAAAAAGCACAGGTCTAGTGTAAAAAAAAAAAAAAATTTAAAGCCACCACACAAAAAACAAAACCCATAATTGGTTGTTAGTTTCAATGGGACCTTAATACAATAAGGTTAAGGTACTGCATGTAAACCCCCTGATCGTGGGTATACCTGTTCCCCCAGCGATCATTCCCAGGTGTTTTGCCTTCTTCGTAACTGGTGCAGATTTCTTGTCTGCTCGGATCTGGAAACTTCCTGAAAAATGTCAAAATGTATCGTTTTATAAAAAGTGATCAGCATGCCCAGATATGTAAGATTTTGTCAAACTTTCTGACAGCTAAGCTATATAAAAATGTATAGTCTGCAATAAGGGATTTTTAGTGACAAAGGCTGGAAACCTATGTATATTGTCTACTGTATACATTTAAAAAAAAAAAAAAAAAAAAAAAAAGGGAAGAAGAAATCCTTTGACAAAAAGGAGCAATGAAACGTGCATTACCTTTCTCTCCATAGGTCAGAAGACCACTGGGTCCGCGGAACTCAATGGTGTCCCCTATTTGCAACGACTCCAAATACTGTGACATTTTACCTCCATCAGGGAATTTGGGGTGGACATTTTTGAAGTAAATCTGGAATATAAAAAGAACCTCATTTATAGGTTCACACACGCATTTTACAAATTGAAAGTCATTGTTACACTGGGAAACAGGGAAGGAAGGAGGGAAGGAGGGAAGGAAGGGTATACGATAAGAACATTAAACCTATGCATGAGAACAGGTAACCACCCCCTTTCTCTAATAATTTAAAATCTTCCTGCCAATATGCATTTTCAGTTATTGCCTATGGTGATCCAGAAGCATATATTGCTCTTGTAAGAGCTTTATCAATGATCCGATTTTCAGGTGTCATATCATCTACAAATGAAGGGATTGTATTTGTGAGGATGTGGTTTGTAACACTTTACTTGAAGATGCTGCTGGTGAAGAAACACTTTGTGATGATCCAGAAGCAGCAGAAAGTTTTTCTGGAATGAGAACTCTGGAGGAAAAAAGTGACTTACACTTTCATTATAATCCATCATTTAATTCCATAAAGTATTTGTCTTTTGAAAATAAAATTCTCACAATAGTTGCAAGTTTCAGCTTTGCGCTCAGCAGAAATTGCACTGTAAAAAAGGTTTCCAAACTCTAGATGTTGGTCTCACCTGTTTACTGAGAGGAGGAAAACCATCATCCCAACTGTAGGAGGTACAGTTTGACCGAATGTAGGCATACTGAACTGGAGCCTTTCCCTTGCAGTGCCCCCTAGTGGCAGAAATGCATATTTCTCATTTGAGAATTAGAAACGTACAGTGTTACTTGAATTGTATTCCAGGATTTTCTTGTCTTTAGCTGAGGAAACTTACAATAGAGGACTTTGCGTAAGGACTCAAATCTTCAAAGGTTTTAAACAAAAAAAAGACTGCTTTGAAGAGAAAAAGGAGGGAAAAAAAAATTCCCAGTTTTTTATTTATTTATTTTAACAGGCCTACCTGTCTCTACTTCCAGGACAGCCCATGAGAGACATGGAGCTCTACCCACCAGGGCAGGTAACACTTTGCCAAGAGGACTTGAAAAGGAGATCCTCCATGTGCCTCACTCAGTTTACTCGAGAACCTCATGAACACAAAACACAGCATAAACACACTGGACTGCACTGGAAGACTAATGAAAATCGAGTTACTGGAAAGTCTGATTTTCCCCAAGTCACCTTCCTGGACAACTCATGAGACAATATGCAAGAGCTTACTGGGTTAGGGAGGGATGACTTGTTAACAAGTCAAGCCGCTAATGCTTCATAAAAGTAGACAGACAACCAAGCTGCAGCTTTACATCTGGTCAGGCATAGCACTGGCTCTTTGTGCACACAAACTGACAGAAATGGAGGTCTGATTGATAGTGCCTGTAGCTCACCGACTCTGCATGCTGAAGCTATTAGAAACGTTTTTTTGTTTTTTTTTCAAAGTTAACCATCTGATTGAAGTCTCTTCCAAAGGGTCATAGGGAGAGCCTTGTCCTTCAGAGTGCCAAACCTAGGTCCGAGCTATTCTGAAAAAAGACTGCAGAATGGATTGAATAGTTGGAGAGATACTGTGGTGCTCTTGTATCCAAGTGTTAAAAACATTTCAAATCTTTTTGATCGATCGCCAACATGCTTGCAACTGTTCAATAGGGTGCCGATTTCTTGGTCTGTGAAACCCTTATGCCATGTATACACGGGCGGACTTTTCGGCATCAAAGGTCCGACGGTCTTTCGAATGAACGGACTTGCCTACACACGATCACATCAAAGTCCGACAGATTCGTACGTGATGATATACGACCGGACTAAAATAAGGAAGTTGATAGCCAGTAGCCAACAGCTGCCCTAGCGTCGGTTTTCGTCCGTCAGACTAGCATACAGACGAGAGGATTTATCGACCAGACTTGAGTCCGTTGGAAAGATTTGAAACGTTCCAAATCTAAAGTCAGTCTGATTTTCGACCGAAAAAGTCAGCTGCAGGTCCGATGAAGCCCACACATGGTCGGATTGTCCGACGGATTCGTCCCGTCGGACCAGTCCAGTCGAAAAGTCCGCCCATGTGGGATGTAGATCTGGTCCCTAGGACAGCAGATCCAGTCTCATTTGTAACATGATAGGCGGAAACGAGAGAATAATGAAGTGAAAACTATGGTCTCTGGGCCCAGTAAGGAGTGATTAGAATTAATTTTTTCCCCCCTAACAAACTACCTTTAGAACGTCCAGCAGAAGCCTGATCAGGGGAAAGACCTACCTGAGCTTGTAGGTACAAGGCTTGGCCAGAGCATCCACTGCTTTTGCCAGGTCCAGAGGGAAGAAAATGCTGTTTATTTTCCTGCAAAGGAAGTATCTACAACTGATCCCAAAGCTGTTATGGCAGAAAACCAGTTACACTTACCGGTAACGGTGTTTCTGGGAAGTCTTCCAGGACGGCACCCTGAGAGATGACTGGTCCACCTGACAGGAAACACAATCAATCGGTTAAAGGCCCCCGCCCCTCCCGATGCTCCTCAGTTGTGACAAAGTATTGACCCACACCAGTGCACGAGAGTGAAAAACATAACCACCACCACACTCTAAACATTACATCTTTCCTAAATAGAACGGGTGGGAAGTAGGCCTGTCGTCCTGGAAGACTTCCCAGAAACACCGTTACCGGTAAGTGTAACTGGTTATTTTCTCAAGTCGTCTTCCAGGACGGCACCCTGAGAGAAGAGCAAGTAGCTCAGGCCTACCTTTAGGGCGGGACCACCGCTTGCAGGACTTTCCTGCCAAATGCCAGGTCCTGAGGAGATAGTAACTCCACTCTAATGCCTCAGGAACGTGTTCTGGCTTGACCATGTAGCGGCTCTACATATCTACTCCACCGAAGCTCCGGCCCTTTCCGCCCAGGAGGCTGCCAGAGATTGCGTGGAATGCGCTCTAAGATTTCTAGGAGACGCTTTACCCGACTGCTCATAGGCTAACGAAATAGTATGCTTAATCCATCTGGCTATAGAAGCCCTGGATGCCTGTTGGCCCTTCTTTTGGCCAGAGAAATTAACTAAAAGATGGCTGGACCTTCTGAATTCCTTAACCCTTTCTAGGTAGGATAATAAACAGCGTCTGATGTCCAGACAATGAAAAGAAACTTCCCCTTCACTTTTGGGGTTACTACAAAAGGAAGGCAGCACCACTTCTTGAGTCATATGGAACTTTGATGCTACCTTAGGGAGGTACAGGGGGTCCTGCCTAAGTATAACCCTGTCCTCGAATAAAGAAAAAATGGTTCTTTAATAGAAAAAGCCTGAATGTCACCTACTCTCCTAGCTGAGGTGATTGCGAGTAAAAAGGCCAACTTAAAAGGTCAGGATCCTAAGGGGGATCTGATCTATTGGTTCAAATGGGGCCTTTGTTAACCCCTCCAGTACTAGTGTAAGGTCCCAAGGAGGGCACCTGGACATTCGAACAGGGGACAACCTCTCCCTGACCAAGAGAAATCTCTTGATCAGGGGGTGTAATGCCAAACGTTTCTCAAGGAAGCAGGATAAGGCTGAAACCTGCGCCTTAAGGGTCTTGGTTGCCAAACCTAGATCTGCTCCATCCTGGAGAAATTCTAAGATAGCAGGGATCTCTCCTTTAGAAGTCCCTCTCTGACGCCAGCGAGAGAAAATCGCCCAGGTCTTGGCGTAAATACGCCTTGTGACTGGCTTTTACTAAGGAGCAGTGTATCCACTACTCTGTCCGACAGTCCCTTCTCCTGCAGTTTCCGTCTTTCAAGAGCCAGGCCTTCAGCTTGAAGAAGCTGGGGTCTGGGTGGCGGACTGGACCCTGAAGGAGAAGGTCGCCCCGGACAGGGAGGTGAAGCGGTGGGGCTATGGACCAACCCTGCAGGGTTGGAAACCAGGCTCTCTTGGGCCACCAAGGGGCTATTAGGTTCAACTTGTTTTCCGAGAGTAACAGTTTTTGAAGGACCCTCGGAATTAGTACCAGAGGGGGAAAGGCATAGGCCAGTTGGAAGTCCCAGACCTGTGCCAACGCGTCTATCCCCTCTGAGCCTCTCTCTCGAGCAAGGGAAAAGAATCTCTTTACCCTTCTGCTTTTCCTGCGGGCAAAGAGATCCATCTCTGGAATGCCGAATTGCCGACTTACCAGGGAAAAGACCTCTGGATTCAGTTCCCATTCCCCCTGCAGAATTGGCTGCCGACTGAGGTAGTCTGCCTCTACATTTAATGTCCCCTTTAGGTGGACTGCGGAGATGGAAGGAATCCGACTTTCCGCCCAGGACAGGATCTCTGCAGATAGGGATAGGAGTGTTGTAGATCTGGTACCCCCCTGATGATTCAGAAACACCACTGCCGTGGCATTGTCTGACAAGACCTGCAGCTCCTGGCCGCTGATCCTTCCCTCGAAAGCCTTTAGTGCTTCTCCTATGGCCAACAGCTCTCGAAAGTTGGAGGAGGCCCTTCTTTGTTCTGAATTCCAGGACCCCTGAGCTATTAGATCCTCTAGGTGGGCTCCCCACCCCCAGGAACTTGCATCTGTAGTTAACCTGAGAGGCTGAAGTTGGCTCCAAAAGGAGGCCCCCTTGAAGCCTCTGAGGAAGGAGCCACCAGTGAAAGGAGTTCTTTACTTCGACCGGAATGGCTCTCTCTATGTCCAGAGAGTCTTTTTCTGTCCCAAGAGGATAGAAGAAAGTGCTGGAGGGGCCTGGAGTGTAGCTGTGCCCAAGGAACTGCTGGGATAGCTGTCTTCATTAGACCCAGAACTCTCATGATACCTCTGTAGGAGATGGTGCGTGCCTGTAACAGCGACCTGACCGCTGATATGAGGCCCTCTACCTTGCCCTGAGGTAGAATTAACTTTTGCTCTGAGGAGTCCACCAGGAAACCTAGATACAACCTTGTCTGAGCAGGAGGAGTCAGCGAGGACTTTTCCCTGCTGACAATCCATCCCAGGTCTTCTAAGGTCTGCATTACTCTGGATAGATCCAGAAGTAGTTTATCCCGATTTAGACTGTAAATCAAAATGTCGTCTAGGTAGGGAATCAACGCCACTCCCTGGAGGTCCAAAAAAGCCACCACCTCTGCCATGACCTTTGTGAAGTCTCTCGGACTGGATGCCAGTCCAAAGGGGAGGGCTGTGAACTGCCAGTGTTGCACTCCCACTCGAGAGGCAATTGCAAATCTCAGGAAGCTTTGATGGCCCTGAAAAATGGGGACATGAAGGTAGGCGTCTTTTAAATCTAAGGTCACCATAAACACATCTTTGAGGAGATGTCTCCTGAGAGAATAGACACTCCATGCGGAACTTCTTGTAACGAAGAAAAACATTTAGGTAATAAGACGATACCTTCCTGGGGGTTTTGGTACCACAAAAATGTGGGAATAAAACCCCTGACCCCTGACTGGCCAGCTCTTATATTCTGAAGGATTCCTACCACCTTGCAGGGATCCCTGGGAAGGTAGGTCACGAGAAACCTGGGGGGTCGAGGGGAGAGAAACTCCAATCTGTAACCCTCTCTTATGATCCGAAGAACATAGGGACTTGGGGTGATCCTTTCCCACTGAGGGGCAAAGTCTGCCCCCTACCGGAAAGTCATTTGGGGGTCTTGTAAACTGACTTCTGGCTGGAAAAGAGAACGCCAGTCTTTTGTGTCTTTTCCTGCGCCCAAACGTCTATTAGGGGAGACCTTTTTCTCAGAGAAGCGATTCTTTGCCGGGGGGCCACGAAAAAAATGCTTCCTCTCTCTCCTAGGTTTGGTAGGAAATTTCTTCCCCTTCTCAGTAGATCTGGCTAAAGCCTGATCTAGGCCAGCACCAAAAAGGAGCGTCCCTTCAAAAGGGAGACCACAAAGATGGGTCTTGGATGAGCTATCCCCATCCCAGATCTTAACCCAGAGGGCTGGCCTGGCTGAATTTAGGAAGGCACCTGTCTTAGCGGTTGTACGCACTGTCTCCACCACAGCATCTGCTAAATATGCGACAGCATTCCCTATGACCTCCAGAGAATCCAGGACCTCCCTGGATTTGGAGGTTCGGGATACGTGGTCCATTAATTTACAGACCCACGTGTCGGCATTCCTTGCTATGCAAGCTGAGGCCAATGCAGGGCTCATAACTGCAGCGTTCGCTTCCCAGGCTCTGCGTAGAATGGTTTCTGCCCTGCGATCCATTTGATCCTTTAGGTTACCAGTATCTTCGAAGGAAAGATCCGACTGCTTAGAGGCCTGTGCTAAGGAGGGGTCTAGTCTAGGAGTTTTGAAAAATCTTTCCTCATTCTCCTCGGAGAAGGGGCATCTACGGTTCCAGGTTTTATATTTTAGAAGCCTTCTTTCTGGTTCTTTCCATTCCCTTAAGATGACTTCCTTAAGGGAGGAATGTACTGGAAGGACCCTGGCCTGAGGTTTAATCAAGCCTCTATACATCCTATCCTGAGCAGACACGTGTGCAGCAGGCTCTTGAATCTCTTCTGAGGCATAAATAGCTTTCAGAAGATCTTCCATGTCGTCGGCAGAAAATATATGTATGCTAGACCTGGATTCCTCCCTCCCATCCTCCTCTTGGCTGTCCACCACCCCTTCATCAGAAACCTCCTGATTAGGAACTTCTGAATCACACTCTTCCTCGGAGTTGTGGGGGAGTGGGTACTTCAGTACATCCGCCCGATATCTCCTAGAGGAGGCAAAGCTCTCCTGGAAAGAGGCATCCTTACTAGAATGAGCCTCTGAATCCCTAGGCTTAAGGGTGGCCTGAAAAGATTAAGGTGGACAGCATCTCAGTTTGCATGGTAAGGAATTCCTTCATCTGGGATGTCTCCTTCCCTGTCAAATTCTGTATGCATTTAAAACAGAAGGGTTTTGGATGATCTGGGGGTAACCTGTCATTACAGTTCCCACATCTTTTAGAGTGGGTGGAGGATTTCACAGGACGGCTGGCAACCTCACGGGCAACAGCATCAAAACACACAGGCATACACTGAGAATCAGAGGAGAAGAGTTGGGGTACCCTCCCCCTCTAAACCTCCGAAGGCCGGTCAGACTCACCCCCTGTGGTCTCTTCCATGGCGGCAGACCCTGCAGGTCTCTCCATCTCATGTTCCATGCTACTTCCCCTGGAGGTGCTGCATACAGGAACGCAGAGGAGACATGGGCGCCTGTTCCCTGTGGCTTTTTATATCCTCTGTATGCTGGCTGTATCGCGCCACCGCCATCTTGCCGAAGACCGGAAGTGATACTGGACAAAGGTCACTTCCTGCTGCAGCCTTCCCACTTCCTCCTCTTGATGTCATGATCTCCAGGAAAATGGCGCCGAGCTACACTCAGCAGAGGAGAAAAAAGCTCTCCATGCAGAGATTCTTACTGCGCGACCCCCTTGAACGGTCGTTCTGGTCGGCGGGCGGACGGACGGACGGCAGCCCTGGCCAGACCCCAGAATGGGTCCCAGGGTCTTTTAGCCATTAGAAGGAAAACCACCAACTCCTGCCATTGCATGGCCACCGCACAGGTACGGAAGGGGAACAGGAAATTTGGCCCCTGAAGTTCTGGGTACACCACCGTACCCAGGGTTCTTCAGCACCTGGGGGGGGCTTTGGCAGTCTCTTCTATGGGAGAAGCACAGTCACCGCCCAGGTCCTGCTCCTGCTCCCTCCCCCCTGAGAAATGGATTTGGGAAACCCCCTAGGAAGGATGAGAACCATCCGGCCAGACCCAGCGGCTCCCCAGGCATTTGGTCCGGCTCCCAGGGGGAGACCACCAGCCCCAGGCCTTTAGGTCAACAGAAAAATAACAAACTGTTTCGCTGTGGGGAAACACAATCAAAAACTGAGGAGCATTGGGAGGGCGGGGGCCTTTAACCTCTTGATTGATTGTGTTTCCTGTCAGGTGGACCAGTTATCTCTCAGGGTGCCGTCCTGGAAGACGACTTGGGAAAAAATACATTTCCCAATTCAAAAACCTCTCCTTCTGCCTAACCTGCCAATGTCTAGGGGAGAACATACATACAGTTGTGCTCAAAAGTTTACATACCCTGGCAGAATTTATGATATCGTAGCCATTTTTCAAAGAATATGAATAACAAACTTTTCACTCATGGTTAGTGTTTGGCTGAAGCCATGTATTACCAACTGTTTTTAAAATCAGAATGGCAACAGAAACTACCCAAAAGACCCTGATCAAAAGTTCACATACCCCAGTTCTCAATACCATGTATTGCCCCCTTTAACATCAATGACAGCTTGAAGTCTTGTGGTATTTGTGGATGAGGCTTCATCTTCTCAGATAGTAAAGCTGCCCATTCCTCTTGGCAAAAAGCCTCCAGTTCCTGTAAATTCTTGGGCTGTCATGCATGAACTGCACATTTGAGATCTCCCCCAGAGTGGCTCAATGATATTGAGATCAGGAGACTGAGATGGCCACTCCAGAACATTCTCTTTATTCTGCTGTAGCCAATGACTGATCGACTTGCCCTTGTGTGTTTTGGATCTTTGTCATATTGGAATGTCCAAGTACGTCCCATGCACAGCTTCCTGGCTGACGAATGCAAATGTTCCTCCAGTATTTGATAGCATACTGCATTCATCTTGCCATCATTTTTGACCAAATTCCCTGCGTCTTTGTAGCTCACACATCCCCAAAACATCAGCAATCCACCAGTGTTTCACAGTAGGGATAGCATACCTTTCATCATAGGCCTTGTTGACTCCTCCAAAAGTAGCGTTTATGGTTGTGGCCAAAAAGCTAAAATTTTGGTCTCATCACTCCAAATGACTGTGCCAGAAGGTTTGAGGCTCATCTCTGCTGGTTGGCATATTGTAAGCAGGATATTGTGGCATTTGCGTAGCAATGGCTTTCTTCTGGCGACTTGACCATGCAGCCCATCTTTCTTCAAGTGCCTCCTTATTGTGCACACACAACAGCCACACCACATGATTTCAGAGTCCTGTATTTCACCTGAAGTTATTTGTGGGTTTTTCTTTGCAGTTGTGGCTGAAATTTTAGTTGGTCTACCTGATTGTGGTTTGGTTTCAACAGAACTCCCCATTTTCCACTTCTTGATTAGAGTTTCAACACTGCTGATTGCCATTAAATTCCTTGGATATCTTTTTATAACCCTTTCCTGTTTTATACAGTTCAACTACTTTTTCCCACAGATCCTTTGACAAACCCTTTGCTTTCCCCATGACTCACTGAATGAGAGAAAATGATAAAAAATTTATATATAATATATATATATATATATATATATATATATATATATATATATATATATATATATATATATATATATATATATATATATATATATATAAACAGATCACAAACCTTTGTGTCAACTTCTGTGCATGATATCAGGCCAAAATCACCAGGGTATGTAAACTTTTGATCAGAGTCATTTGAGTAGTTTGTTGTGATTACGATTTCAAAAGAGTAAACACAGTTGATTAATAAATGGCTTCAAACACTAGCCATGAGTGAAAGAAATGTTTGTTTTATCATTCATATTCTTTGAAAAATGGCCAAGAAATCAAATTCTGCCAGGGTATGTAAACTTAAACACACTAAGGAAATCCGAGTCCCCTTCAAAATGTACTGCTGATCTTGGGACCAGATTGCCTCTTGCCCAAGAGGAAATCTTCCACTGTACTCTTAAACGCTGACTTTGTGCCCACCTGCTTGTTTATATGTCAGTCGTTATATTGTCAGAGAACCTGAAGATGGTGGCCTCTGACATTCTCAAAAGACTGCCAGTGCTGTTCACATCCATAAGTTCCCTCCTGTTCGTGGAGGCTCTGGTTTGGACCACTGACCCTGGGCCATGAGGTCCCCCAGATGAGCTCCCTAACCCCAGGAGCTTGAGTCTGGTCATCCTCAAAAATTGCCCATGCCAAAGGCTAACCCTGTGCGAAGTGAACCCGGGATCTCCACCACCAGAGGAAAGGTCTCACCCTGATCGGAACCCAAACCAGGCCGTCTACAGAGTCTCTGGAGTCATCCAAAATCCTCAGCAGGAATAATTAAAGAGGTTCTGGTGCAAGCGTGTCCAGAGCATAGCTAGGATGCATGAAGTCGTGATGCCCACAACTGCCATGATCTTCCTTATTGAGAGCAAACTGTTCTGCTGCAGAAATGCTGTCTCCCGGGCTACCTTTCATATCTTTTCCTCTGAAAAATAGTCTGTATAGTGGAATGGTGTAGCCCAAAAACATCACCACTTGTGATGGGACCAGGTCTGATTTTTCTAAATTTATATGCCAGCCCAGGGTGCAGTGTCAGTACTGGGTGACCTGAATGTCCACAAAGAGCTGATCCCTAGCAGAAGCGAATGAGATTGTCCAGGAAGGGTACTATAGAGGTTATTCTAGGTGCAATGGAGTCAATGCTTCCCCCAAAACCTTTGCCGAACTCCTGACTCCCATCTCCACTGCCATTCACAAAAACGTTAAAACTTGGGTTGATCGGGACATGCAGGTATGTGTTCCTCAGATCCAGAGTAGCCATAAAACACTCCAGCTGCAGAATTCACCAAACCAAAAAACAAGGAGTCCATGCAAAACTTTGTATTTTATGGCCCTGTTGAGGTCTGAGATTCAATCAGGCGCAATTTGAGGGCTTCCTCACTAAGACGTGGGAATAAAATCTCTGCTCCAGAACTGGCACCAAGACATTCTGATCGAATAATTCACCTACAAAGACATAAGGCTTTGGCCTTAAAAGGGTCCCTGGGAAGTCTTGTGACCAAGTAGGTTGAAGGCAGGTGGGATAAAAACTCCAGTCTGGGGGGGGCGCGTGGCCAGCCGTTGTACCGAGCAGACGTGAGAGACAGGAGCTCCTACATTACGGACACCCTGCGTGAATAGCAGCTTCCAGCAGCCCTGTCAGGATCTCTGAGTGGTCCCCTGTGTCTCCCAGCCTCTCGGGGTACCACCTGGAGCGGCAATCTTTCCTGGACCATCCCTCCGAGTAATAGGCCGTGGCTCCGGCCTATTCTCGTGGAGCAGCGACCATCTTGCTCCACCCGGCAGCAGTACCGACATCGCCACCTGGGGTCTCTGGCTCTCCTGCGGCCATCTCCCTCCGTACAAGCCGTTTGACTGTTCAGCATAGCACCCATGGCCGGCGATCCATGAGATACCGCTCCTGTATTGTCCGGAATCAACATCAGAACAGGTGAGAGGCGGCCATCTTGCTGCACCCAGGCACACATCAGCAGCCTCCCTAGCTCTCCTGAGCCAGATAGACGCCCTGCCACACACCAGGAATACCCCACCATACAGAGCAAGACTGATCAAAGATCACAGGGGTCCCATCGACATCATTAGCGCTGATGGCAGCAGAGACCTTGTCCCAATAGCCACGTGCAGCAGCCATCTTGCTTCACCCGACAGCAGAGATACTGGGGCTTTTCTATTCCCCCTGCATCTGGATTGCCTCATACAAATTCAGTAGCACCACCCAGCATATCTGCTTGCAAGATATAGCCCTTATCAAAGTACCTCCTTTATCTCTGCCTCAGGAAGTGCAGTTCTCAATAACATTCATAGGAGCAGCGGCCATATTGCTACACCCCACCAATATTGGTCTGCTTCCCCTGAATCCTTTTCTGGTGTACTTGAACCCTGCACTGACAGGGCTTCATAGCCCCCTCATTTGCCTATTTGTACCCCCTCAGCAGGGTGGAAGTTCATCACTACCCTTAACATAAGCAGAAGGGGATAAAATAAGTTAAGGCGGAGGCGTGGCCTACAAATGGCGCTAAACAGACATGTTTGAGAAGAGCTTCGTCCATCCTTCTCCCCCACCTTACAGCATACACCAATTCAATATCCCATGCCTCTGGCTTACGCCCGGAAACCCTCTCGGTCCATATTACTGTCATCCCCAAACCCGACAAGGACCCCACCCTCTGTGGTAGTTATAGGCCCATCTCTCTTAAATGTAGACACCAAACTTTATGTCAAAGTCATAGAAAATAGGTTACTCCCTTTACTTCCCAGGTGGGTATCTGCAGACCAAACAGGTTTTATACCCAACAGGGCAGCCAGAGATAACTCCCTACGTTCCCCATCTCTGATTCACCATGTTCGCAAATATTCCCAGCCCACCCTCCTCCTCTCAACAGATGCTGAAAAAGCATTCGATAGGGTGGACTGGGAATATCTCAAGACGACTCTCCGTTACTTTGGCCTAGGCCCCAAGATGTATCACCACATCTCTTCCCTGTATTCCAACCCATGGGCACAAATTCATATAAATGGACCCCTTTACCCTACACAATGGAACCAGACAAGGTTGCCCCCTTTCTCCCCTCCTTTTTGCCATTTCCCTGGAACCCTTTCTGGCCACAATTAGACATAACGATAGTATACATGGCATCCGAGTAGGAAATAGATACCATAAATATGCAGCTTATGCTGATGACATTTTATTTTTTATCCAACAACCATGCATCTCACTCCCAAACTTAATGTCAGCTTTTTCTGATTTCCAAACATTATCCAGCTTTAAAATTAATCTAACCAAATCCGAAATACTAAATGTTAATATCCCCCAATCAGTAGCCGACCAATTGAGACCTCTTTTTCCCTTCCGTTGGGAATGCAAAAGTATGAAATACCTTGGTATACACCTTACCCCCAGTCTCCACTCCCTCTTCAAACAATTACATTCCCCTCCTGAACAGTATTAAAATAGATCTTCGAAAATGGTCCACACTAAATCGCATTCCTGGCTAGGCAAAGTCATTATTAAGATGAATATTCTGCTCCGGATTCTTTTCATCTTCCAAATGATTCCCATGGGTGTCCCTAGAGGATTTTTTACCCTTCAGACCATGATCGCCTGTGTCATTTGGAGAGATGGCCACCCTAGAGTTTCCAAAGCGGTACTTTTCCGCTCCAAACACACTGGGGGGTTAGCACTCCCAAACCTCAAAGCTTATTATCATGCTGTAATATTGTCACGCATCACAGACTGGAAATATGCCTATACCTCTAAAATATGGGTGCAGTTAGCATATACTCTTTGCGGCTCAGACCTTTCAATGACCCCTTGGATATCACGTTCCTCCTGGAACCTCTCTCAAAACACCTCGCCCCTCCATCCTCCCTAGATGTCTGGGATGGCCTACCTAAGAAATATTCCTAGTCGTATGATTCTCCTCTAATGCCACAACTACATCAGAATTATTTTCTTCCAATCTCCATGGATCCAGGCTTTCAATCATGGGCACCAGAGGGCCCCCTCTTACTACACCATATCCTCCGTTCGAATAACCTCAAACCTCTTTCGGAAATCTTAGGCCCCAAACCCATCTCTTTCATGGATAAATGGAGATACAACCAAATTAATCTATACTATACTCCTTTTACTTCAGTATCTAATGTTACTGTTGATCCTGGACCATTTATTTTATGACTATATGTCATTGGGTGTACAAGTGTCCGATTACCTTGATTCTCTGACTGTTTATATAATGACGCTTTTCGTGTTGTTCATACCTTTTATGTTCTTGCATAATTGTTCTTACTAAATAAAAAGATATTACACACACACACACACACACACACACACACACACACACACACACACTCCAGTCTTTAACCTCTTGACTATACTTTATACTCCCCACCGGGAGTATAAAGTCATCAGAAATTGCTGAGCCGCTGAGGTAAAGATAACTTCCCCCCCCCTTACGACTGCTTCAATGCTTCTTCCAGCTACACCAGACCTTTTCAAAATTTTTGCAGGCAACCTCTACATAGGTATGTGGCTTTATAAAATGGTAGCGCTGCATTTACCAGACCTTTCCATGTTGTAGGGAAAGGGATGTGGATTTCTTCCAATGCAACAAGATTGCCTTACGGGTGTAAAATATATGCTCAGTAGCATTCTATGTGCTACTGTGTTGGCTAGGGCCTCCACCAAACCAGACAGACACCGGAATAGACGGGGGGGGGGGGGGGGGGGGAACCAAAAAAAAGAGTCAGTGTCCTTAACAAGTTAAGCAATGCAAAAAAAAGTGTTGAATTCATTGACAAATAAATGTGTAAAATCCGATGGGGGCAAAAAATAAAAATAAAAAAATTAGTACAGCACCAGCACTCCGCAGATAAGGAATGGTAGATAACTGTCAGTTGGTGTAAAGTATATGAGGAGGAACTTCTATGAAATCACTCTATCCTTGGCTGACACCAAGTGCTGAAATGGATAGTCGCACGTCACCCCCCATAGGTCCAGAACATCAGCAATCCACTGCATTCTACAACGCTCAGCGTGGGAAGGGACTGGGAACAACACTTTATAAACTGCAGACAAAAGGTTTACACAGAGTCAGAGCAGGCGAGTTATTAAAGTGAGTGATCCAAAACTGACAAAAAAAAAAAAAAAAATGCATGTCAAAATTGCAAGTACCGAAATGGGTACAAGTTTGGAAGGGCATACTTGGTCATGAAGTTGTCTGCCCAGACTATGGAGGTTTATTTAGTAAAACTGGAGTGTGCAAAATCTGGTGCAGTTCTGCAGAGAAACCAATCAGCTTCCAGGTTTTTGTCAAAGCTTAATTTACCAAGTTAGAAGATGATTGGCTACCATATACAGCTGCACCAGATTTTGCACTCTCCAGTTTTAGTAAATCAACCCCTATAGCTCCAACAATTTTCACCCCTTTATTGGCCCATATGGCCAGGTTCGGAAGCTTGAGTAAGTGGGGTAGTTGCAGATTCAGCTAAAGTGGAGAACTAGGTAATATATATGTACCCCTTATAGCATATTTTCAGGGATTGCCCCCATGCTCTCATGGTCAATTTCATGGTACCAGTAATGCAATGTGCTGCTAGGGGATTTCTAAAAAGTATGTCAAACCCTCTTAAGGGCCAGTCAGGGCAGCAACCAGCACCGTGGCTGCATCCTCTTCCCCCAGTAACCACCTGCAGGCAAAGACCATTTCTCCAGCCAAGAAGAACTTATTGAAGTCAGGCAGTGCCAGGCTGCCCTGACTCAGGGGTTCCTGCAGTGCCCGGAGTCCGATTCTAGGGTGCAAGGATGACCAGATAAAGGAGCGGACTAACCCATTAAGTATTTTAAATTAGTCAAAACCCTCAGTAAAATCGATGCACTGGTTATGACTGTCTACTCACATTTCCAGTCTGTTGGGAACAACCCCTTCCAACTTGCTCAACGAAAGTGGATGGTGCTGTTCCCAAACTGAGGGTTGGGAGGAGGCCTCAGAAGTCTGTTTTCAGGATATAAACATTTAAGTTTATACACCTGCTCAATTAGCCCGTATGGAATTTCACCCTGCTGCAGATTGTCCTCACTGTGGTTCTATGGGAGCTGACCTTGCACACATGTTCTGGACTTGCTCTACCATGTCAACTTATTGGAAGGATATTTTCTTTTTTGATAGTGCTCTCCATGTACCTGTACCCCAGACTCAAGATGTAGGACTGTTGGGTATTCTGAATGACACACGCTTGAACCCCAATTCATATGTTACCGTTTTATGCCAAAAAGTTAATCTTTTTAATGTGAAAAAATGCTGCCGCACCCTCAGTACAGCAACTTTATCGTACAGTAAATAAAGACCTACCCGTTTTTCAAGCCAATTTGTAAGGGTCAGGCTTGCCCTAATAAGTTCTTCAAAATCTGTCAGCCATGGCTTGATATAGCGGATTCCTTCTGGAAGGACGTTCCGCCATCTCAACAATCATAACTCTACGAATGTGACACAATACACCTACTCTGTTGGTTTGTTGATACCATGCTATGAGCTTCTTGGCTCTCCTGCTCAATGGTGAGGAAGAGGGGGGGGGGGGGTTATGAGTGTCGTATGATTGATCTTGGTTCTCTATAGAGTACATAGAACAAAAAAGGGAATCTTCTGGGCTCTGCAGTCCAATAATGACATTCCTGGTAAGTATATGTTCTATTATCCCCTGTTAAAAAGGTATCTGAGCTACATAAAACTGCCGTTTAGTTGCCTTTGTAGGCTTGTTGGTTGCCTTAAGCGTAATTTTGTAATGCTTGTAATGTTTTTGTGTAATAAGAAAAAAAACAAAAAAAAAAAAAAAAGCGAACATCTTTGCAAAAATAAATACATTTTGAAGAACAGGGTATCCATACTGGGGTAGGGCTGCAACTAACGATTTTCATAATCGATTAGTTGGCCGATAAATCGATTAATAACCTTTAAAAAAAAAAAAAAAAAAAAAAAAGAGTGGTGTATAATGTTAATATGTAAAGTTTTTAAAAAAAGGCAATTTATTCTTAAATATATCTCTATGCAATGGTAAATATAAATAACCAATAACCAACTATATGGTAAGGGAGCAAAATATCTAATTCACTCAGAGAACAGACAGAAGAGATATACTGTATATACTATTAGAGAAGATACTGTATAAACTGTTAGAGAAGAGATATACTGTACATACTATTAAAAGGGTGAATCTGATAAATATCAGCCTCAGAGATCAAATGTCTTCCTTCAAAAAAAATAAATAAATAAAATTTCATTTTAAGAACGTTCATTCAATTTTCTAATCTTTAGTGGGGTCAAATCGACATTCATTTTCAACCACAGTGACGGGAAAATGTGGAAATAGAAACCTTCTTGGTCAAAGGAATTTTCAGACAGTGTATGTGGTTTTCGTTCAGAAATTACATTCATTTTAAAAACAGAATGTTAAAAACAAGTGAAAATTTCAAACATTCTTTCATTCAGCGAATGTACAAAGATTTTTGTCTGAATATTCTCGTCTGAAAATTGATCTGTGTGGCCAGCATAAGGCTCGCTACACACCTATGCAGTTTGGTTTTGATCTGTTTGTGGTGCTTTTTGCTGTGCGTTTTGATTTTTGCATTTTTTTTTTTTAGCCATTTTGTTGTTGGGCAAATTAAAAAACACAAATTGCTGCAAAAACACATTAAATGCTTTTCTGCAGCTTCTCTATTGAAGTATATTAAACCAACAAAGCACCGTTTTTGCTTTAAAAAATAAAAAGTCCGTGACCCTTTCCAAATACGCAGCGGCTGAAAAAAGCATAGATATGAACGTGTCCAATGGGAAACCATGTTAATGAACTGCAGTGCGCTTCTGCAAAAAAAGCACCAAAAAAAACAGATGTGAACCAGGTCTAAGAGGTTTAGTAACATAATGGAGTTAAAAAAAAAAATAAAATTAGCCCTTTATAGTACAAAAAAAAAAAAAAAAAAAAAAAAAAAACTGAGGGGTTCATTTTTTACTGTAGAACTGTGAAAGTAACATCTACAGTAGCTATTTGCGCTTTTTGTACTATAAAGGGCTTGTTTTTTTTTTTTTTTTAACCCCATTATGTTACTGGCCGATCAATCAACTATGAAAATAGTAATCAATTTCATAATCGATTAGTTGTTTCAGCCCTATACTGGGGTATGACCCAGGTAATAGAGGAAAATTGGGAAAGCTTTTATTTTTAGTAAATTTATCCTACCAATTAAAGCGAAGACCCCCCGCCATTCATCTATCTTGTTTCATCATGGTAAGCAAAAAGGCATTAAGTTGAGGGCTTTATAATCTGAGACAGACAATAAATGAACCCTCCCACCAGATAGGTCAGCTCAGTCACTTATTTCAAAAAGGTAGATCAGAGTCCACTGCAATATGTATATCAGGGTCGAACTGGAGAATAGATGACTTAGCCCAATTCAACTTTTACCCGGTGTATCTAGTGAACTGATCAGAAATCCCAGAGTACGCTCATAAAAAAGGGAAGGGGAGGTGTCACTTAACAGGAGTATGCCATCAGCATATAACACTAAGCTACTGACAGCAAGTTGTACATTACACCTGTGCCTTCGGGGTGCATGAAAAAGCCATTTTTATCAATTGTACAAGCCAAACTGTGCGCACGCGCGCATAAGCCCGAAGGGAACCTTACGTAGGGTAAACATTACTAGTAAACTGACATCATACAATATATAGGCAGAACACTGTGGTACCCTGACCACCACACCTACAGGGGTTTGTACATTGACATCATTCCAAAACCATGATATGGAGTTAAATGTAAAGAGATCTTGCGCAAATAAAGTGCAATGATAAGCAGTGATCAAAGTGCAATCTTCATAACAAGTGAAAATCAAGTGGAAGATTTGAACACCTTGATTGATTTCTTTTTGGAGAACTATTTTATACACTTATTCACTCATTTTACTATATTGCACTGAACTGGACACTAATTTTTTTGCATATTCTTTTTTATGCTCTTTCGTGAAGCTACTACCCATTGCACTTAATGATTTTCACTTGTTATGAAGATTACACTTTGATCACTGCTTATCATTGCACTTTATATATTTGCGTGAGATCACTTTACATTTATCATTGATTTGTGTGTATTGTGAACACTTTGTCTGTTTATTTCATCGTTTGTTGGGGTTAGACATATTCACTCATTACTCCCAGTAGTGCAAGGGACAATTTTACACTTTTTATGATATGGAGTTGCCCCCATCACATCCTCCACTCTTCTGGGAAGGGATTCTACAAGATTTTGGATTGTGTCTGAGGGACTTTTTGCCCATCCAGCCAAAACATTTGTGAGGTTAGGTGCTGATGCTGGATGAGAAGACCTGGCTCACAATTGGCATTCGATTCATCCCAAGTGTGTTCAGTAGGAGTTGAGATCAGGGCTTCGAGTGGGCCATAACATTTCTCCATACCAAACGGGTCAAACCACATCTTTATGCAGCCGGCTTTGTGCAAGGGGGCAGTGTCATGCTGGAACAGAACGGAACAGAACAGGGTTGCTCCTTAAAAGGAGAAGTACAGCCAAAGCTCATTTGGCTGCACTTCTCCAGTGGATCACAGGTCCAGGCTTTGGCAAGATCGCAACCATATGGTCAGGATCCAGCCACATGTCTGGACCAGCACCCAGGTCAGTCTCTCAGCAAACCGCTGAGAGCCTGAGCCAGCCACTCCCTCCCCTCCACAGCCCAGTACTCCGACAGTCAGCGGCTCTCTGCTCGGGGAGCTCTGAGAACCGAGCTATTGACGCAGTCTGATCATTTAGTTCAGTCTTAGAGGCGTTGGGGGACCGATGCTACTACCACCTAGGTAAGGATTCTTAAGAAAAAAAAAAAAAAAAGCAAAAAACATGTCTCCGCCAAAATCCCAGAGTGCTGCCATCACTAAACTCGATCAATAACGCCGGCAGGAGAGGGGCGGTGCTGGGGAAGATGGCGGCACAACGAGTACTGAACAGGCCGCATTGGGCAGAGACACAGTAAAACTCCTGGAGGCAATAACTTTCTGCCGCACCTCATTAAATGGCACAAATTGAGGAGGTTAAGGTTGACATCTCTCTCATGCGGCAGGATTTCCAGAAACTTAGAGAGAGTCACGTCAGCTGAGACCCGAATTAGTGATGTGGAGGACGCCATCCACCCGCTCCGAACAGGTCCCGATCGCATGCAATTGCAAATCTCCCAGCTTATCCATAAACAAGATGATATGGAAAATAGACAGGAAACGTAATCCCCGATTTATCGGCCTGCCCCAGGGAGCGGAGGGAAAAGACCCAACTACTTATCTGGAACTAAGAACAACTCCTCACTACCGCTTATGGCCGCTAAGCCTTCTCCCCAACCTTTGTGGTAGAAAGAGCCCATCGTATGCCAGCTAGAGCTCCCCCACAGGGGGCTCCACACCGCACGTTTATTGCCAAGTTTTTAAACTTCAAAAGATCGAGATGCGATTTTGAGGCTGGCCAGGGTGAGGCAATATTGAGCTTGGCAATTCCAAGGTTGCAATCTTTCCGGACTTCTCTGCAGATGTGCAACATCACCGCCAAAACTTTATAGAAGCAAAGAGAAGACTCAGGATCAAGCATTCTATGCTTTTCCCGGCTCGCCTCAGAGTAGAGAGACGGTCGGGTATTTTTCTTTGAAGATCCGGAGGAAGTCCTAACCTGGTTGGAACGCCCTGACTCTCCTAGAAGAGCAGCTGAATAGCCGTGGAATACCCTGTTGCGGTTGGACGGCGCTCTCCACAACTCCCGTGCCTTCCTGCTGCGATATTCCCCCTTCAGAGGAATGGAGACTTGGAATGTATATACGTTTTTATCTCTATTCTCCCTCTCCTTGTTAGGCTCTTACCTTGTTCCTGACCCCTGGAGAGACATTGTCATTTCTTGAATATCCCCCGTCTTCTATACTCTGATTGTGAACTGGAGCGCATGCTGATAACTGCCAGCACTACAGATACTATGTTCCTCACATTCTGAGCTGTTGGGGACATGAATAAAAGGAGCACATTCAGTCCTACGTCTTACCTACTTCATGCAGCGATTTTTTCGCCCCCCCCTTTAACAACCAAGAAGAGTATTTCCTCTATAGGACCCAGAGGTAACTTTACCCGCATATATCCCAATCTGCATTTGTGGTATACAGTGCAGCGGCGGTTGACCTTATGTTTTTGGTCCATGAACCTTCCGGGTCCCAGGGATTAACCTATTCATGTAGCTTTATTACCCAAAGACATGATATGACCCCCCTTTTTTTTGGTTATCCGTTTTGTTCTGGGTTATGCCCGCATCAGTTGGGATCAATGCAGGGTGCGGTGGGGGGAGGGGTTGGTTAATATTCTGTTAAATGGCAATACAAATGATTTCATGGTAAATTTGCTATTACTAAAACAGGATAATAATATCATATTTACAATAGGTTTCTTTACTCCTGCGACTAGTTTAGGATAGACTTGCTGTATCAGACAATTCATACTGTAGATGGGTAGGGAGGGCTAATCCTGATAGAACATCTATATTCCTCTCGGTTAGATGGCTACATTAAAACTACTTACCTGGAATGTTCGTGGTTTGGATGATAGGGTTAAAAGATCCGCGGTGTTTACATTCCTAAAAAAACAGAGCAGACGTGGTGGTGCTGACCGAGACACATGTGGATGGCCGGCTCCGGATGGCTCTTAAGCGACAGTGGATAGGATGGGCGTATCATTCGACTCATTTGTCCCAGGCTCGTGGGGTCTCGATCCCTGATTGCCAAATCAGTGCACTTTGAACTTTGTGATATACTCTGACTCACAGGGACGGTATATATTCCTTTTGGCAAAGATATATGGGGGGTCTTTCCTGATATTGGCAGTTTACGTGCCCCCCCCCCCCCCATTTAGCTCTGCTATTATCTCTGAAGGGTTATTGTTTATGGCCCGTTACCCCTCAACACAAGCAATCTGGTTGGGGGATTTTAATGCTACCTTAAATCCCAGCCTTGACAGATCTTAGCCAGTACAGCCACGCAGTACAGTTCCAACACACTCCAGTTTCTCAAGACTTATCTCCACCTTTAACCTTATTGATACTTGGCGCCACAAATTCCCCCTTACCAGAGCCTACTCATGCTTCTCGACATCTCATAATACTATGTCCCGTATTGACCTTATACTTATAACAGCTGCTCTTGCTCCAAGACTGATAACGGCGGAGTTCTCCCCCAGATTACTGTTGGACCACAGCCCTTTATTGGGTTGCCCTCTCCATTCCAATTGACAAACCTCCTCCCCTGTGGCGGCTGAACCCTTTTTGGCTCTCCCCATTATCAGAAGATGAAGAGCTCATATGCTCTTGGACTAACTATTTTGCAGAGAATGCTAGGTCTACTTCCCCTGACATGGTATGGGAAGCCTTTCAACTACATGCCCGTATGATATTAACCTCCCGAAATAATAGGTTTAAAAAAAAAAAATGGACTCTGTTGCTGCCCTAGACAGTGCTCTAAGTGACCTATCAACCGCTGAACGACAGTATGTGGCTAACCCGTCGGCTGCAGGAGCTGACCAGCTTCACTTACAGACCAGAGTGGTGGATCAGATCCAAAATGAGGCAGCCAGGCGCAAATTATTCTTTGCTAAACAGAAATTATTTATTTGAGCATGGAGAAAAAGCAGGAAAACTACTAGCCAACCTAGTTCACAACGAAGACAAACCCCCGACTATTATTGCACTCACAGGCCCTGACAGAAATAAGATCAGACCCACAGGCGGTTACCAACCGGTTTAGGGACTTCTCACAATTGTACACTTCCCAAGAGACTAGATCAGCTGACCAACTCGCAGATTTACTGGCAGGAATTAACTTTCCAAAATTGACAGACACTCAGGTTGCTACTTTAGAGGCACCCCTCATGTCCGATGAAGTGGCTATAGCAATCGCCAGTTTGCACAGATCCAAGGCTCCAGGATCTGACGGACTGCCCATAGAATTCTACGCACAATATAGTGAACTACTCACCCCTAAATTGTTATCCCTTTACAATCACCTCTTTAAAACTTCTACCCTGCCCCCTTCTATGAGAGAGGCAACCGTTGTTCTTATATCAAAATCAGGGAAGGATCTAGGCCTCCCAGAATCGTATAGACCTATATCACTCTTGCAGTTTGATATAAAGATCCTTGCTAAAATGTTGGCACTCCGTTTGAACCAGGTGATACTAAGCCTAATCCATGCTGATCAAGCTGATTTTATGCCGGGGCGTAACACCTCGTTCAACCTCCAGAGACTCTATATCAATCTGCAAGCGGTGCATACTGATGTCGGCTCCCGAGTCATTGTAGCCTTGGACACAGCCAAGGCATTTGACTCTGTAGAGTGGCTGTCTTAGGGGGTTTGGCTTTGGCCCAAACTTCATTAAATGGATCCAGCTCCTATACCAGGCCCCAAGGAGTAGGGTTGTAGCCAATGGTTGGACCTCCCAGCCCTTCGAACTGACCAGAGGCACTAGACAGGGGTGCCCCCTGTCTCCCTTGCTGTATGCTCTGGCAGCCGAACCCCTAGCAATTTTTATCAGACAACCCTATGATTCATGGCCTCTGTCTGGGTTCGCTAGAGGAAAAAATTAGCCTCTATGCGGATGATACACTACTTTTAGCTGATTCTGACATCTCCCTACAAACAGCATTACAAACTATTGAATATTTCGGATCTTTTTCTGGTCTTAAAATTAATTGGGACAAATCTCAAATATTGCCCACAGAGATAGCTTCCCTCCCCCTAACCTGCAAGAACACCTGCCACTGCAACAGGTCAGCTCTATTAAGTATCTGGGTGTGTCTGTTTTCAGGTCACCAGCCGATTACATCTCCATGAACATAGAGCCTCTTTTTACTCTAATTAAATCCAAGATCCAGGTGTGGACTCGGCTGCCATTAGGGGTTTGGTGATGATTTTGCTGCCCAAGATACTTACATGATCTGGCATACACCTGTATACATACCCTTAAAGCATTTTAAATTGATGGAGGCCTTACTTAACACATTTGTATGGGGCAGTAATAGGCATAAATTGGCTTAGAAAGTACTCAAAAACCCCTCTGACTTGAGTGGAGCAGCACTCCCAGATTTCAATTTATATTATCTTGCATCCCAATTATATCATATCGACAAAACCGACAGAGTCCGGTTTCTTACGCTCCTCTGCCCAAAATGGGCCCAACATACCACGGATCCCCTAACAGCAATCGCAGTGGGGAGGGGCGGCAATGAATCTGAGGGTAACCGCAAGTCCCTCCTATACCATTTTAGATGCATATGGGACATCACCACTAAGTTAAGATTCCCACATTTAATGACTATACCCCTCTATGGCACAATAAATCACTACCTGAATTTCGACGGATCCCTGACATGGAGGTGTGGAGCAAGAGAGGGGTATATTATTTACATCACATACTGTCTGAAGGGAAAGTTAAAACCTTTGAAGACCTCCAAAACCATTACATGCTTCCCAGATCTATGCATTATAGATTTCTCCAATTGAGCCATGCAGCACGCTCCCAATTTTCCCCGACCCCCCCGCAGCCTACCTGTAACGTTTCGGTGGCGGTGATCAAGGGGTCAGACCCGCACAGATTAATCTGATTTTTATAATATGCTCCTCACTCCATCGGCTACTGTATTGGCATACAACCTCAAACCAAGATGGGAGAGAGATGTGGGTCCGATGGAAGATGAAGACTGGAACGAGGCACTAGAAGCCTGTAAACTGGTTTCCCCTAAACTGTCCGATAGGCTATTGCAAATATATATCCTATATAGAGTGTACCTTACCCCTCTCAGTCACTCGTTTTAGACCTGAAGTCACCACAGCCTGCCTAATGTGTACACAAGCGACTGGTACCTTTTTCCATCTACTCTGGCAGTGTCCTCTACTTCAGAGACTATGGAAACAGATCGTAGATTTCCTGCATGACGAAATGGGCTCCCCCCTGTCCCTAGACCCTAAACAATGCCTATTAGGCATTTTTCCTGACTCGGACCTCGACAAGTATAAAAAAAAAAAACTGTTCCTTCATGAAACCCTTTTCTCAGCTAGGAAGGTTATCACCCAACAGTGGATGAGGTCTATTCCCCCCAAGCTTTTCTGAGTGGAAAGCAGACGTAAATACTACCCTACTGTACAAGAGATTTATGTATCTTAATAGAGGCTGTCCAGATAACCTTCACTGAATACTACTTGTATGAAGTTTTTTTTTTTTCTTTTTTTAGTATATTCCTTCAATAATCCCACAAGCATTAATGTACATATCTTTTGTCTTTGCTGAATTTCCTTGATATTGTTGCCATATACCTTGCAATGTTATGTTTCACTTGTACAGTGTTTAAAAAAAAAAAAAAAAAAAAAAGCAAAATTCCATACTCTTAAAAAAACAGTGGCTAAAAGGTTGTTAAAGTAAAATTGCCCAAAATTAGTTTGTATGCTGTATTTGCAGCACCCTTCACTGGAAGCACAAGACTACCATCAATGGGAGGGGCAGCCACATACATTTCGCCATATACTGTGTGAGGTTACGGTCATTTGAAGGGTGTTTTTTTTAGCCATCAGCAGCATCACCATACACTGGTCTGCTCGCCACTAGCTGCCTTCAGCCAAGCCTAACAACCAGATCCTCACCTTAACAACCAGATCCACAAAGCCCTTGTCGTCATCACTGGACACTGGAGTGTAGGGTCGCACCACCAGATTCCCATCTATCCTGGCAGACAGGTAAATGTGTTGGCCTAAAGATTAAAAAAAAAAAAAAAAAAAAAAAAAAAGGGGGGGGGGGGGGGTTAATTAAAGGCATACTATTGCAATACCATGAACAGTTTGTGTCTATCAGAGTGTAAAAGGGTCTGTAACTCACCGATGGGGAGACCCAGGATGTGGTCGAGAGACGGTAGAGCAAAGCGGAACCTCCTTGTGTCATGGCTGATTTCCTGCGAAAAAAAAAAACAAACACTATTCAGAATACACTGGATAGAAGAACTGAAGAATTGTATCTACAGATCTGCCTGGGTATGGTGAGCCTTAAAAGGATAAGTTCACCTTTCGTAACATGTTACCCCCATTTCCAGGGGGATAACAAACTGACCGGCCCCACACCCGTTTAACAAAAAAATAAATTTAAAAAACCCACACGTGGCTGAGCAGGGGGCACCACCCACCTGATCGCATCACTCATCACGCATCACTCATCACTCATTGACATGGCTCTGCGCATGGAAGACTACAAGGTCTGGCATCCTCTTTGCTGCCGTCGGCTTGTAGTTTTCAGTGAACTACCACGGTGCTGTGGGAGTGCATTCATGCTTCCTGTCAGGCTGTATCTGCTTACCCATACAGGCATACCGATACACTGGCAGATCCGCATGGCACCAGAGATCTTTGATCGCTAGTGCAATGCTTTACAGGCTTCAAATAAATGCACCAAATCCCCAAAAAGTGAAATAATCCATTAAAGTGCTTAGCCCATGCACAAGAAAACTAAAGTTTCACTAAGGCCTAGTTTCAGGTTTCACTTACCTTTAAAGCCTACCTCAAGAAATACTATAAAATTCTAAATAGTCTGTTTAGACCAAGCTGGCCTAACCAAACTATTTCTTTAAACAATGTCAGCACTGTGTGTAGTATCAGCTAAATACAGTGCTGTGTTCTGACAGCGGTATGTGGACTTCCTGTTCTGCTTAGCCATTCATAGGAAGCCTAGATTTAAAATTAAATACAAGACTCCCTCTGATTGTCTGAAGTGGAGAGGTGGACAGACGACATCACGATACCAAACTCAACCAACCACTCACAGGAAGTCTTGTATTCATTCAATGTAAATTGCTGCTGTATTTATTAAATGGAGGAAGTAGTTTGGTCTAAACATACTATTTATGTTGAAAAGAAAGCTGGAGTTAAAAAAAAAAAAAAACGCAAGTTAGACTCTCCCGCAGCTTGTTTTCCAATAGGCTTTCAGGACAGCACCTGAGAGATCATGGCTCCTCCTCCCACAGGAAACCTCATCAATCAAGTCTTTAATAGGAGGCCTCCACATTGCTTCCATCAGTTGTTTGTAGAGAACCTCCAGCCCCAGCTGCAACACATAAGCGACAGTTAAATCATAGCATTACAGCAACAGAATAAATAAGGCGAGTTACTGCTGTCCTGAAAGCCTATTGGAAAACAAGTTACCGGTAAGTCCAACTTGCATTTTTCCAAAACGTCTTTCAGGACAGCACCCGAGGGGATTATCGAGACTTACTCCATTTAGGGAGTGACAACAGCCTGTAAGACTTTCCCGCCGAAAGCCTGGTCCCCAGCCGTCATGAGGTCTAACCTAGAATGACAGGCAAAGGTCGTCAGACTTGTCCAAGTAGCTGCCTTACAGATTTGTATGGGGGTGGCACCAGCTTTTTCTGCCCAACTCCCCACCGAAGCTCTTGTAGAATGAGCCTGGATACTCGCTGGACTCTTGGCCTGTAAGGGAATAGGCTTTCAGAGACAGCCATTCTCAACCATCTGGCAATGGTTCCTCTGGAAGCTTGTCTTCCTTTTTTATTACCATCAAATATAATGAATAATGCGTCTGAATGTCTAAAGTCTTTAGTGGCTTCCAAGTAACTCAAGACTGCTCTTTTAACATCCAGGGTATGGAATTCTTCCTTCTTACCCAATGGAAGAGAACACAAACGTGGGAAGGAAGTATCTCCTGGGTTCGATTCTGGACCGAAGCGACCTTTGGTAAAAAATTAGGATCCGAAAAAAATGGCTCCCCGATTGACAATGCTTGCAGCTCACTAACTCTTCGAGCTGCTGTAATAGCCACAAAAAAAAAAAAAAAAAAAAAAAAAAAAAAGGTTGTCAAAGTAACCAATTTCAGAGAGCCCAAATAAATGGGTTCAAAAGGTTCCCTAATCAGGGTCTGTAGAACTGATAAGTCCCATACAGTACTGGACAACTTTTGATCACCACTGGTCTTGACTGGATGAGAGCTTTAAAGAATCTGATCACTAAGGGTTCTGATGAAATAAATGTTTCCAAAAATACCCCCAATGCGGCAACGTGAACCTTGAGGGTAGGCCCTTGTCTGCTCCATCTTGCAGGAATTCCAGAATAGAGGAAATCTGTTTTAATGATCTACCGGATGCTGTGCACCAGGAGTTGAAGACTTTCCAGACTTTGGAATATATTGCTCTGGTAAACTTTCTGCTAGATAGGAGGGTAGCAACCAATCAATCAGAGAAACCTCTTCTCCTCAAGAGCTGCTCCTCAGAATCCAAGCTGTGAGTTTTAGCTTTGCTACTTCCTGGTGAAGCAGGGGACCTTGTAACATCAGGTCTTGTCTCAATGGAAGGTGCCAATACGTTTTTAGTTGCATCTGTAGAAGGGATGAAAACCAGGGCCTTTTGGGCCAGAAAGGAGTGATGTCGTATTACTCGGATTACTGTCGTATCCTCTTTCCGGATTTTTGTTATGACCTGAGGGATAAGCTGAAATGGGGGGGGGGGGGGGGATGCATAACAGGTGAAATTTTCAACTCTACACCAGAGCATCTGCTCCCAGTGATGACTCTTTCCTGTTCAGGGAGAAGAAGCAAGACACTTGTGAATTTTCCTGAGTTGCAAAGAGATCCACTCTTGGCCGCCCTCATTTCTTCAATCTAGATTCAACTTCCACTCTGCTTCGAATACCTGATTCCTGCTGAGGAAGTCTGCTACCCTGTTTAGAGTCCCCTTTAAATGGACCGCAGACAAGGATAGAGTATGGAGCTCTGCCCAACTTAGACTGCCTCTTGCTAGGTCCTGCAGAACTCTGCTTCTGGTTCCCCCCTGTCTGTTTATGTAGGCCACCGCCATGGCGTTGTCTGACAGGATCTGAGTATGCTGTCCCTGGACTTCTTCTGCAAAGGTCAGTAAGGCCATTTCTATCGCCTTTAGTTCCCTCCAGTTTGAGGACCTCAGTGCTTCTCTTGTGGACCACGAGCACTGAGCCCACTGACTGCTCATGTGAGCTCCCCAACCCCAGGAGCTGGCATCGGTTCTTAACCTTACCTGGGTTGGGAAGGACCATAACAGGCCTTCTGAATACCTTGTCTGGTCCTTCCACCACCGACTCCTTTTTACCGTGGTGGGGATCTTCTAGTAAAATCTTGCTGGTGATCCCAGGTTTTTAACAAACTTTGCAGAGGTCTGAAATGGAGCTTTGCCCACTGAACTGCCGGTATGGAAGAGGTCAGGGTTCCCAACAATGACATGATCTTCCTGATGGACAGAAGCTGACTGGACTGTAACAGTGACATCACTTCTACCAACCTTTTCTGTTTTTCTTCTGGAAGAAAAATTTTTTGCTCCAAAGAGTGGATATGGAAACCCAGGAATAACACTTCCGGTGAGGGAATCAGATTTGACTTTTGGAGGTTTAAGATCCACCCTATGGATTCTAGGTGAACACAGGCTCTGACCAAGTTTTCCTGAAGACCTCTGGTTTGAGCAAAAAACAGCAGGTTGTCCAGATAAGGAATCACCGAGATTCCTTCTAGGCGCAAATGCTTCGGCCATTACTTTCGTGAACACCCTTGGGGATGACAGATCGAATGGGAGTGCTCTGAATTGCAGATGTACCATCTTCTTCCCTTCTTTCGGTGCTAACCTCAGATATTTCTGGGACCTGGCGGCAATAGGAATGTGGAGGTAGGCATCTTGTAAATCTATTGATGCCATGTAGCACCCTTGATTCAGGTTTTTTTACTGAGAAAATGGAATCCATCCAAAATCTTCTGTACTCTACTGATTTGTTCAGCATTTTAAGATTTAGGATGAGGCCGAACTTCCCTGAAGGTTTCTGAACAAGGAATACATGTGAATAGAAACTCTGGAAGCACTCCTCTGTCGGGAGCGGAACAATGACTCTCTGGGATTTCATGGCAAAAGCCTTGACTGAATCCCTTGGGACGTTTGTTAGCAAGAAGCTGGTTTACCCAGTGTTCCAAGTTCCTTGCAACACAAGTTGTTGCCATTGCTGGTTTAGATTGTTCATCACTGATTGCCAGGTTCTTTTAAGAAGCAGGTCCATCCTTTTCTTCATGGGCTCCTTTAGAGTGCCCATATCCTGACTGCGAGACCTGGGAAAAGGCAGAATCCAATTTTGGAACTTTGTTCCAGATAGAGTCAGGATTTTCCTCAAATGGAAATCTTTTCTTGTGAGGCCAGGAAAAGAATGGCTTTTTTTCAAGTTGCAGCCACTCCTTTTGAATCTCTCAAACCAGCATAAATGCTGTCATGCAGTGAGAGCTCATTTTCCTCTATCCCCAGAGTAGCATGGATCACTTTCAGGAGTGCAACCTCTTCTAGCGACATTTTGTACTTAGAAACAGCATCTGCTTCATTTTCCTCCTCAGAATCTGTTCCATCTGGAGCGAGGGAAGTGGCTTCTTGGGCAGTGTCTTGAGAGATCGGACCACCTGTCAGCATTTGAGAGTCGCCTTGGGGTTCTGAAGATGGCTGCGGAACCCTGGGTTCCACTGAGGGACCCGGTATCTCCCTTAGGTTTGACCTAAAGGCTTGAAAGGTGGCACGGAGCTCATCCTTAATAGTTATAACCAAATCGCCACAAAAGGAAGGCGCCTTCTCCCCGACTAGATTTGCAATGCAATCTGCACAAAGCGATTTGGTCCTTTTCCTTGCAGACAGGGCACCTTCTCTTAAATGGTTGAACAGAACCTTTGGCCTGGACAAACCGAAGAAAGAGACAAGGAACCATGCTTGAAAGGCTGCTGCACAGCACAGATAAAAACACCCAGGTGCACTAGGAAAGACTTCTTACTTCCCTGTGCCCAGCAAGCCACCACCTAGTGTCCCCTGTTGCTAGGCAGACCTGCTAACCCACTAGCCACTGCACCCCAGGGAGAGGGAGAGTGGAGAAGGTGAGTAACCCCCACAGGAGAAAACAGCCCAGAGTAACATAGGACACAGTCCCTTACCTTGGCCTTGCTGGTGCCTTGGCTTGCCCCCTTATCCGCTGCATCACTATCCATAGCTGTCTGCGGACGCATGGTGAAGAAAAACACCGGTTCCAGATTCAAAAACGCCGCTGCGCTGACCTGGAACTTAAAGGCACCAGGTGACACTGCCATCTCACACTGCGCTTTGCGGCCGGAAATGACGCAACGCGCCAACCCGGAAGTGCTGCTTCTTCCTATGCAGGATGCGACCGAGGCACTCGTCAGGCCACCAGAACAATGGCGGCTGCTTCTTCCCACCGCTTATCCCACGATGCGAGCATCCAGCGGGGAATAGAAGACAACCGCCTGTTTGAAGAAAAAAAGGAGGGGCAGCACTCCCAGGCTTACAGGCTCTCCCCGAGCATGGAAGAGGGAGAGGGAGCCCACGGGACCATCCTTCAGGAGGCAAGTGGGAGGATCACTCTCCCAGACAAAAAAAAAAAAAAAAAAAAAAAAGACTGAAAAGTGAGAACCTCCCAGGAAAGCCCTAAGAGATCATGGCTCCCACCAGGTGTTCTTCCAACTGGAGGAAACACAAAAAACTGATGGAAGCAACGTGGAGGCCTCCTATTAAAGACTTGATTGATGAGGCGTTTCCTGTGGGAGGAGGAGCCATGATCTCTTGGGCGCTGTCCTGAAAGAAATTTTGGAAAAAAGTCAGCAGCTACAAAAAGTGAACTTCCTTCCAGGAGGAAGTGGGAGCTGGATGCCTCTATTTCTCTCCCCCCTCCCCCCCAAAAAAAGTGGCATGTCAGGGGGTCACCATCACTTAAAGCGGAAGTTCCATTTTTGGGTGGAACTCTGCTTTAAGCTTTAAAAACGTATATAAACCATAAACAAAAATCCTAATACATTGCTTCTTACCAGTCCTTAGCTGTGGTGGCTACATTTTTTTTCCCCAGGCTTCTTCCTCCTTCATTTTCAGTGGGTGGTCCTGCCAATTACATTTTCTGGCCTAGGGTGAGCATGCTCACTCACAGCACTGTATCTATGGAGAAACGCGTGGGGAGTAGGAGCCATTTATGCTCGTGTCAGTGTGCAGCCTGCGAGTGAGCAACAGCACGGAGGAACACGGAGCTGAGAGAGTCTCCCTCTCTCCCTCTCTCCCTCTCTCCCTCAAAAAAATCCCCGGGGAGGTCTTTCAGCATTAAGGAAACCACTTAGAAAACTTTAAACACTGTATCTAGGTATCTATTTTGATGTGTTTTTTTTCACTGCTTACAATTTGAAATGAGTTTGAAACAATGTATTCATTGTTAGAAAGTGTTGTGTCAGCACAATAAGGTAGAAGGACAGCAACAAGTTAATACAAGCACATCACAATATCTATTTATTTCTATGGAGAAACAGAGCTGTCAGTCTAAGGCAGGACTAAAGAAAACATCCCCCTTGCCATAATAGAGGGGAAGCAAAGAAAACTGGGAACATCATAGCTGATAAGGATCCATTTGCACAGGTATTTAATCATGCTGCAAATCCCAGTGGCAAGAATCTACAGACTCCTACGGCTGGGATTGACAGCTGTGTGTGGATAGTTGCGGCCGCTGAGCCCACACACTGCAATGACAGGCTATGGAATCCCACAGGATTTAGATTCTATGCCGCTGGGATCTGCGGTGTGGCTGCAGGCTCATGCAAATGGGGCCCAAGCCCTGGTTCACACTGGTGCGACTTTGAAATTGCGCTACTTCAGCATGATTTCAAAACCGCAGATCAGTGCGATTTGCATCTCAAATTTTATTGAGACTTGACTGTTTAACAAGTCTTTGCAAGTCACAACGAAAATAGGAAACAAGTAGCGGAGGAACCTTTTTCAAAGTCGCTGCAATTTGAACAGTTCCATTGCCGACAATAGGGTGCGACTTGTCATGCGATTTGGAACTGTCAAAACGTATGACAAATTACAACGGTGAGAATGAGGGCTAAGAGTGCAGTACGGGTGGAGCGAAGTGATCAGCTCACAAGATCTACAGGTAATTTTTGCACTTATCGAACAGCTCTAAAAACGAAACACTTTTAAAATGTATTTCACACACACACACACACACACACACACACACACACACACAATTTGCTAATAATTTTAAATGGCATCCCAATGCACATTTCAGTGTTGTGCTTCTACATAATTTGTGTTAATGCACTGAAAGAATGTAAACTTAACCTTCTCTCTCCCCCAGCACCACACACTTGTCTTCTCCCCATCGCTCCTGCCAGTGGGGGTAAAGAAAACTTCAGTGATGTGTGCTCAAGTGCGGAGATACCCAGTCAGGGTGTCCAGTTTCCTTAAAGGCATAGACCTCCCCATGTGACAGTACCAATTGGCCTGGCACATCTTCCACCATACCAAAGTTTTTTTCTTTGGCTCCCAAAACTGAATGGGGGAGCAAAGGGAGGTTAGTATAGGATGTTGAAGGGGGCGAAGAATCAAAGCATAGGGTTGCTTTCAGCTGACCATAGTAGGACTGCAACATGCAGTTTCAGACCTAACAAAAAAATTTCAGTGCAATAAATTGCCATCTGATTGGATACAAGTGTTATTTTTCTACAGAGTTCTAACAATTATGCAGTACTTTACATATTGTACAGTCACATCAGTCCCAGCCCTCGGGGAGCTTGCAATCCAAAGCCCCACCACACATGCATTCATATTTCATACTAGAGAAATTAAGTTCCCAGCCTGTCTTTGGATTGTGCAAGGAAACCCAAATATCCGGAAGAAACCCACCAAAGCACAGACAGTACATGCAAATCCATGCTGATGGTGTCCTGGTTGGGATTTGAACCGAGGACCCCAGTGCTGCCTCTGCACAACCATCCTGTAGTACTTCTGTAGAGGATGTCAAAAGCACATCTCCACCCATAATGGACTGTTTTATTAAATATTAAAGGCTGTGAATAAAAAAATATCAGCGCTACATATAAAACAGGTAAACCATACAAAGTAAATCATTTGGTGGTTGGGAACTTACCTCTTTGGAGATAAGTCTCAGTGCATATTTGATATCAGGACTTTCCAAGGTGATGGCAGGAGCAGACTTTCCAAAAAGCCTCTTGAATATGGCGAAGACCAGGTACAAGGGGTACCCCACGATCCTCCCCAACTGCAACAAAACACAAACAGGATCGCAGGGTTTACACTCCATTTGTGGCCAGGCAGGTCGCTGCTTACACTAACTTATGAGGGGGAAGTGACACTTTTCATAACTTCCCCCTGTGCTTGTGAAACAACATTGTGATAAAAATGTGATAACGGCGATCATGCGACTGAACTGACAAATCATGACCATCAACCCAAATCGGTTACAGATTCAGGTTCGTGGCTAAATGCAAAAGGTCATTTGACCCTTTCACTGCCAGAAAGTTTATGTACACATTAAAATGCATTTTAGGCCCATTACTTGAAACCCCCCACCCCTCTAAAAAATTTTTTATGAAAGCAGTGACCCTGTAAAATAAAAATGGTGGCAGTTGCAGGGTGGATTTGAATTAAAGCAAGTTGATTTAAATCACCAGTAAAAAGGCTTGATTTAAATCTTAATTCAAATAATTTTTAAAGAGTAACTGTCCCGCAGCGGCTCCTCTGACCCGCTGTTGACTCACCGAAGTCCCATTTACTTTAATGGAATGGCTGGTGATGCGGCAGTGACACGTGGCCGCAGCAGGTGAGTGGATGCCCCCTTACAGGCGATGCCATGATGGATCTGAAATGACAGGTGCTCTTTAAAAACGTAAGGACTTATTCTTGCTGGTAGTTAGAATATTTAATAGTTGCTAACAAAATGAAGGTTTCCAAATTAGGACTAAGCTGTCAGGTTATTAAAACAGCGACATCCGAACCGATTCAGTTTGTAGTGTACATAGATTTGCAAAACAATGGGATAAAAAAGGGATATTCCTGAACTTTGTTTTGTCTCATGGTTACTGTGAAGTTATGTGAATGCAGTGCATGTTATCTCAGCATACAGAGCTTGGATTCATTGAATGAGATTACCAAAAATGTACATATTGCAGAATATACAGCCTCATGCTACATAACTAAGCCCATTTAATGCTGAACTAACCAACGTAACAAATAGAAAAACTCTAGATAGAATTTTACTCCAAAAAGCATTTTGCTAAAATAATTTTTTTTTTTATATACAGATTCAATATAAAGTACCGCTAATGTATAGCATAAAGAATTACAACTGCCCAGGGTGGATAAAAATCAGGTTAAAAAAAAAATAAACAAATAAATAAAAAATAAATAAAACCACCACGGATTTGTATCCACCCTGGGCAGTTGTAATTCTTTATGCTATACATAAGCGGTACTTTAAATTGAATCTGTATAAAAAAAAAAAAAAAAAAAAAATTTAGTGAGCATTTTCTAGGTGCATTCTTACTTTCAAAAGATTGTTAAAGTTTTTCAAAGTAGAAGTTATACTATATAGAAGCAGGCAGATGTGATCAATGCACAATTACATGACAAGGATATAGCCACCAATAACATTGAGTCAAGTTTAAACATTCCAAGAGTGCGTAAATGTGCAGGATGCCACAAAGTTGGTCTATAGCCATCTGTAAAGGGGTAAGGTTGCTGGCAAGCCACTGGCCAGAATGTGCTGCTGGAGTCGGTTAGAAGAAAGACCAGAGAAGTTAAGGAACCTCCACATTATTGAGATGAAAAGTAGTATTGGAAGGGGATAGGAAAACAGTGGAAATGGGGATGGAAGAGGACTTCGAAGACACCCAGGCCCCTAAAGTTTGGCACCTAAAAGGGATGTATGACATGCTATGAGAGCCTGACTTAATGCCCAACTCTGAGTTCAATTTCTAAAGGTCAGCTTTTACATAGAACAGCCAGACCTTAAATTTAGATAGCAACTAAAGCCTGGAGAAAATTTAGAAACTCAAAAGGGCCACCTAAATATTTTGGTGTTGGGTGGATGCTGAGAGTTAAAACCTCTCCCCTCCACCATCCCTGGCATATGCTCCTCTATCTTTTGGAGACTTTAAAGGCACGATCTCCTGTGCCAGATTTTTCAGGTCCGCACACCTGCTGTTCCCATTATGAGGGGCTCCACCAACCCTACACCAACTGCCTAGGTCAGTACAACTGTCTGTCAGGAGGGGCAACCATCATCCTTGTGCCAAGTTCCCTTATCCACACACCTGCTGTGCCCATTATGAGGGGCTCCCACCATCCCTGTACTGAGTGTCTAGGTCTGTGCACCTGCCACGTCTGTTTTGGGGGGGGGGGGGGGGTAACCCATCATCCTTGGGCAAAAGCTTTCTGGTCTGTACACCTGCTGTGCCTATTATGAGGGGCTCTCAGCATCCCTACACTACATTTCTGGGTCTAAATACCTGCTGTACCAACAATGAGGGGGTTTGCATCCTCCTGCACCGAGTTCCCTCCTCTCCACACCTGCTGTGCCCATTATGAAGGGGTTCCCATCATCCCTACACCAAGGCCCTGGCTCTGCACAACTGCTGTGCCCATTATGAGGGGGTTCCCATCATCCCTACACCAAGTCCCTGCACAACTGGTGTGGCCATTATGAGGGGTTCCAATGATCCCTTCACTGGGTCTGCACACCTGCTGTGTTCCATTATGGGGGTTCCCACCATCCCTGCTGGTGTTGTAATGTTCTTTATAATATAAAACCAAAACAGGAGCTGAAACACACAAAGGTGGGTGGGAACAACCCAAAACCAAGCCAGGAATTTTGGCAGGGAAATCTAATAAGGCTACATCAACGGCATTTCACATTTTGCTCAGAAGATAAATCCTAACGGGCTGCTTTGGGTTAAAGCTCCAGTTTTGCTCTGTCATGCTCTCAGAAAGGTGTCCCCAAACCAGGCCAACACTGGCAAATTTTCAGGGGTGACATCACTGGGATTTGTGCATTTGTCACAACGGAAAGATAAAGAGTCGCATCTGTTTTACAGCACAAGTGTTGGGATTAATATACCTTCTTACCCAGCAACAGTCGCACCCATCCAGATTTAGATGGGACTTTCCACCTACATATCATGGGTATATTTAGCCACTGTACATAACACAATATTGGAGACAGGCGAGGCTTGGTCAATTAAAGTGAACCTTTCTATGCTCAAATGCATGCGCCATGCATGTACTGACTAGTGCTAAGTCTGTGTACCCAGAACGCCCCCAAAACCCAGACCCACACTTTGGATACTAAGTCAGAGGATACCCAAAGCCAAACCATTTTTCTCCACGTTTTAAATGGAGTGTTGAAGAATAGAGGCCATGTCAGGTTTCTACTGCTATACGTGTCCCCTTGGGGAGATTCACCTTCCTGATTTCTTCTAGTAACTTGTCACTGGTACAGAAGTTAAATGGAAAATCCAAAATTTTACTGTTGTCACCAGAAAAAGTGAAGAGACACTTACCACCGAAAACTGTAACCTACTTTAGGCCTCCTGATATCTCACAATGCAACACATTGGAATTGTCCAAGTGACTGAAAGCAGTGTTATTACCTGTTAACTACTTTTTCCAGGACGGCTGACAGAGAGATAGGCTCCTCCCACCTAGCACAGGAAACACATGATCCATATCATAAAAGCAGCACACATGTATTAGCCCCTCAGTATTAACAAATAACCGAAGGCTTCAGAATAAGCAATCATTAAACCTTCATTAGCATAGCTTCATCTTTACTCTATGTTTTACATTGCTAATCACCAACCAAGAAGGGAGGGATCTGATACCGTCCTGGAAGATTCCTGGAAAAAGTAGTTAACAGGAAATAACACTGTTTGTCCCCCTCAAGTCATCTTCCAGGACGGCTTACAGAGAGGACAAAAAAAAAAAAAAATAGGACTACCTGATCAGGGCAGGATCACAGCCTGCAGCACTTTCCTGCTGAAAGACTGGTCTTAGCTGGCAAGCAGATCCAGTCGGTAATGCTTTACGAACATCTGGAACATGGACCAGGTTGCTGCCTTGCAAATCTGGAGGGGAGACGCTCCTGCCCTTTCAGCCCAAGAAGTAGAAAGCGCTCTTGTGGAATGAGCATTTATTCCTGACGGAGGTGTCCGGGATGCTGCTTTGTATCCCACCGCGATGGCCAACTTCATCCACCTTGCAATGGTATTTTTAGATGCCCTTCTACCCGTTTGAACCTGCAAACACCACAAACAGGCTGGTGGAATGTCACCATTCCTTGGTGCGCTCTATGTAAGCGATCAAGCATCTCCTGACATCCATATCATTAAATCCTGCCTCCTTGTCGTTTTTAGGAGTTCCGCAAAAATTGACAGTTACTTATCGATAACTGTTTTTCTAGGATATCTTCCGGGACGGCATAACCTGAGAGATGACTGGTCCACCTGACAGGAAACACAATCAACATACAAGGTTAAAAGGCCCCTCCCTTCCCCCTGCACCTCAGTTCTCCCAAATAGGTTATCCGGGTGACAGAGAGAAACTCTTCCCGTAGTACTTCTATTAAAACATGGGTGGGAAGTAGGCCTGCCGTCCTGGAAGATATCCTAGAAAAACAGTTATCGGTAAGTAACTGTCAATTTTCTCTAGTCATCTTCCAGGACGGCATAACCTGAGAGGATGGACAAGGAGTTCAAGGCCTTCCTCAGGGCGGGACCACCGCTTGTAGCACCTTCCTTCCAAATGTCAGATCCTGGGGCGACAGCAGTTCCACTCTATAGTGTTTCAAAAAGGTATCCTGCTTCGCCCAAGTGGCTGTGCGACAGACCTGTTCGAGGCCCCAGCTCTCTCTGCCCAAGAGGCCGCCAAGGATCTTGTTGAGTGGGCCTTAAGGTTCCCTGGTACTGGGGAACCGGTCTGCTCATAGGCCAATGTTATTGTCTGCCTAATCCACCTAGCCACAGTAGATTTAGACACCTGCCCTCCCTTTCTAGGGCCGCTAAATAAAACGAAAAAGATGATTCGACTTTCTGTAGTCCTTTACTCTATCTAGATATGTCAATAAACATTTCCTGACATCTAATAAATTAAATTTCCTCTCCTTCTCATTTTTAGGATTATCACAGAAGGAGGGTAAAGTGATCTCCTGAGATCTATTAAACTTAGATGCGACCTTGGGAAGATATAGTGGGTCCTGTCTAAGAACCACTCTATCCTCCAGAATCAACAGAAAAGGCTCCTTAACTGACAGGGCCTGTAGGTCGCTCACCCTTCTGGCCGTGGTTATGGCCAACAGAAACGCTAACTTAAGAGTCAAAAACTTAACTGAAATCTCTTGCGCTGGTTCGAAGGGCGCTTTCATCAGCGCCTCCAAAACCAGAGATAAATTCCATGGAGGAAATACATTCATTCTGACAGGGGTTACCCTCTCCCTTGCCAGAAGAAATCTCTTAATCAGAGGTTCTAGTGCGAGCCTCTGATCCAAAAATACAGATAACGCTGCTACCTGTATTCTCAAGGTGTTCGGGGAAATCCCCTGATCCACCCCTGCTTGCAAAAATTCCAGTACCACTGGTACTAAAGGGTAAGACACCTCCTTATCACGGCACCACTGTGAGAAGCAATTCCACACCTTGGAGTAGATCCTCCTGGTGACCAGCTTCCTGCTGCCCAAGAGGGTCTCAATTACCCTATCAGAGCACCCCTTACCCCTAAAGGATCTCCTCCTCAAGAACCATGCCGTCAGTTTGAGGAATCCCGGGTCGGGGTGGAGGACTGGCCCCTGTAGGAGAAGATCTCGTCTGATTGGAAGACGGAGCGGAGGAGAAATTGACCACTTTTTCAGAGTGGCAAACCAGGTCCTTTTTGGCCACCATGGGGCTATAAGGATCAGTCTGCAATCTGAGCGGGCCAATTTTTGTAAGACCCGTGGTATTAAGACTAGTGGGGGGAAAAGCGTATGCTAGATGGAAGTCCCAGTCCTGAGACAGAGCGTCCACTCCCTGGGATCCCCCTTCTCTGTTGAGAGAGAAAAAACGATCCACTTTTTTGTTCCCTCTGTGGGCAAAAAGATCTATATCCGGAGTCCCGAACATCTGACTTATCTGGAGAAAGACCTCCTGATTTAACTCCCATTCCCCTTGAAGGATGGGTTGCCGGCTTAAGAAGTCTGCTACCACATTGGCGGTTCCTCTTATGTGAACCGCCGATATGGACTGCAGATTCTCTTCGGCCCAGTTTAGGATGTTCAGGACTAGACTCAGTAGTTTCCTGGATCTGGTGCCCCCCTGACGATTCAGGTAAGAGACTGTTGTCACATTGTCAGGACTTGGATCTCTAAGTCCTGAATCCTGTCTCCAAAGGATACTAACGCCTGGCCCACCGCCAAGAGTTCTCTGTGGTTGGAGGATGCCCCTGCCTGAGAAGGCGTCCAGGACCCCTGTGCCTGGATGTCCCCCAGGTGAGCGCCCCAACCCCAAGCGCTTGCATCGGTAGTGATTCTTGTCACACCTGACCCAGCGATACAGCAACAACTGTTCCTCTGAACAGGAGTCTGGTCATTCTGAATTGCCCGTGGCGACTCTGCATGGTAGCACCCAGGATCTGTATTCTTGCAATGACTCCATTCTTTTCTCCACCAGGGATGGCGCCAGGCTGTGTGGCTTTCCCTCTGGTGGCGCAGGGAAGCGGGGTTCTCTCTCTGATGGTGTTCCCTCAGCACTGTCCTCTCTCTGGAGTCCTGGGTGTATTTCCCTGAAAGCTTCCCCGGGCTCCTGGCTCTCTCTCTCTCTCTCTCTCTCCCATTCAGCTGAGCATGCTGTGTGGGCTGCAGTTTCCGTGTTACAGTGGGGCTGCCAGTCCTCGGGACTACATGTCCCACAATCCTCTTTGCGCCTTATTTTCTTCCCTGGTTAACGGAGGGACGAAAAAACTTCCTGCCCCTTGCTCCTTTAGCTTTGACCGGGAACTTTTTTCCCTTTTCTGCTGACCTTGACAGCAACTGATCCAGGCCAGGTCCAAAGAGTTGTGAACCTTCAAAGGGCAAACCACAAAGCCTTGATCTAGACATATGGTCCCCTTCCCATGATTTGACCCAGACTGCCCTTCTTGCGGAGTTAAGGAGGGCCGCAGATTTGGCTGTGTTCCTGACAGACTCCACAGCCGCATCTGCCAAATATGCCACAGCCTTACCTATTATTTCTAAGGAGTCTGATTTCTTTGGAATCACTGCCTTTAGAAACATGGTTAGAAAGTCTGCCTAACCATGCGTCCACGTTTCTAGCCACGCATGCTGATGCCAAAGCAGGAGCCATGGCAGCCGCATTGGAATCCCATGCTCTGCGCAAAAGCGCTTCCGCCCTTCTGTCTATTTGCTCTTTTCCTCAAAAGACAAGTCAGATTTTTTAGAAACCCGCGACAGGGCTGCGTCTAACTTAGGGGTTTTAAAGAATTTCTGCTCTTCTTCCTCCCCAAAAGGAAACCTTCTCTTCCAAGTTTTGAGTCTAAGAACCTTTCTTTCCGAGCCTTTCCACCCTCTCAAAATCACCTCCTTTAGAGCCTGATGAACTGGGAACACCCTGGACTGAGGCTTTCCCAAACCCCTGTACATCTTGTCCCGGGCCGACGCCTGAACCGGAGGTTCTGGGATATCCTCAGAGGCATAGATCGCCCTAAGTAACTGCCCCATGTCTTCCACGGGAAAGAGGTGGCTACTAGCTCTACTGTCACTATCCTGGCTGTCAGCATCTGTGTCTACACCTTCCTCTAATGAGTCCTCCTCTGACTCCTCTGGGTCCTCAAACTCCTCAACTCCTGAAGTGACAGAGGAAGGGGGTCCTTGCAAGGTTTTCTGACCCCTGTCTGAAAAACCTTCCTGAGAGGAAGTGCCTTCTCTAGAGGACAGGATTTCTCTATCCTCCGCTTTAGGTGCTATAGCAGTCTTAATAGACTGGAGGGTAGAAAGCATCTCCGACTGTACCGCAAGGAAGTCCCTCATAACCTGTGAGGTTTCCTTACTAGACAGTTTTTGTATGCACCTATAGCAAAACGGTTTCCCATGGTCCTGTGGGAGCTTATTACAATTCCCACATCTTTTTGACCTGGGAGGAGGGGGATTTTTTCCCTTCATCTTGTGAGCCCCTTGAGCAGAGCTGCCAGGATCTAGGGAGACAAAAAAGACAAAGTCCAAACTTTAACCAGTTTCCTAAGACTTTCTGTCTGTGTCTCTCTCTCACTCCCCCCCTATGGTGTAGGTAAGACCCCTCTTACTTCACCACAAAAAAAACGGAAGAGGACTCACCACCACTGGCCTCTTCCTGGGCTAAGGTTGCAGCTGTTACCTCCTCTCCATCCATATCTGCTGCTTTGTGAGGTTTTCCGACCTCAAGAGAGGAGTATCGTGAGGCCTCCTGCTTTTCCCTGGAGCGCCGAGTGTCTTCTCCTATACACCGATGATCGGCGCCATTTTGTTGGAGAGCCGCTGTCTGAGGGAGGATTTTGGCCTCTAGTGTCCGAATCCACCATTTTGGCATAGACCGGAAGTCGGAAGTTACAGCGCCCGGAACCGGAAATGCCGCCATCTTACTCCACCCTGGGAAGCCTGCTCCATACACAGGAGCTTCAGCATTCCCTATGAAGTCCAGGACCTCCACCAGCCCTACAAGGCACCAAGGTACCGACCTGGCTGGCGTCCTCTACCCCAGTGTTTCTCAACTCCAGTCCTCAAGGCGCCCCAACAGGTCATGTTTTCAGGATTTCCCTCAGATGAAACGGCTGTGGTAATTACCAAGACAGTGAAACTGATCAAATCACCTGTGCAAATCAATGGAAATCCTGAAAACATGACCTGTCGGGGCGCCTCGAGGACTGGAGTTGAGAAACACTGCTCTACCCCCTCTGTGGCCTAGACACCAGCCTGAGCTCCAGTTCCTTCATCACCTCCGTACCTGACTGGGTGGAAGGAAAAAGCATGAGGTATGTGCTCACAGGAGTTCCGGGCTACCCCTCTGTACCCGGGAGGCTCCTTGCCGGGAAAGACGCTCTCCCCCGGCCATTGGGGAGACCCCCTGAGAAGGACAGGGCCATGGCTGGACCCGCCACCCTCCCCGGCTTTAGCTTCAGGTCTGAGAAAAAACAACAAACGTTTCGCTGCCAGGAAACACAATCAAGAACTGAGGTGCAGGGGGAAGGGAGGGGCCTTTTAACCTTGTATGTTGATTGTGTTTCCTGTCAGGTGGACCAGTCATCTCTCAGGTTATGCCGTCCTGGAAGATGACTAGAGAAATGATGGTATCACGATCTCCTCCGACCTATGGAAGTTAGACGGTACTTTGGGGAGAAATGCCAGATCCAGCGAGAGGATAATCTTGTCTTGCAAGATGATGCAGAAGGGCTCAATCACTGAAAACGCCTGCATCTCACCAACCCTCCTAGCAGAGACTAGGGCCACCAAAATCACTGTTTTCAAGGTTAAGAGCTTTATGGGCAGTTCGTCTATTGGCTCAAACGGTGTTCTACAAAGACTTTACAACACAGTGGATAAAGTCCCAGGGAGGGAACCTCCTTGACTTGGGGAACAGCTTATGGCTGATGGATGCAAGAAATCTCTTGATCAGTGGCTCTGACAGTCTTTGATTTAAAAAGCTAGATAGAGCCGATACCTGCACCTTAAGGGTACTGACTGCCAGATTTAGATCTGCTCCGGCTTGGAGGAAATCTAGGACCGCCGAGATCATGGCTCCTGACACTCTGTTATTGAGCAGGCGCCAGGCTCCAAATTTTTCCCAGATTTTATTGTAAATAGCGTTAGTGGACGGCTTCCGGCTGCTAAGAATGGTATTGATTACTTTTGCCAATAACCCTCTCTGCTCTAACAGCTCCCTCTCAGAAGCCAGGCCCTCAGAGAAAGATAGCTCACTTCTGGATGATTTACCTCTCCCTGATATATGAGGTCTGCCCTGTAAGGCAGCCTCCAAGGCTCCGAGATGCTGAGTCTTAGAAGTCCTGAGAACCAAGACCTCCTTGGCCAGAATGGTGCGATCAGGATAAGCTTTGTGCTCGACACTCTTATCTTACGGATAATCTTTGGAATGAGGGCAAAAGATGGAAATGCATACACCAAATTTGCCTCCCAGGATTTGGATAGGCAGGGCCGATCCTAGGGTCACAGATGCCTGAGTGCAGAAATATTTCTGGCGCCCCCATGTGGGCGTAGTCATCTTAACTCCTCCTCCCCTTTTACAAATGTTTCTATGGCAATGACTCAAAACAGAGATGCTCCCCTAAGAAGTCTTTGTTACCCTAGGATCCTCCCATGATCTCTTAACAAATAAAGCAAATACAGGAAGAGCTTACACTAAATGAGACCTGGAGGGGAGTCTCTCTGATGCACACAGAGAGGGCTTCTGTTAGAGAGTCTGTTAGAAAGAGCCCCCAGACATGTTACAAGAGATGGTCAGAGACTGCAGACATGTTACAAGAGATGCTCAGAGACTGCAGTTCTTATGGACGTTTGTAGATAATGGCCGATCGGCCCTCTCACCTGACCCAGCGATACAGCAACAACTGTTCCTCTGAACAGGAGTCTGGTCATTCTGAATTGCCCGTGGCGACTCTGCATGGTAGCACCCAGGATCTGTATTCTTGCAATGACTCCATTCTTTTCTCCACCAGGGATGGCGCCAGGCTGTGTGGCTTTCCCTCTGGTGGCGCAGGGAAGCGGGGTTCTCTCTCTGATGGTGTTCCCTCAGCACTGTCCTCTCTCTGGAGTCCTGGGTGTATTTCCCTGAAAGCTTCCCCGGACTCCTGGCTCTCTCTCTCTCCCATTCAGCTGAGCATGCTGTGTGGGCTGCAGTTTCCGTGTTACAGTGGGGCTGCCAGTCCTCGGGACTACATGTCCCACAATCCTCTTTGCGCCTTATTTTCTTCCCTGGCTGATATGAAGGCGGGGAAGAAACATAGTGCGCCGCTCACTAGGACAGCAGCGCGTGCAAGGAAGAGAGGGAGAGGGGAAATAAGAGCCTACGGCTGCAGTGGCGTCACTAGGCTTGGTGTCACCTAATGCGGTAAAACATAGCGTCACCCCCCCTCCACCAACTATAGTTGCCTCTCAGTACAGACCCCCCTCCACTAAGTATAGATCCCCTCCTTTGTCATGCAGACCCCCCCACCAAGTATAAATCTCTCTCTCAGTACAGATGCCCCCCCCCCATTAGTATAGACCCCCCCAGGACAAACCACCCCCCTCTATTAGTACAGACCCCCCCAGAACAAACCACCCCCCTCTATCAGTACAGACCCCCCCGGCAAAACTATCTCCCCTACATTAGTAAGGACCCCCCCCAGGGACAAACCACCCCCCACCCCCTTTAGTACAGACCCCCCCAGGACAAACCACCCCCCTCCATTAGTGCAGACCCCCCAGGACAAACCACCGCCCCTACATTACTATAGACCCCCCCCCCCCCCCAGGACCAACCACCCCCCCTACATTACTATAGACCCCCCCCAGGACAAACCATCCCCCCTACATTACTATAGACCCCCCCAGGACAAACCACCCCCCCTACATTACTATAGACCCCCCCAGTTCCCTCTAGTGGCCAATCTACAAATCTCTATATTTAATAAAATATGAAAAGGCAAGGCGAAAATGCCAAAAAATTAATGCAAGATAGATATCTATCCATCTAACACAACATTGCATTACTACAATGCACATTACCTGCATTAGCATTCTCTTTCAGTGGCACCCCCAACTCAAAGCACCACAGTTCGGACACCTATGCGCTGCAGTGCACCACAATGGACAGGAATTCGGTGGTACAATACGCCAGAAAAAAAAAAAAAAAGAGCTCAATGCCTATTTTTATCATCCCTTTCCCTGTGTTGGCTGTCCATTTAAAATGAACAGGCTGCTTTAACAAAATGCATGTTAACAATCGTGCTTTTTTAAAGTCAGTCTATTGCTTTGCAAAAAGTAGTAAATACAGCAACACTGATCAATGTGCATTTAGTACTTTTTGCATTGAAGCCTGCAGAACATTGCACCCATGATCAGCGGATTGTGAGTGCAAAACAGGGGCTATAGCAGTGTTTACCATCTGGCACGGATGGATCCCGGGGGAAAAAAAACTTCTCAAACAGCAACTCACAGTGAAGAGACACCTCCCCACAGCTGACATCTCACACCTGCAGATGTCTATACATATATAGAAACCAAAGATTTTCATAACTGCCAGTCTGCCCTAAATGCACGTCGGTTAACAGGGTCAAAATTACAATTCACCAAAGAGCTTACTTTATAGGGCTGCAAATATCAATTTATTGTACTTTTTTTTTTATGGGGAATGGTGGAAGGGGGTCATTGCTGGCTAGAACTTCAATTGCTTGTAATGGATAGTTTACAGTCCAAACACAAAAGGCATCCCTCTGTCAGAACACAATAGCTCAGCGGGGAAATCACTGTACTAACATCACATTGTTAGTACAGCGAGCTCCTCCGCAGTGCAGAGTATTTCAGGAGAGGAGAGCTGAATAGAGGAAGGAGAATCCTCCAGCAATACAGAGTATTTCATGAGCAGAGAGTTAGGCTGCTTTCACACGGAGGCGCTATAGCGCTAAAACAGCGCCTGTAAAGAGCCTCTCCTCTCACTCCAGTGTAAAAGCCCGAGTGCTTTCACACTGGAGCGGTGCGCTGGCAGGACGGTTAAAAAAGTCCTGCAAGCCGCATCTTTGCAGCGCTGTGGGAGTGGTGTATACACCACTCCTAAAGCAACTCTGCCCATGGAAATCAATGGGCAGTGGTGCCGAACCACCGGCAGAGCGCCGATGCAGCGGCGGTTTTAACCCCTTCTTGCCTGCTAGTGGGGGTTAAAAGCGCCCCACTAGCGGCCAAAAACCTCCGCATAAATGTCGGTAAAGCGCCGCTAAAAATAGCGGCGCTTTACCGCCGACGCCCCAGTGTGAAAGTAGCCTTAGAGAAAGAAGCAGAGTCCTTCAGCAGTGCAGAGTATTTCAGGAGAGGAGAGAATTTCCTCATCTGCATACCTGTTCCAGGTTTTGAATCAAAAGCTAGACACAACTTAGCAAACAGAAGGTCAGTAATGGCCACCTTCATTCTCCTCTTAGTAAATATTTCCTTTAAGACACCGGCCTGGTAGGAAATTCCTGGCTGTAATTCCAGCTCTCTGACTCATCGATCGGCTCACATCTTTCCGTTGTATGTTCCGTGCTCCGGCAGTGCCAGTGTGGAGGCGATTAATGGTGCCTCCCAGAAAGTGCCTTTTACACGCTGCATGCAACTGTTTACAACTGTCAACAGAACAGCAGAGCTGCAAACCAATCAGCTTTTGCTGAGACGCAACACAGCGCTCCAATAGGCATCTTGACCTCTTCCAACTGACGTAACCAATGCCTCAAAAACATCTTCTGCGTAGTTAAACTTGTCATAAAGGGAAATGTGAGGGTTATCAGTTTTAGCATGCGTTTTAGTAAGGGATTATTGGGGACCATGGCAGATCATCATCACCAACAATGTCCATTTTTTATACTATAGGTAGCAAGTTACAAGTGAGCAGAACATGTACATAAGAAAGGTTTACATCCAGCTTTAGGTTTCACACATGCTGTGCTGCTTTGGAGGTTCCCCCCCCCCCCTTCCAGAAAAGCAGCAAAAAAAAAAAAAAAAAAAAAAAAAAAAAAAAAAAAAAGCAATAAAAGCCTTTTTTTTTAAAAAAACGGTTTATGTACATTTGGCATGAATGCATTCTATTTTTGAGCTGTAATGTGCACGAGGCCTTAGGGCCTATTCACACTGGTCAGTTTTTAGTAGATGCGTTTTTTCATTAAAATCTATGCAATGCATCAAAACACGCCCTTTCCTTTTTTTTTTTTTTTTTAAATGAGCTTTGATCTGCACATACAAGACGACTCATTGATGCTTTACCCATCAAACCCCATAATGAAGCAAGGAAGATGGAACACATGTAAAGAGTAAGCCAAATCCGATCAAAACCAGGAGCGGAAATAAAATTTTAGGGAAATTTGGAATCTCATTGGTTGCATTCCAGCCATGCAAACTGTTACTTATACTGTCACTGAGAGTTCATCATTGTGTCTATAGGAAGTGTGCCTAGGCAAATGAGAATGATCTGTATGTTATCTAGTTATGAAATAAACAAACTAGAATTAAAGAAACATAATAAAAAACACACATATGCTGCAACTTGCTAAATTTGCAGACTCCAGTAAGCAAAGTCCATCTGTAATAATGGTGAAATCTTGCAGTGGGTCAAGAGTCCTTTACAGACAGGCAAGGAAAGTCACCCCATTAAGCTCACAATGATAAACTATACTGAGTGCAGAAAGAGGCTCAGAGCGCCAGACACCCAAAAAGGGGGCAGCAGGTTCATATTCTCCAATACAACACTAATTGACGGATTATGAAATGTCGCTGATCTAAGGAGACAAACTTTCATTATTGCTGTGCGCATCACTACAGGGTAGATTTACCCTCTCCTATAGACCTGCTGAGCACTGATCAGGAGAAAAGTGATGGGAAACCAAATACTTTATGGTTTTCAACAGTACAGGTGGCAACAGGACATCTTTTAATAGGGACACCTGTTCTGGTGACAAATGTCTAGCAGGGATTTCCTCTCATTTCCTGTTGAGTCTCCAGGACAGGAAGTGAAGCCACCCTAAAAGAGGCATAAATGGCCAACAAACCATAACAGACAGGGCCAATTCATAGGCAGGCGAGGTGGACGCACGTCATTGGAACAGATCCCCTGCCCACTGCAAGCACAAAGCTTACTCATGAAACAGTCATTTAGTAGGGAAATGTAAGCCAATCATGACTATGCTTTTTTTTAAATAACATTCCCTTACGGCTTTCTCTGAGTATATCAATGCGGGTCACATGATGGCTGTGGCTTTTACAGCAATGCACGGACCTGCTGGTGGGTGTGTCTAGTGCCTGGGGCATTAAATCATGACAGGAAGCGATGTTGCTGCCGAGCTTTTGCATTTCCATAGCAATGGAATGCCATCTGTTGCGTCGGCATAATGTCACTTCCCCCCCAATCTCAGCCTAGTGCATTGGCAGGAGGGGCAAGGCCTTTTGACTACAGAAGATAAAGGTGCACTGCGCTCTTGTACGTGATGACACTAGACATAAACTGACCACACCAACTTGGACCAGCATCCATGCTAGCAAGGTCAGTTTACTTTCAGGAGGCAGGCAGAAATGTAATTGTGACAGGACAAATGTCATTTAAACAAATTAAATATTTTTCTTTTCAGGTTTACAAACACTTTAAGGTTTGCATAGGTCAGATGCGCTCCGTCTGCAAAGACTGCACTGTACCTGCTGAATACTGAAAGTGGCGGTGCTGGTAAGTGGTAATTGTGGGCCCCCCCCCCCCCCGCATTTCCTGGCCACTGTACAGCCGTTGTGAGGGTGGAAACTGAACAAAGTGCTACAATACTTCCCGCCTCTTACCATAGCTTTGTCAAGGGTAGGGATCGGCCGATAAATTTTTTTCTGTACCGATATTTCAGCCACCTCTCCTGCCGATATTTTGTACATTTAAAAAAAAAAAAAAAAGTTTACACTGTAATTTTTTTGTTTTTTCATCACTTATTGCTGTTACAAGGAATGTCACAGTTATAGGCATGCAACAGGTACTCTTTATGGAGGGATCGGGGGTCTACAAGACCCCAAACCCCTCCTCTGCACTTCAAAGTATTCCAAATGTCAAGATCGGCATTTTTGAATACTTTTTTTTTTTTAAACTGGCGCCTTTAAGATGGCAGTAATCCGGGAAGTGATGTTACTACAATAAAGCAGACTGGCCGTGCTAAAGAACGGTACCAGGGTGATGAAACGCCTTGAAGCAATATCGATATAGCGGTCACTTTTTTGACCGATACGTCTGAAAAAAAGTGAATATTGGCCGCTGATAAATTGCCCGATCCCTAATCAAGGGTCAGCTGCTGGCAGAGAGGGTCAAAGACATTGTCTACAGATAAAGACCCTGAGGTGGTGGTCTGGCACTATGGCCTTGTGGCCAGCTATTTCTGCACTGTGACCTACAACCTGGGAGCGCTGGAGAGTGTACACTGTGGAAGTGAATTGTAGACAGTGCGGATACCATCCCATTTTTGCCCCCTCCTTTGGTTGCTAGGATGCTGGCACAGTAACCAATGATGCCATGGCAAAGCCACTAGCATCCTAGCAACCAAGGACACTGGTACACAGCAACATTGGTTACTAAGACGCAGACTACTGGGCCATACAGCAATATTGGTCGCTATGGATCAGGTGACCTCCTGCATCATAACAACTAGGGTCACTGCGCAGCCCAGCCAACAGCATCCTAGCAACCAACTCAGTAATGCAGCACTGTGTGCACAGGATAATACTGAGCTGAAGTAAGCATTAAGTGTCTGGTATAGATAATCTGGCCCCAGAGCGGTCACCTCACTATACCTTATTGGTGGCATGCTCCTGATACTAGTTGTGTCTCTGCTGACATTTGTTTCTGGCTGTATCAGTACAGTATTGAATTTGCCCATGTATATATTTTTTCGGGTGTGCGATTTCTAAGATTTTTTTTTAGTTTATTTGCACTTGTGATTATTATTCATGTTGATCAAGAGGGAAAAAGGGACCACCACAAGGTAGTGTGTATCATTGCTGACTTGTGTCACAGACAAATCAATTTGGTTAGATGGGGTGGGGGGGGGGGGGAGCAAGACTTTAGCATCTTCACCTACAGAGGACCTCGTTCCTGCATTGGTGACAGAGGCTCCAATCATGACTTACCGTATCCGAAGAAAAACAAAAATAAAAGTTTTGGCTTCAGACTCTGGAAATGGTGTACAAACATTTCACCACAAGGGCTTGAGTGTAATAGGCGTGAGTGGAATGCTATGTAATACACATACCCCCACCCAACATTAGTATTACAAACATGAAAACAGTCACAGCTAACATAATAGGTGTCATCACAGAGCACAGGTTAGACAAGCTGTCATCACAGTCCCATATGTCTTATAATGACCCTTTATTATTATACATACACAAAATGCCTGAGCACAGGATTCTGGCCTGCTTGTGACCATGACTGAACAAGGTCATCAGAGATGAGGACACATCTATAAGGCAGGCCATACACTGAATTTCTTTCCTGCAACCACTAGATTCCCCAGCAGAAGTCTCTTCAGACGAAACACGTAGGGTTGTCTGCTGTACCCAGCCACCTATTCACCACGCTTTTTTATGATCGATCATTTCTTTTAAACAATTTTTGGAACTGTTTCTATTCGGACATGCCTGTATTGAAGATTTGATGTCTTTTATGCATATAATAAATTGATTTTCTGGACTTACACGATGTGGAGGCTCCCCTTTTTCTCGTTCCATATGTGACGGCTACTTGGCTAAGTTAAGAAGACTTATCCATCCACCTGGGTCGTGACCAGATCCCCAACGGAGGAGGAGGATTTCGTGTCCACAGCCGCACTGTCACGGAGCATATGACAGCATAAGCCTTGATGACTCACCGCCTTCGGCCCGTGAGTCCACTAAAGTTGGTAAGAGTACCTCATCTTCTCTTTATTTCGGGGACCGGCTTTGGGGAGACCACCATTCAATCTTGGGCCCATTATTAGTGCTTGAATTAAGCAACATATAGAATATTAAAGGGACTGCCATTCATAACCATTGATCCACTTTTGAGCAGTATATTAAGCACTTGGAACTGTCTTTTTATTTTCAGTTGTTTCATTAAGAGGACTTCATTTTTTTTATAATTTATTTTGTTTTTCACACCTGTTTTGAATGTGATTAGCACCCGATTTGAATATCATATGATTCAACATTTTTCATTTCACTTCACTTTTTATATGTTGATTTACATATTGATTTATGTCCACTCATATAGGGGATAGTTGTATATATTGTTCCTTGTATACGTGACTTAACACACACTTATTCACTATATTGTATTTAGCAGTGTAGCGTTGCCTTGGAGGAGGTTGTTTGAATCTATTCGATGGTAACGTTATATGATCTTCTAAGGAGGATGGGAGGTCACGATTGTTTGGTGTGATTACTATAAAGAATCTTTGTTTTATTTTAAACCCTTGGATCGGGGGCCGACATTTCTATTATTTACATCACATTAGCGTTACACTTTATTTTTTATATATTTGGTACACAATTTGTCTGGTTGTAGTGTTAGCAGCTCCACTTTTTATGATTGGCGCGGTATTAGCTTTTAATTTCTGGGTATTTAATCACTGCTGGGTTTTTATTTAAAAAAAAAAAAAATATATATAATAATAATAATAATAATAATAATAATAATAATAATAATAATAATAATAATTTGATATAAAATTTTGTACAATTAGACGGTAATGCGCAGGGCCAGGGTGGGGCTGTCAGACGGGTCCCCTTGGCAAAGTAAAGGGCCTGTCCCATTCTACATCTCGAAGAAAATCCCTCTAATGATATTTATGTCATAGAAACTGTAACGACATTTCCCAAAACGATATAGTTATATTATTCACACAGATGTGCCCGATGTTCATTTTACCATCATAATACACTGCTGTCAGTGAGCTCGGGCCCATAGCAGTCACATGGTCTGCCATGACTTGTGTGTGTGACCAGCAAGCTGCTGCAAATCCTCTGACAATGCAGATCAGTCCATCATCAGTGGGGCGGGGAGGGGAAAGTAATGAACTAGGAAAACTGCTGCAGAACATCCTACCAACCAGACCTGTCAATCATTTGATGGGGTGGCAGATGTTTAACACTGATGGGTGTATACAGCAATAATAGGGGGTATAAAAGCAAGGATTGGGGGGGGGGTGTGATACGGCACTGGTGGGTAGGCATAGGAGACGGCACTGGTTTTGGGGGGGGGGGGAATTGGAGACAGAATTTAGAGACAGAACTGATAGGGTAGGGCGGGGTGGGAGAGGAGACGGAAATGATAGGGTGGGGAGTGAGGAGTAGGCACTGATGGGGCGTATAGAGCAATGATGGGGGGGGTATACAGCACTGCACTGACAGGGATGTATAGGGCAGTGATCAGTGATGGGGGTGTATAGGGCAGTGATCAGTGATGGGGGTGTATAGGGCACTGAGCAGTAATGGGGCGTATAGGGAACTGATGGGGGCGTATAGGGCACTGATGGGGGCGTATAGGGCACTGATGGGGGCGTATAGGGCACTGATGGGGGCGTATAGGGCACTGATGGGGGCGTATAGGGCACTGATGGGGGCGTATAGGGCACTGATGGGGGCGTATAGGGCACTGATGGGGGCGTATAGGGCACTGATGGGGGCGTATAGGGCACTGATGGGGGCGTATAGGGCAATGATTAGTGATGGGGGCGTATAGGGCACTGATGGGGGCGTATAGGGCAATGATTAGTAATGGGGGCGTATAGGGCACTGATGGGGGCGTATAGGGCAATGATTAGTAATGGGGGCGTATAGGGCACTGATGGGGGCGTATAGGGCACTGATCAGTAATGGGGGCGTATAGGGAACTGATGGGGGCGTATAGATGACCTGTGGAAAGTCACATGACTCTTGCAGTGACTCTGGGGGTACAGGAATAGAGGGGGGTCTCCCAGCACTCAGCTGTATGGTGAAGGTGTGAAGTGAAGGGCAGGCCTGCTGCAGAAGCTCTTGGTGGTGGGCGGGGCTCAGCTAGTAATGTCTCGGTGTATAAGTGGGAGATGGGGGTTGGGGGGGTAGACTGGGGCAAAGGGTGACTCCTGTCTGGGAAAGTTGTCTGGAGTTCCTGACAGGAGTCACGCCCATCCCAGGCCCGGCGGTTGGGGCACCACCATGCTGTGTCACCCACCACCCCCAAACACATCCCCCTGCCCCCCAGTGATACCCCCCAGCTTACCGTACTGATGTGCGCCCCCATGTGGCCGGTGACAGCCGCTCCTCGTCTCCTTTCACTAAAAAGAAGTAACCTGCAAACGTTCTAGGACACGCGCACTCGCGAATACCACTGTGCCCCGCCCACCCTGTGTCAATTCTTCAACGCAACACCACCAATAAAATCACGGGGGCGGGCATGTCAACCCTGGACCACCCCCTTTTACAGGGCTGGGTTGGACCAGCTCAGTGATTCGTTGGACTGGGTGTCTATCATGGCCTCTCCCTGTTTCTGGGCGGGTCCATTGTGCGGGCTGTAATTGGCTGGATGAGTTGGCATCGTACTCGAGTGTCTGGCAGCTGTGTGATTATTCCGGTGCAGGGGCGGACTGATAACTCATGGGGCCCCTGGGCAATAGGAGATTATGGGGCCCCCAGGCAATCAGAGATTATGGGGTCAAACAGTGTACACACACACAGTATACAACCACACAGTATACACATACATGTACACACAGTATTCACAGACAGATGTAAAAAAAACACAGATTTATACATACTGTCCCTGGTTTTACTGAGGCTGGCAACCATTATGGGGCCCCCCAGTGGTCCAGGGCCCTCGGGCAGTGCCCGAGTGGCTCAATGGTCAGTCCGCCCCTGTTCCGGTGCGATCATCGGAGCAGAATGGCCACAGATGCAGGCAGGTGAGTGCCCGGGGTGTTCTGCTCATCACTGGAACTAATGCTATGTCTGATCTGATGACAGTCTCATGTCTATGCTGTATACTGACCATACATCATACAATCTGCTTGTACAATCTCCGATTCGTCTTCTAACTGTGTAGTGCAAGGGTTTGTCTCTTTTTTTGTGGTCTTTGCACATGTGTAAATAGTACATAGATGTCAAAAAGGAAGGTTGGACTTTATATGAATCACATGGTAGCAAAGGAGTGAATTGGTGATCATATAGGAAATGTATTGATTATTATAGTAATACATACATATAGTACTGATATCAATGGTAAGCAAGATAATAACAATGAACATGGTAATAACATTTGTATCTCATGGGAAAACCACAATAATATTCCAAAGTTCACCAAAGCAAGGTTAGATCAAAACATTTTCTTTTTTTTTCACAAGAAATGATCAAAACATTTTCAAAGTAACGCCTGCAAAACCTATGGCCTCTCTGGACTTGTAAATGTGGGTAATGCATAGAAGCTTGAGGATCTGGGTAAGTATGGCAGAAGCACAGCATTTGGTAGCTTTACGCGTTTCGTTGCCTTTGAACCACTCGTCAGGAGCAAAGCACGTGATGGATCTATAATAAAAATTATTGTATATGAATAATCAAAATAAAAAATAAGGACATGAGCAGGGGTAGGGTAAAGAGAACCCCACGCCAGGTGCATGCTTACTTACCCGGGTACGTATATTGGTGGTATGGTAGCCGGGTCCCGCAAGCCATCCAAGGGCACCTCCAACCAGGAGCCGTGGTGGACAGCTCAAGGTGGACGACCCACACGGGCAACAACCAGGGCATGGAAACCACAAGGCACTCCTGTGAAAATATGAGGTTTTTGAATTTAATAGGGATGGAAACACATGACCTCACCAGGCGATGGTTTCATTCAAAGTCCCCAGGGATGGAAATACATAACTTTACCAGGTCATGGCTTTGTTAAAGTCCCAAACATACCCTCACCACTTTATTATATACACAGATGCTTTAGATCTGCACATGAATCAGGGGCGGTGACAAAGTCTCACCTAGGTGAGAAGAGCAGAAATGCTGCTTAAAGAGGAACTACCAGTCTGCCCACATAATTTGTAATAAAAATATATTTGCCATTCTGAAGCTTCCCTCCAACCCCTTTGCACATTATTTTATATATATACTGTGATTCTGTACTTGCCAAATATGCTGCAGAAATCTCCCTCCACTGAGTCTGGCTGCAGCCATTTTAACTGTGGGCAGCTGAATCTGCTGCCTGTTCACTTCCTGGATTTACACAGAGGCACACCTCCAGCCCTGCAGCTCTCATTGGCCCTTTTATGACTCACCCCCCCCCCCTCTCTTCCTGGCAAACTCTCATTAGAGTGAGGGAGAGAGCTGTGCATGATGACATAAGCCTAGGCTAATAACTAGACAAGAAACAGGAAGTGGGCTGTATAAGGTATTTACTGGCAGAAAAAAAAAAAAATGTTTTACTATCCAAAATTCAAACAACAAGGGCAGAAGATTTAATAGATGGAAAGTTTAAAAAATGACTTAGCCCCCGTTCACACCTATGCGAATTAGATGCGGATTACACCACATCCAATTCGTAGGACATTTTAAAATACATTCATTTGAATGTATCTGGTTCACATATGTGCTTTGCATTCGCACTGCGCATTGCACAAAAAATGTGTGCGTTTTCTGGGCATTGCGGTGCGAACTACAAGCCTATTATCTCCTATGGGAACGCATCACACTCTCCCTGCTCACTGATCCACGGCTACAACGCAGTGAAACCTTTGAACAACTAATTTTTATCTTCCTAGTGAAACCTGAGCTTCAATTCGCACCGCACATGTGTGAACCCAGGCTGAAGGTCTGCTTTAGAAAAAAAAAAGTTTATTGGTAACAGAGGGAGGTAGAGGAGGACAACTTCACATCTGCACATTCCAGGAACACAAGAGAAATGCATGGAAATGAATGTAATGGCACCCCAAGCGCAGCCAGCAGATTCACGTTCACAAGCGCACGACAAACGCACTAGAAACGTGCGGTGAAAAACCACAAGAAGGGCTGTGAAAATTGACAGCGCTATATAAGTACCTGAAATAAATAAATAAATAAGAAGCACTGTGCCTGGAAAGGTGCAGGAGCTTTTTTGGCATGTTTGTGCTTTGCATTATTATTATTAATATTATTATTATTAATATTATACAGGATTTCTTGTCTACCCTCAGGAAAAACACTTAAAAATGCACATCCCTGCTACACTAGATATAAATGGGTCCTTAGGGTGAAGGTCCACTTTAAGGGCCTGGTTCACACCTATGCGTTTTTCAGTGCGTTTTCAGTTTGGCACTACATTCCATTTAACATTAGTTCCTATGGGTCACGTTCACATCTGTGCGTTTTTTTTAAAAGGGGTCAGGGATTTTTTTTTTTTACCCGCAGCAGGTTGCATGTTTGGTTCCATAGACTTCATTGGAAGCGCAGCAGAAAATGCAATGCTTGCATTTTTTATGTGTTTCTGCTGCATTTTTGTTGGCTTCTCCTGCATGATAACAGATACCTCCCAAAAGACGCAAAACAACTCAAAAACGCATTTAAAATGTGTGTCAAAAAAAACGCATCAACTGCAAAGTTCCACCTACTTTTTAAGCTTCTCATCATTAGCTTCTCAACTGGCCATAATGACTGCATTGGGCAATTTCATTTTTTTTCTTTTCGCTTTGCTTACTCTTTTTCCAAGGTTCTCTTTCTCTCTTCTGGTTCCCCAAGTCCCCCCCCCCCCCCATGCGTCGATGTACGTAATACCCTGCGGTGCACTGGCTCCTGGGAGATGTGTGTCATGATTCCCAGGAGTCAGTGGGCATCACCGCCTCTCAGCATCGTACTGCGCCATGTTTTTAATGCGCATGAGCGAGATCGGGAGGTGCATGCTGGGTAGCCAGCAGCACCGTGTCCCGGAAGAGAGTCCTAGTGGGCTTCACATGCCCACAATGAAGATGGAAACGCTCAGGAAGACGAAATCTAAGGTAAGTACAATCTAAAATACATGTACACGAAAGGGTATTGAATTGGAAACATGATTTCATGTATATTATGTAAAAAAGCAGAGGGGATGCCGGGAAAAAAAAAATGTGGTTGGAACTCTGCTTGAAGTGCCGGTTCACACTAGCACAATGCGGGAACCAGCACAATTTCAGTGCCAGTTTCCACGGGTGGCAATAGAAAGTTAATGACACCCCCAGATCGGTTCACAGATCGCAGTGCGGACTGTCAAATGCTGCAGGAATCGGATCACATGAGTGTGAACACCCGTGCGATCCGATTCCAGTGCGGACAAAAAAAAAGGGTCCTGCACCATTTTGGTGAGAATGTGAATTCAGCCATACATTCTGTATGCCTGTATACAGTATAGCCCGGTCTTCATTAGAAGTGCTCAGTCATTGGGTCTCTTGCTGTTATCGGGTTGTATGTGTGTGGGAAAGTAAAACCTGTCTACACATACATTATATGTTTTTGTACTGGTTTCAAACATCTAAGTGCAAGCTCTAGGGACAAGCAGAGCAGGTCTTTATCCCCTGAACTGGTCCTTATGCCAGACAGGGCTTTTAAGATTAACATTGGGGATTGTGACAGGTGATGTTACAATAGGAGTGTGTTCTCAGTGCGGCCTTGGCGGATTGTTTAATAAAGGACGGCGTTTATTATTGAAATAACAGGATCAGCGCAGTGTTGGGCACTCGCCAGAAAGCTTTCTTCCTCAGTGAGTGCCATGCGATGCCCAAATGACAGATTTTTGAACGTTTTTTCGTCTAGTGTATTGGCACTATGAGACTGTGCAGGATTTTGTCTCTGTTTGGTGTTTCTCTTCTCTTATGAGACACAGACCAGCCCCTGGTGATCACAGGCTTTCATCTTGCAGCTCTCCATATTCCCCTGTCTGTAAAGCGCAGAGTCCCCTCCTAATGGCTGCACAGTGTGGAGGGGGGGTCATGTGACTGGAGCTCTTCGCAGTCTTTATGTGGTTTTTGAGGGTTTTTTACTTTATAGATCTCCTGACACCACCCTAGCACTTCCCGTCTTCTCTTCAGATGTGTGTTGTGGCATTGTTTGTAGTTTTTATATAGCTTTCTTACTTGGTTACGGCTAGTGTTCTTTGAAGATTTCTTTGTTTTCTAAGCTGTAAAGACAGGAAACGCACTTCGTATTGTCAGAACTCTTAAAGTGCACCACCCTGCCTATTGAAATAAATTGGTAGCGCTGCCGAAGCGCCTGCAAAGCACTTCGGCAGCACCGCAACACGGGCGCTTTTAACCCTTTGTTCGGCCGATAGGGGTTAAAAGCGCCCCGCTAGCTGGCGAAAAGCGCTGCTAAAACTTTACCGCTAACGCACCCCCGCCCGGGTGTGAAAGTAGCTTTAGGCTGAGAACCGAGCGATCAAACACTGCCGATCTCTCGGTTCTCAATGATCACTGGAGTGCTGAGCTGTGGAGGGGGCAGGAGGGGCTGCTTCAGGCTCTCAGTGGCTCTCCGAGAAGCTGAGCTGGGTGCCGGTCCAGGGATCTGGGTGGATCCTGACCATATAGCTGAAATTTTTCCCAAGCCTGGACACGCCCTCAACGTCAGCCGACAACGGGGTTCAACCGGCTGTCTGCTGAAAACGGGTCACAGGAGTGCAGAACGAACTGCACTCTTGTCATCCACAGAAGTATAGCCAAACAAGCTTTGGCTGTACTTCTCTTTTATCTGCATGCATGCTTAGTAATGCCAGTGTAACACTTCCACGTTTTTTGTTTTTTTTTTGTATTTTTTACTTCTCACTGAGACCCTAGTGCCCCCTGACAAGGCCTTCTGCTTTCTTTCAAAAAGGATGGCGCCATCTTTGTTCAGACATCATCCAGGGTCACCATCTACTACCTGGAAACGAAAATCCAGCTCAAAGATGACACAATCATGGAAATCCTGGTGCCCGTGCAGTTCTTGGCTGTGTTCACAAGCATCTTACACAGATCAGCCCATGCTGCAGTCCCTCACCTTGTGATTTACTACAAAATTACAATGTTGCAATTTGATCACTAGGGGAGGGAGGACTGAGGAAAATCTATCTAGCCCTGGCAGCACAATCCAAAGACAATTAAAATGAATTTACCTGAACACTCGTAAACACACATTGAGAGATTTACTAAAACCGGTGCACACAGAATCTGGTACAGCTGTGCATGGTATCCAATCGACTTCTAACTTCAGCTTGTTTAATTAAGTTGTTCACATTGGCGCAATTTGACATGCCAAATCGCAGCCTATTGCCGGCAACGGCACCGTCCCAATCAGTGTGACGCTGCACCGATTTCCAAAAATAGTTCCTGCACTACTTTTGGCGACTTCAGGGGCGATTTTTAATAGACATCTGTGCATGAACCAGCACAAATCGCCTCCGAACTCGCACTGAAATGCGGATTTTAAACTGAAGCTGAACTCGCACGATTTCAAACCCGCGTTCATTGTGAACGAGGGCTAAAACCTAGAAGATGAATAGTTACTCAGCACAGTTGCACCAGATTCTGTGTGACCAGTTTTAGTAAATCTCCCCTACAGTGTGAATTATACCATTTAAAATCCTATTAATAAATACATATAATCTTGTGTATGTCATTGGCTGTGTGAATAAAATGTAAAATTTAGTAATTAAAAAAACTTTGGGAAGGAGTTCTACATTGATATGTTTTCCCTGGTAGTCACAGGACTTTGATAACTCTGATAAGTGAGGGGGGCATTGACATCAGGATGGTCCTGGACCCGTGTGAATAGCATGCTCAGGGTTGTATAGAAGTGGCAGCCGCTAACTGCAGAACGCACTGGAAATATGAGCATGTCATCAGGGAGAGGATACTGATGTTCCTCCTGTCTCTGTCTGGTCCCATTCAGTTCCTGTTCCTTTTTTTTAGAAGAATAGGATTAGCGATCCAGCAACTTTTTACAAATGAGTCCATCAGACTTTCTACTTCCTGGTTGGGTCAGCAGTCTGCTGTGAGGTGATTTCACCTTATGTGCAGCAAAGGCCCTTTCAGGCATACTTCTTTTTCTTGCTGTGTGATTTTTTTTCTGGATGTGTCCATATTTTGCTTTCTAGATCTCCTATTGTACTTTGTTTTTTTCCCTAAGTGTTTCATGTTCTTTTTCCTTCTTTATTCCTTTGTTGTAATTTCTCTGTGTTCACAATAGACTAACCTAGGTTACCTTCTTCATCATCCTCTGATCTCTGTTCTATTCTTTTTCTTTCATCTTTCTGCTCTTCCGCAGTCCTTCCATTTTTTTTTTTTTTTTCTTTTTTTTTTTTTTGTAGGCGCCATTTACACTTGTGCAACTTGCAATGCAACTTTGGACATCTAAAGTCTCATGACAGGTCACAGTCCATCTATTCAATGGAAGACGTTCAAATCTATGTGACCTAAAGTAGGTTCCCGAACTATTCTGATGTGACTTACATGTGAATTGAGTGCCATAGACTGCAATGTAAACTCACAAAAGTCACATTTTAATGTTATCATTGTGACAGTTGTGCAACAGTCAAAGTCAACAGCCAAAGTTGCATCCAAGTCGCAGTCATCCAGAGTTGCATCAAAGTCACAATGTAAAGTCTCAATGGAAATTGCAGGACTCTGTGTCGCACAAGTTTCTTTTCATCTCCATTTCTTTCCAGTCTCCCTTCCCCTTACCTCATTCACTTCTTCTGTTGTTCCTTTGACTATGCTATCCCTTTCCATCCATTCTTTAGTTTTGCTTGTCTTCCCATTTCACACCATTTCTTCCTCCTGTGCTCTGTTTTTCTCCTCAGTTCTCTGTTCCTCTATGCTTTCCTGTCCTCATCTCTGCCCTCCAGTCCTCATCTCTACCCTCCAGTCTCCATCTCATCTTTTCAGCCCTTTTCTCTGCTCCCTGGTCCTACTCTCTGCTTTCTGTTGCCCCTTGCTGCCAATTCACCTCTGTTTTCTTGTGCCCATCTCTGACCTCGTCCTGTCCTCTTCTCTGACCTGGTCCTGTCCTCTTCTCTGACCTGGTCCTGTCCTCTTCTCTGACCTCGTCCTGTCCTCTTCTCTGACCTTGTGCTGTCCTCTTCTCTGACCTCGTCCTGTCCTCTTCTCTGACCTCGTCCTGTCCTCTTCCCTGACCTCATCTTGTCCTCTTCTCTGACCTCGTCCTGTCCTCTTCTCTGACCTCGTCCTGTCCTCTTCTCTGACCTCGTCCTGTCCTCTTCCCTGACCTCGTCCTGTCCTCTTCCCTGACCTCGTCCTGTCCTCTTCCCTGACCTCGTCCTGTCCTCTTCTCTGACCTCGTCCTGTCCTCTTCACTGACCTCGTCCTGTCCTCTTCTCTGACCTCGTCCTGTCCTCTTCTCTGACCTTGTGCTGTCCTCTTCTCTGACCTCGTCCTGTCCTCTTCACTGACTTTGTCCTGTCCTCTTCACTGACCTTGTCCTGTCCTCTTCGCTGACCTCGTCCTGACCTCCTCCTGACCTCCTCTCTGACCTCCTCCTGTCCTCTTCTCTGACCTCGTCCTGTCCTCTTCTCTGACCTCGTCCTGTCCTCTTCTCTGCCCTCGTCCTGTCCTCTTCTCTGACCTCGTCCTGTCCTCTTCTCTGACCTCGTCCTGACCTCCTCTCTGACCTCCTCCTGTCCTCTTCTCTGACCTCGTCCTGTCCTTTTCTCTGACCTCGTCCTGCCCTTTTCTCTGACCTCGTCCTGTCCTTTTCTCTGACCTCGTCCTGTCCTTTTCTCTGACCTCGTCCTGTCCTTTTCTCTGACCTCGTCCTGTCCTTTTCTCTGACCTCGTCCTGTCCTCTTCTCTGACCTCGTCCTGTCCTCTTCTCTGACCTCGTCCTGTCCTCTTCTCTGACCTCCTCCTGTCCTCTTCTCTGACCTCCTCCTGTCCTCTTCTCTGACCTCCTCCTGTCCTCTTCTCTGACCTCCTCCTGTCCTCTTCTCTGACCTCCTCCTGTCCTCTTCTCTGACCTCCTCCTGTCCTCTTCTCTGACCTCCTCCTGTCCTCTTCTCTGACCTCGTCCTGTCCTCTTCTCTGACCTCGTCCTATCCTCTTCTCTGACCTTGTCCTGTCCTCTTCTCTGTCCTCTGCTTCCTGTTCCTTTTCTGATCTTTAGTTCTCCTCTGTTCTGTTTCCCTTTTGCTCATTGTCTTCCTTCTGCTATCTGTTCCTCCTTACTTTCTGATCCTCCTCTGCTCCCAGTTCTCTGCTCTGCTTTCGGGTCCTCTTGTCTGCTTTCCTTTCCATCTCTGGTCCCCATTACTGTTCTCTCTTCTCCCTTTTCTTCTGCTTCTTCATCAACCATTCTTTCCATCCATTTTTCCTCAACTCGCCCTTTTTTTCCCACCCCCTCTTCATTTTTTACCTTACCTTTTTATCCATTCATTCATTTCCTCTGTTCTTTTTCCTTTTACCTTCTTCTGTCTTCCTCTGTTCTCTTTTTCAATCTGCTCTCCCCTTTTTGTTACCTTTTTCAAGCACCTTCTAGTTCAACTTGTATTTCTTTCAAGTAGTAATGGAGCTGTGATTTAGATCTTCTTGTTCAAATACCTGGACTATGCTTTAGTGGCCTGTAGTGCTTGCTCCGAAAATGGATCCCCTCTGAAGGTGATTATGATTAAGTCCCGAAGAGTGGGGCAAAAAGGAATCAGTGAACATGGTCTAAAGTGGTACTTGTGATGGACCTAGCTAGTACAGGGGCTTTTGGGGAGAACTGGGAAACCTTTGTTTTTGCACCCCCATGTCCCTCTTATGTGTAAGTCACCGTGTGTCTATTAAGGGCACAGGGTGACCAAGCAAATAATGGACAACAACTTAATGGACACTGAGAATGCAGTTTGGATTACTGCAGATGGGACAGTAATATTTATCAACAATATCCCTTAAGAAATCTATGATACATTATTTACACTGTATCAGAATGATGGAACATTGTATGAGCTTTGCCTCAGACTATTGTAGGTAGGAGATGAACAGTCTACTACTGAGGTTTCCTGCTATTGTCTGTTTAATGAAGTGTTCTGTGTTTATACTTATTATAATGTGTATTGTACCTTCTGAGCTTGGAATCAGCAAGTCTGACCTGTAATGTGAAATCTGAGTCATCCAGGTGGTTAATTAAGGATCCTCTGTGATGGGATTAGCCATGAGTCAGTATAGTGTACCTCGTCGGCTAAACCACTGTGTGATGTTTTGTGCATTACTGGAGAGAGATTAGGCAGTGTAGTTATTGGATTGAGCATGCAGGCAGTCAAGTGTATATAACGCAATGCAGAATATATAGTGCAGTCAGTCTAGTGTATATAATACAGTATAGAGTATATAGTGCTGTCAGTCTAGTGTATTTAATACAGTATAGAGTAGTATATAGTGCAGTCAATGTAGTGTAGATAATGCAGTGAAGAGTATATAGTGCAGTCAGTGTAGTGTATATAACGCAGTGCAGAGTATGTAGTGCAGTCATTTTAGTGTGTGTATATAACGCAGTGCAGAGTATGTAGTACAGTCATTTTAGTGTATATAACGCAGTGCAGAGTATATAGTGCAGTCAGTGTAGTGTATATAACGCAGTGCAGAGTATATAATATAGTGTATTGAAGTGGTTAAGGGGAATCCTATGACAGAATTAAGGAAAAAAAACGGCATGGGGCCCCTCCTAAATCCATACCAGGCCCTTCGGGTCTGGTATATTTTTTAAGGGGAACTCCACATCAATTTTTTTTTTAAATGACATGGGGTCCCCCCCAAAATCCATACCAGACCCTTATGTTGGTGGGGACAAGGGCCTCTTCCCGACAACCCTGGGCTGGGGTTGTTGGGGTCGGAGGGCGGTGGGCTTATCAGAATCTGGAAGCCCCCTTTATGCCCATATGAAATCCCATATCCCATATCCCATATGAAAAACAAGTGTCAAAGTAAAAACCACAAGAGACAAATCCTTTACTAAAAAATTTTAAAAAGTGTCCTGCAATGTAAATCCTTCAATTACACCGCCCGACGGACCTTAAAAATAGCAAAAATGGATAGCGCTCCACTTCCATGGGAGGCTTCCCGCCGACTCTCTCTTCGATTTGACAGCTCTTATATAGGCCCCCTTCTGATGTCTTGTGACGTTATCGGCTCTCTTCTTCTCTCCTCATGCTGACAGCTGATAACCAGCTTGTGTTAAGTTCCATGATCAGCTGTCATTGGACACAACTGATTATGTGGTAAAGGGACGCTGTGATTGGCCCTTTATGCCGATTTGTGATCAGCTAAGTCCAAGGGACTCCATGGCTGCCCTCCCGGCAAATTTAGCCCATGCTGTATCCGTCTTTCAGCTATAGTGCGGGCGTGAAGTGGTTAAGATAGAACTATAGGCAAAACTTTTTTTTTTTTTGATAGAGTAAGGGACAGTCATAACCCCTGTCTATTTTTTGCCATTTGTGACCTATTGGGGATTTCCCTTCACTTCCTGTCCCATAGCTAAACAGATAGTGAGAGGAAATCCCTGCAAATTAAGGGAATCTATTGGGACCCCCAGGTCACCAGAACTAGTGTCCCCATTGTAGGATTTCCCCTCTATTACTTTTCTGGGGACGGCCCAAAATTTGGGATTTTCTTTTACTTTCAATGATAATGGTAAACAAATAGAGAATGTGAATCTCCCTGACAGGTGTTCTAATCCCTCTCCATTCTATCCATTACTAAAAAAAAGTTTTGCCTTTAGTTATACTTTAACTGTTTGACTGGAGACCCTCTTTGCATAACAAGCCTTGGTGGTTTGGTATGGTATCCTTTTTAGGCTGTAAATTAATGGGGTGGGCAACTACATGGCAAATGAGGTTCAATATAGAAAAATGTAAAATAATGCATTTGAGTGGCAAAATATGAATGCAATCTATACACTGAGGGGAGAACCTCTGGGGGAATCTAGGATGGAAAAGGACCTGGGGGTCCTAGTAGATGATAGGCTTAGCAATGGCTTGCAATGCCAAGCTGCTGCTAACAAAGCAAACAGAATATTGGCATGTATTAAAAAGGGGATTAATTCCAGAGATAAAACGATAATTCTCCCGCTCTACAAGACTCTGGTCCGGCCTCACCTAGAGTATGCCTACCAGTTCTGGGCACCAGTCCTCAGGAAGGATGTACTGGAAATGGAGCGAGTACAAAGAAGGGCAACAAAGCTAATAAAGGGTCTGGAGGATATTAGTTATGAGGAAAGTTTGCCATCACTGAACTTATTCTCTCTGGAGAAGAGACGCTTGAGAGGGGATATGATTTCAATATACAAATACCATACTGGTGACCCCACAATAGGTATAAAACTTTTTGCAGAAGGGAGTTTAGCAAGACCTGTGGCCACTCATTAAAATTTGAAGAAAAGAGGTTTAACCTTAAACTACGTAGAGGGTTCTTTACTGTAAGAGCGGCAAGGATGTGGAATTCCCTTCCACAGGCGGTGGTCTCAGCGGGAGGCATTGATAGTTTCAAGAAACTTTTAGATAAGCACCCGAACGACCGGAACATACAGGGATATACAATGTAATACTGACATATAATCACACACATAGGTTGGACTTGATGGACTTGTGTCTTTTTTTAACCTCACCTTCTATGTAACTATGTTAGGCTATAAAAGGAATCTGATCAAGTCAATTTTGGCCCACAGGTTATCTGCAATGACACTTTTTTACACAAAGGAAACACGTTTTTGAACTGAACTGTATATTAAAGCAGGAATCCAGCTTATACAGCAGCTTTACTGTACACAACTTGCTGACTAAGCACGATTTGCCTCTTGTAATATAGAAGCTGCACAAAGACCCTCTGGGTGAACGTGTGGCCTCCTGCCACCCTGTCCTCCCTTTATGAGAATACAGAGGCTGGTGCTAAAACCCGGCCATTGTTAGATGACATCTAGAAGATTCAGATGCAGCCATAAGAATTTAGAGAGAAGGGGAGCCAAATGCACAATCGCAGGATGAAAGGTAAAGCCAGCTTTGATCTCGAGTCCATTTAAAGCGTTAATAAACCCACAACAGTAAAATCAGTCTGTATATGCAGTAAAGCAGGGCTCGACAAATCCCAGGCGCCAGGTCGGCGTTGCTAATAGAAATTGTGCCCTGGCGCCTGGGCTTTTGTCAGTGACAGGTGCCTCTGCTACAGGGCGGGCTGCGGGGTCTTGGCCAGGATAGTGGAGGCACCTCGGACCTCGTAGGCCCTTCAGACACAGAGCACTGTCTGGTAACGTGATTAGCGGCAGTAGCGGGGATGGAGCAGGAAGAGAGCGGCACAGCAGACGCTAACATGGTGGGAGGAGCAATCAGCTAACAGGGTGAAATCCAGCTAGGTATCCCCAGCGGCCTGTCATCCCCACTGCTGCTGCTGCCCTCCCCCAGGGTATTGTGGGAGACTTTGGACCAGCTCAGGAAGGCAGCAGCCCGGCTCAGGAACATGGGGGATCCAGAGTCGGTGGTCTCCCAGCACCAGAGTGCACTGCTCTTCTAGCTGAAGGAGAGGCTGAGTCCAGGAGAAGTACATAGAAATGCTGGAGAGCTGTGAGGAGGTAATCCCCTGCCTGCCAGCATGTCCAACCCGGGCACACATTGTACACAGCAAATACTTTTTTTTTTTTTTATCAACTGGATGCAGAATTTATAAATCTCTGCTTTTTAGCTTTTTTTTTCCCCTTTTTTTACATTTTTTCCTGCTTTATTACATTCTATATTTTATTTTTATTGCAAAGTTCATTTGTAAATGTTCCTTTTTCAGCAAGGAAGTGTATATAGTCAATTTAATGTTGGCCCCTAAAGGGAAAAAAAAGGGGGGAGCGCTAATTCCATGTGCAAACCTGTAATGTATCAAATATTACTTTCATGTGCAAAAAAACAACACAATATTGCTTAATTCATGTGCAAATAAAAAAAATATATCATTCTCTAATAGAGTGCCTTGTGCTAATACAAACCAAAGTGCATATATAAAAAAAACGTCCAATTATAAAGTCCAACTATTTCATGCCAAAAAATGTCAAGTCCTGCACGCCACTAATAGATGGGAATAGCGCTCCCCCCCCCCTTTTTTCTTTATAAGAATTTTAGATTTTATCAAAAACAGGCTAGCAGCTGTTCCCTTTATCCTTTATTTTTTTATTTTTTCACGGGGCTGTCGATACCCAGTATAGTCCAGTAGTGCAGGTTTTCCTCTCTTAACACATGTTAGCCCTATGTATGACAGCGTGGCGTACAGCCCTGTACATAAATTGTCCGATACTGATTCTGGGCAGGCTTCAGATAGAAGGCGCCCCCTCCCCCAAGCATACCACAATTCGCCTATTGCCGCCCGCTGCCTTCTCCACAAGGACAATATATGACCGGGATGTTGAAGCTGACTCTTCCCCCCGAGTGGGCTCGTCACAGAGTCCTACCAAAGAAAAAACTGGCTCCTAACTTTTTTAGCTGGCTCCTAGTTTAAGAGTAAATTTGTCAAGCCCTGCATTAAAGCATGCGTGTTATACTTACTGTGGAGCCTAAGGGGTTAATCCTGCACAATGTGTACAAAGGCAATTTGATCCTGTCTTCTCTGATCCTCCCCTTCTTCCCCAGTCCCCGATCCATCTGCTGATAGAACAGAGCCCTGGGGGCACTCTGCACATGCTCAGTTTGATGTGTATTGCTAGAGAGGGTTTTTTTTTTTTGGGGGGGGGGGTGCATGTGATTGGCACAGCGCCAATCAGCACTGTACAGACAGAGGGTCAGGAGTTATGGTGCCTCATAGGACAACCAGAGGAGAATGAAAACGCCTCCTACAAGCTTTAACCAGTGCTCTGATAGAAGTCACAAGACTGCTATATACTGCTGATGAGAAAAAGTTTTTAGCAGTTTATATTTTCTAAAATAATTTCCATGTTCTGTGTACTGTGGTAGACCAGATATAGCGAATGCAGGGTTCTGAGATTAGTAACACGTTAACTGCTGCCACAAGTATTCGAAGCCAACAGTGTTAGTAAACCAGTAAGAATGAGCTCAGGCGTGTTCGCAAACAGCACGTGCAGAGCCCGCCAGGATGTCGGCACTGCACAGTGCTAATCACTGGCGGTGAGACATTTCCCGATCTCTGCAGTCGCGCATCGGGACAATGTCTCACTGCTTGTGATTAGCGCTGTGCAGTGCCGACTTCCTGGCGGGCTCTGCACGTGCTGTTTGTGAACATATCTGAACTCATCCTTATTAACCAGGGACCACGTGTAAGTTTTTCAGCTTGACACCTCTAGGCCATGGCCCTTGAGCCTATCCCACAGTAGGCATCTGACCAAAATGGACTACTAAGTTGGCTTTCAAGAGCATAGTATGTAAAGCTGTAGTCAAGGCAGGCAGAGTTGTAAACAGGTCAGGGAAGATGCTTTCAAGCCATAGCCCCCCAGGTTTGTCCTGCTGTAGTGTAGGCCAGGGCCAAAACTAGGAGGGGGGGTGCCTGCCCAAGGTGACACATCTATATAAGGGGCACCAGGGGTTCCGCCCCAACCTGCACTGTCAACCGCGCCTTTCAGGGTGTCACTGCTGTGCGGTGCGGAGGAGGCCCTGGGCTGGGGGGGTGCGGAGGAGGCCCTGAGCTGGGGGGTGCAGTGAAGGCCCTGGGCTGAGGGGGGGTGCAGATGAGGCCCTGGACTGTGTAATTTACAGGCAGGTCTCACAGAGAAGGGGAGGCTTCAAAGAAGGCCCTGAACTGGAAGGGTGGGGCAGAGGAGGCCCTGGACTTGGGGGGGGGGGGTGTGCGGAGGAGGCGATGAGGCTCTGGACTGGGGGGGGGGGTTAGAGGAGGCCCTGGACTGGAGGGTTAAGTGGAGGCCCTTGACTAAAGGGGGGGGTTCATAGGAGGTGCTGGAGTGGGGGGGGGTGCACAGAAGGGCCTGGACTGTGGGGTACAGAGGAGGCCCTAGACTAGAAGGGGAGTACACTGGAGGCCCTGGACTGGGGAGTGTAGGGGAGGCCCTGGACTTGAAAAGTGGGGTTGATCAAGGACCTGGATTCTGAGAGCAGGGTGCAGAAGAGGCTCTTAACTTTGGGCAGGCTGTAAAGGAGGCCTTGGACTAGGAGAGGAGTGCAAAGGAGACCCTGGACTAGGTAGGTGGGTGCAAAGGAGGCCATTGACTAGGAAATGGTGGTTGGTGTGGCAAAGGCCCCTGGATGGGGGGGGGAGGGTACAAGATAGATACTGGACTAGATGAGGGGTTGCCTGGAGGTCCCAGATTAGGAGGGGGGTGTCTGGAGGACCTGGACTGTGAGAGGGGGATCGCGGAGGCCCTCTGGACTAGGAAAGAGGGTGCCTGAAGGACCTTCCAGCTTCAGGGAGAAAGAGCCTGGATCTAAAGCCTGGGCTGAGGAGGAGCCTGCCTGGGCCCTGGAGGGTGAGTTCACAACATAAACGGGGACATTTATCAATTCTTGCAAGTAATGCCAAACAGGAGCAGAGAGACAGGTTGTGTGATAGATTTATTAATGGAGAAGTACAGTCAAAGCCTGTTTGGTTGTACTTCTCCTGTTGATCACAGCAGTGTAGCTTGTTTTTGCTCTCCTGTGACCCATTTTCAGCTGACAGCGGGCTTAAGCCTGCTGACGGCTGATGACACAGTGTCGGTCCAGGCTGGGGAAAGATTGCAACCATTCAAGCCGCTGAGAGCTTGAGCTGGCCACTCCCGCCCCCTTCAAAGCCCTGTGTTTCAGTGAGCACAGGGGGGGGGTCAGGGCAAAGCAGAGAGCCAGAGACTGATAGCCACCAGCTCTCTGCTCAGGGAGCACTGAGAACTGAGTGATCAGCTGTTTGATTACTTGGTTCTCAGCCTTAGAGCCGGCGGCGGACAGATGCTGCATCTACCCAGGTCAGTATAATTCATAAAATTCCCATGCTTCTCTTTTAATTACCCGACATCTCCTCTTTCCTGCTATTCGGTCCACATGACGACAATTAGGCCTCATTCACATGGAGCATATGCATCCATGCCCAGTGTTATGGCCGTGTACCGCGTGGGGATGCATGCTGTTCTGTGCATCCCTGTGCAGGCAGTCCAGTCAAAGTCAATTGGGACACAGAAGCTGCATGGATATAGTCAAAAGTCAAAATTTGACATGCAGACAGGAAGGAATGCATGTATTCAAACGCAATGTCTGCATTTGGATCTGTGCACTCACTTCTATCTGTGAATCTGTCTGGTGGATGCAGATGCAGCAAAAAGTGTCTCAACTTACAGGACCTGTCTCAGTGCCTGTCTGAAACCAGAGCAGACAGAATTTAGAACAGCTGTGCATGGCAACCACTCAGCTCATAGCTTTCATTTTTAAAGCTGAATAAGCTGAAGATAGAAGCTGATTGGTTGCCATGTGCAGCTGTTTCAGATTCTGACTGCACCAGTTTTGATAAATTCCCCTCACTTTGTTTTACATTACTTACTCCTGACTACTGCATTCTAAGTACAGCACATTCTTTGTTAAAGTGGTTGTAAAGGCAAATTCTATGCATGAAGGTAAAAAAAACCTGTGTTCAGCAGCCCCCCCCCCCCCCCCCCCAGCCCAACCTAATACTTGCCTGAGCCCCCTCTCGATCAAGCGACGTCCACAAGAGCCTTGGCTGTCTGGTGACTAGCAATCCTGATTGGCTTTTGGCAGCAGTGGGAGCCATTGGCTGTTAATCACAGCCAGTGAGCCAATCAAAAGAGAGAGGGAGCGGAGTCGAGCCATGGCTACGTGTGTGGATGGACACACAGAGACGCAGCTCAGGAGCGTGCCTGCTTGGGTGCCCCCAGAGCAAGCTGCTTGCTGTGGGGGCACCCAAAAAGAGGGAGGGGCCAGGAGTTCCAGCGAGGGAACCAAGAAGAGGAGGATCCAAGCTGCTCTGTGCAAAACCACTACACACAGCAGGTAAGTATAACATGTTTATAATTTAGAAAAAAAACAAGACTTTTATATCACTTTAAGGTTAGCTGTGTGTAGTAAAGGATATACAATAGAACAGTTTTATTTTATTAAAATGAGTGTACTGTCTGCTACATTCTCCCTTGTGGCACAGTCATTAAAGCATATGGCCCTTTAAGCTCCTCCCACTGTTGATGCAATCTGACCACAGCCATAGTGTTGGCTTGGCGCCGCTATATTGCCACATACCATTTACATGAAAAAAAAATATCCAGCTCTGGGTTCCAGATGTGCTCGCTACACTGCTGGTGTAGACAGATGAACAACACAAAGTACTTTGTCAACTTACAAGAGCATAGTTGGCAAAAATGTCAGGATAGGCAGAATTGTAAAAAAAAAAAAAAAAGGTCAGAGCAAGTAGAAATACACACCAGAATCCAAAGGCTAGGGTCTGAACCAGAATGACAGAAGTAATCACAGAACCGGATACCACGACACCCCTCACTGTTCTAGTGCACTGAGTAGGATTTCTATTTGCTATTTGGTGATGTCAGAAGCTCAGTTGTCCACTCTGCTGTATTCTGTATTTAGAACGACAGAAGGAGTTGTGTTGGCGTTTGTGGTCATAGTTACATCCGCCTGGTTTACTTGTCATCATCAAACTCCTATGACTTTCTCTTTTACTTCCTAGGGGTAGTTTAAACCATGAACTTTCCAAATTTTTCAACCAACTCTGGGATGCCGATGTGAATCGCATGAATCCTGGTACAGATTATCGCATCTCATTGCAGGTACGTTTGTTGATGGCAGAACGTAGGATAAAGGTAACACATACACACCACATTTGTTGTACAAATTATTGTTGATATCTGTCACTGCTACAGGGGAAAGCTGGGTATGTACCAGCAGGGAGCAAAAAGGCCAGAGACAGCGCCCACTACCCGCTCTTCCAGCATGTGGATGAAGAAAAGCTGAAAAGCAGGAAAACATTTGCCAGTAAGTCTCCGTGTTCTTGTAGGCTTTCAGGCATATTCAAGTGGCATAAGGTAAATTGTGAATTGCTAGATGGTTACTATGTTATGACCACTTGGACTGTCTGATTGGACCTTGGTTTGTACATAAGGCAGGTTCAGTGTCTTTCGGTATTCTACATGTTTCAATCAAACCAAAATTTGATTGGATATCCCCTTAAAATTAATATTTAGTTCTTTATATGACCTATTTTACATTCTTAAAGCTAAACTCCGGGCAGATATAAAAGATAGCAGAATGCAGACCTGTAATCATTAAAACATCCTTAAAGTGATTGTAAGGGTGTGTTTTTTTTTTTTTGTTTTTTTGTTTTAAATAACAAACACATCATACTAACCTCCACTGTGGAGCTCGCTTTTGCACAGAGTGGCCCCGATCCTCGTCTTCTGGGGTCCCCCGGCAGCTCTCGCGTCTCCTCCCCACAGCAGATAACCCCCTAGGAGAAGCAATCTCCCGAGGGGGTTACCTTGCGGGCGCGCTCCCGAGTCCAACATTCAGCGTCCATAGCCACCGAATGTATGACTCGACCCCGCCCCCTGGTGCCCGCATCATAGGATTTGATTAACCGCAGCGGGAACCAATGGCTGTGCTGATATCAATCTAGCCAATCAGGACACGAGAAACTGGCTAGAGCTGGTATGCTTGTCCCCAGCGTGAGAAAAAGAGGGTTTACTCAGGTAAGTAAAATGGGGGGCTGCTGCACTGCAAAAGGGTTTACAACCCCTTTAAATTGATATTAAAGGCTTTCTTTTTTTCTTTTTTTTTTAATAACAAACCTGTTATACTTACCTGCTCTGTGTAGTGGTTTTGCACAGAGCAGCCTGGATCCTCCTCTTCTCGGGTCCCTCACTGGCTCTCTTGGCCACTCTCTCCTCCCAAGTGCCCCCCAGAGCAAGCAGCTTGCAATGGGGGCACCCAGGCAGGCTCGCTCCTGAGCCACTGCTTCGTGTGTCCATTCACATACAGAGCCATGGCTCAGCCCCACCCCTTTCTCTCCTCATTGGCCAATGGCTCCTGCTGCTGTCTCAGCAAATAAGGAAGGAGGTGCTCTCATGCACATCGCTGAATCGAGATGGGGCTCAGGTAAGTATTAGGGGGTGGGGGGCTGCTCCACAAAGAAGGTTTTTTAACTTTTATGCATAGAATGCATGAAGGTAAAAAACCCTGAGCCTTTACAGCCACTTTAAATGTACGTATATTTTAAGTGAAGGCAGTGTAAGGACCTAAATTTAACCTGGTATCAGCTGTGCTGCAATGCTCAGTGCTAACAAGGGTCATGCTGATAGGGGGAGAGAGCAGAGTGAGTGAGAGAGAGATGAGCTCATCACTGTGCTGCATCTCATTTCACTGTCCAGTCACAGGTTGGGGGAGAGACAATATCTGTAAGGTTGCTGAAATGCAGCAGAAAAAAAAATAAAATAAAAGTCTCCTTTTCTGCCAGATTGGACTGTGCTGTGTGGCAGAGCTTAGGATTGGATGGACAGAAATAAAAATCCTTTGGCAGGTGTCGCAACTCTTCTGTATGCATTTCATCTGTGTATTTAGCAGTTTGCTTTGATTTCAGTTTTAATCCACGTGTGGGTTACTTACAAATTTGTTCTAGTTAAGCGTTAAAGTTGCCTACTAGGTAGAATTACTGATGGAGGTCTGTGATCTGATTGTATCTGCCAACTTCTGTTTATGATTTTATTCTTCTTATACTTTCTTTCCATTTGCCATGATTTGAACAGGTTCATTTTAACTGGAACCCTGATTGTCTATCTGAAATCAACAAATGATGATTATGGTCTAAATCTTCCCTTTTTGTTTTCACATTCAGCATTCATCTCTCTTTTGGACAATTATGAGATGGCCACCGGAGTGGCGGAAGTGGTCACAGCAGAGGAAGTGGCAGAAATAAACCGTTTCTTGGATGCCATTTTGGAAACGAAGGTGATGCAGGTAAAACAACAAGGCACATTTTTATTTGTTAGTCCAGCCTTCTTCCATGGCAGAGGTGAATTCAACTAAATTTTCTTGGCCTTTCAGCTTACTCATGAATATTTGGTTAAGAAGAATTTGGCAAAACCAAGCCAAAAAGAGTTCAGATCTCAGCTGTACAACATCTGGTTTCAGCTTTACAGCCGAGGGCCAGGGAAAGGGTGAGCCGAAATTTACCGCATGCCATACACAATACTGAACAATGTATATAACTCTGCAATATTCTCACTTTACTATGTGGACTTCTCAAAACTCACAATCGGTATACTAAATGAATTTTTCTTTTTAATGACCTTAAAGAAGAAGTACAGCCAAAGCTCGTTTGGCTTTACTTCTCCTGTGGATCACAGGAGTACAGTTCGTTCTGCACTCCTGTGACCCGTTTTCAGCAGACAGCGGGCTGAAGCCGGCTGTCGGCTGATGTCACAGAGCCGGTCCAGGCTCAGGAAGGATCGTGACCATATGGTCGGAATCTGCCCACATGCCTGGACTGGCCCCCGCTCAGCCTCTCAGTGAGCCGCTGAGAGTCTAAGCAAGCCGCTCTCGTCCCCTCCACAGCCCAACGCTCCAGTGGGGGGGCGTCAGAACAGAGAGCCAGAGACTGACAGTTTCCAGCTTTCTGCTCACGAAGCTGTGAGAACTGAGCGATCGGTGGTGTTTGATCGCTCAGTTCTCAGTGTTAGAGCCAGCGGGGGACAGATGCAGCATCCAGCTAGGCGAGTATGATTTTAAAAAAAGCAAATCCCATACTTCTCTTTTAATGCCAGAGAATTGCGGTATGTAAAAATGCTACCAATACAATACAGTATATACATACAATATTGCAAATGCATCCTCAGTACAGGTTTACTATAATGAACAAGACACGAGTATATAATTAGTGACACAGTGGGGGAGATTTACTAAAACTGGTGCACACAGAATCTGGTGCTTCTGTGCATAGAAACCAATCGGCTTCGAACTTCCGCCTGTATAATTTAGCTTTGACAATAAAACCTAGAAATTGATTGGTTATTATACACAGCTGCATGAGATTCTGTGTGCACCAATTTTAGTAAATCTCCCAAAGTGTATTTTGCGTAAACACACATTCGGGGTTATTGTTTATATGACACATGACTCTATACGACTTACAATTTCAGAACCCTCTTTACCCCTTTTTTGTACTGTATTGAATATAAAGATATGTAGTTAAGCCACTAGAGGGAGCTCTTGTTGTGGTCATATTACCTCTATAGAGATTAGCTATAAACTGCACATGGGGCGCGCATTGTAGTCAGTGACTCTGATTCATAAACCTCCATTGTAAGAAAGCACCCTAGAGCACAACCATAATGTTTTATTTGTAAACCTGTAGATTTAAAAGCAGTAACAAAAATATAAAAGAATGTGTGTTAAAAAAATGTGAAGGTTATATCTTTAACTGTTTTTTATTACCTTTAAAAACGTATGTAGTATGTAAACATTATGTTATGTTATGAGAATATAGCCTATAATTTCACTTTTTACCAGGAATTTCAAATAAATATAGCTTTTTTTACGTTTACTGCAGAAACGACTCGTGCGGGTTTGAACACGTGTTTGTGGGCGAGTCGAAGCGAGGTCAGGAAATCATGGGCCTTCACAACTGGGTTCAGTTCTATCTACAGGAGAAGAGAAACAACATAGACTACAAGGGCTTTGTGGCCCGACAGCACAAAAACCGGGTAAGAATAAGAAAAAGGGGGACCAGATTTTTATGGTATGTGTGCCAAAAGTTGAACCAGTATGACATTTTTCTATTCTAATGGGATTAGGTGGTAATTTTTGTTGGATTAACCTGTACATCTGAGCAAAATGGGTGTGTGGTATGTGCAGTAGCCTCTAGCAACCAATGGGTGTCTGGTAATAATGTGCAGTAACCTCTAGCAACCAATGGGTGTCTGGTATTAATGTGCAGTAACCTCTAGCAACCAATGGGTGTGTGGTAATAATGTGCAGTAACCTCTAGCAACCAGTGGCATTGACATTATAGACACAGATTTCCCCGTGGTTTAGCCCTTTAAAAAGCTACAGTACAGGAAAATACCTGGTGATCTGCCAGAAATCCAGTGAGCTTCTTACTTCCTGTAGTCAGCCGATAACACTTCGGCTGTGAAATCCCAAGCAATGTTCTCCACCTTTCCTCTACCTTTTTTTTTTTTTTTTTTTTAATTCCATAAATTTTTATTCAAGAGAAATACAAGATAGAGAGAAGAATACATAGTAATCTTTGCACAGATATAACATTATACCATCAGCATATTAATGAAATCTTTAGGCATCCAAAATAATGCAATCCAAATGCGAATTCAGGATGGACAGTATGTGAAGAAAAAGTCAATCCGTAAACCAATTATAATGTCCATTACCATTACAAGGTATGTGTTACCTTTTTATGTACAACCCCACATGCATACATTGATTCTTTTCCCAGTAAAGCAATACTGCTGCCTTAACTCCTTAGAGCCTTCCCACACACTGTATGTAGGGAAAGGGCATCTGGGAGCTCTTGGGAAATGTAGTTCTGGAGGCGTGCATATTTCAATTGAAACTGAGCTAACAGCAGCTGTCCCTGATAGAATTTTACACACCTGGTGATGAGGACATGGGGAGAAATAAAAAAATCTTCTTGCTAAAGGTAAAAGAAAGTACAAGATCAATGTAGAAAATAATGCTGGGACATGATTGAGGGAGGTGCAGTGGTAAGTTTGGGTAATCCCTGGACATACACTGGATCTACCTTCTCCATGTTGATGGCTGAGCTAAGCATTGTGATAATGCTAAAGTGTGAAGACAACCCAGCTCCAGCAAAGAACTGCTGGTCATTAAATGTGCAATATCAGCAATCTTTCCCTAGACTAGAAAGGCAGCACAAATCTCTGAAATCTAACAAACTGTTAGAAGAAGGAAGAGGATGAAGAAATTAGAAAGCAGCTAATGTAACTGGTAGGATTTAAAGCTAGGACCCCACCACTGCTAGGCTAAATGCCTAACCGCTGAGCCACTTTACCACTCTATAGACCTGTAATATATTCTAATATACCAAATTGCTGTTTACACCTGACACCTAACTAAAAAATATGAAGCAGTATCTAAAGAAAGATGCAGAGGAAAGTAAAGGAGCCAAACAGGCTTACGTTGTCCAATGGTAAGCCCCCTGTGACCTGAATAACCACTTCAGCTCCAGGATTTTGAGTGGTTATACCAGGCTGATCATAGAGGTAATCCGAGACCAGAATAGCTCTTATCGCCTCTATGATATAGTAAACCGGAAGCGATGAGCAAACATCACTTCCAGTTTCCCCAAATGTAAACAGCCCCCTTTTTAAATAGGGAAAAGCATTTGATGTGATCAAATGCTTTAAAAACAATTCACAGTGACTGTGTAAAAATGATAAAAATAAATAAAATGATTAAAAAATTAGCGAATGCACCTGTCGGTCCCACGTGCACGTGAACAGCGATTTGGCCCACACATGTGAGGCATCACCACGAACGTCAGATTGTGGGCAGTAATTCTAGCACCAGAACTGCTGTGTGAATCTAAAGTGGTAACCTGTGAAGGCTTTTAAAGCGTTGCCAATTGATGATAATCAAATTTACGCTGTTTGTCACCGTGGCATGGGCGTGCGCAGTTTTGGTATCTATTTACTTGGTGTAACATAATTTTTTAAATTTTACCAAACATTTGGGACTTATAATGGGTTTGTTGTGCATTAAAATTCAAAAAAGTGTATTTTTTCCCCAAAAATTTACTCTGAAAAACTGCTGCACAAATACCGTGTGACATAAAAAAAATTGTAACACATACCATTTTATTCTCTAGGGCCTCTGCTTTAAAAAATATATAATGTTTTGGGGTTCTAAGTGATTTTATAGCAAAAAATACTGATTGTTACATATAAACAAAAGGTGGCAGAAACGGCCTGGTCTGAAAGTGTTACTAAACCCAGGACCCTGCATTTACTAAATCTGGTCTCCCACAGTACACAGAAATGCAATTATTTTAGTAAATATAAACTGCTAAATACCTTTTCTTATCAGCAGTATATAGCAGTCTTGTGACTTCTATCTGTGTCCAGCAGAGCACTGGCTAAAGCTTGTAGGAGGAGTTTTCATTCTCCTCTGACTGTCCTATGAGGCTGCAGGACCCCTGACCCTCTGTCTGTCTGAACAGTGCTGATTGGCCCTGTGCTGATCACATACACCCTTCCAATAAAAACAAAACTCTCTTGCAATACACACCAAACTGAGTATGTGCAGAGTGTCTCCAAGGCTCTGTTCTATCAGGAGATGCATTGTGGACTGTGGAAGAAGGGGAGGATCAGAGAAAGCAGGATTGAACAGCCTTTTTACACAATGTGAAGGATTAACCCCTTAGGTTCCATAGTGAGTATAACAAGCATGCTTTACTGTATATGCAGACTGATTTTACTGGTGTGGGTTTAGTAACACTTTAAAGTGGATAATCGGGTTATGTCAGGGTCCTCGTACTCATTCTTTCTTGTCCTTCTTCTATTAGCCTGATGAAGACGACCAAGTGTTGAACCTGCAGTTCAGCTGGAAGGACATGGTAAAACCGGTGGGCAGCAGCTTCATTGGAGTCAGTCCTGAATTTGAGTTCGCTTTCTACACCATCGTGTTCCTCATGTCTCAGGAAAAGGTCACTAAAGAGATTGTTCGGGTGGAGGAGTACGAGCTGCAGATTGTTGTCAACCGCCATGGCCGATACATTGGAACAGCCTACCCAGCCCTGCTGAGCAGTAACAATCCAGACTTATACTGAAAACCTGTGTCCTGCCCTTTAGTGGCCACTCTCAGGAAACGCAAAATAATGTAGCATAGCATATCTCAAGACTGATACGTGTTATAACTGTCACCTGAACTAAATGACGGGAGCCATGATTGTGTTCAGACATTATTCTATGAGAATTCACTAGGAACTAGGAATATTATTGAGGTGTTTCAGGTCAGACACCTTGGTGGTGGCATGTGGCTCCTTGACATTATTCAGGTGACAGTACTATTAAAGATGTACCCTCCTATACAAGGAGAAAAGTGAGGCCAGTTACTATATTTTATCAGGGTGTTGTAATGGGGGCCACGTGTAGGCCTGATTACAGAATGGCATTAAACATTTCATTTTTTCACATTGGCACTGATTCATCAAGCTGCAGTCGTGTCTAACCCCTTCCTGCCCACACTTTATATATAAACCTCTCCCAGCATTATCCCCCATGCTGAGGATACGTTTAATAACCTCCCTTTTGAGAGCCACGTGCTGACAGTGCAGCTGGTGGCTCTAAATGGCATTTGTCACTGCCAGCTGGGGTCCCCAGTGATCACTGGGGACCAGTCTGATCTCTTAACCACTATGTCAGCTCTGACAGTGTAATAATATGCTGGAAGGAAGTTTTATTGGGGGAAAAAAAAGGAAAGCCTTCAGATGAATACTGCCCCTTTCAGTGCTAGCTGTTTACTACTGTAATTGTCAGATTACAGTATTAAAAAAAGGAAATAATTCAAACATAAGGCATGGCAAAGAGGTCTTTCAACCAACATTGTCTAGCATTTTAGAATGCCTTAAACGATAAGTCCACCCTAACACTAAAATCTCTACATCCATGATCTAACACTAAACTATCTAACCTTGTAAAGAAGAAATCCGTAAATATACCTTTTTTGAAGCCGATCCGACCCAATCCCATGCTGGGCTGTCAGCGTGGCGGCGGGTGTAGAGGACACAGCTGACAATGGAAGCCCCATAGTAAGTCTATGGGCGACGTCACTCCCCATTTATTTCACAGCTGTTGTCAGCTGTGTCCTCTGCAGAGCTTCCGCCGCTGGAGACCAGACCGGAGCGGCTTCAAAAAGGTATGTATACTGATTTCTTCTTTACAGGGCTAGATAGGTTAGTGTTAGATCGTGGATGTAGAGATTTTAGTGTTAGGGTGGACTTATCCTTTAAGGGCAATTTAACACCGTTATAAATAGCATGACGAGTCACTGCCAGTGTGTATCTTTTTAAATACATATATATTATTTTTTTCTTCTTGTTTTGAAGACATTCTTTACAGACCAAAGATTTTTACCTCGTGCCTTGTAAACATTTCAGAGAGTTTGAAGCTGTGAATGCTTTCTAATGAAGAAATTCCCATGAATCCGATATGTATTGTGAAGCGTTGGATTTTATTACAAAGTGCTCATTTGTAAAAGATAATATACATTTCAAAAACATTAAAACATTTCAAATGTTTTCATTGAGTTGGTATAGTTGAAAACCTTATAAAAATTCTTTATTTTAAAGGAATTGACAATGCAACATGACAGTGATGGTCATGGAATTCTGAATGGTTTCATATAGGGACATAGCATGGTTTAGAAAGATATGGTAGTGGTACAATGTCTTGATAGTCACAATGTCATATAGACCAGTGGCGGGCTGTCCATTAGGGGCGCACGGGTGCCGCCCCCCTATCCATGCGCCTGGCCCCCTGACTATGGATTTCAATGGGGGGGGGGGTGTTTTTTTTTGAAGCCTGTGATTAGAGCCAGAGGCTCTAATAGGCTTCAAAAACGGTGCGCCCCCCCCCCCCAAAAAAAAAAAAAAACACCAGCCACCACTGCTATAGAATTTACAGGAGACCATTGAAAACCTTCCTAAGCCAGCCCTACATGAATTGAATATACCTGCTTAACCCATGTATGGGAGAGGAGGTTGTACAGAAATTGTTCCAACGATCGACTTCTATACAGATGCCCTGTTAGATTTTCCCCGCTCAATCAATGCCGGTAGAGATGATCAGTGTATTCTGATGCAGGAAAGTTACCCTGCTGTTACAACACTGTAGCGGGAGGAGTCCCTCATCCACTGTATTGGTGTCATTGGTCCCCAAAAAGAGTCACTTAGTGTCAGATTTGTCTGCCACAATATCGCAGTCCTGCTAAAAATCTCTCATCGCCTCCAAAAAAAAAATTAAAAGTCCATAAATCTATCCCATAGTTTCTAGACGCTATAACTTTTGAGCTATACGCTTTTATGGATTTTTTTTACTAAAAATATGTAGGAGAATACAAATTGGCCTAAATTGATGAAGAAATTAGATCTTTTACATTTTTTTCATTGGATATGTTTTTATAGCAGAAATTAAAAATATATTGTTTTTTTTTTTTTTCAAAATTGTCGGTCTTTTTTTGTTTATAGCAAAAAAATAAAAACCGCAGAGGTGATCAAATACCACCAAAAGAAACCTCAATTTGTTGGGGAAACAAAGGATATCAATTTTATTTGGATACAGTGTCGCAGGACCACACAATTGTCCGTTAAAGCAACGCAGTACCGTATCGCAAAAAATGGTCTGGTCAGGAAGGGGGTAAAACCTTCCAGATCTAAAGTGGTTAAACTCAAAACTTCATGCAGGAGTTCTCTTGAACCCAAAGTGTGTTATTGGCAGGATCACCAGGTGAAAATGAAGGAAAAAGAAAACTAATGCGGCCACTACATTTAAAGACTGGTAAGCTGTATTACACATGACACATATATAAACCCAAGAATAAAAATGCAAAGAAAAGGCAACACTAAATGGAAATTATAGAAGTTGGTATATTTAAACAATAACCATCGACTGTAATAAATACATTCAAATATATTAAAATGCATCACGCCACTTACTCAATCCTTTTTTAAAAAATGGTATAAATGTGTAAAAAAAATAAACTTTAACTAGCCAATCCATAGAAAACCTAATATACAGTAAATACATGTAATGGTATACTTTAGTTAAAATTAATGTGCATGTCCAGGCAAGTCTTTGTTAGGCCCATTTCACACTGGGGTGGGGGCGGCGTCTGCGGTAAAGCGCCGCTATTGTTAGCGGCGCTTTACTGTCAGTATTCGGCCGCTAGCGGGGCAGTTTTACCCTCGCTAGCGGCCAAGAAAGGGTTCAAAGCCACCGCAAAGCGCCTCTGCGGAGGCGCTTTGCCGGTGGTGTAGCCGAAGTGTCCCATTGATTTCAGTGGGCAGGAGCGGTATACACACTGCTCCTTCACTGCTCCAAAGATGCTGCTAGCAGGACTTTTTTTTACCGTCCTGCTAGCGCACCGCTCCAGTGTGAAAGCTCGGGGCTTTCACATTGGAGACAAAGCAGCGGCACTTTCAGGTCGGTTTGTATTTTTAGCGCAATAGCCCCTGCAAACTGCCCCAGTGTGAAAGGGGCCTTATGGATAGAGGAGAGAAGGTTTAGAAATCATTTTCTATCAGTAAGGCTTCATGTACACGGGACGTTGTTCAACCTCTCCTGAACGATTTAACTTGACAGATAGAAACCGGCATCTAAAAACGTCAGTTTATCCGCGTTTACGCGCTGCGTTTAGTCCTGTTTAGCCGCGTTTGCGTCTAGAAGCGTTTGAAGCATTTTTGTTTTTGTTTTTTTTTTCAAAATAGACAAAAATGAAAAACGCCTGTAAACGAAACGCAGCTAAACGCAATGTTACCGCGTTTAGCCGCATTTGGCGTTTGAAACGCCTCTAAATACATCTTCTGAATGCATTTTTTTGGGTTCCAAAAAAATCCTCTAAACGCAACTGCCTAGAAATGACTAGAAATGACCCTGTGTACATGTACTGATAAGATAACATAGAGGACAGTTCAGGAACAATTGAAAAAAATGCCCATCTGCTCCTAAACGTCCGTTTACCAGCAGCAGTGTACATGAGGCCTTAACATAAAAATGTACATTTCTAGAAAAAGTTTCAGTGGTTATAAAATAAACTATAATGGGCAAGAATTAAGGCTTTAATACTGACACTTTTGGATAACTGATAATCTCTTTCATTAAATAAAGTACAGAACCGCAGCCATAAATAAGATAAAAATGAATAGTCCCTTATATAATAAAATAAGAAAACCAGCTTTTGCTAAATTCTTCGCCTTCTATCTGAAGAATTTGCCCGCAGTGCTTATTTTTTTGCCTCTAGATGTCCCTGGTCTAATGGCCAGCATCATTCAACCCACTTTGTCTGAGCCCAGGTCACCCTGGACCCTCCCCAGCCTGTGACTGGACTGTAAAAGGAGAAACAGCACAGTGATGGGCTCATCTTGCTATCACTCTGCTCTAGTCTCTTATGAGCATGCGTCTTGTCAGCACATGAACTGATCAGCCTCTTAGGCCTCATTCATGAGGGAGTACTTATTCTATGCATTAAGATAAAAGGCCTTCTGTGTGCAGCAGCCCCCCTAATACTTACCAGAGGTCCATCCAGATTCAGCAATGTTGCATGAGGCACTCATCTGTCCGGGACTCCCCTTCTCATTGGCTGAGACAACAGCGCAGCACCATTGGCTCTCGCTGTTGTCAATCAAATTCAGTGAGCCAATGAGGAGAGTAAGGGGGCGAGGCTGGGTCACGGCTCCATGTCTGAAAAGACACAGGGAACTGCAGCTCGGCTGGGGTGCCCCCATAGCAAGCTGCTTGCTATGGGGGCACTTAACAGGGGGGAGGGGCTAGGAGCGCTTTAGAGGGACCCGAGAAGAGAAGGATCTGGGCTGCTCTGTGCAAAACCACTGAACAGAGCAGGTAAGTATAACATGTTTCTTTTTTTTTTGTATAAAAATAACAGACTAGTATCACTTTAAGCATACGCTTGCCCATGCAAGGGCCATGTTTGCCTGTATGGGGATGCAAAAGTGTTCAGTAACAATGGCTCCCGCTGCTATCAATCTATCCAATGAGGACGGAGACAGTGGCTGGAGTCGCTGGGCTCCTGCACGGCGCTGAAACGGATCAGCTCAGGTAAAAAAAAGGTAGGGTCGGGGTAGCTGCAGCAGAGAAGGTTTTTCACCTTGATGCATAGAATGAGACTGTACAAGCCCTTTAAGTATGTCTGTGTGAATGAGGCATTATACTGCTTCTTCCTCCTCTCACACTCCAGCCCTGCTGTACAGGGACTGGAAAAGGCTGATAACCAGGTTGCATTTCGGTACTTGCACTGCTTATATTAAAAAAATGCATTTAGTAACACAACTGCATTCATTTGTGTCGGTTATATCTGCTTAAAGCAGTAATAAACCCCAAACCAAAAATGTAATATATTGCAGCTTAGCAACTCTTATGCCCCGTACACACGGTCGGATTTTCCGATGGAAAATGTCCGATCGGAGCGTGTTGTCGGAAATTCCGACCGTGTGTGGGCTCCATCACACATTTTCCATCGGATTTTCCGACACACAAAGTTGGGCAGCAGGAGATAAAATTTTCCGACAACAAAATCCGTTGTCGGAAATTCCGATCGTGTGTACACAAATCAGACGGACAAAGTGCCACGCATGCTCAGAATAAATAAAGAGATGAAAGCTATTGGCCACTGCCCCGTTTATAGTCCCGACGTACGTGTTTTACGTCACCGCGTTTAGAACGATCGGATTTTCCGACAACTTTGTGCGACCGTGTGTATGCAAGACAAGTTTGAGCCAACATCCGACGGAAAAAATCCTAGGATTTTGTTGTCGGAATGTCCGAACAAAGTCCGACCGTGTGTACGGGGCATTAGATGTGGTAGCTGCAATTTATTTTATTTTTTTTTTTATAGGTTTTTTTCGCTCTGTTTTCACCTGATGACCTGACCAGTAACACGCCTCCTGTATTAGGCTCGATTCACACCTATGCATGTTGCTTTTGAGCGTTTTTGGAGGTTTTTTTTTCATGCTTGCCACGTTTTTGAGCCGCGTTTTTGCCGCGTTTTTGCCGCGTTTTTGCCGCGATTTGCGTTTTGCGTTTTTTTTTTTTTTTTTTTTTTTTACAGTTTTTTTTACAGTCTAAAAAAAAATGTAAAAAAAATTAAAAAAAAAAAAAAAAAACGGCAAAAACGCACCAAAAACGCATCAAAAACGCTGCAAAAAAGGTGCACTTGCGTTTTTGATGCTTGTCCATTGAAAACCATTACATGCAAAACGCTGCATTTTGCATGTAAAAAAGTCCCCGACCCTTTCCAAAAACGCAAAAAAACAAAAAAGCATTGATGTGAACATGTTCCATAGGAACCCATGTTAAAAAATTCCCGTGCATTTCTGCAAAATGCAAAATGCATCAAAAAACGCGCTAGTGTGAATCGAGCCTTAGGGTGCCTCCACTCTGGATGAAGGGGCAACAGAGTCACCTTTGGACATCATTGGGGCAGGGAAGTGTTAGATGTATTAGCAGATTTAGATACTCTAATAAACTGAAGCCAAACTCCAGCTAACACTTCATAAGTAGGTACAGCAAACCGTTTTACTTCTTTAGGGATAAAGATTTTGCATAAATAAAAGCTGACCAATGTAAACACCCTTGTCAGTGTTAAATGTTTTGTCTCAACTTTTTAACTGCTACATCTGTAGGATAGCTTGCTCTGCTGAAAAAAACAGATTTACTAGCAAGATGACTAGGTGGATATAAAAGAAAAAAAACTAATACAGCCATCATATCTAAGAATTGGTAAGCTGCAATATAATAAAGGTTTGCTTTTTGGGTTTAATACACCTCCTCCCAGGGTCAGCTGATAGCCTCCCATGGCTTTCAATATCATTTCTATGCTGATGACATCCAACTATCTCTCTACCCTTCAGCTCACTCCATCAGTCTTCTCACAAATCACAAATTTACTAACAGACATACAGTATAAGCCTGGATGTCACACCACATCCTCAAACTCACTCTATCCAAAACCAAGCTCATAATACCCCCCCCCCCCCCTTGTGCCCCTTCCCCTGACTTCTCTGTCAAGATCAGTGGCACAACCATCAACCCATCCCCACATAGGGATACAGGCAGCAATAAAAACCTGACAGGAGTTCTAACTTCTCATCTCTTTAACCAACTCTTAAAAAAAAAAAAAAGATTGCCTTTAGTTATACTCTGGTTCTATTTATGAATGTCTTTACATAAGGCTTACACAACTTGCACCCTAAAGTCACACATTTTGTTAATTGATTGCAATTAGAAAAACGTGTGAAATTTGCATGAATCTTGGGCGAAAACATTTATTAATAAAGGGTGGAATTAACTAAACAAACAAACTAATAAAAATGGAGAAGAACCTAATTTAAGGGGTTTATTAAAGGATAAGTTCACCTTTGGGAACATGTTACATGTTCCACCCGGTTTTAGCTACAGCTGCTGCCCGCTCCCCCTCCCTCCCTCTCCCTGTGACAGCAGTACAGGGAGATGTTTCCCGTACTAGCTGTCACTTTTTAAAATCAGCGCGCCTCCGCTCACACGGCCGCATTATTCCTTCACACAGCTCCAGGTGTGAATGAACTACAAGCCCCAAAATCCTTTGCGGTTGTCGGCTTGCAGCTCTCAATAAACTACCACAGTGCTGTGGAGCAGCACTGCAGGTTAATCATCCAGGTTCATGTGTTTACAGTGATTGTTTCCCCAACAGTGAATGTTTGATGAAAGTTACATTTTGATGCTTTACAAAGATCCCATTTTTTGTATAATATTGTTTTTTTGAAATGTTACAATTAACATTTAAAGCAGCCCACAGATTAGTTTTTTTTTTTTTAAACCAGTGGGTTGAGCGAGAAAAAAAAAAAAAATTCCCCCAATCCACACGCTAGATGTGGATGGGAGAATCCTCCCCACTAATTGTATTTTGAAAGTCGGTAGACTTCCCCACTGTTGAAAAATACTTATCAGTGCTACTGGGTATAGCCTGCAGTGCTGATCGAGCAGGGAAACTCCGACAGGGTGGATGTACAGAAGTTCAGTAGATAAGTAGATTGACTTCTGTACAGCTAGCCTGCCCATACATGGAATGAAATATGGTTAGTCCCTGCTAAACCAGCTGAAATTCAATCCATGCATGCTTGGCTTAATACACAGATGTACGGCGATGTGTAAAGATGTATTTGTCAGATTATATTTTGCAAGAATGCCGTGTAAAGTCTTATCTCAAGTCAGGTGACTTTCATAGATGAGATCCTCAGAGCCACTCCTCTATCTCTTTCTGAAAGCGATGTCACAAAGTCCACTGAGGGTTGGTGTACAGTAGTATCTCATTCAGAGATAAAGCAAAGGGGAAAATAGCTTCTATTTGCCTATGAGGAATATTTACAGCAACTCATATAGAGAAATAGACATAAAGTAATGCTACACATCAAAAAAGTAATAATTAGCACAAATGTATATTGCTCCATAAACTCCAAAAATTCAAATACTAAAGGTTTACTTAGCTTGGTAAAAAAAGGTGGTAGCTGAATCAGGTAAGCAAAAATCCTGTTTTTATTTTTTTAAATTTTTTTTAATTGCACTGATTGCTGTATAAATGTGGTCCCAAAATCGTGCCAAAAGTGTCCGATCAGTCCGCCATAATGTCGCAGTCACGTTAAAAATCGCTGATCGCCGCCATTACTAGTAAAAAAAAAAATAAATAAAAATGCCATAAAACTATCCCTTATTTTGTAGACGCTATAACTTTTGCACAAACCAATCAATAAACGCTTATTGCGTTTTTTAGTTTTTTTTACCAAAAATATGTAGAAGAATACATATCAGCCTAAACTGAGGGGGAAAAAAAATTACATATTTTTGGGGTATATTTATATTAGTAAAAAGTAAAAAAAAAAGCGTTTTTTTTTTCAAAATTGACGCTATTTTATTGTTTATAACGCAAAAAATAAAAACCGCAGAGGTGATCAAATACCACCAAAAGAAATCTCTATTTGTGGGGAAAAAAGGACGTCAATTTTGTTTGGGTACAACGTCGCACGACCGTGCAATTGTCAATTAAAGCGACGCAGTGCCGATTCGTAGAAAGTGCTCTGGTCTTTGGGCAGCCAAATGGTCCGGGGCTTAAGTGGTTAAAGAGAGTCATGTTAGGTATCTATTTACTCTGCGTAACATCTTTCACATTTTACAAAACAATTTGGGTAACTATTGTATTTTTTTTTTTTTTTTCATTAAAGTGTGTTTTTTTTCAAACAATTTTACAAGCATTTGCAAAACAGCTGTGTAACTACTGTGTGACATAAAAAATTGCAACAATTGCCATTTAATTCCCTAGGGTCTCTGTTTAAAAAAAATATATATATATATATATATATATATATATATATATATATATATATATATATATATGTATGTTTGGGGGTGATAAGTAATTTTCTAGCAAAAAATACTGATGTAAACTTGTAAAAAAAAAGTGCCAGTAAAAGCCTGGTCAGTAAGTAGTTAAAATGAACACAACTTTGACCTATTTAAGAAGCAGAGTAGCAATTCACTTTGCTACATAAAAAGCCTTTACTCCTTCTGTATATTAACTTGTTGTGTTCCAGATCCTTCCAAAATGAATTCATAAAGACAACAGAAGCCAAACGCAAAAGCCCATATATATTATTTTTACCATAAATAGTATTATCTCTAGTGACTGTATGTATAATTGTTTTCTGTAAACTTTAAAAAAACAAATATGTAAACATTGGTGCACTGAGAGGTAAATAACTTGCCCAGCCTGTTGCTGTTTTGCATACTTCGCAAATGAGTGTTCTACTTCAGTCTGCTCAATAGGGGGCACCAGAGTTCAGACAAGGTGAATACGATGAGAACGTTTCTTTAAGACCCCTTTCACACTGAAGACTGCCCCACGCCAGCGGTAAAGCGCCGCTCGTTTTAGCGGCACTGTGCAGGCAGGAGCGGGGCGCTTTTAACCCCAAGAAGGGGTTAAAAGCGCCACTGCCGAAGCGCTTTGCAGGTGCTTTCAATGATTTCAATGGCAGAGGCCGTTTAGGAGCAGTGTATACAACGCCCCCGCACCGACCCAAAGATGCTGCTTGCACGACTTTTTTTTCCGTCCTGCAAGCGCACCACCCCAGTGTGAAAGCACTCAGGCTTTCACACTGGGTTGGCAGGGGAGGCAGGTTACAGGCGCTATTTTTCGCACTAAAACTCCTGTAAAGCGCCTTCAGTTTGAAAGGGGTCTTAGGGTTCATGCACACTAGGAGTAGAAAAATGCCAGAACCTCTGGCAGAAAAAGCGTCAGGAAAAAAAAATGCTCAAAGTAGCGCGTATTGCACAAGAGTTTAGGAGAGTTTATGGGCATTTTATTTCATAAGTGTTTGTTTCCAAAACATTCCCCTCTGTTCACTTTTTATTATAACCAATGTACAGTTGAAAACGTCAGAAGCTCCTAAACGCCACGTTTAGCGTTTTTTTCTTCTGCCTGAAAACCCCTTAAAAAAAAACACACTTGTGATGGATCCAAACTCTCCTCTTGAAATATGCCTCTAAACACCCTAATGTGCATGGACACATAGGATAACACTGAGCTGCTTCTACAGGCAGAAGAAATAAAATCGCAAAACTATTGTAGAAGCAGTGTTTTTTTTAAGCCCAGTGTGCATTTTGCAGTGTGCAGTTTGCACAGCACTTTACAAAATGAAGACAAACATTACAGTTGCAATACAATTTAGTGCAAGAGGAATCAGAGGGCCCTGCTCATTAGAGCTTACAAGCTAAAGCCTCGTACACACCATCAGATTTTCAGATGACCGTTCGTCCATTTTTTGTTGCATGCTAGTCTCATGTCGAAAGTGAAGAGGTTTTTCACCATACGAAAATTCTCAGAATAAAAAAAATTCACAGAATACAACTTCAGAAGTGACATAATGTGCTGAATAGTTTTGTATGTGTTCTTTCGTTTCTGAGCATGCGTAGTCTTGCTCTTACGTTTTTTTCGGATCGAAAACTGTACTAATGAAATGAAAATCGGACGCTGAGTTCACATACGACAAAAACTTTATAGTGTGCACTTCCAGCCTTTGTCAGACGAAAAATCAGAATCGGCTGTAGAAAGCACCGTACTAACGAGCCGAAAATCGGCAGATCGTTCGTCGGATGAAATTTTACTTCCGATTTTCATATCATGTGTGCCTTTTTAGTCATCAAAAAAAAAAATATTTCATGTTACTTAAAGCACACTTCCAGGTATTTATTACCTCTCACAGAGCTCACAGTGCTCCTGAATCCCATCATGCTTTTCTCTCCTGAAGGTCAGTGCCATTTAGTTATATGACTAATGCCCTGTACACACGGTTGGACAATGATCGGACATTCCAACAACAAAATCCATGGATGTTGGCTCAAACTTGTCTTGCATACACACGGTCACACAAAGTTGTCAGAAACTCCAGTCGTTCTAAACGCGGTGACGTAAAACACGTACGCCGGGACTAAAAACAGGGCAGTAGCCAATAGCTTTCGTTTCTTAATTTATTCTGAGCATGCGCGGCACTTTGTGCATCGGATTTGTGTACACACGATCGGAATTTCCGACAGCGGATTTTGTTGTCGGAAAATTTCATAGCCAGTCCACACACGGTCGGAATTTCCGAAAACAAGGTCATAGCACACATTTTCCGTCGGAAAATACGACCGTGTGTACAGGGCATAAGAATACAGTATGTACGGGAATTAGGAAACCAGATAGGTAGATAGTACTTTTTTTTTACAAATTTACATTTTCCAGGGGGGTCAATACAGAGAATAGCCCCTGCCAAGATTTAGGTATACTAAAAAAAAATGAATTATCTTACAACCTTAGAGAATAAAACCAAAACTTTTTTTTTTGTTTGAATAAAACAATGAGGCGTTATAACCTCTTTTAAAGTTTTGCCATTTTTGATGTCGCTGGCGAGATTCACAAAGGGTCTGGTATGGACTAGGGGGAGAGCCCACGCCGTTTTTTTTACCAGCAATTTTCTTTTATTATTTAGCGGGGAAGCCCCTTGACAGCTGGTGACTCATCAGTTGTTAAGGACACCGCGGCCAGCTTCCCAACCCCGCTCCTTAACAACCAGCTTGGACTGCACCCTGATTGGGCAAGGCTTTGCCCAATCAGGGCGTAGAATGCACTGTGCAGTGCATTGCAGGGCATTCGGCGGGGTGAACACCTGCCGAACACCCTGGAAAAGGAGTGACAGATTCCATAGTCGGCTTGTCGTTAGGGTGGCTGTGTCAGTTTCATTCCAGGACACTGTATTGAATTGGAAAATTCCAACTACCGTATTTTAAGTCCCGTTGAGTGCATCTACTGCCTGCTTCAACTGGCTGAACTATTGTATTAGGGGAACAGAAATATGTTTAAAGTTTCATCTATTGCTGTATCGCTTATTGACATCTGTAACCTCTTGTTACCGGATTGCTTTTTCTCTGAGCAATATTCATCAGAAAGGTGAACGTTTCATCCTGAACCTTGAAATTTAATCTCATTTGTAAATAACATTCACTGAGGATCATAAGCAACCAGCCACAAAACCTGGATGGGCAAATAAGGTAAAACTGGTAAACCTTCCCCACAGGATGGATTAAATGCATCTTCAAACACCGTACACCACATTGGATATGCTTTGTTGTTCTTATTCAGTCTTGTAAAATGCAACATCTCAGAAGTGAACCCATGTATAGCAATATGTGAACATTATTACATATCCAGTCACAGAGGCCCTGGGTTTAGAGATACATCTTCATTAACTTGTTTGTTGTAGGGCAATGTTTGTCTTGAAGTTGTTCCAGAAACGACCCCACCTCTGGTAACTTCCCTTGGCTTTTTTTGTTCCATAAATGAACACCATAGCTGTCCTTTAAAAGCTTTTCCAACTCAGTTGGTTCAATAAGCTGAAAATACTTTCTCCAGTCCTGCCAGTCTACAGGGTAGAAGGCCTCTTTTGGAAGCACATTGACACCTCGGCAACTCTTCTTGTCCCTAAGCCTTCGGATTGAACACCACTTCTTAAACACTCGAGTCAAGAGTTGCGGACCTTGGTGACCATAGAACCAGTAATTGTAATTGCCAACAAAGTCTTTCATGCAAAGCTCAATGAACTTGTGCTGTGGTTGGAATGTGAGAAAAGCGCCATTAAGTGTATAAAAAGACTGCATTCCCATTGCGTTTGTGATATTTTCTAAATTTTTTAGGATAATAAAATCTGTGTCCAAATAGATACCACCCTCTTTCCAAAGGATGGCCAAGCGGCAAGCATCAGAAAGTGTTGGATAGTCTGATAATTCCCCTTGGTTTTCTGCTTTAGAGAACCAAGTGATTAATGGAGTATTGTTAAAGAGTTTCTTGAAGTTTAAGGGTGAAAATTCTATGTTGGGAAAGCAGCTAAGAAGAGAAATGCCAAAGTTTTTCTCTTGCATGCTGTGGCCACTTAAACCTTTCATCAGGACAGTAACCTTAACCTCTGGGTGTGCTCTTGCTGCTGATTCCACAGCACACATGGCTTGAAAGGTTGGACTGGTCCTGTCCGAGGTCTCCAAAAAGTAGATTCTACCAACAATCCCTGTGGGTTGGGACATATTTAATGTCAAAGGTATGGTACCCGGACACACCACCTCTTTTGGTAAAAGGTGAACTTTTGCTTTTTCTTCAAAGATGTAGACCTTTTTCAAGTACATGATCAGTATGAAAAAAGATAGTGTGGTAAAAGTAGCGAAAGAGAATAACCAGGACTTGATAGCCATAATTGACCAAGGGAATAAAGCAGAAGTAGTAGCCGTTTTGCCTTGACTTCAATACAATTTCAGGAACCTGAAAGATAAAAAAAAAAAGGTCAGGTCAGTTTAAAGGTTACACAGCCTGTCATCATTATCTACAGCCTAGTGGACTCTAAACATCTGTAGCCGCAGACGGCTCCCTGCCTTCATTTTGCTCTTTCCTCCAGTCCCTTGGATTAACTATGTCTATTTGCTCTGCAAATTTCACCACGGACTGCTACATTCAATGCAACATTGTCTATATCATAAACTTTAATTTTGCAACAGCTGTTTCTGTTTACAATCTATCAGGCTTGTTGGTAATGCCCTTTTACTGCTTTATACATTTATAGTGTTATTTTAATGAATTATTTTGGTGGTGTTCTGTCTTTGTTTCATGTGTGTCTTTTTTGTGTGTGTTTGTCTTTGTCTCCAGACCTTTAGTTTGTACTTAGTGTTAGGTGTGGAACTGCTGTAATTTTATTATTGATCTTTTTTCAATAAATTAAATTAAATTGTTTATTAATTTACCTTGTTTATCAATATATTTTCAGCCCGGTAATTGATTCCCAGGAATTTTTTATGTGACACTTTGCACTGAGTCATCTTTCTGCAACAGGGCACAATTTTTTCTACATTCTCTTTTTTTGTCACTAAGCCCCACTTAATATAAGTGTGTGGAACAATACCGGTGGGTATTTGCTGGTACCACAATTTCTTTGGTTCCCTTCCCTCCCATTTTGTTTTATGCTTATGACAAGCACAGTATCAGATCCCACAGTGCTGCCACCAATACATGAAAACAGCAGTGTTATGTGTGCATGTACACAAACAGGTTGATTTACTAAAGGCAAATAAGGAGGTTGATTTACTAAAGTAAACAAAGGGGTTGATTTACTAACGGCAAATATACTGTGTACTGCAAGTGCAATTGCTCTAGATCTGAGGGGAAGCTCTGCAGATTTCTATTATCCAATTTTGTGCAAGCAAAAATGCATTTCTTTTTTGTCTTGCACGTGATTAGGTATTCTTTGGAAAGTGAAGCTTTACCTCATTTACTAAGCTCTGGTGCAAGTGCACTTGCAGTGCACAGTATATTTGCCTTTAGTAAATCAACCCCTTTGTTTAGTTAACAATGCAGTTAACCTGTTACACACAATGCAGTACAGCTGGCACTAGGTACAGTATTGTATCGGAAACACCAACCGATCACAATATTTGCAATAACAATCATGACAGATAAATGTCTGTAATACACAATATCACGAAAGACAGGAACATTTTAGAGATTTATAATATAGTTGCGCTTTTCCAAGAGACGGGGATTCTTTACATTTTGGGTTTGTGTATTAGAGATACTTTTAAGCAGGGCTTTTTTTCAGCCAGAATGTAGCGGAACTTGTTTCTGCCACTTCAGTGCTGGCCTTGAGCGCAACGTTCTCTACATTTACTTGTAAACACAGAAGCCCAGCTCCCTGCACCTGCATTTCTTGTTTGGTCAGTTACTGAGATGTCAAAGGTTAGCATGTGGGCGGAGCTTTGAAAGGGGGGGTGAAAATGAGGGTATTGGAGGGCGTGTGTATGCACATGTGATGGATGGGGACTGAGCTGAGGTAAAGTGTAGAAGAGAGATGTGGAGGTAAGAAGCTATGGAAGAGGGCTGAAACCTGCATAAAGTACTCCTGAACCTTTCACGCTGTACCTAGCATACTCCTGATCTCTGCACCCTCTGTAAAACACACTTCTGAACCCTGCACTTCATGCAGAGCACACTCCTCTACACTCAGTGCAAAATGCATTCCTGAACCCTGCACCTTGTGTACAGCACACTCCCGAAAACCTACACTTTGTGCGTAGCATACTCCTGAACCCTACATTATCTACGTAACCCACACCCGTGCGTAGTGCACTCCTGAACCCTGTACTGTGTGTAGCATACTCCTGAACCCTGCGCCCTGTAGTTAATGCACTCCTGAACTCTGCAGTATGTGCATACGCACTCCTGGACCCTGCACTTTGTGGGTTCACAACACATTTAGAATCCTGCCACTGTGTGCCTCATGCACTCCTGGATTTATTTAACAATGGTTAGTTTTACATAACTATAATAAATGTTTATTTATATTTCAATATGTCAACCTCAGTAACCCATTGAGAGAACATCATCTTTTAGCTTGGAGACACCACAACTACAGATGCTCCACACAGTCCAGAGGCACTGCTCTCACAGGTGTCTATATACTGCAGGAGGCTGGATGACCAGTAGGAGCCATGTACAGCAACACCTATAGATAGGTGGAAGTGATGCTCACTCTCAGTGAGTGATCTGCCAGACACAGAGTGGGTCTGTCCTCCATCTAGCACATGGAGATACCAGAAACACACCAATTTGACATTCCAAAAAGGCTAGGCAACACAATTATAGAGAAGGATGCGGTATAATATTATACAATTTTATATTACACGATTTGTGTTATCACAAGGTATATTTTATAGCAAATTGGGTATGCAGTACTTAGGTCCAACATAGCGGAGTGAGTTCCATATTCTCTATTGCATATGACGTGTTGGATTTGATTATGTAAAGTATGTTAATACAGGTTGTTCATTTTATTGCTGCTCTCAGATATTCACTAATAAGCAGTTGATATGTTGAAGTGTTGAGCTATAAAAGAAAAGCAAGGAGATATATTATGCTATTCTAGGCATTAACTTTATAATATTGTAAGTTTGTGATTTTATTACTCTATAATTATATGTCAAGTAAGGGGAGTAGTCTCTATAAGGTCCTATAGAGGGAGATAAAGAGGATACTCATAGCGTCTCCTGGTGTTCCGGGCTGGATTAACATAGGGGCTATTGAAGCTGCAGCTCCAGGCCCCTTACCTTAAGATAGGCCCATTTAAAAAAAAAAAAAAGACTTTGAGGGTCGTGGCTCGGCGATTAGGGGTCACATAGAGCCCAAATTTAGAGGGTAGATAGCTGAAGGTCTACCCCACTACTGGTCAAAATTTGGGGCTCCTATCACCTGTGGTCCTGGAGATACGGGACTCCTTGCGCAGCCTGTCAGAAGCTACATACGGAGCGGCCAGTTTAAATACAAGCTGGCACACTCTGTTTGCAGCAGACTGAGGATGAGCTCACAGTGCCTCTCCTCACTTCTTGTCAGAGGCACTGAGCTCAATGGACAGCTTGGAGCCTGCGGAATTTGACAGGCAGCACCACCTGTCAAACTCGCTCGCAGTAGCAGCATAGTCCAACAATGTAAAACTACCATTCAGCAATGTAAAAAAAAAAGGGGGCGGCAGTAGCACCTTATGAATGCCTGTCAGCTGCTGCTATGCCACTCATTGAAAAGCAATACACCACAGATCACTTTTCAGAGGGCAGTAAGCATTACTGCAAATGTGAAAGAAACTTGAAACACATCATCTATTTCACACTCCCCACCAACCAGGTCACTTCTCATGTTAGCCACACTCCTCTCCTGTACATACTGCCCACGGTCATACCTTCCACACTCCTCTCCTGTACATACTGCCCACTGTCATACCCTCCACACTCCTCTCCTGTACATACTGTCCACTGTCATACCATCCACACTTCTCTTCTGTGCATACTGCTCACTGTCTTAACGTTCACATTCCTATTCTGTACATACTACACACTGTGCTGCCCTCCACAATCCTCTCCTGTACATACTGCCAACTGTCATACCCTCCACACTCCTCTCCTCTACATACTGCCAACTATCTTTCTCTCCACACTCCTCTTTCTCTCCACACTCCAACCTCATAATACCTTCCATACTCCTCTCCTGTACATACTGCCCCTATCATACCCTCCACACTCCTCTTCTGTACATACTGCCCCCATCATACCCTCTACACTCCTCTCCTGTACATACTGCTAACTGGCATACCCTCCACACTCCTCTCCTGTACATAGTTCCCACTGTTATACCCTCCACATTCCTCTCCCTCACCTGCACATACTTCAAACTTTTATACCATCCATACTCCTCCCCTATGCCTCTTACACACAAAAAAATCTTTAAAATGATATTGAATATCCTCAATGTTACCAGCTCTAGAATGGGCACACTTTTGTTCCATCTTCACCCTGTCTTCCTTCCGGGTTCTGTGCCTTTGGTGTTGCTATCACTTCCACGCATGCTCATCCGCATCCTCTTTCTCTCGCTCTAATCCCCCCTCTATCTCTCATCCTCCTTCCCTTACCCCTCACCCCTCTCTCATCACCTTTCTCTCTCATCCTCCCTCTCTATATCTAATTTAATTTGTTATAACAAAAAATTGTTTGCATTTTTTTAAAATAAAAAGCCCCACCATAATCCTCAGTACCAGGCCCATGATGTTCTTAATCCGGCCTTGCTGGTGTTGGCTGATGAAAAGACTGTCTTGAAATGCATTGGCTAGGATATTAGTGGTTAGTCTTTGAATGAAGCACTAATGGACAGATGAGGTGTTCCTTATAGAAATGATGTCAGAAGATTATCTTTATATGACTTTCATGAGTACTAAATGCTTATTTTAACCAATTAAAGATTTATTTGAGGATCTTAAATTATGCTAGTGAGCTCTCTCTCTCTCTGTTTTTCTTTACTACATTATGTTGAAGAATATGACTGACAATAATTATAACTTTGGCAGGCACGGACTTAAGTTTTGGTTGTTTTTACCTTATCTGTCACCTGTTTTGACGCTGATGCAATAGTGTCATTGTATACAATGCTTCTGTAATCACTACACAAGCTGGAAAAAACTAACTTTGTCAGAATGTGTAGACTACTTTGTCAATAAAATGTAAAAATATCTAGCCTGTACTAACTAGTATTACACCTGTCAGGGCTCGAAATGAAACAAAACAAATAGACACAGACAACCTCGTGAGTGAAACTGACACAATGCTTTGAGACGCCAATCATCTTCAGCCAAACATGACATTCTGGAGCTGATACAGTTTTAGATATAAATGGACAGAGACAGTAGGTGTGGCGCTGTTCTGAAAGGCAATGCTATACCAGGAATCTGAGTGCTCCAATAACGAACTCTAACCAGTGATTATATATGAACTATACCATCTAGTATGCAAACTTGAAATGAATAAATTTGAAATAAATAAAGTGACTAGTGCTTTATGCAGCTAAATGGCTTCCAATGCGATGATGTATAAATGTGACAAAAGTGCAATCTTATTTAAATTGACTGGTGCTTTGGTGAACAATTTAATAATCACAGTCCTTTTTGTAACACAATGGGGTTTATTTACTAAAGGCAAATCCACTTTGCACTACACGTGCACTCTGAAGAGCAGTCACTGTAAATCTGAGGGGAAGATTTGAAATCAGGGGAAGCTCTGCTGATTTTATCATCCAATCATGTACAAGCAAAAATGCTGTTTTTTATTTTCCTTGCATGTCCCCCTCGGATCTACAGAGACTGCACTTGCAAGTGCACTTGCAGTTCAAAGTGGATTTGCCTTTAGTAAATAACCCCCAAAGTCTTTTGCAAAGTGACAGGTGCTCTTCAGGCATGTGTCCTTTGTGCTGGTGCTCCTTATAGTGCCCCCTACGGTAAAAGGGGAAAATGGAAATACCAGAATATTCACCCCTCAAAGGCAGTGTTGCCAACCGCCCGTTAATTTACGGGCAGCCCGTAAAAATCACCCCATTTTCAGGGCACCCGTGAATGCCTGTTACGGGCAGCCGGTGCCCGTAAAAAAGATGGCTGCGGGCCAGTCATGCAACTGCGCATGCGCCGTTCTGAAGCCTGCAGGACTCGGGAAAGATCGTACAAGCTCGGCAGGCCGGCGCATGCGCAGTAATGTAATGACGCCGCCTGGCGGCATTTTTAAACAGAAGCCGCCGCTCATTCTTCTCGGCGGTTCAGGGTGGGGAGCAGGAGGAGCCATGTTACCAGGCCCGGCCACGGCAGGACATTACGGGGGGGGTGAAGCCGGCCCGGTAGAGGACTGGAGGAGGACACTGTGACTGTCACTGGAGAGATGAAAGGGTCACAGTGAGTGACAGAAGTGACAGCCTCTGGCCATCTCCTGCCCGCAGCCTCTGACCATCTCCTGCCCACAGCCTCTGACCATCCCCTGCCCAGTGCCCACAGCCTCTGACCATCTCCTGCCCGCAGCCTCTGACCATCACCTGCCCACAGCCTCTGACCATCCCCTGCCCAGTGCCCACAGCCTCTGACCATCCCCTGCCCAGTGCCCACAGCCTCTGACCATCACCTGCCCACAGCCTCTGACCATCTCCTGCCCACAGCCTCTGACCATCCCCTGCCCAGTGCCCACAGCCTCTGACCATCTCCTGCCCAGTGCTCACAGCCTCTGACCATCTCCTGCCCACAGCCTCTTACCATCTCCTGCCCAGTGCCCACAGCCTCTGACCATCTCCTGCCCAGTGCCCACAGCCTCTGACCATCCCCTGCCCACAGCCTCTGACCATCTCCTGCCCACAGCCTCTGACCATCTCCTGCCCACAGCCTCTGTCCATCTCCTGCCCAGTGCCCACAGCCTCTGACCATCCCCTGCCCGCAGCCTCTGACCATCTCCTGTCCGCAGCCTCTGACCATTTCCTGTCCGCAGCCTCTGACCATCTCCTGTCCGCAGCCTCTGACCATCTCCTGTCCGCAGCCTCTGACCATCTCCTGCCCAGTGCCCACAGCCTCTGACCATCTCCTGTTCGCAGCCTCTGACCATCTCCTGCCCAGTGCCCACAGCCTCTGACCATCCCCTGCCCAGTGCCCACAGCCTCTGACCATCCCCTGCCCAGTGCCCACAGCCTCTGACCATCTCCTGTCCGCAGCCTCTGACCTATTCCTACATCATGTCTGCAGTCTCTGAGGGGGAGTCAGGAAAGGAGTCAAGAGTGGGAGCACCGCCGGGATCATGGGGTCATGGGAGAAGTCAGACGTGTGTGGACTGTGGAGAGGAGACCATAGGAAAACCAGAGCCGCCAAGCTGGAGCCATCTAACTGAGCCCTGCACGATGCACCTGGAAGGAGGTCAGTGACAGCACCGCCAGGCCAGTCTAGGGGGATTGCTGATGTAAGGGGGAGTGAATACAATAATGTAAGGGGCACTGATATAAAGATTTCCCCCTAAATTAGTAACTCCCCTTACCTTAGTGTATTCACTCTACGGAAGGTGGTCTCTGGTAACCAGAGTGCCCACCACATCAGAGTTCTTGGCATTCCCCTTTACATCAAAGTCTGCAGGATTGCCCCTTACAGTGCAAAGGGGAATTCAATCTGCAGACCCTGATGTAATTGGGAACTCTGATGTAAAGGAAACACAGTGGACTCTGATATAAGGTGGTCTCTGGTCACCAGAGCCTCCCCTTACATCAGAGTTCCCCCTTAGATCATGATCTGCAGCGTTCCCCTTTACATAAGAGTTCCCTTTCACTGTAAGGGGGATCCCTGCAGACTCTGATGTAAGGAGGGAACCTAGTGCTAGCTGGGTTATAGTAACCTGACCTTCATGTCAATGGAGAAATATGTTTTTTGACTTTTGTTTAGCGTAAACACATTGCTAATAGCACTAGCTATATGTTTATAGTTCAAATATGTATCCTTGTACTGTTTAGCACTGAAAATAGTAGTTTTAGGTACTTTTTTGCAGCGTCCGTAAAAAATGCAGATCTGCCAGTAATTTTCATGATTTTTGCCAGTAAAAAGGTGGAGCTGTTTGTAAATTTTGACATCCTGCCAGTAAATTTCACTTCAGGGGGTTGGCAACACTGCTCAAAGGGGTATTTCACTTTCACAGTGTTTGCCACTGTGCAGCAGTTTCCAGATCCACTCCTTTAGTGACCATTCTTTGCTTTGCTCTTTTAGATGTTCATCCGTATCACCCACATGCAGAGAAAACATACTCCCATGGCATAATTCCATTTTCCAAAATATTTATTAAGTTTGTACAGTTGAAAACATACTCTCATCCTCTCTGTATGTTTAAAACATTTAAAACCGGGGGGCGTGGCCTGACTATGGAGGAGTGAGGACGTGCTGAGCCCGAGCTCCGTCCAGTCCGCAGCTATAACAGCAGCTACAGGGGTGATTACCCCCCGATTTCCACCCAGGGCATGTCACAGCGGCGGCGGGCTTCATCACAGCCGAAAAAAGCCCACTCTCACGGCCAGGGATCGCTGGATTCCTTCCTTTCAGATACCCCTCATCAGCAGAGGGGAAAATCCAAGATGGCGCCGGAACAAACGGCCACACTGCAGCAACAGGAGACTCAGCCTGCACCTCCAGCACTATCTCCTATCTCCTCTCCCAGGCTGGTAAGCAACTCCATCCCCCCTGCATCCCCCCGCTCCACATCACCACAAGACAGGGGTACAGATTTGGCAGATCTGACAGAGGACAGGGATATCAGACAGCACCTATGGTCTCTCCCCACTAAAGAGGATCTGGAGCGTTTTACTAGCAGGATTGAAAGGGCTTTCAAGCAAGATATTGAACAATTGCAAGCAGACACCACTGAGCTGGGTCACAGGGTAGAGACTTTGGAGCAGAAATTCGACGATACTATACCCGCCATCTCCCAGCTCAGAAAACAGACCGTAACCCACAGTCACCAAATTGAGGCCCTCCTGTGCCAATTAGATGACATGGAGAACCGCAGCAGGCGAGCGAATATTCGCATACGAGGCCTTCCAGAAGCCACCGCGCCTAAAGATATTGTTCCTACGCTGCAGGGAGTGTTCCGTGAAATCCTGAGTCTGCCTCCGTCGGTGCCGATTGAGATAGACAGAGCTCACAGGGCACTCAGGCCCCCATCAGAAGACCCCGAAAACCCCAGAGATGTGATTTGCAAACTGCATAAATTTACACTAAAGGATCGCATAATGCAAAAGATGTGCAATAGACCAGTCTTTGACTTTGATGGAGCTCAGTTGTCCTTCTATCAGGACCTCTCCAGGCGCACCCTAATGCAGCGACGGGCCCTACGCCCACTCCTGGCAGAAATCCAAGCGGCGGGCCTCACATACCGCTGGGGCTTCCCATTCAGCCTCCAGGCGTCTAAAAATGGCCGTTGGGCTATATTGCGTACCTCCCCCGCTTCTTACACACCTTGGAGCTTCACCCTGTGGATTTCCCGGATTGGTGTACCACACCAGACATCTCGATCCCCCAGCTACCTCAGCCATGGGTCCAGGCGGCTGGAAGCAGGCGTTCCCATGGTCGTAACAGGCAGATAGATGGCCCCCGTCCGGGCACCTCTGCAACCAGCGACTGAATATGCTACTGCCAACCTTTCTCTAATTTCTGGACGAGACCACAGATTACCCCCTCACCATCATCGGTATTTCGGCCGGGACACTAGACTCAATGGACGCACTGCTTTAACACTGCACCTCCTCTTGCAGGACACTGAACCTTGAGTCCTCTGCATTATTACCCAACTTCGAGCTACACCTTATGCACCGTGATGGACTGGGGGGGTCTGTTACTCAGCCCTCTGCCTGACTGCCTTGTTTTTGCACTTTTTGGGAGTTCGAGTTCCATATACTCTTTTTTCTTTTTGTTGTTGTTTTTCTTTTTTGCACCTTATTTTTTTCACCCTGTTTACATGTTGTAATGGACTGGATGGGGCAATGGGCTACTCGTCCCCTTGGTGGTTGCCCAGGTACCCCACTTAGGCCTCACCTTACCAGGTGATAGTCCCTAGAGGGACTCCGAGTTTCCATGCCCCTGTATGGGCTGTGCTGAGGGCTCCAGATGGATCGCCGAGGGCTTGGTCTTGGAGACTCAATGAAAACCTCCTGGACGATGCCTCTGTGGTAGCTAAGGTCTCTGAAACCATCACGCACTATTTTGCAGAAAATGTGTCTGAGGACATGGCGGAAGAAGTTGTGTGGGAAAGTCATAAGGCGGTACTCAGGGAAGAACTAATCTCCCTGGGTTCTAGACTCAAAAGAGAAAGACAGTTAGACTTCAAGAGGGTACTGACAGCCTTACAAGAGGAAGAACTTAGACACAAACGTCAGGGAGATGCTAAGGCCCGCGAGCGGTTGACCGAGCTGAGGGAGCTGTTCTCACGCCTCCTTGATCGTCGTGCACGTAGACAACTATGCTACCTATCACATAAATATTATGAACAGGGCAATAAGTGTGGAAGAATGCTAGTTAGAGCGCTTCGGAAGCGACGACTGACAGCTCATGTACACTCGCTTCGATCCCCTGATGGTACAGCAACTTTACACTCCTCTGGGATTGCTTCCATCTTCAGAGATTACTATGCAGACTTATATCACTTAGATAAAGATATCTCCTAAACCGGGCGGACGGCTAAACCGAAAGCCATTGGCGACTACCTCGCCTTGGCCGGACTCCCCTCTCTGACACCCGAGCAGCAGCTAGACCTTGACTCTCCTGTCTCCCCTCAGGAGATCACCGCGACAGTGAAGGCCCTACCTAACGGGATGGATATTCCACAGCTTATTACGTAAAATTTCTCCCCCTGCTACAAAACCATATGTTTAGGTATTTTAACTCTTTAGCCACAAACCACCAGATTCCCCCTAAGGCATTGCTGGCCCATATCACTGTACTTCCTAAGGAAGGCAAAGATCCCACTCTCCCACAAAGCTATCGACCAATATCGCTACTTAATGTCGATATAAAAATCTTCGCTAAAATTATGGTAAATCGACTTAAACATGTCATACCATCCTTTATTCACCCCGATCAAACGGGATTCATCTCGGGTAGAGAAGCTAGGGATAATTCCATCCGGGCCATGCAGCTCATACAGTGGGCCCGTTCCCATAGGGATTCCACCCCCTACCTCATTCTGTCCATGGATGCCGAAAAGGCTTTTGACAGAATAGATTGGTCATACCTTAAGGCGGTCTTGGAGGCTTTAGGACTGGGCCCTCATATGCTCCAATGGATCATGGCACTCTACACGACCCCCAGTGCGAAGGTCAAGGTAAATGGCCACTTGTCCTTGGGGTTGCCCATACAGAATGGCACGAGATAGGGGTGCCCCCTCTCCCCCCTTTTGTTCGCTCTAGCTATGGAGCCCCTGCTTAGAACAATACCGGCGAGCGCTGATATTAGAGGGGTGACGGTGGGGGTCTACGGAACACAAACTGTCGGCCTATGCCGACGACGTGCTCTTTCATTTAACCCAACCTTTTGTGTCGCTGCCAAACCTTATGAGGGAACTCAAAATTTTCAGACACGTATCAAATTTTAAGATTAACTTCTCGAAATCCCAAATTCTGCCCATCACCATTCCCGCAAAGATGGCTACTGACTTACAGCAAGCTTTCCCATTTAGCTGAGCTAAAACCTCTATTAAGTATCTGGGTATCCAACTTACAAACCAGTTTGAAACTATATACTCTGCTAACTTCCCTACCCTTTTGAGCTTGGTGCGTAGAGACTTACAAAACTGGGCCAAGATCTCCTTCACATGGCTAGGTAAACTTAGCATACTTAAGATGAACATCCTCCCTAGAGTGCTCTTTTACTTGCAGATGTTGCCCATCCCCCTCCTCAGGAGCTTTTTCACACAGCTTCAAAGCCTAATGATTAACTTAATTTGGCATGGTAAAAAACCAAGACTGGCTGTGTCCCTATTGCAGAGACCCAAAGAGATGCGAGGCTTGGGCCTCCCAGATATACGGCGATATTACAGAGCCATTGCGATCCAACACATCCTCAACTGGCGCCACCATGGGGGTTCAAAAATGTGGGTCTCCTTAGAGAAGAGATTAGCTGGCCGCGACCTGTCATACGCCCCCCTGGTTACCCCGCAAATACAGGGGACTCTCACAGACGTCTTCCCCGCTGACCACCTACACCCTATGGGTCTGGGACCGCACAAACGCTCTGTATGCCCTGGCGCCCCCTGGCTCCCCACTGGCACTGCTGGGGGGATTCAGGTGGTTTCCTCCTGGGGAGCAGAGGACCTTCTTTGGTACTTGGGTTAACGACTGCAATTATAGTTGTGGCAAATTTATGGATAAGGGCAAGTTGATACCCCTAGACGCTTTACGGAATAGTCATGGCAGATTCCCCATGGATTGGTGGAGACACCAACAGCTTCAAAATTTCATTGCGACCCAGGGTGCCTTGGTGAGGGGGCTGGACACTATCACCACACTAGAAAGACTGTTAATAGAGGAAGAGCCCACTCCCCATCTGATTTCTGAGATATATAGGCTTTTGGGATCAGTGTCTGCCGTCAGCAAGTCGGCTTTTATACGGGAATGGGAGCGGGACCTCCTTCATATTTGGTGGGAATGCTCAGCAATCAAGCCTTTTTGGATGGAAATACATACTTCTATTAAAAATGCCTTGCAGATCGAAATCCCGTTCTCCCCTACGCACTTCCTCTTGCACCTCCCTGCCCTTCCTTTGAGCCATTACAAAAAAAGCGCCCTTCCTCATTTACTAAATGCCGCTAAACGGCTTATACCTCTCTATTGGAAACGTCCGCAGATCCCTACTTTAACAGAATGGCTACAGAAGGTGGGTGATATTAGAGAGGCGGAGGAATGGGTGGCAAGGTGCAAAGATAGGAGTGAGCGTTTCAGTGGTGTTTGGGCCCAGTGGCGGAAGTATACCACTGACGCTAAGCCTGTGTCATCTAGCCTGGATGTCGCGCTGCTGGAGCTAGCAGAGCCTTCCCTGAAGCTGAGGAGGCCTGTGAATGGTGATGTGCGTACCTGACTACTATGTCTCACTGCCCTACTGGTAGCGCAATGATATATACTTTTCCTTTTCCTTTACGTGGCTTATAAGATCTACAGTTGAAGGTTAATCTGAGGCGCTATGCACTGCTAGTGGTTAAAGGCATGTTCCTATGTTTCTCTCTTTAGTTATCACCATGTCGTTACCCGTTTGGATGTATTAGATGGGGGTTCCGCCTGGCGGCCTCGGTACCCTAGTGAAATTAGCGGCCAAATTGGCCTTGTAGGAGGCCCGGGGGGTGCTTCCTTCTTGTTGGAGGTCAGTTGGAGGCTTGTAGCCCCCCTCCCGAGGGACCCACCCAAGGGGTCTTTGATGGCCCCGAGGCCGAGTCGTGCCCCCCAGTACATAGGTGGGGGGCTGGGAGAAGATAGGTCTGGGCTGAGGCCATGGGGGCAGGAAACTCTTTGTAACTCATTATGACTCTTTTAACGGTATGGAATGGTGTTGAGATAACCTAATCCCCCACCCCCCTTCCCTCCCTTCTCTTGCCCCTCTGTTTTATATATATATTTTTTTTTGTCTAAACTCTTAGGTCTACAATGTATAGTCCGCACCGATATGTGGAAAGACCAATTGTACACTATGTGTTTTGTATGTTCTCTATAAAATAAAATAAAGATTACATAAAAAAAAAAAACATTTAAAACCAGGAAGCCAGGACGATTTGCAATCTATGGCTTGTGACAACAGTTTGGGGAAGTTCCAACATGACTGTGTACAAAGTCAGCGCCATTAAGACATGGATGGACCAGTTTGCATCTTGCTACGTACAGAGTGCAGGGTTTAGAAGTGCGTTACGTACAGAGTGCAGAGTTTAGAATTATGCCAGGATTATGCTACGTACAGAGAGCAGGGATCAGGGGTGCGCTACGTACAGAGTGCAGGGATCAGGGGTGCGCTACATACAGAGTGCAAGGTTCAGAGGTGCGCTACGTACAGAGTGCAGGGTTCAGGGGTGTGCTACGTACAGAGTGTAGGGTTCAGGGGTGCACTAAGTACAGAGTGCAGAGTTCAGGGGTGCACTACGTACAGAGTGCAGGGTTCAGGGGTGCGCTACGTACAGAGTGCAGGGTTCAGGGGTGTGCTACGTACAGAGTGGAGTGTTCAGGGGTGCACTTAGTACAGAGCACAGGGATCAGGGGTGCACTACATAGAGGGTGCAGGGTTGAGGGGTGCGCTACGTACAGAGGTCAGGGTTCAGGGGTGTGCCACGTACAGAGTGCAGGGTTTAGGTGTGCGCTACATGCAATGTGCAGCATCAAATTTCCACCCCTCCTCCTGGGTTCTGACCTCTGCACCTACCACTCTGCCCCCATCCCCCCACCTCTGCACACATCTTCCTCCATGGCCCTCACCCCCCCAAAAGCAAACCTCACATCTGTACGCTCTCCTACCTTATGTAAGATGGCAGTTACAAGGATGCCTCTCTTAATGGCCACAATTGGGTGCAGCAAGTCCTCAAGAGCCTGCCCTCAGAATGCAGCCAAATAACATACAGCCTATGGAGCCGTCAGGTGCCTTCGCTACTGACAGGCTATGCTGGGCAGACCGTGCATGCGCTCAGCTACACACAGAGCTGGCACCACTGGAAAGACTGAGGAGGAGAGAGCAGGAAGTGTTTACATCTGTTGCCAATGAGACCTGTTCCATTACAGTGGAAAGCAGATGGTGAAAAAACTCCCTCTTCTCCTTATTTCCCTTATTCAGTGAGGGAAAAAAGTATTTGATCCCCTGCTGATTTTGTACATTTGCCTACTGACAAAGAAATGTTCAGTCTATAATTTTAATGGTAGGTTTATTTTAACAGTGAGAGACAGAACAACAACAAAAAAGGCATTTCAAAAAAGTTATAAATTGATTTGCATTTTAATGAGTGAAATATGTATTTGACCCCTTCACAAAACATGACTTAGTACTTGGTAGCAAAACCCTTGTTGGCAGAGGTCAGACGTTTCTTGTAGTTGGCCACCAGGTTTGCACACATCTCAGGAGGAATTTTGTCCCACTCCTCGTTGCAGATCCTCTACAAGTCATTAAGGTTGTGAGACTGACGTTTGGTAACTCGAACCTTCAGCTTCCTCACATATTTTCTATGGGATTAAGGTCTGGAGAATGGCTAGGCCACTCCAGGATCTTAATATGCTTCTATTTTCAATGCCCTGGCTGAGGGAAGGAGGTTCTCACCCAAGATGTGACGGTACATGGTCCCATCCATCGTCCCTTTGATGCAGTGAAATTGTCCAGTCCCCTTAGCAGAAAAACACCCACAAAGCATAATGTTTCCACCTCCATGTTTGACGGTGGGGATGGTGTTCTTGGGGTCATAGACAGCATTCCTCCTCCTCCAAACATGTTGAGTTGATGCCAAAGAGCTTGATTTTGGTCTCATCTGACCAAAACAGTTTTACCCAGTTTTCCTCTAAATCATTCAGATGCTCATTAGCAAATATCAGACAGGCCTGTACATGTGCTTTCTTGTGCAGGGGGACCTTGCAGGCACTGCAGGATTTCAGTCCTTCACGGCGTAGTGTGTTACCAATTGTTTTCTTGGTGACTATGGTCCCAACTGCCTTGAGATCATTGACAAGATTCTCCCATGTAGTTCTGGGCTGATTCCTCATGATCATTGAACCACAGGATGGGAGATCTTGCCTGGAGCCCCAGAACAAGGTAAATTGAGTAAATTGATACATATTTTTTGTTTCTTCCATTTGCACATAGGTTGGACTTGATGGACTTGTGTCTTTTTTCAACCTCATCTACTATTTAACTATGTATGTAAATAACTGCACCAACTGTTGTCACCCTCTCACCAAGCTGTTTGGCGATGGTCTTGTAGCCCATTTCAGCCTTGTGGAGGTCTACATTTTTGTCCCTGACATCCTTGGACAGCTCTTTGGTCTTGGCCATGGTGGAGTGATTGGAATCTGATTGATTGCTTCTGTGGACAGGTGTTTTTTATACAGGTAACAAGCTGAGATTAGAAACACTCCCTTCAGCTGAACTCGCACAATTTCACTCCCGCATGTCAATCCCGATTTCAGCTGCGATTTCACAGACATCTGTGCTGGTTTTTGCACAGATGTCAATGGAAATCGCACCCCGAAATCACAAAAAGTAGTTCAGAAACTACTTTTTGAAATCGGTGCGGCGCCGCAAATGCAGGGTCGCACCGATTAGGACGGTGCCATTGCCGGCAATTGTCGCCGATTTGACATGCGATTTGACCTGTCAGATCGCACCAATGTGAACCAGGGCTTAAAGAGAATGCTGTTAATCTCAGATCATTACCTCTATAGAAAACACCTGGGAGCCAGAAATCTTGCTGATTGATAGGGGATCAAATACTTATTTCACTCATTAAAATGTAAATCAATTTATAACTTTTTTGAAATGCGTTTTTTCTGAATAGTTTGGTTGTTATTCTGTCTCTCACTGTTAAAATAAACCTACCATTAAAATTATAGACTGATCATTTCTTTGTCAGTGGGCAAACAAACAAAATCATCAGGGATCAAATATTTTTTTCCCTCACTGTATAGGGGTATTTTGTAGTTCAATGACATTGAAAAAGCTGTTAACATTTATCATTTGTCATTTCAGTTCAGAGCACAGAAAGTTACAAAAACACAAAAAAACTGGAAAGCGCCAATATCAAGGGAATAATAGAACTGCGCCACAGACCTATTTTTTTTTTTTTTTACTGAAATTTTATTGAAAGTTTTCAATATAACAAGAGAGGTAAAAGTGATACCAAAACAATGTGTAAACATACAATATGAATATTCTTTGTGCAAACATTGCTTCCCAAATATAAAATGAGAGCAGCGATACTCTCATACCGTAATAAAGTGCGAAAAAGGCATGATTTACAGACCACCATAAAAATGTGAGTAATTAAGATGCCTTCCCGCCGGGTAAGATCAGCGATAGGTTTATGTAAAAGTGCTTCCCATGGGTCTTTCCGTAAATTGACATGAAGAACCGTATCGACCAATGTGTTACTCTAATCCAGGGGTCTTCAAACTATGGCCCCCCAGTTGTTCAGGAACTTCATTTCCCATCATGCCTAGTCATGTCTGTGAATGTCCGAGTTTTACAATGCCTCATGGGAAGTGTAGTTCTGCAACAGCTGGAGGGCCGTACTTTGAGGATCCCTGCTCTAATCCATAACCTCCTGACCTTGGGGCAGGTCCACCATATATGTTCCATATCACCCAAATCTGGGCATCCTCTGAAGCAGTTGGATGGGTATGATGGTAGGAATTTTGGGTGTAAAATACCAACGAGACATAACTTTGAAAGAATTTTCAAGGGCCAGAACATTGCCACAGAACTATTTTAAAGTTAATACCCACTGTGTAAAAAAGGAGAGCTGCTATCCTAATTTTAAAGTATCATCAAACCAAAATTACCAAAATTACCAAAATTACCTTACCAAAATGTCAACCAATCACATGTCACAATATCAGGTGCTTTGAATATACAATAAATAAATAAATATAAAAGTTATAATACTATATACATTTCATTTTCAATAAAGTGCTTGCAATATATATGTGCAACAAAGTGTATTACTAATAAATGTGCAAAAAGACACAAATGTGTTTGCAAAAAAATCAAAATCTATGTATTTCATGCAAGAGAAAGTCCCCAAATCATTGATTGTGCAATCATAAATGTGACTCAGTTCTCCACAATAAGATCCTTGCAGTTGTATACCAAAAACACCTGGTGCAATCCTCCACCGTGAGTACTAAATAAACTCACCAGAACTATATGCTGATCATATTATTAACAAGTTACTGTTCCATACACCATCAAGGTGTGGCTGGCTGATTCCACTTCAAAGGCAATTACCAGATATCCCCTTAAAAACTCCACACTCGAATGAAGGAAGAGGATGAGAAAAAGGAAGCCTCCATATCGTGAAATCTTCTAAAAAGTCATTTTTATTTAAAAACCATTTAAAACCTCACATTTGAAGGTGTCTCCAGTGACACTAGTACAAACAGCAGTATCGTGTGGCCAAGTAGCCTCCAGCCAGTGCTCTGAACCCCATGTGCAATGTCAGCATACATAGTGATGTCAACGTCCTAGCCCCACTCTATGCATTTCGTCATACGACGTCCTCATGGAGCTCCATGCTTCTCAGCAACTGCTTTGTCAAAAACAAGTCTATGGATCAGTTCTGATTTGACTGAGAGACCGTTCTCACTGTCTGCACACTAAAGGCTCTCGTTTAGCATACAGGCAGCTGTGAGTTTTGGCTGCAGTGAACCACAATGAGGGGACGGTGTGATGCATATTTCTGGTACAATCGTTTTTACTTGGTTAACCACTGCTTATAGGGCACTTAAACACCCCTCCTATCCAGACCAATTTTCAGCTTTCAGCGCTGACGCACTTTGAATGACAATTGCGCGGTCATACAACACTGTAACCAAATGAAATTTTTATCATTTTTTCAGCACCAGTAGAGCTTTCTTTTGGTGGTATTTGATCACCTCTGCGGTTTTTACTTTTTGTTAAAAAAATGTAAAAACCTGAATTTTTTTTTTTTTTTTTTTTTTTTTTTATATTTTGTTATAAAAAATTTAAAACGGGTAATTTTTCTCCTTCATTGATGTACGCTGATGAGGCGGCAGTGATGGGCACTGATAGGCGGCAGTGATGGGCACTGATGGGTGGCAGTGAGGGGCACTGAAGGGTGGCAGTGATGGGCAGCACTGGCAGGTGGCACTGATTGGCACTACAGGTGGGCATTGATAGGTGGCACTTGTGGGCATTAATAGGTGGCACTTGTTGGCATTGATAGGTGGCACTTGTGGGCACTGTTAGGTGGCACTGTGGGCACTGTTAGGTGGCACTGTGGGCACTGTTAGGTGGCACTTTTAGGTGGCACTGATGAGGCAGATGTGCCTCTTCCACTTCGAGACCGATGTCCCTGACATGTGAGCCGGTGATCGGCTTTTTTTTCTACTCGCGCTGTCAGCGTGAGTAAAAAAGAAAAACGATTACCGATCTTTTGTTTACATCATGTGATCAGCTGTCATTGGCTGACAGCTGATCACATGGTAAGGGGCCGGGACCAGCCCCTTACTCGGATCGGTGATCAGCCGAGTCTCAGTGACTCGGTGATCACAGCGCGCCCGGCGCACGCCCTGTAGGGAGCGTGCACAGGGGAGGCCGTCATATGACGGCCTCCCGGGAATGCAGGTCCGCGCTGTGGCCATCATTCGGCCATAGCGCGGATGTCTAGTGGTTAAACAAAGCCAATTTACAGGCTTGAGGAGAAGAAGGCAAAATGATCCCACACAGGGGAACAAACAACAAATAACTTGTGAATACAAACAAAACACATTTCCAATGTTTCAAAGCGAGTAGTAGAAGCGTCCAGCACAAGTGTCGTAGGTGGTAATGAGTAACCGGCATGGGGGCCCAAGACATAGTGAGGCAGCGGGGGTGGGATTGTCTTTCCACAGTGGGGGAGAGGGGGGAAGGGGTGGGGGGAGAAGAAAGGAGGGGAAAGTTTAAAAAAAAGGAGGGAAGCTGGGATAGGAATGAATAGGGGAGCAAGGGGTGGAGCAGGAAGGAGGAGGAGCAAGGGTGAGAACAAAGTAGAACAAGAAAGGAAGGAAAGAGATACGGGCCAAGGCAGGAGGAGAAAAAGAGATGATTAAGACAAAAATAGAAAAAGATGTAGGTTTAGGCTGAAAGAGAGAGTGGAGCCAGTGGGTTAGATTGTATACTAACGTGGTCTGGAATACCCAAACTGGCTGGGGGCAGAGTGGGGAGCGCATAGAACCACCAGGGATTCCATACTTAAAGGAACTTAGGATGAGAGTCATAAAGTATACTGGTCATCTTCTCGTGCAACGAGGATAGTCAGAATGCTCTTCACCTCTGCAAACCCAACCGAGGGCCTTCTCCAAGCTCTGGCAATAGCACGCTTTGCGGCAATGAAGAGGTAGGTGGCTAATTTTTGTTGATGTGAGAATAGACCGGGCGTCTTTATGGAAGGGTACATGAAAAAGTGTTGAGAGTAGGCCGTAGACCCTGGACCAGAATCCCACCAAACGTGGGCAAGACCACCAAATATGGATCTTGTCTCCGTGCTGGTCACATCCACTGAAACATCTATCATTGTATGATGGGTTAGAATGGGCTATACGGGCCGGGACCCAATACCAGTGGAAGAGAACTTTATAGGCTGCTTCCATGGTGACCATGTTGAAGGAACACTTGACTACGGATGACCAGGCTCTGCTCCAGTCCTATAGATCTATAGTGACCACCAAGTCTCTTTCCCATTTAGAAATGTATGAGTGGGAGCGAATTGACCCCCCCTTTCAAGGAGGAGTAAAAGGCGGAGATGAACCAGGTGAGTGAAGACAGATATGTTCAAAGGTCATCGTTTGAAAGGGAATCAAAGAGTTACGACGGAGGGTTGAGATCCAATGTCGGAGTTGTAAATAGCAAAACACTTGGTGTGATACATATTTCAACCCAAGAAAAAAAGACCTCTCCTGCGCTCAGGTGTCCATGAACTGGATATGTGGTGCAGCCACCTATAGAAGTAATGCCTAGCGTCTTGCAGCCCTCATTTGAACAATGGGTATTCAAGCTAAAAAAACAGAAAAGAAAGAGGGCGCACCAACCTAGTGCATTACCACTGATAAACTTTAATGCAGCATAAAAACAGTAAAAATTATACTCACAAACGAGCTAATAAAGATAGCTTTCAAAAGGGCGCAAAAGCGCTGTTTCTGTGGATCGACACCCCAGGACCTGTTGCCGAGAGGATCAGACCAGCGCAAATGGCTGATGGCTTACGCGTTTTGGGGGAGCACCCCTTTCTTCAGAGCCTAAGCGGGCAATGGTTGGTCTCTCGAATTGCTCTCTCTATAAATGTATGTATGTGCCTGTGTATACCCCACCCAATTAGTGACAACGCCCCCTCCCACAGATATTAGGCACCACCCACCCATTCGGGTTAACCCTCCCTATCCCATCCCTCTGAGTGTGATTCCCCATTTGTAGCCAGAATATAGAGGGCAAACATCACTCTATGTTATCTGCTAAAAGAATAATAGTAATACTAGTACAAAAAGAAATTGATTAATTAAAAAAAAAATTAAATATAAATATAGATATAAATATAAACATAAAATCACTGAGCCAGCAGATCAATTTCACTCTCACCATAGGCTATGTACAACAGGGCAGGGGAAGGGGGACTGGGTGCGCCAAAGCAAAGACACCTCACCTCCTGCATGCAGCTCTAATTGTGTCCCCATGCCTCCGATCTACTGGGGTGGATGGTGCAGGGCTCCTCCGGCTCCCAGGAGCCATAATAGTGCCGCATGCCGTGTGTGGAACGCACGCCATTCGACAGACCAGGAAGTGCGGGCATTCCTGCATTCCACCCGCAACTTCCGGCCGATCGTGGCGTCATTTCCCCCTCCTCCACAGGCGTCAGAGGTCACTGTGCACCAGGAACACGGCCCGGAAGCGTGGGTGTGTTTGCGTTCCACCCACTGCTTCCGACCGTCATACCTATGGTAAATAATGCGCGCGCATCTCCGTAAGGCCGCACGCTCTCTACTAATCGCTCCACTACTATCATTATCATTGGCAGAGACGCGATCTGGCTATGCAGGACAGGCAGCATTCTGGCGGGGGCTACTAGCAGCGCTCAGCCCACTTTTCTCTAAGCCAAAACACATTGGTGAAAAATGGAGGGGAAAAGTGTATATTTTAAAAAATTTATTAAAAAATAAAAATAGAATTGAAAATATTGTAATATAAATGTCGATTTCCAAAAAAGGAAGTGGAAAAAGGGATAGTAGAAAATGGAATCCAAACCTATAATATTGATCATAATGTAAAATTGTTAGATTAATAAAAGGAGTCCGCAGAAGTATCCTTCCAAGGTACAGTAGATCATACCATATCCATAAAATTCATAGATTGACATGTAACATATAATATACTTAATGTTAGAAGAACAACACATGGAAGTCCATAACAATTAGTCGTCATGATATCAGCATGATACTAATCTAGAGGAAGAAGGATTATAAAATAATAAATAATACATAGTATAAAATACCTAAAAATACATATGGGATCTCAAAGTGAATACTGAACCTCATCAGCCTATACCAATATTAGTCACCATTAGACACAGCAATAGAGTGTTCCTACTGAGAAGCTACACCCCACTCTGTGTAGATATAAAATATATATAAATATAGTGACAAATATGTACATAAACCATATAATAGTAAAACATACTGTGCCAAAAGACAGTGGTACCCATCACCTCAGCATATACCCTGGAAGATACCTCTGCGGACCGGCATACCATAGACAAGAGAGAGAGAGGTACCATTGCCCGCTAGCATCTGGTGGGAATAGACACTAAACTCCAATGGCGGTAAATTACATTGGCGGTAAATTGCATAAAATTACAAAAAGTACATCATGTAGTCAAATAAGCCAATAGGCGACTATCTAAAACCACCCACAACCTAAACCTAATAAATGGCTTCTAAACAAATACCTAGCGGCTAAAACCTATTACTACACCTGCCAAATGGTGTACCCAATTCCTAGTCCTTGACATTAGTGCATCCCATAAAGCCCAAGAGTAAGCCCCTACCAACATAGTGGAGGCGAAGGACACACTAGAGAAGTCACATCAGAATTATCTAACTGATGTTAACAATGGCTCGAAAGCCTGGACGGGAACTGAAGGAATTATGCTACATTGTGTAGTTCGATTTCCTCGTTCAGACCTTTCGGGGCCAAAGTTCCTAGGGAAAATATCCAGAAGGCCTCTCTACTACACAGCATGTGATATTTTTTATCACTATCTAGGTCACTCGGCATTGCTTCTATGCCGAACACTTTGAGGCCCTCTGTACTGCTACTGTGGGTTTCTTTGAAATGTTTCGGTATTGAGTAGTTGTCCTTTTCTGTCAAGATACTACTTCTGTGCTCGTTCATTCTTATCCTCATGACTCTTGACGTCCGTCCAACATAAAGGAGGCCACAAGGGCACAGAAGACCGTAGATGACATACGGGGTACCGCAGTTGATGAACTGCTTAATCTTGTGGACCCTACCGTCTGTTCCAAAGATTTCTTTCTTTCTGTGGCACATATGCACGCAGTTCCCACAGTTGCTTCTCCCACATCTGTAACTGCCCTTCTGGTCAAAAATTGTACTCCAGGTGCTGCTGAGTCCTTCATTTCTTTGTTTTCTTACCCTACTAGGGCAATAATGCTCCTAAGGTCCTTTGGTCTCCTAAATACCAAATTAGGATGCGAAGGAAGGCTTGTCTTTAAGATGGGATCTGATTCAAGGATTCTCCAATTCTTTTTGAGGATTTTTTGTATTATGGGGCCTTGTTGTTATACCTAGTGCAAAACCGTACTTGTGGTTGTTCGTCCACATGTGGGTTTATCTTTTTTTCTTCGCCAACACAAGTGTTGTCGTACAACACAAGGTACTTTTGGAATGCCTCCTCTATATGCTCCTCTTCATAGCCCTTTTCCTTGAACTTATTCTTAAGGATGAGGCTCTGTTCTTCATAATCTTGCTTCAGGGTGCAGGTTCGCCTAAGCCTGCAAAACTGACCAAAGGGGACATTCCTAATCCATCTAGGGTGATGGTGGCTCCGGGCATTGAGATATGAATTACCAGCGCTCGGTTTAAAGTGGGTTTTTGAGAAGATGGTCCCAGTGTCGTCCACCTGTAGCTCTAGGTCCAGGAAAATCAGGGACTTGTCGTCCACCACATGGGTAAAGGAAATCCCATAGGGGTTTCCTGCACAATGTGCAAGAAATCCTTTCAGCTCCTCATCGGTACCACTCCAGATGATAAGAATATCATCTATGTACCGCGAGTACAACACTAGGTTCTTCCCATAAGGGTTATTGGCCCAGATGTGGTTGAGTTCCCAATAACCCATAAACAGGTTCGCATAGCTGGGGGCAAACCTTGCACCCATAGCTGTACCCCTTATCTGCCTATAGTGCCTGTCCAAGAAAGTGAAGTAATTGTGGGTCAAAGTGAACTCGATGCATTCATAAATGAAACAAGCTTGCCTGGGATCAAATAAGTGTGCTTCTGCTACATAATATTCGATAGCTCTAAGACCGAACTCATGCTGGATGGAGGTGTATAGAGATGTCACATCGAGTGATAACCATCTATAGCCCTGCTCCCAAGTGTAAGCACTAAGTACCTCTAGAGCATGGCCTGAGTCCTTAATGTATGATGGCAGTCATTTTCAGTTCTTATGCAAAAACTCAAAAATGGATTTAATATTAAAATAGTAAAAATAGTACAAGAGCAATATTAAAATACAGAATGTAAAAATAATATCAATAATGTAGTTATATTATTGAAATGAAGACTGTATATAATCAGATGTGTGTCTGTGTAAGAAGCTAATGAAAGCTTCCCTCATGTATAGCAGTCTAGGCCCCCAAGTCTTTGTTCAACTCCTAAATTCAGACCCTCCTAAAATGGGCTGGATTCATCTTATAATCCCACATTCTCTAGAGACAAATGTATTGAGCAAACTTTGAATAAACACGGACTGCAATTCGACCATAGAAATATTTTCAACCTTATTTTCTTTTTATTTTACCAAAAAATCAATCCCCTTAATAATTCATAAACACTGTCGTACAATGCTTTGAAATATGGATATCACTTCAGAAATATACAGTAGCTCACAAAAGTGAGTACACCCCTCACATTTTTGTAAATATTTTATTATCTTTTCATATGACAACACTGAAGAAATGATACTTTGCTACAATGTAAAGTAGTGAGTGTCCTGAGCGAAGGGGGCGTGACCGGATGGGCGGGAGTGTGCTGAGAGGCGGCATGGAGTGAGTGTGTGCAAGGACGCTGTGTGCTCCGTCCCGCCTCCGTTCTCATCTCTCTCTCCCCCGGCTGTACGAACGGCATACCGGTATTCCGGATGGCTCTGGCTCCCTAGCCGTTGCCCGTACCAGCGGGCTCAGTGACGCGCCGCCTCTCCTCTTTCTCTGCTGAGGGTCCTCCAAGGTCCCTCAATCCTCTAATGGGCGGTGAGCGCTGAGGGCTGAGCGCTGAGGAATCCTCCGGATGTGACGTCATCCCCTGCACGCTGCTGCGAAACAAGCAGCTTTTACTTTCACTTCTCCATCTCTATACAAGTCAGGGAACAGAAGTCGGCCAGAGCTGGTACAGTATGGAGTCACTAATTTGGTAACCAGATGCTGTTTTAAAACCACTAGACAACCCTTGGATTAGAAGCAACTCCTGGTAATATGACAGTAACAGAGCTATTTATGTGGGTCAGTGTTTTGCTTTGCTTGCTGCTTAGGTAATACTAAGTCTGGGAGCAGAGTGTGCTAATACAGGAAGCAAGGTATATTCTCTATTGGCCCTGTGCTGCTGAGCTGAGCGAGGGAATAGGGGCAGTGGGGGGGGCTTCCCGGGGTGCTATCAAGAACATACTAGTATCCCCACTTTTAGACGGGGCCACTATAAATTAACTAAAAACCCTGGGTTCCTCAGCAACTGCAAGGAGAGAGGTTTAGGTGGGGGGGTCGGGTTATTTGGTGTATATACCCTACTAACCGTATTCGGTTGGCGACTGCCTTAGTGGCATTTAACCAACTGTGCAAACTACGGTGTGGTGGGGGGCTGCACTAATCTCTGTCGTAGCTGTAGAGTTTATGGGTGTAGGGAGCTGTCCCACACCAGCCACCTAAGGCACTGTGGCCTCCCTCTGTTTGCGCTCTCCTTTTCCCTACCGGGCTGTATAAGAGTGGAGAGTCCTATCCTGCTTCATACATTTTACTGTTTAAACATTATGGTACATGCTCTGTACAGCGGGTAGTTAAGTGCAGACAGGTGCAGCGGCTTCCCCTTCCTCCTCCTCCCCTCCTAGTTCCTTCCTGACTGGTGGAAGTTGTCGGTAACCGTCAGTTACTAATTTGCTGCTGTTAGAGTATATTTGTACCTATAAGAGTAAATGATGCAGAATCTACGTTCCTCTAAAGAGAAAAACTCGCAGCACACGGCAGCAGCATCAGCAGCAGCAAAACTGGAGCAATATGCCCATGCCTCTGCTCTGACCCCTCCAAAAAAGGGGTCGCAGCAGAAGGGTCAACAGTGGGGGGCATCGGATAGAAAAAGCCAGGGTCAGCCTCAATCTCAGCCCTTAGGGGCTGCGTCAGCCACCCAGCCTTCCAAATCTTTATGTAATAAAGGTCCAGGGCTAAGTGATCAAAACACAAACGTAAATATGGAGCTAATAAACGACCCGAATTTACCCTTGAACAGAGAACCAACCATAACGGATGTATTTATGGCTATAGGGGTGTGTAACGGTTCGCTTAAAGATCTTTGTGAACAGATGAAAGGTGTTAAAGCAGATCTGTTATTGGTCAGACAAGATTTACAGAAAACGGCAGAGAGAACAACGCCCTGGAGGAAAGAGTCAGTGGGCTAGAGGATAATGTGTCCCCAATAATCAAAGAAATAAAATGGCTGAAGGAACAGTTATCTAAACAAGCCTCTAAAATAGATGAGATGGAGAACAGGAGTAGAAGAGATAATGTGAGGCTGATAGGTATACCCGAAAGAAGTGAGGACGCCAATCCAATAGCATTCCTAGAAAAGTGGTTGGGGGAGCTAATCGGGAAAGAATCATTTTCGGCTTCATTCTCCATCATAAGAGCTCACAGGATCCCTTTCAGGGCACCGCCGGAGGGGGGCCACCCGAGACCCTTCCTCCTGAGATTTCTTAACTACCAGGATAAAGTGACTTTGCTACGGAAGATCAGGGAATTAGGGGAGGTTTTTTTCAAAGGTACAAAAATATCGTTTTATTCCGACTTCTCTCCGGATTTGCAGAGGCGTAGAGCAGAGTTTACTCAGGCAAAACGCAATCTACAAAAATTTAAGTTGCCCTACGCTCTTTTATACCCGGCAAGGTTGCGGGTTGCGGCCCTGGGGGAGACTCTGTTTTTCAACACCCCTGCTGAAGTTGAGAAGTGGCTTGAAGATAACAGGGAAAAAATTATGAACCCCACGTAGAGAATCGGGGAAGATATAATAGGCCGGCGTATCAATAGGTAGGCACGACAGGGTACTGGGAGGTATAGGGGCTGTATTTTTGTTTTTTTTTCTTGCTTCTTTTTCTTTTTTGCCCTTGTGGGGGGTGTTCCTTAAGTTTCTACCCCCTCCTCCCTTCGGTTAATGGTCTTTGCTGTAAGGGGACGGGAGGGGTTGGGTGCACATAGCTGTTTGCGTGTAGGGTGGTGTGGTGCGGTGAGTGGAAGATTTGGTGTAAAAGGGTGGTGTTAGTGTAAGAGGTAACGGTCATGGTAAATCCCCAGGGGGTATACCTAGTTAGGTGGGTACGGGGGGGAGGTGGATGGGGGGGAGGTGGATGGGGTGGGAGGGTGGGGAGGGAAGGGGTGGGAAGATTAAATAATTTTTTACGAACTCTTACATCACTAGAAATCACATTGGAGGTATCCAGGCCTCCACTTACAGATTATTTTTACACATGTAGGCACTCTTTGTAGTAAATTTTAACAAAGCAGGGTAGACGTGACTAAATTAAGCGTGTATTTTAGAATCCACAATATGCACATATTTGGAATTAATATAGCACTTGCTGGGAGAAATCTTCCTTTGTCTTTATTTCCTTCCTTTTCTTTTTTCTTTTTTTTTTTTTTTTTTCTCTCTTCTCTTTTTCTTGAGTAAAGAGGCGCATAAATTTCACTTTATAAAAACAATGGGACATATATGGTAATACTCGTTGCGACAAGACAGGCTCTTCAGAATTTAGATGTTAGCTAAGCCCTTGAAAATAGGATCCTGGAATGTTAGGGGCCTGGGTTCTCCTCTTAAAAGGCTGGCAGTGTTTTCTGTGCCGGAGAGCTGTGGGGTAGATCTGATCTGTCTGCAGGAAACCCACTTAACTAAGGATACCAGCCAGCAGCTGCAGATGAAAAAATTCCAATACCAATTTCATGCATTCCACTCCTCTTTTAGTAGTTTAGTAGGGGGGTGAGTATCTTTGTGAAAGCTGGGGTAAAATTTTCCTGCAGACAGACCAGTATAGACGACCTGGGTAGATATATTTTTTTATTTTGCTCTATTGATGGTGTCATGTTTGTCGTGGCAAACATATACATCCCTCCCCCATTTAATTTGGACATACTGCTTAAACTGCATACATTTCTGTTGGATAAAAAGGAATGTCTGATTGTAGTCGTCGGGGACTTTAATGAGGTCCTAGATAGAAAGTTGGATAGATTCCTGATACGACAACTCTCAGAGGAATCAGGGAAGAGCCGTTTAAGCTAATTCCTGGAGGAAGTGGGGCTAGTAGATTTATGGAGGGTGCGAAATCCAGGCGCGCTGCAATACACCTGCTGCTCCATGTCACACTCCACGCTCTCAAGGATAGATCTAGTCCTGGGAAATGCCAGGGCACTCCAGTTACTGGAAAAAATAGCATACTGGCCAAGAGGTATCTCAGATCACTCCCTTATGGTGGCTACACTAAGTGTAGGAGAGCATAAGCCTAGGAAGAGATGAAGCGTGAGTCCACACTGGTTCGAAGTAATTAAAAAATCGGATGGGATTCTCCTCACCTTAAGGGAGTTTGTGGAGTTCAATCAGGGTTCGGCAGCTCCCCCTGTGCTATGGGACACCCTCAAGGCGTTTCTTAGAGGGGTTTTAATACAGCAGATGGCTAAATTTAATAAAGAGGCTAGGAGTGAGGAAGAGGGTACTCTGAGGGACGCTCTCAAGGCCCAAAATAACTTTATTAGAAATCCAACCCCGGAGCTGGAAAGTACCTGGCAAGAGAAACAACAAAAGTATAAATTAGTGGTTATGCAAAAAGCAGAGACTAGGCGCCTTCTTCAGAGACAGGAATTTATGGTGGAGGGTGAAAGAGTAGGAAGAACATTGGCTATGCTTGTAAAATCAAATGCAGCTCCATCCACGGTCCTCGCTATTAGATCACAGAGTGGAGATATAACATCAAGCACCCCAGAAATTGTACAAGCCTTCAGGGTGTATTATAAAAAACTCTACTCCTCGCAGAAAAAGGGTAAGGAGGCTATGATGGAGGACTTTTTGGAGGGGCTACCGATCCCTACCATATCACAGGAAGAAAGTGCCATATTAGACTCCCCAATAACGGTAGCAGAACTGCAACAAGCAGTAGAGGGCATGGCAAGCCTTAAGTCACCCGGGCCCGATGGCCTTCCAAGCGAGACATATAAGCAGTATGGCGAAGTGCTGATCCCTGAATTACTAAAAGCCTTGGAGGGGTCACTTGAGGGGGGCCAGTTGCCTGCTTCAATGTTAGAAGCAACAATCACTGTATTACAGAAGGAAGGGAAAGACCCACTGGATGTGGCCGCCTATAGACCAATCTCTCTACTTTGCACTGACGTAAAAATTCTCGCCAAGGTACTAGCAGTAAGATTGAACGGAGTTATTCATAAATTGATCCACGAGGACCAGGCGGGCTTTATTGCCAATAGATCTACGAGCCTGAACATTAGAAGAGCGTTTTTGAATTCACAGTCACCATCGGAGAATGTAGGCTCGAGAGCGTTAATGACCCTCGATGTATCTAAGGCTTTTGATAGCGTGGAGTGGGGCTATATATGGCGCGTGTTGGAGAAATTCGGATTTGGCACGTCTTTTATAAGGTGGATTAGAATGTTTTATACCCGCCCTAAGGCAAGACTAAAAATTAACAACGAATTTTCAGATTGGTTTGAGTTGGAAAGGGGGACTAGGCAGGGGTGTCCTCTTTCTCCTTTGCTGTTCGCATTGGCGATGGAACCCCTGGCCATCTCCATAAGGGAAAACAGAGCGATAACTGGTTTTCTGCGAAAATCGGGCGAAGAAAAAATCGCGCTATATGCGGATGACATTCTGTTATTCCTGGGGGACTCGAGAAATTCACTACTGGGTGCGATGAGGATAGTGAAGGATTTCGGCAGCTTCTCTGGTTTAGAGATAAACTGGGAGAAGTCCGAGTTCATGCCGATAGATCCCATCAGCGAGCTAACAGCATGCGATATACCCCAGATGGTAATGGTGGATGCCCTGAAATATTTGGGAATAGTTCTGACGAAGGACCCAACCCTGTATATCAGCACAAACCTCGTCCCTCTTTTAACAAAACTGAGACAAAAAATAGGAATCTGGAGGCGTCTGCCCCTGTCCGCCGCAGGAAGATGTAGGTTAATAAAAATGGTTTGGATGCCACAATTGCTATACATCCTGCACAATTCGCCAGTCTGGATAGGCAAGAAGTGGTTTAAAAGAATTGATAGCCTCTTTAGAGAGTTGATTTGGAAGGGGAAGCAAGCCAGGATTCGACTTCGAGTGCTTCGGCTTCCCACACGGGAGGGGGGCTTTGCCCTCCCACACCCCGAGCGCTACTTCTTAGCAACTCAGCTACAGCAGTTGCTAGGATGTGGGATACCGAAAGGCGGCACCCCCAATGGCAAATTGCTATTGCTAAGCACTCCACATAACACCCTAGTTGAATCTCTAGAGGCGGATATGTTCCATGACAATTATCCAACTATCAAGCTGCTAATTAAACTCTGGAAAACTGTCAAGAAAATGATGGGATATGAAGATCCAACAGTTTATTCTCCTATTTGGAATAACCGTAATTTACAGGAAGTTCTTAAAATAGGTACTTTTGGGGAATGGGTGAATCTTGGCATCAGAAGGCTAAGCCAGCTTTATAACGACACCAAGCTAAAGAGTTTCCCTGAATTAGTAGGGGAATTCAAGCTACCGCGGAGTTCTTTCTTCCTATATCTCCAGCTAGAGCACGCTCTTAAAGCACAATTTAAAGCTCAGACTCTGCGCTGGGAAGAAATGCCTCTATTTCAGAGCATAATGCAGGTTTATCCTACTAGGGGTCTAATCTCAAGAATTTATGATCAATTAAGTAAACCAGACAACAGCGGGGGGATTCTCTACGGACTAAAAGCCAAATGGGAAGAGGATATAGGGGGAATGACCCAGGCACAATGGGCGAAAACCTTGGAATTGAGTGTACAGGTCTCGGTGTCCCCTTCACAGCGGCTCTCCCACCTACTCTTGTTGAATAGAGCCTACTATACACCTAAGAGACTTTTTAAATTTGGGAGAAGGCCTAATGACAACTGCCCCAGATGTCAGAGGTCGGGAGACCTCATCCACATGCTGTGGAGGTGTCCCAAATTATTTAGATACTGGGAAGAAGTGACCGGAAACTTGGGAAGTATCTTTGGCACTATAGTAGTAAAAGAGGCCATAACCTGTATCCTGGGGTATAGAAGAGTTCTGGGGGAGAGACTGAGCACCACACTGGCCATCACGCGGGCCTTGTTTCAGGCTAGGAAGATGATAACATTAAGATGGCAATCAAAAGACCCCCCCCTCGGTGAAAGACTGGACCTCTACTATTAATGATACTCTGAGTAGGGAAAGAGTGGAGTACATAAAGAGAGGTAACCTTCAGGAATTTGAAAGCATGTGGAAGCCATGGCTAGAGAAAGCAGGAGGCCCCTGTTAGGCAAGGCGTAGGATTAGACCAAGAGAGGGGATTAACACAATTATATAGGTAACTGAGATCCTTGAGGACAAGGAGCGCTATAGCGAGGTGAATTTGGCGCGCATATTTTCTTTTTTTTCTTTTTTTAGTGTCTTATTTCTTGTTTTCTTGTTTTTTCTTATTTTGATTAAATAAATAATCTAGATGGTTGCAGGTTAAACCTTGAGGGGGGGTGGGGGGTTGATTTGGGAATAAGTAAACTTTTTGTGAAATATTGGGCAGCTCAGCAAAGGACGGGCATGGGGAGCCCATAAGTCTTCTATTATATATCCCCTTCCTGTTTTTCCTTTATCTTTTCTATATTTTTACTTCCTTATATGAGTCTCTCTAATCTCGAACCTGGCCCAGAAAATGATAAAGCCCCACTTGCCACTGGGCTTTAGCGTTACTACAGATTGAGCCTAGGTGTTGGGAATAAGGGAGGACTTGCTGCTAAAGTGATACATTAAAGTATTCAGAGGGACGATTCAAAAGGAATAGAGGTAATGCATGTTCCACTATGTTGTAAACCGGAGAAGGCGACAGTCAATGAACATCGAGCTGATTTTGCCCTCTGCTTATTGGTTTCTGAAGTGGAAAAAAAAAAAAAGAAAAAAGAGAAAAAAAAAAAAAAAAAAAGTAGTGAGTGTACAGCTTGTATAACAGTGTAAATTTGCTGTCCCCTCAAAATGGCTCGACACACAGCCATTAATGTCTAAACCGCTGGCAACAAAAGTGAGTACACCCCTAAGTGAAAATGTCCAAATTGGGCCCAAAGTGTCAATATTTGGTGTGACCATCATTATTTTCCAGCACTGCCTTAACCCTCTTGGGCATGGAGTTCACCAGAACTTTACAGGTTGCCACTGGAGTCCTCTTCAACTCCTCCATGATGACATCACGGAGCTGGTGGATGTTAGACACCTTGCACTCCTCCACCTTCCGTTTGAGGATGCCCCACAGATGCTCAATAGGGTTTAGGTCTGGAGACATGCTTGGCCAGTCCATCACCTTTACCCTCAGCTTCTTTAGCAAAGCAGTGGTCATCTTGGAGGTGTGTTTGGGGGTCGTTTTTATGTTACAATATTGCCCTGCAGCCCAGTGTCCGAAGGGAGGGGATCATGCTCAGCTTCAGTATGTCACAGTACATGTAGGCTTTTATTGTTCCCTCAATGAACTGTAGCTCCCCAGTGGCGGCAGCACTCATGCAGTCCCAGATCATGACACTTCCACCACCATGCTTGACTGTAGGCAAGACACGGTTGTCTTTGTACTCCTCACCTGGTTGCCGCCACACATGCTTCACACCATCTGAGCCAAATAAGTTTATCTTGGTTTCATCAGATCACAGAACTTGGTTCCAGTAATCCATGTCCTTAGTCTGCTTGTCCTCAGTAAACGGTTTGCGGGCTTTCTTGTGTATCATCTATAGAAGAGGCTTTTGTTGCCAGCAGTTTAGACATTAATGGCTGTGTGTTGAGTTATGTTGAGGGGAAAGTAAACAATGTTATACAAGCTGTACACTCACTATTTTACATTGTAGCAAAGTGTCATTTCGTCATTGTTTACAAAAATGTGAGGGGTGTACTCACTTTTGTGAGACACTGTATGTGAAATGATTTAAAAAAATAAATACATATTACAATGTAAAGTTTGTCCTAACTTGTCTATATGTACTTTAAAAAGAAACATATTCTTATCTTAATTAACACCAGATATTCCTCCTAACTAAAGCTACTGTATTGTAAAGAGATTTACCCTTTACTCCTTTGAAAGTACGCGTTCAGGGCCGGACTTTCCATTGGGCTTGAAGGGGCTCAAGCCCATGGGCCCTGGCCAATAGGGGGCCCAGCCGGCCGCGCCCATTCCGAAAGCCCCCGGGTGCGGCTGAGAGCGGCTGAGAGCGGCCAAGAGCGGCCGAAAGCCGCCGAGAGCGGCCGAAAGCCACCGAAAGCCACAGAGAGCGGCCGAAAGCCGGCTCTGTATCTCGACGGCGCCATTTTTAAACTGAAAGGCTGCAATGACAAGGCAGCAATGACACTGGATCAAGGCTACACTGACAAGTCTGCAAATGACACTGGGGCAAGGCTACACTGACACAGACAAGGCTGCAATGACACTGACAAGGCTGCAGATGGACACTGATAAGGCTGCATTGATGGGCATTTAAATGTTAGTTTTTTTCCTTAAACTTCCCTCCTAAACTTGGGGTGCGTGTTATACGCCCGCACGTGTTATACGCCAATAAATATGGTAATTATCATTTTATCCAATTTTATTGCTTTTATTAATCGTGGACCCAGGACGGATACCAGTACAGTATCCTCCACTTATATTCTTATATATTATCCACTTTTGTGAGTAGCCATTTGGCTGTTTTGTCTTGTCCAATTAAACAGAAGTTCTTTAATACTGCACTGAGTCTGGCGCACCTTGTCCTTTTCTATTTCTGTTTTATAGAGCTGTGCGTATGTATAGAAGGGTAGGGCCCGAAAGTGACTCAAGCCCAGGGGCCCCCACCACCCTAAGTCCTGCCCTGTACACGTTTGATTGTAAATGTTAATGTGTAAAAAATATTTCATCTTGATATGATAAACATATCACGTCACATTAAAATGTATATACAAAACTGCAATATATCTGATTGATAAATTATTTCATCAATGGTCAAAAGTCAATTGTTTTTTTATAAGTTCCTCTCTTATAAGAGCTTTGATATTTCCTTCTTTTTCTTCTTCCTGCACTCTGTAGAGTTGAAAAAACGTTTTTTTTTTCATGTTTAACTTTTAATTTTGGAAGAAAGCACGGAATACATTTTACAAAAATCATACATGGGTATTAATACCATTATACATTAGGTTCATTTTCCCCAAAACATAAAAACCTATCAACCCAATGCATCAAAAACAACTATCTCCCCTTAGTCATACATTCAGAAACACAACCCCATGTCCAGGACCCTAAAAGAGTACCGGACACTGGGGGGAGGGGGGGGAGGGGTCTCCTTATACAGTCAGGTCCATAAATATTGGGACATCAACACAATTCTAATCTTTTTGACTCTATACACCACCACAATGGATTTGAAATAAAACGAACAAGATGTGCTTTAACTGCAGACTTTCAACTTTAATTTGAGGGTATTTACACCCAAATCAGGTGAACGGTGTAGGAATTACAACAGTTTGTATATGTACCTCCCACTTTTTAAGGGACCAAAAGTAATAGGACAATTGGCTGCTCAGCTGTTCTATGGCCAGGCTTGTGTTATTCCCTCATTATCCCATTTACAAGGAGCATATAAAAGGTCCAGAGTTCATTTCAAGTGTGCTGTTTGCATTTGGAATCTGTTACTGTCAACTCTCAATATGAGATCCAAAGAGCTGTCACTATCAGTGAAGCAAGCAATCATTAGGCTGAAAAAACAAAACAAACCCATCAGAGAGATAACAAAAACATTAGGTGTGGCCAAATCAACTATTTGCAACATCCTTAAAAAGAAAGAAAGCACTGGTGAGCTTATCAACATCAAAAGAAAACCAACCAAAACCAACAACTGTGGTGGATGACTGAAGAATTCTTTCCCTGGTGAAGAAAACACCCTTCACAACAGTTGGCCAGATCAAGAACACTCTCCAGGAGGTAGGTGTATGTGTGTCAAAGTCAACAATCAAGAGAAGACTTCACCAGAGTGAATACAGAGGGTTCACCACAAGATGTAAACCATTGGTAAACTCAAAAACAGGAAGGCCAGATTAGAGTTTGCCAAACAACACCTAAAAAAGCCTTCACAGTTCTAGAACAACATCCTATGGACAGATGAGACCAAGATCAACTTGTACCAGAGTGATGGGAAGAGAAGAGTATGGAGAAGGAAAGGAACTGCTTATGATCCAAAGCATACCACCTCATCAGTGAAGCATGGTGGTGGTAGTGTCATGGCGTGGGCATGTATGGCTGCCAATGGAACTGGTTCTCTTGTATTTATTGATGATGTGACTGCTGACAAAAGCAGCAGGATGAATTCTGAAGTGTTTCGGACAATATTATCTGCTCATATTCAGCAAAATGCTTCAGAACTCATTGGACGGCACTTCACAGTGCAGATGGACAATGACCCGAAGCATACTGCGAAAGCAACCAAAGAGTTTTTTAAGGGAAAGAAGTGGAATGTTATGCAATGGCCAAGTCAGTCACCTGACATGAATCAGATTGAGCATGCATTTCAATTGCTGAAGACAAAACTGAAGGGAAAATGCCCCAAGAACAAGCAGGAACTGAAGACAGTTGCAGTAGAGGCCTGGCAGAGCATCACCAAGGATGAAACCCAGCCTCTGGTGATGTCTGTGCGTTCAGGCTGTAATTGACTGCAAAGGATTTTCAACCAAGTATTCAAAAAGTGAAAGTTTGATGGATGATTGCTAATCTGTCCCATTACTTTTGGTCCCTTAAAAAGTGGAAGGGACATATACAAACTGTTGTAATTCCTACACCGTTCACCTGATTTGAGTGTAAATACCCTCAAATTAAAACTGAAAGTCTGCAGTTAAAGCACATCTTGTTTGTTTCATTTCAAATCCATTGTGGTGGTGTATAGAGCCAAAAATATTAGAATTGTGTCGCTGTCCCAATATTCATGGACCTGACTATATATTCATAAATGTCAAACCGTCTCTTCCTTCCCATATTACTGAAAAAATCACAAAACCATAACAAAAAACAAAAACAAAAATAATAATAACATTTTTTTTTTTAAAAAGCGAAAGAAAATCCAACTCAGATCATCTCATCTCGTCCACCTCCTGCTTGCCCCCCCCCCCCCCCCCGCCCTTGTGTCCCCTTCTCTCAAATAAACCGTCCCATTCAGGGAACCTGAAAACAGCATCTCTATTTTTCACTTTAATTTTTTTTTCAATTATTAGAATTCACATCTATGAGGGTTCTTCCCTCCTCTGTGTTAATAAAAAGATTTCATAAAGACCATGTTTTCAGATATATCCCTCGTTTCTGCCGGGATGAAACCAGATCTTCCATACGATTCAATTCCTCTACCCCTTTAAGTCACATTCCTACCGATGGAGGTTGTGTCTGCTTCCAGGTAAGTGGAATACATGATTTAGCCGCGTTCAGAAGATGACACGACATAACGTCTCAGCTGCACCGCTCGCCAAAAATCCAATTGATATGGTGTGGATCCTGATATCATCGACTGTAACAGAGGCCAAGTTGAAAATTTTTTATTGGACATGAAAAGACAACAATAATTATGACGTATTAAACTCTTGTGTCAAATCTTCTCCCAGAATAGATATTCTTAAGCTTCAAGGGTTTGTTTTCATCTGGAAGGTCTAGAAATATTAGATTTCTTTGCTATTGGTGACTTGTAAGTTATTTCCTGTAACAAAAAATGCAGTATCATTATTTTGGCATTGATACTATTTCATTGATTAAGATATACTTTTATTTACTTAATAATTTTACATATCACAATCCTAGCATTTTTAACATGACATGAAAGACATATTTTGATAATAAAATTTCTAATTAACTTGTATTGCTCTATTTTAATAGCCTACACCAAGGGTAAGCAACCCCCGGCACTAGTGCCGGAAGCGGCATGTGAAGCCTCTTTTGCTGGCATCCGACTCCTTCCCCAACAGCAGAGTAGTGCAGGGAAGTGTCAGTGAAACGCTAATGCATTCCAATCTCACAATTCCCCACGCCGCACCTCTACTGGGGTGGGAGGCACTGTGCCCCCACACATTGTAAAACAATGGGAAGCATTGGGTATCTGACTTTGTTGTAGCTGCGATCGTCAGCTCTTGAGATTGGGGAAGAGATTGGGTGCAGTTCTTCTAGGGGGGCGGTCCCTGTTTCTGGGAGGGGGAGGACTGTTATTGGCCACTGTCAAAGCCAATCGCAGTCCTGCTAGCCCCACCCACCATCTGGAGGAAGATGACTCGCTTGATTGCCACTACCAATCTCAGAAAGAAGGGATTTCACTGTGATTGAGAAAACCACAATCAGGTGACAGTTTGTGGAATTACTGTTGAGTAATTCAACTTTGTTGAAAAAAATTTATATATATACAGTTGCGCTCATAAGTTTACATACCCTGGCAGAATTTATGATTTCTTGGCCATTTTTCAGAGAATATGAATGATAACACAAAAACTTTTCTTTTACTCATGGTTAGTGTTTGGCTGAAGCCATTTATTATCATTCAACTGTGTTTACACTTTTTAAATCATAATCACAACAGAAACTACCCAAATGACCCTGATCAAAAGTTTACATACCCTGGTGATTTTGGCCTGATAACATGCACACAAGTTGACACAAAGGGGTTTGAATGGCTATTAAAGGCAACCATCCTCACCTGTGATCTGTTTGCTTGTAATTAGTGTGTGTGTATAAAAGGTCAATGAGTTTCTGGACTCCTGACAGACCCTTGCATCTTTCATCCAGTGTTGCACTGACGTTTCTGGATTCTGAGTCATGGGGAAAGCAAAAGAATTGTCAAAGGATCTGCGGGAAAAGGTAGTTGAACTGTATAATACAGGAAAGGGATTTGAAAGGATATCCAAGGAATTGAGAATGCCAATTAGCAGTGTTCAAACTCTGATCAAGAAGTGGAAAATGAGGGGTTCTTTTGAAACCAAACCATGGTCAGGTAGACCAACTAAAATTTCAGCCACAACTGCCAGGAAAATTGTTCGGGATGCAAAGAAAAACCCTAAAATAACTTCAGGTGAAATACAGGACTCTCTGAAAACACGTGGTGTGACTGTTTCGAGATGCAAAATAAGGAGGCACTTGGCTGCATGGTGAAGTCGCCAGAAGAAAGCCATTACTATGCAAATTCCACAAAGTATTACGCTTACAATACGCAAAACAGCACAGAGACAAGCCTCAAACCTTCTGGCACAAAGTCATTTGGAGTGATGAGATCAAAATGTAGCTTTTTGGCCACAACCATAAACGCTTCACTTGGAGAGGAGTCAACAGGGCCTATGATGAAAGGTACACCATTCCTACTGTGAAACATGGAGGTGGATCGCTGATGTTTTGGGGATGTGTGAACTACAAAGGCACAGGAAATTCGGTCAAAATTGATGGCAAGATGAATGCAGTATGTCATCAAAAAATACTAGAGGAACATTTGCATTCATCAGCCAGGAAGCTGCGCATGGGACGTACTTGGACATTCCAACATGACAATGAACCTAAACACACGGCCAATTCGACCTATCATTGGCTACAGCAGAATAAATTGAAGGTTCTGGAGTGGTCATCTCAGTCTCCTGACTTCAATATTATTGAGCCACTCTGAGGAGATCTCAAACGTGTAGTTCATGCAACACAGCCCAAGAATTTACAGGAACTGGAGGCTTTTTGCTAAGAGGAATGGGCAGCATTACCATCTGAGAAGGTAAAGAGCCTCATCCACAAATACCACAAAAAACTTTAAGCTGTCATTGATGTTAAAGGGAGCAATACACGATATTAAGAACTGGGGTATGTAAACTTTTAATCAGGGTCATTTGGGTAGTTTCTGTTGTCATTATGATTTAAAAAGAGTGAACACAGTTGATTGATAATAATTGGCTTCAGCCAAACACTAAGAGTCGGTTCACACTAGGACGACTTGTCAGGCGACTTAGCTGCCTGAGAAGTCGCGTTCCGTTCTGTACAATGGAACCATTCTAATAGGAGCAACTCAAGTCGCTTCGACTTAGAAAAAGGTTCCTGTACTACTTTGGGGGCGACTTGAGGTGACTTGCATTGACTTCTATATAGAAGTCGTTTTGCAAGTCGCCGCTGTTGTCGTGTGCAGGTCGCCTGAGGCAGCCACGCTGCAAGTCGTGCTGCCTCAGTGTGAACCGGCTCTAACTATGAGTGAAAGAAAAGTTTTTGTGTTATCATTCATATTCTTTGAAAAATGGCCAAGAAATCATAAATTCTGCCAGGGTATGTAAACTTATGAGCACAATTGTATATGTTTGTGTGTATGTGTCATTTACTACTGACCCCTCAGCTCTGCATCATCTACTACCAACCTCTACATCACCTACTCCAAACCTCTTAACTCTGCCTCACTTACACCTAACTTTGAGTCACTTACTACTGAACCCCTGCACTCTGTGTCCCTTTAAGCCACAGCTAAGGATGAGCTCAGGCGTGTTTGCAAACAGCATGTGCAGAGCCCGCCAGGAAGTCAGCACTGCACAGTGCTAATCACAAGCAGTGAGACATTTCCCGATGCGCGGCTGCAGAGATCGGGAAATGTCTCACTGCCTGTTATTAGCGCTGTGCAGTGCCGACTTCCTGGTGGGCTCTGCACGTGCTGTTTGTGAACACGCCTGAGCTCATCCTTAGCCACAGCCAGTATTCAATGAATATCACACCCAATTTTGCTGCGATGCTCAGCAGCACACTTTTTCTTAGCTGCGGGGGCTCGATCTTGCATATAGGTCCACTGCTTTTAGAAAATGCCCCTGACCTGAGATCATCATTGCACATCCATTCCAGATGCTTGTATGTGACATACCATATATCACATACAGCACATACAATCACATGGGCTGGATGCAAAAGGTGGATCAGCAGGGATGAGTGTGTCAGGACAGGTAGATGTGTCTCATCTCTGCTTCCTTGCACCTCTCTGCATACCGTGCATATCATAGATGAGAAGAGGGTACAACAGTGGAGCAGATGAGTAGGAGGCTATAGCAGTGGGGCAGATGAGCAGGGGGGTTTTAGCGGTGGGACAAAAGAGCAGGAGGGTACGATGGTGGGGCAGATTGCAGGAAGGTACAGTGGTGGAAGAGATGAGAAGGGGGTTCAGCGGTGGGACAGAAGAGCAAGTGGGTTACAGTAATGGGACAGATGAGCAGGGGGGTTCAGTGTTGTGCCAGATGAGAAGGGGGTTACAGTGGTAGGACAGAGGAGCAGGAGGGGTTCGGTGATGGGCCAGATGAGAACGGGGTTATAGTGGTGGTACAGTTGTGCAGGAGGTACAGTGGCAGGGCAGAGGAGAAAGGAGGTACATTGCTGGGACAGATGAGCAGGGGGTTACAGTGGTGGGGCAGAAGAGCAGAGGGGTACAGAGGTGGAGCAGAAAAGCAGGGGTTACAGAGGTGAGACAGATGTGCAGGAGGTACAGTGGTGGGGCAGATGAGAAAGGGGGTTACAGTGGTGGGACAGAAGAACTGGGTACAGCAGTGGGGCAGATGTTCAGAGGGGTACAGTGGTTTGGCAAAAGTGCAGGGGGTACTGTGGTGGGAGAGATGAGAAGGGGGTTACAGTGGTGGAAAAGATAAGCAGGGGGAGGTTCAGTGTTGGGGCAGATGTGAAAGGGAGGTGCATTAATGGGAAAAATGAGCAGGGGGTTATAGAGGTGGGGCAGAAGAGCAGGGGGGTACAGAGGTGGGGCAGAAGAGCAGGGGGTACAGAAGTGGGGCAGAAGAGCAGGGGGTACAGAGGTGGGGCAGAAGAGCAGGGGGTACAGAGGTGGGGCAGAAGAGCAGGGGGGTATAAAGGTGGGGCAGATGTGCAGAGGAGTACAGTTGCGGGGAAGAGGAGAAAGGAGGTACATTGGTGTTACAGATGAGCAGGGGGTTACAGTGGTGGGGCAGAAGAGCAGGGGGTACAGAGGTGGGGCAGAAGAGTAGGGGGGTACAGAGGTGAGGCAGAAGAGCAGGGGGGTATAAAGGTGGGGCAGATGTGCAGGGGGTACAGTGGGGGGAAGAGGAGAAAGGAGGTACATTGGTGGGGAAGAGCAGGGAGGTACAGTGGTGGGGCAGAAGAGCAGGGGGGTACAGAGGTGAGACAGATAAGCAGGGGGAACAGTGGTGGGGTGGATGAGAAAGGGGGTACATTGTTGGGACAGATGAGCAGGGGGGTTACAGTGGTGGGACAGATGTGCAGGGTAGTACAGTGAGGGTACAGATGAGCAGTGGGGTACAGTGGGGGGACATATTTGCAGAGGGTACAGTGATCTGTGAAGGTGCAGGAATTGGGGCTGATCTTAGGACTGGAGTTACAGGAATTGGGACTGATCTAAGGCATGAGAGTATAGTCACTATTACTCAAGTAGTTTACAGCATTTACTTTATAAAAAAATCCTTTTCGTGATTGAGAGTGTGAAGTTAACATTTTTTTGTTAAAAAATCTGCATGCTTAATTTCTTTGAAAACATTTTTCGGCACACTGTGCTCAAAAGGTTGCTTATCCCTGGCCTATACTCTTATGTTAGTATTTTGTGTATTTTAAATATAACAGGATGCAATTTCTCCTTTTGGTCATGACTCAAAACCTTGCTTTCACAAACAAAGAAAGGTTTCAAATCAACCCAGAAGTCTGAAGTGGACTGTGTCCATTCACTTTTCTTCTTTAAAGTTAGAGTCATGTGTGCTGTACTATGATTTTTGGCATCTTCCATTTCAGCATTTTTTGTAGAATTGTTGCGAAATAGCATAACCATTCTTTGGGTACCACAAAGGAAGACCTGCTGAACAAATCTTTATAGCATCAATAAATACTGGCTCAAAGCCTCTCTCAGCACTTTTTCTAAAAACACCATTTGCAGGTTTTCTGGATGCATTTGTACAAGCATCAGTTTGTGCACATTGCTGAGAATTTTTTATTTACCAGATCTATCTGTATAGATTTAGATTGTAAAATTTTAAAGAATGTCACATAATTCTCCTGAACTAATTTTTTCTAGAAGTTTTACTGATGAATCAGGTGTCTGTAATATGATCTTAATAGATCTCACAATGTTTTCTGTTACTTTTTGCAAAATAAACACTTAACAATTGTTTAATATGTGCATCAAAGGTCTTCTCCATATTTGTCAAACCTCCTTAGAAGAAGCCTGTTATTTTCTGATCATCTTCTTTTAATGGAGACAAAGGGGGTTATTTACTAAAGGAAAATCCACTTTGCACTGCAAATGCACTTGGAAGTGCAGTCGCTGTAAATCCGAGGGGGACATGCAAGGAAAATAAAAAACAGCATTTTAGCTTGCACATGATTGGATGATAAAATCAGCAGAGCTTCCCCTCATTTCAGATCTACCCCTTAGATTTACAGCGACTGCACTTCCAAGTGCACTTTCAGTGCAAAGTGGATTTGTCTTTCGTAAATAAGTCACTGAGATCGAATTCTCAGATACATCAGTTTGCAATACAAAGGGAATAGAAGAACAAAATTCAACAGTATTATGAAGGAGCATTCTGAAGATCCCTTTTCAACATTTCAAAGGCATCTGTCTGGGTTTGACCTCATTGATCAAACACAACATCTCTTTGTCTCAAAAGATCAAATAGTGGTTTAACCTTCTCTCACCCGTGCTATAGCCGAATGACAGCTACAGCGCGGGCCTTAATTCCCGGGAGGCCACCATATGACGTCTTCCCATGCATGAGCTGCCTGCACGCCCCCTGTGATCACCGAGTCTATGAGACTCGACCCCGGCCCCTAACCACGTGATCAGCTGTCAGCCAATGACAGCTGATCACGTGATGTAAACAGAAGATCAGTAATCGGGTTTTTTTCCCCTCACGCTGACCGGCTTCTGTCAGAGGGACATCGGTCCCTCACAGAGAGAGCCATGGCTGCCTCATTTGTGCCCACCAGTGCCACCTGCCAGTGCCACCTACCAGTACCCACAGTGCCACTTATCAATGCCCACCAGTACTGCCAATCAATTCCCATCAGTGCCTCATCATCAGTGCCACCGATCAGTTCTGCCTTTCAGTGTCACCTACCAGTGCTTACTAATGCCCATCATTGCCACCCATCAGTGCCCATCAGTGCCACCTATCAGTGCCTTTCAGTGCCGCCCATTAGTGCCCATCAGTGCTACCCATCAGTACCACCTCTCACTGCCCATCAGTGCAGCCTCATCAGCGCATATCAATGAAGGAGAAGCATTACCTGTTTTTTCAAAATTTTATAACAAACTATCAAACTATTTTTTGTTTTTTTCAAAATTTTTAGACTTTTTTATTTTTATAGCAAAAAAACAACAACTCAGCAGTGATTAAATACCAACAAAAGAAAACTCTATTTGTGTGAAAAGAATTATAAAAATGTACTTTGGGTACAGTGTTGCATGACCGCGCAACTGTCATTCAAAGTGTGAGAGTGCTGAAAGCTGAAAATTGGTCTGGGCAGGAATGGGGTTTAAGTGTCCAGTAAACAAGTGGTTAACTTTATCATTACATTTCTCTACAAACTCACTGCAATGATTTACTTCGCTCAAAAATTTATGGATTGCCTTGTGAGTTGTTGGAATTGCAGAAATGGTTTAAAATTTTTCTTGTGATAATTGTCTCTGTCCATAACTAATTTGCATATGAAGGAATGTTATCTCTGTCTCTGTGTACAGTTTCAGCTCTGCCGTTTGTAACAAAGAAAATAAGTCAGACAAAAGAGTGATATGTTCCTCTATACTTTGTGTAGTCAGCAAAAACTTGTCCACATGCTGGAAAATACATTCTGGTCTAGAGAATTTTGATATTTTCTCTGCACTATACCATCACTAATGTTCAATCCTGGGATTATTCTGGTGAATGCATAGGTTTCTTTATTAAAGCTGAAGGCAAGTTTATATTGACAACTTTTAGCTAATGGTACTGAAAAATGACTATTAGATATTAGCAGTACAGAAAATAAGTTGGCCTTGGCATCCAGGTGTGACATTTAATTTAAATCAAGAACAACAGGTTTGTTATTTGTAATGCATTTATTCAGTGATCTTAAATCAACTGATAAAGAATACAAATTATCAACATTCTTGATAGGCCAAATACAGTTATTTACTACTGATTGTGCTTTCTAGGCATGTGCAACTCGTTTCGTTCCAAATTAGTTTTTTAACGAATTTCGACAAATTCGTTAATTCGGGAATATCCGAATTAACGAAAACCCGTTTAACAAATTTTTTCAGAATATTCGTAATTCGATAAAATTGGACATTCGTAAATTCGGGCATTCGTACATTCGCAATTTATGAATGTACATTCGTACATTCGTACATTAGTAAATTAGTGAATTCGTAAATTTGTAAATTCGAAAATTCGGAAATCTGAAATAATAGTTAACTAATAATAACTTAACTATTAGTAATTACTATAATAATAAATAATAATAATAACAACGTTTTATTATTATTATTTATTATTAATTTGTTCCGTTCCATTTGTTTAGATGCAGCATTTGTTTTGGATAATTCGTAACTTCGGATAAATTCGTATTTGTTACGTTCACTGACAGTCAAATTTGAAAGGAAATTACAATACCTATAATTTAATAGTTAGTTACTATTTCAGATTTTTGAATTTTCGGGTTTTTGGATTTTCAAACTTCGAATTTACAAATTTCCGAATTTTCTAATTTACAAATGTACGATTTTACTAATTTACGAATGTACGAATTTACGAATGTACAAATGTAAAAATGTACGAATGTACGAATGAACGAATGTACGAATGAACGAATGTACGAATGAACGAATGTTCCAATTTACGAATGTACGAATGAACGCATTTACTAATTTACGAATGAACGAATTTACGAATCGCGATCATAACGAATGACCCGAAAAACGAAAAAAATAATAAACTAATGAAACGAAAACAAAAATGAATGAAAAAATTTTTTGGCTGTGCACATGTCTAGTGCTTTCTTTAACCACTTCAGCCCGGTAGATTTTATCCCCTTCCTGACCAGAGCACTTTTTACAATTTGGCACTGTGCCGCTTTAACTGGTAATTGCGCGGTCATGCGATGGTTTACCCAAACAAAATTTTTTCATCCTTTTTTTCCCAAAAATAGAGCTTTCTTTTGGTGGTATTTGATCACCTCTGCGTTTTTTATTTTTTGCGTTATAAACAAAAAAACAGCGACAATTTTGAAAAAAAAACAATATTTTTCACTTTTTGCTATAATAAATATAGCCAAAAATGTTTTTAAAAAACAAATTTCTTTATCAGTTTAGGCCAATATATATTCTTCTACATATTCTTGGTAAAAAAAAAAAAAAAAAATCGCAAAAAGCTTATATTGATTGGTTTGTACAAAAGTTATAGTGTCTGCAAATTATGGGAAAGATTTATGGCATTTTAATGGCATTTTTTTTATCGTAATGGCAGCGATCTACGATTTTTATCAGGATTGCGACATTGCGGCGGACAGATTGGACACTTTTGACACATTTTTGGGACCATTGGCATTTATACAACGATCAGTGCTATAAAAATGCACTGATTACTGTGTAAATGTCAATGGTAGAAAAGGGGTTAAAACTAGGGGGCGATCAAGGGGTTAAATGTGTGTTCCTTCACTGTATTCTAACTGTATGAGGAAAGGGCTGAGTAGGAGAGGAGACATTTCAATGTTCCTACTTACTAGCAACAAACAACATATCTCCTCTCCTCTGACAGCACAGGGATTTGTGTGTTTAGACACACAAATCCCTGTGCTGGTGCTCGTGCATGGCCGACATACCCATACGTGATTTTGCGCACCCGTGCCACTTTGCCGATGTATATCGGCATGAAGCGGTGAGCAAGTGGTTAATATTCCTTGTTGTAAAAACCTCTTGTATAATAGCAGAAACTGGACCTATTGATTCTTGTGGCAAGTTATATTGAATTTGGGTTTTAGGATCTCTACCTTCAATATCTACTTCAATATCTTTGAACAAGCCTGTATCATTTTTGGTCTGACTCCAAAAATTTTATGTGATCGAACCAATTGTTCCAATACGAGATTGGCTCCTGTATGTGGTCAATTATAATCTGAAGACATGTCAGCGATTGCTGTACAAATACTTCAAACATTACTGTACATAGAAGGATCAATTAACATAGATTTGGGCCTAGATTAATCTTTCCATATAGTAGAATTACTTAAATCAATAATCCAATTTAGTTTACTAATCACATCTATGCCAAGAATATTCTCTGCACCTTGACAACACCAGATGTCAATGTTAGTTTTCAAAAGTCCTGGAATCTCAAAGGCCACATTAGAGACTTTAGTGGCAACCACATTTTCTTTTCCACTAAAACCTATTAAAGCGGAGCTCCGCTTAAAAAAAATAAAATAAAAGTCAGCAGCTACAAATACTGCAGCTGCTGACTTAATAATCGGACACATACCTGTCCCAGGGTCCAGCGATGCGGGGGAACGAAGACCTGCTCGTCTCCTCCTACTCTCTAAAGCACTGGCATTGTCACTGTTGGCGCCTGGCTGTGGCTTTGACCGTGACTGACGCGCTGTGACTGGCCAGGCAATCATCAGGGACCTGTGACATGTCCCAGATAATTGCTGAGAGGGAGGGGGAGAGGTGATCTCCCTTCTGGGGGCCACGGTGCGCCAGGAGGAAGTGGGATCTGGAACCTCTAAAAAGAAGGTATGTGCTGCCCCCCCAAAAAAATGACATGCCAAATGTGGCATGTCAGGGGGTCACCATCCCTTAAAGCGGAAGTTCTATTTTTGGGTGGAACTCCGCTTTAAGTTGCATTTTGAAGAATTAGCATTCACAGGTAATCTGTGTTTAGTTAAACTGAGTTCAGCTCCTAAATCTATTAACCATTTCGTTTTCCTACAATTCAGTAGACCTTGAACATATGGTCTTCCACTTTTATCCAACAATATTGGAGCAACATAATTTAATGTTGGAGGAGTCAAAACTTCATCCTGATTTTGGCAATGGAAGTAAACCATCTCTGTCAGTGACAGCATTGTTTGTCATATTGATTGAACTATCATTAACAGTCATGTACTGATCTGTTTGACTTCTGAGGCATAAGGCATTTCAATCAACATATTGTTTGGACAAGGATGAATAGATTGCTCAGAAGTTTTCTCATTTTATAATTGTAACATTTTTCTTTGTGAATCTAATTTATATTTTAAACATTCTCTCTGAAAATGCCCAAAAGTCTTACAATAGAAGCAAATGGCATTTCCTGTCTGCTCTGAAACTTTAGTTCTGCCTGTGACATGTAACTCATTAGGATTGGGTATGGCCATACACAACTCTCTGATCGCCATCTTGCTTTTGTTTGGTCAGTTTAATCTGCCTTCTAACGGTATCAATAATCTCTAAAGCTTCTTGTAAACTTTGTTTCTGAGTAGCCAACACAACAGAAGCTGGGTCTAAAAAAGTAAATTTCCTTATGAAAGCAGTAATCATGGCGGTTGGAGTATGATCTTGTACAATTCCCAAAACAATTCTATATGCCTTTTCAAACATCCTCATAAAAATAAATGGATCGTCATCAATTGAAACTTTTAAACAATCAAGTATCTCTGTACTGTAGTAGGATATTTTTCTCCTGTATAAAACTGATTAATTGTTTTAATCTGCTTGCCTCATTGCAATGCATTGTTTATCCATCATCCGTTACTATTAGTGGTTTTAACCGTTGACTATAATTACATGGCAACCATATTTTAAAACTAATATTTTTATTTTCTTCATTTAGATTAAATCTTTCTGAACTTAATTCAACATTTTCTGCATTATCCAAAACATTCTTATTCTCATCATCAATTGGAATCTCTAATTATTTTCATGAGCTGATCAAAAATGTTAATAAGTTCTGCAGCTTTATCCATTCATTTTCTTTTAAGCAAAACTTCATGGTCCTGGTCCTGTAAATTAATTTTTATAGACCGAATGTCTGGTACAAAAAACGTTTGTTTAGAGTCTGAACTATCGTTATTCTCTGAACTCTTGTTTGACTGCGCTTTAGAATTTACACAAATCCTTTTTTACATTATTCTGTAATTCGGACAACTGATCATCTTTTATTTGATTTTCACTTTGCAAGTCATCTATTTGCTCAGTCAAAATCGGACAATTAGCACAAACACTATTATCCTGCTGTGTCTTTGTCTTCTCTTCTGTACAAGCAACATTCCTAATAGGAACTTCTAATATCCTTGCGTTGAAAACTTTAACTTCATTACATTTCTAACCTGTTTGCTGAATCTCTTAAGAGAAAATTTTGTATCTTTATATTTGCCTGTAAGCATTCATTAAACATGTATCACCACAATTCGTCATCCTTAACAAATTTTGACAGATTTTTGAATTCTAATTTGCTCTCTCTAGATAATTCATCAATAAAATTCATCACTTACCAAATTAGGACAGACTTTCTTCATGTAACGCGCGTTCCTTCTCATGGCGGGAAATTATGTCATCAAGAAACAGGGTTTTCTTGCAAGTGCGCAACGGTCTCACCAATTCTGATTCTAGGTTTATTCGATGATCCCGAAAGTTAATCTGCTGTTTTTATTCCTCCTGAAAGCTTGACTTCATAGTTTGCTGATAATTCAGCCATCTTCCCTCTCTTCAAGCAGAAGGAGATATAATTCAAAAACGTTCGGTATTTGGACAAAGTGAAACTGGCTGGCGTGCCACTGTAGAATATAAGAATATTCTCCCAATATTATGTAACTTATATTGATGAGAAGAGTGCCAAGAAAGTCCTTTTCAGTTCTTATGTAAAAACTCAAAAATGGATTTAATAATAAAAATAGTACAAGAGCAATATTAAAATACAGAATGTAAAAATAATATCAATAATGTAGTTCTATTGTTAAAGTGAAGATTGTGTATATAATCAGATGTGTGTCTGTGTAAGAAGCTAATGAAAGCTTCCCTCGTGTATAGCAGTCGGAGCCCCCAAGTCTTTGTTAAACTCCTTTTTCCTAAATCCAGACCCCCCTCTCCTCCTAAAATGGTCTGGATTTGTCTTATAATCCCACATTCTCTAGAGACAAATGCATTTAGCAAAGTTTCAAGAAACGCGAACTGCAATTCGACCACCTCCCTCTTTCATGTAATAGTAGGGGTTGACTAGAGTGCTAAACTCAGTGTGTCTATGCATTGGCATTCCATAGGAACCTGGGGGAAAGGGCAAAAGCCATGTGTACAACCATATACCTTCCACAATATAACTTTATCTATCATCTAAATCAAATAATGCTGCATAAATCAATATATGTATATATTAATTGAAAAGCCCTAGTTCCTAATAATATCCTAATCAAGAAACATTACAAGTTAAAAAGGTGTATTATAACAGTAAACCTAGGTCGGACTTTAGAGGCATAGGAAACAACGAAGAAGTATGAGAATAAACACTATTTATTGAAAAATACACAACATGAATAGATGAATGAATTACAGAGGCGCTGAGAGGAGGCGTTTCAGGAGGCAGAGACCGTACAGCAATCAATGCTTGCAGGCAGCAAGGTACCATGGGATATGTAGTCCTTAGAACATAAACAGCAGAGGAGAAGCTGCAAAGCATGAATGAAATCCAGGAAGTTGTGGAAAGAGATGACCAGCAAACAGGCATAACTCATAATATAAAAGGATATTTTTCAAGTAAGCTTATATTGGATTTAGAAATAACTATTGTTTATATTGTTATTACAATGCTGATCTTATAAAATATAGTGTACACTGAGACCATTGGACTTCTTTAAAATATAAGTATCGTCACAGCATAAAAAAAACTTGTTGAATCCCTAAGGAAACAAAGTGCACATATCACTTGGTTATATTTCAGATCTGTGCTGTCTCCCCATATTCAGAGGCAGATGTCCAAACACATGATATAATTAATTCAATAAAGAAATAGTCCAACAAAAATAGTAGGAAGCTCCATTTGGGGCATAACCCTTTAGGAGTGGTACCTGCCAATGATGCCATCGTGTTGCACATTTGAAGGAGGGCAGTGAGCTGGAGTGTTTACATGAGAAAAGCTGGTGTCTACCTTTTTATGTGAGTGTTTCTATCCCTTTGGTTTGAATAAATAATTTAAACAGTGAGCACTATTAGTTGTTTTCTGGTCATTATATGCCATTCGTGTTGTTGTGGCTTGCAGAGGATGTTGGTGGAAGGAGCTATGGCTGAAGTAAGATGTAAAATCAAAAGAAAACACTGCAATGCCAATAAGTAAAACTGAAACCATGTGAATGAACCCTTAAGAGATTTTTAGGTATATACAACAATTTCCTACAAACTGTTTGTAGGCAGTGGTTAAATTAGTATTCTTCTTTAACTTTAGCCCCCTTCCCTGGCAGTGTCATTTATACAGTGACAGTGCATTTTTTTTAGCACTGAACACTGTATTAATGTCACAGGTCCCTAAAAAGTGTCACTTAGTATCCAATTTGTCCACCGCGATGTCGCAGTCCTGCTAAAAATCATTGATCACTGCCATTACTACCGTGCTTCCCTGAAAATCAGACTGGGTCTTATATTCATTTTGGCTATAAAAAATGCATTAGGGCTTCTTTTCAGGGGATGTTTTATTTGTCCCCTGTCTTCTGTCCACCTCTCTCTCCCTGTCAGCTCAGGAGTCATCATCTTTTTAATCCCCAAAATAAACCCTAGTTAAAGTCCTTGTAAAATAATTTAATCCGCTCTGTAAATGAATTATATAATGTCCAGTGTGTGTCTTTATGTAACATTGTAGAAAATACCTTATTTACAGCTCACATGACCCGCCGGAGATCTTCTTCCCCGCTCCGAGCAGTCCTGAGGGAGATGCCAAGATCCCTGCTGACGTTAGCACTGCTCCGAGCACTGCAGAGGGAGGGTCCGTCAGCCGGGAGGAGAGCTCCGGCGGCTCACATGAGCGCCCAGCGGCGCTGTAAATAAGGTATTTTCTACAATAATGTTACATAAAGACACACATTGGACATGATATAATCATTTTACAGAGTGGGTTACATGTTTTTTCAAGGAATTTAAAACCACTTAACAACTGGACACTTGAACCCCCTTCCTAACCAGACTAATTTTCAGCTTTCGGTGCTCTCACACTTTGAATGACAATTACTCAGTCATGCAACACTGTACCCATATGAAATTTTTGTACTTTTTTTCACACAAATAGAGCTTTCTTTTGGTGGTATTTAATCACCGCTGGGTTTTTTATTTTTTGCGCTATAAATCAAAAAAGACTGAAAATTCAATAATAAAAAAAAAAATTATTTGTTTCTGTTAAAATTTATTGCAGAGTATTGGCGAGTATTGGCAGAGTATTGGCGAGTATTGGCAGAGTTTTGCAGAGTATTGCACAGTGTTGCAGAGTATTGCACAATGTTGCAGAGTATTGCACAGTGTTGCAGATTATTGCACAATGTTGCAGAGTATTGCACGGTGTTGCAGAGTATTGCACGGTGTTGCAGAGTATTGGCAGAGTATTGCACAGGAAGGACGTCCACCCAGAATAAGCCGACCGCACTGTAGTTGTCTTTCGGCTATGACCCGGTCACCAAGTGGTTAGCTAGGGCTTATTTTCGGGTAGGACTTCTATTGCAGCCATCTTGGAAACTCGAGATAGGTCTTATTTTCGGGGAAACACGGTAGTAAAAATAAAAATAAAAATGCCATAATATCCCGTAGTTTGTAGACGCAATAACTTTTGCGCAAACCAATCAATATATGCTTATTGGAATTTTTTTACGAAAAATATGCAGCAGAATACATATTGGCCTAAATTGATGAAGAAATTTGATTTTTTTTTAAAAATTATTGGATGTGTTTTATAGCAGAAAGTAAAAAAAAATATATTTTTTTTTTTCAAAATTGTCGGTATTTGTTTTGTTAATAGCGCAAAAAATGAAAAACCGCAGAGGTGATAAAATACCACCAAAAGAAAGCTCTGTTTGTGGGGGAAAAAAGTACCTACATTTTGTTTGGGTACAGCATCACATAAAGCGCAATTGTCAGTTAAAGCAACACAGTGCCATATCGCCAATAATGGCCTGGTCATGAGGGGAGTGAAACCTTCTGAGGCTGAAGTGGTTAAATAAAGAAGTTAAAATGACTTTGTATTGCCCAGCTCAGCAGAATGTTGCATAGTGTTGAGAAATATGTCAGCTCTCTATAACTTACCAAAAATGAAAAAACATTATAACTACAAGCCTACATAGACTTTCAGTGTCCGCTTACCAGTAATACCACTAAAGTGCAATACTGACCCATGAGCATGTTATCACCAATAGAGAGCTCACCCCCTTTCATGTTCTATGCACCAAATTTAATGTACCCGCACGGGCCCATTTCAGGCATCTTTAAATCGCTCACGCCTACAGGCGTCAGGTCTTAGGCCAACCAGTTGTGCTGGCATATTCGGAGCTCGAATCTACCCTTTGGGTGGAAGACCTGGAGAAACCCACGTCTCAGCTCTATGGGTCCCTGCTGGTTGCTGCCGGCCCTGAGTTGTCCTCCCTCCGCAGGAAATGGGTGGGGGACATACCGGAGCTGGACGAGGATGACTGGAGGGAGATTTGGGACTTTCCCTTCTCCCCTCTGGTCTCAGCAAGGGAGAAATTGGTCCAATACAAAATTGTGCATAGAGCCCACTACACGCCCCATAGGCTGCACCAGATGTCGCCGGCGCATTTTCCGGCGTGCTGGCGTTGCTCCTACCAACCGGGGGACTTTTTCCACATTTTCTGGGTTTGCCCAGCAATAGAACACTATTGGAAAGAAGTACTCCAGGTGATTGCTAAGGTCACTAAAACTTCTATTCCTTTTGATCCTAAATATTGCCTGCTGGGGCTGGTGGAACAAATGTCAATGCTTAGAGCCAGGAAAATACTCATATCCCTGCTATTATACTATGCTCGTAAGGCAATTACGATGAACCGGAAACAATCGTCTCCCCCTTCTGTCAGATTCTGGAAAAGCCTAGTAAATGTCAGTTTACCCCTTTATAAAGCCACCTACTAGGGCAGAGGTTGCCCACAAAAAATTGAAAAGGTATGGACCTGTTGGTTAGATGATCATACCACAGCAACAGATGCAGTAACCAATTATTGATTAACAATTTGTCTCTAGTCTGTTAGTATATTGGCCCAACTATTCTCATGTTGCATTATCCTGTCATTACCAGCTTGAGCACAGCTTCTCCTGAACTTAACCTCTCCCCATATTGGGGCTATAGTATAAATCAGTTTGTTTATGTTATATGCTGTGCCCTGTTGCGGTCTGTTGCCCCATCAGAGGATCTGCCCCTGCGTGGGCAAGGTTTGGCCCCTGCATGGGCTAATTTTGTATATCAACAAAAACTCCATAAAAAAAGATTTTGCAAAAGAAAAAAAAAAAAAAGTGCAAACAGCATAAAATCAGAAAATAAAAATCATCGGATTGATGAGACAGTGCCTTATCCCTTAAACATTGAATTAGCAAGCATAATATTAGTTGGGTTCTTTAAGGCACATAGAAAAATATATAAGCAACCATTACAATTTACAAATTTTATTAAATCATATACTATACATCACATTAAAAAACAAAAAACACTAGGTAGTTGATGAGACATTAGTATAACATGACCACTATGCTCAATAAGATGTAGGTAATCATATATGCCTCAATCATATAAGAAAAAATTAATTAAGAGAAACCTCTATTAAGAGTCAAAGCTGGAAACCCATGCCACATCCCATATATAGAAATTTGCAAAAAGGGAAATGCCCCAGGGATTGTGTGGGCATGGGAAGTAATACACAACAGATGGGCGGCAACCAGTGGCAGAATGGAAATGCCCTAGTGTACATTTGCCTAGAACTGGCAAAGCGGAGGGCCCGCGATCGCACAGCACAGGCACAGCCCAAATAAAAGGGAAGGCCCCCTGGTGAGTTGAACACCAAGGAGCCCCCTGGGGAGCCGGAGAGCCTCGATGCGTCAAGGGGCGGGCAATGCAATGCTACTGAGTCAAATAGAGAAGTACAAACATAAGGTATGGTGGAACAAGAAGAACGGAGGCATCAGCCATTGCCTGTACATCTAAAAAATACAAAGTATTTTAGTAGTACTTTGTATTTTTTGTGCTGTCCTGTGCTGTGCGATCGCGGGCCCTCCGCTTTGCGAGCACGCGCCTGTGCACTAGGGCATTTCCATTCTGCCACTGGTCGCCGTCCATCTGTTGTGTCGGCGGCTCAGTCGACGCCTGACAGCATCGCGTCTGCTGACGCAGCTACGCCGGAGACCGCATGAGCCGGGGGATTGCCAGTAAGACGTCCTGTCTCACACTCTGGACATACAGCTGTATCGCCTGGGCAATCAATTTGATTGCCCTGCCGATCACCTGTTAAACTTTACTTCTTTTCATTGGATAATCCTGGTATGTTCTAGCTTGGTACCTCACCCATACTTCCTTTATTATTCAAGTAAGGTTGCAATTACTTCTGCTGCACAGCCCGAATGACACACATGCCTTCTATCTCTGCAACACAGGATATAGAAACTCAGACAGGTGAGCACCATCTTTGGATGTACCATGCACCAACCCCCCCCCCCCCCTCTGTTTTGGCTGACTTCTCCCTATCAATGTGGGGGTTTGTCTCCAAGGGGTGTTATATGCCTTACTTATATTGTCTTTTACATTGAGCCATTTTTGGCTGTTTTGCAAACATACCCATTTTATTATTTTCTATTTTTTTTTTTTATGATAGGTTCATATGTCCAGGCCATTTCGGCTTAATCCCTGTGAGCACTGATGTATTGTGCGGTGAGGCAAACGCTGTTGCCTTTTCAACACATAGTCTTTGTACTGTGTTGATGATATTTGAAACCACAAAATACCGAATTGGGTGAAGCCTCCCATGGCAATTCCTGGGGCATTTCCCTTTTTGCAATCATATAAGAAAGTCCCAAGGTGTTTTGGAAGGCTGGTTCCATAGAAATATACATTTTTCTGCTATATATTTTTTGGCACTCCTCTCATAGTGCTTGGATTTAATTGCCCTTTAATTACTATATGGCTAGATCAACATTTCATTTTTGATGGTCTCCAATGGTTCTTATAATAGCCACATTCTTTCAATAAACCTTTTGTTTAACCCCTTCAGATCCGTGCTATAGCCCAATGACGGCTACAGCGTGGATCTGCTTTGCCGGGAGGCCGTCAATAGACATCCTCCCCTATGCATACTGGCCACGCCCCCCTGAAGGGTGTGCGTTGTGATCACCCGAGTCAATGAGACTCGGGTGATCACAGATCGGAGTAAGGGGTCGATCCCGACTCCTTACCACGTGATCAGCTGTCAGCCAATGACAGCTGATCAATGACAGCTGATCACGTGATGTAAACAGAAGATCGGTAATCGCTTCTTTTTTCTTCTCACGCTGACAGCCGATCACCGACTTCTGTTGAAGGGACATCAGTCCCGAAGAGGAAGAGGTGAAGCTGCTTCATATGTGCCCACCAGTACTGCCTGCCAGTGCCATGAATCAGTGCCCACAGTGCCCACCAATCAGTGCCCACCAGTACATAAGTGCCAGCAATCAGTGCCACCTATCAATGCCCACGAGTGCCACCTATCAATGCCCACCAGTGGTGCCAATCGGTGCCTCATCAGTGCTACCTAGCAGTGCTGCCTATCAGTGTCACCTAACAGTGCCCATTACTGCCACCCATTAGTGCCCATCACTGCCACCCATCAGTGCCCATCAGTGCCACCCATCAGTGCCACCTATCAGTGCCACCTATTAGTGCCCTTCAGTGCCACCCATCAATGTCCTTCAGTGCCGCCCATCAGTGCCACCCATCAGTGCCACCTCTCAGTGCCCACCAATGCCACCTATCAGTGCCCACCAGTGCCACCTCATCAGTGCCCACCAGTGCCGCCTATTAGTGCCCATCAGTGCTGCCTTATCAGTGCCCATCAGTGTTGCCTTATCAGTGCCCATCAATGCAGCCTATTGGTGCCCATCAGTGCCCGTCAGTGTAGCCTCATCAGCGTATATCATTAAGGAGAAAAATTACCTGTTTGCAAAATGTATTAACAAAATATAAAACAGCTTTGTATTTTTTTTTTTTTTAACATTCTGCCTTTTTTAATTTGTTTAACAAAAAATAAAAAACCCAGAGGTGATCAAATACCACCAAAAGAAAGCTCTATTTGTGGGAAAAAAATGATAAAAATTACATTTGGGTACAGTGTAGAATGACCGCGCAATTGTCATCCAAAGTGTGACAGCGCTAAAAGCTGAAAATTGGTCTGGGCAGGAGGGGGGTTTAGGTGCCCAGTAAGCAAGTGGTTAATCTTTATACAGATATAATTGAAGAGTTGTCTGACGCCCTGTGTTCATCTCGAATGCCTCTAGCCATACACTGTGTTGACTTTACTGTGAAAACAACTCCATTTGTTGATGTTCCTTGTATGTGTTGTAAGTTGATAATATTTTTTGTAATGTATTTTGGAGCAATGTTTGCTCATTTCTAACCTAAAATAATTATGATATATTCATATTTACAATCTCAGATATAACCACTGTGCTATGTCCCCCTGATGAAGATTGTTTGGAATATCAAAACAAATTGGAGATTATTCATATGATTGAGGCATATAGAATTTCCTATATGGTGGTCGTGTTATACTAATGTCTCATCAACAACTACCTGGTGGTTTATGTGATGTACAGTGCCTTGAAAAAGTATTCATACCCCTTTACATTTTCCACATCTTGTCATGTAACAACCAAAAACGTAAATGTATTTTATTGGGATTTTATGTGATAGACCAACACAAAGTGGCACATAATTGTGAAGTGAAAGGAAAATGATAAATGGTTTCCAACATTTTTTACAAATCAATATCTGAAAAGTGTGGCATGCATTTGTATTCAGCCCCCCTGAGTCAATACTTTGTAGAACCACCTTTCACTGCAATTACAGCTGCAAGTCTTTTTGGGGATGTCTCTACCAGCTTTGCACATCTAGAGTGTAACATTTTTGCCCATTCTTCTTTGCAAAATAGCTCAAGCTCTGTCAGATTGGATGGAGAGCGTCCATGAATCTGTCACAGATTTTTAATTGGATTTAGGTCTGGACTTTGATTGGGCCATTGTAACACATGAATGTGCTTTGATCTAAACCATTCCATTGTAGCTCTGGCTGTATGTTTAGGGTCCTTGTTCTGATGGAAGGTGAATCTCCGCCCCAGTCTCAAATCCTTTGCAGATTTTCTTCTAAGATTGCCCTGTATTTGGCTCCATGCATCTTCCCATCAACTCTGACCAGCTTCCCTCTCCCTGCTGAAGAAAAGTAACCCCACAATATGATGCTGCCACCACCATGTTTCACGGTGGGGATGGTGTGTTCAGGGTGATTGGCAGCGTTAGTTTTTCCCCACACATAGCATTTTGCTTTTAGGCCAAAGGGTTAAATTTTGGTCTCATCTGACCAGAGCACCTTCTTCCACATTTTTGCTGTGTCCCCCACATGGCTTCTCGCAAACTGCAAACGGGACTTCCTATGGTTTTCTTTCAACAATGGCTTTCTTCTTGCTGCTCTTCCATAAAGGTCAGATTTGTGGAGGGCATGACTAATAGTTGTCCTGTGGAGAGATTCTCCCACCTGAGCTGTGGATCTCTGCAGTTCCTCCAGAGTTACTATGGATGGCCATGTCTTGGTAGGTTTGCAGTTGTGCCATACTCTTTCCATTATCGGATGATGAATTGAACAGTGCTCCGTGAGATGTTCAAAGCTTGGTATATTTCTTTATAACCTAACCCTGCTTTAAACATCTCCACAACTTTATCCCTGACCTGTCTGTGTGTTCCTTGGCCTTCATGATGCTGTTTGTTCACTAAGTTTCTCTTACAAACCTCTGAGGGCTTCACAGAACAGCTGTATTTATACTGAGATGAAATAACACACAGGTGGACTCTATTTACAAATTAGGTGACTTCTGAAGGCAATTGTTTCCACTAGATTAAAGGCTACTTTCACACTGAGGCGGCAGGTACTTTAACGGTAAATCGCCGCTAGTGTTAGCGGCGATTTACTGCTGTTTAAGCAGAGCTTTTCGCCTGCTAGTGGGGAGCTTTTAACCCCCAAGAAGGGATTAAGAAGGGGTTAAAGGCGCCCGTATTGCGGTGCTTCGGAAGCGCTTCTCAGGCGCTTTGGAAGCGCTGTCTATTCATTCCAATGGGCAGGGGCGGTATAGGGGCGCTGTATACAGCTCCCCAAAAGATGCTGCTTGCAGGACTTTTTTTGACGTCCTGCAAACGCATCGCCCCAGTGTGAAATCACTCAGGCTTTCACACTGGGGAGGCATGAGAGGCAGTTTTCAGGCACTTTACAGGCTCTATTTTTAGCACCAAAATGCCTGAAAACAGCCTCAGTGTGAAAGAAGGGGTCTTAGTTAGGGGTATCAGAGTAAAGGGGGCTGAACACAAATGCACACCACACTTTTCACATATTTATTTGTAAAAAACTTTGAAAACCATTTATCATTTTTCCTTCCACTTCACAATTATGTGCCACGTTGTGTTGGTCTATCACATAAAATCACAATAAAATACATTTACGTTTTTGGTTGTAACATGTCAAAATGTGGAACATTTCAAGGGGTATAAATACTTTTTCAAGGCACTGTATATGATGTTTTTAATAAAGATATGATAACATTTGTACATTTTATTGGTTGCTTATATATTTCTCTACATGCCTAAAAAATCCCAACCAATATTATGCTTATTTTAGCATAAAATCAAAAATCTTATATGAAAATCCTCATGGTCAGATAATCCAATTGTAGGAAGTTCACATAAAAATGTAATATATTGCAGCTTAACAATTAGAGTGGCTGCATTAGTTTTCTTGTTAAGGCTTTATTTTCTCTGTTTTCACCTGGTGATCTGACCAGTAACATCTCCTGTATTAGGGTGCCTCCACTCTGGATGAAGGATCACAGAGGCACAGCAGACAGTAGCATTGTCAGTTGGGGGGGGGGGGGGTGTGTATGTTAAATGTACTAGCATATTTAAATACACTAACAAATTGAAGCCAAGCTCCAGCTCACACTTTATAAGCAGATGCAGCAAATATTTTCTTCTTTTGAGATAAAGGCTTTACACAAATACATTTAAGCTGATCATTATAAGCACCCCTGTCCTAAACTGATACATTTGGAAGAGTTTTCTTTTAAAAAACAGACTTACTGGCCAAATCACCAGATGGAAATAGAGGAAAGAAAGAATAAAAAAAAGAAAACGAATGCAGCTATCACATCTAATGCCGCATGCACACGATCGGACATTCCGACAACAAAATCCATTGATTTTTTCCAACGTATGTTGGTTCAAACTTGTCTTGCATACACACGGTCACACAAATGTTGTCGGAAATTCCGAACGTCAAGAACGCGGTGACGTACAACACGTACGACGAGCCGAGAAAAATTAAGTTCAATAGCCAGTGCGGCTCTTCTGCTTGATTCTGAGCATGCGTGGAATTTTGTGCCTTGGAATTGTGTACACACGATCGGAATTTACGACACCGGATTTTGTTGTCGGAAAATTTGAGATCCAGTTCTCAAATTTTGTGTGACGGAAATTCTGATGGAAAATGTCCGATGGAGCCTACACACGGTCGGAATTTCCGACAACAAGCTCACATCGAACATTTTCCATTGGAAAATCCGACCGTGTGTACGGGGCATAAGAGTTGTTAAGCTGCAATTTAATAAATGTTTGCTATTGGCTATTGCTCTAACCACTTGACCTCCGGAAGATGACCAGGCCATTTTTTGCGATACGGCACTGCATTACTTTAACTTACGTTGTACCCAAATAAAATGTATGTCCTTTTTTCCCACAAATAGAGCTTTCTTTTGGTGGTATTTGATCACCTCTGTGTTTTTTTTTTTTTTTACTATAAACAAAAAAAGAGTGACAATTTTGAAAAGAAAACACTACTTTTTACTTTCTGCTGTAAAACACATCTAATAAAAAAATGTAAAAAGTCTAATTTCTTCATCAATGTAGGCCAATATGTATTCTGCTACATATTTTTGGTTAAAAAAAAACCCATGAAAGTGTATATTGATTGGTTTGCGCAAAAGTTATAGCATAAACAAACTATGGGATATTTTTATTTTTTTTTTTATTTATTTTTTTTACTAGTAATGGCAGCTATCAGCAACTTATAGCGGGACTGGGATATTGTGGTGGACAGTCGGGACACTTACTGACAATTTTTAAGGACTAGTGACACTAATATGGTGATCAGTGCTTAAAATATGCACTGTCACTGTACTAATGATACTGGCTGGAAAGGGGTAACATCAGGTGTGATCAAAGGTTTAAATGTGTGCCTAGCCAGTGTTTTACTAAACTGTGGGAGGCGCTTTTACTAGGGGAAGGCATGGATCCATGTCCCTGCTTTGCAGGAACATAGGATCCATGCCTTCCCTACTGACAGAACGGCAGACTGCTGTTCTGCCTCTGTATTGAAGGATCAGTGGGTGCTGGCGGACATCAAGTCTGCGGTACCCTCTGATCAGCTCTTGCTGTGAATAATCACAGCGGGAGCAGGTCACCAGCGGTGCGCCTGCGCGCCCCCAACCCGGAAGTGCTGGATCACAAACCAGGTACGTGATCTAGCACAGTAGAGCCACCTTATATCTAAGTGAAACAGTTGGCAAGCGCTTAAAAACTGTTTCCCTTCGTCCTTTTGTGTCTAGAGTTTTTTGAAGCTTAGATACCCAGACCACGTTTAGCAGCGTCAGTTAACAACAAGATCTCTATTTTTCTATTCTTCTTAGACAGCGGGTCTAAGAACTAGGAACACACAGTTGTGCATCCCTTATTCCCTGCTTCAAGGTTAACAAACGTTTTAATGGCAGGGGGAATGTTACTTTTGGACTTAAAAAAGGAGTATTGAGTCACAAAGAGGTTAAAGTAATCCGTCAGTCTACAATCTGTTTCCAGATTTCTGTCTGTTTCTGAAATTATTTTTAAACAGCGACATAATTCTGGGGTCAGTCTAGTGAGGGAGTCATTTGTCTGGAGTAATTCTAAACCCCGAACTGTATAACAGTAATGACTAAAAAAATTGCAATATTTTCAAGAGAAGTCACTGCAAGCAAGTAATTCTTTTAGTAAATGACCCCCATATTTTCTTTTTTTTTTTTTTACTCTATTTTTTTTTATAACATTTTTATTGACAGAGAAAAAAGTACAAAAACAAAAAAAAGGAAAAGATCTAAAAGCTAAAAAGGGGAGAATACAAAAATACTTCAGTATCCATATTTCGTCATTCTTAAACATAACCATGTGTAAAGTCTAGTCATATGTATTTCTATACATGCCTATATATATTTCCTCTCTATCTTATATATATACTAATATCCAGGGCTTCTTTTTCTCAGGGAATAGGTGCAGGAACTCCCCCCTTCCGAGTCACCCTTTGTCTCTGCCCCCCTACCAGTCTCTGAGCACCATCCCTTGGTTCCACCACCCTATTCACCTCCCAGTACAGCACCTTTCAGAGAATACAGAACCAAGTATTTTGTGCTAATCAGTAATTTCTATGAAATTTGTTAATGAAAAAAAGAAAGATAGTAAAACAGATCTCTTGCAATGAGCAACAATAGACCCCACCCCAGCAACAATAGACTCCACCCCAGAAACAAAGGACCCCCCCTCCCAACAACAATAGATCCCCCACATCCCCCAGCCACAATGGACCCCCTACAGCAAAGTACCACCCCAGCAACAATAGACCCTCTAGCAGCCAGCAACAATAGACCTATCCCTCAACAGTAGATCCCACCCAGCAACAATTGACCCCCCCCCCAGCCCCCAACCAGCAACAGTAGACTTACCCAGCAACAATAGACACACAAAAACAGATCCCCACCAGCGATAATAGATACCCCAGCAGCCAGCATCAATAGACCCTCCAGCACCCTCTTACCAGTACATATATTCAGTGCTGGTGGTGCTGGAACTGCGTTCCCTCGCGTTCCTGCTGAAATGTAGCCCTGCTAATGACATTATTTTTCCTAAAACTCTATTGGACGCCCTTAAAATTAAACAAAACAACAAGAAAAAAAACAAAAAGCAATAAAGACAATAAGAGAGGGAATATTTCACTTTACCGCCTATCAATTTCACAGATATAAAGCTTCATATTAAGGTCCTAAAATCATCTGTTATGACCCCCATATGTTCCATGCAAAACACACACGTCTGAGTTCAAGTTGAGAACAAAAAAATAATTAAAAATACAACCCGATTCTCCTTTCCTTCCATAGGAACTGTCTATTGGGAAGGAAACACTGTTGAGAACAAAAAAATGATTAAAACTACAAGCACAGTGTTTTCCTTCCCAATAGACAGTTCCTATGGAAGGATATGAGAATTGGATGGTGGAATAGTCTTACCTGGCATGGTGTAGGCTGGTGATAGGGTCTTGGTGTTTTTTCATCGATTCTGCAGTTGGTAATGTGACTCGGTAATACAATTCACAGATCTTCCACGCAGCCTGACACACCTTCCCGTGCTTTGTCTCTCCTCTGCTCGCTCTGTCAGTGTGTTGGGCTCTGGGTGGAGTTTACCTGAATCCTTTACAGTGTGTCAATGCAGGTAGATCATACTGTGCAGATCACATGCGATGTCTGTGCGATGCAAATTCAGCCATACAGATTCGCACATTGACATCTGAACGCTGTGTTGTTTTTCGCGTGAAGCTCACAAAAAGATCACGTGTTTTTGTTGGCCCCCGTAGACCTTAATAGGAGCACTGTAAAAATGCTTGAAAAACGCACTTTTCCGGGCATTCCCATTTAGGGTCCTTTCACACATATGTTTGTTAATTTACATCCCTTTTTCGTCAGATCTGTTTTTTCAACAGATAAAAAATAGGGATTTCATCCACTCAAAAAACGGATTTACGCCTCTTCATGACCACCTCTGCCAATTTTTTTTTTTGTGCTATAAACAAAAAAAAGATCGACAATTTTGAAAAAAAAAACAATATTTTTGTACTTTCTGCTATAAAACATATCCTATAATTTTTTTAAAAAAATCTGATTTCTTCATCAATTTAAGCCAATATGTATTCTGCTACATATTTTTGGTAAAAAAAATCCCAATAAGCGTATGTTGATTGGTTTGCGTAAAAGTTATAACGTCTACAAACTATAGGATATGTTTATGGAATTTTTATTTATTTTTTACTAGTAACGGTGGCAATCGGCGACTTAGAGAGACTGCGATATTGCGGTGGACAATCGGACACTAACAGACACTTTTGACATTTTTTGGGGGGACCAGTGACACTAATACAGCAATCAGTGCTAAAAATATGCACTGCCACTGTATTAAGGACGGGGTTAAAATCAGGGGCGATCAAAGGGTTACCTGTGTGCCTAGCTAGTTTTTTTTTTACAGTGTGGGAGGTGCTTTTACTAGGGGAAGACATGGATCCTTGTCCCTGCTTTGCAGAAACACAGGATCCATGCCTTCCCACATAACAGAAGCGCAATCTGTCTTGTTTACATAGGCAGACTGCCATTCTGCCTCTGCACCAACTGAACAGTGGGTGCCGCGGTACTAATACTGCAGGGGTGAGCCGCCGATGGAGCGCGTTTGCACCCGCTACTGGAAGTGCAGGATCACGTATATACAGTATCTCACAAAAGTGAGGACACCCCTCACATTTTTGTAAATATTTTATTATATCTTTTCATGTGACAACACTAAAGAAATGACACTTTGCTACAATGTAAAGTAGTGAGTGTACAGATTGTATAACAGTGTAAATTTGCTGTCCCCTCAAAATAACTCAACACACAGCCATTAATATCTAAACCGCTGGAAACAAAAGTGAGTATACCCCTAAGTGAAAATGTCCAAATTGGGTGCATTGAGCCATTTTCCCTCCTCAGTGTCATGTGACTCGTTAGTGTTACAAGGTCTCAGGCGTGAATGGGGAGCGGGTGTGTTAAATTTGGTGTTATCGCTCCCACTCTCTCATACTGGTCACTGGAAGTTCAACATGGCACCTCATGGCAAAGAACTCTCTGAGGATCTGAAAAAAATAATTGTTGATCTAGATAGAGATGGCCTAGGCTATTAGAAGATTGCCAATATCCTGAAACTGAGCTGCAGCATGGTGGCCAAGACCATACAGCGGTCTTAACAGGACAGGTTCCACTCAGAACAGGCACCGCCATGGTCCACCAAAGAAGCTGAGTGCACATGCTCAACGTCATATCCAGAGGTTGTCTTTGGGAAATAGACATATGAGTGCTGCCAGCATTGCTGCAGAGGTTGAAGGGGTTGGGGTCAGCCTGTCAGTGCTCAGACCATACACCACACACTGCATCAAATTGGTCTGCATGGATGTCATCCCAGAAGGAAGCCTCTTCTAAAGATGATGCACAAGAATGCCTGCAAACAGTTTGCTGAAGACAAGCAGACTAAGGACATAGATTACTGGAATCATGTCCTGTGGTCTGATGAGACCAAGATAAACGTATTTGATTCAGATGGTGTCAAGTGTGTGTGGCGACAACCAGGTGAGGAGTACAGAGACAAGTGTGTCTTGCCTACAGTCAAGCATTGTGGTGGGAATGTCATGGTCTGGGGCTGCATGAGTGCTGCCGGCACTGGGGAGCTACAGTTCATTGAGGGAACCGTGAATGCCAACATGTACTGTGACATACTGAAGCAGAGCCTGATCCCCTCTCTTTACACTGTTATACAAGCTGTACACTCACTACTTTACATTGTAGCAAAGTGTTATTTCTTTAGTGTTGTCACATAAAAAGATATAATAAAATATGTACAAAAATGTAAGGGGTGTACTCACTTTTGTGAGATACTAACTATATATAGATCACACCGTGGGAATGAGAGAGATTGGTGATGCAAGTCTGGGTGCAGTTCTGGGACATTAGAAGGTGGTGAAGAATGTATATAAGCCAGTGTTCATGGAATATAATATTAGTATTAAAGTGCAGCATGCTGAACATGCGAGGGTTATGTTTAAATTGATGGATGTTGGTTTCATAAAGGGCCAGAGTCATGTGACTGGACATGTGACATATTGAGCACATTACATTTAGTGTTTGTCTGGTCTTAATGGTCCCAGGAAGGGACAGACGGGGTCAGAGCGGGATTAGCACAATGTAACAGCATAATGAGATGGAGGTGTGCATATATATGAGTCCCTATCCATACATACATATAGGGGGGAGAGATTAAAACCAAAGTTACTTTGTTGGGTGATGAAGGAAGTCAAATACATTGGATGTAAGAAATGTTAAGTACATTCGATGTTAAATGGCAAATGTTAAAGCTCCACTCAAAAAATGGAACTTCCACTTATCTGTCCCCCCCCCTCCGGTGCCACACTTGGCACCTTTCAGGGGGAGGGGGGAACGGGTACCTGTTTTTGACAGGTACTGTTCGCCGCTTCCGGGAGACCCCTCTTCCTTCCTCCGCCACCAGACCAATTAGAAAGCGCAGCGGGCAGTAGGGAACTGTCTGTGAAGCGGGCTCCCTGGATAGGTAAGTGTCCAAATAGTAAAAGTCAGCAGTTGCGGTATATGTAGCTGCTGACTTTTAATTTTTCGTGGGGGGCTGGTCCTGCTCTTTAAGTACGTTTTGTTGTTGAATAGAAAATGTTAAGTACGTTCGATGTTGAATGGAGAGTGGAATTGTCAAGTACATTCGATGTTGAATAGAAAAAGTTTGGTACATTCACTGTTGAGTGGGAAAAGTCAGGTACATATCAGTACCTGTCCATAAATATATATATAGGAGGAAAGATTATAACCAAAGTTACTTCGTTGGGCCATAATGTGTATGGAGATAGAGGGAGTCAAGTACATTCGATGTAAAATGTTAAGTACGTTCGATGTTGAATGTCAAGTACGTGCGATGCTGAATGGAGAGAGGGATCGTCAAGTACATTCAATGCTGAATGGAAAATGTTTGGTACATTCGATGTTGAATGGGAAAAGTCGAGTACATTCGATGTTGGATGACAAATGTTAAGTACATTCGATGTTGAGTGTCAAGTTCATTTGATGCTGAGTGAAGAATGGAATTGTTCACAGTATTGTGAGTTATACCTTGTCTGTCCAAGTATGTTTGGCAAATGCAAGGATCGCAGTGGATGTTATTGATGTATGAGGATATCGTATCTCAGTTCTAGAGTATGGTGTTTATTTTGATTTCCTTGTTTATACCTCCTGGCGAGAGTACGTCCAGGGCATATATCCAGTATGTTTCCCTTTGACAGAGACGTTGAAATCTGGGAAACTGGCAAGGATGGATTCAATGACCTATACTTTGAGACCCGGGGTGATTTTTGATGGTATTCTGCGAAGTGTCGGGCAACGCTATGCTTCAATGAACCTGTGGTGTTCCCCAAAACGTTTGCGCAAGGTGCGTATCGTTCGGCCTACGTAATGCAGGCCACGGGGACAGGACAAGCAGTAGACTATATATTCGGTGGAGCATGTGTATAATTCTTTGATTTTGTACACTTTCCCTTTTATTATGAATTCTAGACATGTGCCCTGCCGAAAAATGCGTTCATTTTCGTTTCATTCATTTTTTATTTCTTTTCGAAAATTCAAAAATTCGAAAATACGGAAATTCGAAAATTCGAAAAAAGAGGAAAATACGAAAATTCGAAAGAACAAAATAATCAGGAAAACCAATTTGAAATAATAACCAACTAACTAATAATAACTAACTATTAAATTATAAGTATTGGAATTTCCTTTCAAATTTGGCTGTTAGTGAACGTAACGAATACAAATTTATCTGAAGTTAGGAATTATCCGAAATAACGAATGCCGCATCTAAACAAATGTAACGGAACAAACTAATAATAAATCATAATAATACATTTTTATTATTATTGTTATTTTTTATTATTATTAATTAGTTACGTTTCATTCATTTAGATACAACATTTGTAATTACGGGTAATTCGCAACTTTGGATAAATTCGTATTTGTTATGTTCACTAACAGCCAAATTTGAAAGTAAATTCGAATACCTATAATTTAATAGTTAGTAATAGTTAAGTTATTATTAGTTAGTCATTATTTCAGATTTTCGAATTTTCGAGTTTTTGAATTTATGGATTTTCGGTCTTTTGAATCTTCGTTCTTATTTTTGGATTTCTGAATTTTTGGATTTTCCAATTTCTGAATTTTCTAATTTTTGAATATTCAAATTTACGAATTTCGAATTTTCAAACTTCCGAATATTCTGAAAAATTCGGAAATTCGAAAATTCTGATATTTTCGAATTAACAAATTTGTCTAAATGTGTTAAACTAATTTGTAATGAAACGAATTGCGCATGTCTAAATGACGAAACTGCATTTGAGACAGAGGTTTTCTGCACTGGTACATCCCTATGATGGAAAAGAAAATGAGTGATGGGGATATATGTTTAGTGGTTTTGCGTTTTACTGTGCTATTTTCTCTTTTCTCTTATGTTGAGGGCTTTTCTGTAGGAGAATTTTGGTTTTGTTGGTATGCTAGGGTTGATTAAATCCTGATCTGGCTGTGGCTGAACTGTTGACCAATTGGAGCATCAGAGCATGGACCACCAGTGGTACTGGCCCATCTTCCACACATAGACATAGTGAAATGCAACACTGCTTGATGGGCTTCCTTTAGGCCTGGTTCCCATCTATGTGTGTGTTTGTGCAGGAAAAAGGTGAATGCATTATTTTAAAAATGCAGCGGCCTTGAAATTTTCATGGTGCCTTTTGCTGCTGTTTAGAAACACGCAGGGCTGCCATTCATTCTTAATGGCACCCCCACACATCTAAAAATGCAGCGCATTTGTGGGAACCACAGGGAAATCGCAAAGCAAAAAAGCTGCTGCAATTTTCTACGGAAATGCAGGCACAGCAGCCCATTCAAATGAATTGGCTGCCATGCCTGTACAAACGTGCGCCGCAAACCTGCATGTGTGTGACCTAGGCCTAAAGCGATAGTAAAGTCAGTAAAGTAAAATTGTTATAATTTTTCACATAAATAGAGCTTTCTTTTAGTGGTATTTATTCACCCCTGGGTTTTTTATTTTTTGATAAGCAAACAAAAAAAGACCAAAAATTTTGAGAAGAAAAAAAAAAGTTTTTCTCTTATAAAATTTTGCAAACGGGTATGTTTTCTCCTTCACTGATGGGCGCTGATGAGGCTGCACTGATGGGCACTAATAGGCAGCACTGATAATCAGGGCACTGATGATTAGTGCCCTGATCAGCGCAGATGTCCCCTTTCACACTAGCCGTTACCAGCTCTCTCCTCTTCCGACGCTGTGACAGTGTGAGGAAAGGAATGCCGATAACCGGCAAGTGTGTTTACATCATGATCAGCTGTGATTGGACACATCTGATCATGTGGCAAAGAGCTGCTGTAATTGGCTCTTTACACTGATCTGTGATCAGCTGTGTCATAAGGACACAGCAATCACAGAGTGCGCTGGGTGTGCACTGCAGTAGGCATGGTTTTGGGAGGATGTCAATAGACGCCCTCCCAGAACTGGATAACCGAGCTGTAGCCATCATTCGGCTAGAGCTCTGTTGGCAAGTGGTAAAGTCATAATGTACTAGAATACACCGTATACTAGAACATTATGACAGACTTAACTGCAAACTGAGCCCTTCAGTGCTGTGCTGTCATGGCTCCCATTGGCCCTCGGCGTATCCCTCTTCTTCCGGCCATCCATTTCTATCTTCGGCCACTTCACTGGCCAGGCTGCGTTGCCGTCACTCATATGTATGCGCGCGGGAGTCAAATCACAGTGGCACACATAGCAGGCCGGGCCATAAATGTAATGTAAGCTGTGCATGTGCGGCTCATATAACATTATCACTGACAGGCAGGGGAGACATTTATAACAGAAGAGACCACTAGGGTTATAACCAACTTAGTACCCCCCTCCTGCCCAGGCCAATTTTCAGCTTTCAGCACTGTCACACTTTTGGTTGTAGACTGCAAATTTTGAAAAAATAAATAAATAATTTTCTTTGTTTGTTATAAAATTTTACAACTAAATAATCTTTCTTTTTAAATTTAGGCCATAATATATACTGCTACATTTCTTTAGTAAAAATACCCAAAATCAGTGTATATTATTTACCGTATATACTCGAGTATAAGCTGAGTTTTTCAGCACATTTTTTTGTGCTGAAAAAGCCCCCTGGGCTTATACTAAAGTCACTGTGCCCATCTGCAGCCTCATGTGCCTGATCTCCCAGCGCTGTGACATGCAGTCTAGTCGGCGGCCATGCAGTGTAACAAAGCCCCGCCTTCTCCTCGTCCTCGTCCGTGATAGGCGGAACACTGACTCAGTGCTGGAAAACTGAATCAGAGTTCCGTCACGGACAAGGATGAGGCGGGGTTTTGTTACACTGCACATCTGCCGACTAGACTGCAACAAAGCCCCGCCTGCTCCTCGTCCGTGATAGGCGGAACACTGACTCACTGCTGGGAAACTGAGTCAGAGTTCCGTCACGGACGAGGATGAGGCGGGGTTTTGTTACACTGCACGGCTGCCGACTAGACTGCAACAAAGCCCCGCCTTCTCCCTGTCCGTGATAGGCGGAACACTGACTCACTGCTGGGAGACTGAATCAGCGTTCTGTCACGGATGAGGAGGCGGGGCTTTGTTACACTGCACGGCCGCCGACTGGACTGCATGTCACAGCGCCAGTGTTCAGGAGATCAGGTACATGTGGCTGCAGATGGATACAGTGAGGCATGCAGATGGCACAGTGAGGCATGCAGATGGCACAGTGAGGCATGCAGATGGCACCGTGGGGCATGCAGATGGCACAGTGAGGCTGCAAATGGGCACAGTGAGGATGCAGATGGGCATTGTTAACCCTCTTTTCCACTTACAGTAGCTGCTACATTTCCCACCCTAGGCTTATACTCGAGCCAATACGTTTTCCCAGTTTTTTGTGGTAAAATTAAGTGCCTCGGCTTATATTTGGGTCGGCTTATACTCGAGTATATAGGGTAGTCTGTAGGAAAGTTACACACACTATGGGATATATATCTAAAAATTGATAAATCCTGATGCACTGAGGACCTCTCATTTCTTGGGGCCTGAAAATGTCAGGACAGTTAAAATATCCCCCAAATGACCCCTTTTTGGAAAGTAGACAGTCCAACGTATTTAGTAAGAGGCATGGCGGGCTTTTTGAAGGTATCATTTTTTTGTCACAATATTTGGAAAATGAAGAAATTAAAAAAAAATTCAAAACATTAAAAAAATTACAACTTTTTTTATATACTGTGACCAGGGCACTACAGCGTTACACTGTACTACTATGAGGAGGTGATCAGGATTTTTTTTTTTTTTACAGACTCTGATCACTTATAACAGTGAAAATCACTTGTTTGTTTCTTGAGATGTTGGGTGGAGAGCAAAATTGCCTTGGGGGGGAGAAAATTTTTGCCCAGGGTCCAATAAATATTAAAGACAGTCCTGGAGCCAGCGAGGATGGTGGCAGCTGTTGTAGTGTAGGAAGGAATTTCCTGCGGTTGGTTTGCTGTAATTCTTGGCAAAGATGTGGCCATTTTTGTGGTATCGGTTTAGGTCCAGGAATGCTAGGTGTATGTTGTCTTGTACTGAATTGAAAGCTAAGCTCATATTGTTGTTATTGCAGTGGGAGACAAACTTCTCTATGTCATTGGTGTCCCCATCCCATATGATGATTACGTTGTCAATGTAATGAACGTAAAAGATGATATTGGACATGAAGGAATTATTGGCCCATATGTATTGTGACTCCCAGTGACCCATGGTCAGGTTCCAGTAGGAGGGAGCAAAGCTTGTTCCCATGGCTGTGCCATGGTTTTGGAGATAGTAGTGGTCTTTGAACTGGAAGTAGCTGTGCGTTAGACAGAACAGTATTGCATCCAGGATGAACTGTGTTTGGTTTGGGTGAATGGATGTGTCTTCTATCAGAAATCGTTGTCTGCCTGCATACCGACGTCATGAGGGATAGAGGTGTACAATGATTGGACGTCTAGGGAGAGCCAAGAGTAAGTAAGTTCCCATCAATGTGGGCATAGTAACTTGAGCAGGTGTATCCTGTCTTTGATGTAGGATTGTAAGTTTGATACAAGTGGTTGCAGGAAGTAGTCCACGTATTGGGAGAACCCACTTGTGATACTGTTCATGGAGGCTACTATGGGTCTACCTGGGGGGGGGGGGGGGGGTTGGTAGTGCGATTATGTACTTTGGGTAAATGGTAAAAATAAGGTGTGTGGTGGTATTTTTTTTTGACTAGGAATGATGCTTCACTTTTGGTAATAATATGGTCTGTGAGTGCTTGGTTCACTAGAACTGTGGCTTCCATAGTGAAATCCGGTAACAGACCGTTTGTCAGTTTCATATATGTCTGCGAGTCTCCCAGCAGTCTCATGGCCTAGTGAATGCACTCACTTTTGTCTTGGAGCACAATGCTACCACCTTTATCAGCTGGTTTGACGATGATGTTTTCATGTGTTTGGAGAGAGTTTAGAGCTAGCCTTTCAGGGTGTGTGAGGTTGTGTAATCATCACCTGGGATGGGGATACCAATGACATAGGGAAGTTTGTCTCCCACTGCAATAACAATATGAGCTTAGCCTTCACCTCAGTACAAGACAACAGACACCTAGCATTCCTGGACCTAGACCTAGACCTATACCACAAAAATGGCCACATTTATGCCAAGAATTACAGCAAACCAACCGCAGGAAATTCCTTCTTATGCCCTGTACACACGGTCGGATTATCCGACGGAAAAAGTGTGACCGGATTGTGCTGTCGGAAAATCCGATCGTGTGTGGGCTCCATCGGACTTTTTCCGTCGGAATTCCCGATACACAAAGTTTGAGAGCAGGCTGTAAAATTTTCCCACAACAAAATCCGATCGGTTAAATTCCGATCGTGTGTACACAAATCTGACGCACAAAGTGCCACGCATGCTCAGAATAAATCAAGAGACGAAAGCTATTGGCTACTGCCCCGTTTATAGTCCCGACGTACGTGTTTTACGTCACCGCGTTCAGACCGATCAGATTTTCAGACAACTTTGTGCGACCGTGTGTATGCAAGACAAGTTTGAGCCAACATCCGTCAGAAAAAATCCATGGATTTTGTTGTCGGAATGTCCGATCGTGTGTACAGGGCATTACACTACAACAGCAGCCACCATCCTCGCTGGCTCAATAATTTTCTTAAGAGCCAATTTTGCCATCTCAGACACAACTGCACAAAACAATCCGACTACCAGATTCAGAGTGAAAACCTCAAACAAAAATTATTAGAAAAAGGGTACCTACCCCCACTCATCGAAAAAGCATATACCACATATATAAACCCAGACACTCCAGCTGACAGAAATGAAAATGCATCAAAAGTAATCACGACCCGGTTCCACAACAAACAGAAACATAGAACACATAGTAAACAAGCACTGGCCCATACTACTACAATATCCTCCCCTGAAAGATAGCATACAAACAAAACCAAAATTTTCCTACAGAAAAGCCCCAGGATAAAAGGGAAAATAGCAGAGTAAACTCAAAACCACTAAACATATATCCCCATCAATTGAATTCTTTTCCATCATCGGGATGTACCAGTGCCAAAAGCCTCTATGTCTCACATGCAATTTCGTCCACCATGGACAAAAAGAATTCACAATAAAAGGGAAAGTGTACAAAATAAAATAATTCTACACATGCTCCACCGAGATTTCAACGTCTCTGTCAAAGGGAAACATACTGGATATATGGACATACTCTCGCCAGGAGGTATAAACGAGGAAATACAAATAAACACCATACTCTAGAACTGAGATACGATATCCTAATACATTATTAGCATCCACTGCGATCCTTGCATCTGTCACACACACACCTGGACAGATAAGGCATTCAAAATCGAATGTACTCGACTTTTCCCATTCAACATCGAATGTACCAAACATTTTCCATTCAACATTGAATGTACTTCACAATCCCACTCTTCAATTAAGCATCGAATGTACTTGATAGTTTCCATTCAACCCCGAATGTACTTAACATTGGCCATTCAACATTGAATATACTCAACATTTTACATTGAATGTACTTGACTCCCTCTATCACCATACACATTAAGGCCCAACGAAGTAACTTTGGTTATAATCTATCCCTAATATAAATATATATATATATATATATATATATATATATATATATATATATATATATATATAGACAGGTACTCATATGTACCTGACTTTTCCCAATCAACATTGAATGTACCAAACTTTTTCCATTCAACATCAAATTTACTTGACAATTCCACTTTCCATTCAGCATCGAACATACTTTACATTCAACATGGGATGTACTTAACATTTTCCATTTAACATCGAAGGTACTCAACACTTCTTACATCGAATGTACTTGACTTCCTTTATCACCCCACAAAGTAAATTTGGTTGTGATCTATCCCCCATATGTATGTATGAACAGGAACTTATACATACACACCTCCATCTCATTATGCTGTTACATTGTGCTAATCCCGCTCTGACCCCGTCTGTCTCTTCCGGGACCATAAAGACCAGACGCACACTTGTGGATGGTTTTTCTGACGGATTCCGCTCAAGCTTGCCTTGCATACACACGGTCACACAAAAGTTCTCTGAACTTTTGACCGTCAAGAAGGCGGTGACGTACAACACTACGACGAGCCGAGAAAATGAAGTTCAATGCTTCCGAGCATGCGTCAAATTGTTTCCGAGCATGCGTGATTTTTTGCGCGTCCGAAATGCATTTTCGGATAGGAACTTTTTCCGACCGAAAAATAGAAAACTTGCTCTCAATCTTTTGCTGGCTGGAATTCTGCCAGTAAAAGTCCGATGGAGCATACACACGGTCAGAATTTCTGACCAAAAGCTCACATCCGACTTTTGCTGGCAGAATTTCTGATCGTGTGTATGGGGCATAAATCTAATGTGCTCAATATGTCACATGTCCAGCATCCATCAATTTAAACATAACCCTAGCATTTTCAGCATACTGCACTTTAATATTAATATTATATTATTCCATGAACACTGGCTTATATATATTCTTCACCACCTTCTAATGCCCCAGAACTGCACCCAGACTTGCATCACCAATCTCTCTCATTCCCACGGTGTGATTTATATGTATATGCCCTTGACAGACTACACCCTGATTAAGCCTCAGCTACATAACCCTGGCTCCAGATCCATCTAATCAACAGGTCTGCACTCCGCCCTCTTTCCCCCAGCCTATCAACAGATATCAACCCCTCCCGTCTCCTCCCCCTCACCTCTCATAAGCCCGTCGGGCAAACATGGACGTAGGTCTGACGAAGGAGCCGCGTATGCTCCAAAAACACGTTACCGCCCACCGACTTCATCTGATTACATCGGCCGCATGCGTTCCAGCTTGGGTCCTGAACCCGGACAGCCTCATTGCATCTTCACCTCCTCGCCAATTCACATCACCAGGAACTCTGACAGCTGCAGGACGACTCTCTCTCTCTCTCTCTCTCTCTCTCTCTCCCTCAGACAGAGGAGGATTGCAGAGATCCGAATGTAGACAAATCATTATATGCCTATGATCCCTCACTATCTTGTAAGTGTTTTAAATCCCATTGTGCCTGTAATAAATCTTATAACTACTGCACTTTCTTATTCTTTCATGACCCTCCAGAGCTGCTTCTTCTCTACAAAGTGCCATCTTTCCACTGCTACAAAAGACTGGATACCCAGCCTCACCGAAATACCCTCATCTCTCCCTCTTTCCTGGTTAAAATTGTCTGTCTATGCTCACATCCAGGGCCGGGCCAAGGGGTGGGCAGGAGGGATGGCTGCCCTGGACTCAATGGTTTATTGTAGGGATGGGGGCACCATGTGCCAGTTGCTTCTGTTGCAAGGCTGACAGGAGTAGTGACAGCAACATTACTGCCAACCCGAAGTGAAGGGGGGCGCAGTTTGGTACCTTTGGCCTGGGCTCTTGATGAACTTGTCCTGGCACTGCTCATGTCTAGTTTGAATGGAATAGAGGTGACTAAGAAAATGTTTTCTACTGCCTGCAGCAGACTAATGTCTTAGGGCCTGGAGCACTTAAGGATTGATGGCAAGCTATCAAATTTCTAAAAATAAATTTTACATAGTTAGTCTGGTTGAAAAAAGACACCTAGTCGAAGTCCATCTAGTTCAACCAATAAAAGGGAAAAGGTAAATTAAACAATCCTATACACACAATAGTATACCTACAGTTGATTTTATTGCATGTCATTGGAACTGACACGTTATACATGCATAGAAAGGTTACATGAGTCATACGTATATTGGAAGTTAATATATGTACTTTCCCAGCTCTGTGAGCTTCTTATGCAGCTGAGAACAGATATATGATCACTTAGGTATTTATATATTTTTTTATATGTATACATAAATGTTTTGTCTTTTATTTATTTTTTTAAACTGAATAGGTTGTTTTACAAGGTGAAGGTTTGCATATACTTTAAACTCTGACCCTGTAAATGTAAAGTTTAACTGAGCTGAGTACATTAAGTTTTACCAACATACAGCTATATTCATCATACTACAATATCTACAAAAAAATCTTCTCTTACTGCACTTGGCACTGTATCCTCCTTAGAATGGTGCTCTCTACAGTACATCCAGTATGGCACAGAGGAGTAGCTAGCCATACACAGGTAGAATTTGGTTTGAATGTTTGTATGAAAAGTCATTAGTCAGAACATGCAATAGTACTATCAGAGACTCGACTAATTTTATTACAAAACCCTAAAAAATGACGTTCGATTGCCATGCCAATGGTTTGAATTTTAACCACTTCCCGGCCGCAGTACGTCACACAGTGGTGTAAATTCTAAACAAATATATACCGCGCTGTGTCAAAGAACAAAAAAAAAAAAAGAATAAAGCAGCCAGCACAGCAGTGGATAAAGTTGCAAAAATGACAAATTGGGTGAAATGTGCAGCGCTTATGTGATCATATAAACCATAACAAACAATATGAGTACAAAAAACGTGAATAATAAATGATGTGCTCAAAAATACTCCAAGCAGTCCTCTATTATGACATGTGATGTCTATAAACAGAGGAACTTGGACGTGTGATGTCCAAAAAAAAAAAGTCAGTGACAAGCTTCAGTCATGTGTGATGATAATCCTCAACCACATGTGGATATAATATAGTGACAGTCTTTAACTTCAAATATGTATGATGTAATAACAGTTAATAGTAGGTCCACCACCAAAGACAGCAGAAGCTGCTTACCAGAGGGATTGAACTCAAATAGGTGTACACCTAGTGAGTCAATCAAGCTTTGTGGTATAATATACCAAGGGGATCAGATGCTCTATCCAGATATGACCTCCAGATGGACCTCTGAACAAGTGTAAGGTATGGATGGACTCAGTAGATATAGGCAGTCAGCCCCATCATTAAAAGAAAGAGGAAGGCATATAGTGTAACTCCGTATGGAAATTTTAATACATAAAAAGCAAAGGAAATACACTCATGTGTTTAGCAGTAAAATCAAGCGCTTGTATAAAAGAAGACAGTGGTCTCAGCATATCCTCTGACGCGTTTCGACTTAGAAGTCTTCATCTAGGACCCCCAGATCTGACACCCCAGATGATGACTTCTAAGTTGAAACGCGTCTGAAGGATATGCTGAGTAACTTTCTAGCAAAAAACTGATGATTTTTACGTAGGAGCGAAGTGCCAGAATTGGCCCAGATGGGAAGTGGTTAAAATTTGATTTGATTTCTGACCCTCCCACATGCCGTATAGATTATATGGTCAAATACCTGCGCTTCTGCTAAAATAATTTACTCCATATTTCCCAGCTGCTGGTTTATTATCCCAGGATAATAACATATGTTAATATAAATCAATCAATATAAAGCTGATCAATACATATCCCAATTCATACTTATATATAATAACATATATAAAAAATAGCACCATCAATTTACGCAGCACTTTTACATGTATATTGTACATTCATATCAGTCCCTGCCCTCAAGGAGCTTACAATCTAAGGTCCCTAACTCACATTCATACATACACACACTAGGGCCAATTTAGACAGGATCCAATTAACCTAGCAGCATGTCTTTTGCCACGTACACACGATTGGAAATGCCGCCAGCAAAAGACCGATGTGAGCTTTTGGTCGGAAAATGCGACCATGTGTATGCTCCATCGGACTTTTGCTGGCGGAATTTCAGCCAGCAAAAGATTGAGAGCATGTTCTCTATTTTTCGGTCAGGAAAAATTCCTATCCGAAAATGTGATCGTCTGTATGCAATTCGGACGCCCAAAAAATCACGCATGCTCGGAAACAATTTGATGCATGCTCGGGAGCATTGAACTTCATTTTCTCGGCTCGTCGTAGTGTTGTACGTCACCACGTTTTTGACGGTGGAAACTTCAGAGAACTTTTGTGTGACCGTGTGTATGCAAGGCAAGCTTGAGCAGAATTCTTTCTGACGGAATTTCTGATCGTGTGTATGGGGCATTGGGAGGAAACTCACGCAGGAGCAGGGAGAACACGCAAACTCCAGGCATGTAGTTCCATGGTTGGAATTTATAGAACATATATGTGTTGTATTTACATAGCTTTGTTAGGACCTGGGGGTGGGAACAGGAAGTTATGAAGTGAAACTAGAAGAAATAAGTTTTACATGTGTCTCTATGCTGGCTAGAATAAACAAGCTCCTAACAAGATTCATCTGACTATTCATCAACAAGCTGTGATTAGTCACAGCTGATCATGTGGTAAGGAGCCTCCATCAGAGGCTCCTAACTACGATCAGAGAGGCAGTATGTCAGAGTGACACACAGCACCACTGATCGCCGCGCTGCACACATGTTTTTCTGCTGGACATCATATGGCACCCAGTCAGGATAACCTAACCACCGCCCGGCCGTCATTCTGCTATAGGCTGGGCAGGAAGTGGTTAAAGTGGATATTCTCCACACATGGAATTCCCTATCAATTGATGACTGACAATGCAACATCATTTTCAAGTAGAGAATTCAAGAACTTTGTCTTCAATAGGATTTTTAGCACGTCACTAGCAGTCCCAATTACCCCAGATCCAATGGTCTTGCAGAGCGTAGTGTAAGGTTAGCCAAGCATCTCCTAGAGCAGTGGTTCTCAAGCTCTCTAGTGCCGTGACCCCTTGATAAAATTTCCCAAGTTGTGGAGACCCCTAATCGTAAAATTATTTTCATAGCGTGGGATATCAGCACCCAAGGCAAAACAAGTAATTTGTGCCCCTAACCCACAGACATTTAGAGCTCCCTGAGTCCCTTCCACTTGTACAGTATTAAAACCCCGTATGGTACATTTTAGGATGCACCACTCTCTCTCTTTGTTCTCCTTTCTTTCCCTTTTATCCCTCTCTATCCTAATTTCTTGTTTTTTTCCCCCATCCCTCTTTCTAGCCGTCTTTCTTGTTCTTTCTCTTATTCTTTCTCTCCCTTTTTCTTTGTTCTTCCCCCTCTTTTCCTCTTCGTTCCATGTATTCTCTATTTTTATTCCTTCTCTTACTCCTTGGTGTGGGGGGGTGGGGGAATGGGATGAGTGGCAGTGCTGGCGGGGAGTTCTGATCAGCCAACTTGGGTGTTCTTGATCAAGGCTGATCTGAGAACTGTAGTGGGGACTTTTAATGGCAACTTTAATCACAGGTAGTGTCACTCACTGTGTCTCCAGCTTCACTGTGTCTCTGACTTTGTGGTGTCTCGTAGCAGTGACACCTATGCCAAAATCAGGAGATAGAGTCCCTTTCAGCCCCTCCCACTTGTTATTCCTCACCAGTCAGCTGACCTCTAGGCTCCAGGGACAGCCCTGCTGGGTGGCCGCGAAAAGGCTGGGAGAGTGGTGCAGGCTATAGGAACATCCAAGGATTTGATGACCCCTGGCAAATCATCATTTGACCCCCAGGTTGAGAACCACTGTCCTAGAGAGATGTGCACGTGATGGTTCTGACGTTTATGTAGCCCTACTCAACCTCCGCAACACACCTAGGGATGGCATCCCTTCTCCGGCACAACGTTTACTATCACGATGAACCAGGACTCTGATTCCCATGGTCCCATCCCAGCTCCTGCCAAGAGTTTGGACTGATGTTCAGGCTGCTTTATTTACACTTAGGCAATAAGGAAAGATAAGCCATGACAAATCAGCCAGACGTCTTTCCCCTCTGGAGCCTGGGCAGGTGGTAAGGATGGAGACAACCCGTGGGTTTGACAAACTGGCCACGGTTCATGGAAAGGCCTGCCAGCCAAACAGCTATGCTGTCCATTCTGATGGTAGGACCTATGTAAGGAACCGCCATCACCTCCTACAGGTACCTAAATCATACTGTACTGCCCATGTGCCTATGATCACTTCAGGATCCCAAGCACAGCCATCTGCTGCTGTGCCAATTGACACTTCCACCAACGGATATACCATACAACCACAACAAAATTATGACGGCAACAGGCAAGAGGTTTCAGACTCGCAAGTCCTACAAGTTGTTACTCAATCTGGAAGAGTGTGTAAAGACAATCTGAAGTTCCAAGACTTTATCACACCCTGACATTTACTCTGCATCTTTCGTTTTATATTGTAGTTTTTTATTGTTCCTTGTTATGCTGCACTCCTTGTTGGTTCTATTACACTTCATTTATATATGCATATCCTTTCTTTAAAAGGGGAAAGATGTAGAATATGTATGTGTTGTATTTACATATACAGACAGATGTGTAAATAATAACTATAAATAGAAACCAGTATCACATTAAAGCGGCGCTTTCCTTAGTCAAATATAATGACTGGTAAGTGAAAAATGTCTCTGCTATCAGTACAAAATGAAGAACTTGAGCAAAGCCAGGTGTAATGGAAATCAACATAGGGTCTCCAACTGGATACATAGAGTGTGTGTAGCGGATTGGATGAGTGCACCAATTCTCCATACGTTATGTCACCTTGTGCTGCACTCACCCCCACAAGGGGTTCCAACTTACCAGAACCTGGGGGTTAATAGGCCTTAGAAAGCTTCCTCAATCCGGTCGCTCCTGGGGTCCTCCTAAATGGATGTGGCGCCGTGTATTGTGCGGATAATCAGAGCCGTCGCAGCTGTCATGTTATAGTTATTATTTACACATCTGTCTGTATATATTTGATTTTTGTTAAGTGGCTGCTGAGAGACATCTCAATCTCTGACAACTGATATTTAATAGATTTCAATCTCTGTTTTGTGACACACACCTAATACTAAACAGCGCTGAGATAGGAGAATTGTAGCCGGGCGAGCTTCCCCTTTTATTGTTTTTTTGTTGTATTTACATATTTACATAGCTGTGCTAGGACCTGGGGGTGGGGACAGGAAGTACAAAGTTATGAAGTAAAAGGAGAAGAAATAGATTTTACATGTGGCTCTCTGCATGCTAGAATAAACAAGCTCTTAAAAATTCCTCTGACTATTCATCATTGCTTCTACAAAATCTACAGGATTCAAACCAACGCCTCTAGTGCTGCTAATGCCGCGTACACATGGTCGGACTTTCCGGCATACTTGGTCCGCCCGTGTGTAGGCTCCGGCGGACTTCTCCGGCTGAATTTTTCCCAAAAGCCCGCCGGACCTAGATTTAAAACAAGTTTTAAATCTTTCCGTCGGACTCAGTTTCTGGCGGAAAGTCCGCTCGTCTGTGTGCTGGTCCAACGGAAAGCCCGCTCGTGTGTATGCTGGTCCAACGGACCAGATACGACACGAGGGCAGGGTATTGCATTTCGCGCTCGCTGCAATAGGAAAAACAAATTTTCCTATTGCGGCGAGCGCGGTGCATACCAGGCCCTTAGGTCTGGTATGGATTATAAAGGGAAACCCCCTACACCGAAAAAATGGCGTGGGGTCCCCCCTAAAATCCATACCAGACCCCGATCCGAGCACGCAGCCCGGCCGGTCAGGAAAGGGGGTGGGGACGAGCGAGCGCCCCCCCCTCCTGAACCGTGCCAGGCCACATGCCCTCAACATGGGGGGTGGGTGCTTGGGAGAGGGGGCGCCCTGTGGGCCCCCCCACCCCAAAGCACCTTGTCCCCATGTTGATGAGGACAAGGGCCTCTTCCCGACAACCCTGACCGTTGGTTGTCGGCGTCTGCGGGCGGGGGGCTTATCGGAATCCGGGAGCCCCCTATAAGAGGGCCCCCAGATCCCGACTGTGACGTTTTAGGGGGCGTGGTCACTGGGTGATGTTGACCACGCCCCCTAAAACAGTCCCAGCATGCCCAGGGACTGTGACATCAAAAGGGGGCGGGGTCTCCGCCTATATAAGTCACAACGGAGCCCTGAGAGAGCAGTCCAGCCGGAGAGAGCGTTGTGTCAACATCTGGAGAAGAATAGAAAAGAAGCCCAGAAGTCCAGACCTCCGCTGGCAAGAGAGCTACCTGAAGACAGCGGAGGAGCCGGCCGAAGAACTGGAACACCGGGAGAAGAGAGCGGAGAAGAACCAACCGGACGCCGAGTGAAGATGAACCGGAGGGACCCCCGAAGCCGGAAGAAGACCCCCCGGAGCTGTTTAATAAATTATTTAAAAAACCTGTGTAGTGTGTTTTATTATTGACACTTTTTCCCTAGGTGAATGGGTAGGGGTACCATGTACCCCATACTCATTCACATAGGGTGGGGGGCCGGGATCTGGGGGCCCTCTTATAGGGGGCTCCCAGATTCCGATAAGCCCCCCGCCCGCAGACTCCGACAACCAATGGCCAGGGTTGTCGGGAAGAGGCCCTTGTCCTCATCAACATGGGGACAAGGTGCTTTGGGGTGGGGGGGCCCGCAGGGCGCCCCCTCCCCCAAAGCACCCACCTCCCATGTTGAGGGCATGTGGCCTGGCACGGTTCAGGAGGGGGGGGGGGTGCTCGCTCGTCCCCACCCCCTTTCCTGACCGGCCGGGCTGCGTGCTTTGGATTTTTGGGGGGACCCCACGCCGTTTTTTCGGCGTAGGGGGTTTCCCTTTATAATCCATACCAGACCTAAGGGCCTGGTATGCACCGCGACGGGGCTCGCAAGGTGTCAATCTCGTCGATAAAAGCGGCAAGATTGACTTTCCTTTTCTAGTCCCGTCGCACCTGAGTCACGTTCAAAGTGAACGGACTTGTCCGTGTGTGGGCAAGTCCGTTCATTCTGAAAGTCCGCCGTAACTCCGGCGAAAGTCTGTCAGAAAGACGGGCTGACTTAGCCCGCCGGAAAGTCCGGTCGTGTGTGGGCAAGTCCGTCTGTTTTAAAGTCCGGCGCACCTGGCGGACAAAGTCCATCAGAAAGTGTGCTGGACCAAGTAGGCCAGAAAGTCCGACCCTGTGTACGCGGCATAAGTGCTAACTCACTTAAGCCATTGTGTTGCATATAACCAAATTATTAAATATATGTGATTATTACATTATTACTTGTGCCAAAAAGGTGATAAATCAACAGTGCAATAATCCACACAGTTCATATACATACAAATACAAATATTTTAACCCAGTCCTTCATCAAAAACAGTCCATCTTCCAATTCCAAATCCACAGTAATATGTGTGCGATCCCCTTCTCAGCACAGTCCACCTGGGTGCCAAGTAGTAACACAGCTCAGTCGCCAGAATTATATGATCTATATCTCTATGGAAAGTCATAAAAAGTTTATTAACCACTTCAATAGCAGGCACTTAGACACCTTCCTGCCCAAGCCAATTTTCAGCTTTCAGCGCTGTCGTAATTTGAATGACAATTGCGCGGTCATACAACACTGTACCCAAACACATATTTTATCATTTTGTTCCCACAAACAGAGCTTTCTTTTGGTGGTATTTGATCACCTCTGCGGTTTTTATTAAAAAAAGACCGAAAATTTTGAAAAAAACCAAGTTTTTCTTTGTTTCTGTTAAAATTTTTTGTAAATAAGTACGTTTTCTTCTTCATTGATGGGCACTGATATGGCTGCACTGACGGGCACTGATAAGGCGGCACTGATGGGCACCGATGAGGTGGCACCAATGAGGTGGCACTGATGAGCTGGCACTGACATGCACTGATAGGCGGCACTGATAGGTGGCACTGATAGGTGGCACTGGTATGCAGCACTGATGGGCACTCATAGGTGGCACTGATGGGCACTCGTAGGTGGCACTGATGGGTACTTATGGGTGGCACTGATAGGTGGCACGGATGGGCACTGATAGGTGGGCACGGATGGGCACTGAAGGACACTGATGGGTGGCACTGATGACACTGGTGGCACTGATGACACTGATGGGTGGCATTGCTGGGCATCACTGATGTCACATGTTATATAATGTTTTCAGTCAGTGCCCATTTGTGGGCACTGATTGGCACACATTGGCCATAATTTGCACATGTGGATGGCCATGGGGTACATACCTGGCCATCCACATGTTGCCCCCTTCCCTGGTGGTCCTGGAGGCTTCCCTAGTGGTCTAGAGTGGGCATCCGAGGGGGGGCTGCGCAGACCCCCCCTGTCAGGAGAGCCGCCGATCGGCTCTCCTCTACTCGCGTCTGTCAGACGCGAGTGAGGAAAAGCCGATCAACGGCTTTTCCTGTTGACATCGTGATCAGCCGTGATTGGACACGGCTGATCACGTGGTAAAGAGCCTCCACCGGAGGCTCTTTACCAAGATCGGTGTAGCGGTGTGTCAGATTGCCGCGATGCACGCCCCCACGGGCGAGTGGTGGCTGTTATCCTGAAGGACGTCATATGACGCCCAGTCAGGATAACTGAACCACCGCCCGGCCGTCATTTTGCTATAGGCCGGGCGGGAAGTTGTGTTGCTTTTTTCTTTACTTCTTTCTCCTCCAGCATCCTCATAGTGTAGTATAAATAAAACAAGCACTTTAATAAAATCCAAAGTAATAAACTCACATTTAATTTACTTGTCAAAATCACCTAAAACGTATAGGCCTCCTGCACAAGAGAGTAAACAAAAAAAATATTTTTTTTTACAGATCTGGATATAGATGCATTGCTGTCTATGGAACCATACACAGCAGAATAAAGTACATAAAGATTGCTTAGGCTATAAGAAGATTGCCAAGACCCTGAAACTGAGCTGCAGCACAGTGGCCAAGACCATACAGCGGTTTAACAGGACAGGTTCCACTCAGAACAAGCCTTCGCCATGGTCAACCAAAGAAGTTGAGTACATGTGCTCAGCGTCATATCCAGAGGTTGTCTTTGGGAAATAGACGTATGAGTGCTGCCAGCATTGCTGCAGAGGTTGAAGGGGTGGGGGGCCAGCCTGTCAGTGCTCAGAGTATACACCACACACTGCATCAAATTGGTCTGCATGGCTGTCATCCCAGAAGGTAGCCTCTTCTAAAGATGATGCACAAGAAAGCCGCAAACAGTTTGCTGAAGACAAGCAGACTAAGCACATGGATCACTGGAACCATGTCCTGAAGTCTGATGAAACCAAGATAAACTTATTTGATTCAGATGGTGTCAAGCGTGTGTGGCGGCAACCAGGTGAGGATTACAAAGACAAGTGTGTCTTGCCTGCAGTCAAGCATGGTGGTGGGAGTGTCATGGTCTGGGACTGCATGAGTGCGGCCAGCACTGGGGAGCTACAGTTCATTGAGGGAACCATGAATGCCAACATGTATTGTGACATAATGAAGAAGAGCATGATCTCCTTCCTTCGGAGACTGGGCAGTATTCCAACATGATAACAACCCCAAACACACCTCCAAGATGACCACTGCCTTGCAGAAGAAGCTGAGGGTAAAGGTAAAGGTAAAGGTGGACTGGTCAAGCATGTCTCCAGACCTAAACCCTATTGAGCATCTGTGGGGCATCCTCAAATGGAAGGTGGTGGAGGGTAGGTCTCTAACATCCACCAGCTCCGTGATGTCATCATGGAGGAGTGGAAGAGGACTCCAGTGGCAACCTGTAAAGCGCTGGTGAACTCCATGCCCAAGATAGGGTTGCCACCTGTCCAGGATTCACCCGGACAGTTTGGATTTGGAATCATGCGTCCGGATTTCAGACTGCCTGAAACCCGGACACATTATTCAGACTGGACTATGGCCTCCCAGCAGGTTTTCTGGCTGCAGTTGGCTAAGTTGAGAGTGTCTGTTACACTCTTTTTTTACACTGACCAAAGCCAGCACTAACAATTCTCCCACCCCCCACACCGATGGGAGAGGAGTGAAGGCTCAATCTGCACCGCTTTCTCCCACCTCTACCCCTCTGTGTCTGCCTACACTCGAATCCCTGGCACTGTGCCTCAGAAAAGGATAGTGGGGGCCAGAAATTGTAAGTCTAGCAGCCTCAGATACATCCGAACCATCCATCCCTGTCTGTGATTGAAGTCTCCCCCCTTCTCTCTCCTGCCTCTGAGTGAGTACACTAAGATAAATTAGGGTTCTCAGAGCACCCCTTACATCAGAGTTCCCCTTTACACCAGAGGCCACAGTGTTCCCGCTTATAGCAGAGTCCTCTCCGTACATCAGAGTGCTGAGTGTTCCCCCTTAAATCAGGGTTTTCAGAGCATTCCTTAAAGTCCCCAGAGATCTTCCTTACATCAGAGTCTGCAGAGTCCCCCCTTACAGTGAAAGGGAACTCTGCGAGTTCAGATGTAAAAGGGGAACTTTGTGTACTCAGATGTAAAAGGGGAACTTTGTGGACATAAAGGGGGACTTTTGTTATTAACGTCATATAATTAGAAATGTTATTTAATAGCAAAATATATGTATAGTTTATACTATTAAAAAAAAAAATTGCTGTGCACCGCTAAAGTGTTCAGGCTTGGTTTGAAGGAAAGGTGGCAACCCTAGCCCAAGAGGGTTAAGGCAGTGCTGGAAAAAAATGGTGGCCACACAAAATATTGATACTGATACTTTGGGCCCAGTTTGGACATTTTCACTTAGGGGTGTACTCACTTTTGTTGCCAGCTGTTTAGACATTAATGACTGTGTGTTGATTAATTTTGATGGGACAGCAAATTTACACTGTTATACAAGCTGTACACTCACTACTGTACATTGTAGCAAAGTGTAATTTCTTCAGTGTTGTCACATGAAAAGATATAATGAAATATTTACAAAAATGTGAGGGGTGTACTCACTTTTGTGAGATACTGTATTTACACACTGACATAGATATATACAGTTGCAATAAAAAGTATGTGAACCCTTTTGGAATGATATGAATTTCTGCACAAATTGGTCATAAATGTGATCTGATCTTCATCTAAGTCACAACAATAGACAATCACAGTCTGCTTAAGCTAATAACACACAAAGAATTAAATGTTACCATGTTTTTATTGAACACACCATGTAAACATTCACAGTCCAGGTGGAAAAAGCAATAACTTCAACCAAACGTTTCCTGTAGTTGCAGATCAGACGTGCACAATGGTCAGGAGTAATTCTTGACCATTCCTCTTTACAGAACTGTTTCAGTTCAGCAATATTCTTGGGATGTCTGATGTGAATTGCTTTCTTGAGGTCATGCCACAGCATCTCAATCAGGTTGAGGTCAGAAGTCTGACTGGGCCACTCCAGAGGGCGTATTTTCTTCTGTTTAAGCCATTCTGTTGTTGATTTTTTTCTATGCTTTGGGTCGTTGTCCTGTTACAACACCTATCTTCTGTTGAGCTTCAGCTGGTGGACAGATGGCCTTAAGTTCTCCTGCAAAATGTCTTGATAAACTTGGGAATTCATTTTTCCTTCGATGATAGCAATCCGTCCAGGCCCTGACGCAGCAAAGCAGCCCCAAACCATGATGCCCCCACCACCATACTTCACAGTTGGGATGAGGTTTTGATGTTGGTGTGCTGTGCCTCCTTTTCTTCACACATAGTGTTGTGTGTTTCTTCCAAACAACTCAACTTTATTTTCCTCTGACCACAGAATATTTTGCCAGTACTGCTGTGAAACATCCAGGTGCTCTTGTGTTTTTTTTGGACAGCAGTGGCTTCCTCTGTGGTATCCTCCCATGAAATCTATTCTTGTTTAGTGTTTTGCGTATCGTAGGGATGTTAGCATATGCCAGAGACTTTTGTAAGTCTTTAGCTGACACTCTAGGATTCTAATTCACCTCATTGAGCAGTCTGCTCTGTGCTCTTGCAGTCATCTTTACAGGATGCCCACTCCTAGGGAGAGTAGCAGCAATGCTGAACTTTCTCCATATTTAAAGACAATTTGTCTTACCGTGGACTGATGAACAGCAAGGCTTTTGGAGATACTTTTATAACCCTTTCCAGCTTTATGCAAGTCAACAATTCTGAGATTGGTAGGTCTTCTGAGAGCTCTTTTGTGCAAGGCATCATTCACCTTAGGCAATGCTTCTTGTGAAAAGTAAACCCAGAGCAGGTGTGTGTTTTTTATAGGGCAGGGCAGCTGTAATCAACACCTCCAATCTCATCTCATTGATTGGACTCCAGTTGGCTGACACCTCACTCCAATTAGTTCTTGGAGATCTCATTAGTCTAGGGGTTCACATACTTTTTCCACCTGCACTGTGAATGTTTACATGGTGTGTTCAATAAAAACATGGTAACATTTAATTCTTTGTGTGTTATTAGGTTAAGCAGACTGTGATTGTCTATTGTTGTGACTTAGATGAAGATCAAATCACATTTTATGACCAATTTGTGCAGAAATCCATATCATTCCAAAAGGGTTCACATACTTTTTATTGCAACTGCACTGCTCAGCATAAATGAGTACACCCCGACAGATTTGTCAGAAAACATTTACTTTCCTTTCAGAATCAACATTTTTGATGGGACACTATACTACGAAACACACCCACAAATGCAGGCTATTGACTGCAATCAAGATTTGTTAATTTGCACACACAAAAAGTATTTTTCCTAACAAATTCATTCAAGAAGGAGCAAAGCTAAAATTTAGACAACAAAATCCTTATTAACAAGAATTCAACTACATGTGAGTCTAATTATTCATTAAACAGGTGTCCAGCAGACAGTTGATTATAAAAGGGCATTACTTAACCGCTTCCTGACCAGCCGCCGCAGTTTTACTGCGGCAGAATGGCACGGGTGGGCAAAGCGACATTACCCAATTCACCATATGCCCTTGTTCTCTGCCTCAATGACTAGGACACGATACGAACAGATCCTCCGGTTCATGCATTTCATTTTGAGAGACCCTAATCTGGAACGTTTACCGTTTACAGTTTACAATTTATATAAAAGTGCAAAAAAATCGAAAAAAAACACACAAAAAAATAAAAAAGCCAAAGATAGTTGTGGTTTTATTTTTCTTCTCTCTCTATTGTTCTCTCTCTTATGTTTGCTCTCTATTGTCCACTCTATTATTCTATATCTATTGTTCTCTCTCTATTGTTACTGTATTTTAGAACTGTAATGTTTTATTTTTACTATGTTTGATTGTATTTGCTTTGCAGGCATACTGTAATACTGTTATATTGTAACGTTTCTTTTTTTTTTCTTGTTAACCATCATTTGCTTAGCAGGTACGCCATTCAGCTGCAGCTCGGGTTTATTTATTCTGACAGCAACAGCGTTTGCTCCCACGATACGTAAAGCCGTGACTCCAGCGCTGTAGGAGGTGATTTCACCACCACAGCTAAAAAAAGAGCATATATGCCGAAGCATAGGGGCATGGGGGGAGGAGAATTTTGCTCCTAACATTAGGGATTGCCCCCACACTTCGGTATATATGTTTTAGGCACAGATTGCATTAAAAAATGTTTTATTTTTACTATGTTTTATTGTATTTGCTTTGCAGGTATGGTATGTCTTACTGTTATACTGTAATGTTACTTTGTTTTATTGTTAACCATCATTTGCTTAGCAGGTACGCCGTTCAGCTGCAGCACTGATTTATTTATCTTGACAGCATCAGCGTTTGCTCTCACGATACGTAAATCAGCAACTCCAGAGCTGTAAGAGGTGATTTCACCACCACAGTTAAAAACAAAAATGGTGCATGTATGCAGAGGGCAGAGGAGAGATCTAGGGTCTAATAGACCTCAATTTTTTCAAAAAAAGAGTACCTGTCACTACCTATTGATATCATAGGGGATATTTACATTCCCTGAGATAACAATAAAAATGATTAAAAAAAAAAATGAAAGGAACAGTTTAAAAATAAAATAAAAAAAGCAAAATAAATGATAAAAAAAAAGCTAAAAAAAAAAAAAAAGCACACCTGTCCCCCCGTGCTCACAAGCAAAGGCGAACACAAGCGTCGGTCTGGTTTCATATGTAAACAGCAATTGCACCATGCATGCGAAGGTCAGATTGAGGGCAATAATTTTAGCAGTAGACCTCCTCTGTAAATCTAAAGTGGTAACCTGTAAAGGATTTTAAAGGCTTTTAAAAATGTATGTAGTTTGTCACTGCTGCACGTTTGTGCGCAATTTTAAAGCGTGTCGTGTTTGGGATCCATATACTCGGCATAAGATCATCTTTTACTTCATCAAACATTTGGGCAATATAGTGTGTTTTAGTGCATTCAAGTGAAAAAAAGGTAACCCCAAAAAAATGCATTTGAAAAATCGCTGCGCAAATACTGCGTGAAATGTGTGAAAAAAAAATTGCAAAACCCACTATTTTAATCTGTAGGGCGTTTGCTTTAAAAATATAATTTTATAAAAGTAATTTTCTAGCAAAAAAAAAAAATATTTTCAGTAAACAAAAAGTGTCAGAAATGGCTTTGTTTTCAAGTGGTTAGAAGAGTGGGTGATGTGTGACATAAGCTTCTAATGTTGTGCATAAAATGCCAGGACAGTTCAAACCCCCCCCCCTCCCCAAATGACCCTATTTTGGAAAGTAGACACCCCAAGCTATTTTCTGAAAGGCATGCAGAATCTATGGAATATTTTATATTTTGCCACAAGTTTCAGGAAAATGACAAACACAAAGTTGTCACTAAATGATATATTGCTCAAACATGCTCTCATTTGTTTTTGAAAATGAAGAAATAAAAGAAAAAACATTTTTTCTTCTTTTTTTCAATTTTCAAAACTTTGTGACAAAAAGTGAGATCTGCAAAATATTAAACATGCCTCTCAGAAAATAGCTTGGGGTGTCTACTTTCCAAAATAGGGTCATTTGGGTGGGGGGGTGTGCCATCTGGGCATTTCATGGCCTCCAAAACTGTAATAGGCAGCGAGGAGGGAAATCAAGAATTTACACCCTTAGAAAGCCTGAAGGCGGTGATTGGTTTTCAGGGTCCTGCACACGGTTAGACTGCAAAAAAGTCCCACACATGTGGTATCCCCATACTCAGGAGAAGCAGCAGAATGTATTTTGGGGTGTAATTCCACATATAACCATGCCATGTTCGAACAATATATCATTTAGTGACAACTTTGTGTAAAAAAAAAAAAAAATTAATTTTCCCGAAACTTATGGCAAAATATAAAATATTCCATGGACACAACATGCCTCTCAGCAAATAGCTTGAAGTGTCAACTTTCAAAAATGGGGTAATTTGTCAGGGGTTTTGTGCTATATTGACATTTCATGGCCTCCAAAACTGTTATAGGTAGTAAGGAAGTGAAATCACCATTTTACGCCCTTAGAAAGCCTGAAGACGGTGTTTGGTTTTTGGGGTCCTGTACACAGCTAGGCTCCCAAAAAGTCTCATACATGTGGTATCCCCGTACTCAGGAGAAGCAGCAGAATGTATTTTGGGGTGTAATTTAACATATGCCCATGGCATATTTGAGCAATATATAATTTAGTGACAACTTTGTGCAAAAAAACCCCAAAAAACAAAAGTTTGAAATTTTCCCAAAACTTGTGGCAAAATATAAAATATTCCATGGACTCAACATGCCTCTCAGCAAATAGCTTGGGGTGTCTACTTTCCAAAATGGGGTCATTTGGGGGGGGGGGGGTTGTGCCATCTTGGCATATTATGCCCTTCGAAACTGTGATAGGTAGTAAGGAGTGAAATCAAAAATGTACACCCTTAGAAATCCTGAAGGCGGTGATTGGTTTTTGGGGTCCTGTACGCGGCTAGGCTCCCAAAAAGTCCCACACATGTGGTATCCCCGTACTCAGGAGAAGCAGCAGAATGCATTTTGGGGTGTAATTCCACATATAACCATGACAGGTGTGAGCAATATATCATTTAGTGACAACTTTGTGTATTTTTTCTTATTTTTTTTGTCATTTTTCAATCACTTGTGACAAAAAAATAAAATATTCAATTGGCTCAACATGCCTCTCAGCAATTTCCTTGGGGTGTCTACTTTCCAAAATGGGGTCATTTGGGGGGAGGGAGGGGGGGTTGTACTGCCCTGCCATTTTAGCACCTCAACAAATGAGATAGGCAGTCATAAACTAAAAGCTGCATAAATTCCAGAAAATGTACCCTAGTTTGTAGAATCTATAACTTTTGTGCAAACCAATAAATATACGCTTATTGACTTTTTTTTTACCAAAGACATGTGGCTGAATACATTTTGGCCTAAATGTATGACTAAAATTGAGTTTATTGGATTTTTTTTATAACAAAAATTAGAAAATATATATTTTTTTCAAAATCTTCGCTCTTTTTCCATTTATATTGAAAAAAAAATAAAAATTGCAGAGGCAATCAAATACCATCAAAAGAAAGCTCTATGTGTGTTAAAAAGGACGAAAATTGTTTTTGGGTACAGCTTTGCACGACCACGCAATTACCAGTTAAAGCAGTGCAGTGCCAAATTGTAAAAAGTTCTTTGGTTATTGAGCAGCCAATTCTTCTGGCTGAAGTGGTTGAAATGCTGAAGTGGTTAAAGCCGAGTTCCACCGAAAAATGGAACTTCCCCTTTAAGTGCTGGGGACCCCCTGGGGACCCCCTGACATGCCACATTTGGCATGTAATTTTTTTGTGGGGAGGAGCGGGTACCCTGTTTTTAGAGGCACCCAGCTCCCACTTCCTCCCCTGGCACCGGAAGGAAGATCTCCTCTCCCCCCTCCCTCCCTTCAATCTTCTGGAACACGTCACAGATCCCAGAAGATTGCCTGGCGATTCACAGCGAGCCTTGCGCATACGCAGTGCACGCCTGGCTGTGAAGCCACAGCCGGGCGCCCACAGTTACAGTGCCGGTGCTGCAGAGAGGGGGGCTTCATACGCCTGCTTTGCTGGACTTAGGACAGGTGAGTGTCTGATTATTAAAAGTCAGCAGCTACACTTTTTGTAACTGCTGACTTTTAAATGGGTGGAACTCCGCTTCAAAGAAAACTTCTTCCCATTTCATGCTGTCAGCAATGGCACCACATGGAAGAGAAATGTCACAAGGCCTGAGAAAGAAAATTTCTTTACACAAGACAGGTGAAGGCTACAAATTCAGCAAAGCTTTACTTACTTAGTCAGAATACTGTAGCAAAAGTGATACAAAAATGGAACTGCAACCATCTCACAGACGTCCAGGCCGACCATGGGAGTTAACACCTCGACAGGCATGTCTTCTGATGAGAAGGGTTGAAGAAAATCGCCATGCAAATTCACTGGAGCTAGCTAAAGAAGTAGAAAGCCAAACTGGGGTGATTGCTTCCTGTGACACAATATGGCGCACACTGCAGAGGAATGGCATGCATGGGCATCATCCAGGAAGGAAGCTTCTCCTAAAGCCCATGCAAAAAAAACCCAGGCTAGAATTTGCCAAGGCCCATGCTGAAAAAGAAGACGACTACTGGGACTCTGTACTCTGGAGTGATGAGACCAAAATAAAACTGAACTGATGGCTTCAAAACTGTATGGTGTCGCAAAGGTCAGGAGTACAAAGAAAAAAGCATGATAAAACATGGTGGTGACAGTGCGCTTCTGTGGGGCTGCATGAGTGCTGCTGGTGTTGGGGGGCTGCATTTCATTGATGGTATCATGAATTCACAGATGTAATGCTCTATATTGAAAGAGAAGATGCTTACCGTCACTCCGTGCCCTTGGTCGTCGTGCACTTTTCCAACATGACAATGATCCAAAACACCCATCTAAGGCCACAGTTGCATTTCTGAAGAAGAACAGGGTGAAAGTGAGTCAGTGGCCAAGTATGTCTCCTGATCTGAGCTCAATCAAACACCTAAGGGTAATTCTGCATAGACAAGTTGAGCATCATTCTCCATCCAGCATCCAGGCTCTAAAAGAGGTTGTTCTTAAAGAATAGAAAAAGCTAGATGTTGCAATATGTCGCCAACTTGTTCATTCCATGCCTAGAAGACCTGCTGCTGTCCTTACAAATCATGGAGGTCACACAAAATACTAGATTTAGTAGTTTTTGCTGTTGGGTGTATTCATTTTTGCATCAATTAAAATAAAACTGAAGATTTTGTAATCTAGGTTATATTATTAACCCCTTACTATCATGCAATGAGCTAAACAAATTGAGATGATGATTAAAATCTTACTTTTCAAAAGGGGTGTACTCATTTATGCTGAGCACTGTATAAGTATATATATATCTTGCAATACTGGTAATGAAGATTAATTTTACACTTGTACACACTTACACGCCTTTAAGCTCTTTTATATGAGTTTACGCAAGATCTTTACAGAACATTTTACTCAGGATCTTTTTGTCAACAAGATCCTCAATATAAACATCAGTAATTTCTTTCGTCCATGTGTAACTGGCCATATACTTGCCACTGCTAGGCTCTGATCAGGTAGGCGGCGCCTGACATCACACACAGCCCCATCCTCAACTCATTTTGTCCAAAGGACTTATTTTCAGGAGGTTTTGAGTGTATTACTTTGCAGGGATCGGTGGTTTACCAAGCCTTTTATGACCTTCGTTATAGATAAGTGGTCCTATAATTCTGGAAAGTGAGCTGTGTTACTAACACCAGTTGGCATCCAAGGTGGACTGTGCTGAGAAGGGGATTGCACATATCACTATGAATTTGGTTTGGCATTTTGAAAGATGGGCTACTGACAGAATGACAGATGACAGACGTGATTATAATATTTGTATTTTTATGAACTGCATGGACTATTGCACTATTAATTTATTACCTTCTTGGCACAAGTAATAATGATTCGATCACATATATTGAATAATTTGGTTATATAATGGTTATATGTATGTTTTTAAGTATTTGTACTGTACGTGAATTGGGATATATATTGAGTGTGACACGGGGGAAGAGAGTGCTGGTTTATTTTACCATACATACCATATATAAAACACATTTTTGTGCCAGACAATGAAAGCTTTACTTTTGGATAATTTGTCCAGAATAGAAACCACATTCACAATTAAGAGTTTTTTTTTTCAGATTAGAGGCAATAAATATTTTTCATCTTTCGTCTTCGATTTATCTCATCACCATGGATTATTGTAATCATCAAATTGTCCCCATTAATAGTTTGAAAATCTAATGAATATTTTGAAAATGACCGTTTCGGAGCAAAATTCTAAGGCTACGTATGGCCAGCTTAAGTCTTTCATCAGTGCTTATTTCCTGAATAATCACTCTCCTATACAACTAGTGATCATTATGTTCAAATATATTTGAAATGTTACATTAACACTTGAGAATGTATCAGCAAGTCCTTCATCGTGGAGTAAAACTGCCTATTGAGATGGAGTGAGACATGACATTGGCAGCAGTGGCAGCTGGTGCTCAAAATTTTTTGGGGGGGCGCAAACAAACTGAAAAATACTGAAAAAAAAACATCAATTGCAGCCTCACTGTGCCATCAAACGCAGCCACTGTGCCCATCAAATGCTGCCACTGTGCCCATCAAACACTGCCACTGTGCCCACCAGACCCTGCCACTGTGCCTTATATATCCATGCATGGCTTGTAATGGGTCTAATGTTCTCCACTGCTACCCAGTACTCAGTTACAATGAACAGGCTAAAGTTGATCTAAATAAGTACATTGAATTACCCAGCAGCCATATGGCATTCAACTTCTGTGATTGCAAAATATTCTTATAAATCTTGGGACTGATAGAAAGTATGAGCTAGCTTGATTTTTTATGTTCCAAAAATAAAATATCCTGTGAAGATGGAGCTTTTCTGGATCAGAATTTTGTGATGGTGGAAAATGGAAATCTCTATAAGGAGAGGACTCAGAGGAGAGACTTACCAATGCGGCCGGCCGATTCTGGGAAAAAAATGCTCCGCTCGGGCCATGAGTTCCACTGACATCACTTCCGGTTTATCACTGACAAAGCTTTCATACCCCTTGAAATTTTCCACATTTTGTCATGTTACAACCAAAATTTTAAATGTAATTTATTGAAGACTCTAACAGGCTTTCTTCTAAGATTGCCCTGTATTTGGCTTCATCCATCTTCCCATCAACTCTGACCAGCTTCCCTGTCACTGCTGAAGAAAAGCATCCCCACAACATGAAGCTGCCACCACCATGTTTCACGTTGGGTATGGTGTATTCAGGGTGTTGTGCAGTGTTAGTTTTCTGCCACACATAGCGTTTTGCTTTTAGGCCAAAAAGTTCACTTTTGGTCTCATCTGACCAGAGCACCTTCTTCCACATGTTTGCTGTGTCCCCCACATGGCTTCTCGCAAACTGCAAACAGGACTTCTTATTGCTTTATTTCAACAATAGCTTTCTTCTTGCCACTCTTCCATAAAGGCCAAATTTCTGGAGTGCACGACTAATAGTTGTCCTGTGGACAGATTCTCCCACCTGAGCTGTGGATCTCTGCAGCTCCTCCAGAGTTACCATGGGCCTCTGGGCTGCTTCTCTAATGAATGCTCTCCTTTCCTAGACTGTCAGTTTAGGTGGACGGCCATGTCTTGGTAGGTTTGCAGTTGTGCCATACTCTTTCTATTTTCGGATGATGGATTGAACAGTGCTCTGTGAGATTTTCAAAGCTTGAAATATTTTTTTATAACCTGACCCTGCTTTAAACTTCTCCACAACTTTATCCCTGAAATGTCTGGTGAGTCCCTTGGCCTTCATGATGCTGTTTGTTCATGAAGGTTCTCTAACAAACCTCTGAGGACTTCACAGAACAAAAAAAGGAAAAAAGGGGTTTGGGACTTTGTATGAGGCATGCAGCTGGGAAGGTAACACAACATAATACTGGTGAGAATATCTAGTGAATGCACCATGTATGCGACCACATCGTATTGCATAGTAACAAGTTGTAAACAGTAAAGTGTAGTAAATCAGGGAAACTTTATTTCATAGTAAGACACATAGTAATAAAACATCATAAAACAGCATGATGGCATAGCAGCATATTGTAGTCATAATAGTACCATAATAAAAAATCATCAGACTGTTTATTGCATGTGACTGCATCATAGTATTAGTAATGTCTGGTGAATAGACCACATTTATGACCAAATAGCCTGCATGTTACCAAATGTATACAGAATAATATAGTAGGGCATATGAATACACGTTCCATAAAACTGATCCACAATAACAGTGTGGCCTAGCAGCATAGCAACATGATGTGAATCGCAATGGTGAGATAAAAAACAAACTCAAACTTATAGTATTCTTCACAGTAACATAATGGCAGTTGGTGGGGTCCAAACGGCATAATATGATAGAAGTATAAAAAGGTTATTAGTGAATAGCAACTAAAAGTTCGACGCGTTTCATGATTCTTTCCAATCTTCAGGAGCAGATGCAATGTAGCTATCTATAAAAAAATGTATAAGGAGATTTTCAGGGGCTAACCACAGGACAGGCAAGAAAAGATTATAATTAGATCTTAAAGTAGCAATGGTAACTTAGGACCATAATAGATTACTTACAAGGAACCTGTGTAGATGGGTGGAGGGCACCGAGGGTGTGAACCTGCCAGGGATATGAGTCAACAATCCCGGGAGCTGAGGCGGTACCTAGAGGGGCAGCTGATGGAAATCCCAAAGGGGACCTGGTGTTTGTGAGGAGCTTAAGACGTGGTAACCACATATTCATAACCTATAAAAAATAAGAGTACTAAAAGTGGCTATAAAATAATACGTGGATGAAATAGAATAGTTGTCATTATAAATGAATGTGTGTGGATACCAAAATGAACCAAAAGGTATAGCAGTAATAATGTTTAGAAATTTAGGAGAAAAAGAGGGAGTGAATTTGTACAAGTAAATGATAACGTAATGACCAATCAGGGGGAATGTAGTAGAGAAAGGTAAAGCTCCAGTGTAAATGCCTGTACCGAAGAGGGGGGTGTAACAGCAATAGTGAGGGCAAAAAGTAGCCATGATATTACCTGTGATTCCCAAGAACCCAAATGCCACCTGAATGGCCACCGGTAGGAAGTATTTACGGGGAGTGTGTATCCAACTAGGGGGAGTATAAATACTATAATGCCACCAATAGGTGACCGCCAACGCTACGTGGGCGGCTAAACAGAGGAGGAGACCAGCTGCCAGAGCGGAAACAAGCCGTCCCGCAGTTGGCGCTTCCTATAGACGCTTAGATGTACGACGCACAGTGTCAATGTGATGCCGTTGAGGGCGACGTCACACGTAAGACACCGGGAACGTGGCGTCGATGCATGATGGGATGTCCGCCCCAGCCCCCGCGTCACAAGGACGAAGGGGGGAAGGGGAGGGCTCCCAGTGCGCATCGCAGCTCCCGGGATTGCGAACCCCGGCAAGGGAAAACATCCCAGAGGTCGACCACGCCCCCTCCACAGGGTAATGTCCGCAAAGGTGTAAAAACGAATCAGGGTTATAGATAATGGTAATGGCCATAAATAGATGCCTGTCCCTGGAAGGAGCTCCAAAAAGAGGGAAAACTATAATAAAAATGTTTTAAATCATACAGATACTAATGATGGAAGATGCCAAAAAGATAAAAATTGTAATGAAAAACATATGATCCTATCCACAGTATAATTAAAAACCTTGGTAAAAAAAAAAGTACGTGCCTAAATAGCGCTTACACTGGATACCACCATTGTATGTAATATATATAGGGTAGCATGCATGTCTCCATCTCCGGTAATTTGAAAATGAGAAAACTAACTAAATGGGACTTTATATGAGGACATTTATAGAAATGTACCTCCATCCCCAAAATGTATCCAAAAAAAGGAAAAAAGGGGTTTGGGACTTTGTATGAGGCATGCAGCTGGGAAGTTAACACAACATAATACTGGTGAGAATATATGACGTTTTATTACTATGTATCTTACTATGAAATAAAGTTTCCCCGATTTACTACAACTTGTTACTATGCAATACGATGTGGTCGCATACATGGTGCATTCACTAGATATTCTCACCAGTATTATGTTGTGTTACCTTCCCAGCTGCATGCCTCATACAAAGTCCCAAACCCCTTTTTTCCTTTTTTTGGATACATTTTGGGGATGGAGGTACATTTCTATAAATGTCCTCATATAAAGTCCCATTTAGTTAGTTTTCTCTTTTTCGACTTCACAGAACAGCTGTATTTATACTGAGATTAAATTACACACAGGTTTGTAAAAAGGTTTGAAAACCATTTATCATCTACACTTCACAATTATGTGCCACTTTGTGTTGGTCTATCACATAAAATCCCAATAAAATACATTTATGTTTTTGGTTGTAACATGATAAAATGTAGAAAATTTCAATGGGGTATGAATACTTTTTCAAGGCACTGTATATGGAGGTGGGTTATTATTATTGTTATACAGGATATATAATTTGTATATATATTATACAGATTATATTACGCCAACAGTTCACACAGCACTTTACAATATAAAAGGGTGACAATACAGTTATAATACAATAAAATACAAGAGGATTAAGAGGGCCCTGCTCAGAAGAGCTTACAATCTAATAGGGTGGGGCAGGTGGTACAAAAGGTTGTAATTATGTGGAATGAACTGATGGAAGAGTTAAAATATTAGTTGGAGATGTGATAGGCTTTCCTGAAGAGATGGGTTTTCAGGGATCGCCTGAAGGTAGCAAGAGTAGGGGATAGCCGAACAGGTGGAGGTAGCGAGTTCCAGAGGATGGGAGAGGCTCTGGAGAAATCCTGGAGACGAGCATGGGAGGAGGAGACGAGAGAGCTTGAGAGTAGGAGGTCTTGAGAAGAGGGAAGGGGAAGATTTGGGTGATATTTGGAGACAAGATTGGTGATGTAACTTGGGACAGAGTTGTGAATGGTTTTGGGTTACACCAGTGATCTAGGATATTTTAATGTTGACCATGGCTTTTAATATGTCTTATACTTATACTATGTGAGTACTTCTGGCCCCTGTGGTGAGCACTTCTTCCATACAGCTTCACTGTACTCCTGCTGGCCCTGGAAGTAATAGGTTCACCAATGCCATTACCAGAGAGCCACCAGCCATAAAGGGAATCACTCCTGATAAGAAGCTATGACCTGTTCCTTTAGGAAATATAATAATGCCTATGTGCTGCCTATAACTTAAGCAGCCACATGGTTTACATGGGGGAGAAGTGTACTATTTGACCAGAACTTATCCGGATATATACACTCGCCGGCCACTTTATTAGGTACACCTTTGCTAGTACCAGCTTGGATCCCCTTTTGCCTTCAGAACTGTTTTAATTCTTCATGGCAAAGATTCAAAGAGGTGTTGGAAACGTTCTTTAGAGATTTTGGTTCATATTGACATGATAGCATCACGCAGTTGCTGCAGATTTGTCGGCTGCACATCCATGATGCAAATCTCCTGTTTGACTGTGGAGGCCATTGAAGTACAGTGACCTCATTGTCATGGTAAAGAAACCAATGGTGAGATGATTTGAGCTTTGTCCCATGGTGTATTATCCTGCTGGAAGGAGCCATCAGAAGATGGGTACACTATAGTCATAAAGGGATGGACATGGTCAGCAACAGTACTCAGGTAGGTTGTGGCATTTAAACGATGCTCAATCGAAACTAAAGGGCCCAAGGTGTGCCAAGAAAATATCCCCCACACCATTACACCACCACCTGAACCGTTGATACGAGGCCGGATGGATCCATGCTTTCATGTTGTATATGCCAAATTGTGACACTACTATCTGACTGTCGCAGCTGAAATTGAGACTCACCAGACCAGGCAACATTTTTCCAATCTTCTATTGTCCAATTTTGGCAAGTCTGTGCAAATTTTAGCCTGTTTCCTGACAGGAGTGGCACCCAGTGGGGTCTTCTGCTGCTGTAGCCCATCTGTTTCAAGGTTCGATGTGTTGTGTGCATTCAGAGATGGTATTCTGCATAGCTTGGTTGTATTGAGTTACTGTTGCCCATCATCTCCAACCAGTCTGCCCATTCTCTTCTGACCTCTGACATCAACAAGGCATTTTTCTCCACACAGCTGCCACTCACTGGATATTTTCTCTTTTTCAGACCATTCCTTGTAAACCCTAGAAATGGTTGTGCATGAAGATCAGAGTAGATCAGCAGTTTTTGAAAAAACTCAGACCAGCCCATCTGACACCAAAAACCATGCCACGCAAAGTCACTCAAATCCCCTTTCTTCTCAATTCTGATGCTCGGTTTGAACTTCAGTAAATGGTCTTCGCCACGTCTAGATACCTAAATGCATTGAGTTGCTGTCATGTGATCGGCTGATTAGCGATCTGTGTTACCAAGCAATTGAACAGGTATACCTAATAAAGTGGCCGGTGAGTGTACGTTTAAGGCTGGTTTCACATATATGCGAATTGAATGCAGTTTTACCGCATCAAATTCGCATAACATTTGAATGGGAAAAGATTTCAATGAAGCCGGTTCACACATGTCCGGGGCAGCTGGGGTGTGAAAAAGGGTTCTCTGTGTTTTTGGGTCCGGTTCAGGTGCGAATTCAGGTAAAAATTTGCACCTGATTTGCACCTGAACCGGTGAACAGAAATGTGCCGGACTGCAAACCGCAGCCGGACATGTGTGAACCCAGCCTTAAGGATACACGGACATATTGTACACTTCATTTTATCACCTTTATTTCTTTTACATATATGGAACATATTTGTGATATATGGATGAATTGAACTGCATGTTTGCTGGTATATGCTATTTAAAGGGACACTTGTTATTGTTACACTTTTTTATTTGGTTTATTTATATTTAACTCAGTTTTTGAACACTGCATTATTTTTACTTTCACTGAATTGAACTACATAGTTTCTATTTGTTGTTTCATGTTATTTAAAGAGACATTTTGATTTTACTTGATAATGTGCAAGGTTGACCCTAGATGATGCCTGAACAAAGATGGTTAAGGTGTCCTTCTCAAGAGAAAAGTATATGAATGCTCTGCCTTTTATTACTTTAGGTTAAAGTGATTGTAAAGGTTTGTTGTTTTTTTTAAAATAACAAACATGTTGTACTTAACTGCTCTGTGCTAGGTTTTTGCACAGAGCAACACCGACCCTCCTCTTCTAGGGTGCCTCACTGGCTTCTCCCCTTCATCGTGTGCCCCCCACGGAAAGTCGCTTTCCATTGGGGCACCTGTGCAGATGAGTTCCCGAGTTTGGCTGCTGCGTCCATTGACAGGGACAGCGGGACTCGGCCCCACCACCCACCCCCGTGTCACAGGATTTGATGAACAGCAGTGGGAGCCAATGGCTCCTGCTGCTATCAACCTGTCCTATGATGAGAGAGACAGCGGCTGGGCTCATGCTCGTCTCTCGATCGGATCAGGTTCAGGTAAGTAAATACCTTTTTTCACCTTAATGCAAAAAACTTTGAGACTTTACAATCACTTTAAACCTGAATGGAAAATTGTTCACCTTTAAATGACTACGGCAGCTTTTCTTGATCCACTGGGCTGTTCTAATTATGCTTTGCTACTATCTGGGGACAAAAAAAGATGAGAAATCCTACATTCTACAGTTGTCACCAGAACTGGAAGCAAGGGGATATCTTCCAATGGGGACAACTGTCTGAGACCACACTTACTCTTTAACTCATGCACTGGAACATGCTAAAACGCGAGTGTCATTAAAGTCTGTGCTATAGATAGAGCCTGTTGAGATCTGTGCGCTGCACATTTTTGAAAGTGGCTCTCATATGTTGTTTGCCTATTTTCATGCGTTTGAGGCCCATCAAAGTCAATGGTAACGCATGAAGACACATGTATGATGTGTTTTGCATGCATATTTAGCAATTGGTTACACAGCTTCATGGGATTAACTGACCTGCAAGGAAAAATAATGATACATGGAAACACAAATAAAAAGGTGAACCTATAGTTTCTTCACTGCACCTGCTCAGTAGTATACTGTATACACTGTGTAGACTGCTATGTGTCGCTATCCTACTGCTTCTGTATGTAGACATTTGTGGCTATAAGCAGAATGCTCTGTGGGGAAGGAGCATGGAAAGAGTGGGGCCAGACCCACTATGCCAACGCATTTCACCCACCCACTATGCAGTCTTCCTAAGGGTGGACGTAGAAAAACTTTTTTAAGCAGCATTTGGTAAATGGCTACCATACATGGGTTATCTGGAAGAGAAGCAGCCTTCTTCATTAACAACACAATGGGAAAAACACAAAGGTGGAGTTGGTCTTCCTGATGTGAAAGCATACTATAGGGCAACTCACCTCACCAGGGTAGTGGATTGGCATTGTCATGCGGAGGCAAAGCAGTGGGTGGCAATGGAGTTCGAGGACTCCGAAGGCACGGCCAAAAGCTGGCCCTGGACCACCACTCCCATACCGAAGGCCATCGCTGCACACCCTACTCTAGGAAGCACGATTCAGGTGGCGAGAGATGCCTTCAGGCATTCCTTGATATCCCCAATACCCTCACCTATGGTGCCAATTCCGGGCAACCCTGATTTTCCACCCGGTTGCGAAGGTCCTGTATTCCGTCACTTGACGAAGGAGGGCAGTTGGCCACACCTCCACGATTTTCTAGACACGACTGGCCAGCTCACGGCGGACGCCGGGTTGGCAGGTTCTGACCCTCCATTAGACTTTTTGAGCGGCCTCCAACTTCGCAACTTCCTACGCCGTTGTGCACAGACTCCGGGTATATCGCGCCAGCTTACAGAGCTGGAACAAATCTGTCATCGTAAAGAACCAACCCGCCATTGTCTATCAATGATATACTCCTCACTGATATCACCAGCAGAAGGATTCGTACCCCCCTTTCTCTCTAAGTGGGAAGAAGAACTAGGCGTACAATTCACTGAACCACAAAGAGAAAAGATTCTACATTTTGCCCAGAAATCATCCCTGGCCACCAGGGTTCAAGAAACATGCTACAAGATTGTGACTAGATGGTACAGAGTACCTTCTACTCTGCACCGTTTTTTCCCACAGGTTTCTAGCTCATGTTGGCGATGTGGGGAGGGAGAGGGAACGATGCTCCACATTTTCTGGGACTGTCCCAAAATCAAACCCTACTGGTTGGAGGTGGCACGCACAGTTGAACACCTTACTGGTGTTGCTCTGGAGGGGGACCCTGGGGCCTGCCTGCTGCATCTCTCTAAACGTCTGATCAAGAAATATAAAGCCTCTCTAACCATTCAATTATTGAATGCAGCCAAGGCATGTATACCCTTATGTTGGAGATCGGAGTCCCCACCTACAAAAACGCAGTGGTATGCTAAAGTGAACGAACTTCGCAATATGGAGGATCTAACTGCCACGCTGTACGACAGGGAGGAGGCCTTTCGGGAGACTTGGAGGCCTTGGCAACACTTTACTTACTCTGAATCGTACCTCCAGGAGATGGCCCGGGCTGAATGATTCCGGGGCCTGGGCTGCCTGCCTGGCCAGGGGACGCCACCGTCGCTGTATTCTCTTCCTCTTCTTTCTTTTCCCCTCTTTCCTCCTTTTCTGCCCCCCCCCCCCTCTGTTTCCCCCCCAATCCCCTCCAGTTGTGGGGAAAGTTTAGCCAGATAATGAGAATATCTTGATACACATTACCTATCTATGCTCCCACGACTGGACCCAGCTGGTCGCACGGGGGTAATCCCTTCCGGCCAGCCGGGGAATTTCTTTTTATAAAATTTTTTCTATTTTAATTTTATTATCACTAGTCAGTCTTGGTTGCTATGCAGACTCAAACGGGTTATTAAGATGATACTTGAGAAGTTTTTTTTTTCTGCCTATCTCAGGCTGGGTTTTCGGACTGCCCTACCACAAGGTTGTAACCCTACACACGCTACACTGAACATATAATTAAGGGGCCTGTTTGTTTGCCACTTCTGATTCGATCTATAACCCTCTATGTGACATGCCCATGACTCAACCATCTCTGTATTTGCTGTCGTTTGTTACATTTATATCCTGTTAATTAACATGTGATGTCTTTGAAAGAAATAAAGAATTACAAAAAAAAAAAAAAAAAAAAAAAAAAAACAACACAATGGGAGTGGTAAGAGGGACGAGCATGTCCCAGATAAGATGCATTTGCGGTAAGTCTCCAATATATGAGGGTATCAGTGGAGACCATTTGGGGTATGTTGGAGAAGTCTGAGGGGGGGGGGGGGGGGGGGGGGCGCAGCTGTCCTAACCATTGACAGTTTTCAAGGTCTGATTACGTAAGCGACTACTACTAGGAGGCAATAATCACTGTCTGTTAATGAATGAGCTGAAAACATATAAACTGAGAAGTATTACCGTGGTCAATTTTAGGAGTGATACACAATTTGTTTGCTTAGTGAGGTATGTATGACACATTAACCATTGCATGACTGCAGCATCTGCTTGCTTTGTCTAATCACACCTTCAGCTATTAACCTCTGCCCATTATCGAGCATACGAACTGACATCCTGTGTTTGAACTTTAGGACTTATCAGTGGATGATTCAGATACTGCTAATGTTGTGTATAAAATGTGCTGTGCTAAAAAAATAAATTGGCTAATAAATGTGTCAAATTTTATGTGTCATTAAACAAATGAACTCTTTTAAGGTGCAAACTGATGAAAAATAGAAAGCATGTGTAAATATTGCAGTTGTTGCAAATGTAAAGTCCAATCGATAAAAAACGATCAGTGTACAACGATGAAATTAATATTTACAACTTATAGATAAATGGCAATAAATATAAATAAATAAAGAACATATATTTTCATTCATATTCACTTGTGACCCATGTGAACTTACTCGTGGATGATTGATGTAAAATAGTACAATGGATGTGCACAACCGATCAATAAATATGTTACGAATATGAATTTATATGTTATTTATCTCTTTATAGTAAGTGTGGTTTATTGTAGGTTGTGCATATTGATCACAATGACACTGTTTTGCACTGATTGTTTTCTATCGATTCTACTTTGCATCAACTGAAATATTTACACATTGTCTGCACTTTTGGGCAGCTTGCACCTTAATAGAGTTACGTAGAAAGTGCGATTAGTTGATGGTTTTATTAGGGCCCCTTATACAAACACTAAAGAGGATTGATGCTAATATAGGGTCCTTATAGGAGATATAGGAGGGATTGTGGTCTGGACCAGTGTGGGTGTTCTGACAAGGTTGTCATAAAAAAAACATATAGGGTCCCCCTCAAAAATTTATACCAGAACCTTGCCCATACCTCCCAACTTTCTGAGATGGGAATGAGAGACACCTATTAGAAAGAGTATGTAGGCATAGAAAACACCCCCTGCCACGCCCCCCTTAAAAGAGAATTACAGTGGAACCTTGGTTAACGAGTAACGTGGTTAACGAGCGTTTTAAAAGAAGAGCAACTTTTTTTTTTTAATTCTGACTCGGTTTTGCAAGTGTTGTCCCACAAAACGAGCAGAATTCAAGCCAATGGGGTGTGCAGTACTACATTTGGCCAGAGGTGCGGGGGCGCCAGTGACACTCAGAATGGTTCGGAGCCTTTCAGGGCCGTTCAAAAATACTCGGAATCACTCGGAAACACTCAGTTTCCAAGCCTTTCCAAGGCTTTCCGAGCTCAGCTAAGCTGTCCCAGAGTATTTCCGAGGATCTCCGGAACCCCCCCACCTCTGGCCACATGCGGTATTGCATGCAATAGAAGTCAATGCGGAACAAATTATCTTCATTTCCATTGACTTCTATGGGGAAGCTCGCTTTGATATGCGAGTACTTTGGATTACAAGCATTTTCCTGGAACGGATTTTGCTTGTAATCCAAGGTTCCACTGTATTTAAAAAATGATTGGTTAATCCCATGGGTGCTTTTTTTACAACTGCTATTACTTTATATTGGCTCTTGGAACTTACAAATGCAGCAATTTAGAAATTGGATGAAAGGTTTAGAAACACTTTCTGATAGATAAGTAGTGAATTTTATATACAACTATATACAGTATCTCACAAAAGTGAGTACACCCCCCACATTTTTGTAAATATTTTATTATACCTTTTCATGTGACAACACTGAAGACATGACACTTTCCTACAATGTAAAGTAGTGAGTGTACAGCTTGTATCACAGTATAAATTTGATGTCCCCCCAAAATAGCTCAACACACAGCCATTAATGTCTAAACAGCTGGCAACAAAAGTGAATACACCCCTAAGTGAATATGTCCAAATTGGGCCCAATTAGCCATTTTCCATCGCCGGTGTGATGTGACTCTTTATTGTTACAAGGTCTCGGGTGTGAATGGGGAGCAGGTGTGTTAAATTTGGTGTTATCGCTCTCACTTTCTCATACTGGTCACTGGAAGTTTAACATGGCACCGCATCCTCTCTGAGGATCTGAAAAAAAGAATTGTTGCTCTACATAAAGATGGCCTAGGCTGTAAGAAGATTGCCAAGACCCTGAAACTGAGCTGCAGCATGGTACCAAGACCATATAGCAGTTTAACAGGTCAGGTTCCACTCAGAACAGGCCTCGCCATGGTCGACCAAAGAGGTTGATTGCACGTGGTCAGCCTCATATCCAGAGGTTGTCTATGAGAAACAGACATATGAGTGCTGCCAGCATTGCTGCAGAGGGAAGTCCCAGAAGGAAGCCTCTTCTAAAGATGCACAAGAAAGCCGGCAAACAGTTTGCTGAGGACAAGCAGACTAAGGACATGGATTACAGGAACCATGTCTGGTGGTCTGATGAGACCAAGATAAACTTACTTGGTTCTAATGGTGTCAAGTGTGTGTGGTGGCAACCAGTTGAGGAGTACAAAGACAAGTGGGTCTTGCCTACAGTCAAGCATGGTGGTGGGAGTGTCATGGTCTGGGGCTGCATAAGTGCTGCCGACACTGGGGAGCTACAGTTCATTGAGGGAACCATGAATGCCAACATGTACTGTGATATACTGAAGCAAAGCATGATCCCCCTCCCTTCGGAGACTGGACCGCAGGGCAGTATTTCAACATGTTAAAGACCTCAAAAACACCTCCAAGACGACCACTGCCTTGCTAAAGAAGCTGAGGATAAAGGTGATGGACTGGCCAAACATGTCTTCAGAACTAAACCCTATTGAGCATCTGTGGGGCATCCTCAAACGAAAGGTGGAGCAGCACAAGGCCTCTAATATTCCAGTAGCTCCATGATGTCATCATGGAGGAGTGGAAGAGGACTCCAGTGGCAACCTGTGAAGCTCTGGTGAACTCCATAAGAGGGGGTGAAGAAAGGAAGCGCCACCTGAGTGCAGTATTAGTAGGTACTTTTTTAATGACATATGATAAAAAACACTTACAAGAGAGACATAAATAAAAGGCTCATCTGTAGATGGGTAATCCTGGTGAATTCCTCGGGCTCCAGTCTGGATGGTGTGCCAGCGGTGTAAGGCTGCAGGTGGAAGCTGTTCAGCAGATGGTTTGTCCTGTGGCCATCAGGGAAAAGCTGGGGCCGGCGTGGAGCGCACAGGGGGTGTGCGTGATGTTACGGATCGTCCAGCCGCTTCCGGGTACACTCCAGGGAGAGGGCTTACACCGAGGGAGGATTCAGGCAGTGGGAGAGCACTGAGTAGGCTACGCGCTCGGAGCGGCTGCTCCTTCAATAAGCCTGAGGGGGCAGTGTGTCAGTGCTGTGCTATTTATAGGCCGGCACTGTGGGACAACAAGGCTCAGCGCCGGCTGATAGCACAACACTGTTAGGGAACGGTAAAGTGAGGTGGACTCAAAGGGGGAGGGGGTATGGAGCACACTTTATGAGAGACCGCACTGGAGTAAAAAGGTGAACACAAAGAGAATGACATCTGGGGAGGGGGCACATAGTGGCTGAGGGGATGATAATAAATATATATAAAATATATGATATGCATATAAATAAAATAAAATTATGAAATATAATATGTAGAAAAATATGTAGAAAAACACACAAAAATAATACAAAATGATATATATAAAAATATAAAAAACCAGGGATTGTGTGTGAAAAATTATATAAATGAAACATATACGTGTACATGCATGTATACACACACATATACATGCACGTATACATACATACACCTGTACACAACATACGAAATTTGATAAGAACGACAGGCAATATGTATGTAATCAATACAAAAAATATATATAAAAAAATATAGAAAAATATATAAAAATATATAAAAAAATGTATTAAAATATATAATAATGCAAGATATATATAAAAGGTTACTATATGGAGAGTAAAAAATATGAATATGAAAGTGTGGTAAGCAGAGGGAGGGTAGGGCTGTATTGTTGGGGGGGGGGGGGGTGTATTTATATGCGTATGCCTGTGCACAATGTGGTGTGTGCATATGTAAGAATGTACAAAATTAGAAGATGGAGGATAGACAGGGATGTAGGCTTGTAGGGGGGGGGGGATGAGGGGAGGGGAAAAGAGGGGATAAGGGAAAAAAAAGGGGGGGGAAGAAGAAAGGTGGTATGGGGGGGAGGAAGGAGAGGGGTGAAAAGAAGAGGAAGAAAAAAGAAAGGGAGAAGGAGGGGAAGTGGGGGAAGCTGGATGATGTGGTGAGAGGGCGAGGTGGCTCATAACAGTGTGTGAACCTCGATTTCCTCGTTTAGCCCACCGGGTGTGAGGGTTCCCAAGGAATAGATCCAGTAGGTTTCTTGTTGGCACAGATGTTTGAAGCGTTCGGCTGTAGGGAATGTGGCGGGAATGGACTCAATAACCCACACGTCTAGGCCAGCAGTGTACCGGCCGTGGTGTGCAAGAAAATGTTTGGGGACGCTGTGATGATCACGGCCCTTTTCGATGAAGCGCCGGTGTTCCCCAAATTGTGCTCTGAGTGCCCTTATGGTGCAACCAACATAGAATAGCCCACAGGGGCAGGTCAGGCAGTAAACGACAAAGTCCGTGGAGCAGTTGTAGAATTCTTTGAGGGTGTAACTTTTGCCTTTGACGTTAAAAGTTTTCTGACCATGTTGTACGAATGGACAAGTGAGACAGAGGGGTTTTTTACATTGGTACATCCCTCTGAGGGGTATAAGGACAGGTTGCAGGGGGATGGGTTGGAAGGACTTGATTTTGCTGGGTGCAATTTTGCTCTTAATGTTCCTTGATCTCCTATATGTTACTTTTGGTTTTGTCCCAACTGTGGCTTTCAAGTGAGGGTCTTCCAGGAGAATGGACCAGTGTGATTCTAATATTTTTTCCATTTTCTTATGTTTGTCGTGAAACTGTGTGATGAAGCGGGTTGGTTGTTTGGCAACAGGAGAGGAGTTATGACGACTGATTGGAGGCTTGCGGTAGTTGTTGAAGGCTGCCTCTATGAAAGGAGCAGGGTATCCTTTATCTTGAAATTTTTTAGATAAAAGTTGGCCATGGGCTTCATAGTCTGAGTCTCTGGTGCAGTTCCTCCGAAGATGGCAAAACTGGCTCCGGGGAATATTGTTCACCCATCTGGGATGGTGGCAGCTGGTATAGTGTATGAAGGAATTGCCTGCAGTAGGTTTGATGAAGTTCTTGGCATATATGGTTTCATCGTCATGGCAAAGTTCAAGGTCTAGGAATGCCAGGGTTTCGGGGTCAGCCACGTAGATGAATGATAGGCCCAGGGTGTTGGTGTTGCAATACTAAACGAAGGTGAGTATGCCATCGAGTTTACCATCCCAGATGATTACTATGTCATCGATGTATCGACCATAGTTTATTATATTTGCGGCAAAGGGGTGGTATGCTGCGAGGTACGTGTGTTGGTGAGATTGGCGTAGCTGGGGGCAAAGTTGGCCCCCATGGCTGTACCATAGATCTGAAGGTAGTGTGTACCTTCTGACTCAAAATAGTTGTGTTTGAGGCAGAAGACTAGGGCTTCTAGTATGAAATTGGCATGCCAGGGGTGGTTGGTGAGGGGATCGTTGGCTAAAAAATGCCCGACAGCCCTGACTCCTACATCATGGGGTATCGATGTGTAGAGTAATGACACATCAAGTGAAAGCCACCAGTAGTTCTTATTCCATGTATAGGGTTTGAGCATCTCGAGTAGATGGGGTCCATCACGTATATAGGAAGGGAGGTTCTGTGCGAGGGGTTGGAGGAATTGGTCAATATATATGGAAAAGCCACTGGTGACACTGTCCATGGCAGCTACTATTGGATGGCCTGGGGGACAGGTGAGATCCTTATGAATTTTTGGCAAATGGTAGAAATAAGGAACTTTGTAGAAGTTTTTCTTAAGGAACGAGGCTTCAGGTTTGGAAATAATTTCGTCAGTGAGGGCTTTAAGAAAAACTTCTACAAAGTTCCTTTCCTGTCGGGCATTTTTTGGCCAACGATCCCCTCACCAACCCCCGGCAAGCCAATTTCATACTAGAAGCCCTAGTCTTTTGCCTCAAACACAACTATTTTGAGTCAGAAGGTACACACTACCTTCAGATTTATGGTACAGCCATGGGGGCCAACTTTGCCGCAAATATAATATACTATGGTCGATACATCGATGACATAGTAATCATCTGGGATGGTACACTCGATGGCATACTCAGCTTCGTTCAGTATTGCAACACCAACACCCTGGGCCTATCATTCACCTACGTGGCTGACCCCGAAACCCTGGCATTCCTAGACCTTGAACTTTGCCATGACGATGAAACCAGTTTTGCCGTCTTCGGAGGAACTGCACCAGAGACTCAGACTATGAAGCCCATGGCCAACTTCTATCTAAAAAAATTTAAGATAAAGGATACCCTGCTCCTCTCACAGAGGCAGCCTTTAACAACTACCGCAAGCCTCCAACCAGTCGTCATAACTCCTATCCTGTTGCCAAACAACCAACCCGCTTCATCACACAGTTTCACGACAAACATAAGAAAATGGAAAAAATATTAGAATCACACTGGTCCATTCTCCTGGAAGACCCTCACTTGAAAGCCACAGTTGGGACAAAACCAAAAGTAACCAAAAGGAGATCAAGGAACATTAGGAGCAAAATTGCACCCAGCAAAATCAAGTCCTCCCAACCCATCCCCCTGCAACCTGTCCTTATACCCCTCAGAGGGATGTACCAATGTAAAAAACCCCTCTGTCTTACTTGTCCATTCGTACAGCATGGTCAGAAAACTTTTAACGTCAAAGGCAAAAGTTACACCCTCAAAGAATTCTACAACTGCTCCAAAGACTTTGTCGTGTACTGCCTGACCTGCCCCTGTGGGCTATTCTATGTTGGTCGCACCATAAGGGCACTCAGAGCACGATTTGGGGAACACCAGCGCTCATCGAAAAGGGCCGTGACCATCACAGCGTCCCCAAACATTTTCTTACACACTACGGCTGGTCCACTGCTGGCCTAGGCGTGTGGGTTATTGAGTCCATTCCCACCACATTCCCTACAGCCGAACGCTTTAAACGTCTGTGCCAACAAGAAACTTACTGGATCTATTCCTTGGGAACCCTCACACCCGGTGGGCTAAACGAGGAAATCGAGGTTCACACACTGTTATGAGCCACCTCACCCTCCCACCACATCATCCAGCTTCCCCCACTTCCCCTCCTTCTCCCTTTCTTTCTTTCTCCCCCCCCCATACCACCTTTCTTCTTTTCTTCCCCCCCTTTTTTGCCCTTATCCCCTCTTTTCCCCTCCCCTCCTCCCCCCCTACAAGCCTACGTCCCTGTCTATCCTCCATCTTCTAATTTTGTACATTCTTACATATGCACACACCACATTGTGCGCAGGCATACGCATATAAATACACCCCCCCACCACCAATACAAGCCCTACCCTCCCTCTGCTTACCACACTTTCATATTCATATTTTTTACTCTCCATATAGTAACCTTTTATATATATTTCGCATTATTATATATTTTAATATATTTTTTTATATTTTTTTTTATATTTTTCTATATCTTTTTAAATATTTTTTTATATATATTTTTTGTATTGATTATTTACATACATATTGTCCATAATCCTTATCAAATTTCGTATGTTATGTACAGGTGTATGTATGTGTACGTGCATGTATGTGTGTATATACATGCATGTACACGTATATGTTTCATTTATATAATTTTTCACACATAATCCCTGTTTTTTTATATTTTTATATATATCATTTTTTATTATTTTTGTATATGTTTTTCTACATATTTTTCTACATATTTTATTTATATGCATATATATATTTATTATCATCCCCTCAGCCACTATGTGCCCCCTCCCCAGATGTCATTCTCTTTGTGTTTACCTTTTTACTCTAGTGCGGTCTCTCAAAGTGTGCTCCATACCCCCTTTGAGTCCACCCCAACTTTACCGTTCCCTAACAGTGCCTGAATCCTCCCTCGGTGTAAGCCCTCCCCCTGGAGTGTACCCGGAAGCCACTGGACGATCCGTGACATCACGCACACCCTCTGTGCGCTCCACGCTGGCCCCAGCTTCTCCCTGATGGCCACAGGACGAACCATCTGCTGAACAGCTTCCACTTGCAGCCTTACACCGCTGGCACACCATCCAGACTGGAGCCCGAGGAATTCACCAGGATTACCCATCTACAGATGAGCCTTTTATTTATGTCTCTCTTGTAAGTGTTTTATATCATGTGTCATTAAAAAAGTACCTACTAATACTGCACTCAGGTGGCGCTTCCTTTCTTCACCCTCTCTTGCATACCACAGAGCCAGCTCTCTGAGGACAGCAGCCGCCTCCTAGATCCACTGCTCCACCAACCCACTTTACATGCTCTGAACTGTCAGATCCTTATTAAGCCCTGGACTGCCAACACTTTAGCCATGTAACCCACTTTACATGCTCTGAACTGTCAGACCCTTATTAACCCCTGGGCTGCGAACACTTTAGCCATGGACTATACGCCTGGCTAACCTAATTGATTTTGATTAGTGTATGCTGAATATACACTTATAGTTATTATTACTTTTATCTGGTGAACTACATGCCCAAGAGGGTTAAGGCAGTGCTGAAAAATAATGGTGGCCACACAAAATATTGACACTTTGGGCCCAACTTGAACATTTTCACTTAGGAGTGTACTCACTTTTGTTGCCAGTGTTGTCACATTAAAAGGTATAATAAAATATTTACAAAAATGTGGGGGGTGTACTCACTTTTGTGAGATACTGTAGATCAGAAGAAAATGAGGGACAAATGAGGAGGAAAGAGGGACAGAGGGACTTTGTTGCAAATCGGGGACAGTCCCTCTAAATCAGGGACAGTTGAGAGCTATGCCCTTACCCTCGATAAGGGTATGGTATGGATTTTATGGGGAACCCAGCCAAAATGTTTTAAAAAAACAGCATGGGGTTCCCCCCAAAATACATACAAGACCCGTGCAAAAGCATGCAGCCTGGATGGCCAGGAAAGGGAGAGGGGCAGCTGCCCCCTTAAGCATCTGAACCATAATAGGCCACATGCCCTCAACATTATAAGGGTAAACTGCTAGGGTAGGCAGCAAAGCCAACCCCCACCAAGGCACCTTCTCCCAATGCAGACAAGGACATCATCCCTACATCCCTGATCTGTTGGATTTGGGAGCCTAAAAGTGTGGCTTATCAGGATCTAGAAGCCCCTATTTTTAAAAAAAGGACCCCTATATACTGTATCTGACCATCCTCCCTATGCAAATGAGTAAGGGGTAAATAGAACTCATGACTCAAAAGTTGAATAGTGAAAACACAGACACCATAGAAAATGACATTTATAAAAAATAATTAAACGTCCCCTGATGTAAATCCAACACAAATCACATTGTCCAGTGATGTAGATCCACCAATGCCAGTAACAAAGAACGATACCTTGCTGACTCAGCAACAGAACAACCGGCACCATGGTGATACTCTTCCTCCAGTACTCTCACCGCAATTGACAGTCCATGGAGAGCTGCTGAATGTCAACAAACTGGCCAGGGAGAGATCACTAAGGATGCTCACCAGCTTGTTTACAACGTGAAACAAGCCGGCAGGAATTGGTCATCTAGTGGTGGTAGTGCTACCGCCACTCAATTCATGGTTTCTGGCAGCAGCAGCCAGAGGTTCAGACAGGCATGCAAACTGGCTAATTCTGGACATTTAGTTTGCCCATCCGGCGAACTGAGAATAAGCTTGATTTGGGTTGCTCCTCCCAGCAGGCTTTTTCTTCTCCCAGGGTGCACAGCATTATATTACAGCTTCCTCTGCTCTCCCTGGTGGTAGGCGGGACTTTCCTCCAGCTCCCTCTGTGGCTGAATTTAACCCTAAACATTTTCTGTGCTTTGTCTCTGTCCCATCCTTTCCTCACTAGCAGGCAAGGAGAAGGATAAGAGCTGCCACACAGGCTTGTATCCCCTTAACACTAGTCTGCTCCCAGTTTCCATGTGAGACAGATTCCTAGGAAGGGTGCCAGAACACAGACACCTTCACTACCAAAGGACCTGTCACCTAACTAAGTACCACGCCAAATGACTTATTGCTTTTAGCGTGTTCTTCCCTTCAGTTACCCATGGCAACTACTCCTCTTCCTTGTCTTGCTGAGTTAACCTGTTGTAGTTGTGTCACTCATTCCCTGTAGTGCTATTACAGACCCAGGTTCTTTGGAATATGACAGAATCGACATGCGCCCCTTTGAATAACTTCAGACCAGGCTCAAAATGTGTGGAACAACTTTACTGTTGGAACATAAAGTGGTTGTAAAGGCACAAGGTTTTTTTACCTTCATGCATTCTATGCATGAAGATAAAAAAACCTTCTGTGTGCAGCAGCTCCCCTAGACCCCTAATACTTACTTGAGCCGCCTTTTGGTTCAATGTTGTCCAGGAGAACCTTGCCATTGGTCCCCCCTGCTGTCAATCATAGCAAGAGAGCCAATCAGGAGATGGAGGGGGCTAGGCTGAGCTGTGGCTCTGTGTGTGAATGGACACACAAAGTAGTGGTTCAGCTCGGGTGCTCCCATAGCAAGCTGCTTGCCGTGGGGGCACCTGGCAGGAGGGAGGAGCCATGAGTGCCAGCATGGGACCCCAGAAGAGGAGGATCTGGGCTGTTCTGCACAAAACCACTGCACAGAACAGGTAAGTATAACATGTTATTTATTTATATTTAATTAAAAAAAACAAGACTTTATTTTCACTTTAACATTACAGGCAAAAGTCCTTCCCTTAACCAATCTTTACTTTGGCTGCCCCAGCATACCTGCACAGTTATGCCCTGTACACACAATAGGATTTTCCGACAACAAAATCCATGGTGTTTTTCCGACGGATGTTGGCTCAAACTTGTCTTGCATACATACGACAAATCTTGTCGGAAATTCCGATCATCAAGAACGAGGTGACGTACAACACGTATGACGAGCCGAGAAAAATGAAGTTCAATAGCCAGTGCGGCTCTTCTGCTTGATTCCGAGCATGCGTGGAACTTTGTGCGTCGGAATTGTGTACACACGATTGGAATTTACGAGAACAGATTTTGTTGTCGGAAAGTTTAAGAACCAGCTTTCAAATTTTGTGCGATGGAAATTGATGGAAAATGTCCGATGGAGCCTACACAAGGTCGGAATTTCCGACAACAAGCTCCCATCGAACATTTTCTGTCGGAAAATCCAACCGTGTGTACTGGGAATAAGAGTCCATAAATGGTGAGTCCAGAGTGGCAGTGTCCATAATAACAGTGACCCAATGAGTCATTGTTACGGCTCCAACAACTCCAGTTCCCATTCTCTAGGGATCCGGACCCCTCTTCCTTTTATAACACACAGGATGGAAGGCATCGATACTAATGCCGCGTACACACGAGCGGACTTTACGGCAGACTTTGCCCGGCAGAGTGGATTTCGTCAGACAATTCGATCATGTGTGGGCTCCAGCGGACTTTGTTTTCTCAAAAGTTGGACGGACTTAGATTTGAAACATGTTTTAAATCAATCTGTCGAAATCGAGTCCGGTCGAAAAGTCCGCTCGTCTGTATGCTAGACAAAAAGCCACGCTAGGGCAGCTATTGGCTACTGGCTACTGAACTTCCTTGTTTTAGTCCGGTCGTACGTCATCACGTACGAATTCGACGGACTTTGGTGGATTGTGTGTAGGCAAGTCCGTTCATTCAGAAAGTCCGTCGAAAAGTCCGCCGGGCAAAGTCTGCCGTAAAGTCCGACCGTGTGTACGCAGCAAGACTTGCTAAATCGATTGGCGGATGAGGTCACCCAGCGCGCCACGCCATGCCTCTCCTCCCAGCAAGGGGAGCGTTTTGAAAGAAGAGCCGTGGGCTTTAGCCGTGCCTTGTTTTCCCATTGATGTTTTTCCCAGCCACCCGGCGTCGCTGTGTTTCAGGCTGCTGCGGGAGACCTGAGTAAGCCTCCTCGATTTCTGGAATACTGGACGCGCTTGTACTTAGTCCCCCTCACACTCTCACAGACTGTCATCGGGTACTTGGTAGGTAATAACTAACTGCACTTTGAAGGACATTAACCTCCCACTGGTCCCTTTCTTTCTATATGGCTATATAATAACTGTCATTTACCCAAGGATATGGTATCGATGGAAAATAGGTGCAAAACTGTAAGCTTCATATTTCATCTAGCATTGTGTTTCTCTATCAGCAACATATTTATCTCCAGCAGCAAAAAAAACAATAGTAAATCTACCCAATGGCAATACATTTACCTTTAGCTGCATATATTTCCCCCCCTGCAGTCCCCCCTGCAGTGTCTATACTGTACTTCCAGGAGAATGTGCCCCGTTTTTATTATTGTAGTGTGATTTGTTAAAGTGATATTAAAGCGTATTATTATTTTTTCTTTAAAATAAAAACGATTTCATACTTGCCTGTTGACTGTCTCCTGTAGTATCAATGCATTCCGTGACCTGCATTCTCTAACCCGCTCTTGTACTGTGTCTGCAGTCTCTGACTATCTCTGGTAGTATGTCTGCAGTCTCTGACTATCTCCTTTAGTAGGTATGCAGTCTCTGGTCATCTCTTGTATCATGTCTGCAGTCTCTGGCCCTCTCTTGTATCATGTCTGCAGTCTCTGACCCTCTCTTGTATCATGTCTGCAGTCTCTGACCCTCTCTTGTATCATGTCTGCAGTCTCTGACCCTCTCTTGTATCATGTCTGCAGTCTCTGACCCTCTCTTGTATCATGTCTGCAGTCTCTGACCCTCTCTTGTATCATGTCTGCAGTCTCTGACCCTCTCTTGTATCATGTCTGCAGTCTCTGACCCTCTCTTGTATCATGTCTGCAGTCTCTGACCCTTTCTTGTATCATGTCTGCAGTCTCTGACCATCTCCTGTAGTAGGTCTGCAGTCTCTGGCCATCTCTTGTATAATGTCTGCAGTCTCTGACCCTCTCTTGTATCATGTCTGCAGTCTCTGACCATCTCATGTAGTAGGTCTGCAATCTCTGACCCTCTCTTGCATCATGTCTGCAGTCTCTGACCCTCTCTTGTATCATGGCTGCAGTCTCTGACCCTCTCTTGTATCATGGCTGCAGTCTCTGACCCTCTTTTGTATCATGTCTGCAGTCTCTAACCCTCTCTTGTATTATGTCTGCCATCTCGGACCATCTCCTGTAGTAGGTCTGCATTCCCTGATCCTCTCTTGTAGTATGCCTGCATTCTGTGACCTTCTCTTGTAGTATTGTCTGCAGTCTCTAACCCTCTCCTGTAGTATGTCTGCAGTCTCTAACCATCTCCTTTAGTATTTTGGGGGGAGCCTGTAGCTCCTCTTTAAGTTGTCTGCTGTGTTTAGACTTTGCTAAATGCAGGGAGTGTTGTCTTTTTCTTTTTTAGAATATTTTATTTAGAAAATTAAAAAAAATGGAGTTCTGACTGCTTGAATTTTTTTTTATGAAAACCATGGGCAGTAATCATGATGCATCGCGGAATCAAATCTAATCTTTGACATGATAATCGTAATTGAATCAAATCCTGAGACCAGCGACGATGTGCACCTCTACATGCCAATAGCTGACACAAAGGAGCCAGATCACGCGACTGGACTACAGTGGCCTGAAAATAGGTATGCGGGCGGGGTCATCTGCACCCGTATAAATGGGGGTACCTTTCAAACAAAGCATGCTCCTCAATGCCTGAGACCAGGCGGAGACTGCGGTCATGTAAAAAATCTAACATTATGGCGATCCCTCAACATAGAGGTGAGCCTTCGTTTTGTGCAAAAAGCACAAGATTTCCCCCAAAAAGCATGTCCCATGCCACTACACATCACAACCTGCATGTTTGCATCAGTAGGAACATGCTGAGCCTGCACCCACTCCACCAGTCAGCGTACGTTTGATACCTCACTCCCAGTATCAGAATAGCGCAAACCTGATGCGTGCTCTCTAACTTTCTCCTTTCTGTACCTCGTGACCAGGCCATAGATCTCTGTAATTTACGTTCAGATCAGGTTGCTAATAATTACTGATTGCTAAAGAGGAAGCCAGAATATCAACCCCCTCGCTACCAGGGGACCTGTCACCTAACCCTTTTGTAGCAGTGTTACTTCATACCCAGTAATGCTTTACAGACCCATTTTTTTTTTTAATATGCCAGAACCAACTTGTACCCCTTTGAGTAACTGTTAATGTAACTTTACTGAACATGATGCGGCATACAGTTCAATATGAACCATGACCTGTCCCTAATCCTAACTAGAATAATGTAGTGGCCCAGCCATATCTCGCTGAGGCGAAAGTCCATTATGGCAGCGGTCCCCAACATTTTTGGCACCGGGGAATCGGCTGTGTGGAAGAAAATTATGCCAAAATTATCAAATAGTTCAACTCGCCATAATGCAGAATCAGTGGGAGCTCTGAGCGTGTCACTTGCCACTGTCGCCTGCTTACAGATGCAGCATGTCACTTGCCACATTACCTGCCACCAGATACAGCATGTGACTTGCCACGTCACCTGCCACTAGATGCAGCTTGTCACTTGTCACGTCACCTGCCTTCAGATGCAATTTGCCACTTGCCATGATGCCTGCCACCAGACAAAGCTTGTCACTTGCCACCAGATGCAGATTGTCACTTGCCACCTTGCCTGCCACCAGATGCAGATTGTCACTTGCCATGTCGCCAACCACCAAATGCGGATTGTCACTTTCCACATCGCCGGCCACCAGATGCAGCTTGTCACTTGTCACCAGATGGGGATTGTCACTTGCCATGTTGCCTGCCAACAGATGGATCGTCACTTGCCACCAGATGCAGAATGTCACTATCCTGCCACCAAAAAATGCCAAATGCAGCTTGTCACTTTTTAAATGTTAAGACTATTTGGTGGCAGGAAGCAATGACAGCAGATCTGGCAGTCTCTCCCCAGCTTTTCAGCACATGGCTCCCAGAGTGAGGGCGGCCAGTGATTGATGATGTAATCTCTCTGCTGCCCATGGCTGCATAGTGAGGGCAGAACTGCCCTGATGCAGGGTGGGTGGTGAGAAATGATGTCATCTCTCTGCTCACCCTCCCGCCACACTTGAGGCCCAGCTACAAAGAGGACGCAGATCCCCGCATTATGGCATTGCCCACGGCCTTGATGTCCTACACAATTCCTGGTCCTTTCAGCAGCGCCACAAAGAGACTGCAACACTTAAACCCACTGGTATCCGCATTCCAACTCCCACTCCAGCTCATGGACCTTAGCTGTCCTCCTTTTTATAGCACAGGTTGGCCGGCTAGGACCAAAAGCCTGGGAGCTGAGCTAAAACAATTGACCCTTTCCTCAGCATGGTCTAGCTGCTGGCTAACTAAACCGTACATAATTACTACCTGTTTATAAGTATACTAATCTTTCTTCCACAGGTAGGAATACTACTTTAACACAGCAGCTTTTATTCCCCCATGTATTATAGTTTTATTACCAGTTGACCCTGCAAATAGATCGTTTTTCCCCCCAATTCCTGCAACAGGCCACACTGTCCAGCAAAAGAATAGTTACAGGGTTGGGATAAACTGTATAAGAGTACCGAGGATGCTTACAATAGTCAGCTTTTACTCATATGGTGTAAACCTTTATTTACAAAGGAAAAAAACGTTTTCTATAACGTAAAAAAGGTGGATTTGGGCTTTATCTTGCTTGTCTGTTACTTAAAGTGGTAGTAAATACCACTTGCCCATTTGTACCTACAGGCAAGCTTATAATAAAACCTACCATTTAAATGTGCACCATTTAGGAAATGTTCATTGTAAAATATTGCAGACACATATCTATAGTGTCTTTTCAGACGTTTTGATCAATAGTTCAATAGCCAGGCTGACTTAGAACAAAGTGTGAGTTTATTTAATCACACTTGACATCAACATAAAATGAATACAAAGGAAAAAACAAATTACAGTTTGGTGTAGTAAAACAAAAATACAAGGAATAAAAACTGTAGTTAGAAGATATCAGTTACAGAAAAATATTTCGCTTCTTGCCTGCTCTATTGCCATTAAGTGTCTGTTAGGTTTAGAAAGAGAGAGAGAACTGCTGTTAAAGTGAGGCAATATGTAGGCCTAAAGTAAACAAAATGTCAGTTTCAATGTGTGAATATATTTGATGCCGCATACACACGATCGGAAATGCCGCCAGCAAAACTCCGATGAGAGCTTTTTGCCGGAAAATGCGACCGTGTGTATGCTCCATCGGTCTTTTGCTGGTGGAATTCCAGCCAGCAAAAGATTGGGAGCAGGTTCTCTATTTCGGTCGGGCAAAGTTCCTATCTGAAAATGCGATCGTCTGTATGCAATTCGGACGCGCAAAAAACGACGCATGCTCGGAAACAATTCGACGCATGCTTGGAAGCATTGAACTTCATTTTCTCTCGCTTGTCGTAGTGTTGTAAGTCACCGCCTTCTTGACGGTCGAAAGTTCAGAGAACTTGTGTGACCGTGTGTATGCAAGCCAGGCTTGAGCAGAATTCCATCGGAAAAACCATCCAAGTTTCTTCTGACGGAAATTCCGATCGTGTGTACGCAGCAAAAGTGTGTCCCCTTCAGTGTATGTGAGGAGTGTGTCTTTTAGAGCATGAATATCACTGTTTTTATACAGTACTGTTCTCAAAACTACAAGACTACCCATCATGCAGTTATTTCCTAATACAGTTTGAGCTAAATGTGTAATAACCATATTAGTAATTGTTTCAAATATGTGCATGACTACTAAGCTGACATACTTTAACTACTATGATTGGCACATAATAATATTCTAAAAAAAACATGGTGTGACCTTCTTTTAAGCTAAAGGGTCACTTTCTGTAACAGATACATTCTTTAAACAGTAGAAATCCAGTTCTGTACAAAAACTTACAAATGCATAGACATAATCAACTATAATTGAGAATATACTATAGGACACTATTCCTAACTAGCTAACTAATTAACTAAATGTAGTATAGATAATTCACAAAATTATAAAACTGGGCAGTTATCATAATTATTGTGACAAACTACACAGCCGTAGCTTTCCTGTGAGACACACACAGCACCAAATCACTTAACCCATAAAGCTGCACTTGTGAAATTAATGAAAAATATATTGCGTAAAAAGTATAAATTGAAAAATATATTGAAGAAATCAATCCATCCACTATTGGGTGCGCCTCCCATCACTGAAATTATCGTGAGCCTGAGTGCAATCCTCCACCATATAAAGAGCCTGCTTACCGGAACACATTGACCTTCTTTTACGGAAGGTCAATCTCGCCTGTGACGTATAACCCAAACAGTGCCTTGATCCCTCCAGGACTGACGGGAATCCACCTCTTTGTAAATACTCGTTGTAACAAGCTCCACGTGTAAGAATGATAAAAGCTCGCCATGGCATAAAATCCTTTATATGTTTATTGTATATTTCTAAGAATGCGCTTACATCAAAATCCTAGAAAACTCGCTTGTATAATAAAAAGCTGGCCAGCTTGTACAATCAGCCCGTCCTTCCGGGACTTCCGCACGCGGTGACATCAGCACTTCGCTCCAGCCGATGTGTTTCATCACAAGATGACGTCGTCCTGGGGCACGGGCGGCGTACTGATTCACCGCTTTATATAGAGACAACATTAGACAACCACACCTTGGTCTGTTAAATCTTTTGTCTCAAATATCTCTATGGTTATTTTTTGACTGAGTAGCTACCGACCCGAGACGAGAGTGACTGGACAAAAATGACATTCACACTCCTAACTATTTCAAGATCTGAGCTATTCTGAGCTCTCAATGTCACAACGTAATGGGGACATGTGAAAGTAATGGGGACATGTGAAAGTAGCATGAATACAGACGTCTGTTATAAAGCCAAATTAATAATAATTCTACACTCCTGCAGCACATTATGCTCCTAACTTGCAGAAGGAAGTTTCTTTTTTTTTTTAATGGCCTTTACTACAGTTTTAAAGTCCTTTTTTTTAACTGCCATTTAAGACTCACATGTTTGCAGGATGAGGATGCAGCTGGGCAATTTCACTGCAGAACAAACAGCCTTGTCACCCTGTTATTGAAAGTGGAAAAATAACAGATCTAATTGCAGCATCAACAGGTAATCAATTTTTCTAACTGGGTGACTCTGAAAAAACTGCTTTGATAAGGTTAGTGACAGACTGCATCATATATGTCATTTTTTTAAATTAACCCTTTCATGACTAGTGCCGCGTACACACGGTCGAACTTTTCGACCGGACTTGCGTGACGGACGCCGACGGACCAAATCCGGCGGACAATCCGATCGTGTGTGGGCTTCACCTTTTCCAGTCGCAAATCTGACGGACTTTAGATGTGGAACAGGATTCAAATCTTTACGTCGTAACTCTGCCGGACCCAGAAATCCGCTCGTCTGTATGCTAGTCAGACGGACAAAAACCCACGCTAGGTCAGCTATTGGCTACTGGCTATCAACTTCCTTATTTTAGTCTGGTGTACGTCATCACGTACATGATGGTGTGATCATGTGTAGGCAAGTCCGTTCGTTAGAAAGTCTGTTGAAAGTCCACCGAAAGTCTGTCGAAAGTCTGTCGGACGGGCTGTCGGACTTTTGTAGCTGAAAAGTCCGACCGTGTGTACGCGGCATAAGCCTATTTTTGACATTTGGTGTTGACAAGTTAAAATCTGTATTTTTTGCTAGAAAATTACTTAGAGCCCCCAAACATTATATATATTTTTTAGCAATGAATCTAGAGAATAAAATGGCGATTGTTGCAATATTTTATGTCACACGGTATTTGTGCAGCAGTGTTTTAATTAAACTTTTTGGGAATAGGGACACTTTCATGAATTAAAAAAAAAACGAAACAGTAAAGTTAGCCCAATTTTTTTTGTATAATGTGAAAGATGATGTAAATAGATACAAAACACGTCACGCTTCATAATTGCACGCACTCGTGGAATGGCGGGAAAATGACAGTACCTAAAAATCTCCATAGGTGCCGCTTTAAATTTTTTTTCGATTACCGAGGAGGTGTAGTCCTAGAATTATTGCTCTCGCTCTGACGATCGCGGTGATACCTCATGTGTGATTTGAACACCGTTTACATATGCGGGCGCGACTTCCATATGCTTTTTTTTTGCTGCGCGAGTTCGGGGACAGGGGCACTTTAAAATTTTTTTTATTTATTTATTTTTATATTAATAAATTGTGTTTAAATAAAAAAAAAAAATTTGATCACTTTTATTGCTGTCACAAGGAATGTAAACATCCCTTGTGACAGTAATAGGTGGTGACAGGTACTCTTTATGGAGGGATCAGGGGTCCAAAAGACCCCAAACCCCTCCTTTGCACTTCAAAGTATTCAGATTGCCATTTTCGGCGATTCTGAATACTGTATGTTTTTTTAAAACTGGCGCCATTGGCAGCCGAGTAAACGGGAAGTGACGTCATGATGTCGCTTCTGTGTTTACAATCAGGAGACTGGAATGAAGCCTTTTCCGGCTTCGTTCCAGTCTGTCCCTAGCCGCTGGAGGCATCGGATTGTAGATCGGATCTCCCGGTGGGACGGGAGGCCCGGTTAGAGCGACGGGAGGCGGCGGGAGGGGAGACATCCCCTCCCGCTCCTCCGTGATAACAATCGAGCGGCTTTTAGCCGCATCGGTTGTTATCCCTGTAAAGCCAATCACCGGCTCTAAAAAACAGTACCGGGATGACGCCTGCAGCTGCGGGCATCATCCCGGTATAACCCCCGAAAGCAGAGTACGCACGTCTGCATACGCTCGGCGGCAAGGGGTTAAAAAAGGGTGTATACAATCAGGACTCATATTATACACTCACCGACCACTTTAATAGATATGCCTTGATAGTATCGGGTTGGACCCCCTTTTGCCTTCAGAACAGTCTTAATTCTTGGTGGCATAGATTCAACAAGGTGTTGGGAACATTCCTCAGAGATTTCAGTCCATATTGACATGATAACATCACACAGTTGCTTCAGATTTGTTGGCTGGACATCCATGATGCAAATCTCACATTCCACCACATCCCAAAGGTGCTCTACATAGATGTGTGCAGCCTATTGCATTAGTGTGTGCACCCCAAAGCTCAAATACACATGCCTGGACACTGGACAGTGAATGAACAGGATAGTGCCCTGTGCTAAGCGGCTTCCTGCTCATTCACAAACTGAAGCGTAGTAAACAAAGTTTATTATGTTTCAGTTATGAATGAACTCTGAGTGTGTTCATTTAGAAAAGGAAAGGGCCGGTAAATGACATATTTACTAGCCCCTTCCCCCACTCTGAAACATCCCCCACAGGAGCCGGGGGGGAGAGAAGAGAAGTGAAGCCAGCAGCACTGCGGGGGTGGACGCAACACAAGTGGAAACGTCACGCAATAAGGGGAATCAGCACCGCATACAGTAATTAGGGTGTGCCCAGGCACACCCCCTGCATATACCTATGGTGCACTATTGGATTGGGATCTGGTGACTGTGTTCCATATTGACATGATAACATCACGCAGTTGCTGCAGATTTATCGGCTGCACATCCATAATGCAAATCTCCCGTTCCACCCAAAGGTGCTCTATTGGATTGAGATCTGGTGACTGTGGAGGCCATTGGAACACAGTGACCTCATTGTTATGTTCAAGAAACCAGTGGTGAGATGATTGAGCTTTGTGACGGTGCATTATCCTGCTGGAAGTAGCCAGCAGAAGATGGGTACACTGTAGTCATAAAGAGATGGACATGGTCAGCAACTATACTCAGGTAGGCCGTAGTGTTTAAATGATGCTCAATTGTTACTAAGGGACCCAAAGTATCCCCCACACCAACACCAGCCTGAACCGTTGATACAAGGCAGGATGATCGATGCTTTCATGTTGTTTACACCGAATTCTGACCCTACCATCTGACTGTTGCAGCTGAAATTGAGACTCCTCAGACCAGGCAATGTTTTTCCAATCTTCTATTGTCCAATTTTGGTGAGTCTGTGCGAATTGTAGCCTCAGTTTCCTGTTCTTAACTGACAGGAGTGGTACCCGGTGTGGTCTTCTGCTGCTGTAACCCATCTGCTTCAAGGTTTCGATGTGTTGTGTGCTCAGAGATGGTATTCTGCATATCTTGGTTGTAACGAGTGGTTATTTAAAGCAAAGTCCTACTCGTTTTTTTGTTTATTAAAAGTCAGCAGCTACAAAAAGTGTAGCTGCTCACTTTTAATAAACACACACTCCCCTGTTCCACGGTCCAGCGATGCGGCCACCCGAACCTTCTCTCTGGCGTCGGCATCACTAGTGCGGGCACCCGGCTGTGACAGCTTGTGGCTTCACAGCCAGATGCGCGCGGTGCATGCGCGAGACGCGCTGCACCTTCTTAATGGACGGGCAATCTTCTGGGACCTGTGACGTGTCCCTGAAAAAACAAAAGACACCAGCACTCAGAAAGTTAAAAAAGCAGTCCTGCAATGAATAAAAAATTCAGCTGCTTTTTTGAATAAACGTATTCATTGTTTATATAATTTTTTATTCATGGCAGGACTGCTTTATTAACTCTTTAAACGCCGGTGGGTGTCTTTTGTTTTTACTGTTTGATCCATTCCTATCAGTGATGGGTTTTTTTCCAGCTGCACGGGCTACAGACCCTCATCCATTGATTTTTATTCCCTTACTTTTGACTGTTCCACGGGTCTCCACGATTTAGCGCTGGTATTTTGTTGTTTTTTCAGTGTCCTAGAAGATTGCAGGGAGCATAGGTGTGCACAGCCTATTGCATTAGGGTGTGCACCCCAAAGCGTGTGTGTATATATAAAAAAATGTAAAATGTATTAAAACATGGACGGTGTCAGTAGAGCAGTGGACATGTTAGTAGGGCAGAGATTGGTGTCAGTAGGACAGTGGACAGTGTCAATAGGGCATTGGACAGTGTCCGTAGTTTTATTATTTGTTTTTGAATTATTTTATTACAATTTTATTTTTTTATTATTTTTACAATTTTATTAAGAACCTCATTGAGGGGCTTTGGTGAAATATCAGCAGGGGGAATCTATGCCCCATGGGATGATTAGGGTGTGCCCAGGCACACCTGGCACACCCCCTGCGCACGCCTATGGCAGGAAGGGAGGGGGAGAGGGGAACCTCCGCTCAAGTCACCTAGGCAAAAACTAGGTAACCACCCCAAAGAAATTACATGCCAAATGTAGCATGTCAGGGGGTTAGGAGTCCTGAAAACGGAAGTTCCACTTTTGGGTGGAATTCCACTTAAAGTTGCTTTGTTGCCTTTCTATCATCTGGACCCAGTCTGACCATTCTCCTCTGACATCAACAAGGCATTTTTGTCCACTCAACTGCCGCTTATTGGATATCATCTCTTTTTCATACCATTCTCTGTAAACCCTAGAGATGGTTGAGTGTGAAAATCCCAGTAGATCAGCAGTTTTTTAAATACTCAGACCAGCCCGTCTGGCACCAACAACCATGCCAAATTCAAAGTCACTTAAATCCCCTTTCTTCCCTATTCCGGTGCTCAGTTTGAACTTCAGCAAGTCATCTTCAACATGTCTAGATGCCTAAATGCATTGTGTTGCTGCCATGTGATTGGCTGATTAGCAATTTGTGTTACCAAGCAACTGAACAGGCGTACCTAATAAAGTGGCCGGTGAGTGCAAGTACAAAAGCAATTTCCAAATTAGTAGCCGGCAGGATACACATAAACTACCAGCTGTTATTGCAGAATAAAAGAGTACAATAGTGTCAAACATCCAATATACATTGTATAAGTACCTGTATACAAAAGTTCCAAACAATAAAAAAAGGAGAAAAACAAAAGGAAACAAATGAAAAAAACAGGGAACCACATTAAGCAATCGCGAGTATGGAAAGATCGAATCCGTTATGTAAGTATTAGTGGCTCCTTCATCAGAAGTATAAACTAATCATACAACAAATGGTACTGTTGAAACGTGTCCAATATAAAAAACAATCATTTTCCTAGCATAATAAAGTAGCAACCGAAGCAGTGATATCAACATCATCAAATCAAAAAGGGTCTAGGTCATTTTTAATTTTGCTTAGCGTTCCACTTTAACCACCTCAACACCGGGCACTTTCACCCCCTTCCTACCCAGACCAATTTTCAGCTTTCAGCGCTGTCAAGCTTTGAATGAGAATTATTCAGTCATGCAACACCAAACCCAAATGAGTTGTCATTTTTTTTCATACAAATAGAGCTTTCCTTTGGTGGTATTTAATCACCACTGGGTTTTTTATTTTTTGCCCTACAAATGAAAAAAGACTGAAAATTTTGAAAAAATTTGTTTTTCTTAGTTTTGGTTATAAAATTTTGCAAATCAGTAATTTTTCTTCATAAATTTTCACCAAAATTTGTACTGCTACCCAAATCGGTGTATATTATTTGGTCTATGTAAAGGTTAAAAAAATCTACATCAACGAGCTACCAGTCATTGAAAATAGATCAATCCTGATGTACTGACCGCCTATCTCATTTCTTGAGGCCCTAACATGTCCAGACATTACAAAAATTACAAAATTATTGCTCTCGCTCTGATGTTCATGGCAATACCTCCCATGTGTGGTGCGATTGCTGCGTACAGGACCAACGCGTGTGTTTGCCTTTGCATGCGAGCACGTCAGGGGGGGTGTGCTTTAAATTATTTATTTATTAGTGGGCACTGGTACACTAAAACAGATGTTGATGGTCCACCGGTGGACAATGACAGATGTTGATGTCACATTGGAACACTATTGTAGATTTTTTGCACTAACCACAGTGCCCCATCACATCTGTACTAGTGCACAAAACATCTGTCAGTGTCCCCATGAACATCTGTACCAGTGCACTAAACATTTGTCACAGTGTCCTATCACATCTGTACAAATGTTTAGTGCACTGGTACAGATGTTCATGGGGACACTGACAGATGTTTTGTGCACTAGTACAGATGTGATGGGGCACTGTGACAGACAGGGCTGCTGAAAGAAATCATGGGGCCCCGTACAGGCTACCTGATGGGACCCTCTTCAGCCCCACCCCTGGTCCCTCCTTCAGCCCCACCCCTGGCCCCACCCCTATACAGAGAGGCTAGGGTGTACAGAGAGGCTAGGGTATACTCAAAGGCTAAATTGTGAGCATGGCTAATTTAAAAATACGCACCACACGGTGCTGAAAAACAGACGTGGTTTAAATTACGCTTAATTATTGGGCATGGCTTAAAGGGGTGTGGTTAATTAGAGTCTAAGATGACTGTGTGTAGGATGCAGATGACACTGTGCTGTGTTCAAAACTGCACTGTCCAATTTCTCACATTCAAACAGTGCTACATGAAAAGGGAGATGCTATTTATGTCAGCTAAGCCCACTTTTTAAAAACTTCTAAACTTTTAATGAGAAGTAATATTATGTCTAAGGGCAAGTTCACACCATGCCTGCATCTGAATTATGAAGGATTGTGCTGTGGGTTCCTGTACACTTCAACCTGCATGCAAAACGCACTGCTTTTGCGATCTGCAGCAGCTGTCAATAAAAAGTTAATGACACTTCAAACGCGGGTCGCAAACGTAGTGTTTTTGCCCTGCACCTGCCAGCCCTGGATCACCATGTGATCTGATTGCAGTGCATTTTAAAAAGTAATGAATACACTACTTTTGGTGCATTGCACTTTTAGCCCATTCAAAATGAGTGAGCTTGAAATTGCACTGTACAGAGCCACATGTGAATTGCACAGGAAGGCACAGTGTGCGTTCCTGTGTGGATCAGCTCCAGCCATGGTGCGAACCAGTGATCTAAAAATTTAGACAGAAGTAAAAAGTGGGGTTTGCTGACATTGTTGGCATCTCCTTTTTCATGTAGCACCTCTGTGAGAAATTGGGTGGTGCAGTTTAAACCCCAATTTCTCACAGTCAGGACAGCTGTGCTACATGAAAAAACAGACATTAGACTTTACATTGCACTTAATGTGACTGGGCTAACCTGCAGTCCCCTGAGAATCCAGATCCACTGCCACCATATTGTTAATGCAGCTCATGTGTGCCCACCAGAAGAACCTGGGAACGATCATCCTCAAAGCCGGCCACACCCCCTCCCGCCCACTCAAACTACAGGATCTCACAGTCAGGATCCGCCTCTGAGATGTTTAGCCCAAGTGAGTGCCAGAGGCGGATTCAGAGTCTAATCTCGGGAGGGGCACTGCCAAAACTTTTGCGGGTAATTTGTCAGGGCATTGGCTGGTGTTGGCGCTTCAATCATTACGGCACCGTTGTTGTATGGTGTCAGGATGATTGAAGCGCATTATTTATATTATTACATTGTTATATAAAATGAAATAGTTCAACTCACCATAATGCAGAATCAGTGGGAGCCCTGAGTGTGTCACTTGCCACCATCGCCTGCCACCAGATGGGGATTGTCACTTGCTAGGTCGCCTGTTATCAGATGCAGCTTGTTACTTGTCACAGTCACCTGTCACCAGATGCAGCTTGTCACTTGCCAGTGACAGTATCCCTGTTGTCCCAGAGTGGGGGCGGGCAGTAAGAGATTATGTCATCTCTCTGCTGCCTGCGCCTGCACAGTAATGGCAGTCTTCCTTTAGATGTAGAAATGTGGTAATGAAGGGGGGCAGTGAGAGACAGTGGTGTCTCCAGCTTTCATATTTAGGGGTGGAGCATGGGGGGACAGGGACAAAAGTAGGGGGGTCAACTATAAAATGTAATTATATATACACATATACACACACACTATATATACACACACACACACAGAGCAGCCAGGTGGAAGGGAGGACAGAGTGGGAGCTGCCAGGTGGAAGGGAGGACAGAGTGTGAGCTGCCAGGTGGAGGGGAGGACAGAGTAAAAGCAGCCAGGTGAAGGGGAGGACAGAGTGGGAGCAGCCAGGTGGAGGGGAGGACAGGGTGGATGCAGCCAAATGGAGGGGGGGACAGGGTGGATGCAGCCAGGTGTAGGGGAGCACAGGGCGGATGCAGCCAGGTGGAGGGGAGGACAGGGCGGATGCAGCCAGGTGGAGGGGAGGACAGGGCGGATGCAGCCAGGTGGAGGGGAGGACAGGGCGGATGCAGCCAGGTGGAGGGGAGGACAGCGTGTGAGCAGCCAGGTGGAGGGGGGGACAGCGTGTGAGCAGCCAGGTGGAGGGGGGGACAGCGTGTGAGCAGCCAGGTGGAGGGGAGGACAGGGTGGATGCAGCCAGGTGGAGGGGAGGACAGGGTGGATACAGCCAGGTGGAGGGGAGGACAGGGTGGATACAGCCAGGTGGAGCGGAGGACAGGATGGATGCAGCCAGTGATAAAGGTCCTGTCCCTCTATGGAAGCCTGCACCCCGCCCCCCCACCTGGAGGTAAGTTCTTACCTTGGGGGATATATAATAGAATGACTGCCACTTTCTCTCTGGCTCCCTCCACCCGACAGCCTCATGGTCCCTCTTTTCCTCTCATGGTCCTATCTCTCCTCTTCCTCCTCCCCCTCCCCCTTCTGCTCAGCATGTTGGGGGCTGCAGTGCACTATAAGGGAATCATCCTAGGGCCTGCTGGTATCCAGGACTACATGTCCCATAATCCTCGTTAGTTTCCCAGCCATTGGCCCTGCATGTAGCCAGTAGGAGCGGGCATTGCCGGGTGAATGAAAGCTACTCGGCTCAAGGAAGAGAAGGAGGGATGGAAATCCCCCGCAGCTGTGGCTCTGCCTGTGTCCCTTCACAGAACCTGTCAGTGTCAGTTTCCTCGTCGCTGCCCTGTGTCAGCAGCGGCTGATGGAATGTGCGAGGGGGGGGGGGGTCAGCATCAGCACTCGCTACAGAAAAAAAAAAGCACTTTAATTGGGGGGGGGGGAACGGTATAATGTCGCCACTGGTGAGAGATGATGTCATCTCTCTGCTCGCTCAACCGCGGCCCACTCAGCAGCCTGCCTGGGAAGTCACCGACAGCCTGCTCACTTTTTTCTCGGGGGGGGGGGGGAATTGCCCCGTTGCCCCCCCCCAGTGAGTGCTCAGTGAGAGTGGCTGAACAGCTGCTGAGAGAGGAGGGGGGAGGAGCGGAGGAGGTGACAGATGTTTTGTGCACTGGTACAAATGTGATGGGGCACTGTGACATATATTTTGTGCACTGGTACAGGTGCTTCTGGGGGCACTGTGACAGATGTTTATGGGGACATGGACAGGGATGTTTATGTGATTGGACACAGCCATCACGTGATCAGAAGGGCCAATCACAGTGCTCTTATCCCAATCCCGTCTTGGCTGTATCCTGTGATCACAGCCTTCACAGGTTCTGATGGACGTACGGTTACGTCCACTAAGAATGGTGAAGCTCCCACACGGCTGTTTATGTACAGTGGCTAGGTGGGAAGTAAAGTGGTTCTAAAGACTCAAGGTTTTTTACCTTCACGCATGAAGGTAAAAAATCTGTGTGCAGCAGCCCCCCCCAATACCTGAGCCCCATCATGATCCAGCGATGTGTACAAGAGCCTCATCTCTCTGGGGACTCTCCCTCCTCATTGGCTAAAACAGCAGCAGGTGCCATTGCTTTCAATCACAGCCAGTGAGCCAATAAGAAGAGAGAGGAGGTGGGGCTGAGCCGTGGCTCTGTCTGTGATTGGCCTCGGCTCTCTGGGGACTCTCTCTCTCTCCTCATTGGCTGAAACAGCAGTAGGTACCATTGCTTTCAATCACAGCCAGTCAGCCAATAAGAAGAGAGAGGGGGTGGGGCTGAGCCGTGGCTCTGTATGTGAATGGACATGCAGAGAAGCGGCCTGGAAGCAAGCCTGCTTGGGTAGCGCCACAGCAAATGGTTTGCTCCAGGGGGCACTTGGCAGGAGGGAGGAGCCACGAGCACCAGCAGGGGACCCCAGAAGAGGAGGATCGGGGCTGCTTTGTGCAAAACCACTTCACAGAGCAGGTACATATCTAGCAAGGTCCCAGGCCTCCTTTGGTCTGATGAGAACCTCTAGGGCCAGGGATAGCTGGCATCCATGTGGTGGGTTGTGAGGCATGGTGGGTGCAGAGTAGTTAAGTTATTGGGTGCCAGACACTTCTTGAATGCAAAAGAAAGTTTATTTCTCTTAACAATCTTTTTGGGGGGAAAGAGGGTTAGGGCCAGGACACCCTTAAATAGTTGCAAGTTCAATTAGCAGACTCCGACACTTCAATAGGAGGACAGACGTGCAGGGAAAGGCCTTCAGCGAGAAGCCACATCTGCACGTGCAAGAATGCTATCTCCTATGGCAACAGTCTAATGCCCCTTACACACGGTCGGATTTTCCGACGGAAAATGTGTGATAGGACCTTGTTGTCGGAAATTCCGACCGTGTGTAGGCTCCATCACACATTTTATATCGGATTTTCCGACACACAAAGTTTGAGAGCAGGCTATAAAATTTTCCGACAACAAAATCCGTTGTCGGAATTTCCGATCGTGTGTACACAAATCCGAAGCACAAAGTGCCACGCATGCTCAGAATACATAAAGAGATGAAAGCTATTGGCTACTGCCCCGTTTATAGTCCCGACGTACGTGTTTTACGTCACCGCATTTAGAACGATCGGATTTTCCGACAACTTTGTGTGACCGTGTGTATGCAAGACAAGTTTGAGCCAACATCCGTCGGATCCGTGTTAGTTCCTAACACAAAGCGTAACAGTTCTTTCACCTTCACTACAACTCCTCCTTGTAGTGCTTCAGCCCACTGAGCTCCTGGTCTCACTAGACCCACTGATTCACTGTCACTAAATCCCTTGAGCTCCTCCAGTCTTCACAGTGGTATCTTCCTCAAGCGTCACCCCCGCCTCTCTGCTGGGTCCCTAGCTTGGCACTCTCGATACTTCTCAAGCTTCACCCACGCTGGCCTGCTCGGTTCCTGGCTTGACACACAAGGCTGCTCTGCAAGCGTCACCTCCACTGGCTGGGTCCCTGATTCGATCACCGCCTGAAGTTTCCCAATTCTCCACCGTGCTCGTTCAGTGAGAATACTGCTCCGGTACTTGCTTCAGTTACTCACTGTGGTCCCTGGTAATAAGGTGGTTGGTCCCTTAGTGGCGACAGCTTCCCTTCTACCTCCAACCACTGACAGGTTCTCTGGCCGGCAGAACCGTTACTTCTGGTTGGACTGAACATAACATTTGGTTGGACTGCACAGAACACAGATAACCTGACTCTACCCAAATATATAGGTTCTCCCAGCAGGCCAAGGGATCCAAGAAAACCCCTGCCCATTGGCTGAGATACCCCATATACCCATAACCTGACCTTGGGTTGCCCTTCTCATATCTAGTACTACCAATTACACAGCTACATAGTGGTAGAAGAGAAAAGTGCAACAATGCCAAACAGGGAGAAATCAATTAATCTAACAATCAACCAGGATAACTACTCCTGGCAAGTAAATTTGTGAGGAGCATCCCTGCCTAAACTCCAGGGTGCTACACGTATAACATGTTTATTATTTAAAAAAAAAACCTTCAAACAAGCTATGTAAATAGACATTTTATAAATGCAAAGTGACAGAACACTTAGGCCTCATTCACATGAGGTGTACTGTGGTGTATGCTCATGCCAGGGCCATGTTTACCTGCATGGGGATGCAGAGGTGTTCTATGCATCCCCATGCAGGCAGCCCAATTCAAGTCAATTGGGATGCAGCAGCACAGACACAGCTGCTGTTCCTGGTTTGACATCTGTACATGGCTCCAAACGCACACGGTATGTGTTTGGGGCTGTGCACCCACACATATGTTAAATCGGGAGCAGCAGCTGCATCCCAATAGACTGGAATAGGACTGCCTGCACGGGGATGCATGCAACACATGTGCATCCCTGTTCAGGTAAACACGGCCCTAGCATGGGCATACACTATAATACACCCTGTGTGAACGAGGGCAAACTGAGTGTAAGCTGACATTGTTCTGCTTAATTTTGTAGGAGCCCTGTGCATAGTAGTTTGCGATTCAGGGCAGTGTGCCCTATAAGTGATCCCACCATTACTCCTGGCTGACCCTTTAAATTACATTTACACTTGTGTTGTGGCAAAGCAATGGTTCTATGTGCTGTCCTTTATGGGATCAGTCATTGTGAATGGCGCTCCAACACGCTGTAGAATTCACAGCGCACCACAGTGCATATACCATGCGTCATGGTCGCATTGGCAGTCTATTCATAATGAATGGGCTTAATGCAACGCACGTTAACACATGCCATAAAGTGCATTAACGCACCACAATGGAACGTATAAGTGTGACTGGGTCCTCGGTTATCATTTGCACAGACGGAGTAGATGATTGTGCTGGTGGGTAGCCGATCATGTGACATTAGTGGATAAAGGGCTGGGGCTCACAGGTGACAATTGGATACTGTTACACTGACAATGAAGTCATTTGTATTGCGGTGACACATGACACAGATGCTCTGTATCAATTTGTTTCATAGATACATCATAGACAATGCATTTCTTTCTCAGAAGAATCGTGTTACAGCCGTAGGATCAAGTTATGTGCCACCAAATTACTTGTCTTTGTATTTTCTGGATAGCTACCCTCACGTAGCTTTGTATATTCCGAACAATCTTAAAGCTGAACTCCAGGAAAACAAAAAGTCCTCCCTTGCTGTGGGGCTGCACTTGCACTGCAAGGGTCAACAGTTGATTTCTGTCTAGGGGACTTGGTGAAGAAATTTTATTTACCCTCCGCTCCTGCAGGCTCCTCTGTGCTGCAGCCTCTTCTTCCCCATGCTCTAGCATTCTAAAGTCCTCGTCCTTTGACATCATAAAGACTCATTCAGGGACCCTAGCCCTGAACTGGACATGGGGAGGCTAGGGGACAGTTCACCATCAAAGCATGGGGGGATGGAGTTTTGGGTAATTAAAAATGCATTTCTGTCCCCTAGGCCTAATTAGGCAATTAATTCTTGCAGTGCATTTACAGCTTCACTGCAGGGGAGAACTTTTATTTTTGCTGGAGTTGAACTTTAAAGTAATACTCCATAACTATTATTTTTTTTGTAGTTTTGGATGCAGTGGCAAAAGGTGAAAAATTCTGTAGCACCCTCTGGTGTGCTATTAGTGTTAGAGTAGGCACATTTATTTGTATCTAAAACTTAAACAAAAAAGATGACCATAAAAATTACTCACACTCTAATGGTTTTAAACATTGATTGCTCGCTGCCACTTCTCCGCTTCGAAGGTTCTGGCCGTAGCCTATATAGCATATAGAAATAGAAAAACTATCCCTGGGAGGTCCAAAGATTGGACGTCCCTGGGATAAAAGACAGCTACTTATGGTCAGAAAGGGCAGTCAAAGGAACAATTAATAAAAAAAAAATTATTTGTATGACTCATGGCAACTGTGCAAGTCTGTATATCAAACTAGCACAAGATTAAGTGAGACTTTGCATATAACCTGTAGGGTCTAAAGAATACATAATGATCTAATGGGAATAAAAAAAGAGAACAAGTCTTTATTCTACATACAATACCTTGCAAAAGTATTCAACCCCCTTGGCTTTTTACCTATTTTGTTACATTACAGCCTTTAGTTCAATGTTTTATCTGAATTATATGTGATGGATCAGAAGTTGGTGAAGTAAAATTAGAAAAATATATACATAAAACTATTTTTCAGAAATAAAAAACTGATAATTGGCATGTGCGTATGTATTCACCCCCTTTGTTATGAAGCCCATAAAAAGGTCCGGTGCAACCAATTACCTTCAGAAGTCACATAATTAGTAAAATGATGTCCACCTGTGTGCAATCTAAGTGTCACATGACCTGTCATTACATATACACACACCTTTTTTGAAAGGCCCCAGAGGCTGCAACACCTAAGCAAGAGGTACCACTAACCAAACACTGCCATGAAGACCAAGGAGTTCTCCAAACAAGTAAGGGGCAATGTTTTGTGAAATACAAGTCAGGGTTCGGTTATAAAAAAAAAAAAAATCCAAATCTTTGATGATCCCTAGAAGCACCATCAACTCTATCATAACCAAATGGAAAGAACATGGCACAACAGCAAACCTGCCAAAAGACGGCCACACACCAAAATTCATGGACCGGGCAGAGCGGCAGCACAGAGACTTAAGGTAACCCTGGAGGAGCTGCAGAGTTCCACAGCAGAGACTGGAGTATCTGTACATAGGACGACAATAAGCCGTACGCTCCATAGAGTTGGGCTTTATGTCAGAGTGACCAGAAGAAAGCCATTACTTAAAGCAAAAAAACAAAATGGCACACACCATCCCCATAGTAAAACATGGTGGTGGTAGCATCATGCTGTGGGGATGTTTTTCAGCAGTCGGGACTGGGAAACTGGTCAGTGTTAAGGGAAAGATGGATGGTGCTAAATACAGGGATATTCTTGAGCAAAACCTATACCACTATGTGTGTGATTTGAGGCTAGGCACACTGCTAAAGCAACACTTGAGTGGTTTAAGGGGAAACATGTAAAATGTTTTGGAATGGCCTAGTCAAAGCCCAGAAAATCTGTGGTCAGACTTAAAGATTGCTGTTCACAAGCGCAAACCATCCAACTTGAAGGAGCTGGAGCAGTTTTGCAAGGAGGAATGGGTAAAAATCCCAGTGGTAAGATGTGGCAAGCTCATAGAGACTTATCCAAAGCGACTTGGAGCTGTGATAGCCGAAAAAGGTGGCTCTACAAAGAATTGACTTTAGGGGGGTGAATAGTTATGCACATTGACTTTTTCTGTTATTTTGTCCTATTTGTTGTTTGCTTCACAATAAAAAAAAACAAACAAAAAAAAAACCACAAAAAAAACCACATCTTTTAAAGTTGTGGGCATGTTCTGTAAATTAAGTTATGCAAATCCTCAAACAATCAATGTTAATTCCAGATTGTGAGGCAACAAAACATGAAAAATAGCAAGGGGGTGAATACTTTTGCAAGGCACTGTATACAAGAAAATTGGGTTAAAAGAACTTGAAAATACAACTAGTTAAAGCGTAGTTCCACCCAAAGTGGAACTTTCGCTTTAGGTACTTGTGACCCCCTGACATGCCACGTTTGGCATGTCATTTTTTGTGTGTGTGTGCGTGGGGGGGGGGGGGGGGAGCAGGTACCTAGTTTTCACAGGTCCCCAGCTCCCATTTCCTCTCCTGGCGCTGAGGGGAAGTTCACCTCACCCCCCTCCCTCCCTGCAATCTTCTGGGACATGTCACAGGTCCCAGAATGCCTGCCCATGCATAATGTGCAGCGTGGCTCGCGAATGCACAGTGCGTGCCCGGCTGTGAAGCCACAGCCGCGTGCCCACACTTGCAATGCCGGTGCCACAGAGAAGTGGGGGAGAGAATCAAGGCTTCGGGCGGCCGCATCGCTGGACCGTGGCACAGGTGAGTGTCTGTTAAAAGTCAGCAGCTACACTTTTTGTAGCTGCTGACTTTTAAATGGGTGGAACTCCGCTTTAAAAACAGTTACAGTTAAATTGTTAAGGATGTGCTGGTCCTGGCTGGAGTATCTGAAAAGAGTGTCCTACGGGTTTCATGGGAAACCCACTTCATCTGGGCCTTGGGTCAAAGCACAAATTGTACATATACTGTAAAAAGATACAAACACATTATTAGCAAAAAATACATATAAGAATTGAAAAATGACTGTTTCCAAAGCGATACCAAACAGTTCAAAAAATTGTTAACTAACAATATCATATTATTTAAATTTCTTATAATAACAACCTAATAAAGCTTGTTACATGCACGAAAGCAAGATATGGGGGGGAGAGAAAGGGCCAATTGCTCATGTTTAGAACATAAGAGAAACCATGAGAAATATTTGAAAGCTCACCTGTATACTATTAGCGACCGGCCTGATGGAGCTTGAGCCTGGGGAGCCCGTGGGGATTAACCTCCCAATGTAAAAAGGGATTCCTATGTAATGATGGTAATTAAACATAAATGTGTTATTTTTGTACCCTTGCAGGATATTCCTGATGTGCCCGTTTTTACTTATGAAGGTGCCTCTGCTTCTCTCCTTGATGAGATGCACCAGGTGATGATCACCCAGCCAAAACACTCCGATCAGCAGTCTCTGCTAGTGACTTAGAGCGCTGATCGGGAGTCGGTTGGCTGCTGGTTTCGTCACCATCGCCTCCCTACGTTCGGCCTGTGTGTAAATTATACTTCGGCAGGTTGGCTCCCTTGGGGAATCACCGGCATGGTCTGTCAGCCGCTTTAAGAGCTCTAGGGGGCACACTCCTGCGATGCTGGAGCCGTTGCACATGGCTGCCGGTCGCTATGCCAGCCAGCCACCCACAATCGCACCTGACAGAGAGTGAACAGAGATCTGTCAATGTAATCAGACAGATCTCCATTCTGACAGGGGAGCAGAGACAGATCTGCTGCTCCTAAAGATTAGGAACAGCAATCGGTCTCCTCCTCCAGTCAGTCCCCTCCCCCCACAGTTAGAACACACGAGGGAACACATTTAACCCCTTGATCGCCACCCTAGTGTTAATCCCTTCCCTGCCAGTGATATTTATACAGTAATCAGTGGCTATTTTTAGCTCTGATCGCTATATAAATGTTAATGGTCCCAAAAAAGTGGCAAAAGTGTCAGATCTATCCGCCGCAATGTTGCTGTCTCACTCAAAATCGCTGATCACTGCCATTACTAGTAAAAAAAATTTTTTTTAAAACGCTATAACTTTTGAGCAAACCAATCAATATACACTTATTGTGATTTTGTTTACCAAAAATATGTAGAATACATATTGGCCTAAACTGAACATTTTTTTGGGGGGGGATTTTTTTTTAGCAAAAAGTAAAAAATATTGGGTTTTTTCAAAATTATTTTTCTTTTTTTTTTATAGTGCAAAAAATAAAAACCGCAGAGGTGATCAAATACCACCAAATGAAATCTCTATTTATGGGGAAAAAAGGATGTCAATTTTGTTTGGGTACAGTGCCGGATGACCGCGCAATTCTTAGTTAAGGCCCCTTTCACACTTGCACGATTTTGACAAAACAGTCGTACGACTGTGGATCTGACTTTGCCCTGCGACTTGAAGTCTGACTTCAATGAACAGGGATCCGACTTTGATCCCTGACAATACCAGGCACTGTCTGGTATTAATCTTTAGGGGGAACTCCACGCACAATGTAAAAAAATCCGGCATGGGTTCCCCCTCCAAGAGCATATCAGACCCTTATCCGACCACACAGCTTGGCAGGTCAGGAAAGGGGATGGGGATGAGCGAGCGCCCCCCCGAACTGTACCAGGCTGTATGCCCTCAACATGGGGGAGTGGGTACTTTGGGGCAGGGGGGCCAGGGTTGTCTGGAAGAGGCCCTTGTCCTCATCAACATGGGGACAAGTTGCTTTGGGTTGGGGGGGAAGCCCCCTCCCTCAAAGCACCAATCCCCCATGTTGAGGGCATGAGACCTGGTACGGTTCAGGAGGGGGGGGCACTCGCTCGATCCCACCCCATTTCCTGACCTGCCAGGCTGTGTGCTCGGATAAGGGTCTGCTATGGATTTGGCAGGGACCCCCACACCATTTTTTCGGCGTGGGGGTTCCCCTTAAAATCCATACCAGACTGAAGGGTCTGGAATGCTCTTGGAGGGGGAACCCATGCCGATTTTTTTTATTTGGCATGGAGTTCCTCTTTAAGATCATCAGAGCACAAGTTGCATGACAAAGTCGGATCAGTTAAGACTGCGATCCGACTTCAGTGATATTCAATGGGCTAAAGTAGCATCAAAGTCGGACCAAAGTAGTGCAGGGACTACTGTAAAGTTGGCACGACTTTAAGTCGTACTAATATGAATGGTAGTCATTGGAAATCATGGGGAACGACTTGTCATACAGCTTTGCAGTCCCAAATCGTAGGACAAGACGTACAAGTGTGAAAGGGGCCTAAATTGACGCAGTGCCTTATCGCAAAAATGGCTTGGTCAGGAAGTGGGTAATTCCCTCCAGGCTGAAGTGGTTAAGGGGCAGTGAATTACCCCTGTCTATGGATTATCCCTCTCAATTTTCATAGAAACCATTGTCAGCACAAGAAACACATTTTTTTTAAGTTTGGATGAAGTGCAAAGGGGTTAGAACACGTGTAAGATTATATTACTATCAATGTCCCTGTTATTAATATTATTCATCCTCTCTGTTCATCCCGTTTACTGTTATCATTCAAAGCGAAAGTAAGGGCTCTTTCACACGGGGCGGATCAGTGATGATCCACCCCGTGAACACCCGCTTGCTCAGCGGGGATCGCTCCGCCGATCCCCGCTGAGCAGGAAAATGACAGGTCCGTCGCTGCACACTGTGCAGCGACGGACCTGTCAGAGCGCCGCTCTCCCCTATGGGGGATCAGATGATGACGGACCGTAGATTCCGTCGTCACCCGATCCGAAAACGGATGAAAAAGTAGGGTTTTCCTCCGTTACACTTTTCGTATTGGAGCGGGTCGGATGTCAGCGGACATGTCACCGCTGACATCCGACGCTCCATAGGGATGCATGTATGTCCGTTTTTCATCCGAAAACGGAAGGATGAAAAACGGACATATGGATCCTCCGTGTGAAAGAGCCCTTAATGAAAGAAAGTCCCAAAAGCTGGGATGTCCCCAGAACAGTAATAGAGGAGAAACCTCTCGATGGAGATATTAGTTCTGTTGACCCTGGTTTCATTTCACTTCCTGTTTTGTCTAGGGAACAGGAAGTGAGGGGAAATCTCCCCTTCAGATGGCAGAAAAAAACTGACAGGGGTTATAACCCTCCCTTATGCTATCCGAAATTAAAATAAACTGTTTTTTCTACTTTAAGTTACTAAAGCCTGTGGGAGGGTTTCTTATCACTTTAACTTTTTCCCACCCGGCCGTTTATATGCAGTGGCCAAGTGGGAAGAAGTTAAAGTGATAAGAAACCCTCACTTAGGCATTAGTAAGTTAAAGTAGAAAAAAATCCAATCCAATCACAGCCATCATGTAAAATAAATATGGAGCTGTTGCCAGGCGATCGGCTCTCCTTCTCCTCACATGGAGCCTGTCAGTGAGGAGAAGGAGAGTGGATCTGTGCTGCGAGCCGGGGTGTCAGTGTGTATGAGCTGTTTTTTACAGCTTTTTACACAACGATCACCCAGCTAGTGTCCCCAAAACAGTGTCCTGTCACAGTGTCCCCACAGAGTGAAAAACACCTGTCTCAGTAAAATTATCTGTCCCAGTGAACATTTGCGCATATTTGTCCATGATCATCTGCCATACCTGTCCGTGGTCATCTGCTCATATCTGGCCATGAGCTATCACTTCTGTCCATGATCATCTGTCACAGTAATCTGTCAACAAGGCTAAAAAATTATTCAGCAGCGAGGAGGCTTTCCATATACTCCAGAGTATGTCGGAGGAGAGTAGCAATGAACTCTCTCCATCAGACTCGGATAACGAGTATGAGCCAGAAGTAAGCAGTGGCTCTGAAATGGAAATTGAGGAGGGCAGAATCCTAACAGAGGCTCAGGAGCCTTCAAAAATGTCATAGGTAGTCAGAAAATGAAATGTGTAATTTATGCCTTTAGAACACCTGAAGGTGCTACTTGAATGTTGGGCCTCTCTATGTGGCCAGGCTGTGGAAAAGTCTCACATGTGGTATCGCCATACTCAGTAGTTGCCGCAATATTTATTTTGGAGGTAATTTTTGCTATGTACAGGCTATGTTTTAGAAATCTTATAAATTGACAACTTTGTGTCAAAAAAATCATTTTCTTTCCACATTTTCCAAAACCTTTTGGAAAAAAATTACCTAAGTTCCTTCAATGGTTGGGTATGCTGTACTGAGCAACCATTGCCCATATTTGTACAAATGGTCGGCTCTCCGAGCCTTTTCCATTGCAGAGGGGTACTAGGCAGGACTGTCCCCTGTCTCTTTCTCTTTTTGCCCTGGCATTAGAGCCCCTAGCCATTCTAATTCAGAGCACCCGACTCGCTGAGGGATTGCGGGTGTTCTCCCAGGAGGAGAAGATCTCACTCTACACCGATGATCGCCTTCTTTATCTTCATGATGCAAACTCCTCCTTGAGGGCTGCGCTTGCCATTTTTAATGAATTTGGTAGTTTTTGAGCGTTGATATAAATTGGTCGAAGTCGCTCCTCTTTCCTTTGGATGCCAGGGTATGGGAGACTGTAGTGGAGACCCCGCTGAAGTGGGTTCACCAGTTTAAGTACTTGGGTATTCAGGTGAAGCAAGACCCATGGGGTTTCTATGACCTCAACTTGCAATCATTGTTAATTCAGCTTTGAGATAGGTGTGCCTCCTGGGATACTCTACCACTGGATCTACTGGGCTGTATAAATATCCTTAAAATGCCCTTTCTTCCCAAATTTACCTAAGTTTTCCGTACTGCCCTGTCTGGATACCTTGTGCCTTTAGTGAAGGCGACTGCTGCGTAGGTTCCTTTATTTGAGGGGGCGCCGTTCCTGACCTCACAAAATTCACTTTACACCTCCTGGTGCGGTGTGGAGGGTTGGCATTACCCAGCTTTCAAACATACTACTGGGCGGCCGTCCTGGTCTCCGTCCAGTGGTGGTTTATGCATTCTCGGGCTAACGCTGCAGTCTGTCTGGAGGCCGCTCTGCTAGGATCCCTTAAGGAGCTCGGCAACCTGGTCTATAGGGACCCTAAGACTTGTGCCAACCACACCACACTCTACTAAGATGACTCAGGGTTTGGGCCTTTTCTCTGAAGTGATTTTTAAAGCCTGGTCAATGGTCCCCATATCACCCACTCTGGGAGAACCCTAACATGCACCATTCAGCTTTGGGCACGGTTTAGAGTAAAATCCTGAAAGTTGTTTTCTCTGTGGGCTCATTGCTCTCATTTAGAGATCTTTTGGTTAAGTTTAGACTTCCTCGGTGGATATATTTCTGATATTTTCAGTTACGCCAAGCGGCCCAGGCCCAATTTCCTGTACCCAACTAGCTACTGACCCCACTGAAGGCCTTGTCGCCCAGGAATCTCTGCCCAAACCTCTCTTCTCTCTCTACTATGTACAGAAAAGACTAGGAGGACTGCATTGAGAATAGCGCAAAGGTGTTGGTGATCTCCAGGGATAAACTTATTCAGATGAAATTTTTACACAGGGTGTGCTATACTCCTCAGAGATTGCACAGGATCTTCCCCCCCAAAAGGTCAACAGACTGCCCCCCCGATGCCAGGTAGTTGTTGGTACATATTTCCATATGTTCTGAGGCTACCCGGAGGTGTCTCGGTTTTGGGTGGGGGTGTTTTGAGATTGTCAACCTCAGTCTTCGGTTGGCCCTTCCGATCTCCCCTGAACTGGCACTGCTTGGCATTCAGGATGACGTGCAGAGGCCACGGTACACTAAAATACTGATCTCATATTTGTTATACTATTCCAGGAAATAAATTATACTTAAGTGTAATGCATCCTCCCCCCTCTCAGTGGCTTCATGGAAGAAAGTGGCAGGAATTTTACATGGAAATTTGATAGGGACAGAGCTCTATGTATAAATGACAGGGTGGGAGGGATCAGGCGGCAGCTGCAGCATTAGGAACACCCAAAAACCGGTGGAACATTTAACATGTTCCCAAAGGTGAACTTTAACCACTTAAGGTCCAGAAGGATTTGCGCCCTTAATGACCAGGTAATTTTTTGCAATATGGCACTGCGTCGCTTAAACTGACAATTGCGCGGTCGTGCAACGTTGTACCCAAACAAAATTTGTGTCCTTTTTCCCACAACTAGAGCTTTCTTTTGGTGGTATTTGATCTCCTCTTTTTTGCACTATAAACAGTAAAGGAGTGACCATTAAAAAAAAAAAATATATATAATAATAATAATAATAATAATATTATATATATATATATATATATATATATATATATATGTTTTATTTTATTTATTTCAGGTACTTATATAGCGCCGTCAATTTACGCTTTACATATACATTATACATTCACATCAGTCCCTACCCTCAAGGAGCTTACAATCTAAGGTCCCTAACTCACATTCATACATACTAGGGCCAATTTAGACAGGATCCAATTAACCTACCAGCATGTCTTTGGAGTGTGGGAGGAAACCGGAGTACCCGAGGAAACCCACGCAGACACAGGGAGAACATGCAAACTCCAGGCAGGTAGTGTCGTGGTTGGGATTCGAACCAGCGACCCTTCTTACTGCTAGACGAGAGTGCTACCCACCACACCACTGTGTTGGCGTATATATATACCCCTCTGTTCCACCTTGGCTGACTTGTGTGTGCTTCCGTGCTGACCGGTGGATGTCGCTGTTACCACTGGTGAGTGTTGGACGGCCGAGGAGATCCCAGGGGAGGACCCGTCTTGGAGAGATCACGTAGCGTGCTGGTCTATAGAGGGGCCTGGTGACTCAGTCGAAGGACGTATCCAAAAGAAGTAACTATACAGCATAGTGTTGCCGATTCGGCTTAAAGGTTCAGACACTGTGACCGACTTTCACTGCAGAGAAAATCTGATACATCCTGTGTCAGAGGATCGTACGGATTTACCCCCCAAATGAGTCTGTGACAGAGACTTTTGATTCGTGCTGCGTACTGGCTGCTAGTCCGATGAGAGAGGCCTATCCAGACGAGCAAGGAGTGTGTCCCACAAGGGGAGCGCATTCCACCTAATTATCTGAATTCTACCATTCTACCAGGACATTTGTTGCTAAGATTCTAGAAGAAGATATTTGAGTTTCTCCTGAAAGTTTCCTTTTCCGCCTCTATCCTGCTACTTCCTAAAGTTTGTTTGTGCAATAAAGCATTGAAAACGTACTCCAGTGTTGGTGCGTGTGTCATATATATATACATATCGCACATGCTCAGTGCAGCACAAGCAGTGTAATAGGTTTCAGGTCAGGTTTCCATAGCAACGGCAGTGTCAGAGGAAGTTGCCGCCCCTTCCCAGAAGGCATTGCAAACAGGAAATGATGCGATGGGCCACGGCCAGGGAGGAGGAAGTGAAAAATGAATACAGCAGATATACAGTAAGTGCTGAGAAAAAAAAATTAAAAATATCCAATTCGTTTACAGAGCACAGTTTAGAGAGGGATGCTGAAGAGTTGTAAAAGTGGGTGGAACTCCACTTTAAGAGGGGGTCTTGCCCAAGCTACTGCTACAGGCTTGCACCTCTTTGGGTCTCACTGGAAGCACTCTGCTGCCACTCCTTAGCTATAGAAGCACTGATGTGGCTTCCCAGCCGATTACGCCCCCCCACACTATGCCCTTCTTTATCACATTCATTGGCGATCTGGGATCGTCATCGGGTATCCCTATCGCGCACACACACACACACCTTTAGCTCCCATCTTTTGCAATCCAGAATTTCCACCCGGGTTGGTACCACAGCCATTTCATTGGTGGCTTAATAAAGGTTTGCTGAGAATTGGTGATTACCTTAATGGTAACCAGGTATACTCTTTACAACATTTTAAAGACAAGATGCAGATATCTACCAGTGAAATATTTCGATATAACCAAATTACATCCTTTGTCAGACGTAAGCTTAATCTAATAATTGAACCGAGTACACTTACAACGTTCACGTTATGTTAGACAAGAGGTCAATTGAATGGACGATTATCTGTGGTCTATGCTTCCCTCACTGAACCAACCTCAAAGCTTTTCTATATGAAGCAATGGGAAAAAGATCTGAATCTTAGTTTCGATCTGTGTGAATGGCAAGAAATTCCTCAGCTTATCCAAAAGCTCTATCCATACCACGATAATCGAGGCCAACTATAAAACGCTGTTACGTTGGTACTTGGTCCCAACTCGGGTGGCTAAAATGCATCCATCCACATCACCTAACTGTTTGACGCTGTGGCCAATCAGGGACAATGCACCATATTTGGTGGCAGTGCCCCCTGGTGACTAGGTTTTGGATTAAGGTATTTAATTTAATAAACTCAGTAACAGAGGTGAACATCTGTAGATCCCCAGAGGTGGCCTTATTCCATAGACTACCCGAAGAGATATCCAGGAAATTAACTAAATTAATCACATATCACATATATACCGTTAGCGGCAAGGATTACAGTGGCCCGGCATTGTAAATAAATGAATCCCGCTAGATTATGTTAAAAATAAAAGTCAACTGGATTATGGTAAATGAAAAACTTACTCACACACTCCATAATAACTCCAAAAAATTTGATAAAACATGGGACCCATGGATCCGCTACCTTTTGGTTTCCTAATGAGCTCTGGATTGACCCTCTTGAATTCCTCTTCTTCGTTTTCCTCCTTTTTTCCTATCTTCCCCTCCACTTTTTTTCATCTGTAGTCTAAACCCAATACTTATTGGGTTGTCCTTTAACTCCATTAAGTTTTGGATACTGATATTATAAGGAAATTATAAAAAAAATTCCCTATTATGACCATCATCCCCCCCTTGACCTTTCCCTTCATCTTCCTAATTATGCCATACTTAGGTTTTGGATGTCACTTTATATGGTTATGACGCTGAACGCTGGTCAAAGTTAAAGGTTAGGTTAATTATATATCTAATACTGTTTGATGTTACATACTGGGTTTCTTTGCCTAGCAGATTTATCCGAAGACATCCCATGAAAATTGTGTGTTCGTCATACTAATAGACCATGCAATACTTTGGTTAATTATATGTTAGATACTTCTAATTTTGTCATAGCAAAAATCTGAAGACTGATCTAAATGTATCTGCCGATTTTGTCATTTCTAAAATCTTTCAATAAAAATAGTGAAATATAAAAAAAAAAACAAAAAAAAAACAAACACAACATGTTATACTTGCCTGCTCTGTGCAGTGCTTTTGCACAGAGCAGCCCTGATCTTCTTTTTGGGTCCCCGGCTGGCGGTCCTGGCTTCTCCCCCTGCCGAGTGTCCTCAATAGCAAGCCTCTTGCTATGGTTGCACTCAAGCAGGCTCGCTCTTGAGCCACACTCCAATGAATGGACATGGTCTATTCACACACAGAGCATAGCTCGGCCCCGCGCCAATGCTCCCGCTGCTGTGCGAATCAATGAGGGGAGAGAGACTCGGGAAAGCCGCTGCTCTCATGCACATCGCTGGATCGAGATGGGGATCAGGTGACTTTAAGGGGGGCTGAGGGAAACTGCACCCAAAAGGTTTTTTACCTTAAAAAGGAAGTAAACTCTCCTGGTTTGTTTGTACCTATTAGGTAAGCCTATAATAAGGCTTACCTATAGGTACTATAAATATCTCCTGAACTTGCACCGTTTAGAAGATATTCACTGTATACCCCACCGATTACATAAGTGGCACATGCGCTCTGAAGGAACCCATGCCGTTTCTTCAGAGCCGTGTCCAGTGACCAGGGGCTCCCGCGCATGCGCGAGAGTGACATCGCAGCTCCGGCCCCTTACAGCACCAGAGTCCGTGAACCCAGAAGAAAACACTGGGGAAGATGTCAGCCGCCAGTGGTGTGCGCGCGCCGCTGCGGGGCTTAGTTCGAATGTAAGTATTTTATAATGAACTATTACTCTGTGTTCCACAACAAGACATTTCAATGATCCAGAGAACAAAATGTATTCTAACAACATCTTTCTCGAAAATCAGGCTAGCAAGCGAACCTAAGCACATAACATTAGCATAAAAGCACTTGGCAATGTTTTAGTCAACAATAAAATGGCAACATAATTTTTTTGTTTTTTGAGGTTTGAAGTCATGATAATTTAGGATTCATAATGATTGGTGCTATGCTATGATAAGACAAAGCCACTAACATGAACCATATAGTATGAACATGTCCCTGAAGTTCTGCACAAGCCGATACACTAAAAATAGTATTAGTAAATCTATAAAGTTTTTATTGGCAGCGACAGTTGCATCAACATTGAGTTGGAAAAAGATTACCTTCGACTTCAGTCTTTGTAGATGATTATAAAACCGGTTTTAGAATAAAATGACAAACATACACACCAGAGAGCCAGCAGGAGGATTTTGGTGGAATTTATCAGAACATAGATGTGGGCATGGCTATATGTTTAGATATGAAAAAAAAAAAATATATATATATATATATATATATATATATATATATATATATATATATATATATATATATATATATATATATATATATATATATATATATATATATATATATATATATATAATATATATTTATTTTTATTATATTATATTATAGATGCGTTCAGTCTGTGGTGGGGGTTGGAGATGACAGAAATCGGGTTTTATAGTACAATAACTACTTTTGGGAATCGGTGCAATGCCGCAAAGTTGGCGCAGCACCGATTCAGACGGTGTTATTGTAGGCAGTAGCCGACAATTTGGCATGCGATTTGACATGTCAAATCGCATGCCAAATTGGTTCAATGAGAATGTGGGCTTAGGGAGGCAAGAAATTGGGTTTTGGGTAGAGGAAGGGGTTTATAGTAAGGTGTGCATGGATTTTAGATCTTTATTCATTAATTTATTAAATGATTTAGGAATGTTCACACAATTGTTAATATGAGTGCACTAATCTCCCTTTACACATAAGTGCAAAAAAATATGTAGCCAAATATAATCTGCGAATTCAAAACAAGTGCAATATAATCACTACATAAAAACTCAAATTTTGTATGGTATGACATCAGTGAAAAAACTCAAATGCAAATAGTCCCAGTCTGTGTGCAAGTGAAATCTAAAAACATTCCTCCAATATGTAAACCTTCCCAAGTGATATCCACACCTCCACTGTGCTCTGAGTCAACTCTTGCTGGAAGGTAATAACCCCCAGTTTATGAGTGGTCATAATAGTATATAGCCAAATAGATCCATGGGAGAAATATAAGGCTCAACCTATATCCACATAGCTGAGTCATGAGCAGTTCATGCAAAAAGAAAAAAAACATGAACACTCCCAATAGTGTAAATCTGATAAGACTGTTCATGTTTTTAAAAAGGATTAAAAACACTCACATAAGTATACATAGATATACTGCTATTCTCAGAATATATCCAGGGCAACTCCAAATGTGCTTAGTGATGTCAGCACGTATAGCTCCGACCAACACATTTTGTCAGATGCAATGTCATAATAAATTGTGTTGAACAAATACTTCAATTATTCAGTCATGTGCATTCTAAAATCCTTTAGGGGCACTATTCCTTCCACCAACACCAATAATGGGGTGCTATTCCTTCCATTGATACCGAGCATTGGGCACAATTCCTCTCACTAACACAAAACAATATCATTCCCCCCAATGACACCAACAACGAGGGACTATTCCTTCCACCAACACCAATGAATGGACACTATGCCTTCCACTGAAAGTGATGACTCACAATTCCTAACACGGACATCAATAATAAGGCACTATTCCTTCCACTGACACCATTGATGGGGCACAATTACTCCCAGATACCATTGATGAGTCCCTATTCCTTCTATTGACAATGATGGGGCACTATTCCTCCCATCGACACCAATGATAGGGCCCCATTCCTCACACTAACACCAATGATAGTGGGAGGAATGGGGCCCTAACACCAATGATAGGGCCCCATTCCTTCTACTAAAATCTACAATGAGGTGCTATTGCTCCCACTGACACCAATGATAAGGCACTATTCCTCACACTAATACAAACGATAAGGTACTATTCCTTCCACTGACACCAGCAATGAGGCACTATGTCTCACTGACACCAATGATGGGGCATGATTTCCCCCACTAACACTGAGGCACTGTTCTTTTCACTGCCAACAACGATGATGCACAACTCCTTACACTGATAGTAATAATGGGGTATTTTAGCTCTCCCACTGACCACAGGGACTAGAACATTTTTTATTCCCAAATGACCATCAGGTCTGGGGCATTTTTTACTTTGACTGACCAGGTCTGGGGTGTTGTTTATTTTCATTGACACCAGGGCATTCTCTACTCCCAGTGGCCACAATCCAGCCCCCTCTAAAGTCGTAAAGCGGAACTCCAGGCCAGTGGCGTAGCGTGGGTTGTCAGCACCCTGGGCAAGGCAATTAATTTGCGCCCCCCCCCCCCCTAACCTGCGGACTTTTAGCTATCCCTGAGTCCCTTCAAATACAATAGTACTGACCTACCTGATTCCTATACTGACCACTACACTGAGAACTACACTGTCCACTACACTACATTGTCCACTACACGGACCACTATACTATACTGTCCACTATACTACACTGTCCACTATACTACACTACACTGTCCACTATACTACACTACACTGTCCACTATACTACACTACACTGTCCACTATACTACACTACACTGACCACTATACTGACCACCATACTACACTGTCCACTATACTACACTACACTGACCACCATACTACACTGTCCACTATACTGATCACTACACTACACTGACCACCATACTACACTGTCCACTATACTACACTGACCTCCATACTAAACTATACTAACCACTATACTACACTAACCACCATACTACATTATACTGACCACCATACTACACTGTCCACCATACTACATTATACTGACCACCATACTACACTGTCCACCATACTACATTATACTGACCACCATACTACACTATACTGACCACTACACTACTCTACACTGACCTCCATACTAAACTACACTATACTACACTACACTGACCACCATACTACACTGTCCACTACACTATACTGACCACCATACTAGACTACACTGACCTCCATACTAAACTACACTATACTAACCACTATACTATACTACACTGTCTGTTATACTACACTGTCCACCATACTACATTACACTGACCATCATACTACACTATACTGACCACCATACTACACTGTCCACTATACTATACTGACCTCCATGCTAAACTACACTATACTGACCACTATACTATACTACACTAACCACTATACTGACCACCATACTACACTACACTGTCCACTATACTATACTGCTCACTATACTACACTACACTGACCACCATACTACACTGTCCACTATACTGACCACCATACTACACTACACTGTCCACTACACTGTCCACTACACTAAACACCATACTAACCACTATACTACACTGACCTCCATACTAAACTACACTATACTGACCACTATACTACACTGTCCACTACACTGACCTCCATACTAAACTACACTATACTGACCACTATACTAACCACCATACTACACTGACCACTATACTACACTACAGTGACCCCCATACTGACCACTACACTGACCTCCATACTAAACTACACTATCCTGCCTACAGTCTCTCTCTCTTGCCCCCCGCCCCTACCCCCCGCGGCCAGTGACAAGACTCACTCACCTTCTTATCCTGGCCTGCATCGATCCGGAGGAGGAGAGGACAGCGGCAGCTCACATTCTTCTCTCCCCCGCGCTCTGGCTGCAGCCATGTTCAGTGTCCAGCGCCCTGTGATTGGGCGTATGGGGGGTCATGTGCGGAGGCGGTGTTCATAGGATATGCCAGCCCTACGCCTTACATAAATAGTGCTAAAATCTTGTGAGCCACAAATGGGTTAATGCCTTCAGTGTGAATAAATGAACCTAATTCAGCTGCACACACTAACCACGTTCCATACCGCGTATATGCCAAAAATAAATAAATATATGTGTATGCGCTAAAGGCTATAAATACGTGAACAAAGAATATAATAAATCTATACAATATTAAAAATTATAAATTATAAACAGTGTCACACACCTGTGAAGAAAGTGACTATAATCCACAATTGAATATATGAAAAATGGTAACATGCACCATGCAAAAAAAATGTGAGAGAAAAAAAAAAAAAAAAAAAAATCCTTTAAATGATTAAAAAAAATATATAAGTGCTACTTGATAAATAAAGTGTCTGAAACCAATTCATACAAATGAATATATCTCAGTCCAAGCCATTCATAAGAGTATATAAATCAAAGTGCACAATAGTGTCCAAACAAATAGCAGGCAATCCTCATGCTGTTTTTTTTGAAAAAGTGCTAAATATTCCTCATGCTCTTCTTATGAGATGTGCACATTAAGGCATGCTGCAGTGCTCTCCAGTGACCCCCAATGGATAATGCGCTCACCTTAGAGCGTGTGACACAGTAGCTAAACAATGTCAAAACACGCATTAGAGCCACTCCAGGGCTCACACAGGGTATGCTGGTGGTGATCTGTATCTCGCTCAAATGGTGACATATATGAAAGAAAGGAAACTCATAGCATAATACCGCCAGGAATTTATTTGAAAAGCCCTAAAAACAATCCCTCCAGGAGGGTACTTACAATGCTTGGGTGCGTCAGTGCACCATCCTATCCAAAACATGCAATACAGATGAATCCTGTGGCATGCGGTGCGGCGTTCAATCCTCTGCCTGTCTGTGTGTAGAAAGCTCCGTCCCGCCCCCCTCCCCTACGCGTCTTCGGCACAGGGTATACGTGCCTTCATCTGGGGGATCCTACGCCTTACATGACCCCCATACGCTCAATCACAGGGCGCCGGACACTTACCATGGCGGCCGGGCCGGGGACACAGGATCGAGAAATTTGGAGGAGGCAGCCAGTGACACATACTGGCGCCCCCCTAAATGTCGCGCCCGGGGCCACGGCACCCCCTGCACCCCCCACGCTACGCCACTGCTCCAGGCTCCTTCAGAAAAAAAATAAAAGTCAGCAGCTACAGATACTGTAGCTGCTGACTTTTAATACTAGGACACTTGCCTGTCCTGGAATCCAGCAGAGTCTTCACCCCAGCCGATTTTTCGGTCAGCTCTCGGGTGCTGCCATCACCATTTCTTGTAAGAGTAAACCGGTAGTGGCTTCACAGCTGGCTTCCTACTGCACTCTGCGCTTTGTGAATGGCCCGTCGGCGGGGAAAGGAGGTGGGGGGCCCTACTTCCGGGGGACTCCACCACAGCAAAGTCACCCATACGTGGGAGCAGATACCGGTCATAAAAAGGGAACCCCCCCCCCCCGAAAGGTGGCAAATGTGGCAGCGGGGAGGTGGTAGCAAACAAGCAGAGCTTCCCCTTTTGGGTGGAGCTCCGCTTTAAGGACAGTGAACTGGCCCTTTGTTTAGAAAGTTTGAGGACCCCGTACTCTATATGGTCAAATGTATGCGGACACCCAACCATCAAACCTACTGTGGGGACGGAAAGTAGACCCCCTTACATTTTTCACTCTGTTATATTGCAGCTATTTTCTAAAATCATTTAAGCTCATTTTCTTTCCTCATTAATGTACACACAGCACCCCATATTGACAGAAAAACACAGAATTGTTGACATTTTTGCAGATTTATTAAAAAAGAAAAACTGAAATATCACATGGTCCTAAGTATTCAGACCCTTTGCTGTGACACTCATATTTAACTCAGGTGCTGTCCATTTCTTGTGATCATCCTTGAGATGGTTCTACACCCTCATTGGAGTCCAGCTGTGTTTGATTATACTGATTGGACTTGATTTGGAAAGCCACACACCTGTCTATATAAGACCTTACAGCTCACAGTGCATGTCAGAGCAAATGAGAATCATGAGGTCAAAGGAACTGCCTGAAAAGCTCAGGAGACAGAATTGTTGCAAGGCACAGATCTGGCCAAGGTTACAAAAAAATTTCTGCTGCACTTAAGGTTCCTAAGAGCACAGTGGCCTCCATAATCCTTAAACAGAAGACGTTTTGGAACCCTTCCTAGAGCTGGGTGTCCGGCCAAACTGAGCTATCGGGGGAGAAGAGCCTTGGTGAGAGAGGTAAAGAAGAACCCAAAGATCACTGTGGCCGAGCTCCAGAGATGCAGTTGGGAGATAGGAGAAAGTTGTAGAAAGTCAACCATCACTGCAGCCCTCCACCAGTCGGGGCTTTATGGCAGAGTGGCCCGACAGAATCCTCTCCTCACTGCAAGACACATGAAAGCCTGCATGGAGTTTGCTAAAAAAACACCTGAAGGACTCCAAGATGGTGAGAAATAAGATTCTCTGGTCTGATGAGACCAAGATAGAACTTTTTGGCCTTAATTCTAAGCGGTATGTGTGGAGAAAACCAGGCACTGCTCATCACCTGTCCAATACAGTCCCAACAGTGAAGCATGGTGGTGGCAGCATCATGCTGTGGGGGTGTTTTTCAGCTGCAGGGACAGGACGACTGGTTGCAATCGAGGGAAAGATGAATGCGACCAAGTACAGGGATATCCTGGATGAACACCTTCTCCAGAGTGCTCAGGACCTCAGACTGGGCCAAAGGTTTACCTTCCAATAAGACAATGACCCTAAGCACATAGCTAAATTAACGAAGGAGTGGCTTCACAACAACTCTGACTGTTCTTGAATGGCCCAGCCAGAGCCCTGACTTAAACCCAATTGAGCATCTCTGGAGAGACCTAAAATGGCTGTCCAACGTTTACCATCCAACCTGACAGAACTGGAGAGGATCTGCAGGGAGGAATGGCAGAGGATCCCCAAATCCAGGTGTGAAAAACTTGTTGCATCTTTCCCAAAAAGACTCATGGCTGTATTAGATCAAAAGGGTGCTTCTACTAAATACTGAGCAAAGGGTCTGAATACCTAGGAACCATGTGATATTTCAGTTTTTCTTTTTTATTAAATCTGTAAAAATGTCAACAATTCTATGTTTTTCTGTCAATATGGGGTGTTGTGTATACATTAACCACTTCAGCCCCGGAAGGATTTACCCCCTTCCTGACCAGAGCACTTTTTACAATTTGGCACTGCGTCGCTTTAACTGCTAATTGTGCAGTCATGCAATGCTGTACCCAAACGAAATTTGCGTCCTTTTCTTCCCACAAATAGAGCTTTCTTTTGATGGTATTTGATCACCTCTGCCGTTTTTATTTTTTGCGCTATACATGCAAAAAGACCGAAAATTTTGAAAAAGAATGATATTTTCTAATTTTTGTTCTAAAAAAAATCCAATAAACTCAATTTTAGTCATACATTTAGGCCAAAATGTATTTGGCCACATGTATTTGGTAAAAAAAATGTCAATAAGTATATATTTATTGGTTTGCGCAAAAGTTATAGCGTCTACAAACTAGGGTACATTTTCTGGAATTTACACAGCCTTTAATTTATGACTGCCTATGTCGTTTCTTGAGGTGCTAAAATGGCAGGGCAGTACAAAACCCCCACAAATGACCCCATTTTGGAAAGTAGACACCCCAAGGAAATTGCTGAGAGGCATGTTGAGCCCATTAAATATTCATTTTTTTTGTCCCAAGTGATTGAATAATGACAAAAAAAAAAAAAAATACAAAAAGTTGTCACTAAATGATATATTGCTCACACAGGCCATGGGCATATGTGGAATTGCACCCCAAAATACATTTAGCTGCTTCTCCTGAGTATGGTGATACCATATGTGTGGGACTTTTTGGGAGCCTAGCCGCGTACGGGGCCCCGAAAACCAATCACTGTCTTCAGGATTTCTAAGGGCGTACATTTTTGATTTTACTCCTCACTACCTATCACAGTTTTGAAGGCCATAAAATGCCCAGATGGCATAAAACCCCCCCAAATGACCATATTTTGGAAAGTAGACACCCCAAGCTATTTGCTGAGAGGCATGTTGAGTCCATGGAATATTTTATATTTTGACACAAGTTGCGGGAAAGTGACAATTTTTTTTTTTTTGCATAAAGTTGTCACTAAATGATATATTGCTCACACAGGCCATGGGCATATGTGGAATTGCACCCCAAAATACATTTAGCTGCTTCTCCTGAGTATGGGGATACCACATGTGTGGGACTTTTTAGGAGCCTAGCCGCGTACGGGGCCCCGAAAACCAATCACCGCCTTCAGGATTTCTAAGGGTGTAAATTTTTGATTTCACTCTTCACTGCCTATCACAGTTTCGGAGGCCATGGAATGCCCAGGTGGCACAAACCCCGCCCAAATGACCCCATTTTGGAAAGTAGACACCCCAAGCTATTTGCTGAGAGGCATGGTGAGTATTTTGCAGCTCTCATTTGTATTTGAAAATGAAGAAAGACTTTTTTTTTTTTTAAACTTTTTTTAATTTTCAAAACTTTGTGACAAAAAGTGAGGTCTGCAAAATACTCATTATACCGCTCAGCAAATAGCTTGGGGTGTCTACTTTCCAAAATGGGGTCATTTGGGGGGGGTTTTGTGCCATCTGGGCATTCAATGGCCTCCGAAACTGTGATAGGCAGTGAAGAGTGAAATCAAAAATTTACGGCCTTAGAAAGCCTGAAGGCGGTGCTTGGTTTTCAGGGTCCCGTACGCGGCTAGGCTCCCAAAAAGTCTCACACATGTGGTATCTCCGTACTCAGGAGAAGCAACAGAATGTATTTTGGGGTGTAATTTCACATATGCCCATGGCATGTTTGAGCAATATATCATTTAGTGACAACTTTGTGCAAAAAAAAAAAAAAAAAAAAAGTGTCTCTTTCCCGCAACTTGTGTCACAATATAAAATATTCCATAGACTCGACAGGACTCTCAGCAAATAGCTTGGGGTGTCCACTTTCCAAAATGGGGTCATTTGGGGGGGTTTTGAACTGTCCTGGCATTTTATGCACAACATTTAGAAGCTTATGTCACACATCACCCACTCTTCTAACCACTTGAAGACAAAGCCCTTTCTGACACTTTTTGATTACATGAAAAAATAATTTTTTTTTGCAAGAAAATTACTTTGAACTTCCAAACATTATATATTTTTTTAAAGCAAATGCCCTACAGATTAAAATGGTGGGCGTTTCATTTTTTTTTTTCACACAGTATTTGCGCAGCGATTTTTCAAACGCATTTTTTGGGGGAAAAACACACTTTTTAAAATTTTAATGCACTAAAACACACTATATTGCCCAAATGTTTGATGACATAAAAAAGATGATCTTAGGCCGAGTACATGGATACCAAACATGACATGCTTTAAAATTGCGCACAAACGTGCAGTGACAACAAAATAAATACATTTTAAAAGCCTTTACAGGTTACCACTTTAGATTTACAGAGGAGGTCTACTGCTAAAATTACTGCCCTCGATCTGACCTTCGCGGTGATACCTCACATGCATGATGCAATTGCTGTTTACATTTGACGCCAGACTGACGCTTGCGTTCGCCTTAGCGCGAGAGCAGGGGGGACAGGGGTGCTTTTTTTTTTTTTTTTTTTTCTTCTTTATTATTTTTTTGCTTTTTTATCTTATTTTTAAACTGTTCCTTTCATTTTTTTTTAAATCATTTTTATTGTTATCTCAGGGAATGTAAATATCCCCTATGATAGCAATAGGAAGTGACAGGTACTCTTTTTTTGAAAAAATTGGGGTCTATTAGACCCTAGATTTCTCCTCTGCCCTCAAAGCATCTGACCACCTGATAAAATGCTTCCCCAATTTCCCAATGGCGCTATTTACATCCGGCGAAATCTAAGTCATAAAATGCTCGTAGCTTCCAGTTTCTTAGGCCATAGAGATGTTTGGAGCCACTCTGGTCTCTGATCAGCTCTATGGTCAGCTGGCTGAATCACCGGCTGCATTCTCAGGTTCCCTGTTGAGACAGGAGAGCCAGAGAAAAACACGGAAGACGGTGGGGGGGGGGGGCATTCTCTCCCACTGCTTGTAAAAGCAGTCTAGAGGCTAATTAGTCGCTAGGATTGCTTTTACATGAAAGCCGACCGCTGGCTGAAAAGAATGATACCAAGATGATACCTAAACCTGCAGGCATCATTCTGGTATAACCAAAGTCGTGAATGGCATACCTGAAGACAAAAAAAATGGTTGACAATTAAGCACAGTAAACGGTAAAGTATAAAAAATTGCATACCTGAAAAACAAACATGATAAAACATAATAACAATAAAACATTGCAGAATAGAATACAGTAAAAAAGAGCAGAACAATAGAGAGAGAATAGAGAGAGAGAGAACAATAAAACGCCAACTATTTTTTTTTATTTTATATTTTTGTTTGGGTTTTTTTTTTTTACACTTTTTTTTGAAACTGTAACTTTTATAACTGTAACCGGTTCCAGGTTCGGGTCTCTCAAAATGCGATGGCATCTTGGGAGACCCTGTGAAAGTGCGCCTAGTCTGTGCAATGCTGTACTCTACGCTAATAATCAACTAGAGTATGGTAGCGTTCAAAACATTTACCAATACAAAGACCAGGATTGTCAGGACAGGAGGGACAATAATAGCGGGTGTCACGCCTATATCCGCGCTTGCTGCAGACACATCTTTTTTGGGGGGGTTTGTTGGGTAGGGGTACTCGGGAGGACATAAAGAAAATGCCTCTCATGCAGCCGACTGCATTTGGTTGGAGATGTGAATGGGGGAAGTACGGGTGTTTCAGAAGTGGTGGGTTCCCAATTAGGATTGGCGAATGCAGCAGGAAGGGCATTATGGGCACGACGGGCCTGTGTTTGTCTTTTTGGTGGCAGCGGGACACTACTTGTGCTTGCCTCACCAGCTTGAACTGCACTTATGGGACTCGCCACGTCACCAAGTGTTACTGCAGTGCTGGTTTGACTACGACCGGGGTGTACTAGGCTGCTGGCGCTTGCCAGTTCAATAAAAAGCTACCAAAAAAACTGTTAGCGATCGCAGGGATCAGGCCTGACTCTGTGAACGCTGCAGTTATGCATTTAGTGTTTTGTAAGTGACAGTAATCGATCGATACTGCACTTGGGTGGGCTGGGCTGTGCCGGGCGGAGGGGCAAAACGCAGGTGCTAGTAGGTATCTGGGCTGATCCCGCTAACACTGCGTTTTTGGGAACCCTAAACTGCTGGGGACGCTAGTATAGATCTGATCGGATCAGATATTGATCCGTTCAGATACTATACCACTAAGGGAGGTGTACGGTGCGTGCGTGGGTGTTAGCGCTAACCTGACGCTGCCTGGGGCTGGTGCTTGCCAGTTCACCAAAATGCTACCAAAAAACCTGTTAGCGATCGCAGGGATCAGGCCTGACTCTGCGAACGCTGCAGTTATGCATTTAGTGTTTTGTAAGTGACAGTGATCGATCGATCCTGCACTTGGGTGGGCTGGGCTGGGCCGGGTAGAGGGGCAAAACGCAGGTGCTAGCAGGTATCTGGGCTGATCCCGCTAACACTGCATTTTTGGGAACCCTAAACTGCTGGGGACGCTAGTATAGATCTGATCGGATCAGATATTGATCCGTTCAGATACTATACCACTAAGGGAGGCGTATGCTGCGTGCGTGGGTGCTAGCGCTACTGGCGCTAATCTGACGCTGCCTGGGGCGACGCATATCACCGCCGGGCGATCAGGGGGCTAAACCTTTATTCGGTAATAAACGGCGGGTGCTCTGACACTATAAAAAATAAACGAACTAACCAGCGTCACCCGTAACACTTATACGGTGATCAGTGGTGAAAGGGTTAACTAGGGGGCAATCAAGGGGTTAAAACATTTATTAGATAGTATATGGGGGGTCCCTGACGCTATAAAACGCTGACGGCGAACCTAAATATTTACGTCCCTAACTAGCGGAACCAGTGACACTAATACAGCGATCAGAAAAATGATCGCTTAGTGACACTGGTGACGGGGGGTGATCAAGGGGTTAAAACTTTATTAGGGGGGGTTAGGGGGGAATCCTAGACCTAAAAGGGGGCTAACCCTAACTGACCTAACACTGTAACTGTCACAAACTGACACCAATGCAGTAATCAGAAAAAAAAAAACCTGCTTGGTGTCAGTTTGTGACGGGGGGGGGGGGGGTGATTGGGGGGTAATCGGGGGTGTAATGTGTGCCTGGCATGTTCTACTGTGTGTGTGTGTGTTGTGCACTCACATTACAGTCTTCTCTCCTCGGCGCCGGAACGGAAAATACCGAGCCGAGGAGAGATGACATCATTTCCTCTGCCTCACTCTGCCACACTTGGAATTGCACTGCAGGATCCTGGTGCGGTATACTTACCTTGTACCCAGGATCCTGCGATGTTCCCCGGTGGTGTCTGTGGGCTCTGTCCCCAGCCCGAAAGCCTCTCTGTGCCAGGCTCCGTTCCTTGCGAGCATTGCGACTCACGGGGCGGAGCCTGGCGGCAAATTCAAAAAAGTGAAAAATCGTAACACATACAGTACACTGTAATCATACATCAATGTATGAAATTATTTCCCATCCCTTTTGTCCCTAGTGCTTTGTCCAGTGCCCTGCATGCAGATTATATATATATATATATATATATATATATATATATATATATATATATATATATATATATATATACACACACACATACACTGTTCTTTCTGCCTGGAAACTGGAGACCAAAAAGTGTCCCTTTACATCAAAAGTGGTTTTAGACCAGCTAGAAAACAGAGATAGTAAATTAGAACACTTGCAGAATTGAGCGATAGTGAATCGTGGTGAAATTAATTTTATTATTATATTATTTTTTATAATTATTTATATTAATTATATTATAACTTATGATCTTGTGTTTCAAACTTCATCATACCTGGGATATCTACTAGACTCTTGGTGGACAGATTTAAGAGCGTTATTGCTAAGAATTACAGGCCTACAATATAAAACGGCAAAATAATTGTACTGCTTTGAGATGCAAAAATCTGACAATCATACCGCCAGGGAGGCTACCAGTACCCTTCATTGTAATCACTTGAACTCAATCAATTGGGGGGAAGTCCACATAATTTAAGCCACATAATGTAGGTGTGGTGGTCAGGAAGCAAGCTGGTAGAGTTTTCTATGGGCCCTTTCAGAGGGGCTTTCCGATCCGATCACGTCTGCCTGAAAAACACGCAGGCGGACCTGATGCTCCATTCACCCCTATGGGGCAGCAGATGTCAGCGGTGACATACCCACTGCTATCCGATTTGATCCCGTCTGCCAAAACCAGACGGATGGTGACCTATTTTCCATCCATCTGGCGGATCGAATGAAAACAGACAGGCGGTTTGTTTTCATCCGATCTCCCCATGGAGGAGAGGGGGACTTTGAGAGGTCCGTCTTAGCACAGTGAGCGGAGACGGCCCTGTCATCAGCCTGCTCACCAGGGAATAGCGGATCGATCGCTCCACTGAGCAAGCGGAGTCCGTCAAACGGACAAGCCTGTGTGAAAGGACCCTTAGGCCCCTTTCACACGGGCTTTCCGATCAGGTCTGCTTGTCTGTTTTTTAGGTGGACCTGATCAGACACTCCATTCACTCCTATGGAGCAGCGGATGTCAGCAGCGACATGTCTGCTGACAACCGCTGCTATCCGATCCGTGAAATCCAGACGGATGGTGACCCTATTTTCCATTCGTCTGGCGGAGTGGATGAAAACGGATAAGCGGTTTGTTTTCATCCGATCACCCCATAGAGGAGAACAAGACTAACAAGTCAGTCTCAGCACAGTGGGTGGAGACGGACCTGTCATGCGCCTGCTCGGCGGGGATCAGTGGATCGATCCCCCGCTGAGCAAAACGGAGTACGCCGGGTGGACTGCTCGTTTGAAAGGACCCAAAATGAAATGGACCATGGACAGAGCTGTGCTAAACCTGATTGTAGACACTGCCAGGTGCTGTAAAACTAGATTGTGATTGGCTTCTATTGCAAGCAGGAACTTCCCTTTAGTTTTATAACTTTATCTGATTGCAGTTTATTTTCAAACTCATTTTCCAACTACCGTAATTGTCATTGAGCTGGAGGTTGTTACTCTTGTACTCTGCAGCGTCATACCTGTTTACTTTCATTGTCATTATCAAAAGTGACTGTACCCCATCAGTGAGGTCACCTAGACTAGAAAAAAAATTCTTACAAGGATTTTTCTTCAAGAAGAAAAATACCAGAAGACACAAACCATAATTAAAGAGAAACTATAGCTTATTTACAGCATGTACACCCCATGTTATTAGAACAATTGCCTAAAAGTACCTTTAAAACAGAACTCCTGGGAAAAAGCTGAAAAAGTCAGTGAAATTAACCACTTCAGCTCTGGAATATATACCCCCCTTCATTACCAGGCCATTTTTTGCGATATAGCACTGCGTTACTTTAACTGACAATTGCGTCGCCATGCGACACTGTACTCAAATAAAATGATATCCTTTTTTCCCCCACAAATAGAACTTTTTTTGTTTGTATTTGATCACCTCTGAGATTTTTATATTTTGCGTTATAAATATATATAACATTCTGCTATAAAAGAAAAATAACCAATAAAAAAAAAAAAAAAAAAGGTAAAAAAAAAAAAATCTCGAATTTCTTCATCAATTTAGGCCAAAATATATTCTGCTACATATTATTGGTAAAAAAAAAAACCCCAATAAGCGTATATTGATTAGTTTGCGCAAAAGTTATAGCGTCTACATACTACAGGATATATTTATGGAATTTTTTTTTTTTTTACTAGTAACTGCGGCAATCAGCGGGACTGCGATATTGCGGAGGACAAATCAGACACTGACACTTTTCTGGGAACCAGTGACACCAATACAGTGATCAGTGCTAAAAATACGCATAGTCACTGTACCGACACCGGCAGCAAAGGAGTTAACATCTAGGTCAATCAAAGGGTTAAATGTGTGGCCAACATGTGTTACTGTGTGTCCTGCTTTTACTAAGCAATGTGCTTTGCAAAAAAAAACCAGCACATTGCTGCGGTCAGAAGAGAGCCCTGTTTGTTTACCCACATAGGGGTCTCTTCGGTAATGTCCGCAGGAGATAGTTTGGCATTGGCGCCCAATCAGCGTCCGGCAGCCGCTGATTGGTTGGTGTTGCAGCCAATTGCAGCACAGCCGGGGCACGTGGATCACGTACTAGGTACGCGATCCAGTGCAGAACAGCCGCCCTGCCGCAGTATATGTGCAGTGGGCTGTCGGAAAGTGAATAAGTTCTAAGGAGCAGGGCCCTCTGATTCCTACTGTATCAAATTGTATTGTATTGTATTTGTACTGTTTACCCTCAAGTTGTAAAGCGCTACGTAAACTGTTGGCGCTATATAAATACTGTATAATAATAATAAATGTGGAAAAAGTCCAATATAATAAATCGGGATCATATTCTCCTTTCATTCTGTCCACCACACCAGAGTGAAAATCACTACCAAATATACTAAATAAACTCACCAGCGGTAAATGCTGGTAATATTATAAACCAGCTAACAGTGCATTCCTCTCTGGGAGTAATGGTCTGCCGCGTCAGCAACCTCCTCTAAAAGATGCTCACGTCCACCAATTTATATATCCAGAGAGTATAGAGAATCATAGTGTGACATTGTTAAAAATATTTTTATCCTTTAAAAAAACAAATCCAGAATACTTACATTAATAAGTTTTGTCCTCCAGGGGCATCCCTGGAGGATGTTGGATGATGAAACGCGTAGGATGCCGGGTCTGTGCTTACGGCTAGGAATGGTGGTCGGAGCCAGCCCAGCTTTACGATTAGACAAGTCTTACAGCATCAGCAAGCTCCTCTATGAGATGCTCACAGCCACCAATTCAAATATCCAGGGAGAAGAAAGATAAACTCGCATAGTGTGACATCTTTAAAACATTTTTATTCTTTTAAAAAATAATCCAGAACACTCAAATTTATAAGTGCCTCCACTGACAAAAGACTAATCATAAAGCTAGGCTGACTCTGACCACGATTCCTAGCCATAAACACAGACCTGGCATGTGTGGTGATGTCACTTCCAAGCCCACCCTATGCGTTTCATCATCCAACATCCTCCAGGGATGCCCCTACCGCCCCTGAAGGACGAAACTTAAATGTAAAAGAATAAAAAAAATAAAATTAACAATGGTCACACTATGCAAGATTCTCTCTCTTCTCCCTGGATATATGAATTGTTGGCTGTGAGCATCTTATAGAGGACGTTGCTAACGCTGCAGACCATTACTCCCAGAGTGCAATGCACTGTTAGCTAGTTTATAATATTACTAGCATTTACCGCTGGTGAGTTTATTTAGTGGATTTCACTGTGGTGTAGTGGAAGAATGAGATTTTAAGAAAAGAAAATTTGATCCCAATTTATTATATTGGGACTTTTTGCACTTGTATGAATTGCACAGACTTTATATATTTTTTATAATTTGCCTAAATGTTGCACAGATTGCTTACATTAATATGTTTTTACATGGCAATTTGACATATGTGGATATATATTGCACTATGATAGAGGTCTATTTGAATTGATTACTATACGACTTACATATATTGCACAAGATAGCAGCTGTTCTTTAATCATTTGAACTATTTGACTTTTTTTTAAATTTTTTTATTTTACACACTGACGCAGTTCCTCAAAAGCTCATTGGACATATACGACATTATGGCTGGGTGGGACTAACGTTGTTCTGGGAGGACGTACGGGTGCAATCCCCTCAGAAGCACGCCTCATGTGCACTTTGTGAGGTGAACAGTGGCACAGACTGAAATCTGTGCCCACCAGACACAGTGGCTCACAGATCAGGGTGCAGGGCTGCTGTGATTGTCCCTGGTACTAAGTGATCATTGTGACCAATCGCATTACCAGTAGTAAAAATTGATCACAGCAATCACATGATACAGGGCCAGTCACAGATGCCCTGCACCATGTGTTAGCTGTGGCCAATTCCAACTTCCACAGCAGTACGAGCAGTAGTCACAGTACGTAAATTGATTTCTTATACAGCCATCATGGCTGTATAAGCAATCAGTGTAAAAAAAATGGTTTACTGCACTGCTCTGCTGGCAGTATGTAAAAATACTGTGGTGGTGAACATGTACAATAACTGGCTGCTGTCATTGTAGGTCAGTGCTGCCAGCCATTGTCTCTGATCACTGCCACAGCAGTGCACAGCCGCACCAGTCATATTGTCCCTAATCACCGCCACACCAGTCATAGTGTCACCATTAGGACTTGTGCACGTGTGCAATGCTCACTGAAGAGCCATCCGGACACAGATGGCTCCTCAGAGCATTTGACAGGCAGTGAGAAGGCATTGCCACCTCAACCTCTTGCTTTAACCCCTTGGACTCCACACAAGCAACCCGATTCACCTGAATGGTTAGCGCTCAGCGGGCACACAGGGGAAATAAATTCCTGTCACAGCTGTGAAGCAAAGCATCGCAGCTGCAGCATTTGTACATCATGCGGCTGCTGCCTCTGCAGCTAAAGAGGGTAGTGGTTAAGGGGTGGTAAAAATGTGGTTAAAATCACAAGGTTTTACCACACCCAACCTCATGTGTTAGCAAGCCCTAATAGTGCAGCCAGCCAGAGTTCTCTGACCACCACTACATTAGCCAGTGTTGCCAGAACACTGTACTGATTTCCAAGCTCAACAGACCAGTGCAGCAAATAACAGCTTTCCTAATCATCCTCACAGTCTCAGTATCACCAGTGTATGGCAGCAACAGTGTTCCTCATCACTTCCACACCAGTTGCAGTGTCTCCAGACCAGTGTTAACCAGCAGCAGTGTTCCTGCTTGCTGTCACACTGGTTCCCAATGTCCTCAGACCTGTGTAGGCCAGCAACAGTGTTCCTTATTACTACTACACAATCCCACTGTCACCAGACCAGTGCAGCCAGCAACAGTATTCATTATTACCACCACACCAATGTTGCCTCTGCCTGTACTAACCATGGCCTGTTTATTGACCACATTTCTGCCTGCTACTTGAACCAGTCATCTTGTCTGTGTGGTACATCCAAAGAGGCCAGGTCCAAAAGCTTTGTCAGGATCCAATCACCTAAAGGTAGCAGCCTATAACCTTTTCTGTTTTGTTGGGCTGGTTGGCATGGTTTGTTTGCCTTGTTGTTTCTCACTTTTTTGATTCATTGTTTGGGAACGTCCCAGGTTCTACAAATATCAATCCTATGTCCTGAAAGATTAGGATAAAAGGAATTTTGACTTACCTGTAAATTCCATATATTCAAGTACACGCTCATGTCTATTCCTGTGTTGGTCTACATTGCTTGCTAAAAAACTGAGGTCTCAGAGTGGGGTAGGGTTATATGGTTGTGCCCAAAGGGGGCATGTTCATAAGCTTTGCCAGCATCCAATTGCTTGAAGGTGGCAGCTTATGACCCAGAATCTATGAATGTCCAGCCTGTGTCCTGTACAATTAAGATATTTGCATTATACAGGATTATTTACCGTATATACTCGAGTATAAGTCGTTCCGAGTATAAGTTGAGGCCCTAATTTACCACAAAAAAAATATGGGAAAAACGTATTGACCCGAGTATAAGACGAGGGTGAGAAATGCACGGCTACTGTAAGTGGAAAAGAGGGTCAACAATGCCCATTTGCAGCATCACTGTGCCCATTTGCATGCCTCACTGTGCCCATTTGCAGCCATAGGTCCCCTGAACTTCAAACTCGGTAGTTAAGGGTTCCTAGATGCCCCCTAGCTGCAGCCAAAATTTGGGGTCTCTGAACCCAAAGGGTCCCGAAATGACATTGCTGCAGATAGACACAGTTGACCGAATCTGGGGCCCCGTATCTCGGGGCCACTTAGTGCTAAGAACCCCAAATTTGGTGTGCAAGCCCAGTGGAACTAGCACCATAAAATTTTCAAAGCTGGGGTTTCTAGCACCAAGTGGCCCCAAGATACAGGGCCTCAAAAATCAGTTCAGAAAATGTCAAGCACTTTTCTGCAGCAGAGAATGACATTTTCTAAACCAGTTTGGGGCCCCGTATCTCAGGGCCACTTGGTGCTAGGAACCCCAGCTTTGGATATGTTATGGTACCAGTTCCACTGGGTTTGCACGCCAAATTTGGGGTTCCTAGCACCAAGTGGCCCTGAGATATGGGGCCCCAAACTCGGTTCAGAAAATGTCAAGCACTTTTCTGCAGCAGAAAATGACATTTTCCGAACCGATTTTGGGGCCCCGTATCTCGGGGCCACTTAGTGCTAGGAACTTCAGCTTTGGATATGTTGTGGTACCAGGTCCACTGGGTTTGCATACCAAATATGTATCTTGGGGCCACTTGGTGCTAGAAACCCCAGCTTTGGAAATTTTATGGTGCTAGTTCCACTGGGCTTGCACACCAAATTTGGGGTTTCTAGCACAAAGTGGCCCTGAGATACAGGGCCCCAAAGTCGGTTCGGAAAATGAAATTTTTTGCTGCAGAAAAGTGCTTGACTCGAGTATAAGTCGAGGGGGGCACTTTCAGCACAAAAAAAGTGCTGAAAAATTCGACTTCTACTCGAGTATATACGGTATGTGCTGGATTATTTTAAAATTGGTGTATATAGTTGTACTTACACAGAAGTATACACTAAATCTAATGCTCAGTGTGTTTGGCATTGTGCCTCACTGTATGCAGTTTTTAAAAGCAATTTTTTGTTCGGAAAATTGTTTTAAAGCTTTTTACCAAGAGATCCTGCCAAAAACACAAGATAAATACCTTTTTTTTTCTGTTGCAATGTAAAGTTTATTGCGGAATACAAATTATTAACAAAAGTTATCCATCTATCGTCAGATTAAACAAACGAGACAAAAATATACAGAGAGAGGAAACAAAAATAGCAAATGCTTTACAGGTCAAAACTCTTCTAAAATTGCATAGTGTCTGACAATGTAGATCATGCTGTCTAAAACACAGCATTTTATCTGTTCAATATAAAACCTTTTTTTCCTAAACATGACATCTCTTAGCGCCACTATCGCTCTATTAAATTCCAATCAATATACTAAACTCCCTAATTTTATAGTCTGAAACTAGCATAATGTAGTAGGACTTCAAAAATGGGAGAAGACATTTTTTAAATACTTTTTTTTCCTCAGTTTTAAACAGGAAACTATTTTTGTTTGCACACAAACCCTCCAACAACATTTACCAATACATCAGAATGACTTATCACAACACAAAGATGTGAATCAGGATCTAGTGATGATGGCTTCAATTTAACTCAATGAATTTGCACCTTGTGGCTTGGGGAATAGTTTTTAAATATGAAGATTGCTGAAAAAAATAATAAAAGAACCCTCCAAAATTGTACATTTGTTACATAAAGATACACATCTATGGCCTTGTTCATATATGGGCAATTAGAGGTCACAGGCAGAGTCAGCGCCATTCTGCCTGCAATTCCAAACTGGGGCCACAGTGTGATTTTGCTGTGTCTATTGCAAGGCAAAATGCGCGTGTAAAATCACACTTGGCTCAGGGCCAAAGTTTGGACCCTGAGCTTCTTTGCTGCAACACACACGTGTGAATCATGCTTTTAAAGTCACTAGCAGAAACCAGTGTTCCCTCTAAGCAATATGTGAACAGGGCCTCAGGTTGCATTCATGCTCGAGCTGAGCGTTTTTGGCCGTTTTGCAGGCTTTTTTCTTAAGCATTTTACAGGCGTTTTGCAGGAGTCTAAAGCTTTTTTTTAAATTTTAGCCAGTGCAAAGTTACTTGGGGGGGGGGGCGTGTAATATGCGTATTTCATGCATTTTTAGGTGCTCCAATTGAAGCCTATTGGGGCCTAAATCGCTAGAAGCTTGTAGCTCAAAAGAAAAGGAACAACTGAAATCCATGAATTTTGCATGTTAAACATTTTTCAGTTTCAAGCTACAAACCATTTAGTTTCTTTCGGACAGAACAGGAGGTACAATTCCTGTGAAGACTTCATTTTTGCAACTGTATTTGGAAGATATTCCCTTACCAATTGTGCAGGTGACTGATAGTAGCTGGCTCAGGAACCAAGGGAAAATGTCTCCTACTTTTTGTTAGAGTAGGAATTAATTTATCAGGTTTTTCTAGCTGTGTCCCCAATGAGGAGATTTTCTTCACTGGTGACTGGTGCCACCTAGGACAGGAAATAAAGGGAAAATTTTCCTAACCAGAACATAGACGGGTATAACACCTGGCAAAGGTCTCAACCACCTCCAACTCTTAAAATGTAATTTTATTCTTCTGCTTTAAAGTGGGCATAAACCACAACTAGTGAAAAAATTTGAGCCCCCTAGGAGCTTTTTGCCAGAATGTCCAAATATGTAGTATATACGGTTCCAAATACAGTTGCTAAAATGATATCTTCACAGGAACTGTACCACCTGGTCTGTACGAAAAAAAAAAAAATATATATCAGATATTCATAGCCTCTTTTTTTTTTAATTTCTATTCCTTCTGACTCTTTACACAACAGTATTTATATATTGGCTTAAGGACAGTCAGCCATTGTGGACTTGCTGCAGCATTTAGCTTTCCAAGCTAGGGGGTACATCCTACTGCAATAGGGCCTGTACAAGGTAATAAAGTCTTCCTTTCTTTGTAATGGCGTATTAAAGATATAGGCTTTCATAGGTTTTTAGAACTTGGTACCCTTCACAATTATGCACTGCATTAAGGCACCCAATACATTTTATATGCAACTGCATTGGCTCCTACTGCTGTCAATCAAAATCCAGGGTATGGGGGATACTGATGCCTAAACATTTTTTACCTTAACGCAAGGAACGCATTAAGGTACAAAATATTTAGGCTTCATATTCATTTTAAGGACGCCCCCTCAATAGGTCAGTAGATTGTATAATCTGATCCAATGGTGGCCACACCCACATGCAATGACTACAAATCAATATGGGTGCTGTAAACTGAGTTTTCAACTTCAGCACAGGAACCAAGTGTTAATATTCTGATAATATTTAAACCGTGTTGGTTAAAACTGTGAATCTTTAAGAGGTAGTAAATGTCAAAGCACCACTGCAACCCAACTCTGTCAATGACCTCTGTTGTATTCGCTTATGGAAAGTGAGTTGGCTTGCTGCAAAACCCCAAGTGTTATTCCCTGATTAAGAAGAAATGGCTGTCACAAGTGAGAATTCTACAATTAAAGTTAACCTATTGCCTTGCAGCAGAAAAATGCTGGTTAGGAATGGGAAGGTTCCCAATTCTCTGGCTGAGCCAAGTTGCTGCCTCACAGTTTGCAGCAGTGGTGCAAGCTCCTTCCGTTGGCTGTTGGGCTGTACATCATGTTTATTAGATAGTTAGCCCAGTGGCAAACTGAAAAAGTTCACACAGCAGGCTGACAACAATGCTCCTCATTGCCAGGAAGTGGCTTAGTGTTATCCTGCTACAGAAGTGCTACTACTGACAGAATCTTCCTCGGGTAAGATTAATTGGAAAAGATTCTCAAAATAAATTTACCGAATCTTAAGTGGAACAAAACCAAACAATTTACCGGTCCTCCTAAAAACAAAGCTCAAGTAAAAAAAAAAAAAAAAAAAAAAAAAAATAGAAATAGTCTATTTTTTTTTTTTTTTTTTTTAAAAACATCTTGCCACAAATGTAACACGTATGGCACTGTCCATGGGGGCAGGAGGGTTTAGTTCCACTTTAATGCCCCAATCCAGGAAGCATAAAAAAAAAAAATTACCCTTGCAGTGGAAGCTCACCCCAATGCAAGGGTTAAATGCTGGTTAGTCTATGGGCAGAGGAAAGAGCTCACTGATACGCAGAATATCCCAATACAGCAGTTTGCGTGCCATGTCCTCAGTATGGGTGAGCAATTTATAATAATATATACATTTTTTTTTTCTCCTCACAAGCGCTTACAAATACCGGCATAAAAGCTGACCATCCATTTGTCATGGAACGTACATTTTAATAATGACAGACGCACTTTGTTAAAAACAGACTGTTACACAGTCGTTATCTCTCTGAACAGACATTGAGGAAAATGATTGTCATGCAGCAAGATGCTTGTAACTGGTCCATTTTTAATCAAAAAACATTGACAATGAAGTTCTACCTATAAGCACTAATAACCGAGTATTACTTTGGTCTTTATAATCACCCACTAGTATCTATTATTTACTGTAGGCTCCTTGAGTAGTCTTGGAACTATAGGACCCAGAATGCTTGGACTTGTAGTTTCTCTGAAAAACAAAGGCTGCACACAGATAATAAACTATTGATTACAATTACAAGATAAATAGCAACATTAAATTATTAGCGCAAAAAGGATATTCTGCAATGCAGACTTTAAAAGAGGAAAGTGTTCTATTGTTTGGTGTACATTTTTATAGCCTGGATATCCTTAGTGGCCTAAAATATACAATAATAAAGATTAAGCTTTAGCAGTCCAGACTATAATTTGCCTTCATTTCACTGTCCTCTGTACACCAAGCTTAAAACCCTGAAGTAGAGTAGAGACCTTAAAAGAGGATGCATTTTTTGCTTGATGCTGGTGAAAATAAACCCAAAAATCCATAAGATGAAAGGGAACAAACTCCAGGATCCCCACGTTGCGCGCATGTGATATAAAGGCACAGTAAAACAGTTAGTTTCCCTTTAACCTGGCGGGAATTGAAAAGCCCCCCTTTCCTGGCACACGATGCAGATGTCCTGTCTTCATGCCCAACGTAAGCTGTTAAGATCCATATCGGTCCTGAAAAAAGAAGCAATAAACGACATTTAATAGCAAATCCTTAAATCCCATCTGAATTTTTTTGTTTAACTAAAAGTGTGGAAAGTCTTACAGCTTATCTTCTTTAAAAAGCAGCCACAGCCTGAGTGGAAAAGCCTGTTTCCAGCCAACATGCTGTAAAGGACCCTTGCTCTCTGTGTGAAAGCAGTGGTTCCTCTACAAAGGTCTACCTCAGTGGGTCAGATGTCTATCAGCAAAGCTAATGCTCCGCACTGACTGGAGAGCTCTAGCTCTGACTTAGCAGGAACGTGTATACACACTATAGAGGGATAAAGCTTTGTTCATATTTCATGTCTGAGGTTTACAACCAGTTTAAAAGGAAATTGGCATGGTAAGTGAATATCAAGTATTTGACAAATTGTTTATACTCACAATTTCCTTTGTTTCTGGACAGTATATGGATTTATTGATATTTATATGATCCACTTGCTTTAGGATATTTCAGAATGTTTTTTTTTCTCGTTTTGTAATATTCAAAAAAGTTAATAAAATAAGATTTAATACAATTGGCTATAGGACACGTTTGAAAAGGATTTGTCTAAGTGGGACTTGAGGGTAAAGTTAAAAAGCCCTCCTACTAAATCCGTTGTTAAGCATTTTTAGCTGCTATTTCAATTACATGCCAATATTTTCTACATCTTCCAACTTCTGCAAATCACCAGTTTGATAATGGGGAGACCTGATAATTTATAACAGCTGAGCATATGTATGCATACTGAAGCAATGGGGACCTTTTCCTGTTGCATTAGCTGAAGAACACCAGCTACTATATATAAACAGCTTTTATAGACTAGCCACACACCTATGCATAATTCACATTGGTTCCCAGCCTACGTAAGAGTGCAGTGGACCGTGCTAGGATACAACTCTCAGGTATCAAAAGGAGGAGTTTCCCAACATAAAAGTGAATAATTAACAGGTTTGTAAATGCCACCCTGAAACTTACACCTCCGTTTTCTAAACTGCTATGTTCAGCTATGGATCCATTTCCCATCTGGATACCTCTGCTTGTTAAAAACTTGTTGTAGGCCAACTCAAATAAGGAAGATTTACAATGTACTCAAGGGCACCATACACACACACAAACCTTTCATAAGGGAAATTGTACCTCCAGGATGTGCAGTAACCAGCAATGTCAACCCCCAAACTAAGGGCACTGGTTGCATTAAAAATGCAGACTGTGTGGCAAATTGGCTATCAACCAGTTAAAGCAAACCTTCAGTCATTTTTTTCATCCATTTATTAAATCTTCTGCCCTTGTTCTTTTAACTTTGTATAATTAAACATTTTTTTTTCTGCCAGTAAATACCTTATACAGCCCACTTCCAGTTTCTTGTCTGGTAAAAAGCCTAGGCTTATGATATCATGCACAGCTCTCTCACTCTGGTGAGCGTTTGCCAGGAAGGGAGGTGATGAGTCATAAGAGGGTCAATGAAAGCTGCAGGTGTGTCTGTGTAAATCCAGGAAGTGAACAGGCAGCAGCTTCAGCTGCCCACAGTTAGAATGGTTGCAGCCAGACTCAGTGGAGCATATTTGACAAGTACAGAATCACAGTATATATAAAATATGCAAAGTGTTTGGAGGGAAGCTTCAGAAGGGCAAAGATGTTTTATTACAAATGATGTGAGCAGACTGTAGTTCCTCTTTAAAGCAAAACTCTGCCCTCACCAGTTTGACCCATTCACTTCTCTCTGATGCTTGGCTGAAAACCATGTTGCTCTGCAGTTTTTATCCCCTAACCACATGCCTCTGAATATCCTTTGGGTATCTGCAGACAGGAAGTGTGAAATACCCTTCAGCTACTGACAAGACCCATTGACTGTATATAGGGGTTTTGTTTGCTTCAGGTGGGTTTTGCATACCCATACAAGTCTATTGGAGTGCAAAAACCACTTAAAACAGGCTAAATAAAAGGGCCAGAAAAAGGATCAACTGCAGGTGAAAAGCACCCGTTAAGGAATTCTAAATGATGTCACAAGAGTCTCAAACCAATGTCAAGCTAATGTCAGACAAGCCCAAAACCTGTTGACACCAGCTCTTAGGCTGTCTTTGACAAGCCTCCTGGGCTTCAGGAAGTACAAGTTACAACAGCTGTGTCCTAGGAGATGCACACAGCTTTCATACAGCCAATTTCATCCAAATGACAGTTAAAGTACAGCCAGTGCACCCCACATCCTAGAATTAAGGAACTGTAGTAACAGTGTACTGCAAGTTGTTATAATGCTCTCTATAACGACACCCCGAGTATGAAAGAGGTTAAAGCTGTTTAGGACATTCCATTTCCTAACACAAAGGCAGCTACCGAACACTTCAATCAGCCGAACAAGAAACCCATACAAACAATTCTCCCCCAAGTATGAGACAAGGCTCTGTGTTGAGGGTCAAGCAGGAATCAGACTCTTTTTAAAACCAAAATTACAAGTCTTTATATACATTTAAAGAGGAGGTGTATACCTCCTGCTCATATTACTCTGAAAATACACCTGTGACCAGAAAGCTAATTAACATGAGCTAATTAACTAATCCCTTTAAGCAGCCTGGTCATTGTTATGATAAGTCAGGATTTCACTACAGCTCAGACTTGTTGTCACCAAGCTTCACACAGAAGATGATACATTATCATAAGTTTAAACACAGGATATTCTCACAATAGCAGGAGCTCCACTAGGAGTCAGCCCATCTCCTACATTGTACAGAGGCCAATGTGATCAGCTCTTTCAATTAACATGTTGAGTTCAGAATCAAACAAACCAAGAATAGTCTTTACATGTATCCTGGGAGATATTGTGGAAAAATATTACTGTCCCATTTTAAGTAATCCAAGATATATTTTCTCAGAAACCCTGTGCCAGGATAACACAGGGTGACTTAGACATAAGAGGTGCATGGGGAGCTGAAACAAGGGTATCCCATTCTTTCCGAGGGATTCTGGGTTCCACGGGCCCTCCCGTCACACTCTCTATTAGAGATGAGCTTGAATATCCACAGAACTCTTCTCTATCCAAACTATCAAATTGTATTTGTTTTTTTAGCCAATCAGCTGCAGGCTAGGTCATTCCCCTCCCAGCATATGGGGATGTATCCATATAAGAGTATGTCATTAGCATCCCACCCCTTTCCCTTTGTTTATGTGTGTAGCGGGGAGAGGAATGACATGGCTTGCAGCTGATTGAGTTAAAAGAAAAAGCGCAGCGTGATAGTTTGGATTTAGAGGAGTTTGGAGAATGCCCAATCTCACCCCTATGTGTGAACGCAATGTTGTTTCTCTGTGAAAATTATACAGTCTGCTGTATTCTTCACTTATACAGGAGTGGTAAAGAGTATGCAAGTGGTGCATAGACAAACGTGTTATGCTGTGCAGTGTGAGCTAGACTAGAAACACATGGAGGATGCGAGTATAAAACATAGATGTTGATTTGCTAAAATCGTACAGTGAAAAATCTGGTGCAGCTGTGCATGAGAGACAATTGGCTTCTATCGTGTTCAATTAGGCTTTGACAAAAAAACAAAACAAACTGAAAGCTGATTAGTTTCTCTGCAGAGCTACACCAGATTTTGCATTTTCCAGTTTTAGTAAATCAACCCCATAGTGTCAGGAAGATTGGGCACATGTCTCGAAGATACGCATATGCACATATTGCAGCTTATGTTCCCATGTGTAGGTTGCAGGTGCTTGTAAGTGTGTGCATGTCCAGCCCTGATGCCAATCACCCTTTTTAAAGAACAGTACAATCGAGGAGAGTTACTGGGTGGTCGTTGGCTCCTATGAAGTAACCGGTGTTCTGCTATCCTGTAGTTAACCCGACATGCTTCCCAACTCTCCTGCATTTAGATCTACTGCTGCTGACCTTAGCTTGTGTCCTGATTTTGCCTTCTGCCTGCTCTCTTGGTACCTTTGCTGTCCTAAAATCAACCTTGGCCTTGACCCCCACCTGGTTCCTGCCTTCAGAATTAGTATCTCTACTGCCAACTCCTTCTCATCTTGACTAAGACGCTGCCTCTGGTACCTGCAGTTCCTGTACCTGCTTTATGATCCAGCACATCCAGTCTGCACAATCCAGCAACATTCAGATCACAGATCATCTGCAGTGTCTGGACTCTTTGTCCAGGTACACCCTGCGACCAACTTAGGGGAGTATTGGACAGAGCAGTAAGGGAAGCACTCTATCATATACATGGTGGAGACTGAGTTTACGAGATAGAATGCTGCAGACTGGAGTTTTGTTTTAGGGACATGGTCCTTGGTTCATGCTTTCTAACAATTTTTGCCAAAGTATTATCCAAAACCCTCAATTACATTTTTTCAGAAAACAGAGACCAATAAGAATAAAGTGGTGGCCGTTGCAATTTTTTTTATGTTGCACTATAATAGCGCAACAGTTCAAAGAATTTTTTTGGGGAAAAAAAAAACTAAAATAAAAGTTTTAGTTTATTAGTGAAACAAAAGCTTGGGTTGTGTTGATATCAATCACGTGAAGTCTTAAAAACTATGGTACCCAAAATTGTCCATAGGGAACACTTTAAAATCCTTTACAGGTTATAAAAATAGAGAGATTAGTGAATAATGGCCCTTGAATTATTGTTTTCACACTCCAACGTTCACGGCAATACCCCAACATGTGATACAATTGCTGTTTATAGTAACAAACCTTGCGTGTGTACACGCACACACGGGACCGGGGGGTGGAATTGTAAAAAAAGATTGTTTCAAAATGTTTATTTTAATCATCTTTATGGAGTCATCAGTTCATATGATTAGCTGCCTCACCAGCCAAAGTGGCTGAGGAATGACAGCTCTGAGTCTGGAAGTGATGAAATGGTCAATGCTTCCAGGTTCATTAGTCACTTAGAAGATCAGGGAACATACACTCCCACTCAGCTTCTCGGCAGAGTTTACCATAATCCAGGACTCCCGAAAGAAATGGGAGAGCCCATGAACCACCATATAGACTATGAGCAGCAAGTGGTTAAAAAGAGATAAAACACAGGTAAAGGTGTATGCTTTACAGAAATGTACTGGATGTTCTCTTTTAACCTGGTTTTAGTTTATTATTTATTTTCCCCAGACAATATACTAAGGGGCCACATACTACATAGTAACCATTTAGCATAACATTTTGTTTTTTAAAACACTCGAACCTGAATGGTGGTCATAACCCCGTTGGCCAGTACGGAAAGCCTTCCCGCTACCGATTTCACTCCTTGTTTGAAATTTGCCATATCCGGGGCAGAAGGTAGAACATTGGACAGGCTGTAATTCGCTGGAGGGGGACAAAAAAAAAAATTTAAAAAGTTTACAAACAACTCTGCATATACAAGGTTGAACTGAACCAATTTGAGTAACACTGCATTGACCAAAACTAATAACTAAAACACTCAAAATGATAAGGGGACATTGCCCTAAGCTGCACAATACACACACCAAAAGTCAGCCGGTTCTGTACATGTGTACACCTCTCTGTTCAACAAAAGCCAATCTAAAGACCAGCTTCTGTTGAACAGTCCTGCTGGAAAACCAGCATTTGATCAGCATACACCATCTCACAAAAGTGAATACACTCCCTACATTTTTGTAAATATTTTATTATACCTTTTCATGCGACAACACTGAAGAAATTACACTTTGCTATAATGTAAAGTAGTGAGTGTACAGCTTATATAAGTGTAAATTAGCTGTCCCCTCAAAATAACTCAACACAGCCATTAATGAGTACACCCCTAAGTAAAAATGTCCAAATTGGGCCCAAATAGCCATATTCCCTCCCCAGTGTCATGTGAATCAGTGTTACAAGGTCTCAGGTGTGACTGGGGAGCAGGTGTGTTAAACTTGGTGTTATTGCTCTCACTCTCTCATACTGGTCACTGGAAGTTCAACATGGCACCTCATGGCAAAGAACTCTGAGGATCTGAAAAAAAAAAAGAATTGTTGCTCTACATAAAGATGGCCTAGGCTATAAGAAGTTTGCTAAGATCCTGAAACTGAGCTGCAGCATGGTGGCCAAGACCATACGGCAGTTTAACAGGACAGGTTCCACTCAGAACAGGCCTTGCCATGGTCGACCAAAGAAGTTAAGTGCACATGCTTAGCGTCATATCCAGAGGTTGTCTTTGGGAAATGGACGTATGAGTGCTGCCTGCATTGCTGCAGAGGTTGAAGGGGTGGGGGGGGGGGGGGGGGTGGGGGTCAGCCTGTCAGTGCTCAGACCATACCCTGCACGCTGCATCAAATTGGTCTGCATGGCTGTCGTCTCAGAAGGAAGCCTCTTCTAAAGATGAAGCACAAGAAAGCCCGCAAACAGTTTGCTGAAGACAAGCAAACTAAGGACATGGATTACTGGAACCATGTCCTGTAGTCTGATGAGACCAAGATAAACTTATTTGGTTCAGATGGTGTCAAGTGTGTGTGGCGGCAACCAGGTAAGGAGTACAAAGACAAGTGTCAAACGTGTATACCCTGCATTAGAGGCTTGAAGAATGTATTCTGTCACAGGACACAAAAGGAGCTGTTCACAGTAAGACTTAAAGAGGAGTTCCACCCAGGCAGGCCGTCAAAAAAAAAAAAAAATTAAAAGTCAGCAGCTAAAAATACTGCAGCTGCTGACTTTTAATTGGACACTTACCTGTCCCTGGGTCCAGCGATGCGGGGGATCGAAGCCCCGCTCGTCCCCCCCCTCCGCTCGTCGGCATTTCAACTGTGGGTGCCGGGCTGTGGCTTCACAGCCTGGCACCCACTGCCGCGCGCCGTGATTGGCCGCTCAATCACCTGGGACCTGTACTGGGTCCCAGATGATTGACAGGAGGGAGGGAGCAGAGCGGAGCCCTTCCTGTGCCTGGGGGGAAGTGATGTCACCAGCCCAGGCAAAGGAACAGGCAGACTACGAGGGACCACCTAACAACAGGCATTTAGAGGTAAGTGAAAAAAAAAAAAATATCCAAATTTTTTTTGTTTTTTTTTTTTTTGAATTTTTACAGGTATTTTTGTTTTTTGGGTGGAACCCCACTTTAAGAGCAAGTCAAGCACAATATGCTTCTGGATACTTGTGAGTGTTTTTGATACTCATATTGACTTGTACAGCAAAGAAGAGCTGAGCGTCAAACAAATGCTTGAGACTAAAGCCTCTTTCACACGAAGTGTCCGACCAGGTGCGCCTGTCCATTTTTCAGGCGGGACTGATCAGACTCTCCCTTCACCCCTATTAGGGTTGTCCCGATACCACTTTTTTAGGACCGAGTACAAGTACCGATACTTTTTTTCAAGTACTCGCCGATACCGATTACCGATACTTTTTTTTTAATGTCACGTGACAGTGTTTTTTTTTTTCATTTTTTTTTTTTTTTTTTTTAACAGTGCTTGCTTTTTTTGGGGGGGAGGGGGGGGGGGGGTGAACGTTGTATGTGTGTGTTATTTTTTTTTTTTACAATTTTTATTTTTTACAATAATATTTCTTTTATTCTTTATTGTTTTTTTTTTTTTTTTTTAATCAGCCCTTTTGGGGGGCTTTGGTGAGATATCAGGGGTCTTAACAGACCTCTGATATCTCCCCCTTGAGACAGAGAAAGAGACAGGAGGATAGAGAATCCCCAGTCCCTTTCTCTGCAGCGTCAGCTGCACTGACAATGAATGGAGAGAAGACCGCAGCTTCTCTCCATTCATAAACTGACACATCATAATCACAGAAGATTACAATGTTTCAGTTATGTGAATGGACAGAGTCAGCTGACTCTGTCCATACACAAAGGAAGGAGGAGGGGGAGGACGGAGGAACTGAGGGGGAGAACAGAGGGGACAGATAAGAGCAGAAAGGAGGGGACAGATAAGAGCAGAACGGAGGGGACAGCTGAGAGGGACAGAGGAAAGGAGGGGGCATGGAGGAGGATGCAGTGACAGTCAGCTGTGAGCGATCACCGCTGTCTGTCACTAAAGCTGGTGAAAGCCACTGGGGGAGAATCTTGTAAGTCCCCCACGCGCCGATCACAGCTGACAGTCAAGGTATCGGGGGAGGCATCGGGAGCATTTGCCCGAGTACAAGTACTTGGGCAAATGCTCGGTATCGGTGCCGATACCGATACTAGTATCGGTATCGGGACAACCCTAACCCCTATGGACCGGCAGGTGTAAACGGACTTGTGTCCATTTACACCCACCTACCTTCAATCCAATATAGTCCAAAAAACAAACAAAAGAAAAACCCGCTGAAGGATATCCCCCCTTCCTCCATCTAGGCTGATTGGATTGGAGGGCAGCCGAGTATAAACAGAGTCCAGTTACACCTGCCGGTCCATAGAGCAGAGCGGGCTCTGTCCATGTCCGCTCTGCATAAAGTGAGCGGACATGGACCTGTCATCCGCCTGCACTGCTCTGATCAGCAGAGAATCAGCGGACAGATGCCCTACTGATCATAACAGAACGTGAAAGGAGCCTAAAGTAAAACCTGTCAAACTGGAAACAATGGTTTCTTAACAAAACTCAAAGTCATTTGAAACTTTCAAAATTCTGCCTACGAGCAGTGCAAGAAAAAAACAAAAGCCCTCCTCTGCAATGAACATAGTCTCACTTGGTTATAAAGGTCTGATCTTTGTCTACCAACTGCTGTCATTACCTACAGTGAAAACTTCTCTCATTGGACAGGGAGAAAGCACTTTGTGAGACTTAGGCAGAAGTCAGGCCCCTCAAACCAGGGTTAATAGGGCACTCAGAGAAGGGTCCTTCTGGCCATCAAAAGTAATGGCAGATATTGTGGGGTGTCTACTCTTAGGCAGGACTGAAATGGTTGACTGGTTCACTTGAAGCTGGTCACAGGCATAAAATGAATGTTACCCTAATCAAGAATTTTGTAATCTAGGACAGTAGCAAACATCCCTGAACAATGGATCTTTGGGCAAAACCTTGCTTGCATTCTTCAACCCCAAGAGGGGTTCTGTAGAAAATGGCTAATTTGGGCAATGCACTTAACGTGAACCTGTGCCCAGGCTATAAACAGTCACGTATTTACTGTACATATTGTTAAGTCAGTAAAATAGATTTTAACCACTTGCTTACTGGGCACTTATACCCCCTTCATGCCCAGGCCAATTTTCAGCGCTGTCACACATTGAATGACCACTGCGCGGTCATGCAACACTGTACCCATAATACAATTTTTATCATTTTTTTCCCCACACAAATAGAGCTTTTTGGTGGTATTTAATCACCACTGAGTTTTTTATCTTTTGGTAAACAAGCAAAAACAGACCGAAAATTTAGAAAAACAAAAAACAAAAAAACAAAAACGTTTTATATATTGTGTAATAAAATTTTGCAAACAGGTAATTTTTCTCCTTCACTGATGGGCACTGATGAGGTGGCACTGATGCACACCACTTATTGGCAGCACTGGTAGGCACTAAGGGGACCGATGTCCTTCCAACAGAAGCCGGTTAACGGCTTTCATCTTTACTTCATGTTGACACCGTAAGGGGGAACAAAAAAACCCAATAACGGGTTTCTGTTTACTCCCACAATTAGCTGTCATTGTCTGACAGCTGATCATGTGGTAAAGGGCCCGCTGTGATTGGCCCTTTACCCTGATCAATGATCAGCCAAGTCCCAAGGACACACCGATCACAGAGCGCGCCAGCGGGCAGTGCGAGAACGGTAGGAGGACTATATTTGCCCTCCTAGCATTTTAAGCTCGTACTGTAGTGGTCTTTTGGCTATAGGTGCCAAGTAGTTAAATCAAGCTCTCACTGATGTACCTGCAGTTGCAGGCACAGTGGAGTAATTAACATCACAGAAGTTACTAAAGTTTCTCTCAGGAGTTCAGTTCCCCCTCCCAACAGAGACTCAGCAATTCAGCTTCCCCACTTCCTGATCTACGTTAAGAAATCGGAAGGCTGCCAAATCACTGCTGCGTGTGAGAACTGAGCTGATGGGAGAAGGAGCCCAGTGGTTCTTCTGTGCAAGGATTAACTACCCCACAGTACCTGCAACTAAAAGATGTCAATAAGGGCTTGATCCAGAATAATCCTTATACAACACAAAGAACAAAAACCATAGGAACTACAGTTTTGAGCATCCCTGCCCTTTCTCAACTTAAAAGCTCGATAAAGGACGGGGGATATCCAAAATGGTTATCTCTATGATTTTTGTTCACTGGGTTATAGAAGGATATTTCTGTAATAAAATGCATCATTACTGCATGGTGCGACCAGTCCTGTTTTGATTTTGAACTGTATATTAGTCCTCCAATTACAGTTATCCTTTTCAAAGGAAGCAGTGTTTTTTGAGCAGAGTGACCATTTATGACAGAGACAAATTAACTCCCGCTTACCACCAGGCTGTTTTTTCTGCTCATCAAACAAGTCAGCGGAGCTGATTGAGGCGTTTCCAGAGAGTCTCTCCAGCCGGGCTCTCGTCTCATACTGAAAGAGAAGCACAAGTCAAAAGACATACTTTAAGGGGCCCGGTTTCCAATATAATAAGGGAAACAAACCAGAGTTATTGATACCACTTGTACAATGTAATTTCAGGCTCTAAACTACTCACTGAACATATACAAGTGATATAGGCATTTCTTGTGTTTACCATTTACTACTTTTTACTTTCCTACATGTAGTATGTGAACCCTGCTTAGCATGAAAGTGGTCATTTTGTGATTTTTCTGGTCTAGTTCTCACACACACCTGCATAAAATATGAATAGCTGTAATTAGCTTTGTCTATTCATGCCTATAGGGCAATATACAGTATATAGGCGCTCAGTTTGACTGGTTATATTATGGCATATCTTCAACCAATGAGGAATTTGTACAAGAATTGTTTCACTTTGTGAAGTGCTAAAGGATTATAGCATGAATATGATCTGGATGATATCAGACCAAGGCTTATGTGCGAACTTTGGCTGGTGAGCTTTATAACATTTTTGTAAGATTTACAACGTAGATAAGGTCTTTAGTGTTTGTAACATGGCATGATTACTTTATTGTATCTGGGTATGTGGATAAATCTTTTCACAGTAAAAAAAATAAATACATTATACTGTATTTTAGTTGTGCAACCTTTGTTTAGGATTATGATTTGATGTGCCTAAAAAGGTCACCAAGCTCATTCAGGGAAAAGTGAGAATGTCCTTGGAGAACTTTTCCCCTCCCCAAGCCACTGATACCCACCTTGCCAGCACTCCCCCGCCAATCTTTTTTCAGTTGAAGCCAGCTTGCCAACTCCTCTCCTGAAACAGTGCTCAGCCCTAGCAGTCAATTGCTAAGCCCAATCACTTTCAATATGACCAAGCGAGCAATGCAACCACTCCTCTCCTGAGCGTTTGACAGCAGCCAACAAAAGGGGTTTTAGTGGCAGCATTGACAGAAGGCGGCAGGGGAAGTGCTGACAGGAAAGCGCCAGCAGGGAAAGTCATCAGGGATTCCAGGAAGCCCTTTACAACAATACTGTCACTATGCCCTGAATTGACAAGGCAACAGTGAAACCTGCAAGAGAAAAAAAAAAAAAAATTAGATAGTATATTCACCATTCCTCAGCTTCCGCCAACCAAAAGGAATGGGGAATAGAATATTATTTTTCCTTCTTTTATAGGTCCTGTTTATATCAGGCTATATACTTGTTTTTTGTTTTGCTGCAGGAAAAAATAAATTAGATTCCTCCATCCACCTTACTCAAAATGGATGAAAGGATAGGATTTTGACAGCGGAAGTACTAGCCGTCAAAGTACCCAAACAGCAGCTGTATTTGACTGGATACTGGTGTTGTTCGGCTGAAAATTTTCTGCCTGGTTCCTTTTTTGAATCGAGGGATGCTGGTTTAGGATCTGGACAATATTTGAACAGTGTATAGCCAGCTTTATGTTAAGTGTTTAAGCAATCGAAGGACTAGCAATCTGTGTTCTTTGGTATATCTGCATAGTTCAGCAGGTGTACGCCAACCATTACCATGCTATATCAAATTTTTTTAAATAAAAAAACATGTTGTTCAGTCAGATATTCATGTTCTCCTAATTCCTAATTTGTGCTGACATCCCAAGCAGTGTTGTCAGCCCTGCCTGTTGGAATATTGCCTACCCCCACCCTCTTTATCCCTCTGCACATGTATACATTAATTTATATTCCAGGAAAACCATACCGCTGACGTGGCTTCCAGTAGTCTGGCCACACAGTGTGTGTAGGGAAAGGGCTCTTGAGAGATGTGGTTCTGGAGGCTGACCTAGCAGCTGGTAATGCAAGAATTTTATAAGCCTGGCAGTGAAGTCACAGGAAATAAAAGCAGTTTCTCACTACCTGAAGGTTAGCCACCCCCTATCTACATTTTAACATTTCCATATGCTTACTGTTGGTTGTGCATGCCTGACACTTTAAAAAAGCTAAGTGCACCTTAACCACCCCAAGATCAGCATGTTTTTTCACTTTCAAAAAATTGCGGCAAAAAACAAGATCACATTAGGGCGTTTTTTTTTGTTTTTTTTTTCATTTTAGGGGTTTTTCAGACTGCCTAGGCTTTGTTTTTATTTCATATGTTTTTTACGAACAGTAAGGAGTGGAAACTTAAATTTATGGTCTTTTCTGCTTTATATAAGAAATAAAAAACGGTGGTTATTAAATATCACCAAAAGAAAGCTCTATCTAAAAAAAAATTATATAAATTAATTTGGGTACAGTGTCGCATGATGAGTAATGGTCAGTGAAAAATAGTCTGGTAATGAAAGGAGTGTAAAATGCTGGTATTGAGACCACATGCCGAGACATGATCTACAGCAGCCATTTTCAACCAGGGTTTCTCAGGGGTGCAGCGGCAAGGTGCCTAAAAATTGCTCCAAACCAACCAAAAAGCATGTAAATGCCAATGGGTGGATCAAGCCTGCCTTGTTACACAAAGCCAAAAAGGTTTTCAACATGCAGAATTATAGCTTTGGGCACCGTACAGGCCAGCTGCTGGCATCCTAACAGCCAATGAGGTCACTGGCTGATCAGGACGATATCAGGTGCCTGCACATCATGCTCATTTGACCTTTCCCGCTCCTTCAGCACTGGGATCATGTTAGCCGAGTGATGGAGAGAAACTAAAGCAGAAGAAAAATGTTGCAATACTAGTTGGTACAAGTGTGCAAAGGTATACTTCTTTTTAAGCATAAATTACCTCTAATGTTGAGTGTTCTATGTGTGTGGATGATGCTGCGTTATGTAAAACTATTCATTTAGTTCTTTACATTTTGGAATAGGGTGCAAAATTTTAAAGGGTGCCTTGACAAAAAAAAAAAAAAAAAAAAAAAAGTTGAAACACTAATCTAGAGATCGAGAAGGAGCTTTGGAGGTTAATGCCTGGGCATATATTTTATAGATATATAGATAATAGAACCTGGCATAAAAAGTGCCCAAGATAAAAAATGCCCAATTTAGACCAATAAAGCAAATGGGCCGACTTCCAATTAAAGTGCTCCTCAACTGCCCAACAACATGGGCACCATCATAGGCAGTCTCAGTAAAATATAAAGGAGGCTCAGAAGGTGGGAGGGGTGGGGGAAAGTTAAAATGGTTCTTAAAAAGGAAAACTTTTTTTTTAACTCAATACATTATATATGTTAGTCAAACCATGTAAAGATGGAAGGGGGGGGTGGACCTGAGCCACACAGTGTGTGTGTCTGTGGACGCACATCAGTTTGGCTCGGGAAAGCACCCGCATGTCTGCTCCCTCAGCACACGGCTTGCTATGGGGGCACTCGGAGAAGAGAAGGAGTGGAGATCACTGGCGGGGGACTCCGGAACAGCAGGCAAGTCTAATGTTTTTGTTATTTTAGGAAAACAAAAAAAGCCTTTACAATCACTTTAACTTTTCCAAAAAAAGCCAAGATTTGCATACAACATATTTTAACTGCTAAGATCTCTGTATATGCTGGCTGTTTTTGTGGTATTTTCACTTAAAGCAGAGGTCGGCCCATTCCTGCAGAAATTAAAAGCCAACAGTTATGCTTACGGCAGCTGCTGACTTTTAATAATAGGACACTTACCTGTCCTGGAGTCCAGCGATGTAGGCACTGCAGCTGTTTCCATCAGCTGTTGGGTGCTGCCACTGCCCTTGCCGGTAAGGGAACTCGGCGGTGTAGCCTTTCGGTTTCACAACCAGGTCCCTACTGCGCATGTGTGAAGCTAGGTGTGCCCTCTCACTGTCCCAGGCAGAAAGGGAGGGGGGAGGGAGGAGGAGGGGTACCGAGCCGTGATGCACTTTACCACAGCGAGGTCTCCTGGAAGTCTTTGACGGGTATCCTGCCCACAGGTATCTGCTTCCGCCCCCCCCCCCCCCCGAAAAGGTGCCAAACCTGGCACCAGAGGGGGGGGGGGGGAGAAATCAGATAAGCGGAAGTTCCACTTTTGGGTGGAACTCTGCTTTAAGATGGCCATTTTAATGCATTCCCTTCAACTGCACAGATTTGTGACCAAAAGCGCTTACTCACATCGGCATTGTCTTGCTTCCCAAAGTACATGTCAGAAGAGATTGCCTTGGCGTTTCCAAACTTCTTCTGAGCATCGTCCATAATGGGGCCTGGCTCTATGTCATGCTTACGGCGAGTGGCTGGTCTGAGACACAAAGTGAAAAGGCATAACTTACATTGCTACGCCACACAAAAGAAAAAAAAAAAAAGCAGTTAATTCTTACAAAATGTCAGATTGTTACATGGAACTCCAGGCAAACAACTAGATAAACTAATGAAATACAAATAATTTGACAGGAAAAATATCTGCCTTTTTATGTATTTGTTTATTCACTCCTGGGATTTACACAGTACAGCCACACTGAACAGCCAGGCAGATGACACCACTTAAAGTAGTAATAAATTTGGAGAGTTTTTTTTTTTCTTTTTTTTTTAATTAATGCCTTCTTAGCACCCTGTTGCTATTTCCCAGTGCGTAATTCTCCAAATATGTAGGTAGGAATGCTTACATTTCTAGCTGCACACTGCTGCCAGCTCAAGTTAGTACGGCACTCCTTCCCCGAACAGGAAGGGGTGCGCATGACTTAAGTATCTCATATGTACCATTGAAAAAAAAGGGACAGCGAAGGAGAAGGGGGGGCAGGGGAGATTCAGGGCTGTGTACTTGAACTGGCACAGTGTCCGCTGTGCCAGAGACCACATGTGTGGTCTCGGCCGAGACCACACATGCAAAGATGGCGCCATAGGACACTGCAAGGGAGAAGAGTCATCCTGAAACCAGAATGTGGGAGGCCTCCTTTTTCCAGTACAGGAATTGCAAGAGGCTGCCAAAACATCAAATTCAGGTACCTACACCAACCACATTGAAAATAAAAATAAAATAAATACATAAAATGTATTATTAAAGCGGAGCTCCGCTGAAATTTATTTTAAAAAAAAAGTCAGCAGCTACAAATACTGCAGCTGCTGACTTTTAAAACATGGACACTGACCTGTCCAGGGCGCCCGCGATGTCGGCACCCGAGGCCGAACCGTCTCTCCGTCCTCGGGTGCTGCCGCCTCCATCTTCGGTAAGGGAATCAGGAAGTGAAGCCGTGCGGCTTCACTTCCCGGTTCCCTACTGCGCATGCGTGAGTCGCGCAGCGCAATACGGATGGTCCCTGCTGTCTCTGGGGCCCATGTGTTTCCCAGCAGGCAGCGGGGTGGGAGCAGGAAGTGGCGTAAATAACCGCAGATTCTGCGGCTATCTATGCCGGAAGTGGGTACAGATACTTGTAATATACAGGTATCTGTACCCCCCTCCCCCCTGAAAGGTGCCAACTGTGTCACCGGAGGGGGGGAGGAATCTGATGAGTGGAAGTTCCACTTTTGGGTGGAACTCCACTTTAAATGAAAACCTGCATTTAATTATTTATTTTTATAGCTGGCTGAGTGTTTGCTTTCAAAACCCATCTCCAGGCCCTCCAACTTAAAGTGGTTGTAAACCCACATGAAGAAAAAAAAAAAAAAAGAAAAAAAAAAAAAAAAGGAAGAAGACGACCTGCAAGACAAAGGCATAATGAGCTAGTATGCATAGAAATTCATTATGTAATACTCACCTGAGATCGAAGCCCCCGCTGCGGTGCCCGTACACAGCACCGGCCGGCAACATTTCTCCCCAGGGTTATGTCCGGGTATCGCGGCCCCGGTGCTGTGATTGGCCGGAGGCGCGATGACGTTACTCCCTCCGGTAACGCCACGCTCACTGAAGCAAACTGCATGTACATGCCATTGCTTCAGTGCGCATGTGCCGATGACGTCGGCACATGCAGATACAGAGGATATCTCCTAAACCGTGCAGGTTTAGGAGATATCCGGGGTAGCTACAGGTAATCCTTATTATAGGCTTACCTGTAGCAAAAAGTGGATTTACAACCACTTTAAGGCCCCCAGTTGCAGTTTTTTTTTTTTTTTAATAATTATCGTTTACAAAGCCCTTAGGGTGGTTACATGATCCGACATCCTTCATTTTCACCTCTTCTCCAGGATTGGGTGATTCTTACTGTTGCAGACATCAGCACCACTCCGCATCAGGTACACAAGAATTGAAGAGTACATGAGAATCCAGTTTTCTGGGTTGAATGATGCCATCTTGTGGCCAATAAGTGGAAGTGCATGAGACAGCACTGGATTAAAAGCAAAAGTCATATGCCAGAGCTGCTCTTTTTTCCAGAAGCTAGAGCTGTTTTTGTTTTTGTTTTTTTTTAAATAAAAAAAGTTTAGCCGGGACCTGGGCTTTAATATAACACTTTTGGCACTAGCGGGCCTCAAGAGGGTCTTAACACTGGGTGGAAGAGGTAAGCTTTCTGGATGAGATTGGTTGTCACAGTGATCACATGATCAGAAGCTCCCAATCGTAAACCATGACCAGGAGCTATTCATGAGTAATTCCTAATGGATGCATATTTGCATCGAATCAAATGCAAAAACCACCCACCCTGTCACCGCAGCATGTATGTGTACAGCCGGCAGCGACAGGTAATTTAAAAAAAAAAAAAAAAAAAAAAAAAAAAAAGCACAATCCTTCTTATTTTGCCTCAGCACCTTTTATCTGTGCAGTATATATTCGGTTTTGTTTTATTCATATCTTAACATTCAACTCCCATCTGCTGGGGGGGGAAAAAAAAAAAAAAAAAAAAAAAGGACATTTTTATACCTGTCGTCATAGCTGGTTGTGGATTTGGAGCTAAAAGTCATATCGAAGTCATTGCTGGAAGTGTCCTTCCTCCAAAAATCATCAGATTTCTCATCCCACCTCAGAAAAGAAGAGCTTACGGGGTCCAGTGGGTCCTCCCGGTATCTGGATAAAAAAGAAGCAAAGAGCAAGGTAACTTTGATTCTACTTGTTTATTTGTACTTTTAGTTGTCAATGCACCAGGTGTCCCCTTTGGGAGATTTTTCCCTTAACTCCTGTCACTGTGACAACTGCAATTTTGAAAATCTCATCACTTTCTGTTTTAAAAAGGACAATCAAGCAAGGGTGAATCTCTCCAGTGGGGACACAGACAGCATTAAAAATAATCCTTACTACTCAATTGTAACTGGTCTATTTTTTCAAACCATTCTTTTGATCGATGGTGGGCAGGCAGACCTACAGTGTTTCACAAGAAGGAGCAAGAAAAGTATTGCATTTTAAGCAGAGCTCCACCCAAAAGTGGAAGCTCTGCTTATCTATCATTTAGCACCTTTTAGTGGGAGGGGGAGCGGGTACCCATCTTGGACAGGTACCCGTCTCCACTTCTGTTGGACCTCGACGCGGTGAGGTACATCAGAAGTTCGAGCCCCCCTCCTTCTCCCTCCTCTGCTGCCGGGCCAGTAAGAGTGCAGCGCATTTTGTGCATGAGCAGTGGGGTCCCGGGTTCCCCTACTATGAATGGCGACAGCAGCACCCAAGAGCCAATGGAAACATCGGGTAGGGTGTCGACATTGCTGGATTCCAGGACAGGCAGGTGTTCTATTATTAAAAGTCAGCAGCTACAGTGTAGCTGCTGACTTTTCATTTTTTTCGTGCGGGGGAGCGAAACTCCGCTTTAATTGAAGCTATCTCATGCAACAGACACGTACATTGGTCCAGGGGGATTTTAATAGTACCCAACTGTTCTAAAGAAGACAAGAGATTTTAGTCCAGTATGGGTTAGAGCCCTTGCACACTGGGGCGGTTTGCAGGCGCTATTGCGCTAATAATAGCTCCGAAAGTGCCGCTGCTTTCATCCCAGTGTGAAAGCCCCGAGGGCTTGCACACTGGAGCGATGCGCTGGCAGGACGGTAAAAAAAAGTCCTGCCAGCAGCATCTTCGGAGCGGTGAAGGAGCGGTGTGTATACCGCTCCTTTACCGCTCCTGCCCATTGAAATCAATGGGACGGCGCGGCTATACCGCCGGCAATGCGCCTCTGTAGAGGCGCTTTGCGGTGGTATTTAACCCCTTCTCGGCCGCTAGCGGGGGGTAAAACCGCCCCGCTAGCGGCCGCATACCGGCGGTAAAACGCCGCTAATAATAGCGGCGTTTTACCGCCGACGCCGCCCCCCGCCCCAGTGTGCAAGGGCTCTTAAGGATTGAGCAAAACCACCCACAAGCAAACTTTAGACTTGAAGCATACTTTAAACAGGAAATTAATATATTTTCTGAAAGAAGAGACCCTGGAGAATTAAAATGTTGCAATTTTCTTATTTTTTTAAACAAATATTAGTGGAAGTGATTATCAAACCTATGTTTTCACTAAAGTATGCAATCAAATTCTTTTTAATGCACTCAAAATATATTACCCATTTCCTTGTAAAATTAAATAAAGATGAGGCTGCAGTCAGTAAAATAAATACAAAAATATGTCAAGCCCTGAAATTGTGCATGTCAGTGTAACAGCGAAAATCTACAGTACCCAAAATTGTCCAATAGCGACTCTTTAAAAGCACTTTGGCTCTCACACCCGTTTACCCCTATGGTGCAGACCATATTTTCACATTTCCGCAATGTGTCTATTTCATGAGTCTATAACTACTGTAATTACTTTTGATACAGAAACTACTTTTTTGGGGGGGGGGCAAACAGGGCTTTTTAATCTGAAGGTCCCCTGAGAATTCTTTTTAACTGCTTGCCGACCGCCTCACGCAGATATACTGCGGCAGAAGGGCTCGTACAAGCAAAACCATGTACCTGTACGTTCCCCTTTAAGAGGCGGCTAGCGCGCGTGCGGCAAGCTCCGTGAGGCGGGTCCCGCGGACTCGACTGCCGCGGGGATACCCTCGATCACCTCGCGGGGAGGAAGAACGGGGAGATGCTAATGTAAACAGCATCTCCCCGTTCTGCCTAGTGACAGTGTCACTGGATCTCTGCTCCCTGTCATCAGAGCAGAGATCAGTCACATATCACACACAGCCATGCCCCTCACAGTTAGAAACACGCCCCTAGGACACACTTAACCCCTACACTGCCACCTAGTGGATAACCCCTTCACTGCCAGTGTCATTTACACATGAATCAGTGCATTTGTATAGCACTGATTGCTGTATAAATGACAATGGTCCCAAAAATGTGTAAAAAATGTCCTATGTGTCCGCCATAATGTCGCAGTCAAAATTAAAAAATAAATACATAAAATAAAATCGCTGATTGCCGCCATTTAAAAAAAAATATATATAATAATAAAAAAAGGCATAAAACTATCCCCTATTTTGTAAACGCTATAACTTTTGCGCAAACCGATCAATAATCGCTTATTGCGATTTTTTTTTACCAAAAATATGTAGAAGAATACGTATTGGCCTAAACTGAGAGAAAAATTTTTTTTTTAATATATTTTTGGGGGATATTTATTATAGCAAAAAGTAAAAAAATATTGTGTTTTTTCAAAATTTTCGCTCTTTTTTTGTTTATAGCGCAAAAAAAAAAAAAAATAAAAAAAAAAGCGCAGGGGTGATCAAATACCTCCAAAAGAAAGCTCTATTTATGGGAAAAAAAGGACGTCAATTTTGTTTGGGAGCCACGTCGCACGACCGTGCAATTGTCAGTTAAAGCGACACAGTGCCGAATCGCAAAAAGTGCTCTGGTCAGGAAGGGGGTAAATTCTTCCGGGGCTGAAGTGGTTAATTTATTTGCATTTTAAAAAGGGGGAAAAAAGAATTTAAAAAAACATGTATTATTAATATTTTGAACACAAGTACCATTACTGCAGGGAAAGCACAGAGTAGATATAAAAAGTCTACACACCCCTCTTAAAATGTCACGTTTCTGTGACGTAAAAAAATTAAACTAAGATAAATAATTTCAGAACTTTTTCCACCTTTAATGTGACCTATAAACTGTACCTGTCTAATATTTTAGGTGGAGGAAAGTATAAATAAAAAAAAAATAAATAATATGGCTGCATAGGTGTGCACACCCTTAAACTAATACTTTGTTGAAGCACCTTTTGATTTTATTACAGCACTCAGTCTTTTTGGGTATGAGTCTATCAGCATGTCACATCTGGACTTGGCAATATTTGCCCACTCTTCTTTGCAAAACCATTCCAAATCTGTCAGATTTCGAGGGCATCTCCTGTGCACAGCCCTCTTCAGATCACCCCACAGATTTTCAAATCGGATTCAGGTCTGGGCCATACCAAAACTTTAATCTTCTTCTGGGAAGACATTCATTTGTTGATTTATGTATTATGGATGTATGCTTTGGGTCATTGGCACGCTGAAAGATGAAGTTCCTCATTATGTTCAGGTTTCTAGCAGAAGCCTGAAGGTTTTGTGCCAATATTGACTGGTATTTGGAACTGTTCATAATTCCCTCTACCTTGACAAAGGCTCCTCTTCCAGCTGAAGGAAAACAGCCCCAAAGCATGATGCTGCCACCACCATGCTTAACGGTGCCTAGGGTGTTCTTTTGGTGATGTGCAGGGTTGTTTTTCCGCCAAACATATCTTTTGGAATTATGGACAAAAAGTTCAACCTTGGTTTCATCAGACCACAATACATTTTCCTACATGCTTTTGGGCGACTTCAGATGTGTTTTTGCAAAATTTAGCGGGGCTTGGGCTCTTCGCAAGAAAAGGCTTCCGTCTTGCCACTCTACCCCATAGCCCAGACATATGAAGACTACAGGAGATTGTTGTCACATTTACCACACAGCCAGTACTTTCCAGATATTCCTGCAGCTCCTTTAATGTTGCTGTAGGCCTCTTGACAGCCTCCCTGACCAGTTTTCTTCTCATCTTTTCATCAATTGTGGCAGGACTTCCAGTTCTTGGTAACGTCATTGTTGTGCCATATTTTCTCCACTTGATGACTGTCTTCACTGAGTTCCATGGTATCTCTAATGCCTTGGAATTTCTTTGGTACCCTTCTCCTGGCTGATACCTTTTAACAATAAGATCCCTCTAATACTTTGGAAGCTCTCTGCGGACCATGGCTTTTGCTGTAGGATGCGACTAAGAAAATGTGAGGCAAGACCTACTAGAACAACTGAACTTATTTGGGGTTAATCAGAGGCACATTTAAGATGAGAATGTGATTGCTTAATTCTGAACACAGCTAAAACACAGAATTGTTGACATTTTTGCAAATTTATTAAAAAAGAAAAACCGAAATTTCACATGGTCCTAAGTATTCAGACCCTTTGCTCAGTATTTAGTAGAAGCACCCTTTTGATCTAATACAGCCATGAGTCTTTTTGGGAAAGATGCAACAAGTTTTTCACACCTGGATTTGGGGATCCTCTGCCATTCCTCCTTGCAGATCCTCTCCAGTTCTGTCAGGTTGGATGGTAAACGTTGGCGGACAGCCATTTTTAGGTCTCTCCTGAGATGCTCAATTGGGTTTAAGTCAGGGCTCTGGCTGGGCCATTCAAGAACAGTCACGGAGTTGTTGTGAAGCCACTCCTTCGTTACTTTAGCTGTGTGCTTAGGGTCATTGTCTTGTTGGAAGGTAAACCTTCGGGCCAGTCTGAGGTCTGAGCACTCTGGAGAAGGTTTTCGTCCAGGATATCCCTGTACTTGGCCGCATTCATCTTTCCCTCGACTGCAACCAGTCGTCCTGTCCCTGCAGCTGAAAAATCACCCCCACAGCATGCTGCTGCCACCACCATGCTTCACTGTTGGGACTGTATTGGACAGGTGATGAGCAGTGCCTGCTTTTCTCCACACATACCGCTTAGAATTTAGGCCAAAAAGTTCTATCTTGGTCTCATCAGACCAGAGAATCTTATTTCTCACCATCTTGGAGTCCTTCAGGTGTTTTTTAGCGGGCTTTCATGTGTCTTGCACTGAGGAGAGGCTTCCGTCGGGCCACTCTGCCATAAGGCCCCGACTGGTGGAGGGCTGCAGTGATGGCTGGCTTTCCACAACTTTCTCCCATCTCCTGACTGCATCTCTGGAGCTCAGCCACAGTGATCTTTGGGTTCTTGATTTCAATGGGCAGGGGCGCTTTAGGAGCGATGTGTATACTTTTTTTACCGTCCTGCAAGCGCACAGTTTCAGTGTGAAAGCACTTGGGCTTTCACACTGGAGTGAGAGGAGAGGCTCTTTACAGGCCCTACTTTTAGAGGGCTTTCACACCGAGCCGCAGGGGGCGTCAACGGTAAAGCGGCGCTATTCGGCCGCTAGCGGGGCGGCTTTAACCCCCCCCCGCTAGCGGACAAAAAGGGGTTAAATCTGCCGGCAAAATCGCAGTGCTGCCCCACCGATTTCAATGGGGCACAGCGGTGGAGCAGCGGTAAACACACCGCTCCTTCACCGCTCCAAAGAAGCTGCTGGCATGACTTTTCCTGACATCCTGCCAGCGCACCGCTCCAGTGTGAAAGCCCTCGGGCTTCCACACTGGAGACAATGGAGCAGCTGTTTGGGGGCAGATTGCAGGCAAAATTTTTAACGCTGTAGCGCCTGCAAAACGCCCTCGGTGTGAAAGGGATCCTAGAGCTATGGCGCCTGTAAAGCGCCTCAGTGTGAAAGCAGCATAAATGTGTGACCGTATATAGACAGGTGTGTGCCTTTCCAAATCATGTCCAATCAACTGAATTTACCACAGGTGGACTCCAATCAAGTTGTAGAAACATCAAGGATGATCAGTGGAAACAGGATGCACCTGAGCTAAATTTTAAGTGTCATGGCAAAGGCTGTGAAAACTTATGTACATGCGTTTTTTTTATTTTTTGTTTATAAATCTTCACAGATTTCAAACAAACTTCTTTCACGTTGTCATTATGGGGTATTGTTTGTAGAATTTTGAGGAAAATAATGAATTGAATCCAGTTTGAATTAAGGCTGTAACATAACAATGTGGAAAAAGTGAAGCGCTGTGAATACTTTCTGGATGCACGTTAATTGGTTGTCTCCGTGATCAATGAGCAAGGCTTGACTGGCTCCCAATCGTAGAATTGGGAGCTCATCTTTCTAAAGACACCAGGTCTCACAGGGCTGTGCACAGGTGAGATAAGAAACTGCAGGCAGTCTCCTGGACATTTGTAACACACCGAATGTAGGCATCTGGATAAAAGTAATCAATTTGGAGTTAACTAAAAATTATGACCTTCAAATTATTGCTTTCACGCCAACGTGCGACTATACACTAATGTGTGGTGCAATTGCCATTTTTGTATGCAGGCACACCCCATGCGCCAGTTTGATTTTTTGGGTATGGTGCGAGAAGCTTCAAAACAGTGTTTTTTTTTTTGTTTTGTTTCATGAAACTTTAATTTTGTTAACTTTTTTTGTTATGTAACTTTACTATGAAATAAAGGGTTAGGAAAATGTAAACTTGCATTAGTGACAGCTGTGTAAAGATAAGGTTCTGACAGACAAGTACACAAAATAAGGCATCTCACCGGGACCGCGAGGAACTTGAGAAGAAATCCTCTGGCTCTTCCTCCTGGTAAATCTTTTTGGGTTTGGTGTTCCTTGGGGCTACCTGCTCGATAGTTTGCATCTCAGAAAGGACTGAATGGGAGATTCCGCTAAGAAATTAAGAAAAAAAAAAAAAAAAAATAATGTTATATATATCTCGTATATACTCGAGTATAAGTCGAATTTTTCAGCACATTTTTTTGTGCTGAAAGTGCCCCCCTCGACTTATACTCGAGTCAAGCACTTTTCTGCAGCAAAAAATTTCATTTTCCGAACCGACTTTGGGGCCCTGTATCTCGGGGCCACTTAGAGCTAAGAACCCCAAATTTGGTGTGCGAACCCAGTGGAACTGGTACCACAACATATCCAAAGCTGAAGTTCCTAGCACCAAGTGGCCCTGAGATACGGGGCCCCAAAACTGGTTCGGAAAATGTCATTCTCTGCTGCAAAAAAGTGCTTGACATTTTCTGAACCGAATTTGGGGCCCCATATCTCAGGGCCACTTGGCGCTAGCAACCCCAAATTTGGTGTGCAAACTCAGTAGAACTCGTACCATAATATATCCAAAGCTGGGGTTCCTAGCACCAAGTGGCCCTGAGATACGGGGCCCCAAAACTGGTTCGGAAAATGTCATTCTCTGCTGCAAAAAAGTGCTTGACATTTTCTGAACTGATTTTTGGGGCCTGTATCTCGGGGCCACTTGATGATAGAAACCCCAGCTTTAGAAATTTTATGGTGCTAGTTCCACTGGGTTTGCATACCAAATTTGGGGTTTTTAGCACTAAGTGGCCCCGAGATACAGGGCCCCACATTCGTGTCCATCTGCAGCAATGTCATTTCGGGACCATTTGGGTTCAGAGACCCCAAATTTTGGCTGCAGCTAGGGGGCATCTAGGAACCCTTAACTACCGAGTTTGAAGTTCAGGGGACCTATGGCTGCAACAGTGAGGCATGCAAATGGGAACAGTGATGCTGCAAATTGGCATTGTTGACCCTCTTTTCCACTTACAGTAGCCGTGCATTTCTCACCCTCGTCTTATACTCGGGTCAATAAGTTTTTCCCATTTTTTTTGTGGTAAATTAGGGCCTCGACTTATACTCGAGTATATACGGTATATACGGTATATATACACATATACACATATACATATATATATATATATATATATATATATACATATATATACACACACATACATACATACATACATACATATACATACATACACACATACATATACATATATATATATATATATATATATATTTATTACATACATACATACATACAAACAAAAGGAGGTCATCTCACCTGCGGTTGCCGAATCCCATCCCAAGACGTTCTGCTTCTGCCTTCTTGCTAGCGGGCATATTTTTCAGCTTTTCCTCATCTTTCTGCTTCTGAATTTCCATCTCTTTGTATGCTAGACGTAGAGAAGCAACCCTGAAACCACAAGAAGCCATAAATAAAATGTGCTAATATAATCCGCTCTGTGCTGAATTGTGCCACAAATCACAAGTGCTTTTTATCATACAGATCACCTGTTTATGGCCCACGTAATATTGCTTACAAATTAAAATCCGTATTTTTTGCTAGAAAATTACTTAGAACCCCCAAACATTATAAATATTTTTTTTAGCAGAGAATCTAGAGAATAAAATGGCAATCGTTGCAATATTTTATGTCACACTGTATTTGCACAGTGGTCTTTCAAACGCATTTTTTTTTAGGAAAAAAAAAAAAACTAAACAGTCAAGTTGGCCCAATATTTTTGTATAATGTGAAAGATGATGTTAGGCCAAATAAATAGATACCAAACATGTCATGCTTTGAAATTGCGCACACTCGTGGAATGGCGACAAACTACGGTACCTAAAAATCTCCATAGGCGGCGCTTTAAAAAAAAAAATGTTACCAGGTTAGAGTCACAGAGGAGGTCTATTTCTAGAATTATTGCTCTCACTCGGATGATCGCGACAATACCTCACGTGTGATTTGAACACCGTTTACATATGCGGGCGCGACTTATGCATGCGTTTTCTTTGTTGCGCAAGCTCGCGGGGGCGCTTTAATTATTTTTATTTCTTTTTAAATTGTCACAAAAAAAAATAAATAAATAATGTGATCACTTTTATTGCTGTCACGAGGAATGTAAACATCCCTTGTGACAGTAGTAGTAGGTGGTGACAGGTACTCTTTATCGGGGGTCTAAAAGACCTCAAATCCCTCCTTTGCACTTCAAAGTATTCAGATCGCCAAAAACAATGATTCTGAACACTGCAATTTTTTTTTTTTTTTTTTACGTCGCCATTGGCAGCCGAGTAAACCAGAAGCGACTTAAAAAAAATATACTAGAGCGCTGAGATGGATTTAAGTGAAACTAAATTATTGCTATAAAATTACAACCCCGTGAGAAATATCCAATTGTGACTGGGAGAAAACCAAATAATAAAAGATGCAAACTTAAAAGTGCTCAGACACCTATACAAAGTAACAAATAAAATAATGTGTTGCGCTGATATTAACCTTCCAGTCAATCCGTGCACAGTGTATAAATAAATCAATCCCTCCAAGTGATAATAAAATAATTAAAAATAGATGTAGGCCTGGTCAGGTCAGAAACACTATAACCATTAAGCTGTGGTATTGTGCTCCACAGAATAAGTAAATCACAGGCTGCCGCCTGTGATAACAAATAAAATAAAATTACTATATATTTATATCATCCAATATTAATACTAATACAAGGAATTCTCTCATATAATTAAAACTTTTTCAAGGTTCAAGGCTTGAAAAAGTCACGTGTCGGGTGACGCAATGCATAGGCGGAGTCAGTGACGTAAAGTATTGGTCAGCAGCTCGTTACGAGCGGTGTGAGGACTCACCGTGCCCCAAGCGGCTGATTGTTTTTCTCCATTCAGGCACAGATTATCCAGGCTTATGTGAGTGTACTCAGTGAAGTGCTGCTATTTTAAAGCAATCGTTTATTGCGCAATGATGTCTCTTCTTTTTATTTTTTATATTCGTGATATCTGAGAACATCCATCTGGAAGCCCCTTATATTATACAGCAATACTGGGGGAATTTGTGAATTGATCCATCTTCTGCTTAATATACATTAGCGTAATACATACTTTCTAGAAGAACGGCTATCAACACACAGCTTCAAGTAAAAAAAAATTTTTTATCATATGAGAGAATTCCTTGTATTAGTATTAATATTGGAGGATATATATATTAGTAATTTTATTTTATTTATTCGTTATCACAGGCGGCAGCCTGTGATTTACTTATTCTGTGGAGCACAATACTACAGCTCAATGGTTATAGTGTTTCTGACCTGACCAGGCCTACATCTATTTTTAATTATTTTATTATCACTTGGAGGGATTGATTGGAAGGTTAATATCAGCGCAACACATTATTTTATTTGAAACCGGACGCGACGTTGCTTCCGTATTAACACAAAGGCGACTGGATCTAAGCAGTTTCCGGCTTCCTTACAGTCTCTCTCTAGCCGGCAGAAGTGCCGGATCGCGGATCGGGTCTCCTGGTGGGACGGGAGGCACGGGAAGAGCGATGAAAGGGGAGGGGCGTCCCCTCTCGCTCCTTCGGGATAACAGCCGAGCGGCTTTTAGCAGCATCGGCCGTTATCCCTGAAGAGCCGACTGCCCGGTATAACCCCTTAAAGCCAAGGCCTGCTATGTGCATACAGTCGGCGGGAAGGGGTTAAAAACTCCCACAAAATCTCAACCACCACCCAACGTTGTTTCGTCAACCTTCATTTGACGTCTACATCGTACGTAGACCCCTGAAGAAGTCAGACATAGGCTGGCGAAATGGCGTTGGGTGGTGTTTGATACACGTCATTTTCGTTCAGCTGGAATGCAAGTGGAGCGCAAACCAGCGATTCCTATACAATACATGCTGATCCTGGTCTTCTTTGATGTAAGTGCAATACAACCTTTTTTAAATAAATGATTCAAAATACTGCACCATGAGAGAGTGTTCTTTCCTCTCCATCTCTATATGGCAACACTGGAGCTTTGAATAAGTTATCTACATATATATTGAATGGATGACAGCAGCGGTTTGAATTAATTCCTGTGACCTTATGTATGACATCTTGGATTTTCCCATATGTGTAAAATGACTCCCTGTAATAGGGGTTAATTAAGTCTGCAGAGTGCATAGTGTGTCTGCATGGTGGTGGAGAGGAACTTTTACTATACTCACTGGGGATGGCATTCACGTGTGGGATTTATACATGGACTTCACAATTTTTATATACAGTGCCTTGCAAAAGTATTCACCCCCTTGGCTTTTTAGTTACATTATAGCCTTTGGTTCAATGTTTTTTTTAATCTGAATTATACGTGATGGATCAGAATACAATAGTCTAAATTGGTGAAGTAAGATTAGAAAAAATATATACATAAAATCATTTTTCAGAAATAAAAAACTGATAATTGGCATGTGCGCATGTATTCACCCCCTTTGTTATGAACCTCATAAAAAGCTCTGGTGTAACCAATTACCTTCAGAAGTCACATAAATTAGTGAAATGATGTCCACCTGTGTGCAATCTAAGTGTCACATGATCTGTCATTACATATACACACCTTTTTGAAAGGCCCCAGAGGCTGCAACGCCTAAACAAGAGGCACCACTAACCAAACACTGCCATGAAGACCAAGGAACTCTCCAAACAAGTAAGGGACAATGTTGTTGAGAAGTACAAGTCAGGGTTAGGTTATAAAAAAAAATATCCAAATCTTTGATGACCCCTAGCAGCACCATCAAATCTATCATAACCAAATGGAAAGAACATGGTGCAACAGCAAACCTGCCAAGAGACGGCCGCACACCAAAACTCACGGACTGGCATTAATCAGAGAGGCAGCACAGAGACCTAAGGTAACCCTGGAGGAGCTGCAGAGTTCCACAGCAGAGACTGGAGTATCTGTACATAGGACGACAATAAGCTTTACCGCTCCATAGAGTTGGGCTTTATGGCAGAGTGGCCAGAAAAAAACCATTACTTTCAGCAAAAAAACAAAATGGCACGTTTGAGTTTGCGAAAAGGCATGTGGGAGACTCCCAAAATGTATGGAGGAAGGTGCTCTGGTCTGATGAGACTAAAATTGAACTTTTTGGTCATCAAAGAAAACGCTGTGTCTGGCGCAAATCCAACACATCACATCACCCAAAGAAAACCATTCCCCACAGTGAAACATGGTGGTGGCAGCATCATGCTGTGGGGATGTTTTTCAGCAGTCGGGACTGGGAAACTGGTCAGAGTTGAGGGAAAGATGAAAGGTGCTAAATACAGAGATATTCTTGAGCAAAACCTGTACCACTCTGTGTGCGATTTGAGGCTAGGACAGAGGTTCATCTTCCAGCAGCACAATGACCCCAAACACACTGCTAAAGCAACACTTGAGTGATTTAAGGGGAAACGTGTAAATGTGTTGGAATGGCCTAGTCAAAGCCCAGACCTCAATCCAATAGAAAATCTGTGGTCAGACTTAAAGATTGCTGTTCACACGTGCAAACCATCCAACTTGAAGGAGCTGGAGCAGTTTTGCCAGGAGGAATGGGCAAAAATCCCAGTGGTAAGATGTGGAAAGCTCATAGAGACTTATCCAAAGTGACTTGGAGCTGCGATAGCCACAAAAGGTGGCTCTACAAAGTATTGACTTTAGGGGGGTGAATAGTTATGCACATTGACTTTTTCTGTTATTTTGTCCTATTCGTTGTTTGCTTCACAATAACAAAATAAAAAAAATAAAAAACATCTTCAATGTTGTGGGCATGTTCTGTAAATTAAATGCAAATTCTCAAACAATCCATGTTAATTCCAGGTTGCGAGGCAACAAAACACGAAAAATGCCGGGGGGGGGGGAATACTTTTGCAAGGCACTGTATCTGTTATTTAAATGGAGATGTATTGATGGATTTGTTTAAGCTTAAAACCTGCTCACACTCCCTTCTAAGTCCTATTTTAACTACCCTGTAGGAAAAAGATGCATGCACTTATCTAGTGCTCCAGTCAGGTCACATGATCACCTCGCAGCAGCAGCTTCAGGGTAGAGGAGAGAACCAACAGATGTTCCAAAGTAGGCCTATGGGTGATGCCACCACACAGGCGTTGTGGCCATCGGCGATCTCTCCTCTCCCCTGAAGCCAGCTGCTGGGGAGATCAAGTGACCGGACCAGAGAATAGATAAGTATATGCAACTTTCTGCTACAGGGTAGTTCGAAAAGGATTTAGAAAGGGCTGGGAGCAAATTAAAAAACGTAGTTAGCAATAGCCTAAACCTCCGACGGTTCACACATTTCCATGTCTTTACCTGTTTATGGCACAAGTAGTATTGGAGGAGAAACCAGGAAAGGCAAAATATAGGCAGAATAAATATCAGTTTTAATTAATGGTAAAAATCAAAAAAGGAAAAAGACTGAATTTCTCAATTCCTGCATATGCCCATATGGGACTTGTTCTTTGTATTACACATGGCTACTTCTTAGATCACACACACACACACACACACGGTTCCCAGTAGGATACTCACACTGGCTCCTCTGTCCTCTTGGGGGCATTGACCAGTTCCTGCTCCTTCAGCTTATCTACGGCCTGAGCTTGTTTTTCAATCTCATTGAAGCTTTTTCCACTCACTTTCTGAGCCCCCATGCCTGCTTTCTTGGCACCAAGCTGCAACATGAAAAATAGTATTTATTAAAAAAGTACTACAAGTACACGTCTCTCAGAGGAAAAAAAAAAAAAAAAAAAAAAAAAAAAGTAATGTATGACCAAGAATGTAAAATAATCCAGCACCGCACAAGAGAACTGTTTTGAGGGATTTTTTGTGTATATGCATGTGAATAAGAACACATGTTCAGCATGTCTTTATTGTAGAAGTACATTTGTTACATTACAAAATACTGCATTAGTGTCAGACCAACTAGTGGCTGACTTCTGAATTTTTAATGCAACTATTTTTTTTTCCTTTACTAAGGCTAGGTTCACATCTGTGCATTTCCCACTGCGGGTCTGCACTTGTTCCTGCAGCCGCAACCACCCGCACAGAAAAATGTGCTGGATGCGCACGGGTGCCATAGATCCCAATAGCATGCAGCATGCCACACGCACTGGAAATCGCACTGCACTAGGGTAGCCCTAGGTGGAAGGTTGCAGTGTGTAAGGTTTGTATAACCACTGACTGATTAGATAGATAATAGAGAGCTATCATATCAATCTCACAAAAGTGATTACACCCTCACATTTTTGTAAATATTTTATTAGATCTTTTCATGTGACACCACTGTAGAAATGACACTTTGCTACAATATAAAGTAGTGAGTGTACAGCTTGCATAAGAGTGTAAATTTGTTGTTCCCTCAAAATAACTCAACACACAGCCATTAATGTCTAAACCGCTGGCAAAATAAGTGGGCCCAAATTAGACATTTTCACTTAGGGGTGTACTCACTTTTGTTGCCAGAGGTTTAGACATTAATGGCTGTGTGTAAAGTTATTTTGCAGCCAATTTCTGTCTACAATGCCTGCAAGGCATGCTACTTACGGACTCTATTGTGGGACCATATGACAGGGTGACTACTCACAAAAGCTATTAGAAGACAAGGACGGTCAATTCTCACGCTGCCATAGGCGGTAGGATCACCAGGGATTATTTAACCACTTGCCGACCGCCTAACGCAGATATACTGCGGCAGAATGGCACGGGCAGGCAGAATCACGTACCCATACGTGATCTGCCTCCCGTGGGAGGGGGGTCCGATCGGACCCCCCCCCCGGTGCCAGCGGCGGTCGGCATTTGACTGGGAGCGTTCCGTGATGAGGGGGAGGCCATCCGATCGTGGCCCCCCCCCTCGCGATCGCTCCCAGCCAATGAGAGACATCCCCTGCCTGTGTATAGTACACACAGGCGGAGGATGTGATGTCACCTCTCCTCGGCTCGGCAGTTTCCGTTCCAGCGCCGAGGGGAGAAGACATGTAAGTGCACAAAACACACACACAAACACAGTAGAACATGCCAGGCACACAAAACACCCCCAATCCCCCCCCCCGATCGCCCCCCAATCACCCCCCCCCCTGTCACAAACTGACACCAAGCAGTATTTTTTTTTTTTTTCTGATTACTGCATAGTGTCAGTTTGTGACAGTTAGAAGTGGTAGGGCAGTGAGTGTTAGCCCCCTTTAGGTCTAGGGTACCCCCCTAACCCCCCCTAATAAAGTTTTAACCCCTTGATCACCCCGTCACCAGTGTCGCTAAGCGATCATTTTTCTGATCGCTGTATTAGTGTCGCTGGTGACGCTAGTTAGTGAGGTAAATATTTAGGTTCGCCGTCAGCGTTTTATAGCGACAGGGACCCCCATATACTATCTAATAAATGTTTTAACCCCTTGATTGCCCCCTAGTTAACCTTTTCACCCCTGATCACCATATAATTGTTACGGGTGACGCTGGTTAGTTCGTTTATTTTTTATAGTGTCAGGGCACCCGCCGTTTATTACCGAATAAAGGTTTAGCTCCCTAATCGCCCGGCGGTGATATGTGTCGCCCCAGGCAGCGTCAGATTAGCGCCAGTATACCGCTAACACCCACGCACGCAGCATACACCTCCCTTAGTGGTATAGTATCTGTACGGATCAATATCTGATCCGATCAGATCTATAATAGCGACCCCAGCAGTTTAGGGTTCCCAAAAACGCAGTGTTAGCGGGATCAGCCTAGATACCTGCTAGCACCTGCGTTTTGCCCCTCCGCCCAGCCCACCCAAGTGCAGTATCGATCGATCACTGTCACTTACAAAACACTAAAACGCATAACTGGAGCGTTCAGAGTCAGACCTGATCCCTGCGATCGCTAACAGTTTCCTTGGTAGCGTTTTGGTGAACTGGCAAGCACCAGCCCCAGGCAGCGTCAGGTTAGCGCCAGTACCGCTAACACCCACGCATGCACCGTACACCTCCCTTAGTGATATAGTAGCTGATCGGATCAATATCTGATCCGATCAGATCTATACTAGCGTCCCCAGCATTTTAGGGTTCCCAAAAACGCAGTGTTAGCGGGATCAGCCCAGATACCTGCTAGCACCTGCGTTTTGCCCCTCCGCCCAGCCCACCCAAGCGCAGTATCGATCGATCACTGTCACTTAAAAAACACTAAACGCATAACTGCAGCGTTCGCAGAGTCAGGCCTGATCCCTGCGATCGCTAACAGTTTTTTTGGTAGCGTTTTAGTGAACTGGCAAGCACCAGCGGCCTAGTACACCCCGGTCGTAGTCAAACCCGCACTGCAATAACACTTGGTGACGTGGCGAGTCCCATAAGTGCAGTTCAAGCTGGTGAGGTGGCAAGCACAAGTAGTGTCCCGCTGCCACCAAAAAGACAAACACAGGCCCGTCGTGCCCATAGTGCCCTTCCTGCTGCATTCGCCAATCCTAATTGGGAACCCACCGCTTCTGCAGCGCCCGCACTTGCCCCATTCACATCCCCAACCAAATGCAGTCAGCTGCATGAGAGGCATTTTCTTTATGTCCTCCCGAGTACCCCTACCCAACGAACCCCCCCAAAAAAGATGTTGTGTCTGCAGCAAGCGCGGATATAGGCGTGACACCCGCTATTATTGTCCCTCCTGTCCTGACAATCCTGGTCTTTGCATTGGTGAATGTTTTGAACGCTACCATACACTAGTTGAGTATTAGCGTAGGGTACAGCATTCCACAGACTAGGCACACTTTCACAGGGTCTCCCAAGATGCCATCGCATTTTGAGAGACCTGAACCTGGAACCGGTTACAGTTATAACAGTTACAAAAAAAGTGTAAAAAAAAATAAAAAAATATATAAAATAAAAAATAAGTTGTCGTTTTATTGTTCTCTCTCTCTCTATTCTCTCTATTGTTCTGCTCTTTTTTACTGTATTCTATTCTGCAATGTTTTATTGTTATTATGTTTGCTTTTCAGGTATGCAATTTTTTATACTTTACCGTTTACTGTGCTTTATTGTTAACCATTGTTTTGTCTTCAGGTACGCCATTCACGACTGAGTGGTTATACCAGAATGATGCCTGCAGGTTTAGGTATCATCTTGGTATCATTCTTTTCAGCCAGCGGTCGGCTTTCATGTAAAAGCAATCCTAGGAGCTAATTAGCCTCTAGACTGCTTTTACAAGCAGTGGGAGGGAATGCCCCCCCCCCCCCAACGTCTTCCGTGTTTTTTCTCTGGCTTTTACTGTCTCAACAGGGAACCTGAAAATGCAGCCGGTGATTCAGCCAGCTGACCATAGAGCTGATCAGAGACCAGAGTGGCTCCAAATATCTCTATGGCCTAAGAAACCGGAAGCTACGAGCATTTTATGACTTAGATTTCGCCGAATGTAAACAGCGCCATTGGGAAATTGGGAAAGCATTTTATCACATTGATCTGGGTGTGGTCAGATGCTTTGAGGGCAGAGGAGAGATCTAGGGTCTAATAGACCCCAATTTTTTCAAAAAAAAAAAAAGAGTACCTGTCACTACCTATTGCTATGATAGGGGATATTTACATTCCCTGAGATAACAATAAAAATGATTTAAAAAAAAAAAAAAAAATGAAAGGAACAGTTTAAAAATAAGATAAAAACAATAATAATAATAATAATGAAAAAAAAAAAAAAAAAAAGGAGGAAGAAGAAAAAAAAGGAGGAAGAAGAAGAAGAAGAAGAAGAAGAAGAAGAAGAAGAAGAAGAAGAAGAAGAAGAAGAAGAAGAAGAAGAAGAAGAAGAAGAAGAAGAAGAAGAAGAAGAAGAAGAAGAAGAAGAAGAAGAAGAAGAAGAAGAAGAAGAAGAAGAAGAAGAAGAAGAAGAAGAAGAAGAAGAAGAAGAAGAAGAAGAAGAAGAAGAAGAAGAAGAAGAAGAAGAAGAAGAAGAAGCACCCCTGTCCCCCCGCTCTCGCGCGAAGGCAAACGCAAGCGTCGGTCTGGCGTCAAATGTAAACAGCAATTGCACCATGCATGTGAGGTATCACCGCGAACGTCAGATCGAGGGCAGTAATTTTAGCAGTAGACCTCCTCTGTAAATCTAAAGTGGTAACCTGTAAAGGCTTTTAAAAGGCTTTTAAAAATGTATTTAGTTTGTCGCCACTGCACGTTTGTGCGCAATTTTAAAGCATGTCATGTTTGGTATCCATGTACTCGGCCTAAGATCATCTTTTTTATTTCATCAAACATTTGGGCAATATAGTGTGTTTTAGTGCATTCAAATTTAAAAAAGTGTGTTTTTTCCCCAAAAAATGCGTTTGAAAAATTGCTGCGTAAATACTGTGTGAAAAAAAAATGAAACACCCACTATTTTAATCTGTAGGGCATTTGCTTTAAAAAAATATATAATGTTTGGGGGTTCAAAGTAATTTTCTTGCAAAAAAAAAAAATATTTTTTTATGTAATCAAAAAGTGTCAGAAAGGGCTTTGTCTTCAAGTGGTTAGAAGAGTGGGTGATGTGTGACATAAGCTTCTAAATGTTGTGCATAAAATGCCAGGACAGTTCAAAACCCCCCCAAATGACCCCATTTTGGAAAGTAGACACCCCAAGCTATTTGCTGAGAGTCATGTCGAGTCCATGGAATATTTTATATTGTGACACAAGTTGCGGGAAAGAGACAAATTTTTTATTTTTTTTTGCGCAAAGTTGTCACTAAATGATATATTGCTCAAACATGCCATGGGGATATGTGAAATTACACCCCAAAATAAATTCTGCTGCTTCTCCTGAGTACGGGTATACCACATGTGAGACTTTTTGGGAGCCTAGCCGCGCACGGGACCCCGAAAACCAAGCACCGCCTTCAGGCTTTCTAAGGCTGTAAATTTTTGATTTCACTCTTCACTGCCTATCACAGTTTCGGAGGCCATGGAATGCCCAGGTGGCAAAACCCCCCCAAATGACCCCATTTTGGAAAGTAGACACCCCAAGCTATTTGCTGAGAGGTATAGTGAGTATTTTGCAGACCTCGCTTTTTGTCACAAAGTTTTGAAAATTGAAAAAAAAATTTTTTTTTCTCGTCTTTCTTTATTTTCAAAAACAAATGAGAGCTGCAAGATACTCGCCATGCCTCTCAGTAAATAGCTTGGGGTGTCTACTTTCCAAAATGGGGTCATTTGGGGGGGGGTTATGCCATCTGGGCATTTTATGGCCTTCAAAACTGTGATAGGTAGTGAGGAGTAAAATCAAAAATGTACGCCCTTAGAAATCCCGAAGGCAGTGATTGGTTTTCGGGGCCCCGTACGCGGCTAGGCTCCCAAAAAGTCCCACACATGTGGTATCCCCATACTCAGGAGAAGCAGCTAAATGTATTTTGGGGTGCAATTCCACATATGCCCATGGCCTGTGTGAGCAATATATCATTTAGTGACAACTTTTTGTAATTTTTTTTTTTTTTTGTCATTATTCAATCACTTGGGACAAAAAAAATTAATATTCAATGGGCTCAACATGCCTCTCAGCAATTTCCTTGGGGTGTCTACTTTCCAAAATGGGGTCATTTGGGGGGGTTTTGTACTGCCCTGCCATTTTAGCACCTCAAGAAACGACATAGGCAGTCATAAATTAAAGGCTGTGTAAATTCCAGAAAATGTACCATAGTTTGTAGGCGCTATAACTTTTGCGCAAACCAATAAATATACACTTATTGACATTTTTTTTACCAAAGACATGTGGCCGAATACATTTTGGCCTAAATGTATGACTAAAATTGAGTTTATTGGGGTTTTTTTTAGAACAAAAAGTAGAAAATATCATTTTTTTTCAAAATTTTTGGTCTTTTTCCGTGTATAGCGCAAAAAATAAAAACCGGCAGAGGTGATCAAATACCATCAAAAGAAAGCTCTATTTGTGGGAAGAAAAGGACGCAAATTTCGTTTGGGTACAGCATTGCATGACCGGGCAATTAGCAGTTAAAGCGACGCAGTGCCAAATTGTAAAAAGTGTTCTGGTCAGGAAGGGGGTAAAACCTTCCGGGGCTGAAGTGGTTAATAAAAGTTTGTATAAGACAGGGCTCGACAAATCCCAGGCGCCAGAAATTGCATTCTGGCCCCTGGGCTTTTGTCAGCCCATTCACAGTTCCGCACCTGGCGTTCCAACTCACGAGTGTGCTGTGCCCTCACTAAGGATAAGCCTGTCACTCCAGCACTGACCACCAGGGCCACCAACAGAAGGGACAGCCCATGCACACGTGTAGAGGGCCCTGGCATCTAGAGCTGCCAGCTCCATTTCAGATTCCTTAGTTTGGCTGAGAGCAGAGGGTGGGCAGGGCGTCGGGGCTCACGTAACTGGTAGTGAAGCACGATTCAGTCAAACTGAGGCAAGAATGCAGCTTGTATCACTAAGTCGGCATCGGAGCTCAGTTGGTTGGTGCTGGTGAAGAGGAAGGGGGGCTTTCAAGGACCGGACTGCCCATTGAATGTGTAGGTGCTATATGGCTGCTGCACAAATCCTATACCTGTGAGCTGGGCTAATGTTTTTGTGCTGTCTCTTAGCAAGATTACCCCTTGACCCCCCCCCCCCCACCACCACCACCACCACCACCGTACGTCGCTGCCTTTTATTGGTTGAATCTGAGATAGATCTTCGATTACAGTAGTCGAAGATCTATCACTCTCAACCAATAATAAAAGGCTGTGGGCAGCCAATCAGAGGCCAAGGCTGCAAATGACAAGGAGTCCTTAATAATCTGCCGCAGCAAAACTAGTGGAAGGGACTCTGAGTGCTAAAAGCCCATGGGTTAGTGTGTACAAATTACTTGACTTGTCCCAGGTGCCGAAAAACCACACTGTGCCACTGCAGGCATGAGCAATTCCTATTGCCCGACACCCCAGGCATACAGCTTCAGACACCTGGCTTTCAACTTTTTTTACCTGGCTCCTAGATTCAAAGCAAAATTTGTCAAGCCCTGGTATAAGACATTTGCAAGTTCATTAACAAGTTAAAGCCAACATGAGATTTTATTGACTAGGTTTACATATTTTAAGTTTGTGTTGCAATGTATTTTATTTTAGCTTTATAAACCATACATACAAAAAAGCAGAAATACAGTAAGGGTTGGGTTGTCCATATATTAGTTGGACAAATGTTACAAGCTTTTGTCTATGCTGCACAATTTTTCCCTGTATTTTCTCTAACACAAAGACTTTCTATGATGGCCTAGCTCCATCTAGTGGCCAAAAAGTATATTTTCTGATTGAGGCAATTCAAAAAAATATATCCCGTTTTGTCCACTAGATGAAGCAGACTATTACCAGAAGTCATTGCATTTGTGAAAATATCAATGATAGAGGTTTGCTGCGCTAATTAACTTGCAATAAAACAAATCTAAAAATCTTTTGAGCAGCCGGCACAATGTTGATGAACAGCAATACAAGCAGAAAAAGAAAGGTGCAGCGCTCAGAATGAAATGTCCTTAGACCCTTCGGTCTTCAGATGTAAAATAGTGGCCAAACACTTCATGGGGTAATGTTTGAAGAGTGAGAGAGGGAAGATAACCACCACCGGCCGGCACCCAAACACTGCCTCTTACCCTCCTCTTTAGACCCTTATCACAGGGGTCAAATGAGCAAATGGATGGAATGAACACCCTCATTCACGATCGTCCACAATCGGTCAGGCAAGGCAGATATAATAGGATGGCCACAGGTATCCCAATCTCCACACCATTAGATCCACATAAAATATCATCCCATAAAATATAAAAGAATGAATCCTCATGGTGTAGTAATTATACAGGTGTAATAGTTAAAACAAGGGAATATTGCACTCACATTTCCATATGAAAGGTAACTGCTTTGCTGCTTGATACAAACATACAGCTCCTGGCTAATACTCAGTGTCCATCCTGTTTTAGCTGCCTTGCCTAACCGATTGTGGACGATTGTGAATGAGGGTGTTCATTCTATCCATTTGCTCATTTGACCCCTGTGATAAGGTTCTAAAGAGGAGGGTAAGAGGCTGTGTGTTTGGGTGCCAGTGGTGGTTATCTTCCCTCTCTCACTCTTCAAAACATACCCCATGAAGTGTTCGGCCACTATTTACATCTGAAGACTGAAATGTCCTCGGACCCTTCGTTCTGAGCGCAGCACCTTTCTTTCCATTTGTGAAAATATGGGGGGGGGGGGGGGGATCTGAGCAGCCTGGATGAATGCTTGTGACATTTGTTAAAAAAAGTGGTTTAATAAATAGCTCCTAAGTGTGAGAATACAACATAACACGGCTTACCCCTTTCTTGGCTGTGCCAGTCTTCTTCTTAAACAGCGAGGAACCGCCTTCTGTAAGGAAATATTTACAGATTTAGGTACATAAGCACAGACAGCAAACCCTGGATAAAGCCATGCAAATTAGCAAGCATGAATTACATAAAGGTTTTATGTCCTGTGCTCAAATGTCATCCAATGCACAGGGTATGAACAATCATCATTGTGTAGCACAGTAATAGTGTATGGAGTATGGTTTGCTCCATGCACTCAAAAACATATGACTTGCGGAGCAGCAGCAACCATAGCTTCATCACAGAGAATGTATCTACTTGTGTGTATCTGTACTATGTGCTAGCTGTGCCTGAAATGGTTGTTTTTATTTATTTTATTTTATTTTTTTTACATATATAAGGGCCCTTATATTTAAATGTTTAAAAGTATAATAAAAGCCAAAACAAGTCTTGATTAAGTTGGGGTTAAACCTTTTCTTTCTGCTCTGGTAACGCAACAGGAAATGAGAGGAAATCTCTACAAAGTGAGGGGAAAACCTCTTATACAGTTGTCACCAGGACAGGGATCCCAATTGTAAGATTTTCCCCTAACCCGGCTCTGACGACAGGAAATCTAAGTTTTTCAGTTAGCATTTTGTCAGTGAAAAAGAAAATCTACCCAACAGTGACAGAGACATAAAATAAAAGTTTAAAGTGGTTCTCATTATTCCCCACTGTATACAAACCAAATTGCTCTGGTCTTGGCTTATGTTTTTGGTAAATAAACATGTAAATGTTAAATGTCTCCTATACATTTCAGGTTTGGTGGACCTTTAAATTCTGACTGAGTATGAGTTTTATGCAGAAGATTTTGCAGTGCATTATATGGGGGTGCAGGGATGTGCAGGATAGATCAGAAGGAGACTGAAGCAACCAGGAACAGGATTTGGATCACCTGTCAGAGCTGTGCTTCCTGCAGATACTAAATTCATTGAATCGGCTGCAACATGGAAGATAAAAAAAAAACAAGACGACATATTTATAGCAGTACTACAAAACAAACTATACTTTATGGGAAAAAAGGATGTACTGATAAACCTACATGTCAATTTTTTTATTTTTTTTTTACCCTTATAAGAGTATTCATCCCTTCAAATGTTTGTGAGATCACCTCCTGCATTACCCCTTTTATACATGCAACTTGCAGAAGAAAAAAAAAAAATTGTTAAAAGTGGTTGTAAAGGCAGGTGTTTTTTTATTTTGATGCATTCTATGGTTGAGCCAGCAGGACTGTGCCATTGGTTCCCACTGCTGTCAGTCAGTGAGCCAATGAGAGAAAGGGGGCAGGGCAGGGGCAGGGCAGGGCCAGGCCATGGCCTCATGTCTGAATAGAGACACAGAGCAGCGCTCGGCTGACCCCATAGCAAACTGCTCGCTGTGGGGGCACTCGGCAGGGAGGAAGGGGCCAGGAGCGCCAACGAGAGACCCAAGAAGAGGAGGATCTGGGCTGCTCTGTACAAAATTACTGCACAGAGCAGGTAAGTATAACATGTTTTTTTTTTTGTTAAAAATTACAGACTTTAAAGGATAAGTTCACCTTTGGGAACATGTCACACTCCTTTTGAGTGTGGAACATGTAACACGTTGCCACTCCTGCAGTCACGCCCTGATCTGAGCCCTCTGACAGCAGGCCGGGGATCTCCTCCTCATACCTGCTGTCAGCATTTGAAAACAGCGTGGCCACACTGGGCTCCGCCCACAAGGCTGCTTTATTCATTCACTCTCTGTGAATGAATTAACTACAAGTACCGACATTCTTTGCGGCTGTTGGCTTGTAGTTCTCAATGAACTACCAAGGCGCTGTTGAGCCTTGTGATAGTCCACGGATTCTTCCTGTCCTTATGAAACTGCCTGCCCATATGATGTACAGGCAGACAGCTTACACTGACAGTCTGTAGGAGTCCTGCATAGCACCCATCTGTTTTCTAGGCTCCTAAAAAAAAAATTAAAAAAAAAATGTGCATTTATAATTTTTTTTTTTTAAAGTGAACTTGTTAATATTAAACCTTGCTTTTATTTATTTTTTAACCAAAATAACAAATATATCATACTTACCCACTCTGTGCAATGGCTTTGCACAGAGCAGCGCCGAGCCTCCTTTTCTGGGGTCCCCCGCCGGAGCTCCAGGCCCGCCTCTTCGTCGAGTGCCCCCAGGGAAAGCCACTTTCCTTGGGGGCGTCCATGCATGCTCACTCCCCAACCGCCCAGTCTGCGTCTATTGCCACAGACCGGGAAACTTGTCTCTGCCCCCCCCGGTCACAGCATTTGATTGACAGCAGTGAGAGCCAATGGCTGCCACTGCTATCAATCTGCTCAATGAGGAGGGAGACAGCAGTGAGAGACACTGCTCTCGTGCACAAAGCTGGATTTGATTGGGCTCAGGTAAGAATAAGGAATAAGGGGGGCTGGGGGGCTCCTGCAACACAGAATTTTTTTTTTTTTTTACCTTAATGCATAGAATGAATAAGGTAAAAAACCTTGAGGCTTTAGAATCACTTTAAACCTTATGAATAAAAGCTGATCGTTATTAAAGGATAAGTTCACCTTTAGGAACATGTTCCACCCATTTTTAGGGAGAAGTTCCCCGCAATAGCTGTCACTTTTTGAAATCAGTACAGCCACAGACGGCGGCATCATTCATGCATGTGAATGAACCACAAGCCCCGACATCCTTTGCGGCTCTCAGCTTGTAGTTCTCAATGAACCACCACAGCGCTGTGGTAGTTCATTGATCCTTCCTGTCAGATTTTATCTGCTTGCCTGTACAAGGACACAGATATTCTGACAGATCTGGATTAGGCCTGCATGGCACCAGCAATCAGCTCATCACGGGTGCTACAAGCTCAAAAAAAAAACAAAAACACAAAAACACACCACTAATATATACATACACACAGTTGTACTCATAAGTTTCCAGAATTTATGATTTCTTGGCCATTTTTCAGAGAATATGAATAACACAAACTTTTCTTTCACTCGTGGTTAGTGTTTGGCTGAAGCCATTTATTATTAATCAACAGAGTTTATGCTTTTCATCATAATCACAACAGAAATTACCCAAATTACCCTGATCAAAAGTTTACATACCCCAGTTCTGTATTGCCCCCTTTAACATTAATGACAGCTTGAAGTCTTTTGTGGGATTTGTGGATGAGGCCCTTTATCTTCTCAGCTGGTAAAGCTGCCCATTCCACTTGGCAAAAAGCCTCCAGTTCCTGTAAATTCTTGGGCTTTCTTGCATGAACTGCACAATTGAGATCTCCCCAGAGTGGCTCAATGATATTGAGGTCAGGAGACTGAGATGGCCACTCCATAACCTTCACTTTATTCTGCTGTAGCCAATGACAGGTCGACTTGGCCTTGTGTTTTGGATCATTGTCATATTAGAATGTCAAAGTATGTCCCATGCGCAGCTTCCTGGCTGGTGAATGCAAATGTTCCCCCAGTATTTTTGTGATAACACACTGCATTCGTGTTGCTATCAATTTTGACCTAATTTCATGTGCTGTTTGGCGTATTGTAAGTGGGATACTTTTGTGGCATTTGCGCAGTAATGGCTTTCTTCTGGCGACTAGACCCTGCAACCCATCTTTCTTCAAGTGCCTCCTTATTGTGCATCTTGAAAACAGCCACACCACATGTTTTTAGAGAGTCCTGTATTTCCCCTAAAGTTATTTGTGGGTTTTTCTTTGCATCCCGAACAATTTTCCTGGCAGTTGTGGCTAAAATTTTACTTGGTCTACCTGACCGTGGTTTGGTTTCAACAGAACCCCTCATTTTCCACTTCTTGAGAGTTTGAACACAGCCGATTGGCTCTCTCAATTCCTTGGATACCTTTTTATATCCCTTTCCTGTTTTATACAGGAAACCTTTTCCCGCAGATCCTTTGACAATTCTTTTGCTTTCATCATGACTCAGAATTCAGAAACGTCAGTGCATCACTGGATGAAAGATACAAGGGTCTGTCATGAGTCCAGAAACGCATTGACCTTTTATACATATACTAATTAATTACAAGCAAACAGATCCCAGGTGAGGATGGTTACCTTTGATAGCCATTCAAACCCCTTTGTGTCAACTTGTGTGCATGTTATCCAAAATCACCTGGGTATGTAAACTTTTGATCATGGTCTTTTGGGTAGTTTCTGTTGTGATGATTTAAAGAGTAAACACAGTTGATTGATAATAAATGGCTTCAGCCAAACACTAACCAGTGAAAGTTTGTGCCATCATTCATATTCTCTGCAAAATGGCCAAGAAATCATAAATTCTGCGAGGGAATATATGAATATGAATGAATACATATACAGTGGGGACGGAAAGTATTCAGATCCCCTTACATTTTTCCCTCTTTGTTATATTACAGCCATTTGCTAAAATCATTTAAGTTCATTTTTTTCCCTCAATGTACACACAGCACCCCATATTGACAGAACACCACAGAATTGTTGACATTTTTGGAGCTTTATTAAAAAGAGAAAAACTGAAATATCACATGGTCCTAAGTATTCAGACCCTTTGCTGTGACACTCCTATTTAACTCAGGTGCTGTCCATTTCTTCTGATCATTCTTGAGATGGTTCTACACCTTCATTTGAGTCCAGCTGTGTTTGATTAAACTGATTGTACTTGATTAGGAAAGCCACACACACCTGTCTATATAAGACCTTACAGCTCACAGTGCATGTCAGAGCAAATGAGAATCATGAGGTCAAAGAAACTGCCTGAAGAGCTCAGAGACAGAATTGTGGCAAGGCACAGATCTGGCCAAGGTTACAAAAAAATTTCTGCTGCACTTAAGGTTCCTAAGAGCACAGTGGCCTCCATAATCCTTAAATGGAAGACGTTTGGGACCACCAGAACCCTTCCTAGAGCTGGCCGTCCAGCCAAACTGAGCTATCGTGGGGGAAAAGCCTTGATGAGAGAGGTAAAGAAGAACCCAAAGATCACTGTGGCCGAGTTTCAGAGATGCAGTCGGGAGATGGGAGAAAGTTAACCATCACTGCAGCCCTCCAAAAGTCGGGGTTTTATTGCAGAATGGCCTGACGGAAGCCTCTCTTCAGTGCAAGACACATGAAAGCCTGCATGGAGTTTGCTAAAAAACACCTGAAGGACTCCAAGATGGTGAGAAATAAGATTCTTTGGTCTAATGAGACCAAGATAGAACTTTTTGGCCTTAATTCTAAGCGGTATGTGTGGAGAAAACCAGGCACTGCTCATCACCTGTCCAATACAGTCCCAACAGTGAGGCATGGTGGTGGCAGCATCATGCTGTGGGGGTGTTTTTCAGCTACAGGGACAGGACTGGTTGCAATTGAGGGAAAGATAAATGCGGCCAAGTACAGGGATATCCTGGACGAAAACCTTTTTCAGAGTGCTCAGGATCTCAGACTGGGCCAAAGGTTTACCTTACAACAAGACAATGACCCTAAGCACACAGCTAAGATAACGAAGGAGTGGCTTCACAACAACTCCGTGACTGTTCTTGAATGGCCCAGTCAGAGCCCTGATTTAACCCCCTTCCCGCCGACCGTATGCACATCTGCGTACTCGGCTTTCGGGAGTTATACTGGGATGATGCCCGCAGCTGCAGGCATCATCCCGGTACCGTTGTTTCGAGCGGGCGATCGGCTATCCGTATATAAACAACCGATGCGGCTAAAAGCCGCTCGGCTGTTATACCGGAGGAGCGGGAGGGGACACCCCCCCCTCTGCCGCCTCCCGCCGCTCTTACGAGGCCTCCCGTGCGATAGGGAGGCCCGGTGTCCAATCGGCTGCCTCTGGCGGCTGTGGGCGGGCTGGAACGAAGCCATGAATGGCTTCGTTCCAGCCTTCTAATTGTAAACGCGGAAGCGAAGTCATGACGTCACTTCCCGTTTACTCGGCTGCCAATGGCGCCGAATTTAAAAAATACACAGTATTTAGAATCGCCGTTTTTGGCGATCTGAATACTTTGAAGTGCAGAGGAGGGATCAGAGGTCTTTTAGACCCCCGATCCCTCTATAAAGAGTACCTGTCACCACCTATTACTGTCACAAGGGATATTTACATTCCCTGTGACAGCAATAAAAGTAAAAAAAAAAATAATTTTTTTTTTAAACACAATTTATAAGTATAAAAATAAATAAATAAAATTTTTTTTTTATTAAAGCGCCCCCGTCCTCGCGAGCTCGCGCAGCAAAGAAAACACATACGGAAGTCGCGCCCGCATATGTAAACGGTATTCAAATCACACATGTGAGGTATCGCCGCGATCATCAGAGCGAGAGCAATAATTCTAGTCCTAGACCTACTCTAACTCTAACCTGGTAACCGTAAAAAAATTTTTTAAAGCGTTGCCTATGGAATTTCATAGCTACCATAGTTTGTCGCCATTCCACGAGTGCGTGCAATTATAAAAGTGTGACATGTTTGGTATCCATTTACTTGGTGTAACATCATCTTTCACATTATACAAAAAAATCAAAACCTTTACAGTTTTGATTTTTGAAAATTCATGGAAGTGTCCCTCTTCCAAAAATTTGCGTTTAAAACACCGCTGCACAAATACTGTGTGATATAAAATATTGCAACAATCTCCATTTTATTCTCTAGATTCTCTGCTAAAAAATATATATAATGTTTGGGGGTTCTAAGTAATTTTCTAGCAAAAAATATGGATTTTAACTTGTAAACACCAAATTTCAAAAATAGGCTTAGTCATGAAAGGGTTAAACCCAATTGAGCATCTCAGGAGAGACCTAAAAATGGCTGTCCACCAACGTTTACCATCCAACCTGACAGAACTGGAGAGGATCTGCAAGGAGGAATGGCAGAGGATCCCCAAATCCAGATGTGAAAAACTTGTTGCATCTTTCCCAAAAAGAGACTCATGGCTGTATTAGATCAAAAGGGTGCTTCTACTAAATACTGAGCAAAGGGTCTGAATACTTAGGACCATGTGATATTTCAGTTTTTCTTTTTTAATAAATCTGCAAAAATGTCAACAACTCTGTGTTTTTCTGTCAATATGGGGTGCCGTGTGTACATTAAGGAGGAACAAAAATTAACTTAAATGATTTTAGCAATTGGCTGCAATATAACAAAGAGTGAAAAATGTAAGGGGGTCTGAATACTTTCCACACACTAATATATATATATATATATATATATATATATATATATATATATATATATATATATATATATATATATATATATATACACACACACACACACACACACACACACACACACACATATATATACGCACACATACATACACACACACACACACATTTTTTCTTAAAAGTGAACTTATCCTTTAAGTACCTCCTGCAGTGTACTATGGTTTGTTCAATCCCCTGGAACTGTAATTTTATTGATTGGTTGACTTGTTATAGGAAGTGGAAAAACAGATCTAATGAAAAGATCATCAGGTAATAAAACTATAATGCAGGAGGGGCTCATAAAATCAAAAACTGATATGCTAGCGCTACTGACAGACAGTATCATGTATGTATTTTCTGACTGTACACATTAAAGCAGAACTAAGGTCTTAGATAATTAGCAATCAGTCCTATGCCCACAAGGTCCCTCAACAGCATCTTCTACCCAGCTTCTTATGGGTGATGGTCTTCAACCATCTTAATTGGTCTGCACGGGACGTAACTCCCACACATGCAGTCATCCCAGAATAGAGGCACATTGCAAGAATGTACAGCTCAGTGTACATTTTAAGAGACTGAGCAGGCAGACAAGTTTATGTTATTGCAGAAAGACATTGCATGTCTCTTCTGCAATAAACATCCTGACTGCTTGCAACTGAAAAAAAATTAAGACTTTAATTTCACTTTTAACTTTTCCAGGAGGTGGATACAGCTAAATGATCAGCAGGTATCTTCTGCCACTTGTTTTGTTACTCCAGCAGCAGCTAGAGGTTCTCCGATTCCTCGTATAAGAGATTAGGCACACTCCCCCACTGAACAATGAAATCTTCAGTGTCTGAATGACTGAGCAGTAGACCTGGCCAACGTCACATGAGAGGTAAGTGCCTACTGCTAGGCACATGCTGGCCATCAGTGTTGTATGCATTGCAACATTAGAGAGTTGAAAGGGAGACAAAAAGTAAAAAAAAAAAAAAAAAAAAAAAAAAAGTGTAATGGCAGATTATGCTTCAAGTTCCCACAGGTTCTCTCTGTTTCCGACTTGCTGAGGTCTGTATCATTCTGGCAAAGAAGCTTTGGGGTTTTTTTTTTTTAAATTCAATCTTAAAACTACCCTTATTTCTAATACTCTCATCCAAGCATCTATTGGACAGTAGCAATGTCACTCTGCTCTCCCCATACCACTTGCTGAGCAGGGGGTATCTGGAAATATTCATACAGGAAAGGAATTGTTAAAGTGACAAAAAGCCTAAACTTTTTTTTGTGTCATTGGCTCTGAATTTATTTGTTCTAACTGTGTCCTCAACATTTCTTTCATTACCATATTCTTAAGCTGGTTACGCATTATACAATTCTCTTGTACAATTTCCCTTTAGATTTACCACTTTCAAATTGTATGCAAATAGGCAGACCCTTGAACTACATAAATTAAGGTAAATCTTAAGGAAATTGTATAATGTATAGCCAGCTTTACAGGATCAACCGGGTATTTATGACTTCCCTGTTCAGAGAGGCAATGCTATTCCAGCTGATCCTCAGCTTTCTGCATTACCACTCTCAATGTGCATGCCCCAGTTTTCCCCTGGGAGGAAGCCATGCTCTGCTCTGAACCCAAGTGTTGGATAAAGAACACATCCCTAGCATCCCTTTGGACATGTATGTTCCTCCCTGTGGGCCACTGGGTCAGGCAGATTTTAGCTGTGCTATCTGCTGATCAGTTGCTTAATCGTACTCTATCAGACCAGCTTCCAGAACAGATTGTACAGCTGCAACACTCAGACACAAGGGAGGAGCATGCATATCAAAAGGCATTCTAGGGATGTGTTCTTTTATATAATGCTTGGGCTCAGAGCTTTGTCACATGCTGAAACTAATCTCTACCATACAAAGAGGTGCAGAGGTACATGGGCTACATCATGTGACCAGTAAATAAAAAAAGTGAGATTACTGAAACTGATTGATGGACAGTTATTGTTAAGGTTGAATTTGATGCTCATATGCAATAAGTAGTTTGAATAGGTTTACATACACTTTAACACATAAGCTTTTACATGTATATGAATGACAAAATCACTAGAAGTCAAACATGGCTGGTTGACTCTAGATTCCAGTAAGTACATTCACAGTCTTCAGATTTTCTTATATCTAATCCACCTTTTGGTGTATGCCAGAGGGTTAATCCATTGAACGATTTGTTACAGTTGTCAGGGACTCCAGTGGTAAGATCTGAGCTTATGTTCTGCAACAACAACTTACAAAAGCAAACCCCACTTTTTTGGGGGGAATTTTATCAAGTAGATTTCTACAAAATAAGTCAATGCTCTAATAAACACCTTTGGGGTAGGAGAAGTGGGATCTCAAGGTCTCTGAGAGTTGATAAACAAGGGCAGAAAAATCTCACTACTAGAGTTTGAGAAATAGAAGGCTCTGTCTTTTACAGTTTGTGCCTGGACAAAAAAAACAAAAAACACACACACACACACACACACACACACACACTTTCCCCATGTAAAATCTTTGAGCCTGGGTTCACACTGCCGCAATGTGGCACATCGCACCGTATTCCTGTGCAAATCATATGCGATATCTGTGTGGTGAGATTTGAGCCAGTCATTTTGTTTGGCTCAAATCGCACCGCTTTAAAGGGTGCAGGACCCCTTTTTTGCCGCACTGGACTGAGTTTAGTGAACGGTTTTGGGGTGTCGTTCATTTAACATTGACACCCACAGCAGATCGCATGAACATTGTGCAAATTAGATGAGATGCGCACAGGATTTGCAGCGTTTCGCGCATCGTATATATGTGACACCTCTCAGCTGATTACAGCGAATTGGAAGATCGCTGGATTTCTGGCAGGTCAGATATTTTACTATACCTGCAAAGTTTTTAAAGGAGTTGTAAAGTCAGAAGGTTTTTTAGCTCTATGCATTAAGCTAATCCACAATCCCCTCAGCTATCCAGTACACTCCTCCTGGCTGGCTGAGACAGAGCAGCAGCGCTATTGGCTCCCGTGGCTGTCAAAGTTAGTCAGCCAAACAGGGGAGAGAGGGGGCGGGGCCAGGCCTCCGTGTCTGAATGGATACACGGAGCTCTGACTCAGCTTGGACAACAACCTGTAACAAGCTGCTGGCTGAGGGGCACTCAAAAGAGGGAGGGACTAGAAGCAGCGAAGAGGTACCCGACAAGAGGAGGATTTGGGCTGCTCTGTGCAAAACCAACTGCACAGAGGCGATAAGTATAACATGTTCGTTAAACAAAAAAAAAAAATGAGCCTTTACAATCACTTTAGCCACTTGTCGGGTGCAGTTTTAAAGCGGCACAGGGCAGCATCTGTTTGTCCCTGTGAAGTTATAAAATTGCACCTGAACTTAGCAGCTCCTGTGCACTGGAACAGCCAGGGTCCAACAGGAATTCCAGGAGCTGAAATTTTCAGCTCCTGGGCTTCCATATAAGCATGCTTTAGAAGCAAATGTAAACACAATGCTTTTGCAGCCAGCAACACATCACTATTAGAAGTGTTTTGTTGCTTGATGGCTGCATGGGTGTTCTGGACCCGGTCTCAACCGACTAATCTTATCTTGTTATAGTAATCACAAGCAAACCAATTTCCCCCTGCTTGTGTTGCAATGTAACGTTGAAAGGGGAATAAAGCTCTTATAAAGTAAAACACATTTTCTCACTGAGTTTTTACCAGTCCACTACATAAAAGTCGCACTAATGTTATATCATTTTAAAATCAGCAGATTTTGAGGATTATATTTTGGGGTAAATATATATTGAGAGGTGTAAATTGAGTAAACATTGCACTTGGAAAATTTACAGGAAAATAAAATTTTCTAAATTTGTTACTTATTATTTTCTAATTTTTTTTTTTTTTTTTTTACTATTTATTCCCAACATAACTCAAACAACTAAGTATAATACCTTAGGGAAGACTGCAAATGCTAAAAAGGTATGAAGTACAGAACCATGACATCGCCAAAAGGCAAAAATGTTCTGGGGCTCAAGGGGTATAGGAGTAAAAAAGGCCCTAGGGACTCAAATTCTAAAAAGGGGAAGTAAACTTCCATCACTAAATTGTATCTATAGGTAAGCCTATAATAAGGCTTACTTATAGGTAGTGCAAATCTCTTCTAAACATGCACCGTTTAGGAGATATTTACTGTACAAGCAACCAGTGACATCACTGGCACCTGCACTCTGCAGAAAAGGCCACCCGTTCCGTTCCTGCAGAGCCCTGTGCCGTGAACGGCGACTCTTGTGCACATGCCCGGGAATGACGTCATCGCGGCTTCAGCCAGTCAGACCCGGAAACCGCAAGACCGTTGAAGATGGAAGCGGCCTTTAGCGACGACATTGCATTGCTGGAAGGCTTTGTTTTCAGGTATTTTTCACATAATGTGCTAGTAAGCAATGCTTACTAGCACAATATGCCTTTACATTGCAGGTAGAGAAAAAAAAAAAAAAAAACCACACACACACACACACACACACACACACACACACACACACACACACACACACACACACACACACACACACACACACACACACACACACACACACACACACACACACACACACACACACACACACACACACACACCCAGCAGTTTACAACCACTTTAAAAGATAAAAGAACATGGGGAGCTGTGCATGTATTGCAAAGATGTACGGTCATATGTTTGTTTTTTTTTGGTCCCTTTATACATCAAATGCCTTTATTTGGCCTAAATGTGGTTTTGTAAGAAGTACTACTTTGTTAACATTTTAGAGAATTCCCCCCAACTGATTATGTGACAATTTGGACATGTCTCCTTTATAACCATGACCACAAAAGCAGTTTGGTGTACCAGATGGTCACTGCAACATATATACACTGTATATAAACTGTGTACAGAAGATGACATAACACACAATACTAAGTGTGTATTTGCAAGTGTAATGAAAATATAAAAAAAAAATATATAGAATTGTTCTGTTACCTAAAGCGGCTTTTGGGGACATACTTAGACAATCCACACTTGGACCAATCTCCTGATCACCTGAAAAAAAAGAGACACAAACATTACAAAACTGCTGAATTGATGGATATCTATATCTATCAAAAAAAAAAAAAAGGGGGGGGGGGGGACTGCCTGGCTTATAATATAATATGTGTTCCAAGTGATCCCAAAAGTTTTCATGAGGGCTGTGATCGGGACTCTGTGCTCCACATCAAACTGATCAAACCATGTCTTTATGGAACTGGCTTTAGCACAGGGCATAGTCATGCTAAAACAAAAATGAATCTTCCCCAAACTGTTACCACGCGGTAGAAGTGCGCAATTGTCGAAAACATCTTTGTACACTATAACATGAACAGTACCCTTCACTGGAAACGCCTGAACTCAATTATTTTTGGTGTAGTGTCCACATACATTTGGTCATATAGTAAAATTGTTTAACCACTTTGAAATGTTAGCTGAAACTGATGCTCTTCAGACTGGTGTTCAAAAGCAAAAAAGCTGGATATGCACCGACTGAAATTTGGCCAGTCCAGCAGCTTGGCTAAAGGGAAAAAAGTTAACAGTGTTTAGGTCCGCTGTAAGCTGGCTCAACATTCCTTTCCTTCAATGGTCCCCGCCCCTCGCTGGCATCTTCTGGGTGCTGTTCTTCAGCAATCTTTTTTGGCTGGTGCAGGATGACATCACTCTTGCACATGTGTTAGTCATCCTGGCACACATGGACAGTGCAAGAAAAGTTAGCCAAGCTGCACATACACAGCTCAGTTTATATGCTAGAGAATTCTGCGAGTAGGCAGGTAGGTGTATTATTTGCAGAAGAGACATTGTATGTCACTCCTGCAATAAAGAGTCTTTCTGCTCACAGTTTGTAATAGCGGAGCCTTAGTTCCACTTTAAGGTTAAACATCTGAATGATTAGGGCTAAGTGATCTTTTTCAATACAAGATAACTTCAGGTCAGCAATCTGGTTTGTGGTGTAAATTTAAGGAAATTACCTACTTCTCCAACCTGTTGAATACCAGAAAAGCAGCCCAGTTATCCCCTGTATTCATACCTTCTTTGCCATCAGTGATGGTTTGTGGAGGACTCTGTAAAGCAGGTTCTGTCGTCATGGTCGGCTGTGTCCAGTCTGTACTACTTGTGTCACTGACCTGTTAGAAATGTAGAATTTGCAAGTCAAAGAGAAATATCAGTTCAAGATCACATTAAAGCTCCCGCATTTTTATAGAAGTTAACAACTGTTTTAAACATCTACAAAATGTTGCTCAAACATTTTTGCTGCCCCAATGCAGTTTGTTGAAGGTAACTTTGCGTGTTAATGTACGTTTTTGTATTTTAAAAAATAAAAATGCACTTGAAATCAGTTAGAGAGGAAAAAAAAAAACAAACAAAAAAAAAAAAACACAACACCACACACACACACTATTTTCTTCTGTACTGGGGTGCGTTTTTGATGCTTGTTACCACATTCCAGTACAGTTCTGTGTATGAAAAAAGTAGCAGGTTATAATCTTTTTCCTGGAACCGAAAAGCACTGGAACTCACTGCACTGATGTGAGCTTTGTCATTTGAACCCATATAACCTACTTTCTATACGTTTTTGATGCAGGGAAAAAAAAAGCACTGCGGATGCATGTGGTGTGCATGGGCCCAACCCAGTACTTAACATTGCCCAATAGCTCCCTCCTTTACCAATACCTCTACGTGTGCAGCAAAGAAATCTTCCTCCTTCCGTTGCGGTGAGAGTGGGAGTGGTGGGACCCCGCAGCCATCAATCCACAGCTGCAATTAATAGGAAAAAAAACAACATCAGGTCAGACTAAGCCTTAGAATATAACATATAATATCTGGCCCCCTTGCTCTCTCTAAAAATAACCCTCTGTTAGTAGTTCCAAAATGTGGCAGTAGCTTTATACTTACCTTACTACCATCTTTTGCACTGTTGGCATGTCATCAGTCTTTCCAGGAAGATTTTTGGGGAATGCAGAGCAGGTGAATTCTTGTGGGAAGAGCTTCCTGCTGGAGTGCATCTTTTCGGTTGCTCATCCTCACTCAGGCATTGAGGGCAAAAAGACGTTGCAGGGCGAGTGTGTAACTTTTTCCTTATAAATAGATACATTTTGGAACTAGTAACATTAGGCAATTTTTAAATGGGCAGGGGGCCCTGTCAGCATGAGTGGAGCCTGCATTTTATAGCCAAGTCCACTTTAAAGGCTACCACCAGCTTAGGATATGAGCCATGCCCAGCCATCCACCCCTTTCCAGGGATAGACATACTGGCAAGTACAGAACTCTGTGCAGGGCGATAGTGGGGCATTGCCAATCTTAGATTGTCAAAACCCCTTTTCCAATAACAAAGCAAAAAAGGTAGGACGCAGGACAAAAGAAAAACAGCTTCAGGATTGAAATATTTAGTTTACCATAGTGCTACGATCAAAGACATGAATAGCAGGATATTAATTTACACACAGCTAAATAATTCCAAAGAAGGACTCGCATCCTGTGTTAATAAATTAGTTACTTGTAAAAAAATAAAAAAATAAAGATTTTTCTCATCTTTACAAAAAACCAGAATAAATTATATCAGAAGATGGATGATATGAGATGATCATTCCCTGTCTTGCTGTGTGGTGATCCCAACATCTGCAGGTAATCAAGTATTTTGGGCCTGACTGAGACCTGTGGTATGTCTGCTCCGACTGCAGGGTGGGGAATTTAGTGCATATGCAGGAAAGGCATGTTTCTTGGCCAAATCCAAAATACTTGTATGAGACACACAGAATACCTGCACATGCATGAAATATCACAGTATGCATTGTCCCCTCACTGAAACACTGCCTCCTGGGATGTCCACGTCACATTAAAGTGTTTCTGTTTGGGGCACACAAGCATCATTAGGCCTCATGCACACAAGACGCTGTTAAACTCGCGTTCAGAGGCAGTTGGACACTTTTTTCAACTGCCCCTGAACTCATTCAATGTTATTCTTTGTGTCCATCTACAGAGTCTCGTTTTTTGGCATTTTTAGGCAAGTGTTGTTAACCTTGTTTTTCCAGAAGCAGAAAAATGGGTTCAGACGCAAAAATTTTCCAAGTTTCAGACGCCAAACGCGGCTAAACGCCGGTGCTGCGTTTGCGTTTATAAGTGTTTTTAAAAAGGAACCCTATTTTTTGGACCAGAAAACACAGAAATATGATGGTAAACTGCAGCAGAGAATGACATTTTGCGACCTGACTTTGGCCCACTTAGTGCTAGGACCCCCATATTTTGTGCAAACACAGTGGAACTGGCACTACAACATATCCAAATTTGGGGTTCCTAGCACCAAGTGGGCCCGAGATACGGGGTCCCAAATTCGGGTTGCAAAATGTCAAGCACTTTTCTGCAGCAGAGAATGACATTTTGCGACCCGACTTTGGGGCCCCGTATCTCGGGGCCACTTGGTGCCAGGAACACCAGCTTTGGATATGTTGTAGTGTTAGTTCCACTGTGTTAGGGGTTCCTAGCACTAAGTGACCCTGAGATACGGGGCCCCAAAAGTTAGGTCACAAAATGTCATTCTCGGCAGACGCTTCTAGACGCAAAACGCGGTAAAATGTGGCTAAACCCGGCATGCAAATGCGGCAAAATGGGCGTTTCTAAAGGCCGGTTTAAGCTTTTAAAAACAGGTGTTCATCAGAGTTTGCACCGGCGTCTCGTGTGCATGAAGCCTAAGATTCCTGGGATGATCGGCTGCTTTCACCAGCTTCACATCTGGAAGTAGCAGGAGGGGTTTCTGTTGGGGATATTAGCCAACCCCCTTTCTACGATGTGTGAGGCAGAGCAGAGCTGGGTAGGGAGTATGTGGGCAATGTGTTCTATGGGACTACACACACGCTGTGGGTTGGCATGGAATTCTGTAGCAAACTGAGGACTGCAAACATGGATCCACTTTGGTGCTTTTGTACCCAGATTATAACAGCAAGGAAGAGGGACTGTCAGGATAATCTTGTGAAATGAAGCAGACAAAGCTTAAAAAAAACAAACAAACAAACAAAACAAACAAACAAACAAACAACCAACAAACACACACACACGCGCTACAGTCAATATGGAACACAGGCACATTTATGAAACAAACACACACTTTAAGGGTATGAAAAGGCTATATCCAAGCATTAACCAAGATAACACCCCCACCCAAACCTCCCTCTTTACCCTTACAACATAGTCCCAGGCCCCTGGGAATCCAGGCAGCAACATTGTTTTACTGGGAAAGAAAAATGAATGTATGCATGTGTAGAGGGACAGAGATGGGTGGGAAAGTGAAAAGGGGTGGGTGTAATACTGTAGTCCAGCATACAAGCATTTATTAACCACTTGCCGACCACCCCGGAAACATAAACTGTGGGGCGGCGGCCCTCCTGCGCGAAGTCACATACAGATATGGAATTTTGCTCTTCCGGGTCTGCGGAGCGCCACGTGGGACCAGCTCCCGCTGTGATCGGACACAGCGGGAGCCAATCAGTGGGTCTGGCAGACCCGATATCCCCTGGGACTGGCTGATCGTTCACGAGAGAGGCATAACGGCGGTATGCCTATGTAAACAAGGCAGATCGCTGCTCTTCTAGTAGGGGAGACCAAAATCCTGTGTTTCTGCCAAGCAGGAACACCGATCTGTCTTATCACAGCCAAAGCACCCCCACACAGTTAGAAAGTACTCCCTAGGAGCACATTTAACCTTTTGATCGCCCCTGATGTTAACCCCTTCCCTGCCAGTGTTATTCATACATTGACAGTGCATTTTTTTTTAGCACCGATCACTGTATTGGTGTCACTGGTCCAAAGAAAAAAAAAATAAATAAATAAAAAAAAAAAGTATCACTTGGTGTCAGATTTGTCCACCGCAGTCCTGCTAAAAATTGCTGATCGCCGCCATTACTAGTAAAATAAAAAAAAATTCCATAAATCTATACCATAGTTTGTAGATGTGATAACATTTGTGCAAATCAATCAATATACGATTATTGGGATTTTTATTACCAAAAACGTAGCAGAATACATATTGGCCTAAACTGCTGAAGAAATTCGATTTTTTTCATCTTTTTATTGGATGTGTTTCATAGCAGAAAGTAAAAAATGTTGTTTTTTTTTTTCAAAATTGTTGGTCTTTTTGTTTACAGTGCAAAAAATAAAAACCACAGAGGTGATCAAACCCCAAAAGAAAGCTCTACTTGTGGGGGGGGGGGGGACAAATTTTATTTGGGGCTCAGCGTGGCAGGACGCAGTGCTGCATCACAAAAAATGGTGCCTGGTAATACTCTAACATTCTATTGGTATAGGACTTACATCAGTGCCATGTTTCCTTGTTGCTTGTGACGCAAGCGCTTTAATTTTCTCCCTGTACAGGTTTGCTGCTCGACTGTTGTATTTTGCGTTTGTGTCATTTGTGGTGCAGCCGTGTTGTCGAAAGAAGACAGTCTGCATGGAAAAACAAAATACAAAAAAAAAACAGAAAACGGTAAAAAAAGTGCAAAATATTCCTGCACGGTGTAATTCTGGTGAAGGAGAACAAGAAACTCATGCAAAATACTTAAGAAAGCCTGTACAACATGGATTACAACACAGCATGATGTAGAATGACAGAGACATGGCCTACCACCACTCAGAGCACAGATATTGCAGCTGCTGCTATTCATAAATAGGCAGCTTATTCTTCAGAACCAGAACGCTAGAATGCGGCAGGTCTCATTACTGCAGTGATGTTTTTAGTGATATATATATATTTCTTTGAAGAGGGGAAAAAACAAACCGTATACAGCATGTTCAATAAGTGCAGAGCTTCACTTACTCTATCAGTTGTAAAAAATACTATCACACTTAAAAGCGGTTGTAAAGGCAGAACATTTCTTTAGCTTAATGCATTCTATGTATTAAGATAAAAAGCCCTTCTGTGTGCAGCAGTCCCCTCAGGCCCCCCCCCCCAAAAAAAAACACTTACCTGAGGTCCCCCACTGTCCACGAGTGTCCCTGCCATCTGAGATTCTCCTTCCTGATTGGCTGAGACACCTCAGCGGTGCCATTGGCTCCCGCTGCTGTCAAAATCAGCTAGCCAATCAGGGGAGAGATGGGCCGGCACTCCGTGTCTAAATGGACACAGGGAGCGGTGACTCGGCTCAGGTACCCCCATAGCAGGTTGCTTGCTGTGGGGAGGGGCCAGGATCACAGAAGAGGGACCCGAGAAGAGGAGGATCTGGACTGCTCTGTGCAAATCCACTGCAACAGAGGAAACAAGTATAAAATTTTCTTTTCCTATAAAAATAACAAACAAGACTCTTTACAATCACTTAATTGTAGCTAATTCAGTGCACTTGCAACAACACAGCTTAGCACTGGCTGTGTTTTTTTTTCTTTTTTACACTAATCATTCAACTACTATCCATTCGTTTGTAAATTAGAAAATGCAATTAGCATTTCAGCTTAGAGACTTGGCAGGTCTTTAAAAATATCTGGATGGAAGTTCTCTGCAATAACACAGGTAGCATACATGCCTCCTGGCAGGCTGGGTCACCTACCCCTCTGTTCCAGCATTGCATTCTCCATAAGATTTTTCCGAGGTGTAGGATGCCTGTGTCCTCCCCCACATACGCAGTATGATTAGTATTATATTTAAAACATTTTAAAAAAAGCTCTACCCTCCTCATCCCACTCGGGCCACCATAGAACACCAGTACTCAATGACTCCTGTCTGTCCATATGCCACAAAAAGAAACAAAACAGCACATGCAACAAATCCTTAAAAAAGTTTTTTTAAAACAGCATACAGCTCTAAACCAATGCATTTCCGCCTATAATGCTTTAATCATAGCTCTATTTGGAGCTATATGCCATTTTAAGGCTTCATGTACACGGGACGTTTCTCAACCTGTCCTGAACGCTGGAATATCACAGCTAGTAATCCACGCTTAAAAACGTGTTTTTAGCAGCGTTTACAAGCCGCATTTATCTGCGTTTGCATTCAGAAGCATTTACTAAAGATACGCTCAGGAGACCCTCCCAAATGATTAGAATTTTTTAACTATTTCAGCTATTCTGAGAGAGGACAGTGTGAGTAGCAGCTGAGAAAGCAGTGTGCTTGTAACTAGCTGCTATTTTTTGGTTGGTTTGTTAAAGCGGAGGTTTACACAAAAATTGAACCTCCGTTTTTCGGAACCCTCCCCCCCTCCGGTGTCACATTTGGTACGTTTCAGGGGGGAGGGGGGGGTGCAGATACCTGTCTAAGACAGGTATTTGCACCCACTTCCGGCATAGACTCCCACGGGAGTCTACGCCTCTTCCCGTGCCCACCGCGCTGTCTGCTGGGACACACACGGGTCCCAGAGACAGCAGGGACCAGTTAGGAAGCGCAGTGCGACTCACGTATGCGCAGCGCTTCACTTCCTGATTCCCTTACAGAGAATGGCGGCGGCGGCAGCACCCGAGGACCGATCCGGTCTCCGGTGCCGACATCGCTGGACTCTGGGACAGGCGAGTGTCATTTTAAAAGTCAGCAGCTGCAGTATTTGTAGCTGCTGACTTTTACAATTTTTTTTTCGCGGGACTCCCTCTTTAATATGGATCCCATGATGAGCATGTGTGAGGAAATGCTCCTGATGTTTCTTTTGCTGAGGCTCCAAAAGATTTAGAAAATTGCGTGAGAGGACCAGAGTTCGTCATTACTGGACACATCTATTGATGGCTCAACGCATGTCCACAGGATACTTTCTGGTACAAAAGGGTTTATTGAGCATAAAGACCATTAATAGTACAGAAAAAGAAACACATAAATGAACAAAATACGATTACATGTTTACATAGCCTTAATATAACCCCAAAAATAATTCGGGATAATCGTAAATGCATAGCGATACATGACATTATGTAACGTATGAGTCAAGAGAGAATACGCTACGTAACCTTGCAGTAATGAACAAAACTCTAGGAAAGCAATATGTGTTCATAAACAATTTGTCATCTTGTACCCCGTCCCAGCAGGGGTAAGCCTGTGGTTCGGAGGGCGTAGAAAGGAGGCAGGAAATGTAGGAAGAAAAAGGGACAGAAAAGAGCTAAAATAGGTATATAGAATAGGAATGAAAGGGAAGAAACAAAGAGGAATAGATGAGGGGAGAGGGGAGGGGGGGGGGGGGGTGGAGATACGTTACAGAGAGAGTATTGCCGAATCGAATTGGGAGGGGTGGGCATAACTCACCCATGGTTGCCATGTCCGAAGAAATTTGTCAGGTGTGTCTGATAACACTGCAGTCAGTTTTTCATTAACCATAATGTCATTAACGCGGTTTTAAACCGCTTCGAAACTAAGGACCGGGGTTTTCCATGCCTTTGCAATAGTTAACTTAGTTGCAGTAAATATATGAGATGCCAATTGGCGTTCTGGTCGCAACAGTTCAGTAATTGGTTTCCCCAAAATGGCCTCAAAGGGGTCTCTCTTTATAGTAGAATTAAAGAGATTTTGAAGAAGTGCATAAACTCTGATCCACAGTCTGCATACCTTAGGGCACTTCCACCAAATGTGTGCCATCGTGCCTTCTTGTGAACACCCACGGAAGCATAAAGGGGAATACGATGGGATAAAAAAACTCGCCAATCTGGCTGGGGTATAGTACCATCTGTAAAAGTACTTTGTAAGCATTTTCCAAGAAAAGAACATTCTTGGAGCACTTAGACAGTGCAATAGTCATGACCTGCCAATTCTCTGGGTCTAGCCTTTTACCCAATTCTGCCTCCCACTGGAGATGATATGGTCTTAAAGGCGGTTTTGTGGAGCCAATAATGGCTGCGTATATTAAAGAAATCAATCCTGGGGATTGGTGTCGTGATCTACAAAGACTTTCGAAAGGGGTTAAGGTATAAGGAGTAGCTTGAAATTATATGAGGGATAGGAGGAAATGTCGGATTTGTATGTATCTAAAATGTTCCCTAAGGGGGATGTCGTGGGAAGAACGTAAGGCTGCAAATGTTATAATCCTGGTTGGAGAAAGCATGGAATGGACATCCACAAAGCCGTTTTCAGTCCACCACCAGAATTGCTGTGGATTATCGTGTCCAGGTGGGAACAATGGAGACTGAAGAAGGGAAAGTAGGGGAAGTAGGGGAAGATGTGGATAGATTAGACCCGCAGAATATTTGACTGTGTCCCATAACCATAGTGAGTGGGCCAAGCATGAACCCATAATACATGGGCGGTGTGCTTGAGGTAGCCATGGGAGGGAGGCTAAGGGTATCGGGTGAGAGTCCACCATGTCCATAGTGGCCCATAACGGCATCTGATATTTCTCATGGAGGTGGGATAATGGAGCGATGGCTGCCGCTGTATAATAAGCCTGTAGGTTGGGCACGGATAGGCCACCGTTAATCTTACGAGCAAAAAAGCACCTGTTTCTTAATCCTGGGTCTCTTGGAGCCCCAAATAAACTGCAAGATTTTGCACTGATGAATGCGGAGGATATGAGTGGGGGACCTGGACCGGCAATACCCGGAAATAATGATAAAGTTTTGGGAGATAAGACATACAAACGGTAGCCATCCTGCCAAACCAGGACAACGGGAGAGTGGACCACGAGGAGAGCATATCCGCGAGTTTTCTAAACAGTAAGGGAAAATTAGCTTGATATAGGCCCGAATAATTTGGGGCAAGCCGGATCCCAAGGTAGGGTAATGAATTTAGCCATTGGAAAGAAAAGTTTGACTGTAGGATTGCTAATTCAGAGGGCAAGAGGTTTATCGACATTGCATTGGATTTAGCGGAATTAACAGATAGGCCCGAAAAGGTGGCAAAGGTATCCAGAAGAGATAGGAGATTAGGGAGGGTGATTCTCGGTTTAGTAATGGTCAATAAGATGTCGTCTGCAAACAATGACAACTTATGCGAGGTGCCCGCTATTTCTACTCCCGCTATATCCTGATGGAATCTAATGGCTTCCGCCAGGGTTTCAAGTGCTAGAATGAATAATAGTGGGGAAAGTGGGCATCCCTGGCGGGTACCCCTTCTAATAGGGAAGGTATATGATTCAAACCCATAATACTTCACTTTGGCTTGGGGGGAATTATAGATAGCTGAGACCCAGCTCATGAAAGAGGTGCCAAATCCAAAGTGCTTAAGTGTGTGTCAGGTAGGGCCAGGACAGTGTGTCAAAGGCTTTGTTGATGTCCAATGACAAGAACATTGTTTCTAGGGACCTACTATGAACAATATGCTGTATTTGAAGAAGACGTCTTATGGCATCACCTGAGTGTCTCCTTGGGACAAAGCCCACCTGATCTTTCTTTATTAAACATGGAAGAAAGGAATTGAGGCGAGTGGCCAGAATCTTTGTTAAAATTTTCATATCTATATTAATTAGGGATATTGGCCGGAAGTTAGCCCAGGATGAATGGTCTTTATCTGGCTTACGGATCATGATGATATTGGCAGTCAATAGATTGGGTGTGAAGGGGCAACCTTCCTTAACTGAATTGTACATCTTAGGGTCGGTTCACACTGGGGCAACACGACTTCAGCGCGACTTTGTACTGCGACTTCAACGCGACTTCAACGCGGCTTCAGCGCGACTTCAGCAAATTACAAGGCGACTTGAAGTCGCCTCCATGACAGGCGACTTCGCCTGTGGCCAATCACGGGGCAATCAGCACTCTGGGAGGGAGGGGGGAGGGATTTTCCCTGCAAAGTCGCTTGACTTTACAGAGAGATCCGACTTGGAGGCGACTTCCATTGATTTCTATGGTACAGGTCGCCTACCAAGTCAGATCAAAGTAGTACAGGGAGTACGCTCTGACGTCGGAGCGACTTCAGTAGCGTCTATTAAGACGCTAGCGTTCACTCCCATCGAAACTATTTCTGGGGCGACTTTAGGGCGTACAAGTCGGATCCCAAGTCGCCCCAGTGTGAACCGAGCCTCAGTTAGATAGGGAGCAATGACATCTGCCATTTTCCGATAATAAAGTGCCGTGAAGCCGTCTGGACCAGGTCTCTTACCCACCTTCAACTCCTTAATACACTGGAGAACTTCCGAGACCTGTATGTCTCGGTCCATCAGGGATGTATGGGTTTCAGATAGGGAAGGTAGAGATAAATTTGTGAGAAAGGCATCAAGGCCTTGGGTTGAGAGATGATCCGGCTCCGAATAAAGTTTAGTGAGGCGATGCCAGAATTCATCCAGGACTCGCTGGGGATTACCAGTTAGGATATTGTGACGGGTGCGAAGAGTAATGGGAGTAAATTTCGGGGTAAAGGTGCGTAATCTATTGGCTAACATTGCGTTTGGTTTATTCGCTTTTGTATACCATTTCTGTCGGGCCCAACGTAGGGTGCGTTCTGCTTCATCAGTTAAACACAAGTCTAATTCTGTGTGGGCCTTATCTAGGAGTGTGCGGTTAGCGGGGGTAGGTGATTGTTTGAAGACCATGGACGCGGCCTCTAATTTTAATTTGAGGTCACGTGGAGCCTTTGCCCTCTCTCTTTTGCGTCTAGACGCTATACGGATAACATGACCCCTGAGGACAGCTTTGTATGCTTCCCAAAGTGTGACTGGAGATGAAACTGTTCCTGCATTAATTCTAAAGTATTCGACTGAAGCATTGTGGATATCAGTAAGAATCTCTTTATAGGACAGAAGAGTCATTCATCACCCAGGGAGAAAAGGGAGGTGTTTGCGAAGGACAAACATATGATCGATCCTAGAATGCGAATGGTGAGGATGGGAATAGTGGGTGTAGTCCCTACCCAGAGGGTGAAGCTCCCGCCAAATATCTATTAAGTTGTGGTTTTGTATGAACTGTGAAAAAGATTTGGCGGCCGGGGAAGGAAGTTTATGGTCCGATGGGTATTTGTCAAGAGAGGGATTCAGAGTCACATAAGAGTCCCCGCCAGCAGGAGGGTGCCTCTTTGGTGAGACCGTAACAGGGAGCAGACGTGGGTGAGAAAGGGCCCTGGGTTGTTGTTTGGGGCATAGTAAGTCATAATGGTTACCTCATTATCTTGAACAGTGCCTTGCAAAATTAGGTATCTGCTATTTGGGTCTGCTATTTGTTTACTGCAAATAAATGGAACCGATTTGCGTATGGCAATCAGGACACCCCTGTGTTTAGCAGAGGCGTTAGCCAGGAATACATGAGGGTAATCCGCCGCAAAATATTTGGGACAGGAGGTAGAAGAAAAAAAGAGTTTCTTGCAAACATGCAATATCTATTTTTTCTTGTTTGAGATATTTGAAAATCTTAACCCTTTTCTGGGGAGAATTCATACTCTGAACATTCAGCGAGAGCCAGTTGAGAGTCATGGGAGTTCTCCTATGTAAGTTTCCAGCCGGACACCCCGCGGACCAAGGGGGACAGAGAAGAAGAAAAGGGTCATAAAGAGAGCAGGAGAGGAAGAGTGAGACATGTAAGATGAGTGTAATGAGAAAATCTCGGAATAGAGTAAGCAAGAATACATTAATTGCTTTAGTTTGTGGGCTGTAGGGCCCACTTTCGAGTAGGACGTTGACCGAGACAGCCGTCTCAGCCAAGTGCCAACTCATAGGAGGGAGCATAGGTCCGTCTGGACCTCCGGCCTATTGCATACTAATACAATCAATTAAAACATTTTGAGCACAGAGCCTAAGAACGTTTGGTAACAAAATTAGCAAAACTGAGCTAAAGCAGTGTAATTAGTCAGATACTTATGTAACGTAAAAAAGGGCATAAAAAGGTACAACCAGTCATATCCCCCGATGACCTGGACACGAGAGCTCGAAGGCCCCCAGCCCCCAGGCCACCAAGGGGACCGACCTAACCCCACAGCGCCCCTCCCGCTGCCCCCTCAAACTGAGGCAGAGGAGCAGGGAGCGAAAACAACGGCCTGTGCCGCAATGGAACACCTGTGAAGGGCGTCCCTGCAGCAGTGGCGTCACCCCCCCATACCACGTCGAACCCTAAAAGGAATAAGGATGTTAGAGTAAAAATCCTGTTTCCTCCAATGTCCGTGTCTCTGTGCCAAACGTAAATGTAGCAGTTTACACCCCTCACCGCCATCTCGCAAATGGGGTGGACTGTAGTGGGGTATCCACTTGAATCACCAAAACAGGAGGACAGGACAAGGTGTACTGAAGACAAGGGGCACGTTTCCAAACACTCATGAAGGTTCCATGTGCTTAAGCCAGGAAATGAATAAGATGGGTCGACCATGGCCCAGGGTCAGGCAACAAAAAGGAGGTCAGGTATCATCAAAATTGCAAGTAAAATAAAGTAGCTTCATCCGTTGTTGGACTTGTGGAATCGTTGGGTCTGTAGATCTCGTAGAGCTTGGGATCCGGGTTGAGAACGCTGGGAATTTTTATCGAGGGGGCCTGGAGGAAGAGGACGCCACCTCTGTCTGGGAGGAAGGGAGGTCCAACTGTAGATCTTGGAAGTGGCATCTCAAATCAGATGGGGATGTGGCCTGGAATTGGCGGCCCGAGTGGGAGAAGGATAACTTGAAGGGGAACCCCCATCTGTATTTGATCCCTTGGGTTTGTAGAATTTGCAGGTACGGTTTGAGGCCACGTCGTCTGGCGATTGTGACCGGTGAAAGATCAGCAAATAGCTGGAGGGAATTACCCGGGAAAGAGAGAGTTTGCTGTTCTCTTGCGGCCTGTAAAAGTTTCTCTTTGGTGCGGTAATAATGAAACTTAATGATGACGTCTCTCGGGGGACCATCTGTGGGTTTAGGGGCCAGGGATCTATGTATACGATCGAACTCGAGCCTGTCCACAGGGATCTCTGGGGCCAATTCCTGAAATAAAGCAGTAGCTGTGCCCTGTAGGTCCGTCACCACCTCAGGCATACCGCGAATACGTAGGTTGTCTCTGCGGGGCCTATTTTCTGCGTCTTCTAACTTAGCTTATCTACGTCCTCTTCATGCCCCTCCAGCACTGTCGTGGCCAGATCCATGCGCTGTTCTAACTGATTGGTGCGGTGGCTTATCTCTTTAAGACCCCGCTCCAAGTCAGAGGAAAGTTTGCGAGATGCCACAGTGATTTCATCCCTCACTATACTGCGGAATTTTGCCAGGAGGTTATCAAGCTCCATGGGGAGAGGGCTCACCAGGTCCGTGGGGAATTGCTGTAAACTGTCTGTTGGAGACTCTGGGTTCTCGTCAGAGAAGCGGTCCAGAGGTCCAGGCGCCATATTGGATTCCCCCTTGCCTGGGGCTGAGGAGGATTTATGAGGCTGCCGGGCTCTTGGCTTGACTTTACCGGAACGGTACATTACCGGCTGGTTCCAGGGATGATCCTGAGTCCGCGGAGGTGAGTTTGCCGTGTCCCCGCTCGTTCTGTGCTTTACAAGGCCGGCTTAATGGTTCCGACGATGCGGAGCGGAGGAATCAGGCGGCCATCTCCTTCGCTTGCGCGCATGCGCCCTCCACAGGATACTTTCTAATATCTATGTTCAGCTGCGTAATTACCCAGAGATTTTACACGCATGTCAATTGCCAACTTTGATGTTCTCTTTGAAAAAGGTTAGATCCCGTCTAGTTCGCATGGACATCAACATAAGGAAAAGCGTGCCACCAGAGAAACGTCTGTTGGTGACTCAACTTCAGCATCAAGTAATGCAAGTCGTGTATTGTACTGATTGGCTGATGAGGGGACTATTACATAGTATATTAAGCTTGCAGGCAGTGATAATTGAGTTTTTGGTGTGTTTTTAGCATTTTCCAGCCTCAAAAGTAATAAATAAAATGTTTCCCATTAAAAACACTTCTAGACGAAAACGCTCCTAAACGCGGATAACCATGTTTGGCGATTGAAATGCCTCTAAAACACAGCTACTGAACGCATTTTTTTTGGGGGTTCCAAAAAAGCCTCTAAACGCAACTGCCTAGAAACGACCCTGTGCACATGTACTGTAGAATCTCTTCTTCTATAGGACAATGTCATTTTGAAGACCTGACAGGGCCTCTTTAAGGAGAGCTAAAGTAAGTATGTATGATCATGTGCCTTGTTCATTCAGTAAGAGGCCTTTCACACTGAGGTGCCTCTAAACTGCCCATAAAATGCTGAGCGCTTTTGAGGCATTTGTGGTGCACTTTTTAAAAGGACGCGCGACTCAAAAAACGCTCCAAAAACCATTTGGGGAGGTGCTTTTGAAGCGATTTTCAGGCGCTTTCTATTCATTTCAATGGAGAGGGGCATTTTTTGAGGGGCTTTTTTTTATCTCTCCAAACATGCTCCAAAGATGCTGCATGCCGGATTTTTTTCACCGCACTGCCAGCGCACGGCTCCAGTGTGAAAGCATTCACTGATTTTAATGTGAAGCATTTTTCGTGACCTTTTCAGGTGCTTCTTTTAATGCTAAAAGAGCTTGAAAAACTCCTCCGTGTGAAAGGGGTCTAAAGCCTCGTACACACAGTACGATTGTTGGCCAACCGTGCATCCGATTTTTGTCCAAAAGGGCATGTGCCAGGAACTTGTCTTGCATACTAACGGTATGGGGGGGGGGATGGAGGAGGATGAGTGGACCACGGGACAGTTGGTGCAGCAGCAGGGGCAGTTACAAGCGGAGACGGAAGAAGAGGAACGGCTGTCAGCTGCTTTATTGAAAGGCTATACGGGGAGATCGGTGCTTGTAACAGCCGCCGCACCAATCACCTGTGAGGCTGCCTGGCCCCCCTTGCAACACTGAGGATGCCTGGTCCGATACAACAGGTATCGGAATCGGATCAAGCATTGGAGAATTTGCATGAGTACCGATGCAATTGCTTGGTATCAGCACCGATACTACGATACTAGTATCGGTATCGTTGCAACCCAACTGGTAACTTAGATTTTTAGAATCCTTCAACAGAGAGATATCCCTGCCATAAATTCCCAACTTTGATCCTTGGCCTTCTGTTAAGCCTAGTACACAATGAGAAAAACTGGACGAAAAAATACTGCAATTGTCCTATATTCTGATCATTCGTACACAGCTTTCGAGAGCCGATCACGACAGTTCATGCAAAAATATCCGATAGGACAAGCACAAACATTTTTCTTGTATGATAACACCACAAATGATTTTCAAGTGATTAGTATGGTATTCATATGAAAAAAAAAAAAAGAAGTTGTATTTGATCTTACAAGAATTTTTAGAACTTTAGTAACCTATTGGTTTTGGATATAAGACTAGCATGCAAAAAAATGGACGATCATGCATCCAATATTAGAGAAATTACATTCTCTACAATACATAAAAGTACAGCAGAGATATAAGAGCTCTGCATAATAGTCACATCAGGTTTTCAGACCCAGAAACTCAATGCAGGGATGGTAGGAGACCCTTATAATTGGCATAGCAGGTGTGCAGACCTGGGAACCCAGCACAGAGATCTCTCCAACTGAGTACCTGAAACCTTCAGCATCAAAAGCTAAAATAAATCACCAGAGGATCCAACACATAAACAGATATACTGAATAGAGGATAATGTATTATCTATTATCCCCAGAACCAAAATAGTTTTTGAAGCATTGACCGGCATTCTGACAATACAAAGTAATGCAAGGCAAACAAAACTGCAACAAAAGACTACACCGGAGAAAAGATCTGAAACAAACCAAAATTTGGACTTAAAGTATAATCAAAAACTCTTCACATCATTCCACCCTGTATTAAAGCTCCTTTAGTTAAAAAGCACATGATTTTTTTTTTGTTTTTTTTTCTAAAGGGGTTGTAAAGGTAAACGTTTTTTCACCTTAATGCATTCTATGCATCAAGGTGAAAAAACATCTGACAATTCCAGCCCCCCCAGCACCCCCGTTTTACTTACCTGACCCCTTGAAAGTCCCACGCTCGCCCCCGACATCCTCTTCGCCGCTCAGCCTGCCCGTTGATTGGTTACAGTGGATGGATTAAAAGCAGCGCAGCCATTGGCTCGCGCTGCTGTCAATCACATCCAATGACGCGGCGCGCCGGGGGGCAGGGCCGAGTGATACAGTGAGTGGCTATGGCCGCTGGCTGTATCACGGGAGCGCGCCCGCAAGCACTCAACACCATGCGAGGGAGCTTGCATGAAAGTGTTGAGTCTTTGCGGGGGGGGGCCCGAGACAGCCGCCGAGGGACCCCAGAAGACCAGGTTCAGGGCCACTCTGTGCGAAACAAGCCGCACTGTGGAGGAAAGTATAGCATGTTTGTTATTTTAAAAAAAAACAAATAATAAAAAAAAATTTACTTTAGTGATCCTTTAAGCTTACGTTTCTTGCCTTGAAATTATAATTTCCCAACACATCAGGGTCAAAACATTTATTGGGAAGGACCCAAAGTGCCAGAGACTTTCAAAAAGGCAACATAAAGAGCCCTTTCACACTGAGGCAGTTTTCAGGCATTTTAACGCTAGAAATAGCGCCTGTAAAGTGCCTGAAAACTGCCTCCCATGCTTCCTGAGTGTGAAAGCTCGAGTGCTTTCACACTGGGGCGGTGCGCTTGCAGGACGTTAGGAAAGGTCCTGCAAGCAGCCTCATTGGGGCGGCCTATTGGAATGCATGGGCAGCGCTTCCGAAGCACCGCAACACGGGCATTGTTAACACCTTCTTGGGGGCTAAAAGCACCCCGCTAGCAGCCGAAAAGTGCCGATAAAACAAGCAGCGCTTTCCCGCTAATGCGGCCCCAGTGTGAAAGGGGTCAAAGTGTATTGAAAAAAGGATTTGCCCCTACCTAACTGCAACTGTCTGACCCCAAATCTTTTCCAAGTCTTCAGCTAAATTCCGATACTAAATAAGGGCAACTGGTTTTAAACACTCATCTTGAAAGTGGTATTAAAGCTTGGTTTTTGTTTTTTTTATAACAAACATGTTCTTCTTACCTGCTCTGTGCAGTGGTTTTGCACAGAGCAGCTCCGATCCTCTACCTTTTGGGTTCCCCGTCGGTTGCTCCTGGCTGCTCCCCCTCGAGCTGTGCCTCCAGAGAAAACAGCTTGCCCTGGGGGGCACTGCTGGATGCTCGCAGCCAAGCCGCTGTTCTGTGCAACCATAAGACACAGAGCTGCGGCTCTGCCCCCTGCTCTCCCATCATTGGCTGCGACTGACAATTGGCTCCCACTGCTGTCTCAGCCAATGAGGAGGGAGAGTCCTGGGACAGCAGAGACTATCGTGAACATCGCTGGATCGTAGGGAGCTCAGGTAAGAATTGGGGGGGGGGCTGGGGCACACAGGTTTTTTTTTACCTTCGTGCACGAATGCACAAAGGTAAAAAACCTTCAGCCTTTAGAACTACTTTGAGACCCCTTTCACACTGGAGGCATTTTTTTTTCCATACCAGACCCTTATCCGAGCACGCAGCCCGGCCGGTCAGGAAAAGGTGTGGGGACGAGCGAACCGTACCAGGCCACATGCCCTCAACATGGGGGGGTGGGTGCTTTGGGGGAAGGGGGGCGCCCTGCGGCCCCCCCACCCCAAAAGCACCATGTCCCCATGTTGATGAGGACAAGGGCCTCTTCCCGACAACCCTGGCCGTTGGTTGTCGGGGGCTGTGGGTGGGGGCTTATCGGAATCCGGGAGCCCCCTTTAATAAGGGGGCCCCCAGATCCCAGCCCCCCCACCCTATGTGAATGAGTATGGGATACATCATACCCCTACCCAATCAACTGGGGGAAAAGAAGTGTCAATAAAAAAAAAAAAAAAAAAAAAACATAAAAAAAATCCCCACACTACACAGGTTTTTAAAGAAATTTATTAGGCAGCTCCAGGGGTTCTCTTCCGACTTCTCCGCTCTCTCTGGCCTCTTCTCCCGGTGTCCGGTTCTTCTGCTGGGCTCCTCCGCTGTCTTCTGCTAGCGGTGGCCCGGTCTTCTCTGTCGTCTTCTTCCCTCTTCCAATGTTGACAAGACGCTTTCACCCGCTGTAATACCATGTACGCGGTGCAACTTATATAGGCATGGGGCGGGGTCACCGGGTGATGTCACCCGGTGACCCCGCCCCTTGTGACGTCACAGTCCCATCATGCCCCAGGACTGTGAAGTTATAAGGGGCAGGGTCACTGGGTGACATCACCCGATAACCACGCCCCATGCCTATACAAGTCGTTGTGCACCGCGTACAATGCATTACAGCGAGAGAGCATCGTGTCAATAATCGGAAGAGAAGAGGGAAGAGGACGATGAAGAAGACCGGGCCACCGCTAGCAAAAGAGCGGCAAAAGAGCAGAAGATAGCAGAGGAGCCCGGCAGAAGAACCAGACACCGGGAGAAGAGATCGGAGAAGTCGGAAGAAGACCCCCGGAGCTGCCTAATAAATTACTTTAAAAACCTGTGTAGTGTGTTTTTTTATTGATATTTTTCCCCCCCCCCAGGTGCATGGGTAGGGGTACGATGTACCCCATACTCATTCACATAGGGTGGGGGGGCCGGGATCTGGGGGCCCCCTTATGTAAGGGGGCTCCCGGATTCCAATAAGCCCCCCGCCAGCAGACCCCGACAACCAACGGCCAGGGTTGTCAGGAAGAGGCCCTTGTCCTCATCAACATGGGGACAAGGTGCTTTGGGGTGGGGGGGGGGGACCGCTCGTCCCCACCCCCTTTCCTGACCAGCCGGGCTGCGTGCTCAGATAAGGGTCTGGTATGGATTTGGGGGGGGATTTTTATTTAAAATTTGGCGTGGAGTTCCCCCTCATGATTCATACCAAAACACATGTCAGTATTGCTTGTCACTCATCGGGAAAGGAAAAAACAAACAAAAAAAAAAAACCACATTTTTCCTTTCCCGATGAGCGAGCCAGCTCGGTGCTGGCATATCGCGGTCACTCCTCCTGGGTAAATGCTTTTCTTTTTTCTGTAAAGTTGCCTCATTATGAACGGGGATCCGACTTGGAGGCGACTTCCATTGAAATCAATGGGTACAAGTCGCCTAAACGTCGGATTGAAGTAGTACAGGAACCTTTTCTGAAGTCTAAGCGACTGCAGTAGTGTGCATTAAGACGGATCCATTCACTTACATTGAATTTTTCATGTAGCGCGACTTGAGGCGACTTGAAGTTGGATCCAAAGTTGCCCCTGTGTGAATGGAGTCTAAAAAGCCCTCTGGCAGCTATGATCTTCATCAGGCAGTACAGAAGAAGCTTGCCTGTACACCTACACCTACAACAGTAACCTGCCTTCCAAAAGGTACAGGGTCTGTGACTAATCTGAGGTCTGGTGTGCACACACTGGGCTGATCTGAAAATGCATGAAATCATTCAGTCTGGCATGTTTAGTGTGTATACCAGGTTTTTGCACTCCTAGTTGTACGGCTAATTGCAAGGAAAAAATAAAAAATAAAAGAGTCACAGCACACTTATTTTAGAACATCAACACTGTAATAGCAATATAAATTATAGTTATTTTTGACAATCCAACATAAGCTTACTATAAAAATCTCCTTTTCATTGAAACTGCTGGCTGTCTCTTGCTACAACTTCCTGGATTCCCTGCACATTATTTTGCTTTATTTTCTATTTCTAAGGACTACATATCCTATGGTTCCTATGCAGACTCCTGAAATTCCTTCTCTCAGAATCTCTGTAGTTCATACAGTAGGTTTTGTGAAATGTCTGATACAGCAGTGCAAATTCACGGGGCATAGTAAAAGAGGCGTCACTGAATTCAAGGAAATAAATGTGTTGGCTTATTCACAAAGCAAGTTTAAAGACGGCAAAAGGAGTAGGCTGGAAATAAATAAATATAGGATTTTTTTTTTTCTAACACACTTGTCATTGGTAGTACAACTAGGAGTAAACAAATTAAAACCAAGCCTACAATGAACTTTTGTTCACTGGCACATTGGCTGTCTAATGCTTGTGAACATGACCTAGGGGTGCTTTTATAAGAAATCAATAAGCCATTAACCTTGTGAAACTATATGTACATTTGTTCTGTGTGAAAAGGATTAAAAACAAAATGTTCTCAGGCTATTTCTGCTCTTAAATGTATTCACTAATAGGAAGCAGGACAATATATCATATTAATTAGGGCCACTAGATAGAGCTGATCATAGGAAATCATGTCTGCAATCTTACTTAAACACACTGCTAATAGTACAAGCAAAATTTCTATTTGGTGCACCTCTAGCAGACATGATACAGGAGACGGTTAGACTGCAGACATGATACAAGAGATCAATGCAGCCTCGCCAGTGCCCGGATCAGAGCAGCAATCTCCTGCTGTGTTACAGAGCTGGATTTGAATTTCCCGACAACAGTAAAAATGTCCCGCCTCCTGTGATCACGTCACACTGATTCAATGTCCTGGTATTGGATCAGTGTGCTGTCTATCACAGGAGGCGGAGCATTGTTACGAGGAGGAAGGGAGGGAAGGAGGGTAGGACCTTGAGCCGCCAGGATGACACCCCGCAATGGGCGGCACCTGGCAGGGTGGACCACGCCCCCCTTTAGGTGCCATTATCAGCACTTTTTTTTTTTTCTTTTAAAAAAAAAAAAAAAAAAACCACAACAACGTTTTCAGCTGATATGTTACGGCAGACAAAACTTCAGTGTACCACTAATAAGTACACCACCTAATGTGGAAAAGGTTACCAACCCCCACTATAAAATCTCATTGATATAAAATTAGAATTCATATCAAAACGGCTAAATCTGTGTCTGTAGTGCATGTTCAAACCTTAATACCATGAATCATAAACAAGTTATTAGATTTTTTACTCCAGGAGTATATAATGTTTGGAAGTTCTAAAAAAAATAATGCATTCAAATTTAACATTAGATTTTAGTCAAATAAAAAGTACTGGGGATTTTAGTCGGCTAAAACTAAAAATGGCATTTTAGTCAAAAGACTAACTAAAACTAAATTGAAATTTGATGTCAAAATTAACACTGCCACCAAGAAATGTTTTTCACAGGTATAGTATTTTGCAGAACACATACAGATTCAGAGAGGACTGAGATGCCCCAAAGCAATACTACGGGGAGGGTAGAATGCCAATAAAAGCAGCCAACAGTTATCACACACAAAAAAAAAAAAAAAAAAAAAAAGGAAGAAGAAGGAAAGAAGGGGGGTCCAGTACCCAATTCAAATAGTCTGAAGCACCTTGCTACCAAAAGCAGCATCAGCTGAGGCCTGAACATCCACCAGCTAAAACTTGGTAAACATGTGAACTGAAGACCAAGTGGTAGCCTAAGGAATCTGCAATGCAGAAGCTTGATGCTGAAAAGCGCCAGATTCACTGATGGATCTAGTAGAATGAACCATCACTAGAAAGCAATATGAGCTACCCCCTGCACAAAAGCCATCAGCAGGGAGTGAGATGCTAACAGTTACTGAAAATAAATGAATAAAAAGCCAATATCTGGCCTTGATCGTACTAAGGGCCCATCCCTGACTCCGCTGCAACTGAAGGACTAACCTTCTGGCGTTTACACTAGGCAAAATTAGCCCTCCTTGTGCGGCAATAGACTTTATGAGAAGATGATTTTTGTGGCAGTCAAGAGTATAGGGAAGACTTGACTTCAATAGTTAGGCTATCAAAGCCAGAGAAGCCAAAGATGCAGGAAGAAACAGACTCTGGAAGAATAGAGCGGGCGGTTTAGTAACCATTATTGAATGTTTGCATACTACTTTCACCTTTGGGGCCATCAGGATCACTGGGATGCATTCTGACGCAATCGGGTGGAGCAAGCAAGGGAGGATCTTTAAGGGACGATTAACCAGGAGAACTGATCTCACAGGGTCACCAGAGCATCCACTACGACGGCCCTCAGATCCCACAATTGGGATACAAACCTTTCCACCAGGTGATAAAATCGTGACAATAAAATATCTCTGGCTGTAGGGATCACTCTCCTGAGTCCAGATGCTGGCAGCTGAGAAACTCTGCCTGCTAATTTTCCACACCTGGAACGTGTGCAGATGACAAAGCTGGAATGGGAATGTTCTGTCCAAAGCAGAGTCAGCTCTGCTTCTCTCTGAGCTGCTCAACTTCTGGCCCCAGCCTACTGATTGTGGTAAGCCACAGCTGTGGCAGTCCCTGAAGGCAGTTTGTCCACGTCTGAAGGGGGGAGGTCAATAGCTCTTCTGAAAGTTATAAAATGTTGATGGGGAGTCAGGATTCCTTCACCAACCAAGTTCCCTGTACAGTCACTGTTCCAAGCACACCACCCCAGCCCAACAGGCTGGGATCCCTTGTGAGCTCTGTCCAAGTCAACAGGAGGAAAAAGGACTTTCCCAGACTCCAGCACCAGATTGGAAATCAACCCTGTTAAAATTTGTCTGGCCTCTGGCAACAGATGCATGTGTCAATTCAGAGAAAAGAAATAAAAAAAAAAAAAAAAAAAGTATACTTTTCCCATGCAGCCAGAATACTTTGTTGTAATGTTGTCTGGGAAAACAGCACCACCTAAAAATTCCCATACTGGGGATCTGAGCAATATGATTTTTGCTAGAGGAATAAACACTCAAGCCAGGGCCATAGCCAGGACAAAGCCTAGGTATTCCAAGCAGCGAGTCAGAGTCCATGCAGATGTTTGGAGACAGAGGATCCAAGGCCTGAAACTGAAGAGCCACTTGCTGAATCTTGCAGAATAGAATCTGGACAGATCAAGCCCTCAAAATGAGGTTGCCCAGGCACCCTAAAATGCAGACACTAGCCTAGAACTGAGGCTTAGGAGCAGGAGAGGTTATATTTTTTTGCCAGTGTTCTATCATCCTAAAGGTACCTGTCCATAATTCATCTGTCTTTGAATCTGCCTGTGTCCTGTACTGGTAGTATTTACATACTTTGTAGTAGATGGAGCATTCCAGGAATTGGATTCAAGCGGGGAAAAAAAAAGGGGGAAGAAGAAAGAAGGCAGAAGGAAAAAAAAAGAAGTAAGAAGGAAGGCCAAGGGTGGTCTACAGAAGCTGCATAATTGCTAGCACCCAGCTATCTACCTCCTTATGACCATAGAAAGCTTTATAGCTAGACCTCAATTTCAGGTTTATATACAAATTCCTGAAAAGGTTTGTGTTCTGACCTGTCTCCTGTGCCCTGCCATTGGTCCATCCTTGGGCTAGGAATCCACTTTAACCAACAGAAAGGCACAGATGGTGTTGAGGTCTCACGGAAAATAAAATAAAAATTACTGACACACTTACCGCATTGGTATTTCCACCGACTTGCATGCATCGAAGCTGAAACCATGACCAATTTGAGTCCAATTCGGTTGATCTAAAAAAATAAAATTTTATATATAATGTATAAACAAATTTATTTAGGTGATTACCACATATAATTAATAAAAGGTTTTGCCTGGATCGACCACCAAAAAATTAGGTTGTAGATAATGAGATCAGATATTCATCCACAATTGGATGCAGTTTGGGTTTGCCATATAAACCGTACAAAACAAATTAGGAAAAAGAGATTCCCCCAAAGAAGGCACTTACCCAAACACCATCTGCAAAAAACAATAAGTTTATTGAACTACAAAACACCATATATTAATACAAAAAACGGGCAAATTAGGGAATACACCATAGACCAAATTTAAAAGGATAACGTTATCGTTAAAAACAGCGGAGCCGCGGCCAAACATACCCCATACACACACCAACCAATCACCCCAGCAGATTCCTACTAATGTGGGTATAATCGTATAAACTGTATCCTGAATCAGTCCAGGTAAGGTAGGTTGGTAGGAGGGTGAGGTGAATGAATACTATGATATATCTTGCGGGCTAATTCAGCACATCATTGAATTTAAGGCAGTCCGGGAGCACAACCCACATCATATGTATGGCAGCAATGATGACCGGCAGTATTGCTTAACAAGGCATTAGATCCAGGACTTACAAACAAAGCAGCTAAGTTCATAGAGGACAATAGGGGGAGCAGCTCAGGCTGTATTCAATATAAACTGGAGTAATACTTCTCTCACCAGATTGATGGTTGAATAGCTCTTGAGATCGCCAGCTCTACCCACAAGTAATAGCTGCAGATGACAGTCCGGACAGCAAAAGCCGTCAGTTGGGATCGTCTCACTATGTCAGCGCCGTCAACAGAAGTGATGTAAGCCGGCCGTCAGCTGTTGGTTCCCGGTCAGGTATTCAAACACCATATGATCGCGGCTCCGAGGTGACGTGCTGACGTCACGTGCTGACGCGTTTCACCAGCCAATCACCGCTGGTTTCCTCAGAGCAGGAACATAGTGAGACGATCCCAACTGACGGCTTTTGCTGTCCGGACTGTCATCTGCAGCTATTACTTGTGGGTAGAGCTGGCGATCTCAAGAGCTATTCAACCATCAATCTGGTGAGAGAAGTATTACTCCAGTTTATATTGAATACAGCCTGAGCTGCTCCCCCTATTGTCCTCTATGAACTTAGCTGCTTTGTTTGTAAGTCCTGGATCTAATGCCTTGTTAAGCAATACTGCCGGTCATCATTGCTGCCATACATATGATGTGGGTTGTGCTCCCGGACTGCCTTAAATTCAATGATGTGCTGAATTAGCCCGCAAGATATATCATAGTATTCATTCACCTCACCCTCCTACCAACCTACCTTACCTGGACTGATTCAGGATACAGTTTATACGATTATACCCACATTAGTAGGAATCTGCTGGGGTGATTGGTTGGTGTGTGTATGGGGTATGTTTGGCCGCGGCTCCGCTGTTTTTAACGATAACGTTATCCTTTTAAATTTGGTCTATGGTGTATTCCCTAATTTGCCCGTTTTTTGTATTAATATATGGTGTTTTGTAGTTCAATAAACTTATTGTTTTTTGCAGATGGTGTTTGGGTAAGTGCCTTCTTTGGGGGAATCTCTTTTTCCTAATTTGTTTTGTACGATTACCACATATAGCTAAACATACACATTCCTTTTAATTATACCCTTTAGCTGTGAATAGCAAAACCCCAGATCCCGGCCCCCCACCCTATGTGAATGAGTATGGGGTACATGGTACCCCTACCCATTCACTTAGGAAAAAAGTGTCATTAAAGAAACAAACAAACTACACAGGTTTTTGAAGTAATTTATTAGACAGCTCCGGGTCTTCTTCCGACTTCGGGGGTCCCTCTGGTTCCTCTTCTCCCGGTGTCCGGTTGGTTCTTCTCCGCTCTCTCTGTCCTCTTCTCCCGATGTTCCAGTTCTTCGGCCGGCTCCTCCGCTGTCTTCATGCCGCTCTCTTGCCAGCAGAGGTCCGGATTTCTGGCCTCTGGCCTTCTCTCTTTTCTTCCCATGTTGACACGACGGTCTCCTGGCTGGAATGGTCTCTGAGAGCTCCGATGTGAATTATATAGGCGGAGACCCCGCCCCCTTATGCCGTCACAGTCCCTGGGCATGCTGGGACTGTGAAGGCATAAGGGGGCGTGGTCACCGGGTGATGTTGAGGAGGAACCTGAGGGACCCCCCGAAGTCGGAAGAAGACCCGGAGCGGTCTAATAAATTACTTCAAAACCTGTGTAGTGTGTTTTTTTTAATGACACTTTTTCCCTAAGTGAATGGGTAGGAGTACCATGTACCCCATACTCATTTACATAGGGTGGGGGGCCGGGATCTGGGGGCCCTCTTATTATAGGGGGCTCCCGGATTCCGATAAGCCCCCCCGCCCGCAGACCCCGACAACCAATGGCCAGGGTTGTCGGGAAGAGGCCCTTATCCTCATCAACATGGGGACAAGGTGCTTTGGGGTGGGAGGCCCCGCAGGGCACCCCCCCTCCCCCAAAGCACCCACCCCCCCATGTTGAGGGCATTCGGCCTGGTACGGTTCAGGGGGGGGGGCGCTTGCTTGTCCCCACCCCCTTTCCTGACCGGCCGGGCTGTGTGCTCGGAACGGGGTCTGGAATGAATTTTGGGGGGCCCCACGCCGATTTTTCGGCGTAGGGGGTTTCCCGTAAGATCCATGCCAAACCTAAGGGCCTGGGATGCCCCGCACTCGCCGCAATAGGAAAATATATTTTTCCTATTGCAGCGAGCACGAGATGCAGTACTCTGCCCTTGCATCGTATCTGGTCCGTCGGACCAGCATACAGACGCATGCAGACGAACGGGCTTTCCGTCAGGAACTGAGTCCGGCAGACTAAGATTTAAAGCATGCTTTAAATCTAGGTACGGCGGACTTTTGGGAAAAAAAAGTCAGCCGGACCAAGTATGCCGGAAAGTCCGACCGTGTGTACGTGGCATTAGAGTCTCGTTATGGTAAGGACCTGAAAACAGGGGGTAGAGTCTTCTTCCCACCCAAAGCTCTTTTAAGTCTCTGGACTCCCAACCCTGAAAAAAAACAAAAAACAAAAAAAAAAACTTTGTTTTCTCCACTCTCAAACACTACTCTGGAGCCCCTCACATAAGTGAGACTCCCATGTTAAAGTGGATGTAAACCCAATGTCATCCTTTCTAAACTACTGCCATAGGGGTTATCTATAAGGATATATATGCCTCCTGCATGTATCCTTACCTGTCAAATGTCTCCCCTTTGTTAGGAGACCCGAAAAACAGCAGATTCTGTGGGTGCGTCTGTTGTCTGGAGCTCGGTGGGTGGAGTCGTGATGTCAGTAGACTCCCCGCCCACCTCTACACTCCCCTTGTCAATATGCATTTTCTCCTTACACTGAACTTCTGCTATGATCTCTAACATCCAGTGAAAAGACAGGAAATTAACCACATGACTTCAGCATGCCAAATTATGCTGAGGTGTGGAATACCTGGCTGATGATACTAGCTGATGCAGAGTTAGAAGGAAGCCAGAACAGATTTGCAAGTGCCTCTGGGAGACATTTATGAGCCCCAATACCCTCTACTAGTAATGGGCCTTTTATCCAGGGGTTCTGCGCTGCTGGTGTCTACCCACTTCACCAGGATGATGTACAGCACTGCTGGTGGTTGCCTGCTCTATAGAAAGCCTCATGCTTTTTTTTTTAGGTACCCTTTCCTCCTCCGATTTGGTTACAGACTCGTTGGTCTCTATGGTTTTGTACTCAAAATCTGACAGTGAGAGCTGTCCCACTGCTCTCATCTGCCATTCCAAGGATTTGAAATGCCTCCTTGCTCGTGTAAACATTTTTGGACATGTACACTGGCTGCAGGGACACAGTGGATGGCTGCACTGGTGTGACAGGTAAACTAGCTGATGAGGGAACTAATGACGGCTGCTTTGGTGTTGCAGGTAGACTGGCTAATCAGGGAAATGACAGCGGCACTGGCTGATCAGGACACGGATGACGGCTGCACTGGTGTAACAGGTGTACTGGCTAATCAGGGCACTGATGATGCCTGCACTGGTGGGCAGGTGCACTGGCTGATGAGGGCACTGATGACATCTACAGTGGTGTAGCTGATCAGGACACCAACGATGGCTGCACTGTTGCCATAAGTACACTTGATGCAATCAGGGCACCAATGATGGGACAACGCCCCCAGGGCATGCAGCAGCACAAGCAGCAAGAATGACAGGAATGACCTGGAATGGGGAAGCTCCCGCCCAGTTGATTACAATAGACCAGGTGGAAGGTTGTTAAGCAAGCAAAATGACATTCAGAATTTTAGTGCATCAAATCGGACACAACTTTTTTAATGCAGCACACCACAACACACAGCATGTGCAGTGGGTTGTGCTGCAGTAAGGGTGCATTGCCCTTTACTGTAACAGTGAATTGGGGCATCATTCAAAACAAAGGGCACTGCAACACACAGGTTACTGTGCACAATTTATGGCAAGACACGGGACATACCACACACAGGGCCGGATTAACATAGGGGCTATTGGAGCTGCAGCACCAGGCCCTTACCATAATATAGGCCCTGGCTGGCCAGATTCACTGTCACTGTATTTTTCTGTCACTTGTAAACATAGAAGCCGGCTTCTGTGCTTACAAGTGACAGCGCGCTGCTCCCTCAAACCCTCCCTGCACAGCACTCAGATACAGACCCTGGGGCATGGATGTTATGGGCATCAGTAGAAGGCTTGCTGGCTGAGAAACAGCCTGGTGCTCGAATGCCGATGCCCCCTGCTGGACGCTGATGCTATCCAGTGAAGGAGAGGCATAGCCACAAATGGACTGTGTGGGAGGCTGAGACTGACTGCTTCCGAGGTGAGGGGAGGGGGGTCCGTTTGTGACAAAAGGTGAGGGCAGTGGGAAAGCAGGACTCAAAGCTGAAGCAGCAGAATGCAGAGCTTAGCTGATGAGAGAGGGTTAAGAAGTGGCTGCAGACTGCAGAAATCTGTGAAAGAAGGGTGCAGAATAAGTATGGATGTGATGGATGTGAGGGCAGAAGTGTTCTCTGTGCATAGCAAACCTCTGAACCCAGCGCTGTGTATTACCCTGAACCCTGGGTTATGCATTCCTGGTTTTATTGAACAATGTCCCTTTAAAACCCTCCCACTGTATAATTTGGCCACACCCACCCTATGACACAAACAGTGGAGATGTGGTTCTGTAGCAATTCATGCCACAGATACAGGGTAAAACAAAATAAGATTGTGGCAAACACAAGCTAGAGAGGGAACATGGAAGGTTTGGGGGTTACATTTGGGTTATGACTCCAGAGTTCTCCATAAACAACCGATAGAAATACCAAAGAATGCAGGGATTAGGTCTTCATATTATCAATCTGGTCTGAAATCATTTTTTGATGACAGGTAGCTTGAGCTAGATGAGCCACAGATGTGGCCCATTCAGATACCTGCCTTCCGCTCAATTTTAAATATTTTAGCAAAAACTTGGATAGCTGCCATTGAGCAGGCAAAGTAAAGATTTCCTGCAGACGTCATCTGAAGATGTAACCATTGTATTAAAAAGGAGTCGTAAAGGCAGGTTTATCATCCTAATGCAATCCATGCATTCAGATAAAAAACCTTCTGTGTGTAGCAGCACCCCCTAATACTTACCCGAGCCCCCTCTCTGTCCAGGAGACCCTCGGCTGTCCAGGACTCTCCCCCCTGATTGACAGAGACAGCAGCGGCGCCATTGGCTCCTGTGGCTGTCAGTCAGTTAGCCATTCCGGGGAGAGAGGGGGTGGGGCCGTACGGCAGCTACATGTCTAAATGGACACACGGAGCCGCAGCTTGGCTCGGGTGCCCCCATAGCAAGCTGCTTGCTGTGGAGGCACTTGACGGGAGGGAGGGGCCAAGAGCAGCGAATAGGGACCTGAGAAGAGGATCCAGGCTGCCCTGTGCAAAACCACTGACAGGCCAGGCAAGTATAATAAGATAGATAGATACACACACTTTAACCGCTTCAGATCCGGGCCATTGCCAAATGACGGCAACAGCGCGGATCTAAATTGCCAGGACGACGTCTATTGACGACGTCCCGTGCACGAGCGGCCTGCGCACCCCCTGAAGGGCGCGCTCGGTGATCAGCGAGTCTATGAGACTCGCCTGATCACAGATCAGAGTAAGGGGTTGGTCCCGACCCCTTACCACATGATCAGCTGTCAGCCAATGACAGCTGATCATGTGATGTAAACAGAGCTGGTAATCGGCTATTTTTCCTCCTCGCGCTGACAGCGTGAGGAGGAAAAAAAAACCCGATCACCGGCGGCCATGATCGGGACATCAGTCCCGATTACGGCGATCTTCTGACACAAAGCAATAGGCAGCAGTGCTGCCTACCAGTGCCCACCAGCGTCACCCATCAGTGCCCACAGCGCCACCCATCAGTGCCACCCATCAGCGCCACCCATCAGTGTCACCTACCAGTGCCCATCAGTGCCCATCAGTGTCACCCACCTGTGCCCATCAGTGCCACCTTAACTGTGCCCATCAGTGCCGCCTTAACTGTGCCCATCAGTGCCGCCTTAACTGTGCCCATCAGTGCCGCCTTAACTGTGCCCATCAGTGCCGCCTTAACTGTGCCCATCAGTGCCACCTTAACTGTGCCCATCAGTGCAGCCTATCAGTGCATATCAATGAAGGAGAAAAATTACCTGTTTGCAAAATTTTATAACAAACTATTAAAACATGATTTTTTTTTTTTTTTCAAAAATTTCCATCTTTTTGTCATTCAAAGTGTGACAGCACTGAAAGCTCAAAATTGGTCTGGGCAGGAGGGGGGTTTAAGTGCTCAGTAAGCAAGTGGTTAATAAAAGCTAAGAGGAAACAGCATTAGCACTTACCTAATAAAACTTAGGTGCACTCCCAAAGATCTGTGTGTTCCTGAGCAGTCTATGCATAAAAAAACACCGTATGTGATGCTGGCCCAGCTGGGGTTCTTGGCATAACAGTCGAAGCATGCCTAAAACATAAGAAAATGGCAAGGACATTACACTGCGTCCAAAAAAATCCATTAAATTTATTGTTAAAATGAAGTCTGCATATCAGACACAATTGGTCTTAAATATGAAAGTCAGCCATCCTTCAATACACTACAGCCAGGCCGATAGCTGATGGACAATAAAAATGCTTTGCAAGGATTCCTTGAAATTGGACACGATTTCAAATAGTGAAGACTTTCCATCTTATAAAAAACCATTTACAAAATGTAGAAAGTAAAACTATAGGCAAGACTTTTTTTTTTCTCCCATTTTGGATTGGGAGGGTTATAACCCGTCAAATTTTTTTTTCACCATCTTTGCCTCATTGCAGGGATTTCTCTACACTTCCTGTCCCATAGCCAAAAACAGGAAGTGAGAGAAAATCCCAGCAAATTGAATACAGTCCCTGGGGACCCAGGTCACCAGAAGTAGCGTCCCCATTAGAAGATTTCCCCACTATTACTTTTCGGGGGAAAACCAAAACTTTGGGATTTTTTTTACCTTCACTTCCAATGATAATAGTAAAAAGGACAAATAGTGAGGGCGAATCTCCTTAACGGGGCACAGACAGCAAAACTGACATGCGTTCTAATCCTTCTCAACTCAACTCTTTCAAAAAAAAAAAAAGGGGGGGGGGGGTAGTACTTCAGCACTTCACTCCTGTGACTTGAGCCTTACGGTTGTACATCTGCAGGGCAAGATCATCTAAGGCACTGCTACCTCTACTAGTCTCATATTTGGAGTGAGATTTGGCGAAGTCACTACTGTACTGCTTACCGTCCCCCTTGATGGGAGAAAGCTGTACAGGAATGTCACTGCTTCTACTTCATTAGTGCTATGGATCTGTGCTTGCTCCGCCTTCTCTGATGCTTCCAGATTATTACACCACCAGTCATCGAGGGGTAAACTCTGACATGAGAAAGCAAAGCCTTGCACCTACCAATATTGGTCACTGCCACAAAGACAAATGTAGTGGTGTGTTGCTACTAGTAATTAACATCCACCATAACACCCTGCTGCCAGACCCCCATATAATCGCTTCTGAGACAATGAACATTCATTTGCTTTGTTTTTGTTTATTGGGGGATAGAACTTGGTTGGGGGAAAGGATATATGGGATGCCCATAGATCGAATTATTTTATCATATTTATAAATTAGAACTTTGTTTGAGCCTTGAAGAAATGATGCACATGTATAACATCTACAGTCTCTTCCCTGCATCATCATGCAGATTATTGCTCCTCCTCTGCATAACTCGTGCAGACTATTGCTCCCAGGAATCCTTCCCTCCTGCACAAAAACTTATTCTGTAGCACGTTAGGTTTCTTGACCCGTCCTCTTCTATATGCAAAAGAACCCATTCTGACTCTGAGTAGTTGCTGTTACTAGGCCAGAGGTCTGCAGTACCTCTCCCCGGAGGCCTAGTAGTTTAGCAGCATGTGCTGAACCATGGACTACTGTTCCCAGCTAGTCCAGCCTGCAAATCCTGCGTCCTCGTGCTACATCGATTTGACACTATTCCCCACAGTCTCTCCTCTGTTCCAGGACTCCTCATCAATGACTGTGTAAAGATGAGGACTTCATCCATGACCATGTAAGAAGTTCCCTCACAGACTTCCTGTCATGTCTTGACATCCAGCCCTCTACTGTGGTACACTCACCGACCTTTCTCTGCCCCGAGTCCACGATGGAGAACTTAACTGGACCATACGTTCCGACAGCTTCTCCTGCCCCTCTGCTCCAAGAACTCCTCATCAATGACCGTGTAAAGATGAGGACTTCACCCATGACCGTGTAAAAGATTAAGTTCCCTCAGAGTTCTCCCGGGCCTCCTCCTGCGATTGCCACCCCCCCCCCCCCAGATCGGGGTGTCCTCCTGCTGCTGTCTAGTACTCTATTCTCCACTTCTCCTGGCTGACAACCCCCCCCCCAGTGACCTGTTACCTCAGCTTATATGGGAGGCCTGCCCCCTGCCAATTCCAGTTGGGGATTGGTCAGGGCTCACATGAGCTGCCTGCCACTCCAGTTCTAGGCCCTGCCCCTCTTCCAGAACATTCTTTCTGGGAAGCAGGGGAGGCACCCAAGCACTGAAGCACAGGTAGTTACACCCACTGCTACACTAACCACTCCCTGCCCCCAGGTCAAAACAAACAGGCCTAGCCTGAAGCATAGGCCTGCCTAAAAATGTACCTGTACTGACAGTTCCTTACTAAAAAAATCCTCACACTAGCACCTACCTATGGTAGAGGATACTACATAAAAAAGGACAAGGTATAGTAATGGGGGAAAAAAAAAAGTCAACTACAGGGAGGCTATAGGAAATACTGGTACTGGTGAGCAGCCCGTTTCCATTCATGTAATAAATGACTTTGCATTACTCAGCATTTAACTATAGAGAAAGTTTTTGAAATACACATTAAATTGTTGACCTAAATTAAACACTAACCCAAAGTTCTTTGAGTTTATTCAAATAGGGGCAGTATTCAATCTCCATGACTGCTAAGTTATGACATTTTTTTTGGCCAAGTGTTCCTGCATTCAGGTCTGTTCACTGCATTCTCGCTTAATAAAAAAAATAAATTCCAATCCCAGGAAGCTAAATGGCACCATCTATCCTGTAGAAGGGGTTCTCAAGAAGAAGCAACATGGTACAAGCAGAGAAATCTATTTAGTTTAATACTTCCAACACAGGTTCTCCCCCCCACCCCCTTAACAATAAAAGGCGGTTGGTCCACATTAACAGGGTGGAGGCAACTGTTGGCCGGAACACATGTGAACGCCGCTGGCAGCACATCATAAGGTTTGAACATGGTGATTCAGACACTTAGAACAGTCACTAAAAGCAGCAATTAAAATTGCTCCTAGAACCCATCTAGCAGCATGCAAAATGCATAAAAATGACTAGGTTTCATCCATAATTATAGTATTGTTAAGGGGACAAATGCAGAAATCCAATGTCAGCAAAAAAAAAAGTTACAGTGGAGGTAGACCGCTAAAAAGTACGACTGCCCCTTATAATTGCCAAATACAAGTATAAATACAATATTAAAAAAAAGGATTCTAAATCAAGTATTAGAGTCCGATTAGCTGACTTCATATATATTTACATAAAATACAATTGTAACCCCAGCTAACACAAGCAACGCTATGAGATAGGTCATGTGACCAGCTGAGCATCCAATATCCAAACAGACTAATTATTCACTACAAAGCTCCCACCTCTGTAGTCACCCCATGCGACCTGCTGAGCCAACTCGATACTAGCGGGTCAGCAGCAATATAAAGAATGCGTTGCAAGGTGCCTGCCTCATCATTGCGAGGTTCAGGTATTTCTACAGGATAAAAATGCTAACATTAGTATAATAATGGTAGTAATAATAATAAATTAAATTGCCAATTTCCACCCACAAAATTTTCACCAAGGATTTATGCCATAAATTTACAGATTACTAGGGGGGAAAAAAAAGAAAAGAAAAAAAAAAACCCCACCACATCTCTAAATTTAGCAGGGAATTGGAGCAATGTATCACAAAAAAAAAAATGATTTTGTTGTTTTAACAAGCACCTGAGACTGATTAAAGAAGAAACAAGTGGCCAAGTTCCATATTGTATCACCAGCCTGATGTAACAACTGCAGACCTTTGACCGCAACCTTTGCGCTGTACAACTTCCTGCATTGCCCATCAGACACGCAGGCCAGCTTACATCATGAGACACAGAACACCTATTACTAAATTCTTTGCTATAGCCTCATGCACACAAATGTTTTTGTTTTGGTCAGTACACTATAAGCATGTAACGTTTGTACTAATGTTTGCACGCATGCAGTGTTCATGGACTCTAATGGCCACCATCGATTCTCTGGAACGCCGTGCAAAAAACCTTTAAGCCAGCTCGCTCCTCTCTGTGGAACCTCCATTGAAACTGTGGACACCCAGCTGTAACAGCTTGCGGCTTCATGGCCGGGCATGCACTGCGCATGAGCGAGTCGTGCTGCGCTCTCCGAGTGAACAGGCAATCTTCAGGGACCTGTGACATGTCCCAGAAGTTTGCCAAGAGGTAGGGGCTTTAGCCGGAAGTAGGACAGGAAGTCCCACTCAAAACTAGTCACCCACTCGCCCCCCCCCCAAAAAAAAAAAAATCTGACAATTGCGCAGTCATGCAACACTATACATAAATTATATAAATTTCAATTGTTTCCCCACAAATAGAGCTTTCTTTTGGTGGTATTTGATGACCACTGCATTTTTTATTATATGCGCTATAAACAAAGAAAGAGCGACAATTTTGAACAAAAACTAACGCCACAATATTGTTACTTTCTGATGTAAAACATATCCAATAAAAAAATTAAATCAAATTTCTTCATAAATTTAGGCCAATATGTATTCTGCTACATATTTTTGGTAAAAAAACAAAAAAAACAAAAACAAATGCCATGAAGTATATATTGATTGCTTTGTGCAGTAATGGCGGTGATCAGTAACCTTTTGTGGTGGACAATCTGACACTTGACACTTTGTGGGAACCAGTGACTAATAAAGTTATCAGTGCTAAAAATATGCACGGTCACTGTACCAATGACACTGGCTGGGAAGGGTTAAACATTCAGGGCGACCAAAGGCTTAAATGTGTGCCTAATCAGTGTCTGAGTTTATTATGTGGTGCTTTCACAAACAGATGTGCAATCCAGTACATCCCCGCTGACAGGACACTACTGGGTACGTGATCCAGCACAGCAGAGCCACTTTGGCGCTGTATAACGATTTTATGCAGTTGGCAAGTGTATAATCAGCTTTGTCAGCATCACTAGCAACACAAGGTTGATATTTACAGGTCAGCCCTGAGCAGCAGCCGTATTTACAGTTTCCATGAATGCGTACAAATGTTAGTGCAAAAGCGTATAGAGTAAAATACAGTCCATATACATGACTTTGAATGCAGATTTTTATAGTTTTGGTATACGCAGCTACACACTGCAGACAAAAGGGAGCTGTGAGAGTGGGATCGTAGAATACAATACTACTGCAAGCCTTACTGTATAAATGACTGATCCGCAAGCAGGAAACTGCACACCAGTGCCCTAGAGATTGATTGATTATTGATATTTACACTCACCTTCTTTTACATTGTAACACAATATTTTTATACAGCATATCCAATCCATTTTAAAGCATGTGTCATGGGAATTGATTTCAATTACAGGGCTAGTGCTCACTGACCTTCCACTTCTGAGTTGGGAAAATTAAGCATTGAACTATACTGCCAGCTGAAGATAGGCTTGCATCTACTTCAGTTTTTGGAGGAGGCTTTACAGCACAAACATTAACCACTTCCAGTCCAGGCCAATTCTGCTCCTGATGCTTCACCCGATACATTGCATCCTGGAAGTCAGTGGGCGGGCGGAGTGGGTGGGAGAAGGCAAAGCGCGGGTCCTGGCACAGTGAGAGTCCTTGCAGTGCAGCGGAGGAAGGTATGCAGGGGTGTAGGTCGCAGTCGTGTGCATCCATCAGCATAGGTGACCGGGCCGTCAGAATCATTAACGGACGTGACGGCCCGAGTCTCCATCAGAGGCTGTACACAGCAACGCCCATCTTGGTACACCCCGAACTCGGCCTCAGTAGCCCACAGTCACAAGGCAGCAGCGGACATCTTGTTACACCTAGTCCATATAGCTCACTAACTATATGGGCTGGGTGCAACAAGATGTTCCCTGCTGCATTCTGACTAGGCTTACTGAGGTCGAGTGCAGGGTGTATCAAGATGGGCTCTTGTATACTCAGTCATCACATATCGTCGATTTTATTTTATCATGCCAGGCTGCCAGCAATTAATGCAGCATTAATTTTCAGTGCCACTGCCTAGTGCCTACCAAACAGTTCCACCTATCATTGCTCACAAGTGCCACAAATCCGTGCCACCATCAGACTGATGGACATTTCAGTGTCCATCAGTCAGTGCCACCTATCAGTGCTGCAAATCAGTAAGATATCATTAGTCTGTATTGTGCTTTGAAAACTGTCACTTGACTTTAAAATAAAAAAGTATTGGTATTGGCGTGTACATGGGGGGAAAAAAAAAAAAAAAAAAAAAATCGGTACTTAGACTCGGTCTTAAAAAAGTGGTATCGGTGCAACCCTACTTCTATGTATTTACCCTTGGAGTAATTATTTCTAGTACAGATATTATTAGTTACTGTTCCTATATATCCCCACACTGTTTGTACCACATTATTCTATGTCGCATACCACAAAAAAAAAAAAAAAAAAAAAAAAAGAATCCACAAAATATAATATAGATATAGATATAGAGAGAGAGGACCTAGAGAATAAAGCAGTGGGTTTAGCTTTTTTTTTTTTTTTTTTTTTTTTTTGCGTCTTGTGGCATTTGCGCCATGGTTTTTCAAACATATAAAAAAAATATCCACACAAAAACACATTAGAATACACAATGTTTTAGTAAAGTTTAAAAGATGATGTTACGCTGAGTAAATAGATGTCCAACACAGGGCCTTAACATGGTGGTGGGGGGGGAAGCCCATGCAGTCACCCCAGGTACAACATTTAGAGGGGAGGAGAAATTAGTCTTGAGCCATCTTCGGTGTGCTGGGACCGATGCCCCAGCTGACTGTGTACTTCTTTACATTGTTCCTGATTGGTCGCCAGGCAGTGAGTGAGCAGCTCTCTAGGACACACCAAGTTCAGCCATTTTTTACAAATTTTAATTGTGTATTGCAGCCAGCAGCCACCGCCTGTGTGCTCTCTCCAATAGTGGGGAAGGCAAGTTTCCCCATCCCTGTGGCGCCCCCTTTCCTGGACAGCCTGTCCCCGGTAGCCCCTTCATCTGCTCACACATAGGCCACCTTTATGAAATCTTCCAGTCTTCCTGCCCAGTGCCCCTCTCATCTGCACCAAACTGCCCCTCACACCCTCGGCTAACAGGTGAGAGCGGCCCCAGAGAGGGGGAAGTGCCAAAAAATGGCTGCATAGCTCCACCCAGTGCCCCTTGCTCCCCAGTTGCGTGCTGAGCTCTCACCATCTGGTCTTCTCACTCTGGTCACCCAATTTCTTGGCTGGCTGAGAGGACGCAGGAGGGGGCGGGGTAATGATCCTTATTGCCACCAATCTTTTACGCCTCCTGCCCCCCCTAGTGTGGTGGTGGTGGGTTTTCTCGCTTACAGCAGAGCAGCCAGCCAATAACCCTGATGTAACGCCGTTAGTAGGAATTAGTAAGGGCCCCTCGCCCGAAGTCGAATTGGCTGCCCGCAGCCTTTTATTATTGGGTGAATCTGAGATAGCTTTTTGACTCCTGTAGCTCTCTCAGACTCAACCAATAAAAGGCTGCAAACAGCTAATTAAAGGCTAAGGCTATGAATAACCAGGAGCCCCTAAAAATCTGTCATGGCAGAGCAGCCAGCCAATAATGCCCACGTAAATTACATACGAGTTCATGGCTTGCTGCTCTGCTTTAACAGGTTATTAAGCGTCCCAGTCCTCTCCATTCACAGCCCGAGTCCCCTGACCCACCATGACTCCAAGTGAGGGGGGTAAAAAAAAAAATTATAAGGAAAGGGACACCCCTCCCCAGGTGTGTCTTCTTTTAATCCCCCTACCTTACATAAGGGTTATTATTGGCTGCCTGCCTGCTCTGCTGTATAGAAGGGCTGCTCATTATTTACAGCCTGAGCCTCTGATTGGCTGCCCGCAGTCCTTTTATCATTGGTTGCATCTGAGAAGATATCTCCGACTGCTGTAATCAAAGAGAGATTTCAGATTCAACTAATCATAAAAGGCTGCAGGCAGCCAATCAGAGCCTGAGGCTGAAAATAGGGGAACCCTTTGCGTTTCCACAGCCACAGCACGTACGCAGCAGCAGAGCAGGCATAACAGTAGGGTTGCCACCTGTGCGAGTTTTGAATCATGTGTCCGGGTTTCATGCAGACTGAAACCCAGACACATTATTCAGACCAGGCTGTGGCTCCCCAAGAAACCAAGATAGTCACACATAAATCTGTTGCCACCCAGGGGCTGTAGGCGGCTGTTTGGGGGCAGGCCGATGAAGTCAGCAAGAACAATTTGGCCACACCCACTGTTCGCTGCGGCACACTACACTGCATTACTACCAGGCCGCTAAAGTGTTTGGGTTTGGCTTGAAGAAAAAGGTGGCAACCCAACATAACAGTCCCTGAATATTTCTAAAATGTACCATAAGGGGTTTAATACTGTACTAGTAGAAGGGACTTGCCCCGGGCGCTGACAACCCTACGCCCCTGGTTACATGGGAGGCCTGGTGCTAGAATTATTGCTCTCACTTGGACGGTCACAGTGATACCTTGTGTGGTGTGAACGCCATTTACACATGTATGCGTGACTGATAAGTGGAAGACAGCTCCCACTTATCGGTCTCGTACTTTAAAATAAATTAAAGTGATTGTAAAGGCTCGTTTTTTTTAATTTTAATTTTAATTCTTTTTTAAATTACATACATATCATACTTACCTCCACTGTGCAGCTCGTTTTGCACAGAGTGGCCCCGATCGTCCATTTCTGAGGTCCCCCGGTGGCTCCTACCCGCATCAGATAACCCCCTAGGAGAAGCGCTCTCCCAGGGCGTTAACTTGCAGGCGCGCTCCAGAGTCCAGCATTTGATATGGACACGAATGCCGGACTCGGTCCAGCCCGCATCATTGCATTTGATTGACAGCAGCAGGAGCCAGTGCCTGCACTGCCATTAATCTATCCAATCAAGGTGTCTTGCCGAGAATGTTCCCTCGGCGGATAAGTTCCCCCCCTGTACTGCGCAGGCGCAGCACCTGCGCAGTACATACTACTCTCAGCCGCCAGAGATAGCCGAAGCTCAAATGCTTCAATTAGCTGTACACGGCGCCTGCGCTCTGGGTCCAGGTTCCTTCCCCACCATCCAAGTGGACCTAGAGGGGGAATCTAAAAGTGCCGAGCGCAGCGAGGCCGTGCCCGAAGCGTGGCGAGCGAAGCGAGCCCGCGAGAGGCCCTCTTACAGGCGCCGTGTACAGCTGATATTCAGCTGTTCTGCTTCGGCTATTTCCGCCGATACCTACTGCGCAGGCGCAGTAGAGGGGGGAACTTATACGCCGAGCGGAACTTTCTCGGCAGAACACTGGGACCCCGTGGAAAGAGGGACAGCGCGTCCTCGCCAAGGGAAATACGGGGCTCAGGGAAGTAAAACGGGGGGCATAGGATGCATTAAGGTGAAAAAACACAAGGGTTTACAACCCCTTTAATAAATACGACTGGTTCAGATCAGCAAAACAACGACATTCCTACAGATCTCCTCAGCTCCTAGAATACCTCCAAGGCAAACTGGCAGATGTACTTTACAGTACACCATAAAGAGAGAGATTAAAAACAAACACAGGTGACTCAGTGTTCCTGGGAATTCTCCAAGCAAATATGCACCTCCTGAATAAACAAACAAAACTGAAACAACAATATAAATTTGGAAAGACATCCAGGTATTCAATTATTGCCTTCATTTTATTTAGAAGCTTAAACAAATTGGACGATTATACAAAATGCGATTCAATTTCTAAACTAAAATATTGTAACAACTTTGTTGACATCAGCAAGCAGATCCTTTCATTCTCTAAGGCCCCTTTCACATGGAGTGGATCTGCTAGCTCAGCATGAGATCTCTCCGTTGAGCCGGCAGATGACAGGTCCGTCTCTGCTCACTGAGCGGGGAGGGGCCTGTCAGAGCGCCCCTGATTTCTATGGGGAGAGCGGACGAAAATGGACAGCATGTCCGTTTTCATCAAATCCCATCCGATCCGCCAGACAGATGGCGAACGTATCGCCATATGTCTGCTTTGAGCGGATCGGATGGCAGACGGGTGTCAGCGGACACATCTCCGCTGACATCCGCCTGCCTATAGGAGTCAATGGGTGGCCCGCTCGGATCCGCAAAAAAAAAAAAAAAAAACACACTACGGACAGGCGGATCCGAGCATGCTTATCGTGTGAAAGAGGCCTAACTTGTGTCACAAAGTGGCAAAGGCAGAGCTCCATCCAGCAGGTGCTGGCGGACATCCATTGACTGGCACTCGCTGATCAGCTTCTGCTGCGACAAATCACAGCAGAAGCGGCATGTGCCCCCTACCTGTAAGTGCAAATTCACACATATACCGTATTTATCGGCGTATAACACGCACTTTTTTCCCCTTAAAATCAGGGGAAAGTCGTGGGTGCGTGTTATACGCCGATCCCCGCTATCGCTATGTGAATGTCGGCGATCGCCGCCGACATTTACATAGCGAGTAGTTTCAAATATGGCGCCGCGGACTTCGGAAAGACTCGGCGGTGCTGAACGAGCGCCGCCGAAATCACAGAGCCGAGATACACATAGTCGGGTGTATTCGGCTCTTTCCGGCGCCGCTCACTGTCACGCCCACGCTGGGCGGGACTGTGAGCGGCGCCGGAAAGAGCCGAGAACCCTCGGCTATGTGTATCTCGGCGGCGTTCGTTCACTTCCGCCGGCGCCGAGTCTCTCCGAACTCCGCGGCGCCATATTTAAAACTACTACCATGTGTATGGCGGCGGCGGCGGCGGCAGGAGCAGGAGGCATGGACACTAGGCTGCACTGGGGACAAGGCTGCAGGGACAAGGCTGCATTAATAAGACTGCACTGGGGACAAGGCTGCAGGGACAAGGCTGCATTAATAAGACTGCACTGGGGACAAGGCTGCATTAATAAGACTGCACTGGGGACAAGGCTGCATTAATAAGACTGCACTGGGGACAAGGCTGCATGGACAAGGCTGCACTGGGGACAAGGCTGCATGGACAAGGCTGCACTGGGGACAAGGCTGCACTGAAAAGGCTGCAATGACACTAACAAGGCTGCAGATGAACACTGATGAGGCTGCATTGATGGGCATTTAAATGTAAGTTTCTTTTCCTTAAACTTCCCTCCTAAAAGTTTTTTTCCTTAAAATTCTCTCCTAAACTTGGGGTGCGTGTTATACGCCAATACGGTATATATATATATATATATATATATATATATATATATATATATATATATATATATATATATATATATATATATATATATATATATATATATATATATATATATATATATATATATATATATAGAGAGAGAGAGAGAACACCTGCCCTGTAGCAGTAAATTTGCTATTGGGAGGTCCTTAAGTAAAATCACAAGATCCACCCAAATGCCCGAGCGTCAGTTGGCTCAGCCTCTCAGTTCACCACTAAGGCTCCATTCACACTAGCGCGTTTTTTGATGCATTTTGCAGAAATGCATGGGAATTTTTTTAACATGGGTTCCTATGGAACATGTTCACATCAATGCCTTTTTGTATCTCTGTATTTTTGGAAAGGGTCAGGGACTTTTTTTCATGCAAAATGCAGCGTTTTGCGTGTAATAGAGCTCAATGGACAAGCATCAAAAATGCAAGTGCACCGTTTTTGCAGCGTTTTTGCCGTTTTTTTTTTTTTTTTTAATTTTTTCTTAGACTGTAAAAAAAAAAACTGAAAAAAAAAAAAAAAAACCACAAAAACGCAGCAAAAACGCTACTCAAAAACGTGGCAAGCATGACAAAAAAAAACTCCAAAAACGCTCAAAAGCAACATGCATAGGTGTGAATCGAGCCTAAGAGCCTGGGCTTTTTGCTCCCATCCCTTCCACATCTCAGCACTCCAATGAGTGCTGGAAGGGCAGAGCACAGATCCAGTAACTGCTAGTCACCTGCTCTCTGAAAACCAATAACAGCAGTATTTAACCCTTTCATGCCCAAGCCTTTTTCTGACATTTGCTGCTTACAAGTTAAAAATCTGTATTTTTTGCTAGAAAAATTATTTAGAATCCCCAAACATATACTTCTTTTAGCAGAGACCCTAGAGAATAAAATGGCGATCGTTGCAATATTTTATGTCATACGGTATTTGCGCAGTGGTCTTTCAAACGCAATTTGTTGGGAAGAAAAAACAAACCCCCACACAGTAAAAAAAGGTTAGCCCAATTTTTTTTGTATAATGTGAAAGATGATGTCACGCTGAGTAAATAGATACCCAACATGTCATGCTTTGAAATTGCGCACACTCGTGGAATGGCGACAAACTACGGTACCTAAAAATCTCCATAGGCGAAGCTTGAAAAATTTATACAGGTTACTAGTTTAGAGTTACAGAGGAGGTCTAGTGCTAGAATTTTTGCTCTCACTCTAACGTACACATTATGTAATAATATATATATATATATATATATATATATATATATATATATATATATATATATATATATATATATATATATATATATATATATATATCCATCACAAGGAATGTAAACATACAGGTACTTTTTATGGAGGTATCTGGGGTCTACAAGACCCCAAATCCCCTCTTTGCACTTAAAAGTATTTAAAACGCGAAAAAAAAGAATTAAAAAGGCGTTTTGGAATACTAGAGATTGCACCATTGGCAGCAGAGTAAACCGGTGAAGTGATGTCATGACATCGCTTCCTGGTTACTAGATCAGAGACTTTGGCTAGCCAGCGGACGTGTCGGCTGGTCGCTCGGGCCTCCCGATTGGACGGGGAGAGCCGCAGAAGGTGGCGGAGGGAGGGGGTATGTCCCCTCCCGCTCCTTATGGTAACAGCCGAGTGGCTGTTAGCCACATCGGTTGTTATCACTACAAAGCCAACCGCCGGCTCTAAAAAACGGTATCTGGGTGATGAATGCAGCTGCATGCATCACCCCGGTACAACCCCTTCAAGCCAAGAAAGGCATATTTGCGTACGGTTGGCGTGAAGGGGTTTAATCACTCAGCTCTTGGTCTAAGAGGAGTCAGAGAAGTCAGCAGCTCTAGCTGTCAAAAAAGCAGTCTGAATCCAACCGTGTTTATCAACAACACTGCTCAGATTATACAAAGATACAATGTAGCATATAATTACATTTGTATCTTTCTGTTCATTCATCCCCAGATAATGCAATTTAAAGTGGTTGTTAACCCACTATTGTATAAGCATGCCATCCCCTCTGTTATAGAACACTATGTGCTCCTGTGTTGTATAAAAAAAAAAAAAAAAAGCTAATTATACCTATATCAGAGCGTCTCACGTGACTCCTTGGCTCTCTCCTCTGCCCGGCTGACAACTATAGCGGGCAGGGCCGAGCACTGCCGCTGATGTCAGCCAGGGAACAAAACACAAAGCGGAGTTCCACCCAGAAGTTTTTGACAGGTACCTTTCCCCACTTTCGGTAGACTCCGCCACGGTGCCATCCCTCGGAAATCCGGCTTCACTGCTTTAAAGCAACCTGGCAAGTTTTTTTTTTTGTTTTGTTTTTTTTTTTAATATAAAATGTTGCTCTGTTTAACCCCTTGTTGACACTTAGTTTACTCTAATCAGCCCTAAATTAACTCCCTGGTCTCCTCTCAGCTATTCATTTTTCCTGCTGATTTTTTTGTTGTTTCTATTTAAGCAACTATTAATATTACAAATTTTCATGTTTAATACTTTACACATTTAACATGTATGTAGACATTTCCCATTTTAAAAAAAGCGCAAAATTATTTTATTTGTAAAGTAACTTTGTAATGCTTTGTACCAGAATTATAAATTTAATGTCATGTTAAACAGGACAAATTACAGAATAAAATGTGCACATTTTATGTGCAGTAACATTATATATTTTAAAACTAATACTGTTAAAAAAGAGAAAAAAAAAAAGTGTTTGTTTAGTTTTGTTGCATTTTATTGTCTAAGGATTGCGAAAAAAATATAAAAAATGTTGCAAAACAAGATCATGAAAAGAAAGCACTGGTTGTTCTGGACCACTTGACCCCTGCAAAGTTTTACCCCCTTCTTGACCAGAGCATTTTTTGCTATTCAGCACCGAATTACTTTAACTGGCAATTGCACAAGCATGTGCATCTATTAGAGGCTGGCATACCACACTAGGCAAGTCCTTTGCAAAAACGAGCAGTCTAAATACCACTTTAGAGCTGTCTTCAGGCCGGTCACGTGACTCGCAGCCGCTTTACAGCTATAAGACAAAGCTTCTGCTGAGGAAACGAGCGGTCACGTGATCTTCCCAGCTGACGTCAGAAGGAGATCACGGCTCCTCCCACAGAAGACATCCATTGGAGCTGTAAAGTGACCGCGAGTCATGCGCCCGACCTGAAGACAGCTGAAATTTGGAATTTAGACTGCTAGTTTTTTTTTTAAATAATTACATAGTGTGCTATGCCAGCCTATAATAGAGGGTATGGCATAGTCTTATATAAAACGGGTTAACATACCCTTTAATATTCGCTTTGGAAGCATATCTGGCAGGACCTGCATGCATTGGCATTGTTAAGGTCTTTATCTTGGTGGACATGTACTACACCAGGGATATGCAATTAGCGGACCTCCAGCTGTTGTAGAACTACAAGTCCCATGAGGCATAGCAAGACCCTAACAGCCACAAGCATGACGGGACTTGTAGTTTTGCAACAGCTGGAGGTCCGCTTATTGCATATCCCTGTACTACACCGTCCCTTGAAGTCTATTACGATGCCAGCCTTGTACCCCTCTATTTCTGCTAATCTTTTGTTGCAGATTCTTTGAGCCATGTCATTCATTACAACAGGGTGGATCCTGAGGAAGTAAGAATATTGTGAAATGAGTCGCTCCATTCGGGCTTTCTTGAAACCCCAGATAGGTTTTCAAGATGTCAGTTGTGATAAGGCGATCGAGTTTCTTTTGTGTAATCTCTTTTTTAACTTAAGTTGAACTTCGGAATAAAGGTTGGATTGATTTTATATTTGTAGATGTCCTCTTTGGAGGCACAAATTTTAAGCCCTACTTACCTTCCATCTTATGGGAGAATGGAGTAGGATTATTGTATCATCATGAAGTGACAGCTGGTTCATGAATGTAAGATGGCAGCACAGAAGATCATTAGACCTGCAGACAGTTGGCAGCATGGAAGTACGGCCCGGTAAGTAGGTTTTTCTTATAGCTGGGTGAATGTTTGGGTACGTTCATAATAATTTAAGAATGAATACTGCAATTCTTGCTCATGGCAAATTGTGACTGGTTCTCCTTATGCCGCGTACACACGACCAGACTTTGCAGCATACTTGATCCGGCAGACCGGAGTCCGTCAGACAATTCGACCGTGTGTGGGCTCCAGCGGACTTTTTTTCCCCAAAAGTTCAATGGACCTAGAAATGAAACATGTAGGCAAGTCCGCTCATTCGGAAAGTCCGCCGGACAAAGTCTGCCGTAAAGTCCGCTCGTGTGTACGCGGCATTACCCTGATTGTAAAGAACAGATGGTAGATGTGCACTGGAGAACACAAAGCCACTGACAAGGAATCACTGCACTGCTTGATCCAACTACAATCTACAGACCAACTTCCACTAGAAAGTACTAAAACAAAGCATTATAACCGGTTTCCAAGACGATGGAATGGTCATGTATTCGGTGCTTGTTTATCCCTTTAGGATTATGTTACACATAAGTTTTTTTATTTAAATATATCCTTAAAAGAATTTTAAAAATAATCATCAGGTCATACTACTACACACACCACTAAAAAAAAATAACTAAAAACACGCACAACGCTTACACACTCAGAACGAAGTACACCACATGTCGGAGTTTGGCTGAATTGTTAGTCCACTTTATTTTTATCAGGAATTCTAATCACACCTGTATGAATATCCCGGCACACAGTGAGAAGGTCCATGTGTCACTGCATGAGATGTACAGACTGAGCACAGCCCAGAGATGGGGGACCTCATCCTCCACCAGATACAGATGATGAGGCGCAGTGTTCAGCACCCTCCACATGACCACATATACCAGCAGACACTTCCCTACTTCCAGTGTCAGCCAGAGATTATTATTTGTAGAAAGAATGAGAAGACCTCATCACAGCTGAGCCAGACCTCTCATCTCCATCCTACACAGCCACTTACCTGCCTATATATGCTGCACATCATACAGCCCAGATTACATCTACTCCGAATCATACTGCTGGCCACCTTCCACCATACTCTGCCCAGGAGACCAAGTCTGTCTATTACCCTGTCTGTTGTGCCCGGGTCACCCAGCTTTCCACATTGGCCCCTTTGACACTCTGCCTTGGTCTCCCAGCTGTCACCTCCCCCACAGCTGTCCCCATTACCCAATTCTACCTAGGTCACCCAGATGTCCTCTCCCTCCTACCCACCCTCTGTCTGGGTCACCCAGCTGTCACCCCCACCTAACTCTACCCAAGCCACCCAGTTGCTTCCATCATGCCCACTATGCCCAGGACACCCAGACCCCCCCCCCCCCTATGCCCGGGTCACCCAGACACCTTCCCCCCCCATGCCCGGGTCACCCAGACACCCCCCCCCTATGCCCAGGGTCACCTAGACACCCCCCCCCCCTATGCCTGGGTCACTCAGACATACTCCTCTCTCCCCCATGCCTGGGTCACCCAGACACCCCCCCCTATGCCCAGGTCACTCAGACACCCTCCCCCCCTATGCCTGGGTCACCCCCCCCATGCCCGGGTCACCCAGACACCCTCCCCCCCTATGCCTGGGTCACCCCCCTCCATACCCAGGTCACCCAGACACCCTCCCCCCCTATGCCTGGGTCACCCCCCCCATGCCCGGGTCACCCAGACACCCTTCCCCCCTATGCCTGGGTCACCCCCCCCCATGCCCGGGTCACCCAGACACCCTTCCCCCCTATGCCTGGGTCACCCCCCTCCATACCCAGGTCACCCAGACACCCTCCCCCCCATGCCTGGGTCACCCAGACACCCTTCCCCCCTATGCCTGGGTCATCCCCCTTAATACCCAGGCCACCCAGACACCCCCCCCCCCACACACACTATGCCTGGCTGACCCAGATGTCACCCCCACCTAACTCTACCCAAGTTGTTCACCCCCCCCCCCCCCCCCATCCGTGCTCAGGTCACCCAGCTCACCCCCCCCCCCCCCCCCCATCCTCCCTCTGCCAGGGTCACCAAGCTGTGTACCTCCGCCCCCATGCCAGGTCAGCCAGCTCATTTCCCCCCCCAGATGTCCTGTCCCCCCCACCCTCCCCCATGCCAGCTCACCCAGCTGTGACCCACCTCACTGTGTCACCCAGCTGTTTCCCCCATTGCTCTGTCTGGGGTCACGAAGCTTCCTTTATACCCCCCCCCCCCAATGACCTGTCTACTTGTGTCCACACTACTAAAGTTACTAACCAAGTGACTCCCCCTCCCCTTGTCCGCCTGTCTCCCTCATGTCACCGCCACCTCCTGGCCCTGTACTCCTCCAATGAGGACCGGCACAGCCCTGCAGGACCATCCCCACGGACCGCTCACCTTATTCGTGGGGACTGATCGGAGCCGCTTGAAGATGGCCACAATATCCTGCTTATGGGGCTCACTCATCCTTCCGCCTCACCGACACACCGACAACTGCTACGGCCACGTCAACAACCACCGGCTGCGTCACCGCTCCGAGACACGCCCACTATCTCACCGCTCCGAGACACGCCTACTACCTCACCGCTCCGAGACACGCCCACTACCTTACCGCTCCGAGACACGCCCTCTATCGGACTCACCGCACCGAGCTCCGCCCACTACATCACCGCTAGGAACTCAGCCCTCAGCTTGACGAGAAAATTTGCCTTTACCCCGCCCCCATAAAGACTACACAATAAGGCCGCCTCTTCATCGCCCCGCCTCCTACAGACTGCTTCGTCACCGCTTGGACTATAAGTTCTGTGACTCACCGCCCTGAGTCCCGCCCCTACTGACTTCTCATCCTGGAGTCAGAAAGGGGGAGGACGTCTAGTGTCAGAACAGAAAGTACTGCATGGGACAGCTGAGGGCTAAAAGTCCCAAAACTTTTCTCCTGGAGCCTACAGGGGGCAACTTACTGATGATAGAGCTCCGCCCCTTTCCCCACCTACAGGACCAGATCTATAGAAGTAAGAGGATAACCCCGCAGTGTCCTTATTTGTGTCTTCAGACCTTGACCTGCACTTCCAGAAAGTTATAGTCTAGTAGACATGTGCGCCGTCAATAAATTCGTTTCGTATTAAAATTAATTCGTAATTCGTGTCCGAAATTTTGTACGAAGTTCACTAACTTTTCGTAACAATTAGGAATGTTGGTTATGATGAATTTATCATTATGAGGGGCTCCCACCATCCCTGTGCTGTGCTGACTTCCTGGGTTTTTAACTTTTAGGTTCGGTAACTTTTCGTAACAATAACGAATGTTCGTTAGGAATTTGGATCCACAATTCCTAAACGAAATTTCGTACAAAATTCGGAAGCATAGCATAGGATCCTCCCGAATGTATGAATTTATGGAAATTCAAACAAATTTTCGATTCGTACGAAACTAATCGCACATGTCTACAGTCTAGTCAGTAGTGTAACAGTTCACATTTTTTAGCAGCAGCTCGTTCCTTTAAGTGGGGAGACCTGGAACTGAACCTTTAGCTGTCTTACCAATTAGAGCGCCCCGAGAGGTGGATTCTCTCTCCTTTTTATATGTACTACCCCCAAAAGTGTGGGGAAAACATGACCAGCAGTGTTCACCCTTATCTCCCAGCTAGTACCACCTCAGCCAGACATGCAACTATACTGACGTTAGAATATTCAGTTACACAAAGAAATGTAAACAAGCAACCAAAACTACAATGATTGAAACATATGGAACTAGAAAAGCTACAATTCCTGGGGAAATTGTGAAAAGTGTTCTTGCCTCTACAACTGGAGTGGCGGAGTAACTGGGTGGAGTGGCTGAAGTAACTGTGAAAAGTGTTAAAAAGCTTAATATTTTAAAAAGTATATATAGTAGTAAAAAGTTGAAGAAGTCCCATCATTAGCTGAAAAAGCTGAACCTTTTTTTTTCAAAAATGATTTTTTTTTTTTTTTTTCAAAAATGATTTTTTTTTTATTTTCAAAAATGATTTTTTTTTTTATTTTCAAAAATTATTTTCTTTTTTTCAATCTTCATGGGGTGGTCATAATATTTTGGCTGATCATGTTGTGGTCATAATGTTTTGGCTGATCATGTTGTGGTCATAATGTTTTGGCTGATCATGTTGTGGTCATAATGTTTTGGCTGATCATGTTGTGGTCATAATGTTTTGGCTGATCATGTTGTGGTCATAATGTTTTGGCTGATCATGATGTGGTCATAATGTTTTGGCTGATCATGGGGTGGTCATAATGTTTTGGCTGATCATGGGGTGGTCATAATGTTTTGGCTGATCATGGGGTGGTCATAATGTTTTGGCTGATCATGGGGTGGTCATAATGTTTTGGCTGATCATGATGTGGTCATAATGTTTTGGCTGATCATGTTGTGGTCATAATGTTTTGGCTGATCATGGGGTTGTCAGCTTTTGTCACCTCCCAGTCTAGTTTTAAACATTTCACCATTCATTCCTATGGGACCAATTTCGCCGCAAAAACAACTATATTTTGTGAACCATTCAGCGAAACGTTCCACAAAGTAATAGCACACCAATCAGGAACAATCTGCACATTTCGGTATATTACTGTCTATGTAGTGTAAAAGCTGTGGGAGGAGTTAGGGTGGTAAATTTGGCTATAATAATAATATATATGTGAGATAACAGTAAGTGGTCTTGCTACACCAAGAACACTTAATAAATTTGGCTATAATAAGAATAACAATATATATGTGAGATAGCAGTAAGGGTCGGTTCACACATGGGCAACACGACTTTAGCGCGACTTGTACCGCAACTTCAACGCGACTTCAGCGCGACTTCGGCAAATTACGAGGCGACTTGAAGTCGCCTTCATGACAGGCGACTTCGCCTGTGGCCAATCACCTCTCTGGGAGGGAGGGGGGGAGGGAGGGGTTTTCTCTGCAAAGTCGCTTGACTTTACAGAGAGATCCGACTTGCAGGCGACTTACATTGAGTTGAATGGGTACAAGTCGCCTACAAGTCGGATAGAAGTAGTACAGGAGTCTTTTCTGAAGTCGGAGCGACTTCAGTAGTGTCAATTAAGACGCTCCCATTGCCTACCATGTTAACCTAAATGCAAAGCGACTTGGGGCGACTTGGGGCGACTTGAGGGCGTACAAGTCGGATCCCAAGTCGCCCCAGTGTGAACCGACCCTAAGTGCTCTTGCTATGCAAGAACACTTAATAAACACACAACACGGAAAACCCCTTGGAAGCACATGTTTACACACTAATGCACCTGTAGGCAGGGGGTGCTCAATCACAGAGAAGAGAGAGAGGAAGTCAAGAGTAACATGGTTCCTCTATGGTTTCCTGGGTCAGTGGGGGCTATCCAATTAGATGCTGATGCCCCATGTGACTCTGGTAGCCATCTTAGGTCGAGCTGGGTCTATTTAAGGTTTGGAATGCATTTTGAGTGTGGGTAGTGTAGGGGACAGGTCACCTGTCTGTCAAGGTCAGTAATTAGCGGCAGGCAGACAGAAGACAGACACTGTCCTTGGACTCGAGACCTGTTGTGATATTCTTCGCTGCAATGTTCTGGGAGTGCCCAATTGGGTTGTCTTTCCCAACGCTGTATCCTGGCCTAGGCCAGCACTTTGCAGTAGGGCAACACAGAGAGTCCCCACCGGCTTGTGCTACACTGTTAGTTTAGTGCCAGTCTTATGTTTTCTGCTGCACCATTGGCATGGTTATATCTTCTTAGTCCTCTCCATAAATTATCAAAAATTTGTGCTTAAAGTAGAGCTATAGGCAACACTTTTTTTTTTCATTTTGGATAGAATAAGGGAGGGTTATAGCCCCTGTCAGTTTATTTTTGCCCCATAGCCAAACAGGAAGTGAGAGGAAATCTATGCAAATTAAGGGAATCCATCCCACCCCCCAAGGCCCTCAGAACTAGTGCCCCCACTCGAAAATTTCAGGGTGGGTCTTAAACAGCAAGGGGTGTGGCCTTAACAGGAAGGGTGGGTCATATTTAAATTAGGGGGTGCATGAGTTTAGTCAGGCCTAGGGCAGCACAAAACCTAAATACACTACTGGTCTTCCCCCTGGGTAGTTGAGCTTTACTCTACTAATCTACTTTACCTTTGATACAGTTCTGTTACTACAACTGGGCTGTTTACTGCCATTGCGCCATGCTTTTAAACTGAATGCTGATAACAAGTCAGAAGGTGCCCCATGGTTGCCAAAAAGAATGTCAAATTTTCATTCATCTGACCAAAGAACATTTTTCCACTTTACAACAGATCATTTTTAATGAGCTTTGGCCCAGAGGCGTTTCTGGATCACGTTCATGGCTTCTTGTGAGCAAGGCCTCCTCACCACATGTGGGGGTATCTCTCCTCGTGTTCGCATTTACCAATGCCAAGGACCAAGCAAAGCCTACCATTTGACCTCTACTCCTCTCCATTCTGGCCCCCCCTAGATGGCCACCACTATCTGGACAACATCAAGCTGTTGAAACACTGATAGGGTCTCCTATCTACCCTAAAGGCATATGACTGGTCGATCAATTTAAAAAAGAGCCACATCAATCCCTTGCAGTAGTTGATATATTTAAGACCTCTATTTCATACCTAAGATTGTTCCATATCGCTTCCTTCAAAGAAAGTTCAGTCAATCAGGAAGAAGACCAAATGATGCTGGTGTCTTCTTCAATGACAGCTTCACAATGCATGAGCTCTCAAGGGGTCAGGTCAGCCTGCAGTCCAATGATGTTCTGGGCAAACTGGCACCGCATGTAGTTTCCTCACACAGTAGAAAAGACAGCATCTCAAAAAATGTAAGGATTTCTCATCTAATGTCAAAAAGTTTTTGGTGGCGGGTACAACTCTAAGCTCTATTTCAGTCTCGTCCCTTAGGCCCATTATCCTGGATCACTGTTACCACAGACGCCAGCTCAGAAGGATGGGGAGCCCTGTGTGGCGAATTCAGGATACAGGGAAGGTGTCAAACACCCTGGAAATCTGAGCAGCTGTATTGGCTCTGGTTACAATGGCGCCCTATATTTAAGGGAATCCAGTATTTGTTATTGGATAGGCAACAAAGCAGCCGTATCATACCTACAGAAACAAGGGGAGACCCACAGCCCTGCCCTTCTCAGAGAGGTGGAATCAATCATGAGCTGTGCAGAGAAATGTCTTCCCTCAATAGGTTTTAACTATTGTCCAGACATGCTTATACAAGAATCCTTCAATCCCACATAGAACTGTATTATGGGACAACACCCATAAAGCAGGGACTTGCGGTGGGGTCAGTGGCTGCTCAGGCAGTTTACATATGCCACGATCATTAGAGCGAGAGCAATAATTCTAGCACTAAACCTCCTCTGTAATTCTAACTAGTAATCTGTAAAAATTTTTAAAGTGTCACCTATGGAGATTTTTAAGTACTGAAATTTTGCGCCATTCCACAAGTGTGCGCAATTTTTAAGCGTGACATGTTATGTATCTATTTACTTCATGTAACATCATCTTTCACATTATACCAAAAAAAATCTTTAGTGCTTTTTTTTTTATATTCATGAAAATATTTTCTAAAAAAAACACGTTTGAAAAATTACTGCGCAAATACCATGTAACATAAAAAGTTGCAACAACCACCATTTTATTCCCTAGGGTGTAAAGTAGTGAGTGTACAGCTTGTATAACAGTGTAAATTTAATGTCCCCTCAAAATAACTCAACAACAGCCATTAATGTCTAAACCGCTGGAAACAAAAGTGAGTACACCCCTAAGTGAAAATGTCCAAATGGGCCCAATTAGCCATTTTCCCTCCCCTGTGTCATGTGACTTGTTAGTGTTACAAGGTCTCAGGTGTGAATGGGGAGCAGGTGTGTTAAATATGGTGTTATTGCTCTCACTCTCTCATACTGGTCACTGGAAGTTCAACATGGCACCTCATGGCAAAGAACTCTCTGCGGATCTGAAAAAAAGAATTGTTGCTCTACATAAAGATGGCCTAGGCTGTAAGAAGATTGCCAAGACCCTGAAACTGAGCTGCAGCACAGTGGCCAAGACCATACAGCGGTTTAATAGTACAACAGTAAAGTTAGCCCAATTTTATTATATTATTATATTGTGAAGGATGATGTTACGCCGCGTAAACTGATATCCAACATGTCACGCTTCAAAGTTGCGCCCGCTTGTGGAATGGCGACAAAGTTTTACCCTTAAAAATATGCCATATGCAACGTCTAAAAAATTCTACAGGTTGCATGTTTTGAGTTACAGAGGAGGACTAGGGCTAGAATTATTGCTCTCACTCTAACGATTGCGGTGATACCTCACATGTGTGGTTTGAGCACCGTTTTCATATGTGGGCACTACTCACGTATGCATTCGCTTCTGCACGTGAGCTCGGCGGGACGAGGCACGTTTAAAAATTATTTTTTCTTATTTATTTTACCTTTTGATTTTAATTTTTTTTTCAATTTAAAAATTCAAAAATTGTGTCACTTTTATTCCTATTACAAGGAATGTAAACATCCCTTGTAATAGAAAAAAAAGCTTAACAAGACATCTTAAATATGGGATCTAGGGTCAAAAAAGACCTCAGATCTCATATTTACATTAAAATGCAATAAAAATAAAAATTAAATGTAATTTGAAAACAAAATGTTGCTTTAAGAGCATTGGGCGGAAGTGACGTTTTGATGTCACTTTCGCCCTGCAATGGTATGGAGACGGGTGGGGGCCATCTTCCCCTCACTCATCTCCATACCTAACAGGGAGAAGGATGCCATCATCTCCGGTAAGCGGCGCAGGGCTACCGGAGAGCGGCAGAGGGGGCCCCTCTACCTCCACCAATAAAAGTGTTCTTGCTGTGAATCCGCTGCAGAGACCACTTTTGCTCTGAGGAAGCCTGTGATCAGGTGAAACGCGTAAGCATCATGCCACCGTGTCAGTGGTGACAGGGACCTCTGGTTGTCCACATACACCCTGACCCCTCTCCACATATTCCCATATTGTGCCATTGCCAGCAGCCGCATAGCCTGAAGCAACTCTGAAAGGATCCTCCTTATCCACTGATCACCCATTGAACCTGGACACTGCTCTCCACGGTATGCTCCGTACAGCTCCTGAACACTGCTTGGTCTGAGGACATGAACTCTGCCACTCACCGTAGGATCTGAGGCTGAACCAAACAACACAGACGCAAGTGCAGTGTCTTTCAGTGAGTGAGGAGAACGCGAAAGGACGGGAGTCTGCAGGAGAGAGAATCAACCTATCCTAGGATCTCTTATGGGTGAGCTCTAAATATATCCCACTATTTGGGAACGAATACATTGGAGTGAGTGACATTTAATTTATATTGGGGATCCATGGAAGTTCAGATAATATTAGCTTTCTGGCCGTAAACCTCGGCACTGCATCGTATATATCTTGAGCCGGGAAGTGGACTGTTGACCCATCTCATTAATCTAACTCATGCAGGCAATTGCTTCTACCATAAAAACAAAGGGGAGATTTGGGACTTTAAATGAAGTGGTTGACTCATGTGGGTGAATGAAATACAATTTATTGGAATAGGAGGTAAGCAATTACATGAAGGTAGTATAATTCATATATAACGTGAATCAATGGATAAATGCATATTCTATATACAAAAAACGATCAGAGACGCCAGGGGACAGCTGCAGTATTGGTCTAATGCTGCATCCACCTACGTAAGTATGAATATATAAAAAAAAAAAAATGCATACTTCTCTTTTAAGTAAAATTAGAGGACAGTTTCTAGAACATGTGTACATTTCTTTACACAGTAACTATTATATAAATCCTAATCAAGAGACTTTTGCTATATGTAATGGAGACAAACACATAATGTAGACTCATTATCAATAAAACAGCTGTCCAAAAATACTTCCATAATAATAATTAATGTTATTTATAGGTTATAAAAACATTAGAATAGTTTCTTTTTAATACCACACATTGCAAAATGCACAATATAAGACATCACAACCATGAAATTCTAACTAGACCTTGTTTAAGATATCAACACAGTCCTTCAGTCTTTGTTGCATAGCTGTGAGTGAATCTTGCATGTCTTCCATTAATGTACAACATTTTAGCAGCTCAACAGTGATCTTGGCTGCAGTAGCACTATCCAGCACATGACCTAATAAAAAAAGGAAGAAATTTGTGGTGGTATATTATGTAATATACATGTTGAAAAAAACAAATTGTTACCCCATCTCTACTGCCAGGGACGTAGCTAGGGGAAGGGATTTTGGGGGTTGAAACCCTCCCCCAGAGCATCAGTGCAGATGTAGTAGCACTGACTCACACACGCTGTTGTTGTGTGCTGGCTGAGCCTGCTGTTACACTGTCCAACCACCGGGGTGCGCCGGCCAGGGCTGTTGGGCTGAGGGGGGCTCTGTCAGCAGGGAGTGGCGGGGCCGGGAGCTCCATTGACGCTCTGATGCTGCCCTGCCCCACCCCATGTAGCCTGTATGTGCATGGAGGCTCAGAGCAGAGAGGAGCTGAGAGTGTCTCCCCTGTACATCTGAGAGCACCGCCATGGACCACTTAGAACCCCACCCCCGGACCGCTGAAAGCAGCCTACAGCAGAAAGCTCCCCCTACAGCCCCGCCCCCTACCGTGGAAAGTCCCATCCCCGAACCTCTGAGAGCAGGAGGTGAGCCCGCTGGCCAGGTAGGTCTTTCTGCCAATTGTTACACACTGCCTGTAGACAGTAGACTCACTCTTATTCTATGTCATTCACAAAGGTGTTGTATTCTTCTACATATTTTTGGTAATAAAAATCGCAATAAGCATATATTGATTGGTTTGCGCAAAAGTTATAGCGTCTACAAAATAGGGGACAGATTTATAGCATTTATTATTATTATTTTTTATCCACATCTCTCCCACTGCAATATCAACATCTCCCCCCACTGTAATATCCACATCTCCCCCACTGTAATATCCACATCACCCCACTGTAATATCCACATCACCCCACTGTAATATCCACATGTCCTCCACTGTAATATCCACATCTCCCCCACTGCAATATCCACATCTCCCCCCCCACTGTAATATCCACATCTCCCCCCACTGTAATATCCACATCTCTCCCCACTGTAATATCCACATCTCCCCACTGCAATATCCACATCCCCCCCCCACTGTAATATCCACATCTCCCCCCACTGTAATATCCACATCTCTCCCCACTGTAATATCCACATCTCTCCCCACTGTAATATCCACATCTCCCCACTGCAATATCCACATCTCCCCACTGCAATATCTACATCTCCCCACTGCAATATCTACATCTCCCCACTGTAATATCCACATCTCCCCCACTAATATCCACATCTCCCCCACTAATATCCACATCTCCCCACATCTCCCCCACTGTAATATCCCCATCTCCCCCACTGTAATATCCACATCTCCCCCCAACTGTAATATCCACATCTCCCCCCCACTGTAATATCCACATCTCCCCCCACTGTAATATCCACATCTCCCCCACTGTAATATCCACATCTCCCCCACTGTAATATCCACATCTCCCCCACTGTAATAGCCACATCTCCCCCCCACTGTAATATCCACATCTCCCCCACTGTAATATCCACATCTCCCCCACTGTAATATCCACACACATCTCCCCCACTGCAATATCCACACACACCCCCCCCCCCCCACTGTAATATCCACATCTCCCCCCACTGTAATATCCACATCTCCCCCCACTGTAATATTCACATCTCCCCCCACTGTAATATCCACATCTCCCCCCACTGTAATATCCACATCTCCCCCACTGTAATATCCACATCACCCCACTGTAATATCCACATCTCCCCACTTATCACCCACTGCAATATCCACATCTCCCCCCACTGCAATATCCACATCTCCCCACACTGAAATATCCACATCTCCCCCACTGTAATATCCACATCACCCCACTGTAATATCCACATCTCCCCCCACTGTAATATCCACATCTCCCCCACTGCAATATCCACACCCCCCCCACTGCAATATCCACACCCCCCCCCCACTGTAATATCCACATCTCCCCCCACTGTAATATCCACATGTCCTCCACTGTAATATCCACATCTCCCCTCATCTCCCCCACTGCAATATCCACATCTCCCCCCCCCCACTGTAATATCCACATCTCCCCCACTGTAATATCCACATGTCCTCCACTGTAATATCCACATCTCCCCACATCTCCCCCACTGTAATATCCACATCTCCCCCCACTGTAATATCCACATCTCCCCCCACTGTAATATCCACGTCTCTCCCCACTGTAATATCCACATCTCCCCCACTGTAATATCCACATGTCCTCCACTGTAATATCCACATCTCCCCACATCTCCCCCACTGTAATATCCACATCTCCCCACTGTAATATCCACATCTCCCCCACTAATATCCACATCTCCCCCCACTGTAATATCCACATCTCCCCCCACTGCAATATCCACACACCCCCCCCACTGCAATATCCACATCTCCCCCACTGTAATATCCACATATCCCCCCCCACTGTAATATCCACATCTCCCCACATCTCCCCCACTGCAATATCCACATCTCCCCCCACTGTAATATCCACATCTCCCCCACTGCAATATCCACACACCCCCCCACACTGTAATATCCACATCTCCCCCCACTGTAATATCCACATCACCCCACTGTAATATCCACATCTCCTCCACTGTAATATCCACATCTCCTCCACTGTAATATCCACATCACCCCACTGTAATATCCACATCACCCCACTGTAATATCCACATCACCCCACTGTAATATCCACATGTCCCCCACTGTAATATCCACATCTCCCCACATCTCCCCCACTGCAATATCCACATCTCCCCCCACTGTAATATCCACATCTCTCCCCACTGTAATATCTACATCTCCCCACTGTAATATCCACATCTCCCCCACTAATATCCACATCTCCCCACATCTCCCCCACTGTAATATCCACATCTCCCCCACTGTAATATCCACATCTCCCCCACTGTAATATCCACATCTCCCCCCACTGTAATATCCACATCTCCCCCACTAATATCCACATCTCCCCACATCTCCCCCACTGTAATATCCACATCTCCCCCCACTGTAATATCCACATCTCCCCCCACTGTAATATCCACATCTCCCCTACGATTGTCTGCATGCTTACCACTACACAAGCAGGCAGATCCATGAGCAGTTGAGGCAGGCGATGATGACGTCAGCACGCCGCTCACCTAGGCCGCCACCAGGTGTACCAAGATGGCCACCGCTCCGGAGCTGGGCTGAAGCCGCGGCCTTTCCAGGGCCGTTTTTAAGGCAGGGCAAAAGGGGCAGCTGCCCTGGGCCCTGTCATTGTTGTGGGGCCCAAAGCAGCTGCCTCAAACTTGCCAACTATCCTGGTTTAAATTCCCTTGTCCCTTGAGGTTTAGTCCTGTGCTGTGTCCCAATATCTCAGTGTGAAGTGCTGCTACAAATGCTGCCCAGCTCTGCCCTATTGTTGTGTACAGATGACTCACCAGCAGACCCTGCGTTTACATGTAAATTACCGGCATTCATATGTAAATAGTGGCAGCATTCATATGTAAATAGGGGCGGCCGGCGGCATTGATATGTATATCATGCCCCCTGAGGTCATATCCACAGTAGCAACCAATCAACAAGCAGAAATCATGTGCTGTACCCTCTAGCAATCAGTCAGTGAGCGGTAATGATACATTGTAACCTCTGGAAACCAATCTCAATAGCTGCCTGATCTGATTCAGTAAACTGATTTTGAGTCTAGCTGCTATTTATTGTATGTCTCAGAGCAGGCGGAGAGCAAAACTGCATGGAGGGGGGCCCCAAGAAAAGTTTTGCCCGGGGTCCAATCAATATTAAAGACGGCCCTGGGCCTTTCCTATGGGCTCAATCCGCGGATCGACACACCACGCGATCCACGGATTGAGAGGCGAGAGCCAGATGCGGCCATCAAAAGAGCCACATCTGGCTCGCGAGCCATAGGTTACCGACCCCTGGTTTAGTCCCTTTACATTTAGTGAAAAAAGTTTAAGATTCATTGTAAGTTTGTGTACATTTGCTCAAGAGTGTCATTAGCTTTATATATAGATGAGTTTTGAGAGAGTTGGACTTGATGTAGTTATGATCTTCTTTCAGTAGGTGGAGGTGTTGAACCATGTAACAGTTATAAGTGTCATTGGAGAAAAGAAAAGAAAAAAAAAAACAGTCATTTACCTCAAACATAAGAAAATGGAAAAAATTAAAGAGTTGCCGGGCAACCCCAATGTGCATTAAACTTGTACTAATTTCCAGGGGTTACAGGGGAAAACACGGAATAGACCATTTTTCTGGATCCCTGAGCTTCAAAGACCGTGGATGATTGATATTTGAGGAATTATCGATTCCATAAAACAGCAACATGTCGTTTTGTAGATGGCGTATTATTATCTTGTGATGTCAAGTGGATTCATCTGTGGCTTTTTTGCCAGTCTTGTGATAATTTCCCAGGTGTGGATTTATCCATTATGTTTTCTTCGCTGTTTGGGAGAATACCCCATGAGCGTAGGATTTTCAAACCTTGTTCCAGATTGTTGATCGAGTACAAGGTGCCTTTATGATCTACGAGTATTTTTGTTGGAAATCCTCATTTATAGATTATGCTGTGATTCCGTAGGATCTTGGTAATTGAATTTAGGTTTTTGCGGGCCAAGATCATCGCTTGTGATAGATCAGAATATAAAATGATACCCGCATATGGATCAGGTAAGTAGGGAATGACGACGTGCGTTCTAACCAGGAGAAAAATGCGCTACTATACAGGCATACTAAGGACACCCCCCAGGCACCATATTTAAAGGAATATTTTATTTTTTATTGTTTCACTTTATGCATTATTAAAATTACTGCTCCTGAAAAAACGGCCGTTTTTAAAACTTTTTTGCATTGATACATGTCCCCTGGGGCAGGACCCGGGTCCCCAAACACTTTTTATGGCAATAACTTGCATATAAGCTTTTAAAATGAGCACTTTTGATTTTTCATGTTCGTGTCCCATAGACTTTAACGGTGTTCATACAATTTTTTTGCCTGTTCGCAAGTTCTAATGCGTACCAAACCGGGGGGTGTTCGGCTCATCCCTACCTCTCAGTGGTTATTTTTTTTCAGACCTTTTTCAGGAAACCATTGAGATGGTTGTGTGTGCAAATCTCAGTAGAGCTGCAGTTTATGAAATACTCAGAGAAGCCTGTCTGGCATCAAAAACTATGTCACGTTAATTCCCTTTCTTCCCCATTCTAATGCTCGGTTGCACTTTAGCAAGTTGTCTTCACCATGTCTAGATGGCTAAATGCGTTGAGGTCCTTTTTTGTTGTAGTTACCAATGTTCCCAAGCAATTGAAGAGGTGAACGTAAAAAAAGTTGAAAGTGAGTGGTTTGTTATATATATATATATATATATATAAAATAGAGAACACTTGGGAGGAGAAGTAATACGTATATGTACAGGGAAGTGACAGTGCATGTCATTAGCATAAATTAGATAATCAGAGTCAACATAATGAGCAGCGATATGTAACATTTAACTGGTTTCCGACTGCCTCATGCAGCTATACTCTTCTGGGCGAATTTGCATATGGGTATGTCCTTCCCCTCTTCGGCCACCAGAGGACCCGATGCGTGTGGTCAGCTGTCAGAGGAGAGGAAACATGTTGTTTGTTCCTAGTAAGTAGGAACAGCGATATGCCTCCTCTCCTACTCAGTCCTATCCCCATACAGTTAGAACACACTGAGGGAACACACACATTTAACCCCTTGATCTCTCCCTAGTGTTAACCCCTTCCCTGCCAGTGATATTTACACAGCAATTGGTGCATTTTTATAGCACAGATCGCTGTATAAATGTCAATGGTCCCAAAAATGTGTCAAAAGTGTCCGATCTGTCTGTCGCAATGTCGCAATACCGCTAAAAATCGCAGATCACCGCCATTACTAGTAAAAATAAATAAATAATAAAAATGACATAAAAATGCCATAAATCTTTCCCATAGTTTGTAGACGCAACACCTTTTGCACAAACCAATCAATATACGCTGTAGATGTAGATGAATATATGTCGGCCTAAACTGATGAAGAAATTTTTTTTTTACATTTTGGGGATATTTATTATAGCAAAAAGTTTTAAAAAAAAATTTTTTTCAAAATTGTCACACTTTTTTTGTTTATAGCGCAAAAAATAAAAACCGCAGAGGTGATCAAATACCACCAAAAGAAATCTCTATTTGTGAGAAAAAAAGGACACACATTTGGTTTGGTTACAGCATTGCATGACCGCGCAATTGTCAGTTAAATCAACGCAGTGCCAAATTGTAAAAAGTGCTCTGGTCAGGAAGGGGGTAAATTCTTCCGGGGCTGAAGTGGTTAATGGGATGAAATAAATGACATAAACTTTTACTGAATATATTCAAATAGAGTGTAGCATAGTCAGCTGATGAGTACCATTATTTGACAAACACCACAAGTTTACCCGGCTACACTTGTCTGCATACAACTATATGTCATCCTGCCAGTCCACAGCACCACTACCAACAAAGTAATTCATGTAATTTATTCTGTTTTGCCTTGCTGCTTGTGTTGCTAATCTTGGGAGAGACTTTCCGATTGGTGTCAGGATATCTGGAGTATCATGCAAATCTGTTTGGGCAAAAGAACTTGGAGGAGATTCCAGTCTTTCTGTATCTACTCCTGTATGTGCTCCTATACATATTTTGCAGCATTGCGTCAAAGGAAATAGTGATGGATGCAACAAAAAAGCACTACTTGATCAATTTTATGCACAGACAAATTGATTGTTTTAAGGAAGACGTGGAATCTGTTAGCCAGATTTCCAAAGACATTTTTAACTACGCTGCGAGCCCTTGAGAGTCGGTCATTTTAAATTCTTTGTTCTCTTGTAAGGTTTCGAAAAGGAAAAGGCTTCAGAAGATGCTCTCCCAGAGGAAATGCGTCATCAGCAAGGAAAACAAAGTTTAAAGCAGAACTCCGGGATTTTCAAAAAATCCCCCCCAATAGTACACCCCCCACACAAAACACTAAACAGTTATAACATTTGTGAAATTTCTTACCGTTTAAGAGATATGTCTGATTTAATTTTCAGGATGTCAGCTCTGCGATTCAAAAAAATGCATCATCTTTTCTGGCAAGGAGGAAGTGTTAGAACAGTGATTGCATCATATCCTCTTCTCTCTCTAACTTTAATCAGACTACATTTACCATGAATCCTTGGGATTGGAGTGAATGTGGGAAGTACACTAGGCTTGTACATGTGAACTCTCCCACTTCAACATAAATCACACCCCTCATTCTGCAGCCAGTAAGCCATACATAACACACAGTATGCTAGGTTACAGCCTTATAAATGCAAAGCATTTTAATATAAATGCGTATTAATATAATATTAATTTAATGCATTTAATAAATAAATTTAAATTACATTTATAAGTTTACTGCATTTAATATAAATGCAAACCAATGCAGCTTATCAGTGTCCACTAGTGCCGCATGTCAGGGACCACCATGTCAGGGACTACCAGTGCCGCTTGTCAGGGCCCACCAGTCAGGGACCACCAGTGCCAAATGTCAGGGACCACCATGTCAGGGACCACCAGTCAGGGACCACCAGTCAGGGACCACAGTGCCGAATGTCAGGGACCAGAATGTCAGGGACCACCAGTGCCGCTCGTCAGGGACCACCATGTCAGGGACCACCAGTCCTGAATGTCAGGAACCACCATGTCAGGGACCACCAGTGCCGCTTGTCAGGGACCACCATGTCAGGGACCACCAGTGCCGCTTGTCAGGGATCACATGTCAGGGACCACCAGTGCCGCATGTCAGGGACCACCAGTAAGGGACCACCAGTGTAGAGCAGAGATTATTATCAGAAATCACTTGTATGACAAAGCGGGGATTTCCCACTGTGTCAGGTATTGTATATGAGAACACCAATCGCTGATGTCCTGCCTCCCACCTGAATAGTGATTGACAGCGCACTGTTGCTATACAGGGGCTGCATCTCACTCTCTGCTTCATGGTATTCAGAGATGGTGCTGATACAACCTATGCACACCCTGATCCTCTCCTATCTATGTGGTTTCAAACATCACATGTATTTTTCAAGGTAATCTTCCGGGTGCTTTTTTCAATCACCTTGGTGATATCCGCAGTTTATATCATCTCGTTTTTTGTTACTTGTATCATCATAGAAACATTATATATTTCCTACATTATAGAAGTCCCCTCCACTGCGGGGTGTTGGTGTGTGCGGTCCAGTGTTCCTCGTTGAGGTCCCCCTCTCAGCTCCTGGGCCAGGCTCCATGGCTTACCCCTGGCTTTGTTTTTGTCGCACGGTCCCAGTTTTGGCTATCATGTGAGTAACCTTTTTGGCATGGCCCATTATGCCCAAATTTCCCCCTTTTCTGCTGATTTTGTTAGACCCATGAAACTATATTGCTTTTCGTACATTTTTTATAGAATTTAGATGCATCTGGCTACTGAAGAGTGGATTGAAGTCCATGAAACGCAGCGTCGGGCCTACCCTTGATGCATCAAACACACATTGACCAATTTTCAGATGTTTTTTACTTCACATGACTTTTATCTTGCTTGGGGGATTAAGATGCATAATTGTACCTACCCATGTCCCATGGTTGTATATACATAGATTTATTGTCTATATGCGATTATCTTTATGTCTAATGTATGCAATATGTTTTTATGCCATGTTGATCATTGGTCCCTAATAAACATACATATGTTTTCACCTCTGTGAGTGTGATTGGGCTGCATCATGCGCACCTCATTCAAAGTCCCAACCTGCCCCCCTCTTTTACAGGCGGGACATCAGCGACCGGTGTTCTCATATACAATACCTGACACAGTGGGAGATCCCTGCTGTGTCATACAAGTGATTTCTGATAATAATCCTGTTCTGCACTGAGATAGAAGGTGGGGGGCGGCAGCGGGGGGGGGGGGGGCGGTGCAGCGGAGACGGAGTGGAGGGGCGGTGACTGTCAGGGAGCAGAGGAGGAGGAGAGAGGAGAAGGAGGACACCTCCTCCATGGGTGGCACAGACCGGGGCTGCGAGACCCCCTCCACCCACTACATCTCTGCTTCCTCCCTGCTAATTTTTAAAGGATTACAAGGGGGCGTCTCAGACTGCTGGCTGAGGTTACTTGAGAGATAGCAGCCAGCGGTCTTGCAAGCAGGAAGTAACCAGACAATAACAGTTTTTGTGCAAGTTCAGTAGCCTATTACAGAGGAACTACAGAGCTCAGAAGAACATGGATGACAGTTGGTGAAGGTAGGAGATCAGCTACAAGAACATGGAAAAAAAATGTGCCCGGAGTTCTGCTTTAAGTTTTCAACCGTTTCCTGGGATTTGGGCAAGTTCAGTGATCCATTTTAAGACGTTGGTAGAACACGATTTCTTCTATAACCCCTCCATTCAAGTTCCTAACATTTTTGCCAAAATCATCAAATATGAATTCATATTTAGCATTAACAACTGCAAGAAGGATTATGCTAAAAAATCCTTTACAGTTGTAATAGAAGGATCCAGAATGTGCTGGGGTGAAATTCAAATACGTTTCCCATCTATCGATCTGCCACAATTTGGAAAGTTCCACTTTTCATTAAATTGCTTTGCCATTTCCATCCAATCCTCTTCAGTTGTTGGAATCTATGGATATGAGGGCGCATGCGCAGAGGCTAGCGGGACAGACATGTCAGGCTAGAGCTCCGCTCTGTGAAGGGGAGAAAGCCGCAATAAGGAGACAGCCCGACGGCATAGAAACGACAAGAACCGCGGTCACTTGTACTAGATAGGTGAAGGGAACATTTTGAAGCTAAAATGTTGTTGGGAGGTGCCCGAAATAAAGGTAAATCAATCCTTAATAGCGGCACTCAGGCGCGGAATGCCACAAAAAAAGCGCCTGTCTCTTCAGTCACATTTACCTCAGAAAAGAGGAATAAGCCTAAATTGCCACAGCATTATCTCCCCTGGGTACTCTGACTCAGAGACTGAACTAACAATGCCACATACATCACTTCAAGAGCCTGTAGTTCCCTCAAGCATTTTAAACAGTTTGAAAAAATGCTTCACAAAGCTTTAACCCCCTTAATACAGAGCACTTTTACCCCCCTTCCTGACCAGGCCATTTTTTAGCTTTCAGCGATGTCGCACTTTGAATGACAATTGCGCGGTCATGCAGCACTGCACCCTAATGAAATTTTTATCATTTTTCCCCACAAATAGAGCCTTCTTTTGGTGGTATTTGATCAGCTCTGCGTTTTTTATTTGTTGCGCTATAAACAAAAGAAGAGGGACAAGTTTGAAAAAACGCAATATTTTTTACTTTTTGCTATAATAAATATCCAATATTTTTTTAAAACAAATTTTTTCCTCAGTTTAGGCCGATATGTATTCTTCTACATATTTTTGGTAAAAAAAATTGCAATAAGTGTATATTGATTGGTTTGCGCAAAAGTTCTAAAGTCTACAAAATAGGGGATAGATTTATAGCAATTATTATTTTTTTTTTTTTTTACTAGTCATGGCGGCGATCTGCGATTTTTAGGCGGACATATCGGATACTTTTGACACATTTTTGGGACCATTCACATTTATACAGTGATCAGTGCTATAAAAATGCATGATTACTGTGTAAATGTGACTGGCAGAGAAGGGGTTAACACTAGGCGGTGATCAAGGGGTTAAATGTGTGTCCTAGGGAGGTGATTCTAACTGCGGGGGGAGGGGACTGACTGGGGGAAGTGACCGATCTCTGTCCCTATGTACAAGGGACACACCATCGGTCTCCTCTCCTCTGACAGGTTGTGGATCTGTGTGTTTACATACACACAGATCCACGGCCCTGCTCAGTTACTGGGCAATCGCGGGTGCCCGGCGGACATCGTGGCCACCGGGCACGCGCATCAGGTCCCCAGTGACGCGGCGGGCACGCGCATGCGCCCCCTAGTGGCTCGCGAAGGCGATCATGTCATATGACGTCCGCCCAAAACGAGATATGCCTCATCCCACCGTGATATGACAGTGGGCGGGCGGCTAGTGGTTAAAGCAAACATTTGAGCAAATCACTAATAACCTAAGGAAATAAGAGAACTGGGACACCGCACAGCTTCACTGGAACTTAAAGTGGAGGAAATTGAAAACAATACCCAAGATTTCTTGTCTGAAATGGAAAACCTGAAAGAAGAAAATTTCACTTTGCAGAATAGACTGGAGGATTATGAAAATCGCGCCAGAAGGTCTAATCTGCGTTTCAGAGGCATACCTGAATCGGTTATAAATCTACAAGCAACTATTACAGCACTTTGCCAAGAGCAGCCAGGCATACCATTGGAAAGACTGGAGATAGACAGAGTGCATAGGGCTCTTATGCCCAAAAAAATGGATGGCCCCCCGAGAGACGTTATAGCAAAATTCCATTTTTACTGAACAAAAGAGCAGCTCTTAAATACAGCCAGAGAAAAGAATAACCTAATGTTCCAGGGTTATACTTACCAGCTCTTTGCGGATCTCTCTCAACTAAATATTTCTAAAAGGAGGGCAATGAAACCCCAGTTAATGGAATTACAACGCCACAACATAAAATATCAATGGGGCTTCCCATTTTCTTTACGCTTCACCCACCAAGGAACTCAAATTTCTTGCAGATCACCCGAAGAGCTTCACCAAGCCCTCCAAGATCTCAATTTGGTGGATGGGAATTCAGCAAGTACTACTACATGGAGAAGAACAGCCTTGGCCTCTTCTCTGCAAAACACACCCCAATCTGAGGCGATAAATGGAAATCACCATTCACACAAAAGAGGTTGATTCATTCCCTCTCCCTAAGGCCAAGACGACTCTATGGACTGATGGATTTCCATTTGACATATATCTTATTGTTTTTGCTAAAGCAGCACCTTTTGGGAAAACAGTAAAATTTTAAATATTGCTCTAATTTCCCTTATTAATTACTTACTATCTCTTATTGCTACCTGTTACATGGTTCATACCTTGGGAGGCATTGAAATAACCACTATAAAATAACATTAGTTAATGATATGTTTCTAGTTTCACAGAAATGTTTATTATTCTATGTTCTCTGATTTTACTTCATATTCAATATAGAAACGTATTGATATTACTGTTAAGATTTATATTTCTATAGTTTTTTCGAATCTTATACATTTTTTTTTATATTTTTTCCCCTTTTTTTAGTATGGGGTCCTTCATTACCTAAGGCAGGGGTCGGGAACCTATGGCTCGCGAGGCAGATGTGGCTCTTTTGATGGCCGCATCTGGCTCTCATCTCTCAATCAGAGGATCGCGTAGTGTGCCGATCCGCGGATTGAGTCCATAGGAAAGGCCGCAGCTTTGGCCTAGCTCCAGAGCGGCAGCCATCTTGGTACACCCGGCGGCAGCCTAGATGAGCGGCGCGCTGACGTCATCATGCTGCCTCAACTGCTCATGGATCTGCCTGCTTGTGTGGTAAGCAAGCAGACAATCATAGGAGAGATGTGGATATTACAGTGGGGGAGATGTGGATATTACAGTGGGGAGATGTGGGGAAGATGTGGATATTACAGTGGGGAGATGTGGATATTACAGTTGGGTGATGTGGATATTACAGTGGGGGTAGATGTGGATATTACAGTGGGGGAGATGTGTATATTACAGTGGGGGAGATGTGTATATTACAGTGGGGGAGATGTGGATATTACAGTGGGGAGATGTGGGGAAGATGTGGATATTACAGTGGGGAGATGTGGGGAAGATGTGGATATTACAGTGGGGGAGATGTGGGGGAGATGTGGATATTACAGTGGGGGAGATGTGGGGGAGATGTGGATATTACAGTGGGGGAGATGTGGATATTACAGTGGGGTGATGTGGATATTACAGTGAGGGAGATGTGGGGGAGATGTGAATATTACAGTGGGGAGATGTGGATATTACAGTGGAGAGATGTGGGGGAGATGTGCATATCACAGTGGGGTTATGTGAATATTACAGTGGGGGAGATGTGGCTATTACAGTGGGGAGATGTGGATATTACAGTGGGGAGATGTGGATATTACAGTGGGGGAGTTGTGCAAATTACAGTGGGGTGATGTGGATATTACAGTGGGGGAGATGTGGATATTACAGTGGGGGAGATGTGGATATTACAATGGGGAGATGTGGATATTACAGTGGGGGGAGATGTGGATATTACAGTGGGGGGAGATGTGGATATTACAGTGGGGGAGATGTGGATATTACAGTGGGGGGATGTGGATATTACAGTGGGGTGATGTGGATATTACAGTGGGGTGATGTGGATATTACAGTGGGGGAGATGTGGATATTACAGTGGGGGAGATGTGGATATTACAGTGGGGGGAGATGTGGATATTACAGTGGGGGAGATGTGGATATTACAGTGGGGGGAGATGTGGATATTACAGTGGGGGGAGGGGATGTGGATATAACAGTGGGGGAGATGTGGATATTACAGTGGGGGGAGATGTGGATATTACAGTGGGGGAGATGTGGATATTACAGTGGGGGGAAATGTGGATATTACAGTGGGGTGGTGTGGATATTACAGTGGGGTGATGTGGATATTACAGTGGGGTGATGTGGATATTACAGTGGGGTGGTGTGGATATTACAGTGGGGTGATGTGGATATTACAGTGGGGTGATGTGGATATTACAGTGGGGTGATGTCCTCACCACGTATCAATCAGACTACAAAGCCATCAGCAAAACCATGCAGCACCAGAAGTCGCATTAATGGTAAGAAGTACTTTATTCATCATTGGTTAGCAACAGCATAACAACGTTATTAAAAAGAATTCAGAGACTTATTGTACTTTAAAAGTGTTGGTCTTACATAAAATGCACACATTTACTTGTATTTCGTTTTAAACATATTGTATGGCTCTCACGGAATTACATTTTAAAATATGTGGCGTTCATGGCTCTCTAAGCCAAAAAGGTTCCTGACCCCTGACCTAAGGACTCTATGCTTAGAGATCATCCACAGGTTTTTGCTATTTAGCCAACAGTGTTGAGAGTTAAACTTGCAAATATGTATCTATCTCGAGATATGAAACTAAATAGCACAGTTGTTGGACATTTTGTATCCATTATTTAGTTCTCACTCTGGTTATCATACCATAAAGGGTTGATTTGTTTTCCTAAACTTGTTTCTCTGGATACAATTCTTGGGAATTTCTCCTCCCACTCCTTTTCTTTCTTTTTCTCTAAGCTTTAATATATGTTTGACACTAATATACATTGATAGGGCTACTAATATTATATCCACATTATCTCTTATTGCTAACTGTTACATGGTTCATACCTTGGGAGGCATTGAAATAACCACTATAAAATAACATTATTTAATGATATGTTTCTAGTTTCACAGAAATGTTTTATTATTCAATGTTCTCTGATTTTACTTCATATTCAATATAGAAACGTATTGATATTACTGTTAAGATTTATATTTCTATAGTTTTTTCGAATCTTATACATTTTTTTAAATATTTTTTCCCCTTTTTTTAGTATGGGGTCCTTCATTACCTAAGGCAGGGGTCGGGAACCTATGGCTCGCGAGGCAGATGTGGCTCTTTTGATGGCCGCATCTGGCTCTCGTCTCTCAATCAGCAAATCGCGTAGTGTGCCGATCCACGGATTGAGTCCATAGGAAAGGCCGCAGCTTCGGCCTAGCTCCAGAGTGGCAGCCATCTTGGTACACCCGGCGGCGGCCTAGATGAGCGGCGCGCTGACATCATCATGCTGCCTCAACTGCTCATGGATCTGCCTGCTTGTGTGGTAAGCAAGCAGACAATCATAGGAGAGATGTGGATATTACAGTGGGGGAGATGTGGATATTACAGTGGGGAGATGTGGGGAAGATGTGGATATTACAGTGGGGAGATGTGGATATTACAGTGGGGTGATGTGGATATTACAGTGGGGGAGATGTGGATATTACAGTGGGGGAGATGTGGATATTACAGTGGGTAGATGTGGGGAAGATGTGGATATTACAGTGGGGAGAAGTGGGGAAGATGTGGATATTACAGTGGGGGAGATGTGGGGGAGATGTGGATATTACAGTGGGGGAGATGTGGGGGAGATGTGGATATTACAGTGGGGGAGATGTGGATATTACAGTGGGGTGATGTGGATATTACAGTGAGGGAGATGTGGGGGAGATGTGAATATTACAGTGGGGAGATGTGGGGGAGATGTGGATATTACAGTGTACATACAAATTAAACATAATTATAAATGAACATACAATGAATAAAAACACCAATAGAAAAAAAAAAAACCTATACACATCTGGGAACTACAAAACTGTTACTGTACATATACTATATGTTTCCAAAAGTCTTTGTAGCAGCAAGTGTTTTTATAAAAGTGTCTATTGCATATTCAAGCTTAAAAAAGAGGGGACATGAGACATTCCTGGTCACAATTTATAGGTTGTAGAAAAGGTTTCAAAGAGGATTGGAGTTGAGGGCTCTCACAGCCTGGGGGGAAAAAACTGTTGAGCAGTCTGACAGTCCTGGTTTTGATACTCCGGTACCTTCTACCTGATGGCAAGAGCTGAAAGAAACCGTGGGAGGGATGGGTAGGATCCCTCACGATACTGGTAGCTTTTCTGGAGCACCGTGTATGGAAAATGTCTAGGATGGAGGGGAGAGAGACACCAATAATCTTTTCAGCCATCTTCACTAGCCACTGAAGGGTCTTGCGGTCAGCAGAACTGCAGTTCCCATACCAGACAATGATGCAGCTGGTCAGCACGCTTTCAATTGTTCCCCTATAGAATGTAGTAAGGATGGGTGGAGGGAGACAGGGTTTTTTAAGGCGGCGGAGAAAATATAGGCGCTGTTGTGCCTTCTTGGTTAGTGACGTGATGTTGGTTGTCCAGGTAAGATCCTCTGAGACGTGCACTCCCTGGAATTTAATACTACTTACTCTCTCCACAGCCAAGTTGTCGATGGTCAGTGGGTGGTGATCAACAGAATTTCTCCTCAGTTCCTCAGTTAAGGAACAGGTTGTTTGTACTACACCATTTAACCAGTTGTTCCACTTCCTCTCTGTGGAGCGTTTCATCATTGTTGCTGATGAGACCTACCACAGTTGTGTCATCCGCAAACTTGATGATATGGTTGGAGCTGAACTTGGCAGTACAGTCGTGGGTCAGCAGTGTGAAGAGCAGCGGGCTGAGCACACATCCCTGTGGAGCACCCATGCTCAGTGTGGTGGTGCTCGACGTGCTGCAGCCAACACGAACTGACTGAGGTCTTCCAGTTAAAAAGTCCAGGATCCAATTACAGAGGGGCAGGTTGAGGCCCAGCGAGTTCAATTTAGTGATAAGTTTCTGAGGAATCATTGTATTAAATGCTGAGCTAAAGTCAATGAACAGCATTCTAACATAAGAGTCTTTCTGTTCTAAGTGGGTAAGGGCCAATTGAAGAGTAGAAGATACTGCATCATCCGTGGAACAATTTTTACGGTATGCAAACTGATATGGGTCCAGCGTGTTTGAAAGCCTGGACTTAATGTGATGCATGACTAACCTCTCAAAGCACTTCATCATTATTGGAGTTAGTGCTATGGGACGATAGTCATTCAAACAGGACACAGGTGTCCTCTTTGGCACTGGAATTATGATGGTGAATTTAAGACACATAGGGACAACTGCCTGGCTCAGCGAAATGTTAAAGATATCTGTAAGGACATCTGTCAGCTTTACAGCACAGTCTCTCAGCACACATCTCTCAGCGGTTCTGCATCTCAAACCGTGCATAAAGTGGTTGAGTGCATCCGGGAGAGAAGTATCATTATCATTGGCTTGTGGCACGGGCTTGTAATTAGTGATGGTCTGGATGGCTTGCCACAGGGCACGTGTGTCTTTGCTATCGCTAAAATGTTTATTAATTGTTGTTTTGCCTTCTTGATGCCATGAGACAGATTGGCTCTTGCTGTTTTGAGAACTGTTTTATCTCCTGATCTGAATACCTCATCTCTGGTCTTTAACAGCCCACGAACCACTGTCATCCATGGCTTCTGTTTGGCACGTGTGGTAATAATCTTGGTGACTGTCACATCATCTATGCACTTTTTGATGTAAGCAGTCACTGTTTCAGTAAACTCTTGTATTTCTTTCATCCCCACAAGTGTCGGGCCCTAATCTTGTTCCAATTCTTAATAATTTTGCTGCATTTACTTACATCAACCCTAAAAAATGTTTACCACTAAATATATCTCTTTCAAATTTGAAACTATCTTCTGCAAACATTGGTCTCCCTTTTACATGGCCGGAAAGATCACTCCCAAACCTTGGGATACAACTTACATCTTCTCTCTTAGATTTATTTTCAATCAATTACCCTCCATTTTTGAAATCCCTATCAAATATGATGAATTCATGGTCTCACCTGCCATTATCATGGTTCGGAAGAATTAATGCCATTAAAATGACAATATTACCTAAAACATTATACTTGTTCAGAGTTTTACCAATTCCGATACCAGCATATTAGTTGAGAATACTTCAGAGAAAAATTATGTCAATTGTATGGGGCTCTACCAAACCGCGAATACAGCAACATACACTTTATCTTCCTAAAATAAATGGGGGTTTAGGATGTCCTAATGTTGCATATTATTACAGGGCAGATCATTTAGCAACTCTTACTAAATGTCATGCTCAACAGGAAGCCCCACTTTGGGTATCAATTTTAGCGGCTGAATGTGATCCTATTTCAATCTCCAATTTACTCTGGATCTCCTCAAAAGACCGTAAAGGGATACAAAATCCAATTACCAAACACTTCATTTCCCTTTGGGATAGATTTGAAATTACAAGTCAACTACAATCCTTGCATAACCCTTTAGTTTCATTTTATAAAAATCCTGCATTCTATCCTGCTTGGGTATCCCCTAAATCCATCAAAGAATGGACATCTCGAGATATCATACATATGTGTAAATTTGTAAAATCATCATCATTTATCCCTTTCCCGACTTTAAGCGAAACATACAACATACCAGAATCAGAGTTGTTTAGATACCTCCAAATAAAAAAATTTTGTCCACACCATTATTAAATATTGCAACCCCACCAACTCAATTAACCAGTTTTGAAGCTATCTGTAATTACAACCCGCATACTAGAGGCACAATATCCATTTTATATTCACAGTTGCCAATTCAAGCAAATATAGATGAAGCACATTATGTCCAGAAATGGGAGAAGGACTTGGAGCGGAAATTAGATAGTTCAGAATGGAATTAAATATGGTCTACAACAAAAGCGCATCCCCTAATATATTGGCTATAGAGGCTAATTATAAGGTGCTAACAAGATGGTACCTCATACCAGCCAGAGTAGTTAAATGTGTACAAAACTATTCTGCACAATGTTTTCAGGGATGCTCTGAATTGGGAACGCAATTTCATATTTGGCGGTCATGTCCAAAAGCTCAAATATTTTGGGAATATTTAATATTGCATCTAAACTATTTGATAGGAAAATGACTCTAGATACTGAAACAGCATTAATCAACTTGAAAACCCGGAAATATAACACATACCCAATTTAAACTGCTAGTACAACTCTTTACAGCAGATAAACAAACATTAGCAAGGGCTTGGAAATCTTCTAACCTAGTCGTAAAGGAAGCATTAATCAAGATGAATAATACTATGACACATGTCAAAATGTTAGCTATTGAAATGGACGTGATCCCTAAATTTGAAAAAACATGGCAGCCCTGGATTGCATATACCAAGCCACCAACTTTTAACAACCAAGTTCTACTGCCGTGGTAACTGAAATAAATAAATGTATAACAACTGTTCTCTAATTGCAGTATTGGCTCATGGCCTGACCTCACTGACTTTTCCACTCTCCTTTCTCTATTTATTTTCTCTCCTTTCTTCTCTTCTGTATTTTCTTTATGATTTTAATTATGATTTTGAAGCTTTCACTTTTACTCACTTAATAGTCTGTTATATAGTCGAGCTTATAATAATGACTATTACTCCAATGTTAATACATTGTACCTTGAGTTCTATAAAACACCATTAACAGCATTGTTATTCTGTTCTTGACATTATTTATTATCCATTAGGATATACTATTAGACTTTTATTATATATATATATATATATATATATATATATATATATATATATATATATATATATATATATATATATATATATATGTGCAATTGAGCTTCTTCTTCATGTCTATATCATTTTTGCAATGTGTTATTTGTACAATGTTTTGTCTTTTTGAACTTTACAATAAAATATTTTGACAAGGAATCTATATATACATTAAAAACAATTCAAATTATTATAACTTTAAAAATGTAATGGTCTTTTTCATCTACAAAACATTGCTGCTTACACATAAGAACATTAGTCAACAAAATTGTTGATTACATTACCTTAATGGATTCCTTCTGAAGGACCTTGATAATTGCACAGCAAGTTTCAGGAATAATCCTTCCTAGAGATTGAGAGGATATTCTGGTACTGTATTTCAGGTCCTGCAGGCTTCTTCCAGTTGCTAGGAACCTCAGGGTGGCAATAAGTCTTTGCTCAGCAGTGATGGAGTCCCTCGTAACTATGTCTTGCTTTCGATTATGTGGACCAACCACAGACAATAGTTGTTGGAAACAGGCATCAGACATTCTCAGGTAGTTCCTGTAGTCATCTGGATTGTTTTCTTTCAACTCTCGGATTAGTTGCATATGTGAATATTGATTCCTGTTCTGAAGCCACTGTTTGGTCCACATTCGTTGCTTTCTAGTTGTCTTTTGTCTATTTATGGATGGCCAAAACAGCAAGTGCAATGATGCAAATTTTTGACCTCTGGGCCTCATCCATATTGAACATAAACCGTACGTTCGTGAACACACACACCGAACATACACTATGAACGCACGTAGATGCTTCCACCTCGGAATCTGCGGATATTTCTTTTCCAATGCCGGTCACTTCAACGGATTGCATAGGAACGTTCGTGCTGGGCGGAAAGGAGTGACTACAAGGCTATTATTTTTTTTCATTTTATTTTTATTGATTATCATTTTTTATTTTCTATTTTTTTTATTTTTTTATATTTATCTCTTTCATTATGTTTCCTCATTTATTTATTTGTTTATTGTTTATTGTCACGTTTGTTTATTCTTCTTTTCCTCATTTCTCCATTTTTATATTTTTACAATTTTTTTCATTTCTAAATTTCACCACTTTTGTTTACCCCTTCTCCTTTTTCTCTCTTCTCTTCCATTATCTACAATCCTTTTCTTTCTTATCTATTCTCAACTCTTTGGTCCCGATCCCCCCTTTTCTTCCCTCCGAGTTTCTCTCTCTCTCCTTTGTTTCCTTCACGTTCTGCTCTTCTCCTCTCACATCACTCACACTGCCCACATCTACTAATCCTCCCCACCTCCCCTGATTCGATGTAGCCTGCCTTAATGGGCGGGGCCAGCCGGCGTCATTCGTTTCTATGACATCAGCGGCCCCGGCAATGCAGCGTCTCCCGTTGCCTGGTTACCGCCCGCACATCACGCACGCGCGGTAAGCAATGACTGCCTAGTCCAGAGCAATTACCCCCACATGGGCGCAGATCTGGCGCCGATCACATGCTGTTCTACGGCACCGGCGGCCCCCGGCACTACAGCTTCCCTGTTGCCTGGTTACCACCGCCACACCACACATGCACGATTGTTATTGCCGTTCTAATAGAATATATACTTCCCTGCACTAGCGCCAACTGACATCTTAACTATGCTATCAGCAGTCATGTTCCCTAGCAACGGGCTCGTCCCTTTATGGCTCAGGATGCACTGTTTCATATTACAAATACAGGTAATGTCAGTGGCTTTTTAACCCCTAATTTACATATGTTTGGTGATCCGTTTCAATTATGCTACCCTTTTTTATGCTAATTTTTGAGTCTTTTTTGGCGGGATTTGTGACGTCATACCTCTCCGGGGGGGAGGAGTTTTGTTTTTCTTGTTTTTTGTTGATTTTTTTCAGATTTTTTGATTGGTTGATGGCTATTTAAATTTTCTCCACTGTTATTTCACATTTATCACATGCCTGACGAAGGGGTCCTGCGTGACTCCGAAACGTTGCACTTCTTTGTGTTGTGATCATGCAATAAACTAAACCATTTGGACGCCACCTTGTACTGATCCATGGTGTGCTGGCAAGTATCTACATTGTGACTTGAACCAGTATTCAGCTGGTTGTTGCTGCAGCACCCAACCTTTAGAGCTTATACCAGGAACCTGTGCGATGGGAATATGAAACGCTACAAGGTCACACACACACACTACATCACTTCCACTTCTGCATGAGACGGCAACACTACGTATTAAATCAATTGCTCTTTTAACAATTTTTTTCGGCAACAATTTCGACCAAAGAACGCTGCTTTGTTGGTCGATCGATTGGCCGATTTTCTTATTGTGTATTCCTGCTTTAAGGCCCCTTTCACATGATAGGCCCACTTGGATCCACCTGTCCATTTTTCAGGCGGGTTCCGAGCGGGCCACCCATTGACTCGTATGGGCAGGCAGATGTCAGCGGAGATGTGTCCGATCCAACAGACGCATAGCGATACGTTCACCATTCGTCCAGCGGATCGGATGAAAATGGACATGCTGTCCATTTTTATCCGATCTTCCCATAGAGGACAGCGGGGCTCTGACAGGTCCATCCCTGCACAGTGCACAGTGCACAGTGAGCAGATCAGCGGATTGATCTCCTGCTGAGCTAGCGGAGTCTGCTGAGCGGATTTGCCCCATGTTAAAGGGGCCCTATACAATGCACATCAGCATGCCCGTTAGAAATATTAGAAAAGGATTCAAACATCACAGCGTATCCAAGCATTTTAGGGATATACATGGAAGAAACCCCCAACATTTGAAGTTCTATGGAATAGACAAAATAGAGAAAAACTGGAGGAACACTAACATGAAAAGAGAGGTGTAAAGAAATGAAACCCATTGGATATGTAAAATGGACACGATGAGGCCACTGGGGTTGAATGTGGAACTTGATGTCAATTGTTACTTAGAAGATTATTAATATATTATTTAGTCACATTTTAGAATTTTTATGTGATTTTCTATTTTTATTTTTATTTACATTTTTTCATTTTTCATGTTTCCATTTTTTCAAATTTTATTTTATTTTTATTTGTTATTCATTTTCTTATTTTATTTTACTTTATTTTATTTTTTTTATTTTTTTTATTATTTTATTATTTTTTATTATTTCTTTATTATTATTTTTTATTTTATTTTTCATTTTTTTTATATTTTTTGTATTTTTTTATATATTTTTAATTTTTTGTACCTTGGTTTTGGGATATTATAATGATGTATAAGGCTCAAGGAATTTTTTTTTAATTTTTTAATTTTTTTGGATTTTTTTGAATATTTTTAATATGTATTTGCACTTTTTGTATAGGAACAGACAGGTATACTTGGAGTATTTGCTGTTCCATATTTCTGTAAGTTAAAGAAGATCGCGGGACAGGAACCGTGAATTGAATGTAATTGTATACCAAGTTGTAAAAGCCTCTCCAGCAGATACAGATGGGTAATATCTCTAGAAACATATAATATAAAAACATTAATAAATGGAAGAGTAGTTGTAACAAGAAGGACGGGGTGTGCACGCTCAGAATATAGAAGAGGAAGTCAGATAACGAGAAGTGGGCAAAAGCCCTTAATTAAGATGGCGATACAATAAAGGAAGCCAGAGAAAGTAAATTGGGCAAAGACCCTTAGTTAAGATGGCGACAATCACATTTCCGGTTATATGGAATATAAATAGGACATGCACCAATCATACGGCAGCTTCCTGATGACGCATACTATGATGCGAAACGCGTAGAGGCTGCTGGGAGATTTTGTACCACGTGAGCGGGAACGTCCGTAGCTGGTGGAGATACGAACGGGAACGAGGGGTGAAGCGCAAGCCTGAGGCGGGGACACTCACATCGCACACAGGCTGACCACGCTATTGAATGACACCCATCCCTAACTGCTGGAATAGCTTAGTGCCGGCTCGAGGGCACTTTTAAATGTGAGCGTACACTTTTGTATTTTATGACAATAAATAGTTTTAAACACATTGCGCAATGATCGTTGTCCATATACTTTACATGAGGAAAACCAAAGCTCAAGCATAGCCGGTGGGGAACGATAAAAAGGTGGAGTGGTTATCCCATTAATAAACCAAAGGCGTATCATATAAGAAATATCTGGTGAGTGGCCGATCTAGAAGGTGGTGGTGTGTCACTAAGTCACGAATGAAAATAGAAGATACACAGCAGCACACTAATAGGGCGTACACACACGGTCGGACTTTGTTCGGACATTCCGACAACAAAATCCTAGTATTTTTTCCGACGGATGTTGGCTCAAACTTGTTTTGTCTACACACGGTCGCACAAAGTTGTCGGAACATCCGATCGTTCTAAACGCGGTGACGTAAAACACGTACGTTGGGACTATAAACGGGGCAGTGGCCAATAGCTTTCATCTCTTTATGTATTCTGAGCATGCGTGGCACTTTGTCCGTCGGATTTGTGTACACATGATCGGAATTTCCGACAACAGATTTTGTTGTCGGAAAATTTTATCTCCTGTTCTCCAACTTTGTGTGTCGGAAAATCCGATGGAAAATGTCCGATGGAGCCCACACACGGTCGGAATTTCCGACAACACGCTCCGATCGGACATTTTTTATCGGAAAATCCGACCGTGTGTACGGGGCATTAGAGTTGTAATCACAACAACTAATAGAGGAATTTGCACTTTTTGCACAAGGACTTTGTGATATATATTTTGCATGCCAGTAATTTTGATATATAGATTGGTGATTTATGCTTAGGGTATTGTTAAGTGGAATTTAACACTTATGGGAGATTTTTTCTAATTTTTTCAATTTTTAATTCTTTATTGCACAGTAATAGGAAAGTAATTTACAAATATGAGTGGTGTATGGTATAAGAGTAGCGCACTCACACACATTAATCATGCTATACCCATTGACTGCTGCAAAAGCGCTGGAGTGTGCCTTCATCACAGCCATCTAAGGAGATCGTAATCTGCAATCCATGTTTGCATCCTTGCCTTTATGACTCAGCACCTCTAGTGTGTGAATCCACAACTCATGGTAAGAGTACCTAACCCTCCCCTGGGTGGTGGAAGCACAGTCCTGAGTGCCGTCTGATTTTGGATATTTGAATATCATCATCTGCAATCTTTTGGGATATATTAATATCTTTCACTCTACTAAAGATTCCCTTTGTGGATTATTCCCTGAAATCCCATTTGTTTGGACTTATCACTTTGTCACATTTTGCTTCTGTTTATCTGAACATTGAGGTATACACGTGCACTTTAGATATTACCTCATATGCCTGTATTCAGTTGAGCCGGCTGTTATAGTAATATCTTATCTATGTTGTTTTGTTTTGATTTGAGCTCATCCTTTGAATTTGTTCGAATTCCCTTTTTCACATATAATTTTGATTATTTTGGTTTTATCACCCTGATAATGTTTACACAATCCTAGGGATGTATGTACACCTTTTCCTAGGTTTACATCTAGGGCTTATATGCTTTATTAGCGCTACACATTTTTCACTCACTTTTCAAATTACTGACCAGGTACAAGCTGCACCTCTAAATTCCGTCACATGCTCATTCTAAGAGGGTGTTTCACCGCTCAGGCAGGTATACACATTTCTGTTCACATTTTTTGTCATCAATTCACACGTTATGGTTTTGAAATATTTTTTTAAATCAGTCAACACACTGATTAGTCAGCAGATGCCGAGATTTCAGAAAATTGGCTTCCAGCTGAGACTCAATGATCACTTAATTGGGCAATCATGTGATACCACATTGAGCTATATAAGAGTTTGTCTTTTTAATGTTTGTTAGCTATGAGTAAGCACTCAGTTCTGAGTGCGAAACGCGTCAGCCTATCTGTACTTTCTGCATGATGGTCTTGTTATTTTGATGATCCCATCTTTTCAATAAAGTGAAGTTTTGATTACATCCGGTGTGCGGCATCCAGATCTTCTCTATTCAAGCCTGACATGCTCATTCTAGGAAGGTGACTGAGTCCATGCACAGACAGGTGATTAGCATTTTTCACAAGGAAATATTCAATGGCCTTCAAGGAGCTTAGAAATAAAAAAAAAGTCCCTCTCTCATATACAGTACATATACTAGGGCCAATTTAGACAGGAGCCAGCTAACCTATCAGTGTGTCGTTGAAGTGTGGATGGAAACTGAAATACCCAGAGGAAACCCATGCAAGCTCAGGGAGAACATACAAACTCCATGCAGATAGTTTCTTGGGGGGCACTTGAACCAAGGTCTGCAGTGTTTGTCTCAGAGAAGGTTTCCGGCCATTGTCTGAAGAGAAAATGAGTCATTGAGGTCATTGTGTTTCCTCTGCATTTGATGACATAAAAGGGCAGCCAAAATAGGCGACCACAAAGTCAAACTTCCTTTACTGGTTAGACAAGACAATACCTCAGAATATCATTATTGCCATCATTCTGTGCAAATATGGGACTGTTCAGCCAACTGACCCTGCTACTCACAGGTAATTTGTATTACTGTTATTGTGTATATGCCAGTGTCTGTATTCCATGGATAGATTCAGGGGCACAGGAAACAGAGGCAGCATAAAACATGTGGCTTCCGCATAACTGTATACTTGAAAATGCACGCAGCTGAAACTTCTACTTTTAGAACCATAGAAGACTGATGGCAGGAAAGATCAACTGGTACATCGAGTCTGCCCTTTTCTTTACATTTTTGCTTGAGGATAGAAGCACTCTGCCTTTGGAGCCATTTTTGAATTTTTCACACATAGTAAAATCTGCAATTTTGGCTATAAATGTATTTAGAACCCTCAAAATAATATTTCTTTTTGAAGGCAAAGTCCCTGTAGAATAAAAATTTAGTAGTTGTAGAAACTTCGTCATTACTTTAGACAGCAAAATAATACATGTATTTTAATTTGGGACCAGCAACACAATTTATGGCGATTTTGTGCTATCTGTAAAAAAAAGTGTTTTTTTTTTCTATTATGATCATTCTTATTTCTAAAACAATTGTGTTACTTTATATAAAAAGGTTCTATTATTTGTCCCACTTTAATGACACTAAAATTATGATTCTGGTACAAAGCATTTCAAAGTTATTTTACAAATGAAATAAAGGCTTTTTTGTATTTTGTGCATTTTTTTAATGGGAAAAAAAAAAACCTAAATGAAAAAAGTTAAATTGTTACTGGTTGAAAAAATATAAACAAAGAAATCAGAAGAAAAATAATAGCTAAGGCCCCTTTCACACAAGCAGATAGAATTCAGCTTTTAGCTGCAGATAGACAAAGTTATCTACTGCACATAAACTCACACAATGTTTTCCTATGGCTCCATTCACACACTGCGTTTAGCGACGGTCTCGTTACATGGGGTTTTGTGCGGTTAGAAAAAATAAATCTGACTGCGTCCAGGACCGATTTAGCGCAGCTATCTGTACATAACTGCAGGTAATCGCAGTGTATTATTTCACCTGCTGATAGATGCAGCAACAAGGAAAGAAAAACAACAGGAAACACATCAGAAATGACAAGAATGTTCCATCGCAGCTAAAAGCAGCCGCATGTAAACGCACGTAACCGTAGCTAATCGCAATGTACTGCAAGTGACTTGTCATTTCAAAATTACAACACATGCTTTTAAAGCGGGGGTCCACCTATCTATCATTTTTTTTTTTTTAGTTCATTCACAAACTTTTCTTCTCAGCATTACATACTCACATATTGTGTGTAATATGTCCGCCTGTGCAAGATTTCGTCGGAAAGAATAACTTATATTATTCACTGCAGGAGGTTTCCATCTTCATTGTGGGCATTTGAAGCCCACAAGCATTTATTTCCTGGATGTGGTGAATGCTGTGCTCCCAGCATTCACTGCTCGTTCCCGCACATGCTCAGTGGCATCCTGGGAAGCCTGAGACTAGCTCCCAGGAGTCTGGGAGAGGCTAGAAACACGCCTACTCCCAAGGGAGGAGAACCAGGAAGTGCAAAGAAGAATAGAAAAATAAAAGGTAATTACGGCGATTTCAATTTTTTTAAACGGCATGTCAGCATCTAGGCAAGGAAGAGAATACATACAGATATTGTTCAAAATTTGGGTGGAACCCCGCTTTAACAGCGGCAGAACAGCCACCTGTGTGAAAGGGGCCTAAGGGGGTAAGAAGAAAGTAATTATGACTGATTTGAGCTGACTAAACATTATTAACCCTTTTATGCCTAAGCCTTTTTCTGACATTTGTTGCTTACAAGTTAACCACTTACTGTCTACGCTATAGCCAAAAGACGGCTACAGCTCGGATTTAATTTGCTGGGAGTGCGTCCCTAGACGTCCTCTCGTGCTTGAGCGGTCTGCGCGCCACCTGCAGGGCGTGCGTGGCACGCTCTGTGATCAGCGAGTCTATGAGACTCATCTGATCACAGATTGTAGTAAGGGGTCGATCCCGACCCCTTACCACGTGATCAGCTGTCAGCCAGTGACAGCTGATCATGTGATGTAAACAGAGCCGGTAATCAGCTATTTTTCCTCTTCACGCTGATAGCGTGAGGAGGAAAAAAAAGCCAATCACCGGCGGCTGTGAGAGGTACATCTGTCTCGATCGTGGAGGTATCTACCAGTGCCCACCAGCGCCACCTACCGGTGCCCACAGTACCACCCATCATTTCCCACAGTGCCACCTATCAGTGCCCACAGTGCCACCTATCAGTGCCCACAGTGCTGTCTATAAATTAATCAGTGCCTCATTACCAGTGCTGCTTATCAATACCACTTACCAGTGCCCATCAGTGCCACCTACCAGTGCCCATCAGTGCCTCCAGTGCCCATCAGTGACATCTGTCAGGGCCACCCATCAATGCCACCCATCAGTGCCATCCATTAGGGCCCATCAGTGCCATCTTATCAGTGCCCATCAGTGCCTTTTTATCAGTGCCCATCAGTGTCGCCTTATCTGTGCCTATCAATGTAGTCTTACCTGTCCCCATCAGTGCAGCCCATCAATGCCCATCAGTGCAGCCTCATCAGTGAATATCAATGAAGGAGAAAAATTACCCGTTTGCTAAATTTTATAACAAACTATGAAACATGTTTTCTTTTTTTCAAAAATTTCTGTCTTTTTTAATTTGTTTAGCAAAAAACAAACACCCAAATGGTGATTAAATACCATCAAAAAAAAAGCTCTATTTGTGTGAAAAAAAAAAAAATGATAAAAATTTTATTTGAGTACAGTGTAGTATGACGGCGCAATTGTCATTCAAAGTGTGACAGCGCTAAAAGCTGAAAATTGGTCTGGGCAGGAGGGGGGTTTAAGTGCCCAGTAAGCAAGAGGTTAAAATCCATATTTTTTGCTAGAAAATTACTTAGAACCCCCAAACATTATATACATTATATATATAATTATATATATAGTTAGCCCAATTTTTTGGTAAATAGATACCCAACATGCCATGCTTTGAAATTGCGCACACTTGTGAAATGGCGACAAACTACGGTACTTTAAAATCTCCATAAGCGACGCTTTAAAATTTTCTACAGGTTACCAGTTTAGAGTTATAGAGGAGGTCTTGTGCTAGAATTATTGCTATCACTCTACTGATCGCAGCGATACCTCACATGTGTGGTTTGTACACCGTTTACTTTTGCGGGTGCGAATTACGGGTAGCGCTGACAACTGTTGTTTCTAGCTCTATGTGTATTATTCAGTACAATAGTTGTGTTAGTGCCATCTTGTGGACAATTGATAAAGTACAATAAGTTTACGTCTCATGATTAAGTGACACGGAAGTGATTCATTGTTCACTTTGGAACTGTAGCTCTGACCCACCCACAATGCTCCTGGACAAAGTCAGAACTGAACTGCATTGTGGGGGGATATAAAAGGGTAAGCAGCGGCCATTTTAGGTCTCTTGTTTCTGGGACGCATGGCCTGTCAGCAGAACTCTGTGGGTGTGTGTGTCCCACAGGGTTGCGGCCTACCTGGCGAAGGAGCAGAGCAGCTGTAGTATCCTGCCATCGCATCGTAGTGAGCTGGACAAGAGACGTGATTGAAGACCCGTGGGGAGATAACCGAGGACTCCCGATCATTTGTGAATGGAACAGTGTGACGGCGTGGTGGTGCCTCCATACGGAACTGAGAACTGCTGAACCGGAGACATCCACCTGCTTGGATCCTGTGTGGTGAGAGGGTTGACACCCAGAAGTTTATTTGAGTATTACACACACATCTTTAGAACTGTACAGAGTGTTGCTGGGACTGATAGTCCCACAGAACAAGTTAAGTCGGAGAGCATTACATCCGAATAGAATTCGGTGTTCAAGAGCGGATGTTAGATGTTTGTTTCTTCATATAAAGACACCTAGTTACTCTATTGGATTACAATTGTTTTAGTGTGTTAGAGCCCATTCACACAGGGGCAACTTTGGATCCGACTTCAAGTCGCCCCAAGTCGCCCCTAGTCGCCTCAAGTCGCGCTACATGAATAAATCAATGTAAGTGAATGGATCTGTCTTAATGCACACTACTGCAGTCGCTCCGACTTCAGAAAAGGTTCCTGTACTACTTCAATCCAACTTGAAGGCAACTAGTACCCATTGATTTCAATGGAAGTTGCCTCCAAGTCTGATCACTGTTCATACTGAGGCAACTTTACAGGAAGCAGAAAGGAAACAGAAAGTAATTTCCTCCACTAAACAGCCAGCCCCCTCCTTCTCACACACAGCTGATAAGCTCTGATTGGCCACTTGTAAAGTTCCCTGTCCTGGAGGCGACTTCAAATTGTGTTGTAAGTTGCCCCAAGGCGTGCTGAGATTCATACTCAAGTCGTGTCCAAGTTGCCTCCCAAAGTCGTGCTGGAAGTCGTGTTGCCCCTGTGTGAATGGGCTCTTATACTATACTGCGCAACACCCAGGAGGAACCCTTTGCGGATTACAATTATAAAAGCTAGCGAAGACTGAAGACGTCTGGACTACCTTTTCCATTGCAGGGCCCTGCATTTTAGTATAGTGACTTTAAGGTCTAGAGCAGGGGGAGCTCCCGGGTATAGATTCATATAAATATATATATATATATATATATATATATATATATATATTTCTGTGATTGTTATTGACTGTCATAATCATTTCTTATACTATCACACTACGTTGGTGTGATAGTATATTTGTTGAAATAACTCTTTATATAAATATATTACTTATTCAAAGAAAGAAGTTACTTTTGGTCATTATTGAAGTTTGTGTGCAGTGTTGTCATTTCTCCTACAGGTGGAGTTACCAGTACCCAGGGACAGGTAATCTTAATTGTAAGTGTATATTGTGGGTTAAAGTTAATGCTCATATTGTTTCAACACCACACCACAGAGGACAGGCCCGCTTAAACCAGCAGCTCCACCGTGAGTTATTGCTACATACGTATGCATTCGCTTCTGCGCGCGAGCACAGCGGGATGGGGCACTTTAATTTTTTATTTATTTATTTATTTATTTATTTATTTATTTATTTTAGTTTTACACTGTCTGTTTAAATTTTTTTTCTGAGTATTTTTATTGCTGTCACAAGGAATGTAAACATCCCCTATGACAGTAAAAACAAGGAATAGGGGCACCTCTGAGAAATTATAAAACAATTCATTACAATAATAATATCCACTCACATGAAAGAAAGAGGAGTCATATACAGGAGCATGATCAGGGCTGAGGAGATGATAATGTAGGACTGTAGCCAGCAGCGGTTGCAGTGTAGCTGATACACAATCAGGTCCAGGCAGGCAGGGGTGCAGATGGCTGAGCACAAACACAGACAGATGCAGTTCAGTGTTCCTGGCAGGTGGTTACTGCAGTCCAGTGGAGAGGGGGAGATCGGTCAGATAATGACATGGGTGTCAGTGGGAAGAGGGGGGAAGGACGTCCGGGCGGATGGCTGAGCTGCGCTGTATCTCCACAGCATTCACACTGTCCCTGTGTAGTGGAGGGAGAGACACGGCCGTGTGTGTAGATCGAGAGCGAGGCTTGGAGTGCAGACACAGGCCGGCGCCGAGCCGTGACGTCATCAATATGCGATGCGTTTCTGAACTAGCTGGCTATGGATGGAAGGGATAGCCGCATTCCTTTCTCAAGCATCAAGATGCTACACACACGGCCGTGTCTCTCCCTCCACTACACAGGGACAGTGTGTCCCATTAAATGCAGCGTGTGTCCAAATGCAGCCTGTGTCCAAATGCAGAGTGTGTCCCTGGGCAGTCACTAAGTGTCCACTTTGTCAGGTCACAGGGAGATGATTTAGTAAAGTTTTAGAACATTATTATTGGAAAACTTAGAGTACAGAACGTGGCGCGCTCTTTCACCTTCCTGCATCTCTGCTCGTGCCAAAGAACGGAGCTGCCGATGTCACTTCCGGCTTTCGCCTGTTTCACGAAACCCGGAAGTGACCTCGAGATTTGAACAACAATGCTCCAGCCCGTAGAATTACAGTGATTCTACAGGCGGAAGCTACTCTGTGTTTTGTATTGTGCTGCAAGCCGGGTTAAAAGTCCGCAAATGAAGCGCCATGTCTGCAATCTCGTGATTGCATAGACGTGGCGCTTCCCATAGTGCACTGCGTCCAGCACCCGAACACAGTGCACTATGTTAAGGGATTTTTTTTTATTTCTTAAAGGGGCCGTTTCAAAATTTTGTTCATTTTTTTTGTGACTACAGGAGGGGGGGGGGGGCTGGGGCGGCGCCCGGGCGCCCGCTATGGACGGGCCGCCACTGGTTTATAAGACCCTAAATCCCTCCTTTGCCTCCCAAGTTTGGCTGTTTTTCCTCTAAAAAAAACAGTACTGGGTACAAGTATTTACCAGAAAAAAAAGTGTTTTCTTTAATGAGCCTGCAAAGCATTGCAACCATAAGTGAATAGCGAATGCCAGGCTACAGCAGACTGTTGTCAATGGATAGTCAATGGACTATGAATGCAGTGATTACCACACGTGTTTTATGCCATAGTGTCAGTTGGGACTTGTAGTTCATTTTTTAACAGATCTCACAGATTTCAAGTCTCACAGCTGCTATGGTTCAGAAGAATCTCTGCACACTGTCAAAGGGGGGTCCTCTTGCATTGTGCGATATGTTCTAAGTGTATCTTATGTTTTATACTGAGGATTTTTATCATATTTTTTTCTCATATGTTGATGTAAGTAATTGTCAGATTATGTTAATGGTCAATTAAGGAATTGTATGGTTTGAGAACTGAGGTTTTACTGAGGGAGAGAGAGCGCGCTGATTGTAGCGATATTGAGGGGTCCTCTTGGCACCTAAATATGGGTGTAATATGTAACATGGTCTTAAGAGTGAAATTAGCTTTTATAACATGCTGGCAGGTTAGCTTTCTCCCATCTAAAATGGCCCTGGTATGTATGTTCATGTATGAATGTGTATCAGATAGGAACCTTAGATTGTAAATAACATGAAGGAGGGGACTGATGTTGGCGCTATATAGTATACATACCTGTAATAAATAAATAAATCTTCAGGTGTTTGCTCTTAGGCAGCACTTGTACGTCAAAGCTTTAAGATATAGTGCAAGCTCACATTAATTTGATATCATATTGGTTTTCTTCTGCTTCCTGTGTATTCTGATTAGAGGTCTCTTCTCTGTCTCTACAGGTTTCTTATGGTTATGCGTTCTTGTTTTTACATCAGCAGATGATACCGTGACCATACCATGCTCTTACACAGTTCATCAATACCGATATTTTGTGTGCTGGGGCAGGGGGTCCTGTCCAAGGTTTTCCTGTAACAATTTGATCTTCAAGACTGGAGACAAAGAAACCTGGAGGAAAGCAGATAAATACCAGCTGATGGGTGACATAGAGAAGGGAGACGTGTCACTGACCATCTCTGGTGTGACCATGGAGGACGCTGGAACGTACTGCTGCCGTGTGGAGATCCCAGGATGGTTCAACGACCTGAAGAGTAACATAGATTTGGTGCTACAAGAGGGTGAGCCCTGACTTCATGTTTAAAAGAGAAACTATAATGGTTTTGGTGAAGTTTATTTACAAATTTTCAAAGCTGAAAGGCAGGGTGGTAATGTCACAATCCTCACCTTGTCCATTAACAAAATGCCTTGCATTCATGGAAAAAGGTACAAGGTGTTCTGTGAATGGCTCTGCGCAGCGCAATTGACTCCCTTTGTTTACAATGTGGCAGGATAGCCACTGGCATGGGATCTGAAAGACCAATCACTCTAGTAGTGGAAGTGATTATCTGCATCCTTAACGGCTCCCACAGGTATGACATATGAATACTGACATTGATCCAAGCTGGACCAATGTAACTATATGATAAAATCCATACCTTTATATGCAGTTTTAAAGGCTAAGTTCCTCTTTGTGAAAAAAAAATAAATGCACATATTTTTCACGAAAAAAGTAAAGTACTACAAGCCATCTGCCACAGTGGAAGATTGTAGTTTTCTCATTCACAAATCTCTGTGAATGAATGATGCAGTTGAGCGAGCTGTGGCATTTCAAAATGTGACAACGGGTCTGGGAAGAGGATCTCACCAGATGTGATCACGGCTGCATGAGTTTTCCCGGAGCTCCGCATTCCTCCTGTAATTATTTGGGCTGCAGTGCTATTGTACCCAGCAATTGGGCTTCTTTGTTAGTGGCTTGGGTTCCTGACACCCTGGGGTTGTCGGCCATGGCCACCAAAGAGAAAGGGAGGGTGCCGCCAGTGGCGTCACTAGGGTTGGTGTCACCCCCCCCACACACACACCTCAGCCTGGGCTCGGGCCAGCGGTGGACACCAGGACACCCCCCCACACACACACACACCTCACCCTGGGCTCGGGCCGGCGGTGGACACCAGGACACCCCACCCCGCACCTGTTCCGAATCTGGGCGCCGGACGGCAGCTGGAGTCTGGAGAGGAGAGGAGGGAAGCTTCACAGCATGCAGCTGCCGCGCCACCCGGGTGGAGATACTAGTAGTGTGTGTAGTGGCGTCATCACGTCTGCAGTGCAGTGTGAGATGTGACAGGCTGAGGCTCGCTGGCTCAGTAGGGTAGGGAGGAGGAAGAAGAAGAAGAAGGAGGACACACTCACACAGTGACACACCAGGCGCGGCCGCTGCGCTGGAGGTGTGTTGTTCCAGCCCAGCGGGCTGCGGGGTGAACGGGTCAGCTTAAAACAATAAAAATACCAGGGCTTTCCTCACCATCGAGAGGGTGTCACCCCTCTAGCGGGTGTCACCCGGGTGCGGACCGCACCCCCCTCACTCCCCTAGCAATGCCTCTGGGTGCCGCTGGATCAGCATCAGACTCGCTCTGCACGAGGCTGGAGCTCAGGCCCTGCCCCCACTATCTTGTCTCCTGTGTCTTCCTCCCTGCGTGTTCAGCGGTCAAACACGAGGATGGTGCCTGCAATGGCTGCGGTGTCCCATAGCCTCGGGACCCCTCCACCACCATCCCCAGAGGCAGATAATGATGCACAGGCTATTACCAAGCCAACCCTAGAAGCCCTTGATGCCTGCCAGGCATTGCTGATGGTTTGTATCGACCATCTGGCCACTGAGTGCACACCTATCAGGCATGACCTAGACAAAATCTGGGGCAGGCTTACAACAGCTGAGGATTGCAAATCTGAGGTGTAAGATGCTTCCCATTCCCATGGTTCTCAATTACTGAGCTACAGGATCTGGTAAGATCGCTCTGAAACCAGGCTGATGATGCTGAGGACAGGCAACGCAGGAATAATTTGCGGGTGGTAGGGCTGCCTGAGGGGGCTTAGGGTAACAAACCGACCATATTTGCTGAACGTTTCTTTAAACAGCTTCTTGCCCTGAAAGATCTACCGCTGATCTATGTGGTTGAAAGAGCCCACCGAGTCCCCATGGGCCAGTGCCCCCCCACGGCCCTTCCTTGTCTGTTTTCTAAACTACAGGGATATGATGCTGGCCGAAGCAAGGAAAGATCCTGACCTTTAGTTTGAAAATGGCAAGATCATGTTGTTCCCTGGTTTTTTAGCCGAAACTCAGAGGCGATGCCGTTTATTGAATGACGTCAGGCGGGAGCGACGAGTCACAGGATTTCAATACAGCATGCTCTACCCTAGCAGGCTCTGTGTCTAGCACAAAGGCTCAGTCAAGCTCTTTGACACCACCCAGGAAGCCAGTGACTTTCTGGACACAGATCTGTGAAGGCATTTGTTTTTTTTTCTTCGACATCTCAAGTACCATCGCCTTTTATCTTCCTTTGTTGCACATATAGTGCCTTTTTTATCTTATTATTTTATGCCAAAAAGGCTATTCTTTTGCATTGGAAAAGTTCAATGCCCCCACACTTTCCTTCTGGAAGGAATTGGTGAACTCTATGATACCATTTTATAGAGCTACTTATGTTTCTAGAGGTTGTATGAAAACATTTGACAAAGTATGGCAAGCTTGGTTATCCACATCCACTACTACAGGGTGAGGTAGTTGAGTAACTTCTCTGTAAAAGTATAGTTTGATCACCTGGAGACTCTCTTCACTCCTGCCTGCCCTTTAATAGGTACTTAATTACCCGTAGTTGGTACTGGTTTAATTTTATATCTAAACATTGTCATGGGTTTTGTGGCCTTTTTTTTCACCTAGCATTGGACTTGATTGTCTACTAGAATTCACTGTGACGCTTTCGTTCAAGTTCATTTTTATTTTTGGTGCATTTCTTACCCTGGAAAAATGCTGCATAGGTTGTTGGAGAATAGCTTGTGACTGGGAGGGGTGGGTGGAAATAGTTGGTCTCTGTTAGACCCCATACACACTATTAGATTTCTGCAGAGTTTTGTCTTCAGATTTACCAAAACCATATAAGGTCAAACCTTAAGAGTTTTAATTTGTAATGCAATCAGGCAGGCCCTTACACTACATGGTTTTGGTAAATCTGAAGACAAATGTAGCACCCTGATGTTTAGGCAGAGCTGCTATTAAATTTAGTTGCCAGGCGATAGTTCCTGGGCCAATTGTTAGGAGATCAATTGATTTCACCCTAATTCTGGACTTGCTGCACTTTTCTCTTCTGTCACTAGGTGGCACTGTAGCTGGTGACATTAGATAAGACAAGGGCATAGCAATGGCAGATTAGGAATGAATGGGGTGTCTCAGCCAATGGGCAGGGATTTTCTTGGGTCCCTTGGCCTGCTGGGAGAGCCTATTTATTTGGGTGGAGTCAGGTGATCGGGGTTCTGTGCCACCTGGATGGCTGTCTGGGTGGACGTGTGTTATGTTGCCCCGGGCCGCTAGGCTGTAAGCCTTAGGCCTATCCAGGGGACATCTGGCTGCTAGGCTGTCTGGGGGCCTATCCAGAAGCAGGAGAGCAGCGTAGGGTTGGAACTGTGGGCTTGTAGTCCAACCAGAAGTAATGGTTTCGCCATCCTGGGAACCAGTTGTGGTCGGAGGTAAAAGAGAAGCTGTCGCCACAAAGGGACCATCCACCTTGTTACCGGAGACCACCGTGAGTAAGCTGAGATTAGTACCAGAGCAGACTTCTCACCAGCCAGGGACAGCAAAGAAGCAGGAAAACTTCAGCAAGTGCCAACTCAGGGACCCAGCGGTACAGCAAAGGTGACGCTTGTGGAGCATCAGTGAGTGCCAAGCCATGGCCCTAGCGTGTCAGTGGTGGTGAAGCTTGAAGAGTATCTCTGAGTGCCAAGCCAGGGACCCAGCAGGGAAGCAGGGGTGACGCTTGAGGAAGATACTGAGTGCTAACCAGTGGTGGTCCATCCATAGGGGGCGCCGCCACCCCCCCAATCTGTAAAAAAAAAAAAAGGTCACTTTAAGAGTGACCGGGCGCCGGACATGCGGCGGTCTATGGGAAGCCGATTTGCCCACGTTTAGGGAGTGTCCAGGGCACAAGAAATGCTCCCGCAAACACTCCCCCATTCTCCAATGTCCAGTAAATTGCCATTGTAGCTCCTGTTCTTTTATTTTATGGGCTGAGACCGGAGGACGGTGGGCGGTGCTTTTTGCGGCACTGCGTCACTTCCGGTCTCTCGGCTCACTGTGTTTGGCGTGAGAGGTGAGTGGAGGATTAGACAGAGATGGAGCCGGGCGCGTGGTGTGACTGTGTGGAGTAAAGAAGCAGGCCTGACTGTCTCGGACTCCTGAGCTTTGCTGGCGCAGCTTCTGGTATGTAAACTGCAGCAGTCTCTCTCTCTTTTCTAGCTGACTCAGTCGCTGAGTCCGTATGTGGCCGCGGCATGCGAGCGGGGCTCTGCTCCGCACACACTAATCCCTGGAGGCCCAGCTGGACCCTTTGTTCCCATTCCCTGCAGTGCTCTGCCCCTCTCTCATTCTGTCCACTCACTCAGTGAGTAACTGGGGGGGTGCCGACAATGGGGGGGTGCAGACTGGGGGGGTGGTAATTGTGCAGACGGGAGGGGGGGTAATTGTGCAGATGGGGGGAGGTAATTGTGCAGATGGGGGGAGGTAATTGTGCAGACCCCCCGTCTGCACAATTTCCAACCTCCCCATCTGCACAATTACCCCCGTCTGAACAATTACCCCCCGTCTGCACATTTACCCCCAGTCTGCACATTTACCCCCCATCTGCAGAATTACCCCCCAGGTAATTGTGCAGATGGGGGGTGGTAATTTTGCAGACGGGGTAATTGTGCAGATGGGGGGTAATTGTGCAGATGGGGGTGGTAATTGTGCAGACGGGGGTGGTAATTGTGCAGACAGGGTTGGTACTTGTAAAAGAAGAGAAAACAGCTAGTTTAAAAAAGGAGCGCGCTTCAATGCGCATGCTCTGAAACGCGTCGTTTAACGACAGTACAGCACATACCTTCGGATTTGCGTTCCAGCCCTCCATTCGTTTGCCCAGCGGATGTACAAGCCTCGTTTTGGATTACGATCGAATCCCGGAAGCTTACACCGTACACACCTGCCGGCAGCCACAGAGGAACAAGGCTTTTCTACATCAGAGGATGCAATCCTGTATGGCTTCTACTGAGACTCCCCATGCCGAACTAACAAGTTTTATATGTGAGTGCTTTTAATGGATTTGTGTCATTAAATATACTGTTTTACTAAGAGGCGCCTTTGCTGTTTTCTCTTCTTTTGCATATCTGGAGCGGCTTTACCTTCTTTCATAAGGCTGCCCTACCTATAGACTGTATGCATCTCACGAAGAGCTTCTGATGCTCAAAAGGACATTTTGTTGATGTGCATTGAGACATATTGTGAACATTGAAACCTGCGCTGCTTTACACTGTTCCTTTTTTCCTATTTGTTTTTTGGTGGTGGTAATTGTGCAGACGGAGGGTGGTAATTAACATCATAAATAGTGGCATACCATAATCAGCAAAATGACCATAATAACACACTAAAAACAGCGCTAGTGTTGAGCTAGAAAGGATAATGTGGCCAACTTCACATGCAAAAAAAGTCCTTTGAGAGAGAAGAGGTGATCAAAGTGTAGAAATTCAGTGTGCACCTTCCACCGATCCATCAACTTCCACCCTGTGAGAACACACTCCCCTCAGGGGGTTAAACTTACCAGAGCCTAATAACCATAAGCATCCAAGAAAGGAGAAATCCAAGCCACCGGCCACTGTCAGCAACCCTCCGGAGGAATCCAAGACGGTCAGGGCTGTTCAGACAGATTTTCACTTTTTGTAATTAATAAAAGCCTTTTCTCATGTATTTTCTGCCCAAGCCAACCCAATGTGCTTTTCTATCACTTGCCACATCCACAGAAGCTTTTCATCTCTCTGGTTTTCCAACAAATAGAGCTTCCTTGTAGTGGTATTTGATCACCACTGCGTTTTTTATTTTTTGCACCATAAACAAAAATAAAATACTGACAATTTTGAAAAAAACTTAAAGAAAACTATATTTTTTTTACTTTTTGCTATAAAACATAGCCAATAAAAAAACGTAAAGAATCAAATTTCTTCATAAATTTAGGCCAATATGTATTCTGCTACATGGATGAGCGAGTTTGGGGTGGAGGAGTTGATGCCAGTCAATGATGCCTTTCAGTGCCTGCTCATCAGTGCCGCCTCATCAGTGAAGAAAAAAAAAAAAAAAGACTCATTTACAGTGGCGGCTGGTGCTTACTATTTTTGGGGGGCAGCACAAACTAACACCAAAACCCCCCCCCAGGGAAAATGGACGGCGGCGATTACTAATCCCCCACCCCCCCGTGCGGTGGACAGACAGCGGCAGGGCCCAAAACAAACCCCCCCCCCGACGAATGCTGGCAATTCCATGATAATGTGCCTGTGAATGCTGCCTTACCTTTCTGAAAACATGGAGAAGGAGAGCCGGGGCCGCTCTGGCGAGCACACAGGGAGACATTCTCCTCCTGATCGAACAGAAACAGGAAATGTGTCCTGAGACATGATTCCTAAGACTCCCTGGCCAATAGGGGTTTCCTGATTGGCTGGGAGAAGAATGGGAGGAGACAATAGCGAATATTTATTCGCTATTGTCACACAAGTGGGTGCACCCGGAGCCGACCCTTTTTTTAAGCCTATAATGCCCCGTACACACGATAGGATTTTTCAACAGAAAATGTTCTATGGGAGCTTGTTATCGGAAATTCCGACCGTGTGTAGCCTCCATCGGACATTTTCCATCGGAATTTCCATCACACAAAATTTGAGAGCTGGTTCTCAAATTTTCCAACAACAAAATCCGTTTTCGTAAATTCCGATCGTGTGTACACAATTCCGACGCACAAAGTTCCACGCATGCTCGGAATCAAGCAGGAGAGCCGCACTGGCTATTGAACTTCATTTTTCTCGGCTCCTCGTATGTGTTGTACGTCACCGAGTTTTTAACATTCGGAATTTCCGACAAGATTTGTGTGACCGTGTGTATGCAAGACAAGTATCTGTCGGAAAAAAAACATGGATTTTGTTGTCGGAAAATCCTATTGTGTGTACAGGGCATTAAAGTCACAGGCTCCAATCAAGTGCTTCATAAAAATAAAATAAAAAACCCCCATTGGAATCCATGCGTCCGGTGCCCGCATGTAGATTAGGGGGCCGGGTGCATGGATGGGGGGGGCGGCGCCACTGCTTAGGACGTCTATGACGAAACGCGTACAACGGCGCCACGCACGCTACGTCATATCCGGGTTACGGGCTGTTGGAACGCAGGTGGAGTGCAAACACTAGGAACTGTCTCCATCTAGCCTCACACATGCCGGTATTTTATTTGCTTGGTTCGTGGGTGCAACCTATTCCACACTAGCTGTACCTGGACCTGTATATGTATCTGGTACATTGTTGCTGGACTTGTTTTTATTTAATTGGAACCTTTATCAATTTACTTTTAAATAAATTTTACATACTACACTATGGGAGCCTTTATTCCTTTTCTATGAGGGAATCACCATGAATATGGTTTAATTATCCACACGGAAGCCGGAGATTACCCTGGGGGTCCTACCAATTACGGTGGCGAGAAGACCGCTGAGGATATACCCATACGCACATTGCCCCTTTGGGGTGATTGGATCTGGTGAGTGGGGACCCTTGAGGGGGAGCACAAAAGTCACCAAGGACATTGAGAGCACTTCAGTCACGTTTTTTGAAGAATGTTTTCACGATTTTTTGTAGAAATCCTATATAATTTATGGACTGGTATATGAACACTACATGATCCTGTTTGGTGTTATGCTTATTGGTTTTTTGAACTGATTTGAAGCGGTTGCAGTTTATGGCCTTGAACAGTTTAACTTTAGTATGTTATATTTATGATGTTTAATTTATTAATTTTTTGATGGCACATCACCATTATTTATAGGGGACTATTATAGTTTTTAGTTCCACTCCTATCCATTATTTGGAAGGAACCATATGTTAACCTGCATGGTATCCATCACGGTATACCTTATCACACAGAGAGGCCTACGTTTCTGTACACTTGAATGATGGTATTTATAATCTTAATTTTCACTGGTTAATATTTAGTTTTGCAACTATCGCAGAATTGGGTACAGGAGGGTCACGCTCACTAGTAAGGCAGTAGTTAGCCCTCCCATATGGTATAGTTGTCCATTCCATTATAAACCTATATAGGTAGCGCCACACCCATTTATTGATTTATACTTGTAACTAGTTGGAGAATCCCTAGGGAAGCTCCTTTCAGGGGGGCTGCACACCTAACTATTGTCCTAAGCGCAGCCATTATATATATTTACTCTTGATTGCATGGGTTGTTACTGACGTGGTGAAACCTTTAGCAATATATTTAGCTAGAAAACGGTGACATGTGCATTGCTTATTTTCGCTGTATATACACTACATTACCAAAAGTATTGGGATGCCTGCCTTTACACACACATGAACTTTATTGGCATTCCAGTCTTAGGCTGTAGGGTTCAATATTGAGTTGGCCCACCCGTTGCAACTATAACAGCTTCAACTCTTCTGGGAAGGCTGTCCACAGGTTTAGGAGTATGTCCATGGGAATGTTTGAGCATTCTTCCAGAAGCACGTTTGTGAGGTCAGGAGCTGATGTAGACGTGAAGGCCTGGCTCAGTCTCTGTTCTAATTGATCCCAAAGGTGTTATATCAGGGACTCTGTGCAGGCCATTCAAGTTCCTTCACCCCAGACTCGCTCATCCATGTCTTTATGGACCTTGCTTTGTGGACTGGTCCAAATAATTTGGTGGAGGTAGTATTATGGTGTGTGGTCGCCTTTTACAGGTTGGGCCTGGCCCCTTAGTTCCAGTGAAGGGATCTCTTAACCAGTTGTCGACCGCCACGCGACGATGTCACGTCGGTACAATGGCACTGGCAGGCATAAGGGCTTACCTGTATGCCCCTGCCTGCCCGCGGGCGGGGGGTCCGAGCGGACCCCCTCCCCGGTGCCTGCGGCGGTCAGATTCTCGTCAGGAGCGATCCGAGGTGAGGGGGAGACCACTCATTCGTGGCCACCCTCTCACGATCGCTCCTGGCGAATGACAAGCTTCCTCGGCTTCTGTAATGTAAACAGAAGCGGAGGAAGTGATGTCATCTCTCCTCAAGCTGGTCTTTTCATTCCGGCGCCGAGGCGAGAAGACATCAAGTAAGTTTGCACCAACACTACACTTCCAGTAGAACACTCAGGCACACTTTTCACCCCCCAGTCACCCCCCTGTACCTCCTGTCAGAGTGACACCAACAGCAGTGTGTTTTTTTTCCTGATTATTGCATTGGTGTCAGTTTGTGACAGTTATAAGTGGTAGGGCAGTTAGTGTTAGGCCCCTTTAGGTCCAGGGTACCCCCCTAACCCCCCCCCCCCTAATAAAGTTTTAACCCCGTGATCACCGTTACCAGTGTCACTAAGCGATTGTTTTTCTGATCGCTGTATTAGTGTCACAGGTGACGCTAGTTAGGGAGGTAAGTATTTAGGTTTGCCGTCAGCTTTTTATAGCGTCAGGGACCCCCACATACTACCTAATAAAGGTTTTAACCCCCTGATTGCCCCCTAGTTAACCCTTTCACCAGTGATCACCGTATAACTGTTACGGGTGACGCTGGTTAGTTTGTTTATTATAGTTTCAGGGCACCCACCGTTTATTACTTAATAAAGGTTTAACCCCCTAATCGCCCGGCAGTGATATAAGTTAAGTTTTAGGGTCAGATAGGGTCTGCGTCGCCCCAGGCAGCGTCAGGTTAGTGCCAGTACCGCTAACACCCACGCACGCAGCATACACCTCCCTTAGTGGTATAGTATCTGATCTGATCAGATCTATACTAAACGTCCCCAGCAGTTTAGGGTTCCCAAAACCCCGTGTTAGCGGGATCAGCCCAGATACCTGCTAGCACCTGCGTTTTTCCCCTCCGCCCAGCCCAGCCCATCCAAGTGCAGTATCGATCGAACACTCACTTATAAAACACAAAACACATAACTGCAGCGTTTGCAGAGTTTTGATACAGTCGCTAACAGTCAGGAGCTTTTTTGCCTGTGAGTCTCACTAGTGTACCACTAAATTTAGAGCCCAAAATGGCAAATCGAAGGTACACTAGTGAAGAGGCCTACATGTTTCTGAGCATGACAGATAGTGAAGAGGAAGTCACTCATCTGTCAGATTCAGGCTCAGAATACGAACCTGTAGACAGCAGTGGCTCCATGACAGATAGCTCTGACGACGGAGTTGTGGTCCCTGCCAAGGTCAGGCGTACCAGACCCCAATCTTCTTCTGCTGTTGAGGTGCAAGAACCGCAGCGCTGTCGTATGGAGCAGAGCAGTACTAGCGCCGATATTCCTGGTGAACTGGCAAGCACCAGGGGCCTAGTACACCCTGGTCGTACATCCAGCACTGCAGTAACACTTGGTGACGTGGCGAGTCCCATAAGTGCAGTTCAAGCTGGCGAGGTGGCAAGCACAAGTAGGGTCCCGCTGCCACCAAGAAGATGAACACAGGCCTGTTGTGCCCTTCCTGCTGCATTCGCCAATTCTAATTGGGAACCTATCACTTCTGCAGCACCCGTACTTCCCCCATTCACTGGCCAACCCGGCATTCACATGGAATTTTACACCACTTGATTTTTATTCGCTGTTTTCCACAGAAGATCTCTATAGATCTATTGTGGACCAAAGCAATTTGTACGCTGGTCAACACATCGCCACTATTCCCCAGTCCTCCCTTGCCAGAGATTGGAGACCAATTACAGTTTCCAAATTTAAGATCTTTCTGGGCCTTTCCCTCCTCATGGGCATAACCAAAAAGAGTGAGTTGCTGTCATATTGGTCCATTGACCCAATTCACCATATGCCTGTGTTCTCTGCTTCCATGACCAGGGCACGATACGAGCAGATTTTGCGGTTCATGCACTTCAACAACAATGAACTCTGTCGTCCTCGTGGAGACCCTGGATACGATCGGCTCTACAAAATTCGGCCCCTCGTAAACCACTCCAACCAACGTTTTGCAGACTTGTTTACTCCCCATCAAGTTGTCTGCATTGATGAGTCCCTGATTAAGTTTTCTGGCCGCTTGTCATTCAAACAGTACCTTCCCAGCAAGCGTTCCAGATACGGGGTCAAGATGTATAAGCTCTGGGACAGGGCCACAGGCTATACATGTAGTTTTATGGTTTACGAGGGAAAAGATAGCCGCGTAGAGCTGACAAACTGCCCTGACTACATAGGAAGCGCTGGCAAGATTGTGTGGGACTTGGTGTCACCCTTATTCGGAAAGGGGTACCACTTATATGTGGACAATTATTACACGAACGTGCCACTTTTTAGTCACCTTTCTGATCATCAGATTGGAGCAGTGGCACCGTGCGACCTAATCGCTGGGGCTTTCCCCAGCGGCTTGTAGATTCCCGTCTTAGGCTGGGGGAGAGAGCATGCTTGCAGTGTAATAATCTGCTCGCTATGAAGTGGAGGGATACTAAGAATGTTTTCGTTCTTGCCTCCCTTCATGCAGACACGATGGTCCAAATTACTACGGCAACTGGTGTTGTGGAGAAACCCCTCTGTGTCCACGAATATAAGCAAAATATGGGAGGGGTGGACCTCAACGACCAGTTGTTGGCGCCGTACTAGTTGCCCGTAAGGCCAGACGCTGGTATAAAAAAGAGTGTCTGTATACTTATTTCAATTGGCTTTGCTGAACGCTCATGTGCTATACAGAGCTTCAGAATGGACTGGATCCTTCCTTAAAGCAGAGGTTCATACAAAAATTGAACCTCCGCTTTTCGGAACCCTCCCCCAATACGGTGTCACATTGGCACCTTTCAGGGGGGAGGGGGGATGCAGATACCTGTCTAAGACAAGTATTTGCACCCACTTTCGGCATAGACTCCCACAGGAGTCTATGCCGGTTCCCGTCCCCACCGCGATGTCTGCTGGGACACACACGGGTCCCAGAGACAGCGGGGACCAGTTAGGAAACGCAGCTCGACTCGCGCATGCGCAGTAGGGACTGGGAAGTGAAGCCGCAGCGCTTCACTTCCTGATTCCCTTACAGAGAATGGCGGCGGCAGTACCCGAGGACCGAGGGACGATATGGTCTCGGGTGCCGACATCGCTGGACCCTGGGAGCCGACATCGTTGGACCCTGGGACAGGTGAGTGTACTTATTTTAAAAGTCAACAGCAGCAGTATTTATAGCTGCTGACTTTTACAGTTTTTTTTTTTTTTTTCGCGGGACTCCCTCTTTATATTCCAGGAATAGATAGTCAGAGCCCTTCTGTTTCCAGACGGTACTCCACCTCACCTTCCCAATCCAAATGCAATAAGCCGGCTGCATGAACTCATTTTCCTTATGTCCTTGGAGTATTTGTTAAAAAGAATGTGTTGTAAATACCCAGTGACCTACATATTTTAGCAAAGATCAAAGACTTTAATTTATTTGGAGGTGGATTTGTAGTTTCACAAGCTCGGATGAGTCGTATGTTATCTAGGATTCAGGTATTACAATTGTTGGAGTCTAATTTAGCATTGTCAGCTTGTGTGCCTGATAGGTGGTCTACAAACCAGGACTTGGGCTCAGGCAAATCACTCTTGAGCAGTGGTGGCACATGCACTGTGGGCGCCACCCCCCATACATGCACCCGGCCCCTTTCAGGACGCCGGAAGCATGGATTTTTATGGGGGTGGGAGGGGGTGGTACTTTTTGAATCACCCGATTAGAGACAGAGGCTCTAATAGGCTTCAAAATAGGGTGGGCTTGGGGCACAGAGAGTGCGCCCTGATCCCACCCAATTATGAGACAATAGCAAATTAATTTTTGCTATTTCCACACTAACCTTCTTCCCACCAATCAGGAGGCAGGGTGTCAGACCTGCTTCCTGATTGGCCAAAGCGCCGGGGAACCCTATTGAATGCCTGCTTAGGAAGAGGAGCCACACACTGGAGCGGAGGTCGCCACCGCTCTGAGAAGAGCTGCTGCAGTCTGTCAGCCACACGCAGGGTGGTGGTGGGGGGCTGTGCTGCCAGAGCCATGATCCGCACGTGCAAGGGGGGGTGCTGCCAGAGCCCCAAACCCCGCGAGTGCGGGGGTTGGTGGGCTCAGTGGCTGCATATTCCTGGCACACGTGGCTGCATTTGATGGGCAGGTGGCTGCATATACTGGGCACAAGTGGCTGCATTTGATGGGCACAAGTGGCTGCAATTGATGGGGGGTTTCAGTATTTTTCAGTTAGTTTGCGCCCCCCCCAAAAAAAATCTGAGCACCAGCTGCCACTGCTCTTGAGGTACGGTTTTATTTTCTCCATGACCACTGTATTACACATTACATTGTAGCAGTGATGGGAGTAAGTCACACATGTGCAAGTCACAAGCAAGTCTCAAGTCTTAACCTTCAAGTCATAAGCAAGTCCCAAGTTACTGTGGCGAAAAGCAAGCAAGTCAAGTCGAGTCCCTGCTAGAAGTCAAGCAAGTCAAGTCATTTATTTTGGTCAAGTCACAAATTAAGTCAAAATACGGATCTACCCCGAAGCCGGGACTCGGGGGGAGCTTTCTTTTGTGGGGGGGGGGGGGGGGGCGGCTTTAGCCTAGGCCAAGACACAGAACTGGTGGTGCCAAGTCATTGCAAGTCAAATTTAAGTCGCAAGTCATTAGTGACAAGTCAAAGTCGAGTCATTTATTTAATTGTCAAGCAAGTCGCAAGTCCTCAAACAGGTGACTCGAGTCAAGTCATATGACTCGAGTCCCCCACCTCTGCATTGTAGAACACATGTAAATTATCATTTGTCTCTGCTTCCACCTCCCAAAAGGAGTTTACACTTGGCCTAAACGTGCAAGTAAACAAACCCTCATTGCATGGTTCAGTCAGTTAAATACCACTGACCCCTACAGTGTGTTTTTTGGCTGTTTTAGGAAATTCCAGTACATAGAGGTGACTCAGCCAAACAAACAAAAAAAAAAATTAAAATGATGAAAAAAAAAAAGACCATGTCAAACAAAATTTCACAAAATGCTCTTGTTTTAAGATTCTTTTTATTCAGACACTGATCATTTCAAACTTGTCCTTGAGATAGATGAACCAAAGATATCTCAGGTTTACAGCGCAGAAGGTCAACCACAGAGTGCCCTTACGAAGATCATACACAAGATAAAGGTATCCATTCACTTCTGTTTAGGACACCTAAAAATTTTATTATTTGTTCAGTTTAATGTTTTTGTTGTTAGGAAGATAAAACAAGCCAACATAAAGTGGAGGGAGGGACAGCACTAGCAGTCAATCAAGATTTGCTAGATTTACATGAGCGGACAGGTAAAGCAGTGGCGTCACCTGGTGCGGTAAAACACGACAGGTTGGGGTGGTATAGGGCAGGTTGAGGATCTATGCAGTGACAGTTTACAGTACCTTATAACATAGTTGCAGTGTCCTCGCCTTTTTCTTCTCCTTCAGCCACGGGATCAGCTAGAGTAAAGAAGTCTGTGGGAGGAGTGGAGGAGGCAGCCACACCCTCAGCTCCGCCCACCAACCCCAGCTGAAAGCAATATTGAAGATCCGAGGGTTAGCTTCAAGGACAGGGGGGGTGTTATAGGCAGCCTCCCTCGCACCGCTACATGTCCTGCTCGCACCGCTCCTCTGCAGCTCAGCAAGTGCATGCAATATAGTTCACCGTGTAGCGGCGGCCCCGGTGTCCCCCCCCTCCATAGCGACGCCACTGAGGTAGGGAGAAGACTGAGCAGAGGGATGACTTAATCGAGGCTCTTGTTCTTCACAGTCGAATCAACAGACTGGGTGTATTTTAAGCTGCATTGCAAGTTGAGGACCTGGCCAAGCTGCTTGCCAGCAGTGCCTGCATCACAAGTTTTACATGGCAGAGGATTTGTAATTCTGTGCAGTCAAACAGTTACCAGAGCACATTTGAATGGGTATTGATCAGTTTGCAAAGAGTTCACATAGAAGGGTTTGCAGATAAAGCATAAAAAGGAAATGAGGATAACCTTTAAACATGTATAAACTAGAAGTAAGATAGATGGAGTATAATTTGTGCCTTTTTTTAGAAGCAGATCCATGAAGAGGAAGTGACATCAAACCCTCCAGCATTGCTAACAGACTTCACACAGAGTCCAACTAGAGCGAATTCCAACCTTTCCTTTAGTCTTACTGGCTCCTCTCCTCTACTGCAATTGCTTACTCAGATTTCACTAGACACGGTGAGTTTCTTACAATGAGCATTAGAAGCTACAGCAAGTAAGGCCTGACTGCCTTTGGCCCACCCCTTTCACTCTTTGGATTTTGGGGCATCGCATGTGATAGTTACTTAGGTTGGTCTAAAATGCAAATTCAGCCTGCCTCGGTATGCACACTTCTAACACCTACCCATTGATATTTGTATAACGCTCCCAAAACCAACCTATTGCTTACATCAGGGCTGAGAGCTCCAGCGATGAGTGCTGGGGCAGGGTGATGTAATGTTTCCAGGAAGCTACAATATGTACAGGACCCAGTCAGTCTGTCCCACCAGCCTTGATCTGTCTACTTGCATAGGAGAAGCATTTATATAAAAAAAACAAAAAACAAAAAAAAGCCACCAAAAAACAAAAAAAAAAAATTAGAGACGAAAATGAAAAGGTTTAATTAAAACACATCATGAATGGGAATGTTCCCCCACTGGTTTTTTTTTTTAGCAGCACAGTATCAAATTATTTCATGTATAAATGTCTTTATCAAAAGAGTTGAAATCACATGTTGAACATTAAAATATGAGCTCTGGTCATAAGGCATAGTACATTTACCAGGATTCAGCATTTCAAACATACATTATACAGCATTATACGGTAATAATTCCCATGTCAAAAATTCCAAGGCGTCCTGTATGTAAATATCTGAGTGCTATAGAATTTGGTTTTTTTTTTAATAGCACACACAGATATTCACATATAGCACATTTCTTCATTAGTAATTGTACTTCCCAATATTATTAGAGAAGTGTTCACCTCCCCCAATTCATCTATTGTTGTTACTATGCAACAAACATAGATTATCACGCAACATTACTTTAATTCACATTATGCACATGAGAAAGAGTCAGTTCATTTACGTAATAAGACATATAGAACACTAAGAACTTTAATGTATTATACCAATTCTTACCCCCCCCCCCCTTCTTATCTATCAAGAATAGCTGGGAGAATCATTGCTGGTCCCATGCATCTTTCCTTCCTCTTTGGGCTGAGCGCATCTCTTGGGGAAGGCGAAGATGGCCGTGTGGTCCGCTGGATTAATCAACTGATTTTAGACTATTGGCTCTGAGGCTATTCATTCCAGGGATAACTGCAGCAATGTTTATGTACCTAGTCAAAATAGCAGTAAAATTGGTGCATATTGAAAGATGTTCTTTGAAAATTTTAAAGTGTATGCATTTGTTTTAGAGTAAATGATCCCCCAGAACAAAACCATGACCAAATAGGTCAAAGCACGTCAGTTTTTGACATGGCAATTATTACCTTGTAATGCTGTATAATGTATGTTTGCAATGCTGCATCCTGGTATATGTACTATGCCTTATGACCAGAGCTCCCATTTTAATGTTCAACATGTAATTTCAACTCATTTAATAAAGAATTTTGTACATTAAATAATTTGTGATACTTTGCCGCTTAAAAAAAAACCTAGTGGGGGAACATTCCCATTCATCTCATAGGTGGGGTGTACAGCCTTTACCTCTCAGTTAAAAATGTAATGGCAAAGACACCTAACTACATCATTAGCATGTTGACTTTGGCAGGGGGGGGGGGGGGTTAAAAGACAAGGTGTTCTTTCTTCTCCAGAGCAGTCTTGCTAAAAAGGATCAGATCACCTCTGCAGCGAAGTATGCAGGCGAAATCAAGGTTAGTTTAATGGTAGTAAAACGTGAAATAAATATTTTATAGCTAAATACTTTTAACTCTGTTTTTCAGAGGATGACACATCACAAACCCCAATACAGTCTACCATTTAATACTATCAGAGCAACTATTATACTTGGATTGACTTTGCTGTCGCTAATCATATTTTGTAAGTATGAAAAAATGCCTAAACCAGTACATTTAAAAGATGCATTTCACCCACCTGCCTTTTATGATGAGTTGTCCATAAAAAGATACTCACATGCCCAACAAATATAGTGTTATGATCCACCGATTCACTGCTGCATACCATGTCCCACTCCGTTATCTTTACTGCTTTCATTATCGGGAACATGCCAATTCTTCCACTGTAATGCCTTCTAGGATATCGCACATGGATATGCCAGGAGGCTGCAGATGTAAGGTGGTCATTCTCATGTAGGTGAAAACGGTGGCAGGGATCAGACTGAATCATAAAGAAAATAGGATTTTTATAATAGCTTACCTGTAAAATCCTTTTCTTTGAAGTACATCACAGGACACAGAGCCATAGTAATTACTATGTGGGTTATAGGCCACCTTCAGGTGCTGGACACTGGCACACCCTAAACAGGAAGTTGTCTCCCTATATAACCCCTCCCATACCAGGAGTACCTCAGTTTTGTAGCAAAGCAATACACGTGTATACTAGAAAGAGGGGCGGGATCTCTGTCCCGTGATGTACTTCAAAGAAAAGAATTTTACAGGTAAGCTGTTATAAAAATACCATTTTCTTAATCATACATCACGGGACACAGAGCCATAGTAATTACTATGTGGGATGTCCCAGAGCAATGGCAACTGAGGGAAGGGAGACACCAAAAGTAGAGCACCATGAGATCAGAGGACTTATACTGCTGCCTGCAGCACACTGCGCCCGAAAGCGACATCCTCATGTCTTTTTACATCCACCTGATAGAATCTAGTAAATGTATGGATTGAAGACCAAGTTGCGGCCTTGCAGATTTGAGCCATGGAGGCTTGGTGATGCACTGCCCACAAAGCACTAACAGCCCTGGTGGAGTGCGTTTTGATTTGAGAGGGTGGAATCTACCTCTTTAAACCATAAGCGGAAATGAGTAATGCATGGTATCCATCACGGTATACCTTATCACACAGAGAGGCCTACGTTTCTGTACACTTGAATGATGGTATTTATAATCTTAATTTTCACTGGTTAATATTTAGTTTTGCAACTATCGCAGAATTGGGTACAGGAGGGTCACGCTCACTAGTAAGGCAGTAGTTAGCCCTCCCATATGGTATAGTTGTCCATTCCATTATAAACCTATATAGGTAGCGCCACACCCATTTATTGATTTATACTTGTAACTAGTTGGAGAATCCCTAGGGAAGCTCCTTTCAGGGGGGCTGCACACCTAACTATTGTCCTAAGCGCAGCCATTATATATATTTACTCTTGATTGCATGGGTTGTTACTGACGTGGTGAAACCTTTAGCAATATATTTAGCTAGAAAACGGTGACATGTGCATTGCTTATTTTCGCTGTATATACACTACATTACCAAAAGTATTGGGATGCCTGCCTTTACACACACATGAACTTTATTGGCATTCCAGTCTTAGGCTGTAGGGTTCAATATTGAGTTGGCCCACCCGTTGCAACTATAACAGCTTCAACTCTTCTGGGAAGGCTGTCCACAGGTTTAGGAGTATGTCCATGGGAATGTTTGAGCATTCTTCCAGAAGCACGTTTGTGAGGTCAGGAGCTGATGTAGACGTGAAGGCCTGGCTCAGTCTCTGTTCTAATTGATCCCAAAGGTGTTATATCAGGGACTCTGTGCAGGCCATTCAAGTTCCTTCACCCCAGACTCGCTCATCCATGTCTTTATGGACCTTGCTTTGTGGACTGGTCCAAATAATTTGGTGGAGGTAGTATTATGGTGTGTGGTCGCCTTTTACAGGTTGGGCCTGGCCCCTTAGTTCCAGTGAAGGGATCTCTTAACCAGTTGTCGACCGCCACGCGACGATGTCACGTCGGTACAATGGCACTGGCAGGCATAAGGGCTTACCTGTATGCCCCTGCCTGCCCGCGGGCGGGGGGTCCGAGCGGACCCCCTCCCCGGTGCCTGCGGCGGTCAGATTCTCGTCAGGAGCGATCCGAGGTGAGGGGGAGACCACTCATTCGTGGCCACCCTCTCACGATCGCTCCTGGCGAATGACAAGCTTCCTCGGCTTCTGTAATGTAAACAGAAGCGGAGGAAGTGATGTCATCTCTCCTCAAGCTGGTCTTTTCATTCCGGCGCCGAGGCGAGAAGACATCAAGTAAGTTTGCACCAACACTACACTTCCAGTAGAACACTCAGGCACACTTTTCACCCCCCAGTCACCCCCCTGTACCTCCTGTCAGAGTGACACCAACAGCAGTGTGTTTTTTTTCCTGATTATTGCATTGGTGTCAGTTTGTGACAGTTATAAGTGGTAGGGCAGTTAGTGTTAGGCCCCTTTAGGTCCAGGGTACCCCCCTAACCCCCCCCCCCCTAATAAAGTTTTAACCCCGTGATCACCGTTACCAGTGTCACTAAGCGATTGTTTTTCTGATCGCTGTATTAGTGTCACAGGTGACGCTAGTTAGGGAGGTAAGTATTTAGGTTTGCCGTCAGCTTTTTATAGCGTCAGGGACCCCCACATACTACCTAATAAAGGTTTTAACCCCCTGATTGCCCCCTAGTTAACCCTTTCACCAGTGATCACCGTATAACTGTTACGGGTGACGCTGGTTAGTTTGTTTATTATAGTTTCAGGGCACCCACCGTTTATTACTTAATAAAGGTTTAACCCCCTAATCGCCCGGCAGTGATATAAGTTAAGTTTTAGGGTCAGATAGGGTCTGCGTCGCCCCAGGCAGCGTCAGGTTAGTGCCAGTACCGCTAACACCCACGCACGCAGCATACACCTCCCTTAGTGGTATAGTATCTGATCTGATCAGATCTATACTAAACGTCCCCAGCAGTTTAGGGTTCCCAAAACCCCGTGTTAGCGGGATCAGCCCAGATACCTGCTAGCACCTGCGTTTTTCCCCTCCGCCCAGCCCAGCCCATCCAAGTGCAGTATCGATCGAACACTCACTTATAAAACACAAAACACATAACTGCAGCGTTTGCAGAGTTTTGATACAGTCGCTAACAGTCAGGAGCTTTTTTGCCTGTGAGTCTCACTAGTGTACCACTAAATTTAGAGCCCAAAATGGCAAATCGAAGGTACACTAGTGAAGAGGCCTACATGTTTCTGAGCATGACAGATAGTGAAGAGGAAGTCACTCATCTGTCAGATTCAGGCTCAGAATACGAACCTGTAGACAGCAGTGGCTCCATGACAGATAGCTCTGACGACGGAGTTGTGGTCCCTGCCAAGGTCAGGCGTACCAGACCCCAATCTTCTTCTGCTGTTGAGGTGCAAGAACCGCAGCGCTGTCGTATGGAGCAGAGCAGTACTAGCGCCGATATTCCTGGTGAACTGGCAAGCACCAGGGGCCTAGTACACCCTGGTCGTACATCCAGCACTGCAGTAACACTTGGTGACGTGGCGAGTCCCATAAGTGCAGTTCAAGCTGGCGAGGTGGCAAGCACAAGTAGGGTCCCGCTGCCACCAAGAAGATGAACACAGGCCTGTTGTGCCCTTCCTGCTGCATTCGCCAATTCTAATTGGGAACCTATCACTTCTGCAGCACCCGTACTTCCCCCATTCACTGGCCAACCCGGCATTCACATGGAATTTTACACCACTTGATTTTTATTCGCTGTTTTCCACAGAAGATCTCTATAGATCTATTGTGGACCAAAGCAATTTGTACGCTGGTCAACACATCGCCACTATTCCCCAGTCCTCCCTTGCCAGAGATTGGAGACCAATTACAGTTTCCAAATTTAAGATCTTTCTGGGCCTTTCCCTCCTCATGGGCATAACCAAAAAGAGTGAGTTGCTGTCATATTGGTCCATTGACCCAATTCACCATATGCCTGTGTTCTCTGCTTCCATGACCAGGGCACGATACGAGCAGATTTTGCGGTTCATGCACTTCAACAACAATGAACTCTGTCGTCCTCGTGGAGACCCTGGATACGATCGGCTCTACAAAATTCGGCCCCTCGTAAACCACTCCAACCAACGTTTTGCAGACTTGTTTACTCCCCATCAAGTTGTCTGCATTGATGAGTCCCTGATTAAGTTTTCTGGCCGCTTGTCATTCAAACAGTACCTTCCCAGCAAGCGTTCCAGATACGGGGTCAAGATGTATAAGCTCTGGGACAGGGCCACAGGCTATACATGTAGTTTTATGGTTTACGAGGGAAAAGATAGCCGCGTAGAGCTGACAAACTGCCCTGACTACATAGGAAGCGCTGGCAAGATTGTGTGGGACTTGGTGTCACCCTTATTCGGAAAGGGGTACCACTTATATGTGGACAATTATTACACGAACGTGCCACTTTTTAGTCACCTTTCTGATCATCAGATTGGAGCAGTGGCACCGTGCGACCTAATCGCTGGGGCTTTCCCCAGCGGCTTGTAGATTCCCGTCTTAGGCTGGGGGAGAGAGCATGCTTGCAGTGTAATAATCTGCTCGCTATGAAGTGGAGGGATACTAAGAATGTTTTCGTTCTTGCCTCCCTTCATGCAGACACGATGGTCCAAATTACTACGGCAACTGGTGTTGTGGAGAAACCCCTCTGTGTCCACGAATATAAGCAAAATATGGGAGGGGTGGACCTCAACGACCAGTTGTTGGCGCCGTACTAGTTGCCCGTAAGGCCAGACGCTGGTATAAAAAAGAGTGTCTGTATACTTATTTCAATTGGCTTTGCTGAACGCTCATGTGCTATACAGAGCTTCAGAATGGACTGGATCCTTCCTTAAAGCAGAGGTTCATACAAAAATTGAACCTCCGCTTTTCGGAACCCTCCCCCAATACGGTGTCACATTGGCACCTTTCAGGGGGGAGGGGGGATGCAGATACCTGTCTAAGACAAGTATTTGCACCCACTTTCGGCATAGACTCCCACAGGAGTCTATGCCGGTTCCCGTCCCCACCGCGATGTCTGCTGGGACACACACGGGTCCCAGAGACAGCGGGGACCAGTTAGGAAACGCAGCTCGACTCGCGCATGCGCAGTAGGGACTGGGAAGTGAAGCCGCAGCGCTTCACTTCCTGATTCCCTTACAGAGAATGGCGGCGGCAGTACCCGAGGACCGAGGGACGATATGGTCTCGGGTGCCGACATCGCTGGACCCTGGGAGCCGACATCGTTGGACCCTGGGACAGGTGAGTGTACTTATTTTAAAAGTCAACAGCAGCAGTATTTATAGCTGCTGACTTTTACAGTTTTTTTTTTTTTTTTCGCGGGACTCCCTCTTTATATTCCAGGAATAGATAGTCAGAGCCCTTCTGTTTCCAGACGGTACTCCACCTCACCTTCCCAATCCAAATGCAATAAGCCGGCTGCATGAACTCATTTTCCTTATGTCCTTGGAGTATTTGTTAAAAAGAATGTGTTGTAAATACCCAGTGACCTACATATTTTAGCAAAGATCAAAGACTTTAATTTATTTGGAGGTGGATTTGTAGTTTCACAAGCTCGGATGAGTCGTATGTTATCTAGGATTCAGGTATTACAATTGTTGGAGTCTAATTTAGCATTGTCAGCTTGTGTGCCTGATAGGTGGTCTACAAACCAGGACTTGGGCTCAGGCAAATCACTCTTGAGCAGTGGTGGCACATGCACTGTGGGCGCCACCCCCCATACATGCACCCGGCCCCTTTCAGGACGCCGGAAGCATGGATTTTTATGGGGGTGGGAGGGGGTGGTACTTTTTGAATCACCCGATTAGAGACAGAGGCTCTAATAGGCTTCAAAATAGGGTGGGCTTGGGGCACAGAGAGTGCGCCCTGATCCCACCCAATTATGAGACAATAGCAAATTAATTTTTGCTATTTCCACACTAACCTTCTTCCCACCAATCAGGAGGCAGGGTGTCAGACCTGCTTCCTGATTGGCCAAAGCGCCGGGGAACCCTATTGAATGCCTGCTTAGGAAGAGGAGCCACACACTGGAGCGGAGGTCGCCACCGCTCTGAGAAGAGCTGCTGCAGTCTGTCAGCCACACGCAGGGTGGTGGTGGGGGGCTGTGCTGCCAGAGCCATGATCCGCACGTGCAAGGGGGGGTGCTGCCAGAGCCCCAAACCCCGCGAGTGCGGGGGTTGGTGGGCTCAGTGGCTGCATATTCCTGGCACACGTGGCTGCATTTGATGGGCAGGTGGCTGCATATACTGGGCACAAGTGGCTGCATTTGATGGGCACAAGTGGCTGCAATTGATGGGGGGTTTCAGTATTTTTCAGTTAGTTTGCGCCCCCCCCAAAAAAAATCTGAGCACCAGCTGCCACTGCTCTTGAGGTACGGTTTTATTTTCTCCATGACCACTGTATTACACATTACATTGTAGCAGTGATGGGAGTAAGTCACACATGTGCAAGTCACAAGCAAGTCTCAAGTCTTAACCTTCAAGTCATAAGCAAGTCCCAAGTTACTGTGGCGAAAAGCAAGCAAGTCAAGTCGAGTCCCTGCTAGAAGTCAAGCAAGTCAAGTCATTTATTTTGGTCAAGTCACAAATTAAGTCAAAATACGGATCTACCCCGAAGCCGGGACTCGGGGGGAGCTTTCTTTTGTGGGGGGGGGGGGGGGCGGCTTTAGCCTAGGCCAAGACACAGAACTGGTGGTGCCAAGTCATTGCAAGTCAAATTTAAGTCGCAAGTCATTAGTGACAAGTCAAAGTCGAGTCATTTATTTAATTGTCAAGCAAGTCGCAAGTCCTCAAACAGGTGACTCGAGTCAAGTCATATGACTCGAGTCCCCCACCTCTGCATTGTAGAACACATGTAAATTATCATTTGTCTCTGCTTCCACCTCCCAAAAGGAGTTTACACTTGGCCTAAACGTGCAAGTAAACAAACCCTCATTGCATGGTTCAGTCAGTTAAATACCACTGACCCCTACAGTGTGTTTTTTGGCTGTTTTAGGAAATTCCAGTACATAGAGGTGACTCAGCCAAACAAACAAAAAAAAAAATTAAAATGATGAAAAAAAAAAAGACCATGTCAAACAAAATTTCACAAAATGCTCTTGTTTTAAGATTCTTTTTATTCAGACACTGATCATTTCAAACTTGTCCTTGAGATAGATGAACCAAAGATATCTCAGGTTTACAGCGCAGAAGGTCAACCACAGAGTGCCCTTACGAAGATCATACACAAGATAAAGGTATCCATTCACTTCTGTTTAGGACACCTAAAAATTTCATTATTTGTTCAGTTTAATGTTTTTGTTGTTAGGAAGATAAAACAAGCCAACATAAAGTGGAGGGAGGGACAGCACTAGCAGTCAATCAAGATTTGCTAGATTTACATGAGCGGACAGGTAAAGCAGTGGCGTCACCTGGTGCGGTAAAACACGACAGGTTGGGGTGGTATAGGGCAGGTTGAGGATCTATGCAGTGACAGTTTACAGTACCTTATAACATAGTTGCAGTGTCCTCGCCTTTTTCTTCTCCTTCAGCCACGGGATCAGCTAGAGTAAAGAAGTCTGTGGGAGGAGTGGAGGAGGCAGCCACACCCTCAGCTCCGCCCACCAACCCCAGCTGAAAGCAATATTGAAGATCCGAGGGTTAGCTTCAAGGACAGGGGGGGTGTTATAGGCAGCCTCCCTCGCACCGCTACATGTCCTGCTCGCACCGCTCCTCTGCAGCTCAGCAAGTGCATGCAATATAGTTCACCGTGTAGCGGCGGCCCCGGTGTCCCCCCCCTCCATAGCGACGCCACTGAGGTAGGGAGAAGACTGAGCAGAGGGATGACTTAATCGAGGCTCTTGTTCTTCACAGTCGAATCAACAGACTGGGTGTATTTTAAGCTGCATTGCAAGTTGAGGACCTGGCCAAGCTGCTTGCCAGCAGTGCCTGCATCACAAGTTTTACATGGCAGAGGATTTGTAATTCTGTGCAGTCAAACAGTTACCAGAGCACATTTGAATGGGTATTGATCAGTTTGCAAAGAGTTCACATAGAAGGGTTTGCAGATAAAGCATAAAAAGGAAATGAGGATAACCTTTAAACATGTATAAACTAGAAGTAAGATAGATGGAGTATAATTTGTGCCTTTTTTTAGAAGCAGATCCATGAAGAGGAAGTGACATCAAACCCTCCAGCATTGCTAACAGACTTCACACAGAGTCCAACTAGAGCGAATTCCAACCTTTCCTTTAGTCTTACTGGCTCCTCTCCTCTACTGCAATTGCTTACTCAGATTTCACTAGACACGGTGAGTTTCTTACAATGAGCATTAGAAGCTACAGCAAGTAAGGCCTGACTGCCTTTGGCCCACCCCTTTCACTCTTTGGATTTTGGGGCATCGCATGTGATAGTTACTTAGGTTGGTCTAAAATGCAAATTCAGCCTGCCTCGGTATGCACACTTCTAACACCTACCCATTGATATTTGTATAACGCTCCCAAAACCAACCTATTGCTTACATCAGGGCTGAGAGCTCCAGCGATGAGTGCTGGGGCAGGGTGATGTAATGTTTCCAGGAAGCTACAATATGTACAGGACCCAGTCAGTCTGTCCCACCAGCCTTGATCTGTCTACTTGCATAGGAGAAGCATTTATATAAAAAAAACAAAAAACAAAAAAAAGCCACCAAAAAACAAAAAAAAAAAATTAGAGACGAAAATGAAAAGGTTTAATTAAAACACATCATGAATGGGAATGTTCCCCCACTGGTTTTTTTTTTTAGCAGCACAGTATCAAATTATTTCATGTATAAATGTCTTTATCAAAAGAGTTGAAATCACATGTTGAACATTAAAATATGAGCTCTGGTCATAAGGCATAGTACATTTACCAGGATTCAGCATTTCAAACATACATTATACAGCATTATACGGTAATAATTCCCATGTCAAAAATTCCAAGGCGTCCTGTATGTAAATATCTGAGTGCTATAGAATTTGGTTTTTTTTTTAATAGCACACACAGATATTCACATATAGCACATTTCTTCATTAGTAATTGTACTTCCCAATATTATTAGAGAAGTGTTCACCTCCCCCAATTCATCTATTGTTGTTACTATGCAACAAACATAGATTATCACGCAACATTACTTTAATTCACATTATGCACATGAGAAAGAGTCAGTTCATTTACGTAATAAGACATATAGAACACTAAGAACTTTAATGTATTATACCAATTCTTACCCCCCCCCCCCTTCTTATCTATCAAGAATAGCTGGGAGAATCATTGCTGGTCCCATGCATCTTTCCTTCCTCTTTGGGCTGAGCGCATCTCTTGGGGAAGGCGAAGATGGCCGTGTGGTCCGCTGGATTAATCAACTGATTTTAGACTATTGGCTCTGAGGCTATTCATTCCAGGGATAACTGCAGCAATGTTTATGTACCTAGTCAAAATAGCAGTAAAATTGGTGCATATTGAAAGATGTTCTTTGAAAATTTTAAAGTGTATGCATTTGTTTTAGAGTAAATGATCCCCCAGAACAAAACCATGACCAAATAGGTCAAAGCACGTCAGTTTTTGACATGGCAATTATTACCTTGTAATGCTGTATAATGTATGTTTGCAATGCTGCATCCTGGTATATGTACTATGCCTTATGACCAGAGCTCCCATTTTAATGTTCAACATGTAATTTCAACTCATTTAATAAAGAATTTTGTACATTAAATAATTTGTGATACTTTGCCGCTTAAAAAAAAACCTAGTGGGGGAACATTCCCATTCATCTCATAGGTGGGGTGTACAGCCTTTACCTCTCAGTTAAAAATGTAATGGCAAAGACACCTAACTACATCATTAGCATGTTGACTTTGGCAGGGGGGGGGGGGGGGTTAAAAGACAAGGTGTTCTTTCTTCTCCAGAGCAGTCTTGCTAAAAAGGATCAGATCACCTCTGCAGCGAAGTATGCAGGCGAAATCAAGGTTAGTTTAATGGTAGTAAAACGTGAAATAAATATTTTATAGCTAAATACTTTTAACTCTGTTTTTCAGAGGATGACACATCACAAACCCCAATACAGTCTACCATTTAATACTATCAGAGCAACTATTATACTTGGATTGACTTTGCTGTCGCTAATCATATTTTGTAAGTATGAAAAAATGCCTAAACCAGTACATTTAAAAGATGCATTTCACCCACCTGCCTTTTATGATGAGTTGTCCATAAAAAGATACTCACATGCCCAACAAATATAGTGTTATGATCCACCGATTCACTGCTGCATACCATGTCCCACTCCGTTATCTTTACTGCTTTCATTATCGGGAACATGCCAATTCTTCCACTGTAATGCCTTCTAGGATATCGCACATGGATATGCCAGGAGGCTGCAGATGTAAGGTGGTCATTCTCATGTAGGTGAAAACGGTGGCAGGGATCAGACTGAATCATAAAGAAAATAGGATTTTTATAATAGCTTACCTGTAAAATCCTTTTCTTTGAAGTACATCACAGGACACAGAGCCATAGTAATTACTATGTGGGTTATAGGCCACCTTCAGGTGCTGGACACTGGCACACCCTAAACAGGAAGTTGTCTCCCTATATAACCCCTCCCATACCAGGAGTACCTCAGTTTTGTAGCAAAGCAATACACGTGTATACTAGAAAGAGGGGCGGGATCTCTGTCCCGTGATGTACTTCAAAGAAAAGAATTTTACAGGTAAGCTGTTATAAAAATACCATTTTCTTAATCATACATCACGGGACACAGAGCCATAGTAATTACTATGTGGGATGTCCCAGAGCAATGGCAACTGAGGGAAGGGAGACACCAAAAGTAGAGCACCATGAGATCAGAGGACTTATACTGCTGCCTGCAGCACACTGCGCCCGAAAGCGACATCCTCATGTCTTTTTACATCCACCTGATAGAATCTAGTAAATGTATGGATTGAAGACCAAGTTGCGGCCTTGCAGATTTGAGCCATGGAGGCTTGGTGATGCACTGCCCACAAAGCACTAACAGCCCTGGTGGAGTGCGTTTTGATTTGAGAGGGTGGAATCTACCTCTTTAAACCATAAGCGTAAATGATTACTTGTCAAATCCATTTAGAAATGGTAGATGATGCTGCCTGTCCTCTTTTAGGACCTTCAGGCAATACAAAACAAATCAGTTTTCCGAATCTGAGCAGTCGCCTTTTAGACTTTGACTGCTCTCACCACATCAAGAGAATGTAGTGTTTTTTCTTCCATAGAACAGGGTTCTGGAAAAAAAAAAAAAATAAAGGTAGAACAATATCCTTTTTTTTTTTTTTTTTTTTTATGGTTAAAATTTCAATTCATTGCAGAAAAGTCAAGTATGATACAACAATCAAGTCATTGGTAGCTGTTACAAATCAGAGGAGTATATAAAAGTACTTACAGTTAAGCAAAGAGAGGAACAATGTAGATACATTTAATTGTCATGTTAATGTTAACTATAAACAGTCAGTTTAGATCTTCAGTGTCAGCCTTAGGGAATCACCCAATTAGAATCGGCTTGTCAGAGGGAGAGAAAGGGTATAGGGATGGGGGAGAGAGAGGTGGGGGGGGACGACAACCAACCGGCACACAAAGGCACTTAGCACTCTCACGCCATCCACGGCAACCAAATGCCATCAAACTTTTTGGGACATTTCCTGTTTAGGTAGGTCATTTTAAATAGCCGTAGGGCGTTATAAATGGAGGTTTCCCAAAATGTCACCATTGGAGGTAAGACAGAGTTCCACTTGAGTAGAATGGCACATTTTGCACAATACAGCAGATAAGAAACCAGGACCTTAGTATATCGGGGTCTCTGGTCATCCTCACAGCCAAGGACAGCTGAAGGCGCTCATTAATAACCTCGAAGACTGCCGTCCAAAAGTATGCCACCTTGGGGCAGCTACAAAACATGTGGAAGTATGTGCCAACTTCCAGCTGGCATCAACTGCATAATGGATATCTCTGGGGGTACAGTCTGTGCAATCTCTGTGGAGTATAATACACCCTATGCAAGAACGTTGTGTGTATCAATTTATCTCTAGAGGAGATAACCAACCCCAAACTGTCCTCAAAACACTCATTCCAATCCTCTCTCTCTAAAGTGGGAATATCAGCTTTCCAGGCCTCCCAGAGCCACTCCAGCTTGGGGGACTCCAAGCTGGATAACGACAAATAGAGTGAAGAAAGGGGTTTGAACAAGGACTCCTGGGCCAAGAGCTCCTCTATGGGATCCATGGTCACAGCGATAGGTCCCACGAATTGGGCCCTAGCGGCATGACGTAGCTGCCAGTATCGAAAATACATCCATCTAGGTAGCTGGAACCTGTCTGAGAGGTCTTTGTATTCAAGTAAGGTCCCTGTTGGCATAAGGTCCAAGGGTCCTGATGCCATGTTTCGCCCATACTTGTGGGTCTTGAATGGTCCAGAAGTGTGGGAGATTAGGTTTCCCCCCACAATGGTTGAAAAGTTGACCAGGAGTTCTACCTATGAAATAGTTTCCTAGCCACCGCCCAGACTCCAAGAGTCGTCCTAGTTGGCGTAGGCCCCAGGACCCCGATACACCAGGTTTCCCAAATCACTGAGAGAACTCAGTAGGGTTGCTTCCAGGCACACAGCTGCATTGGCCCTTGAGCATACAAACCACCATCGGACCGAGACCAAAGTGGCAGACCAATAATATACCTGAAAATTAGGCAACGCCAGCCCCCTGCACCGTACAGGGAGACCAAGGTGGACCTAGCCAAGCGTGGTGTGGAACCCCCTCAGATAAAAGTCCCGATACATTTGTCCAGGTTCCGAAAGAAGGAACTCTGCAGAAAAAACAGAGAATTCCTAAATAAATTAAACTTAGGGAGAAATACCATCTTTATAAGGTTAATGTGTCCCAGCAGGTTCAACAGAAGAGTCCCCCAAGAGGCACACCTAGTTCTCAACTGCTCTAGTACGGGATGTATATTAAGGTCATAGAATTTGTGCAAGTCATGATGAATTTGGACACCTAGATATTTAAAGTTATCAACCCATTTCAAGGGAGTGTGGGCCGCCGTAGCTCATGACATGTGGTCTAAAAGGGAAAGCATTGATTTGGTCCAATTAATTTGAACCTCTGAAAAGCGCCCAAACTCAAAAGAGGATCAGGGCGTCTTGCAAATATAGCAGGGTGTCATCTGTGTAAAGTGACACTTTCTTCCAAGGGACCAACCCTCATCCCCACCACCTGTTGGAATGCCCGGAGCAAGATGGTCAACGGCTCAAACTCTAGGGCAAAAAGGGAAGGGGAGAGGGGGCAACCCTGGCATGTACCACGCTGCAACGGAAAGCTCTGAGATCCTGCTATTGGTACGAATACACGCCGTAGGGGACAGAGTAATTTAAGCCATTGCAAAAATTGAGTGCCAAACCCATATATGCTCAGCACCTCCCAGAGGTAGCCCCACTCCAGAGTCAAAAGCTTTTTCGGCGTCCAGGGAGGCAATAACCCTGGAACCACCATTATCATGGACAGTAGACATATTTAGAAAGAGGTGTCTTAGATTAATATTGGTGCCCTTACCAGGCATGAACCCCATCTGGTCCACATGATGAGCTCATCCAGAACCTGTGACAATCAGTTGGCCAGAACTTTCGCCAAAAGTTTTGCATCTACATTAATGAAATTGGACGATACGATGCAGCCCTCGGGGTCCCTGCCCGGCTTGGGTCCCAAAACAATCACTGCCTCGGACATTGACTCTGGGAGGGAACCCCCCAAGAGAACTCGCCAAACAGTAGGGTAAGTCAGGGGGCAAGAAGTTCCTGATATGTGGAATAGAATTAGACTGGGATGCCATCTGCCCCAGGGGTTTTACCAGGTTATAACTGGGACATTCTGGACCTCTTCCAGTGTTATCTCCTAATCCAACCGATCACTAGCCTCTTGAGACGGGGTAGGGAATTCCACTCTGTCAAGGTACTTCCCAAGGTTTGCCGCCCCATAATCCACCCTAGTGGAGTACAGGGTGCTATAATATTGCATAAAGTTATGATTAATGTCCTCGGGGACCCATCAGGGGGGGCCCCCCCTTCTCATCCCAGATTCTCCCTATATGAGTACTGGAGATTTGCCCCCAGGACAACCACACAAGCAGCTTCCTGTTTTTGTCCCCATACTCAAAGACCAGTTGAGCTGTGCTGAATATTGATCTCTTGGTCATATCAATTCTATGAAGCTCTACTGCCCGAAGGGCATACTGCCAAGAACCATAATTGAGGGGGGTTGGATCAGTAACGCAATTATCCTCCTGTACTTTAAGTTCTTTCTCTAGATCCTCCAGGGACCGCACAGACTGCTTCTGATTGTTAGCAATACGGGAGATGTATTCCCCTCGTAGCCACCCCTTAAATGCATCCCAAACTAATCCAGGGTCCGCTGTATTTACATTTCGTAACCAGTAGTTACCGCTGCTTTCGATACCCGCTGCAGCAATGACCGGGTGAGAAACACTAGGTCTATGCGGGAGAGGGTCCGAAATGTTGCCCTTTGACAAGTATACACTCTGTCAGAGGGATGACAGTGGCGCCAAGCATCAATTAGCTCGAAGGTGGTAGCCCAATGTAAAAGATCGGGTGACCTTCTAGGCAATGGCTGGAGTCTGTCCAAAGTAGGACACATAGTAGGCCAAATTAAAATTCCCCATCAAGATAACATTGTGCGTACCAAAAGGTATAACATGTTGCATAAGCTCATACAGGAGAGAAATATCAGCAGATGGTAGAAGGTTTAATCCCACCAATACATATTCCGTTGAAGCTATATCAACATGCAAAATTATGCATCTTCTACCCAGGTCTATCTTGATATGCAGGAGCCGGAAGGGGAGGGATCTGTGGACCAAAATGCTGACTCCTCTGGAGTAACTAGAGTAAGAAGCATGACAGTGGCTACCTACCCAGGCCCTTTTGAGACCAAGGATTCAGGAGCCCACAAGATGAGTCTCCTGCAAAACACAAATGTGGGGATTATATTTCTTGAGATATGTGAAGACAAGGGAGCGCTTAACTGCTGAGTTTAGCCCTCGGACATTCCATGAAAGGACTGTGAAATTAGCCATAAATCGGGACGTACATAATTTGTGGCACAGAGAGCACCGCTATCATTCGTGACCAGGAGCACCGTCCCAACCCAGGCGGAAGACCACACAACAGAACAGGTATAATCATTAAAATGCAGCATTCTGGAGGTGTAAATGTCGTTATCCATACAAACATAAAATAGTGCAATAAAAACGTGGAAAAAAAAAAACACACAAAAAGGATCAGCAACGGCTGACCACCCCTCCCCCCCACCCCGCAGATACCCTAAACTGGAATCATGCACGTTTCTCTAAACTCAGTCTCTTCAGAGTAAACTAATCCAGGAGGCATGTGCCCAGCAAGTGGGAGCAGACAGCCACCCCTCCTCGGCAAACTCAGAGGGGAGATCGCTATTCCTATTTGAGAGGGAGCACGCAACAACATTCCCAATGGGAGATGCTAGAGTTCAAGTAAAAGAAAAATATGTAAACCAGTCAGTACACACTATAAAAGTGCAGTTCACCTGGACTATTCAGGATTAACAGAACACTTGATGGGCTGGTGTATAAGGACCTTGTCTTTTTAGGAGAGCTTCCCTGAGGAGATGCAGCCCCAAGGTAGCATGGGGACAGGACTTACCATGGCATGAACAAAGTTAGCAAACAGAACTTGGTCCCTAGAAACAAACAAAAAGGTCTGGTCCACAGGGATAACATGAGACTTCAAGCCAACAGGCATCTCAATCCCTAGTTGCAAGAGGCACAAACGAGAAAAAGTGACCTGCTCTCAGCGTGCAGATGGTAGTGACTCCAGCCACGAGGCGGCATCCCTAGGATTGGTGAAGAACCGAACCGCTTCATCCATCACCCGCAGCTTTGCCGGGAAGAGGATACTGTGATGCCTTTCGCCCTCAGGGCTGCCTTGACTCCATCATACGATCTGCTTTGTTTCTGGGTTTCGATGGTGTAATACAGAAACAGGAGCAGCTTGCCATTTTGATAGGAGAGCTCCTTCACTACCCGTGCAGCCCGTAGGAGCTTATTTCGGTCTCTGAAGTTGAGTAGTCTCAGGATCATGGTACGTGGAGGGAAGCCAGGTGGGCCCCGCTGAGGAGGTACCCTGTGCGCCCTCTCCACTACAAAGTGTGGAAAGAGCTGGGCCACAGATAGTAGGGATCGTAGTAGATCTTCCACGAAGGTAGTCGGATGCGCGCCCTCAGCTCCTTCGGCCAGACATACAATGCGCAAGTTATTCCTTCGGCTGTTTTCGGCGTCCTCGGCACGGTACTCCAGGGCCTTCAGTTTCGTCTGCAGGGTGCGGATTGCTGTGGTATGCTCCTCCGCAACATCCTCCATGCGGCCAACCCGTTGTTCCGCGACCACCAACCGAGCACTGATTTTATCAAGGTCTTGCCTAATTAGACCAGTGTCCATTTGTACAGCTTCCAGCTTCCCCGTCAGTGTTGTCTGGCATGCAGTTATTGCCGCCATAACCTCAGGAAAGCCAGGGAGGGACGGAGAGGCATCTTCCACGGGCGCTGTCTGGGTGGCCATGTTGGATCTCTTTCCCGGGCTCAGGGTAGGGCTATCCAGATCGAGCACGTACTGGGGGAAACAGAGTCAGATAGTCTCATCCAGGGATAAATAGACCAGGTAGGAGAAAAAGTACAGATGATACTCTAGCAGCGTGGAAGCACGTCTGCTCACTCCGCCATCTTGGACACGCCCCCCACAATATCCTGGTTTAGATAAAAACCTGACACTACCTTCGGTAGAGAGTTAGGATGAGGACACAATACTAGCTTATCCTTGTGAATATGGCTCTTTACAAGAAAGAGCAGCCAATTCTGATAACCATATCTTCTGCAAGAAGGGTACCAGAAAAACTAGTTTCCTTGTCAAAAAGGACCAAGGGAATATGTCCTATCGGCTCAAAAAAGGCTGTTTTTGTAATGGCAGCAGAACTAAATTCAAGTCCCAAGGGTTCAGGGGTGACCTAACCGGAGGGTTAAGCCGCCATACCTCCTGAATAAAGCAACGAACCAAGAATGTGAAGCAAGTGGTCGTTAAAATAATACCGATAAGGCCGAGACCTGTCCTTTGAAAGAACTATAGGCCAGCTTTATTTCTAACCCCATCTGCAGAAGTCAAGGATTCCACCTATGACATACTTCCTGGGGTGCCAAGCCCTGAATTCACACCAGAAGACATATGCCTTCCAGACTCTATAATATATAATTATGGAGGCCGGCTTCCTTGCATTAGATGCCACTGAACCTGACAGCCCATGCTTCAGAATGTGGGTCTCAATAGCCAAACCGTTAAATGTAGCGTTTGTAAGGTAAGATTGAATACCGGACCTTGCGAGAGATGGTCTGGACGTGGCGATAGGGTCCATGGGACCCCTACCGCCATCCTTATGATCTCTGCATACCAAGATCTCCTGGGCCACAAGAATCACTGACTTCCCTTCCTGCTTGATCCTGCAAATAAGTAGTGGACGCAGGCAGAAAAGGAGGGAATGCATAAATCAGTAAAACTGATTCCACGGGAACACCAAGGCACCTGATCGGCATGCTAGCGGATCCATGAAGCCTTAGACTCCACTGCAAGAGTAGCTTTTGTCAAATTCACAGGGTTCAATTGATGGGTAATTAGACACCCTTATGTGCCCCTCTTATACATTTTTGCATTAAGTAGATCAAACAAGAATACCCAAAATTTAGTGGTGTCGCTTTACTATTTGCGGTTTAGGGTGTAACTGCACATGTTCTCTTTTGAGATCTACAAGTGCCCCTGATGTGATGGCAGATGGGACTTGTAGTCTTTCCAGTCACAGATCTCTGAAAAGATGTAGCTGTGTGGGAGGAGCCATGCACAGCTACTCCCAATAAAAAAAAAAAAAAAAAAAAACAGGAGCCCTTGGGAAGAAGAACTTTCAGGCACATGCTGCAAACACTGGCCAGGTTTCATAATATGCTCAAATATAGGTGTAACATGAATCATTGTCAGAAAGGAAGACTCTTTTTTTCTTAAAAACTACTTGTCCTCTAATTTCAACCATTTCCTTATTCAGGCATTGTAAAGAAAAACAAAGAACAAGACAATGTCAATGTCGTGTTATTATAGGAGGACGCAAAGTTGAAAAAAGTCTACAAAGGCCATGGACAGCGCTATAAAAGGACAAAACTATTTGCAACTAGTAAAGCATTTAAGAAAAAAAAAAACAAAGAAAAGAAAAATCTAAATACTGTAAGCATCAGATTGTGTAGGGAAGGGGAAAAAAAAAAAAAAGACCAAAACTTAACTGTTTTCCAACATGCATAAGGAACTAAGCATAACAATTAAACTTGAATTATAACAAAGCATACACATCATTACATCTTCCCTCTCAAGCATGAAGCATTTAATATGAGACAAAGTCCCTCCATTTCTTTGGTTTATTAGGTCGACCATAGTGAGAAAGTAATCGCTGGCTCATCATCAGTAGGATTGGTGTCCAATTGAGAGTCACTCCCAGCATTATCACATGCTGATAAGTTTATACTGTCCTCGGTATTCTCAGACTGAACATCCGTGTTTAGGACTTCTGTGCCATCATGGGCTTGTTCTTTATCTCCATGGTCATCCGGTTCCTCTAATGATGTATCAGCAACAGTGTCTGGATGAAGATGACGCCTGTTTCGTCTCAGTTTCTGTCCACACTTGGTCTCGATTATATATGATTTTGGTGATTTGGCTTCTTTGACAACTCGAGCAGGTTCCCATGTATTCCCAGTGACTGTGCCACACAGCTTGCTCAGCAGAGAGTGGATGAAGGGATTTTGTAGATCAAAATACAGTTTTTGTCTTTTCAGGTTTATGATCCTCTGAGCTGTTACTCGATCCTGTGGGATAGACTGAGGCTGCAATAGGCACTGTGGTCCTCAGTGTTCTATCCATTAGCAGCTGTGCAGGTGAGCATAAACCTTAAATAGGTGTTACACGATAGTTTAACAATCCTAGGTACACATCCTGCCCTGATGATTGAGGTTTCAGTATAATGGATTTGGCTATGCCAACATACTTCTCTGCTAGACCATTGGCTTGTGGGTGATAGGGGCTTGTGGGTTTGTGCCCGATTCCCCATTCACACAGGAAGCACTGGAACTCAGAAGATGAAAATTGTGGCCCATTATCAGACACAAGTTCTTCACACACTCCATGTCTTGAAAGTATTGTTTTGAAAGCCCATATGACTGTTGATGCTTTTAAACTTCTCAGCTGCACTAGCGCAAAGTATTTGCTGTAGTAATCTATTACTATCAGGTAATGTCCTAAAAATGAAAAATATCTGTAGCCAGTCTCTGCCATGCCTGTGAAGAAGCATTCCACGGTGTAAGAGGTTCCCCTTTGCATTGTGTTTTTAAATTGTCTGGCAGGTGTCACTTCTTTACAAGTGTCTCAATATCAAAGTCCAAATTACGCCAGTAGACCAACTCTCGCGCTCTGCGCTTACAGAGTGATGCCCAAATTCCCCTGGTGGATTTGTTTCAGTACTTCTGTCTGCTGTGACTTAGGAATGAGAATACAGTCACCCATAAATATGATATCCGAATGAATGTATAGCTCATCTTTCATAGGCAAGAATCCCTGTAGTTTAGGACACAGCTTCGTTTTTCTGGCCAGCCATTGCACATGACACGAGTTCGTTTTTCTAGGACTTTATCCTGTTTGGCATCTTGTCTTATCTTCCCCAGCTGTACATCCGATATAGGAATGTTCGCTAGTAATGTATGTACCTGTTCTTTCAACTCAGGTTCATCCCGTGCTTCATGTCCTTCTAGAGACACCCTAGACAGGGTATCTACCATTAGAATTTCCTTTCCAGGCTTATACTTTACTGCAAGATCATACTGCTGTAATTTCATAACCGTCCGCTGCAGAAGCTTGTGATTTCTGTAGGATGTACTCCAATGGCTTGTGGTCTGTTTCCACAACTACCGGGCGACCATATATGTACTGGTGAAATTTCTCACATCCATTCACAATAGCCAGCATCTCTTTCTCAATTTGGGCATAATTGGCTTGCGTTGTGATCAGTGCTCGTGAAGCATATGCCACAGGATGTCCTTGTTGAGTCAGTACAGCACCTAACCCAAACTGGGATGCATCCACTTGAAGTACAGTGTCACAGTTTACATTAAAATATTTCAGTATTGGCCCTGGATGTTTAGTGATCAGTTTTTCCACTTTGTCGAAAGTCTTATCCACGTTTGCATCCCAACACCAAACAGCATCCTTCTGTAGCAGTGTACATAGCGGTGCTATTTGTTGAGCAAGGCCCTGAGAGAATTTGGATAGATAGTTGAAAATCCCTAGTGATGTCTACAGCTCCTTTCTGGAGGTTGGGGCCTTCATGTTAAGAACTGCTGTAATCTTCTTTGGATCAGGCTTCAAGCCTTTTTTGGTTAGTGTACAAAATATGTAACTTCTCCTACCCCAATTTGCATTTTGTTTGGATTGAGTGCAAGATTCTTCTCACGACACCGATTGAGCAAAGCAGTAAGGTTTTTGTCATGTTCCATTTGATCCTTTCCATAGACCAGCAAATCAAACTATTACTTCAACACCCTGTAGACCAGCGATCAATTCGTGTGATTTCTTTTGAAATATTTCCTGTGCAGATGCTATGCTGAAAGGTACCCTTGTGAAGCGCCATCGACCCAAAGGGGAGTGGTCAAGTAACTGCTGGCTTCATCAAGACGCAATTGCCAATAACCCGAATGGGCGTCTAGTACACTAAATACTGTTGCTCCTACTAGCTTGTGCGCTATATCCTCTATGGTGGGGAGTTTGTAGTGTTCTCTCATTATTACTTTATTCAAATCCCGTGGGTCAATGCATATACGAATTGCACCTGTGTTCTTCACCACAACCATAGAACTGACCCATTCCAATGGTTCTGTGACCTTTACCACTCCCAGCTTCTCCATCCTAGTGAGTTCTTGTCTGACTTTATCCACAAGAGTTAAAGGTATTCTCCTTGGGGCATGAATGACAGGCTGTGAACCCTCTTTTATACGTATGCGGCTTACACCCGGGAGGCACCCTAGGCCCTTGAATAGATCACAGTACTCCTGTTTAATGTCAGCCTCTGTCAGACCTCTGTGCCCACCATCCACAGTCATTATGATCTTCACAAGTCCAATCTCTTTACTTGTTCCGAGACCTAGCACGGCTGCGGATACATCATTAGAGGAACCGGATGACAATGGAGATAAAGAACAAGCCCATGATGGCACAGAAGTCCTAAACACGGATATTGAGTCTACTGAGGATACCGAGGACAGCATAAATATATCAGCATGTGATAATGCTGGGAATGGCTCAACTGGACACCAATCCTATGGATGAGCCAACAATTACTTTCTCTTGATATGGTCGACCTAATAAACCAAAGATATGGAGGGACTTTGCCTCATTAAATGCTTCTTTCATGAGAGGAAAGATGTAATGATGTGTATGCTTTATGTTATAATTCAAGTTCAATCATTATGCCTAGTTCCTCATGCATGTTGGGACACAGTTAACAGTTTTGGTCATGTGATCTGGGGGCGGGGAGCTGTGGTTAGTTTTTTAAGATAGATGCTGCTGAATAAACACCAGGCTCATGTTCAAGCTCGTGCTGTCTGCCTATTCTTGGTGTTAAATCATCACACCCACCATCTCTTGGTCACAAACAGCCTAGGCAACTCTCTGCCTCCCAAGATGCATCTTGAAGACATTGATTTCCTATGAAGTTGAAGAGGTGACCAATGTGTCAGGGACATTTTCTGAATGCAGCGAGCCTTTGTGCAAGAACACAAGTAAAGGCCCCAGTGTGCACCTGCAACATGTAAAACACAATGCAGCCACCTACACATGTACAGCTTTGAAAACAGAGGTCCGCCCACTGCTGAAAAAATTAAAAACCATACTGCAGCTGTTGGCTTTTTTTTTTTTATAACTGACAGTTTTTATTATTATTTTCACAAAAACATACAGCATTATAGCATTGGGTACAAGGAGAGAAAGAGATCATAATGTCACAGTTCAATTTGGCACACAATCAACTAAGTGTTGGGTGACAGAGCCTTTCAATATAAACATTTAGTGATTAAACGGAATGGATTTACTGGATTATAATACATCTCAAACAGTATATCCGTTAGTACCCTTTGCATAAATGTATAAACTCACAGAAAAAAAAAAAAGGGAAAAGAAAAGGATAAAGAAAGAAGGAAGAAGGGAGAGAGGACGGCCACCCATCTCCAGAGCCCAGGACAGGTCGGTGGGGGACGGGTCATAAATACGTAAATGACACATATCATTAAATCGCAGGAGTCTCCAACAGAACCCAGGGTTCCCAAATACGGTTATGTTTATCAAGAGTATCATTTAATGAGGCCGTAAGATACTCCATTCTCTTGACATCTCTGATCCTGGAATGCAGCTCAGTCAGTGAGGGGGGGGTTCTCTTTTTTTCCACTTTAGAGCCACCAAACGTGCCGCAGTAAGCACATGGGCTAAGAGTTTTTTTGATATTTTAGAGAAGGCGGCAGGTGGGAGGCCCAAGAGAAAAATCCTCGGATCAAGGAGCATCCCAACATCAAAGATGGACTGGAGTAAGGATTGTACTATACCCCAGTAGGGGATGATTAGAGGGCAGGTCCAATAGACATGAAATAATGTTCTTCTATCCTTATAACATCTCGAACAGCGGGAATCAGCCCTGGGGTATATGGAGTGGAGCAGGTCAGGGGTCTGATACCAATGAAATAAAATCTTATATTGATTCTCTTTATAAAGCGTGCATATGGAGCTTTTAGTAGCCTGGGTACATATGGATTGCCAGGTCTTTAAGGATAGGTCTGTGCCCAACGCCTGCTCCCACTTAGCCATATATGGATGTCGCGGCCCATCCGGTGAGAAATCTGTGACCAGTATCTGATAGGTACGGGAAATCATGCCCTTAGGGGACGAACCCTCTAAAGATAGCTTTTCGAAGTCTGTCAAGGGAGAAAATCTTAAGTTCGACCCCAGTGATTGTGCATAATGGCGTAATTGTAGGTAACTGAAAAAAGCCTGTTTAGGGATATCAAAAGTCTTTTGCAGTTCTTGGAAGGATCTTAGCAGTCTGGTTTTAGGATCAATTAGTTGTCCATAACGAAATATGGCCTTATCCATCCAGAAATGGGACATCTGTGAGGTTAAGCTGTCAGGAATATTGGGTGTAAATAGGAATGAAGTGACTGGGGAAGATGTAGTGGAGAGCGGATATTTTGATTTGGCCCGTCGCCATAATGTACGTAAGAGAGCCATTGGTCCTAGCAATTGTACGCTGCCGGGAGATATGTCAGAGCTCCAGAGCATGGAGCTTGGGTGTATGGGGGCTAGCCACAACTTTTCTATCTGTGTCCACCTATTGTAGGCATGTAGGGTACACCAGGAGGCTATAGGTCTTAATTAAGCTGCTAGATAATACTTAGCTATGTTGGGGAACGCCAGTCCACCTTGGTTATGTGGAGCATATAAGACCGATCTGGCAACGCGGTGTCTTTTATAATTCCAGAAAAAGTTTATCAAGTCACTTTGAAGTTTTTTAAGGTGTGAGCACGGGATGGGAATAGGGAGCGTCTCAAAAAGATATAGAAGTCTGGGTAGTATCGTCATCTTCAAGGTTGCAAGTCTACCAAAAAGGGACAATTTCAGAGATTTCCATTTAGTTAGGGAGGCTCTGATAGAGGTAAACATTTGGGGAAAGTTGGCCTTATATAGAGTATCGTATGTTGGTGTAATATGTACCCCCAGATATTTTAAGGAGGTGGACCGCCAAGAATATGGAAATGTTTGTGAAAGTGTTGATAATATAAGGGGGGATAGATTAAGAAGAAGAACCTCCGTCTTGGAACTGTTAATTTTATAACCCGAAAGGATGCTGTATCTATCCAGCTCTACTTGTAAGTTCGGGAGAGATATGCGAGGTTGGGTGAGAGTAAGGACATCATCCGCAAATAAGGAGATCTTAAAGTCTCTAGTACGGACTGGGATACCATGAATACTTGGGTTATTTCTGATATGGGCTGCTAGCGGCTCAATGCATAGGGCATATAAAAGAGGGGAAAGTGGACAACCTTGGCGGGTCCCATTAGAGATCAGAAAGGTAGGGGAAGTGGCAAAGTTAGTGCGAACCTGGGCTGTAGGGGCCGAGTATAGATGGGTAATAGCTCGGAAGAATGGGCCCTCAATACCAGCCCGATTGAGAGTCGCGAACAGGAAAGGCCAGCCCAGCCTGTCAAAGGCTTTTTCGGCATCCAGACTGAGCAGTATTGCCTCCATTGTGTTCCTGTTCGCAACCTCAACCAGGTCAATAACCCTCCGGGTGTTGTCCCCAGCCTGTCGACAAGGGATAAAGCCCACCTGGTCAATATGGACCAGGGATGGCATGAAGTTGTTTAATCTATTTGCCAGCAGTTTCGTAAAAAAATGTAAGTCTGTATTGAGAAGTGCTATCGGTCTGTAATTGGACGGAAAAGTGTGGTCTTTCCCTGGTTTTGGAATTAGTGTCAGGTAGGAGTTTTGCATATTTTTGGGGATGGGTGTGTCAGAAAGAAATGAATTAAAGAGAGATTTGTCATATGGGGGAGTAAATGTGGTAGGAACGTCTTGTAATAGAGGTACGGTAGTCCATCAGGTCCAGGGGCTTTATTATTTGGCAACAGTTTAATTGTTTCTGTTACTTCCTCCTCTGTAATGGAGGCGTTAAGAGTCTCCAGAGCAGAGGAGGTAAGCCTAGGAGTATCCGCGTCCGCTAGATAGGTATGGATGGCCTGAGACAGGTCAGGAGGGGGTGGGTTGTGCAGAACATTCGGATCATTATACAGTGCAGAGTAGAAATCGTGAAAAAGTTGTGCTATTTTGTTAGGGTGGGACTGAAGGACGCCATTTGCCTCCCTAAGATGTGTAGTGGTAGTTGTTGCTGTCTTGTCACGAAGCTGTTTCGCCAAGAGCGTAAGTGGTTTGTTGGCTTTGTCGTAATAAGTCTGTCTAAGCCTAATCAACGCCTTTTCTATCTTACCCATGTCAATATCTTTCAATCCAGCCCTTACACTAGTGAGTTCTCTAAGGATTGTTAGGGATGGGGATGTTAGCAAGCGCGCTTCTAAATGTTTAAGTCTGTCTAAAAGGGCGCTGCGTGTTGTATTAGCGTTTCTTTTCAGGGAAGTGGAGAGCGAGATGCATTGGCCTCGGAAGACCGCCTTGTGGGCTTCCCACAAAGATGAGGCGGAGATCTCAGAGGAGCAGTTTTCCGCAAAGTACAATTTCAAAGTTTGTTCTAATTCTGTTCTGGATGGATCATGTTTAAGTAGAAAGTCGTTTAGACGCCAATGGCATTTACGAAAGGAGCTTGGGGAGAGTGCCAGGGAGAGTAATCGGGGCATGGTCCGACCAAGAAATGGCCTGAATGTCTGAGTCCACGCATGCTCGCAAAGTCGGGGCATTAACAAAAAAATAGTCTAGTCGTGAGTGGGACATATGGGGATGGGAATAGAAAGTGAATTGTTTAGCTGATGGATAGATGGCGCGCCAGGTATCAAACAGGGCATATTTCCTAGTTAGTTGGCGAAATTGGGTGGCTGTTCTATTGGTGGTTACCTGGGTTTTCCTCTGGCCCATTGAGTGTTTATCAAGACCTGGAGAGTGAACGAGGTTGAAATCTCCTCCGATCACCAGGTATTGATGGGGGGTCTCAAACAGGCGGTCAAAGACCTTAGACAAAAAGGGGATTTGATTTGTGTTTGGGGCATAGACATTGCATAGAGTGACATTAGCACCTCTCCAAAGGCCTCGGAGGATGAGGTAGTGTCCTAATGGGTCCGAGTATAGAGATTGTAACTGGAAGGGGGAGCCTTGCTTAAAAAGAATTGCTACCCCTGCCCGTTTATGTGGGCCAGAGGCCTGGTATATGTGAGGATACGGTCGTCGTGCAAATGTCATGGTGCCCGTTTTAGCAAGGTGGATCTCCTGAATGACAATAATGTCAGCTTTAGACCGTTTTGAACTCTCGTAACGCTAGGCTTCTCTTAACACATGAGTTAAGGCCCTTTACGTTTAGCGAAAATATGTCAATCATGTTGGATATTTTGGGGAAGAAAGCGGTAGCTTACCTAGTGGATGTAGTGGAACCTTGGTGTATAGGAGGTCCATATAGTGGGTCTCCATGGTGATTGCGGTTTGGAGGTCTACGACCCCCCGAACATGAACCTGGTCCCGGAGACGAGGCGGCGTTCAAAAGGTTGAGAAGGAGAAGAGGAATGGAAATAACAGTGGGAGAAGAGCAGGGAAAAAAGTGCAAAAAACTGAGAAAAAAAACAAAGATTAGTACAAAATTAAGGTTAATTAACCATTCACAATATAACCCACCTACACAAAGTGATGGGCTGGGAATCTCTGGAGGCCCCCTCTGACATAGGAGGCAAAAGTGCCATTGTCAGAAAAAGTAAAAAAAGGAGCCATTCGGAGAGCCCCGGGGGGGAGGAGACAATGGACCCAAGGAGGGGGTGACCCCCTTCCGGGCCTGCCTGCATCTAAATTCAAAAAAGAAAAACTAAGTAACAGAAAAAACATGGAACCTGCCTTTGTCAACTGGCAACCGACATATCTATACTCATAACTATGACCCGAATAAAAGAGTAAACCACTGAAGCTATTGAATCGTGGAATTTTGAGCAATAGTAAGATGTGTTCTGTGAATTCAAAAACAATGAGATAAAAGTACAAGTGCAAGAGATATCTCTCTTCGTAATAGTATTCCCCTATAGCTTGTCCCTTGACAGAGGAGAAGCAAAAAAGAAGGGGGGGATAACCCTCCTAACTAGCCATGCCCCTCCCCTGAAACAGAAAGTAAGGGGAAGGGAGAAGAGAAAGAGTAAGTGAGTGGGTATAGGTAGATACAGGAGAGGGGAGATGGAGAGGGGAAGAGGGGGAGGGGGGAAAGGGAGGATAAGGGGGGGGGAGAAGGGGGAGAGGGGAAGAGGGTTTGGAAAAAGAGGGTGTGTGAGAAAGAGGAGGAATAAGGAGGGGGGGATGGCATAACCCGACTAGCTATGCAAGTCCTATCTAAGCCTTATAAGCACAATCAAGCATGTGCTGCTAACTTAAAAGAAAATCTGTTTGCTGAGTAGGTCCATACTATAGATGAGTAGGGTGAGCAGGATATGTCTCCGAGTTCTCAGGTAGAAAAATAGAAAGAGACAAACAGAGTAAGTCTGGTGTCAGACATCTGGGTGAAGAAAGGATTTCAAATGAGCAGCAGTTTATCTCCGACGAGGTGGTGGAGAAGGACCCGCAGATCGCGGTCTTGTGCGTTTCCGGCCTGCGACTTGGATCCAAGGATCTGGGCGAGGTGGAGGTGCTGGCAACGGTTCCCATCCAGGGGTAGGTGGGACCGGAATATCCAATTCCCTGCAGAAAAATTGAAGATCTTCCGGATATCGGACGGTTGTGGACCTTCCATCTTTTTTTGCCGTGAGGCTAAAGGGGAAACCCCAATGATAGCGAAAGTCATGTTCTCTTAACAGGGTGAGAAGTGGCTGTAAAGATCGTCTTTGTTGAAGGGTGATCCATGACAGGTCTGGGAAAAGTTGTAGGGAGGCCCCATCAAAATCAATGGCATGCATGTTTCGCGCCTTTCTCATAATATCCTCTTTGAGGGTGTAGTTGTGCACTCTGCAGATCACATCCCGTGGGCGGGATCCTGGCCCACGGGGGCGCAAAGCTCGGTGTGCACGATCCAGCTTGACTCGCTGGTGTTCCAGGCGACCTAGAATGCTATTGAAAATGACTTGCAAAGTCACATTCAGGTATTCTTCTTGTGTCGCCTCCGGTTGGCCTCTGACCCTAATATTGTTACGCCTACCTCTGTTGTCGAGATCTTCAAGGTGGCGTTGGAAGTCTCTAAGGGTAGTGGCTTGTGAAGTTAGGCGATCATGTATTTGTGAGATTTCAAATTTAGTGTTGTTTGTTTCCTCCTCTAAGGATGCGACTTTAGTGGACAGTTGGTGAAGATCAGTGCGAAGCATGCTAATTTCAGCTCTACAAGTGTCCCGCACTTCTTGAATGAGCATACGGAAATCCTTTTTTGTGGGCATACAATGGACGTAATCTCGCCAAGATGTACATGCTTCAGGGTCAGGGTCAGATTTTGATGTAATGTGGGCATGGGAGCCCTGTACTACAGCCGAGTAGGAAGCTGGCATGGGGGGTCCCTTCAGAGGTGGTAGTAAAGTGGGGGTAGTGCTGGAGTGCTTAGTTAGCAATGGGCCTTGTGGGCTCCCCATGTGTGAATAAGCCCCCTGGGATCCTGATGGCCTTGGGGCCTGGGAAGGTGCTGGAGCTTGGACTGTGTCTCTCTGGAGAGGGGAGAGAGAGGGGGCTCTGTCCCTATGCGGTTGGGAGCGTTGTGGCAGGGAGCGGGGGTCCCATTCTGGAGGATAAGAGTCCCAGGAGGGGGATGGCTGGCCGGAGGATACAGAGGGCGCAGGCCCTATAAGGCATGGGGGGAAAGTCTGTGACAGGCTGCCCAGCATATGGCCTCCGGAGGGGGAGCCGATCGAAAGGTCAGCAGGGGGGATCGGAGAGTGAGTAGTGGGTAGGTCACCCACGGATCTGTACCTGTTACTCCTGCGGTCAGTGGAGGCTTGCGGAGAGGGAGATGGAGAGGTTTCTGCGTGTGGCGCCGGCACCATCTTGGCCTCGTGGTGTCCGGCCGTAGCTCCCTACCCGAAATACTCAGTGATGAGCGGCGGGGGGACTGAGGAAGAACAGGTGGCGTGTCCTCTGGGGTCCATTTCCTTATTTTTGTGCGGTTTGCCCATAATTAGTGGCGGAGAGGTGCAGGTTCCAGCTCTATGCAGGCAGGCCGGAGCGGGAGCTTCAGTGAAACACGTCTGCTCGGGAAGCCATCCAAGCCACGCCCCCCAGCAGTTGGCTTTTAATAGGACACTTACCTGTTCTGGAGTCCAGCGATGTCAGCACCACAGCTGAGGTTCCCATCAGCTGTCGGTGCTGCCGCTGCCATTGCGGGCAAGGGAACCCCGCAGTGTAGTCTTACGGCTTTCACCCTGGGAACCCTACGGATCATGCGCGAGGCTCCTCGCCTACTGGCCCGACAGGGGGAAGAGGAGGGAGCCGAGCCGTGATGTCAATATCCGTGGCTGTGGCTCCCGAAAGTGGGAACAGGAATACCTGTCAAAGACAGCTATCCCCCCTGAAAGGTGCCAATTGCGGCACCGGAGGGGGGAGGAGGAAGGAAACAAATGAGCGGAAGTTCAACTTTTGTGGAATTTATTTAGCATCCATCATTGAAAGTGAAAGAAAAGCCCACATTGTGGATTGACAACAGAACAGTAATGGAGGGAAAATCTTTAAATGGGGACACTAGTTCTAGTAGCACCCCAGAAGTGCCTCATTGGAGGGATTTCCTTTCACTTCCTGTTTTGGCTACAGGACAGGAAGAAAAGGGTTATATCCCCAATGGGACACAGATGGCAAAAAAAAAAAAAAAACTGACAGGGGTATAACCCTCCCTTACTCTAAGAATGAAAAAAAGTTTTGCCTTTGGTCACACTTTAAACATCTCCCCATAGTAACCAACCAACCTCCAGTAATCATGCTAAGCGCTCATTGTGCAGAAAGCTTGGTGTGGCCAGACCGTGCCAAAAGTAAGGGTCCTAAAGTAAGGGTCCTAAAGTGTTTGTAAGCCTTCATTGACACAGACCGCAGGATTTGGCCCTGCCGCCCACTCCCGTGCCACAGGATTTGATTGACAGCAGAGGGAGCCAGTCTGGGAGGGGGGAGCTGTAGCACAGGTTTTTCACCTTAACGCAGTGGTCATCAACCCTGTCCTCAGGGCCCACTAATAGGCCAGGTTTTATGTATTACCTTGGGGAGATGCAGACTAGAATACTGCAATCACTGAGCAGCAAATGATATCACCTGTGATTTATTTCAGTCATCTTGCAAACCTGGCCTGTTAGTGGACCCCGAGGACAGGGTTGATGACCACTGCCTTAACACATAGAATGTATGTTATGCTTTGCGTCTATTAAAGTTCTTGCGGTAAAACCAAGGAAGCTTAGATTTCTGTAGTGTATCAATACTTTACTAAACAGGAAAACTGCACATACAAACTGTAAGATGCACAATACAACACAACTCAAAGCTTACAAAAATATGCATGTATGCATTAAGTAAACCAAACAGTTACTCAACTTGGGGTTTATGATGCAATGTCCTTCATAGTTCCTTGCTCAGTCTAACTTAAAATGTCTCCAATGTTCGTGCACTCTCCAGACATCTGCCACCCATTGGGTCAAGATTTTCCTTATGCTTTATTTCTAGGGCTCTGATCTTCTCTAAAAATTCTTCTATTTCTCTTTTACCTTGCTTCTTTACATATGCACCAAAGGCAATTAAATCGCCTCTAACAACCGCCTTATGTGCTTCCCACACCATTTGATCTGACACTTCTTCAGTTTTATTTATTTCAAAATATTCTTTTATCTTAATACTTAGTTTCTCCACTATGTCCTCCCTGTCCAGCAATGATTCGTTCAAACGCCATATTCGTTCCGTCTGTCCCATTTGAGTTGGTCGGAGGGTCAGAATTATTGGGGCATGGTCGGACATAGTTATTGGTTCGATTGTACTTGTGTTGACATTCCCCAGGTAGAATTGATCCACCAGGAAAAGGTCCAGCCGCCAGTACATATCGTGTGATTTAGAGTAATAGCTGAAGTCCCTAGTCCCTGGGTGTAAAACTCTCCATGTGTCCACAAGATGTTGTGAGCATAAAGTTTGCTTGACCCGCTTTATAGCTCTATAAGACACGGCAGTTCTGCCCGTAGAGGTGTCTATATTTGGTTCTAGCACCATATTGAAATCTCTTCCTACCACTACACACCCTTCCTTAAATTCTTCCAATTTTCTAAACATTTTAACCAAAAAATTAGCAGTCCCTTCATTGGGCACATATACTGAAGCAAAGGTATATTGTCTCCCCTGTATCATACCTTTTACAAACAAATACCGACCTTCTGGGTCACTTTGCAAAGTCTCTATTGTCCAGGAGCATTATTTCCTGAACGCAATTGTGACCCCTCTTGCCCTCGCTACTGGGGAGACCGCATGATACCACTGATTCAGTATATTCTGGGGCATGCTTGGGATTGAGCTGCTCTTAAAATGGGTCTCCTGCAGGAAAACAACATCAGCTCCCCAATGTTGCAGCTCCATCCATAAGCGCCCTCTCTTATTTGGTGAGCTTAAACCCCTCACATTATATGACAATATTTTCAGTATGGCCGTCATTTTATTTTATCCTCACGACTCCCGGCTCGTTGCCCTTATTCTCTATCTTCTCCTCTGCCAGTCCCACCCCTCCTAAATCATTCAGTACCTCATTGGCCACATACCTATACCTAAAAAAAGAAACACAAAAAAAACCAAGAATACTCCGCATATATATCATAGACATAGACCTTACATACTTGCATTCTTCCCTCCCATCCAAAAAACCTCTCTTTAGGGGTATCTCTAAAACTCGGGTGAGCAGCCTGCGCGCACCGACATCCCCGGTGCGCCTGCTACATCCCTTCCCTGCCTTCTGCAGGATTCTTCTCCCCTTTCTTTGGGGCTGGCCTATTGACCTACAAGCGGTCCTCATTTCCCATCATACCCCCCCCTTCTATTCCCCCCTCCTCCCGGGCCTTATCCTACAAAACCTCTCCCAGATGTGGAGAAAAAAAAAGGGGGGAAAAGGGTCCCCAAAGACCTCTAAGTCCTTCTTTGGGCCATTCCCCTGTTAACCCTTGCTGGGACTTCTTGCCATTTCTCTGCTCGTTGCAGGGGAGGCCCTAAAAAATGTAATAAAAAAGATTTTAAATCATCCTTTGTTCGCAATGTTGCAGTTCTTCCGTTCCTGGAGGCTGTTAAACTAAAGGGGAACCCCCACCGATATTTAATCTCAGCCTTCCATAGGATGTCTAGCAGTGGGCGAACCGACCCTCGCTTAAAAAGAGTCCTTTTAGATATATCTGGATACAGAGCTATGTTTGAGCCTTCAAATGTTATGCTAGGATTATCACGTGCCTTCTTCATTATACTCTCCTTCACTGTATATTTGTTTTTTGTTTTTTTCCTAAAATAAATACACACAAAAATACATTTATGGACACTAGAAGATTAGAAGGGAGGGGGATATCCCCCTCACTCATTATTTTTTAAAGGAGGGAGGGGAGGGGGAGGGAAAAGGGAAGAGGGGGAAAAGAAAGAAAACACAGATACACGATTTATATTAATTATGAATTATAGGGATTTTATCCCCTTTTTTAAGCACGATTGTACACCGGGTTGTTTTTTTTTTTTTTTTTTTTTCATGCACAAATTACATTATTATGAACTTTAGTGATTATCGACACGAATTAGAATAAGGGGGAATTTATTTTATCATTTTTTTATTTTTTTTTCTCTTCTATTGCACAGATTGCATAATTAGGAATTTTAGTGATTAATGACACGAATTAGAACAAAGGGGAAATCATTTACAATTCTATTCTCGATACACTTAATAACCATATCTAGGCACAATTGTACACCGGGGGTGGGTGTTTTTTTTTTTTTGCACAAATTACATAATTAGGAATTGAAGTGATTAATGACACGAATCAGAATAAGGGGGAAATGTATTTACAATTTTATCACTTTATAATTATAAGCACGATTGTACACGGAGGGTTTTTTTTTCTCTTCTTCTCTCTTCGCATTTGTAAATTTCGATTGCTGTCTCCAATGTTATCCAGCTTCCGGCAGCCATGTGTTACTCCATCATCCTTCCAACTACATCTCCCTTCCTCTCTCCACATGTTTCAAAAGACCAAGCCCCTCCCACCAACTTCTTGCATACCAACTTCCTCTGCTCAGCTCAAAAACCTATCAAGCTGGTTAATTTACATATCAATGGAGGGGGTGGGGGAGCCTGGCTTCTCTACAAACATATGTTCTTAAAAACCTAACTATTATTGCTATTAAGACAATACAAAATGGCCATAGCAACACAGTGCATTAAGGTGAAATACCTTAGGCTTTATAACCACTTTAAGAGGCATGGTTACATAAAACCTGAGTTTAATAGGATATTAACATAACAGCACAATGATTAAGAAATGAACACTTGCATTAAGAATGCTTTTCAGGCAGCATTAGTGATTTTTTTTTTCTATACAAACAACTTTACAAACATGATACTTGCCTGCTCTGTTGCAGTGGATTTCCACAGAGCAGCCCAGATCCTCCTATTCTCTGGTTCCTCTTTTGTGCTCCTGGCCACTCCCTCCCATTAAGTGCCCCCACAGCAAGCAGCTTGCTATGGGGGCACCTGAGCCGAACTTCAGCTTTGTGTTCCCATTTAGACACAGAGCTGCGTTTCTGCCACACCCCCCGCTCTGATTGACTGGCTTTGATTGACAGCAGCGGGAGCCAATGGTGTTGCTGCTGTCTCAGCCAATCAGGAGGAAGAGTCCCAGACAACCGAGACACTCCTGGACAGAAATGGGGCTCAGGTAAGTATTAGGGGGGGGGGGGGGCGCTGCACACAGTTTTTCTTAATGCATTAGGATAAACCTTCACACTTTACAACCCCTTTAAAATTTAGCAACCTTTACTCTCCCTGTTCATATTAGGAGTCCACTTTTACATCAGGGTTCCATTTAGGCATCCTATCTTAATTAGTCCTCTTACATTAGAGTTTCCCCCTTAGATCAGTCTTTCATCAATCTCCCTTTAGATCAGTATCCTCCTTCAGACCAAAAGTTCCCCCTTCGATCAGAATCTCCCTCTGCACAGAGAGCCTTTATCCTGCTGTGCATGCCGATGGTCCTAGTAACCAATGACCGCATAGATGGTGGCGTTGGGGTAGAAGCAGAAAGAACAGTGGAACACATGTGTTGCCCTGCACACATTTCCCCCCATTGAGGATATGCCACTGCACTGGGTCACTCCGGTCCTTTTCCAGCTAAATGCATGCAAATACCACAAAAATTAAAAAAAAATGGGAAGAATGCTGCCAATAATGAGGATTTAAGCAATAGAAAAAACACTTTCATGCACCATGTCAGTTTGGTGTAGAGATGTCTCATCTATCCTGAGCCACTTTAGATATTCCATTTAATCAATTCTAAATAGGAAAGCTGGAAAACAACCACTTGGTGCAGTGTTCAAAGCTGAAGCTTAATTTGCCAATATCTTGCAGCTTTAGGTGCAGTGTTTCAGGTAGGAGGGGGCTTTCAGTTGCCAGCTGCACCCTGCTCAGCACATGCAGAAAAAACAGTCTACAAAATACTCTGGCTATCACCCCACCCTATGTCCCGTCCTTGGCCAATGCTACAGCCTGCACAAAAACTGAGCTGAGGATTAGCTCATTGTGCGTCTCTTATGTGTCAGTAGCTACGCTAGGTTTCACAAAGGACAACACTCTCTCCCAGTTTTGTCTACTGTCCAAGTCTGGGCAGCTGGGTTGGGGCTGCCACAGTCCAAGCATCAGTACAGGTGGTTGGAGCAGGCAGAAAATTATTGTTCCGTCCCCGCTACACGTTTCCCTAAGTGTAGCTCGACATGCAGTTAAACCCTCCTATTCTGCAATAAACCAGACAGTCTCATTTTGAAGCTTTAACAACTGGGTGGGTGAAATTTAAGAAAAAATACAAATACATATAATCAGCATAAGAAATACAATAAATAAGCTAGGCTGTAAATGGCGATAAGTAACTCACCAGCGATGCAGCATTTATGGGATGCAAGTCCCAGTCCAACATGTGCTCCATTTGGTACCCGCTGTCAGTCTCTAAGATGGCGTCAGTTCCCAGGATGCACCTGTTTCTCTTCCTTAGACTGAAGAATGATGGGAACTTTTGTTAAAGGTTTCTGCAAAAGTGTAAATTTACCACAGACTCCCTCTTGTGGTCAAATCCAATTTTGCAGGCAAACAGCTAAAATATTCCACTGGATGCAGAACAATTCTATTCCTACACTGCAGCATCGATCACCGTCCCCTACCCAGCATGAATAGGTCTAAAGGACAGAGGGAAGACTACATCCATTCTGCCCGAGACTCCTGACCTGTCCACATTCCAACAACCGTGCTGTGGTGTAAATCTGCCCTGCACCCTGTAGCTAGCTGCCATCTGTACGGGATTCACCCGTACAGTCCAGGTTTTGAATCATGTGCCCGGTTTTGAGCCCCCCTGAAAACTGGACACATTCAGGTGGGATTGTGGCTCATAGCTGGAGAGAGGATTAGGTGTTCTCCTCCCTCCAGCCTGCAGGGGGCAATAGAGAGCCGACACTGACTGAAAAGTCTCAGCAGCACTGCAGAGGAACGAACACGGAGTGTGTGGAGCCTGGAAAGAGAAATGAGGAACTTTTTTGCAGTTAGTGAGTACAGGGGGAAAGAGGGGCTCTGCTATCACATCTGATGCAAAGGGGGCTGTGATGGGAACATCTGATGCAAGGAGGGGCACCAGATGTAAGGGGAAGCTCTGGTGGAGACACCAGATGCAAGGGGGGCTGTGGGGGACACCGGATGTAATGGACACAAGATGTAAGGGCGGGCTCTGGTGGGGATACCCGATGTAAGGGGGGGGGGGACTCTGATGGGGACGCCAGGAGGGGAACTCTGATGGAGACAACCTTATGTAAGCTGGTTCTATTTTCTTTTACTTGAAATATGGATGCAATTAATCTACTTTTACATTATATTAGAGAGCAAATTTGGACCCCAGCTGGACTTTTTTTAGCAACTGGGCTGCCTTGAATTTCAGTTTATTACCCCTGTTCTAGGTGGTAATTTTTGCGCCGCAGGATTGTGCACAAAATTGTGTGCATTTCTGCAATGCATAAAAACCGTACACCGCTTTTGCAGGTGTGCAGTGGTGCCTTTAAATCTTAAGCCCCATACACACGATAGGACTTTATACAAACTTTACCTTGGATTTTTGAACAAAGGGTGTTGCCCAAAAGTTTGTCTTGCATACAGACGACAGGACTTTTCCAGCCAACTTTCACTATATCACGTGGTTTTTCAGCTCTTTACCACCACCCTTTGGTCAACTTGTGTATTGTTGTCTGATATTGTGTCAACCTCGCCACTTTTATTGGCGAGATTGACACCTTGCGAGCTGGGTTGACACTGGTGCAGGGATCCCCGCCAATGCCAGGCACTGTGTTTGGTATGAATCTTGAGGGGGAACTCCACGCCAAATTTTAAATAAAAAACCGGCATCGGTCAGGAAGGGAGGTGGGGGCGAGCGAGTGCCCCCCCCCTCCTGAGCCATATCAGGCCGCATGCCCTCAACATGGGGAGTGGGTGCTTTGGGGGAAGGGGGCGCCCTACGGGCCCCCCACCCCAAAGCACCTTGTCCCCATGTTGATGAGGACAAGGGCCTCTTCCTGACAACCCTGGCCCTTGGTTGTCGGGGTCTGCGGGTGGGGAGCTTATCAGAATCCGGGAGCCCCCTTTAATAAGGGGGCCCCCAGATCCCGCCCCCCACCCTATATGAATAAGTATGGAGTACATCGTACCCTTACCCATTCACCTAGGGAAAAAAAAGTGTCAATAAAAAACAGTACACAGGTTTTTAAAGTAATTTATTAGGCAGCTCCGGGGTCTTCTTCTGACTTTGGGGGTCCTCTTCCGACTTCGGGGGTCCTCTTCCGACTTCGGGGGTCCTCTTCCGACTTCTTCTCCCGGTGTCCGCATCTTCTGCCGGCTCCATCGCTATCTTCTGGCGCTCTTTTGCCAGCGGTGGTGCGGACTTCTGGATCGTCTTCTACCCTCTTCTCTTTCTGAGATGTTGACACGACACTCTCTCCAGCCAGAATGGTCTCCGTGTGCGCTCCGCAACGGACTTATATAAGCAATATAACAAGTATTCGGCGCAACGATGGACAGCAAAATCCAATAATACAATGATGCACATAAAAAAATATAATAGATGAAAGGGTTAACAGTTCATAATAGCAATAAGTGGAGGGTAAGTCCGTGATGAGAACTGCAGGCGGAAGAGGCAGGGGTAATGTGTAGAATCCACATTCAGGGCAGCCTTCCGAAGGGAGTGAAAGCCATTATCCCAATGCACTGTAAGACAAGGAAAAGGAGGCGCCTCTGGGTGCAGACTTTTAAAACAATTTATTAAAAAACAGCAACAGCTGGTAATACACTCACATTTGAGTAGAAAATATCAGGCATTTAACATGTCCCAGGGCAATCCAGGGGATCCGTGGAGTCATCTCTCGGCTGGTAGGTGTTGAATAGCTCTGGGCAGTCTAAGAACGCTGGATGTGGACGGCCGAGACACACATCCGGAGACAGGCACCAAAGAGAGGCTTGGTAAGCAGCCGATCCAGACACAGGATGATGACGTCACACGATGTGCGACGCGTTTCCTGAGCTGGCACACCGTGAGTATTACCAGCTGTTGCTGTTTTTTAATAAATTGTTTTAAAAGTCTGCACCCAGAGGCGCCTCCTTTTCCTTGTCTTACAGGACTTATATAGGCGGTGACCCTGCCCCCTATGACATCACAGTCCCGGGGCATGCTGGGACTGTGAGGTCATAAGGGGGCGTGGTCATAGAATGACATGACCGAAGTCGGAAGAGGACCCCCGAAGTCGGAAGAGGACCCCGAAGTCGGAAGAAGACCCCGGAGCTGCCTAATAAATTACTTTAAAAACCTGTGTACTGTGTTTTTATTGACACTTTTTTCCCTAGGTGAATGGGTAGGGGTACGATGTACCCCATACTCATTCACATAGGGTGGGGGGCCGGGATCTGGGGGCCCCCTTATTAAAGGGGGCTCCCGGATTCCGATAAGCGCCCCGCCCGCAGACCCCGACAACCAAGGGCCAGGGTTGTCGGGGAGAGGCCCTTGTCCTCATCAACATGGGGACAAGGTGCTTTGGGGTGGGGGCATACAGCCTGGTACGGCTCAGGAGGGGGGGGGGCGCTCGGATAAAGGTCTGCGTGCTTGGATAAAGGTCTGGTATGGATTTGGGGGGACCCCCACGCCGTTTTTTCGGCATAGGGGTTCCCCTTAAAATCCATACTAGACCGAAGGGCTTGGTATTTCCCAAAGAGGAATTCCCTCTTGCGCCCGACGCAGTAGGAAAATGTGTTTTTCCTATTGCAGCTAGCGCGAGATGTACAGTACCCTGCCGCAGAGAACCAGCACGATCCGATCGTGCTGGAAACATTCTCACGGCTGCGTACTGTAGTTTGTACAAAAGTCTGATGCTTTGTGTACACACGATCGGACTTTGCTCCATCGGACTTTTGTTGCCGGAAAGTTTGTCTGTTCGCACAGCCAACAAAAGTCCGATGGAAACTGAAAAAGTTTGTCCGATGGAGCGTACACACGGTCGGATGTTGCTCCAAAACAGCTAATTTGCATGTTTGTTGTCAAAAAGTCCAATTGTGTGTACGGCCCTTTAATGGCACTAACACACCCCTTGCTTTTGCGCTCATTCACCTGTGGCAAAACGTTTGGTAACAAGATACCATGCGTTTTGGTGCAGCACAATTTTTAAAAAAAGGTTATACAGGATTTACATCCATTTGTATTACATTTTGTTTTCATTTGTTTTGTATACTACAACAAAAAATTCAGTGCGCTGTTAAAGTGTTCGGGTTTGAATTGATGAAAAGGTGGCAACCCTACATGCAGTACAGGTTTTGACTAGGTTAGGAACATACTGGGACTCGTATTCACAACAGATGTATTCCACATACACTTTCTGGGGAATGACCTGCCATAATAGACCTACAGTATCTCACAAAAGGGAGTACACCCCTCACATTTTTTGTAACTATTTTATTATATCTTTTCATGTGACACTGAAGAAATGACAATTTGCTACAATATAAAGTAGCGAGTGTACAGCTTGTATAACAGTGTAAATTTGCTGTCCCCTCAAAATCAACACAGCCATTAATGTCTAAACCGCTGGCAACAAAAGTGAGTACACCCCTAAATGAAAATTTCCAAATTGGGACTAAAGTGTCTGCCTTAACCCTCTTGGGCATGGAGTTCACCAGAGCTTCACAGGTTGCCACTGGAGTCCTCTTCCACTCCTCCATGACATCATGGAGCTGGTGGATGCTAGAAACCTTGCTTTTCTCCACCTTCCGTTTGAGGATGTCCCACAGATGCTTAATAGGGTTTAGGTCTGGAGACATGCTGGGCCAGTCCATCACCTTTACCCTCAGCTTCTTTAGCAAGGCAGTGGTCATCTTGGAAGTGTGTTTGGGGTCATTATGTTGGAATACTGTCTCCGAAGGGAGGGGATCATGCTCTGCTTCAGTATGTCACTGTACATGTTGGAATTCATGGTTTTCTCAATGAATATCCTACGAATACATCAGCGCAAAATCCTGAAATTTGTCTGGGGTTCTACCCGCCCCAGAATAAATAAGCAAATACTATATGCCCGCAGAATCAATGGTGGACTTTCAGTCCCTAACCTACAAGCCTACTATATAGCTGCAAACATAGCCCCGTTATCCCAACTCCATGCACAACACCAAATGCCGCTATGAGCCACTATGGACCTAGTGGATTCACACCCAACACCAATCTCCTCATTGCCCTGGCTCCCTTCCACACATCGCCCTCTCGTGACAGGGCCATGTCTGGCCCATTCCCTTCGCATGTGGGACTCGGTAAAGTATTCGGCCGGCCTGATTTCTCCTCATCTACCCCTACTTCAACTTCTCCAGTGCCCATTGTTCCCACCAGGCTGCGAAAACCCCCAGCAATTCTCCTGGTGGAAGACAAACGGATTCACGGCCATTCACTCCTTTTTCACCCCCACCAGGATAACATCATTCGAGGCCCTACGCTCCTCTCATGATATCCCGTTACGCGAACACTATAGCTACCTACAGATTCGTCACTTTCTCCAGGGGCTTATAAAATCTCAACCGACCCCTTATATTTTGACCCCCTTCGAGAACTTCTGCAGAGCAAGACCCCAAACCTCGGGTTTAATATCACTGATCTATTCCTCTATTATTACCTCTAAAAAGCCACCGATACGGACCTGTCACCTTCAATGGGAAAGGGAACTAGGAAAACAGCTCGATCCGGAGGATTGGCAGGTCATGACTTTAGCAATATCCAAATGCTCAAAGAATGTCATCTTCAATGGGAAAGGGAACTAGGAAAACAGCTCGATCCGGAGGATTGGCAGGTCATGACTTTAGCAATATCCAAATGCTCAAAGAATGTCATCTTTTTAGAAAATGCCTATAAGATACTTTACAGGTGGTATTACACGCCTGCTAGACTGGCCCGGTTCATCCCAGCCTACTCTCCCTTGTGCTTCCGAGGGTGCTCCCAGGAGGGCACAATGACGCACATCTGGTGGACCTGTCCGAGGGTACGCAGGTTATGGATTAGAGTTTACTCCCTCCTCCGAAACATACTCCATGCTGACCTCAAAAAGGATCCGTTCGAGGCACTTCTCTGCAAACCAATTGCGGAGCTGCTTCGCCCGGAGCGCCAGCTGGCTCTGCATCTCTTTACTGCAACCAAACTAACGATAGCCAGGGCATGGAAGACACAGACACTAAGTTTTGAGGCGGTTAAGAATCGCATGGACGATATAATGGTTAATGAAAAGCTGACTGCTGTCCTTTCGGACACTCATGATAAGTTCCTGAAGGTATGGAGGCCATGGGTCGAATATACTAAACCTACCAGATTTGATAGCACCCTTCTTCGGATTTAATGCACTCTTGCTCCCTCACCGCGAGGACCCACCCTTCACCCTTCCCCCTTTCTTCCTCTTCTCTCCTTTCCCCCCATTCTTTACTCCTCCCTTCTCAACCAATCTCTGCCCCTAGCTCTTCTTTAACCTCCCTCTCAAGACTGTTTTCAACCTCTGTTACATTCTTATTGTTTTGTTCTTCTTTGATTTACTAGCATACTTATTTTATTTATAAGATGCTAAACTTCTTGTTATGTTTATTCATGATGCATTATCTACACTGTTAAACTGTGAAATTGCTATGATTATCAATAAAACCCTTTGTAAAAGAAGAGGCTTCCTTCTGGGATGACAGCCATACAGATCAATTTGATGCAGTGTGCAGCATATGGTCTGAGCACTGACAGGCTGACCTCCCCACCGCTTCAACCTCGGCAGCAATGCTGGTAGCACTCATACATCCATTGCCCAAAAACAACCTCTAGATATGACGCTAAGAACGTGCACTCAACTTCTTTGGTCGACCATGGCGGGGCCTGTTCCGAGTGGAACCTGTCCTGGTTAACTGCTGTATGGTCTTGGCCACAGTGCTGCAGCTTCAGAGTTTTGGCAATCCTCTTATAGCCTAGGCCATCTTTATGTAGAGCAACAATTCTTTTTTTTCAGATCCTTAGAGTTTCCAGTAACCAGTATGAGAGTGAGAGCGATAACACCAAACACACCTGCTTCCCATTCACACCTGAGACCTTGTAACACCAACGAGTCACATGACACCAAGGAGGGAAAAGGGCTAATGGGCCTAATTTGGACATTTTTTCTTAGGAGTGTATTCACTTTTATTGCCAGTGGTTTAGACATTAATGGCTGTGTTTTGAGTTATATTTTTTTTTTTTGGGGGGGGGGGGGGGACAGTAAACTTACACTGTTATACAAGCTGTACACTCACTACTTTACATTGTAGCAAAGTAATTTCTTTAGTGTTGTCACATGAAAAGATAATAAAATATTTACAAATATATGAGGGGTGTACTCACTTGTGTGAGATACTGTATATCATGTTTATCTGCACCACCGGTGCCAGTTTCTATTTCAGAGTGCAAGAGAAACAAGCGCAGATCTACGACTAACAAAGGGAATGCCATAGAGTAAACTACCACATATTCCCACCAGGTGTGACCTTGTGACAGAGGGTGCGAGCTGTCAGACATCTTGCATTTCTCTGCTCGGGCAGCAATTACACTACATGAGCAGAGTCTTCAGGACTAGTGTATATTACCCAACAGCCACAGCCCTTACTAAAGGCTAGCAGTAGCCTTCGTGATAGACTGAAGGGAAAAGCCTGTGTAAAGGTAGGCCAGTGAGGAGAGCTGCAGCAGGCAATGTAGAAGATAACCAGGGAGTAAATAAGTTGTTTTGTGGTGTTTTGTGGTGTCATTAAAGTGGAACCTTACCCAAGAGGAGAAGTTCTGCTCTTCCACCTCCTCTTCTTCCTCCCCCCGATATGGTTCTTATCAGAGGAAAAAAGTGTTTTAGAGAAGTTGCAGGGAGTGCAAAGGCAGGACAAGGGTGAGGATATTGCCACTGGTGTGTGTCCATTGTGTTAGGTAAAAAGAGGTGGTTAGGTTGAGTAGTTGAGGTGGCTGCGTTAACATGGACTTGAATGTTAAAGTCACCGAGGATGGTGGGTACTTCAGAGAGAAAGCAGGGTAGCCATACAAAAAAAAAAAAAGAAAAAACACATCAAAAAGTTCAGGGAGTCAAGAAATTACTGCAGTCTTTCGACAAATTGGAGGAAAAACAAATACAGAAGGTGCAATGTGGGGAAAGGAGAAGCCCAGCTCTACCTTCTTTTCATCGACTGGGTGAGCAAGTCCCGTGTAGGCAACTAGCAGAAAGGGCAGCTGGCAGAGTCAGATTCCTGGAGCCAGGTTTCCTCAACAGCAAGTAGGTGGAGGGAGTTGAGGGAAAAGGTCACTGACAGAGGCAAGTTTGTTAGAGACTGAGCAGCCATTTCAGAGAGCAACCACATAAGTGGTGGGCAACTAACAGAAGCATTGAAATATGAGGGTTGTGCTGCTACCAGAGAACCGCCAGTTCTGGAGGTGCACATTAGATGGTAGAGGGCCAGAGTTTGGGTTGATATCCTGACAGATTAAAAGTAATGGGAGGCGAGTAGGTAGCAGGATATGAGAGGGTAAATGTCCCAGTGATTTGCAAGTGGTAACATGTGATGTCAGGTCAGAAGTAGCAGGAGATAAGAGCGGTAATGAGAGGGCAGAGGTGAGGGTGATGTGTATAGGCTGCAAGGTGGAAAAGAGGGGTAAAAAATGAGTTTGAGAGGGCATTATTGCAAAAACAAAGGTTAGTGAGATCATGTTAAGAGGGTGAAGAAATGAAAAAAAGTAGCCCGATTGAGAGATAAGAAAGTGCACTTGCATAAAAAGGTTTGAAGTGGAGCACTAGTGTTTGTACGTGCCTTGGAAAATGGCACTTTACAAAAAAGGGCATGCCTACACCTCACTTGCCTTTTAGGAATGGGTACAGAATTTATACTCAGATGGCGTGGGGAAGGTGGACAATTAAAAGCTTAAAAAAAAACAAAAAAACTTGACATTGGTGAAAGTGGAGGCTACCTGCCCTAAACAAATTTCAAAACATGGAGACAAGGCAAGATCTCTGACCTTGGGCAAGGCACCATAAAAAGGTCACTGTGCAATGGCTTTGCACAGAGAAGTTCCAATCCTCTTCTTGGGTCCACGGCTGGCGCTCCAGGCGCCTCCCTCCAGCTTATTGCCCCCATTGCAAGCAGCTTGCGATGGGAACTACTGAGCCGCTGCTCCATGTGTCCATTCACAGAGCGTGGCTTAGCTCTGCCCTCTCCGGTGATTGACTATAGTGGGAGCCAATGGCCTACCGCTGATGTCTCAGCCAATGAGGAGAGAGACCTGAAGAGTTTGTGCACATTGCTGAATCGAGATGGGGCTCAGGTAAGTTTTAGAGGGGCTGGGGTGCTGCTTCACACAGGATTTTTTACCTTAAATGCATAGAGCGCTTAAAGATAAAAAACTTTGAGCCTTTACAACCACTAACCTAATATAGACAATACAAACAGCATTTATAATAAGTCTTAGCAAGGACATGTATGTCATTTTGCGTCATGCACAGTAGATGGGAGTATGAGGGAAAAAAAAAAATGAATTAGTTATCTGAAGGAGCAGAGAAGACATGAGGAGAAGACGTTTGTGTTAAAGTACTATAAATCGAATGCAGAAAATGGTACTTAATGGAAAAATGGTCATGCCTACGCCTCACCCCTTTGTTAATTAGGAGTAGCATCTGCTCCATTTTTAGATTTAGAAGAGTAGTGGAAACATAAATCTTTTTTTTTTTTTCAAATATAAAGTTTATTCAACTCCAAACAGGGGTGAGGGCCCCAAAGTACAAAACATTGGCAAGAATATAAATCAAGTTACATTGGCATTTGCAGACCTAAAGAGCGATCTCTACATAAACATCCTGCGTAGGTAATCATAAATTATAAAATTGACATTAATATCTGATGAGGTATACTTTAGCTGTAATCAATGTTTGTAATCAAAATCCTGCTATTGGGGTGATCCTCACCTACTTTTTCCACTATTCATAAAATAAAAAATAAAAAAGCCAAAAAATAATAATAATAAGTTAAGAGAAGGGAAACAAAGAAAGAATTAGTGATAAAAAAAAAAAAAAAAGTAGAAGGGGGAAGGGAAGGAGGGAGGTAAGGAAAGGGGGGAGGGTATGGGGACAGGTATGGGAAAAGAAGACATGGCGGTAGCTAAGTTGGCAAGTCTGCTGTAATACAGTGGGTGTGTCGCTCTAGTGACTACCCGGAAATGAATTAGGAGCCTAATAGCCGTTGACCCTCATCTGAATAAATAAACAGATTCCAAATATCCCAAATATTCTTATATGCCTCTTGTTTATGCTGTGCTGTAAAGATCAGGTCTTCCATTTTTTTAATTTCTTCAATTCTCCTTAGCCACAATGATATGGCCGGTGGAGAGCTTTGTTTCCACATTATGGGAATACATCCCTTTGCTGCATTAAGTAGATGGCATATCAATAACTTTTTGTATGACTTGATGGGAATCGAAGAAACGTGTAATAGCCAAAATGCAGGGTCATCCGGGATAGTATAGTCAGTGAACTTTTGGGTGATCCGTCTAACTTCACCCCAGAATTCCTTCAGCTTGGGACATGACCAAAAGATGCGAATCAGGGTTCCCTCTCCCTCCATACATCGCCAGCACTGCCCGGAGGTAGACGGAAAGCATTTCTTAAGTCTTGAGGGAGTCAAATACCAGCGTGTGAGTAGTTTGAAATTGGTTTCTTGTAGTTTAGTGCAAAGCGAAGATTTGAGGGAAAGGGAAATGATCCGTTGTTTTGTGCAGGTGAAAATGTACTGTGTAGGTCTTTCTCCCAACTAGCTAGACAGGGTAATTGTGGTTGTGTCGTGGGTGAGATTAACATTGAATATGTTTGGGACAAAATGTGGGCTAACGGAGTATCCTCCGCACATAGGGACTCAAATGGTGTTTGTTCTCTTGCGAAGTCCTGCGGGTCAGGGAGGGAGTGGAGAAAATGATGTAATTGTGCAGCTTTCCAAAAGGGAAGGTGGTAGTTCCCTGCTGGGGTAAATAAGTCTGAGATGGATGGCCATTTCCCTGCAAGAACAAACCGAGCTGCATGATCTCTGCCTGATTCTCTGAGGGAGATAAATTCCGTCGGGCATAGTCCTGGGCCAAACTTAGGATTACCCAGTATGGGAAGTAGGAGAATTTTTCGACATGAGAGATGTATGGAAAGCAATTTGGGAGCTATTCTTCAGAGTGGTACCGATGAGTGGGTGAGATTTCGGTCTATGTGGGAGGTCACTAGAGCACCACATTGCACCCTCAAGTGGGATATGTGATTGCGATTGTTCGAGCTGCACCCAGAGTTTGGATTGTTTATTTCTCCTCCAATCTAGTATACGTCCCAGATGTGATGCTAGATAATATATTCGTATGTCGGGTAATGCTAGTATGTCCGTATTGTTTAGGAAGGGTCATCTGTGTCCGACGTAGGCGGGGTCTTTTATGTGCCCACACAAATCTGGTGAACAGCGAGTGGACCCGTTTGAAAAAAAGGGGTGGGATATGTATAGGCAGGGCTTGGATGAGGTAAATGAATTTCGGTAGTATACTCATTTTAAGGAGGTTGCATCTCCCGAACCAGGAATGGTAACCTGTATGCCATTTGTCTAACAGGGCACGGGTCTTTGTCAGTAAGGGGGGGGAATTCAGTTCAAACGTTGGTGTGATATCAGGAGGAATGTTCATACCCAGGTATTTTAGTGCAGTCTCAGTCCACCTAAACTGGAAACTGGATTGAAATTCAAGTAGGGTATGGGATGGAATCACAATGCCCATCGCCTTGGACTTAGCAAAATTATTCTTTAAATGGGAAATCGCCCCAAAGATTTTAAATTCACGCATGAGGTTTGGGAAAGAGATTCTTGGGTTTGTTAAGGAGAATAAGAGGTCATCAGCATAAGATGATACTTTACAGTGGGTGCTACCTATTTGGAGGCCTGCAATATCCGGATTTGCTCTAACCGTACATAGAAAGGGTTCTAGGGAGAGAGAGAGAAGGGGAGATAAAGGGCATCCCTGTCTTGTTCCGTTTCTGATGAGGAAGGGGCTGGAAAGTACCCCATTGACTTTTACCTGGGCCGATGGATTTGAATATATGCTGCTAATCCATTTCATCATCCTGTCTCCCAGGCCTATATGACGGAGAACTGAGAACACGTAATCCCAGTTCACCCTGTCAAAGGCCTTTTCGGTATCTGTACCAAGAAATACGCTGAGGATCTTATTGGCCTTTGCTACTTAGGTAAGATAAGATTGAGGACCTTAATAGTATTGTCCCTTGCTTCTCTTGAGGGGATAAACCCGACTTGGTCTAGGTGAATTAGGGAATGGAGGTGTTGAGCTAACCTGGATGCGATTATTTTCAAGAATAATTTGCGGTCCACATTCAATAGGGATATGGGTCTATAGCTGCCGCAGAGACCTGGGTCTTTCCCCTCCTTGTGGATTAAGGAGATATATGGGCTTTAAGCATTTCCCTGGGGAAATTGGCAGTACCTCCTAGTGCGTTAAAGAATGTCACCAAGCGTGCGCCTAAAATTGGTAGGAAAGCCTTATAGTATTGAACCGTGTAATCGTCTGGACCTGGTGCTTTACCCATCTTCATGGAGCTCACTGCTGCTTGCAGCTCTTCTAGTGTGATCGGTTCGTCTAAAAGTAGCTGAGTTTCAGTCGGTAGTGAGGGGATATGGGAGTCTGAAATATAATGGTCAATTTTTGTCCGAGTAGAAGGGGAGCTGGGTAGGTTGTACAGATCCAAGTAAAAGGCCTCAAACCCCTTCGATATGTGTGTCGGGAGGGTGGCTCTCTGACCGTCTGGAGTGGTGATCTGTGGTATGTATGAGGAGGTTTTAAATCTCTTTGACTTAGCCAGAAGTTTCCCACACTTATCTCCTGACTCGTAAGACAGCTTACAACAAAACTGTAGAGCAGCCTTTGCTTTATAGTGTAAAAGGTCTGTAATTTGTGAGCGGATAGTCCTCAATTTCGTCTCAATATCCTGGGTAGGAGAATGTTTATGTTGTGTTTCAACCTTGGCCAAGTCAGCGAGCAATCTGGTGAGTTGTGCATTTCTGTCTTTTTTGATCTTTGTCCCATGTTTAATGAGAATCCCACGGAGGACGCACTTATGAGCTTCCCACAATATTCCAGGATCACAGTCCTGGGTGTCATTTTCTCTAAAATAGAAGTCTATTTCTTTGGTCACATCTGCTAGAACCTCAGGTATTTGTAGTAGGCTTTCATTCAAGCGCCAAAATAGTGACCTGGGAGAAGGTCTCTCCGTGAGTGTATATGTGAGATGTACAGGAGCACGGTCTGACCATGTGATCATACCCATTTCTGTGGAGCTTACTAGGTGTAACTGGTCATGAGGTATCAAGAAAAGACCAATCCTGGAGTATACCTTATGTGGGGGTGAGTAAAAGGAATAGTCCCTCTCCCCTGAGTGTTGGAATCTCCAGATATCAATCAGGTGAGCCTTGTGTAGGGTTTGCACTATACGTTTGCGATGTGATTGTGGATAAGAGGAATTACCCGAAGAGATATCCACCGAGAGGTCCAGTGGCACATTCAAGTCCCCACCCAATATTAGCTGGCCTTCCTTGAATGCCATCAGCTTAGCTATAGTGCGTGTGAGGAAACCATCCTGGTGTTCATCAGGAACATAAAGTGTTGCAAACGTGAACCGTGATTCACCCACCCGGCCTTTGAGAAATAAGAAGCGATCCTCAGGATCTGCTAAGATCTCTTGGCATTGCCATGGTATTTTAATGGAGATCAGGATGGATACACCTCTGGATTTGGAATTACAATTTGTAGAGTGGTATACTCGTGGATAAAATCTATTCTGGAGCACAGGGGATTTGTTCATTTTGAAATGAGTCTCCTGGATAAAGGCTATATCATTATGTGATTTTTTTTTTTTTAAGGTCATGGAGCAGCATTAGTCTTTTCTCCGGTACATTTAAACCTTTCACGTTAAGGGAAGTCACCTTGAGTCTACCGCCATGTCTTCAGATAAAGAAGGGGAAGAGAGGTTTCGCACTGAAGATGGGAAAGGGGGGAGGGAAAGAGTGAATAGGGAAGAGAAGGAAAAGAGTGGGATAGGACCAGAAGTACGGGGGCGGTGACTGGGAAAATCAGTCTACCGTCACCCCTGAAAAAAATGCAAGTTAATCAAAAAAAAAAAAAGGAAAAATAAAGTCTTACTGACTTAAAGTGTATACAACCCTGAAACCCCGGTTGTATACAAAGGCCTATGTGGGCAGACCTTACCAGTAGGTGAGGTCCCGTCCTTCCCGCCCATCTTGGACATAAGAAGCAGAAACATCTACTATGACTATGAAGAACAATGAAAAAAGTTCTTTGATCCAACGGCCTTATTTAGTTACTTATAGAACATAACCGGTGCACCACGCCAGAGCCTCCGGCCGCAAACGAGGCTCTGTCACACCGCACAAGAGGCGAACCTTCAGCAGGGCAACAGAGCAACCCCAGAAGCATTTCAACTCATCACAAACCAAGGTAGTAGGGTTATCTATGAGAATGGTAGGAATGAAGGCTCAAGGAATGTCTTATTTTCAGGCAGATCGTCCTCCTGGTTAGGCCTATCAGGCAGTTTGACCTGATCCTTGGCAAGAAATTGGAGTCATTAAGGGCTTCCTTTTCTTTGTAAACAGGGTCTTTCACACCCTGTGCGTTATCTACCGGACAAGTCAAGTTCTTGATTAAGAGACTGGTGCATCTATAGCTGGCATGCTCCAATTTTTAACAAACTTTTCATCCATGGGATATCACAGGGAAAACCCTGCCAGGTTCCCAATCAGCATACACCGCCTGTTCCAACAGGGGTGTAGGGGAAAAGCCTGTGCAGCCTGAAGAGGCCTCAGGAATCCCAAAGAGGGCCAGGAGGCTCAGTCACCTCTGCAAGAGGCAACTTAAAGGGGTTGTACAGGTAATTTTTTTTTTAAACAAACATGTTATACTTGCCTTCACTCTGCAGCTCGTTCTGCACAGAGTGGCCCCGAACCTGGTCTTCTGGGGTCCCTCGGCGGCTGTTTCAGCTCCTCCCCACAAGGACTCACCACCTTAATGCTAGCTCCCTCACATGGTGGTTAGTTCATGCGGGGGCGCTCCCGTAATACAGCCAGCGGCTATAACCGCTCTCTGTATCCCACGGCCCCGTGCCGCGTCATTGGATGCGATTGACAGCAGCGCGAGCCAATGGCCAAAATGGCCAAAAGGAAGGACAACTTCAAAGAAGTAATTTTCAGGGAAGCCTCATGCAAAGGCTCAAAAGGAGCCCTTGTTAGTGCATTTAATACCAACGACAGATCCCAGGGAGTAACATGTTTGAGGATCCTGGGAGTATGCCTAGATCTGGCTAAAAAGGAACCTCCTGACTAAGGGATCTACCGCTAGACTTCTCTCTGAAAATAAAGATAGGAAAGCAACCAGAACCCTAAGGGTGTTGACAGAGAGCCCCTTTTCCACTCCCTCCTGCAGAAATTCTAAAATGCAGGGAGTGGAAAAAGCTAAACCTGATTTTTTTTGCCAGGAAATAAGTTTTCCAAACTTTCCCATAGATTCTTCTTGTGACTAATTTACAGTTGTCCAGGACAGTCTGAATAACCCTCTCTGAACATCCATTTAACTGTAGGATGCGCTGCTCAGCCTCCAGGCCATCAAATGGAAGGTCAGAGTTTGGATGCAATACCAGTCCCTGATAGAGTAGATCCTTTCGAACTGGAAGGGGCCAGGGAGGATACACAGATAGGGCCTTCAGAGAGCAGAACCAACTCCTCCTGGGCCACCAGGGGGCAATCAGAACGACTTCTGTTCTGTCCTGAATAATTTTCCGAACCACTAGGGGCAAAAGCGGAAAAGGAGGGAAGGCATAGGCCAGGCTGAAGTCCCAAGGGAAGGACAGTGCATCCGTCCCCAAGGACTTCGTTTCTCTCTCCAGAGAGAACGCCGGTAGTTTCTTGTTGAGACTGGAGGCAAAAAGATCCACTGTGGGGAGACCCCATCTTAGCACCACCTCCTGGAACGTGCCTTGATGTAGTTCCCAACCGCTGGAACTGATGCTCACCCTGCTCGGAAAGTCCGCCAGCACATTTTCTGACCCCTTGATGTGAACTGCCTTTACATAAGAGACATAGATCTCTGCCCAGGACAGAATCTGCTGCGTTAACGACAGAAGTGATTCCGAGCGAGTGCCCCCTTGCTTGTTCAAGTACGCCACTGTTGTGGCATTGTCTGAAAATATTAAAAGGTCCTTTGAATAGACCCTCTCTCCCAGAGACATAAGTGTTTTCCTCACAGCCAGAAGTTCTCTGAAATTCGAGGAGCGACCTGCTTCCTCTGGCAACCAGGCTCCTTGAGCCTGCCAACCCTGTGAGTGAGCACCCCAACTCCACAGACTGGCATCTGTGGTAATCTTGACCGGGCAATTTTGTGCCCAATCCTTCCCCCTCTGCAGAGGTTCCCACCAGGCAAGATTGCGAAAATTCCCTTCTGGTAGTTTTACCAGCTGATCCAGAGAATTTTTCCTGCGATCCCAATGGAGCAAAAGAAAAGCCTGAAGGGGTCTGGAGTGCAATTGAGCCCAGGGCACCCCTGGAATGGCTGCAGTCATTAGGCCCAGCAACTGCATGATTCGCCGAAGGGAGGTCTGAGGGAGCAGTATGAAGGTCTGCACAGAGAAGAATTTTCACAACTTTCTCTTCGGGAAGAAAAATCTTTAGGGCAACAGAGTCTATTAGATAACCCAGGAAAAGTATGCTCTGTGAGGGTACTAGGCAAGACTTCTGTTGGTTGACCTTCCACCCCAAATTTTGAAAGGTCCGCAAAACCAACTGTAGGTCTTGAATAGGGGACTCCTTGCCCTGAGAAAAAAAAAAAAAAATCAAAAAAATCATCTAGATATGGGACGATTGATACACCATGATTCCGAAAAAAGGCCATGACTTCGGCCACAATTTTTGTGAAAATCCTTGGTGCTGCTGAGAGACCAAATGGAAGGGCATTGAACTGCCAATGAGACGGCTCGTTTCCCACGAGTACTGCAAACCTGAGAAACCTTCAGTGGCTCTGGCAGATTGGTACATGAAGATAAGCTTCCTGAAGGTCCAGGGTCACCATGAAGACCTCTGGTAACAACAGATTTCTTACTGAATAAATGTTCTCCATATGGAAACGTCTGTAAACAATGTATTAGTTCAGGATGCTTAAATTTATGACCATACGAAAGCCGCCGGAAGCTTTCTTGACCAGAAAGACGTGAGAATAAAATCCCCGGAACTTCTGATCTTCTGGGACAGGAGAAATAACTCCCTGTTTCCCACACAGATCAAATTTAACATGGCTTGCCATCTCTTGGTCTCTCGGCAGGTGGGTAAGAAAAAACCTCTGGGGGGGAGATTTTTTAACTCCAATCTGTAACCCTTTACCAGTGTTTGAAGGATAAAGGAATTGGTGGAAATCTCTGCCCATTCCTTGATGAAATGGCACAATCTTCCCCCTACCCTGGTGTCACTGGGTATTCTTGGAAGGGGCTGAAGGAGCAAAGGGAGTTCCCCCTTTGAGTTTTTCTTTGTTAAAGGACCATTTTTTTTAGCCTGTTGGCTTTAAAATTAGCCTCGTTTTAGAAGCCACGAAAAGGCCTCTTATTCTGGGGCTTATTCCTTTGGGAAGAAGGGAATAGTCTACCTTTCTCAGAGGAACGAGATAAGACTTCTTCTAAGGAAGAACCAAACCGTTTGCCTTCGAAAGGAATGCCACAGAGCTTATTCTTGGAGGTAAGGTCACCTTCCCAAGATTTAAGCCAGATAGCTCGCCTAGCTGAATTAATGAGAGCAGAAGCCCTAGCTGCGGATTTCACTGAATCTGCTGCTGTATCAGCTAAGAAGGCGACTGACTTGGCAATGAGTGGGAGGGATTCTCTGACACCCCTAAGGAAGAGATTAGATGCCAGAAGATCATCTAGACGCTGAACCCATACGTCTAAACTTCTAGCCACACAGGTAGATGCTACCGCTGGGCCTAAAGAAAAGGCTGAAGCATCCCAGGCCCTATGCAGTAATGAGTCGGCCTTCCTATCCATTTGATCCTTAAGGACCCCAGAATCCTCAAAAGAATGATCTGATCTTTTGGACACCTGCGACATAGGGGCATCTAATCTAGGAAACCTCCTCAAAGTCAGGCTGAAAAGGAAATCTTGTGTCCTCTGGATTGGAACAACCTTTTTTCAGGTTTTTTTCCATTCAGATAGAATCATGTCTCTAAGACTGATGTACTGGAAAGGTTCTAGATTTCTGTCCCTGAAGGCCCCTATACATTTTATCCTGTACAGATTGAGCATGCTGTGGCATCTCAATCTGCTCTGAGGTATAAATTGCTTTTAATAGTTCATCAATATCCTCAACTGGAAAAAGATACTTGGATGAGCTACCTGTATCTTTCTCTGATGCAGACTTTTCATCAGATGAAGAGACTGAATTCTCACCTTCCTCCAGATCAGAGGTATTGCGTGAACTAATAGTCTCAGATACTAATAAGGGGAGGGACTTGGCAGAGGTTGAAGGATCTTGAGCTATGGGTCTAGAAGAGGGAGGGCCTATACTAGTAACGCTGTCATTCAGTGACCGAAAAGAATCCACTACCTCCTTCATAGAAGTCATTAACTCCTTAAAGGAGGAAGACTCTGAACTAGCTCTGGGTGGGATACAATCCTCACAAAATAGCTTTTTATAACTATCAGAGAGCCTGGCTCTACAGTTCCCACATTTCTTCTTTACCGTCGCTTGCTGTAGCTATCCACAGACCAGGGCTTACCTTGGGGGCAGTATGGGACCCGGATGCTGCTGCTGGTTCAATACGAGCGGACGTTCCATCCTCAAACCTGTCCTCAGGCTCCATGAAGCAAGCGGAGAACGGTCGTAGAGAAGACTGCTGCTGTACCGCAAAAACTGCGCCTAGAATGGCATTTTTAGCAGGCCATTCCCCTGCAGCATGTCCTCAGTGTCTCCACACCATGCTCCTTATAAAAACTCGGCGTCCATAAGTGCGTCATGTGACTTCCGGTTGCGGCGCCATCTTGCTGCATCACCGGAAGTCCTCCTGACGCCATCTTCGTACACCGGAATAAAGCATTTAGGAGGACACAGTTCCACACAGCAGCGCTGGGGAATGGAAGGGAGTTGCCACCATTTACAAAGGCAAGTAACCCTTAGAAATAGGAAACCCTTCTGGTACAGACCATCATCCAGGACTTGGCCACAGCTAGTCCTGGATGAAACCAGAGAAGGGGGGTCCACCAACCACAGTTACCAGACCATAAGAAAACAAAACGTGTCGGTGCTCCTGGAGGGGCTGGAAACGCAAAACAACTGAGGGTCAGAGGAAAGGGAGGGGCCTTTTAAATTCTGATTTGTGTTTCCTGTAGAGGGTGGAGCCGATCATCTCAAGTAGCTGTCCTGGAAGGTGAGGGGGAAAGTTTACCTTTAAAGGCAGAACAAACCATTTTAGTCAGTCAGGATCAAAAACCTCTGCGACTGAGAGGCAGGCATCAACTGGATATCTTTTTGTCCAGATTGCTCGGAAGTAGACTCTATGGGCCCTCCATAGAATCCTGAGCTTTAAGCTCTTCCGTCTTCAACCCATTCCTGCTCCAGACTACTCTGTTTCCCCGAAAATAAGACCTAGCGTGATTGTCGGTGATGGCTGCAATATAAGCCCTACCCCCCAAATAAGCCCTAGTTAAAGTCCTTGTAGGTCTTATTTTGAGGGTAGGGCTTATTTTCGGGGAAACAGGGTAGGGCTTATTTGGAGGGTAGGGCTTATATTGCAGCCATCACTGACAATCACGCTAGGTCTTATTTTCAGGGAAACAGGGTAGGAGGCTCTGGGGAGGGGGATCTGTCACGCTTCTTGCCGCCCTCCGGGATGGAGGCAATCATGACAGCAATCCTGTGCTCTAACCCGGCTGAGGACAGTTCATCCTTAGTGATAAAAGGGTGGAGTAGCAGCGTTGACTGTAGGCACAAGACCAGATAGGCGCAGCAACTCAGATTGCCCGGAAGCCTCTGGTCCTTCAGGGGATACAACACTAGGGATGCGACTAGGTTCATCAGGAACTACTGACATAGGTGTGCCCTTCCCTGTAGTGTTAGTCTCGCTCCTCTTTTTTGAAGACATTTACTAGCCACAAAAAGAGTACTTGGGCGTAGTATTAAAATGCCTCTGAAGGGAGATCCTTTAATAGGGCTCACCAAGACCCTATGTAACAAACCTGCTAAGCACCTTTAGCCTGCCAAGCAACACTTGGTGACTCACATGACCCGGGTAAGGAGAAATTAACTGCTGCAAGTGCCTGTTCAGAGCCGGTTCTGTGTCCCACAGCTGCCTTCTGGGAGCACCGCATGCTTGGCCTACACAGCTTAAATAAGCTTGGTGTGCGCCTTAACGCTCTGAGTACGCACGTGCGCGGTCCCGGCGAATGGGCATGGCTGTATTCACGTATGACGCAAATCTTCGTGCGCCCCGATAAAGGCTACTGCACCTGTGCAGTGAAGCAGCATGCGCCATGGCCGCCAAACTGCTACGTCCAGCAGCGCTTTTGCGAATGCACGTGCGCCATGGTGAACCGATGCCAAATGACGCACCGTGGTGCGCCATACAGGTAAAAATATCCAGACACAAGAAAAAAAAAAAAAAGTACACTTTGCAAAACATCCACCGCTAGCCCAAAACTCCCCCATATGGTCACTGCACACAAGTGTCCGGCCTCTAGCTAGCTTGTAGATTGTTACAATCACTGGGACACCCCACAAGAAAGAAAAGGGGTTTTACTTACCTGTCTAGGCGCAGGGCAGCTTAGAAACTAAGCCCAAACTTCACCCATCACGGCGGGTTCCTGTCACATGAAGACCTTCAAAGACTGGGTACCCTTTTCATGTTTAGGGTCCACTCCCTTGGACATGTACAGCACCCTGCAGGAGTGCCTTAGCGCTGTGGTGTCCAGGATTCCACTTTGCAGGGTCCAGCGCCCGGAGGCCGCATTGCAGGCAAAACCCCGCAGGATCTTGAGTCTTCTTTGCGAGGCTCGGGTACCATTTATGCAAGCATATAAAGTCTGTCTATTGGATCCGATCGGTCAAACCCTTGATTTAAGAACCTTTTGTGGGACTAGAGACCTCAAGCTCAAACTGTGCCATCCACCTTGCAGACACTAGTAAAAAAAACTGAAGTACTTCCTGAATGGGAGGGGTTATATATGGGGATCACTTCCTGTCTAAAGACTTTTTGTCTACCAGTGTACATTCACCTGGAGATGGAGTATAACCCAGCAGGTAATGAATATTAGCCTGTGTCCCATGTTGTTTACTGGAATGACATTTCTTTTTCATACATGACCGTTATGTACAGTTCGTACAAGGCCAATGCCATTCGTCCCTAAAGATACGAGTATGACCAACTGTCCCTCATTCGGAAGGACATGCCACTCTTCTGGACCGGTTGCCATGTTTCTTTACTTCCCCTTTTTTGAGGGATGTGTATTCCTGTTTAATAAATGGTCTGTGCTCATCAGAAGCGTTACACTACACTAAAACTTTTACACAATCCTTACAACATGGTTAAAAAAACTAAAGGAAAAAACAAAAACAAAAAAAAAAAAAAACACACAACTTGTGGGTGTAGACAATTTTTGGTTGGCTTCTTATGTCTTCATGGGCCATGCAACTGGGGGCATGGCAGTTGTGTGTCCTTTAACTACATGTTTTCGCTAAAGGTCATCTTCCACTCTTTTCCATCTAAAAGTTGGGAGTTCTATCAAAGGGAATACACAAAGCCCGATCTTTGTTTAGCAGATCTTAATCTGTAGTCATCACCTACAGTCAGCTGTAAGGGAAGGTTGGCTACAAATTTCATTATATTCAGATTGTGGGGACACACATACAACAATTTCTTGGTCAACATACAAATGCTACCAAAAACATGCTGGGGTTGATTTACTAAAGAGGATGTTCACATAGAGAAGTTTGAAACTTCTATTCTAGAGTGTTTAGTACAGAACGCCTACCCTTTACCTCCATAACATTAGGGAAATATATTTGTAGAAACAAAATGATGCTGGATAGCCGCACTCCAATATTCACTTTTATTTTGTAAAAAGAGAGTTCAAAGCATAAGTGAATACAGACCAACTGCACAGCTAACGCGTTTCACACCAGATATGGTGCCTAATCATAGCTATGATTAAGCACCATATCTGGTGTGATAAGCGAAAATAAACAATTTTGTTTCTATGTCTCTGTTGCTAACACAGCCAGCACCCAACCCGACTGTGGAGACAGCTGATCCCAGGAGAGGTGATCGTCTTAGAGCGGTAAACTCCCATATTTTATCAGGGGAATGTTTGTAGTTGAATTGTCAGAATTGATAGCTTGTTTATGTGCAGCAGAGGCCAACTGAACAGGGTATAAAGAGCAACGGATTTCTGGCAGGATTAACAAGCAATTTTGCATCTGAAATGGTTTTAGTAGATTACTGCAAATTCTGACATTTGCATTAAAAATTGAACCAGAAATGGTTTTAGTAGGATATGCATCTGGTAAACTATCAGACCGAAATGGAGCAAATGATTGTTATGTTTACACATTGACCATAATTTAACTATTATTTAGCACCAGTAAATGCCAACGTTTGACAAATAGTCTTAACGTGTATGTGAAGGCAAAATAGGATTGGTACATCTGTGCAACACCTTCACACATGCCCAGGTTTTAACCTCCTTAAATATGCTGCAAGTACAAAATAGTGCCAGAAATACAGCGTGCTCCTACCTTCCTATAGGAGCTGCCAACTATTTTGAGTTTAAGTGCATTTGGAGGGTGTATTTAACAGACCAAGCAGCAGCAACAGAAGTTCATTGTTGGAACCTATAACTTTTTAAAAAGTTTTTCACTCCCTAAAGCCATGTTTGGGCTTATCAAATAGCAGGGGCCACTGGGGGAGCTAGCCCTTGTCTACTAAATACATGTTTCTTAAAAGCAGCTAGCAGCGGTAAGGAGAACTTGTCTGGGAGGTTTTTGTCCATTCTTGATTAGGATTTAAAAATTAAACCATAAATGACACAGAAGATTGCAAGCAGTGTTTATTTAAAGCAGTTCCACTCCATACAAACACCAGAAGACCTTGCTACACACCAGAATCCTTATTTAAGTGACAAAAACCCCACACTTTTCACCAAAGCATTATGGGATGACTACATTTGTGCATCCAAATTTAGACCAGATAACATTTCCATGGTGTTGTGGTGAACACCTAAAGCTGGCCATACATTATACAATTTTCCTTTAGATTTACCCAAACCATATAAAGGCATGTCGTCAAATCCAAAAGCTTTCAATTTGTATGCAATCAGGCAAGCCCTTGCACTACATCGTTAAAGGTAAATCTAAAGAAAATTGAAGAAAATTGAAGAAAATTGTATAATGTATGGCCAGCTTTAGACTATAGAAACTCTGCATGGCCTATCCAGTTCCAAATCACACAACTGCATTGGTAAACAAGAAACCATTCACCAGAACTCAAGTTGCTCATGTACTGGCCCCAGCGTCAAGAAACTGGCTGGTCAATCCTGGTACAGTAGATACCCAGAAAAAGTGGAGTACTTCCAGCTACTGCCATAAATTGCTCCTCTGTGTAGCCTTAACCATATCTGGTCACCTTGGAAAAGTTGTAGGACAGCATGGTTGCTGGCTGTTTCGTGGTCAGGAGCACCATCATTGGCATAGGCTGAAACCATTACCTCTTCGTTCTTCATCAGGTTTACGTACAGTGGAACATTGACAGCAAGCTTTAGCATATGGAAGATGAAGACATATGTGCCGTTAACAGGACACATAAAACGGCCCATCTGGAAATCAAAGGTGTCTCCTAGGTTGTTGAGCAAGAGGTCGAAGGTAATCGGCTGATCTAAGGTACCTGGAGCAAAGTTTGAGGTCCTGGCAGCAGAGAAGGCAACCCTCATTTGTTGGGGGAGGGGGTAAACATGAACAGGAAGGATGGTGGCTTGGTTGTTAATGGACATGTCAACTGACGTCATGCTGCGGGAATCTCCTTGGCCAGAGTCCGTACTGTTGAAACTTTCCTCATGCTCTGGACTGCCAAGCTGAGAGTCGTTCCAGTCTGAAGTAAAAAAATATATTTTAGTCAGTTACTGCAGACAGTTTACAGTGCCACCTACCAAGCACACAGAGCTATGATTGCTCAAAAAAAAAAAAAAAAAAAAAAAAACTGAATTCATGAGAAAAGAAATTGAGTTATTGTGCAAATTGTACGATTACCACTACATGCAAACATTATTCAAAGTCATTCATTACAGGCTATTAGGCCTGATCACACTGCCAAGAAAAAAATCCACCCCCCCCCCCACAACGTATGCCCAGTTTTACAGATTTAATTGAAACACGTTTCGTATTTGCACTTAAGCATTAACTCGAACATATTTTAAACTGAAATATTTGAATTTATATTTGTGGTTCGTCGCAAGTATCATTGTTAAAATTAGACTGTTAACCCAATTGGCTAGTTGGACTCTACACACCAATTTTACTTTCATCCTAGAGTGCAGACTAATATTGGTACTCACTTCTTGCAGTAGAGCGTGTACTAGGAGTGACACTTCGCTTGTGACACAGATGGGCATTTGCATCCTAGAAAAAAAAAAAAAAGTCAACAAGCATTAGATCAAGCCACTCACTGGCATAGCCATTCAATACTATATTGAAGGCAAGTCATTGCATTAAGTGGTGTGTTGCTTAAAGGGCCCCCCCCCAAAAAAAAAAAAATATGAAAACTTCAAAATCTTATTAAGCTTTGGCTTCTACTTTGTTACCATTTTTGCCACTGGTTGAGTAAGGCCTCAGTAATGTTAACAAAGACCTCCAGTGCATCCTAGGAAGGTTCCTCACCAGTGCCTTCCTCAGATGTGCCCTGTCACATGTTCCAGGGAGCAGATCCATAAACCTAGGAAGTGATATTTATTAACTAATTAGTCGACCCTCGCTGAAAAAGTGTGCCATGAGTAGAATGGGGAGGGGAAAAAAAAAAAAAAAAAAAAGAAAGTTGTAGCCCAAGAACAAAATAACAAAAATTCTAAAAGTATCAGCTTGCAAATGGTCATTACCAAACATTTCTAAAAGTGCCTTTGTCATTTTTAAGAGGAGACCAGAACATTAAATCACCAAGTCAGCAATTCAACTAAAAATCTACCTACCCGCGATATGACTTGAGTAACTGGAAAGTCTCTCCCGGGGCATGGTCCATGTCCGTACATTCCATTAGGGACACATTGGGCTCCTCTAAAGGTTTCTGGACCTGCAAAAAAAATTTGTTCAAGATGTGAAAGCTGAACAAAAAGCCACAGGATGCCAAAATCATGCAGAGCCTGTTACTGTGCTATTATGCTTCAGGGCTAATTGAGAAAAACACCTCAGCCTGCAGTTATGGGATTCTGCTTTTATCCAGATTCATTTTAACTGTACTTTAATATTTCAGTTATTCATTGTGGACATATTTGTTATTTATATAGAACCGGACATTGGGAAACCTATCTGAATAATTTTTTGCCCAAAATTAGCAAGGTACTGGAAAGAGATAATAAAAATCATAGAAACTAGGTGGAAGATAAAACTAGCACTAGAGGCCAGGGTATGTATTCTTGGCCTGATAAGCGAAAATATAGGGTCTATCAGTACTAATATCGCCGTGCGGAGGTGCCTCTACCAGGCAAGGAAGTTGATAGCCCAGTCCTGGCTTTCTGCTATACCCCCAACTCCGGAAGACTGGGTCGAAGTAATGAACAAGTTAGTGTGGACAGAAAAAACAACATATGTCAGAAGGTGTAGCTATGGTAAATTTGTAAAGATATGGAGCCCGTGGCTTGATTGGGTTGGTATTCCCCCTTGAAACTTGGAAGTTAGACGGTAAACTACATCGATGTGAACGTGGGAACATAGAGGTATCAGGGTGGGCGGGAACAGAATAGAGACAAAACTAGTTGGATTTAAGATATTCCGGGTACTTTTATTATACGGGGGTGGTGGGGGAGGGAGACACCTGGTGGGTCAAGGGTGGGAGGGGGTGGGTGGATGTAAGGGCCTTGGGGAGGGTGGGAGGGAAAAGGAAAAGAAAGGGGAAAGGGGGTAGGAAAAAAAAAAAAAGAAAAGGGAGGGCGGAAAATTAATATAACTGGGACTTATACCTAGTCACGGGGGTGCTTACTAGTTAACAATGTAAAAATTGTACGTAAAAGGGTATGTTTTGGGTATGCGTGTTTTATATCAAAACTAAAAATAAAAAAGAAAAAAAAAAAACATAGAACTAAAAGAGGAAAACATACACCACAATGATGTGAACTGGTGAAGGCGGCAGCTAATGAACGTTAACCTGATTCTGCTCTCTGCTCTCAAGTGGTTTTCGCTGATGTGGAAGAAAAAAAAAAAAAAAAAAATATATATGAATATTTTTCAGTTTACCATCACCTTTCATAGCAGATCAGTCTGTTTACCACAAGATGGCAAACTCCTGTATAACCAGTGAGGTTTGGGTTCGGGACTGTGGTTTAAGTTGCAAATTTCCGTTTCTCTACCCCCCCCCCCCCCCTCAATGCCAGTTTTAGATCAACACTATATTACCAAAAGTATTGGAACACCTGCCTTTACACCCACATGAACTTTAATGGCATCCCGGTCTTACACCGTAGCGTTTAATATGAAGTTTGCCCACCCCTTGCAGCTAAAATAGCTTCAACTCTTTTGGTAAAGCTGTCCACAAGGTTTAGGAGTGTCTATAGGAAGGTTTGACCATTCTTCCAGAAGAGCATTGGACATTGCCGGGTGCGCGCGATATTGGGGAGGACATCATGGTAGCCTCCCAGAGTTATCCGACCGCGCTGTAGCTGTCATTCATGCCACTACAGTGCCCATCAGCGCCTCACAAAAGTGTAATAGGTAGCCCAATAAGATTTGAAATGCATGCCCTTAGAACAGCTGTCGATGCTTTCTGCATGTTGAGTGTTTATGTGGTCAGGCTGTAGAAAACACACATGGTATCGCCATACTCAGGAGTTGCAGAATATACAGTATCTCACAAGAGTACACATTTTGTAAATATATTACATCTTCTCATGTGCCAACACTGAAGAAATGACACTTTGCTACAATGTAAAGTAGTGAGTGTACAGCATAACAGTGTAAATTTGCTGTCCGCTCAAAATAACAGCCATTAAAGCAGACCTTCAGTAATTTTTTCAACTTTCTATCTAATAAATATTCTGCCCTTGTTTTAACTTTGGATAGTAAACGTTAGACTTACCGGTAATGGTATTTCTATGAGTCTTTCAGGACAGCACCTGGAGAGAGCGCAGCTCCACCCACTTTCCCAGGAAACACTGCAGTCAGTTTCTTTATAGACCGGTCACTTCCAACATGGCCTCAGTTGTTCATAGAGTACCTTCAGCCATGCTGAAATTAGATAAGCAGAACATAACAATAACACAACATTTTAAACACAATTAGGGAGAGGGTCATCGGTGCTGTCCTGAAATACTTGTAGAAACACCGTTACCGATAAGTCTAAGATTTTCTCACCTCGCCTTTCAGGACAGCACCTGCAGATGAGAGTACTTACTCTAGGGTAGGACCACCGCCTGCAGGACTTTCCTGCCAAACGATTGCTCTGATGCGGAGAACAAGTCCAACTTGTAGCGGCGGGTGGAGAAGCTTGTCCACGTGGCCGCCTTGCAGATTAGTCGGGGTGAAGCCCCCGCTCAATCAAGGACATTGCCACCACCCAGGTTGAATGGGTCACTACCCCTACTGGAGGATCTACCCCCGAAGCCTTATAAGCTTCATTGATGGCCATTCGCAGCCATCTCCCTATGGTGTTTTTAGAGGCACCGTATCCTTTACGCAGCCCTAAAAACACCACAAACAGAGAATTCGATCTTCTGAATTATTTTGTGACCTCCAGATAGCTTGGTTGTGAGAAGATGTCTACTGCACTATGAAATATCCTTTCCTTGGGACAGGATGGTGTTGGGAGAACAATTTCTTGTGACCTATGAAACACAGACGAAATCTTCGGTAGAAAACCTGGGTCAGTCCTTAGCACTACCTGGTCTGAAGAGAGATAAGATGGTTCAACAATAGACGGGGCTTGCAGTTCGCCAACCCTCCTAGCTGACCTAACCGCCACCAATAATGCTAACTTATGCAACCAAAATTTGCTTGTAGCCTCTTCCAGGGGTTTAAAGGGTTTTTCCCTCAAACCCTGTAATACCACCGATAAATCCCACTTTGGGGGGGGGAAACAAATTGTACTGACCTAGCTCTGGCCAATGCCTTAAAAAAAAAAAAAATCTAGCAATCAGCAGATTCTGAAATAATTCTTTAACCACTTAAGGACCGAGCCTCTTTGAGATGTATTGTTTACAAGTTAAAAACATGTTTTTTGCTAGAAAAATACTTAGGAAAAAAATGTTTGGAGGTTCTAACACCCTAAAGAATAAAATGGCGGTCGTTGCAATACTTTGTCACACCGTATTTGTGCAGCAGTCTTACAAGCGCACTTTTGGAAAAAATACACTTTTTATTAAAAAAAAACAGTAAAGTTAGCCCAATTTTTTTTATATTGTGAAAGATAAGGTTACGCCGAGTAAATTGATACCCAACATGTCACGCTTCAAAATTGTGCCCGCTATTAGAATGGCGACAAACTTTTACCCTTAAAAATCTCCGATGTTTAAAAAAATTCTACAGGTTGCACGTTTTAAGTTAGAGGAGGTCTAGGGCTAAAATCATTGCTCTACCGATCACTGCGATACCTCACGTGTAGTTTGAACACAGTTTTCATATGCGGGCGCTACTCACGTATGCGTTCCGTTTCTGCACGCGAGCTCGAGGAGGGGACGCGTTTAAAAAAGTTTTTTCTCCTTATTTTACCATTTTTACACTGTTAAAAAAAAAAAAAAAAAAAAAAAAAAAAAAAATAATATGGTTAATTTTATTCCCTTTACAAGGAATGTAAACATCCCTTGTAATAGAAATAAAGCATGACAGGACCTCTTAAATATGAGATCTGGGGTCAAAAAGACTTAAATACAATAAAAAAAAAAAAAAAAAAAGAAGCCCTTTAAGATCTATAGGTAAAAATGACGTTATGACGTCGCTTCCGCCCTGCATTGTTATGGAGACGAGTGGGGGCCATCTTCCCCTCACTCGTCTCCATGCCCAGCAAGGGTGAAGATCCAATCGCCTCCGCCAACAACTCTGAGAAGAGGCAGAGGGCACCGGAGCATGGTGGGATGGAGGGGCCCCTCTCCCGCCGCCGATAAAAAGTGATCTTGAATCCGCCGCAGAGACCACTATCAGAAACCAGACCGCCGGCCGAACAAGAGGATAGCTGCTGTCATAACAATATCCCCCTTCAAAGTAAGGACGTATATCGGTGTGCGGCGGCCCGGAAGTGGTTTAAAAAAAAAAAAAAGTCCAAGTGGCCGCTTCATCAGTTTTTTTGGAATCAAACACCGCATTTATTGGTGTACAACATGCACCTTCACAATTTAAGAGGGAAGTTTCAAGAAAACAATTTTTAAATAAACCACTTTGAAGCAAAAAAATGGTCTGCACCCATCTGCAGCCCGATCTGCGCTTATCAATGCAGCTGCCTGATTAATGCCCATCTGCAGCCTCACTATCTCAATGCAGTGCAGTAAATCACCGAGCTGTCATCTCCTGTTTACTCAGCTCTCAGTCGGCAGTCACATACACAGTCCCACCTCCACCATCGGCATTGGACCAGCTAATGTGATAGACAGAGGCGGGACTGTGTGTGTGTGACGCGAGAGCCGCGTAAACAGGGGTGAATCCCGGCGGTGCTCGCCCCCCCCCCCCCCTCCGGAGGTACACTATTGGCGTATATCACACACCAGTGATTTGCCCCCTATTTTCAGGGGGAAAAAAACTCATCTGGAATAAGATGTATAGAGTGATATTGATTATTAAACAGACTCCCTTTTAATACAGAGTGTACATCCCCTTTTATCTGCACTATGTGGAGGCAGGCATATTTTTTTCTTTCCACATATCATCTGAACGGGAGTGAGTGTTTATCCCAGTTCCATGAGGGATATTCTACCTTCCGGATTCATATTTTGGCCATCTACTGCGGGGAATTGCCTGGTGACGCCGCCCGGAAATCTACGCAGAGTCCAGCTGAGAGGATTCGACTGTTGGGATATCCTTCCTATGCCCCGGGTGGCACACTGCTTTCCAGACTCCGTCGCTGACAAGGGAGTCCACAGGATCTGGTAAGAGTCTATATATACACACCATCTTTCCCATGATGTCCTTGTTGGGTTGATGTGCCTTCTCTCCACGGATCCATATACCATTTGCCAACTGTTGGAATATCATCTCCCTTTTGGGATTATATCCACATTTCCATGCAGCGGGACATTACACCCCTTACTTACCACTCATTGGTTTATTGACTTTGTGTTGATTACATGATATTGGGTCTATGTTTCACCAATATTTTTGCACTGAAATGCAATTGAGCAACACTCTTATTTTCAGTTTATTTACACATATACTATGCGCTACATTTTTCCATCCAGGTATGAGACGATGGATATTCCCCTCAATCTGAGGGGTGCCAAGGCTTCTGCCATAATTTTTTGAAAATCCTTGGAGAGGAAGACAGCCCAAAAGGAAGAGCTCTGAACTGGCGGTGCGAGACTACCCCTTCCATTTTGATAACTAACTGCAGATATTGCGATGCTGGTGCTATGGGAACATGAAGGTAAGCATCCCTGAGGTCAATGGACGCTAGGAAGCAGTCTGGTGTTAGAAGACTCTTCACTGAGAAAATTGCGTCCATTCAGAACCTCTTGTTTCAAATGCATCTGTTTAATATCTTTAGGTTCAGATTTAACCGACATTTTCCCGATGGCTTCTTGACTAGGAACACGTGCGAATATTACCCTAGTCCTTCCCAGGGGGAACTGGGATGATCATTTTCTGCTGAACCAGTTCTTGCAGGAGAGAGGACATTGCTAGGGTCTTTTCCTGATCTAGGGGAGCCCGAGTTATGTAAAAATGACTTTGTGGCGATTGAACTCGTGTCTGTAGCCCTCTGATATATATACACATACATACATGACCCATGGCAATAAGGACAGGGACCTCTGCCCCTGCTTACCTGGGCCTGGCTGATGTTTGTGGCTCCTGCCGCCTGCTCCTCTGAATCCATCCCTGCGAGGTACCAGCGGATGTCCGGCTGCTTTCGATTTGTACTTCCCTGGTCCTTTTGCCGCCGCGAGGACCAGAAAGGACATCAGCTGAAGGCCGCCACCTCCTCCCCGTGTTCCAGCAGCAGGAAACCACACACACCCCCATCTGGGACACGGAAAACGTGGAGGCCTCAGATACAGGGAGACTGCCAGCAACACCCCATCGCACAGCCCGCAGTCTCCATCCCAGCTTGCCGCCACTGGTCTGGTAGAGAGCGGGACCCCCAGCAGCCTTAATCCTCGCCAGACATAGAGGAGGGAAAACACCCGAACACCCCCCACCCATCTGGGGTGGGGGATGGGGTGCTGGGCTGGCCTGACAATCACCCAATAAACGGAACAGATATGCCTTTACCCTCCCTACCTGGAGAGAGCACAGCACACCCCTGGTTCCCTGCAGCACTTCCACCATGGTGGTGGAAACACTACAACTGAGCCATGGTGGAAGTGACTGGTCTTTAAGGAAACTGACTGCAGTGTTTCCTGGGAAAGTGGGTTGAGCTGTGCTCTCTCCAGGTGCTATCCTTAAAGACGACGTGAGAAAACATTTTTTTCTGCCAGCAAATACCTTCTACAGCCCATTTCCTGTTTGTCTGGTAAAAAGAATAGGCCTATGACATGCACAGCTCTCTCACCCTTGTAAGAGTTTGCCAGGGGGGGGGGCGCGAGTCATAAGAGGGCCACTGAAATCTGCAGAGCTGGAGGTGTGCCTCTGTAAATCTAGGAGGTGAACAGGCAGCAGCTTCAGCTGCCCACAGTTTAAATTGATGCAGCCAGACAGTGGAGGAAGATTTCTGGAGCATATTTGGCAAGTACAGAATCACAGTATATATAAAATATGCCAAGTGGTTGGAGGGAATCTTCAGAATGGCAAAGATTTTTTTTTACAAATTATGTGAGCAGACTGCAGTTCCTCTTTAATGTCTAAACCACTGGCAACAAAAGTGAGTACACCCCTAAATGAAAAATGTCCAAATTGGGCCCAAAATGTCAATATTTTGAGTGGCCACCATTTTCCAGCACTGCTTTAACCCTCTTGGGCATGGAGTTCACCAGAGCTTCACAGGTTGTCACTGGAGTCCTCTTTCACTCCATGACATCACGGAGCTGGTGGATGTTAGAGACCTTGTGCTCCTCCACCTTCTGTTTGAGGATGCCCCACAGATGCTCAAAAGGGTTTAGGTCTGGAGACATGCTTGGCCAGTCCATCACCTTTACCCTCAGCTTCTTTAGCAAGGCAGTAGTGGTCGTCTTGGAAGTGTGTTTGGGGTCGTTCTGTTGGAATACTGCCCAGCGCCCCAGTCTCTGAAGGGAGGGGATCATGCTCTGCTTCAGTATGTCACAGTACATGTTGGGATTCACGATTCCCTCAATGAACTGTAGCTCCCCAGTGCCGGCAGCACTCATGAAGCCCCAGGCAATGACACTCTCACCACCATGCTTGACTGTAGGCACGACACACTTGTCTTTGTACTCCTCACCTGGTTGTCGCCACACACTTGACACCATCTGAACCAAATACATTTATCTTGGTCTCATCAGACTACAGGACGTGGTTCCAGTAATCCATGTCCTTAGTCTGCCTGTCTTCAGCAAACCGTTTGCCGGCTCTCTTGTGCATCTTTAGAAGAGACTTTCTTCTGGGACGACAGCCATACAGACCAATTTGATGCAGTGTGCGGCGTATGGTCTGAGCACTGACAGGCTGACCTCCCCACCGCTTCAACCTCAGCAGCAATGCTGGCAGCACTCATACGTCCATTTCCCAAAAACAACCTCTGGATATGACGCTAAGCACGTGCACGCAACTTCTTTGGTTGACCATGGTGGGGCCTGTTCCGAGTGGAACCTGTCCTGTTAAACCGCTGTATAGTCTTGGCCACAGTGCTGCGGCTCAGTTTCAGAATTTTGGCAATCCTCTTATAGCCTAGGCCATCTTTATGTAGAGCAACAATTCTTTTTTTCAGATCCTTAGAGTTTTGCCATGAGGTGCCATGTTGAATTTCCAGAGACCAGTATGAAAGTGAGAGCGATAACACCAAACACACCTGCTCCCCATTCACACCTGAGACATTGTAACAAACTGTGGGCTCTCTTGTGCAACATCTTTAGAAGAGACTTCCTTCTGGAATGACAGCCATGCAGACCAATTTGATGCAGTGTTCAATGTATGGTCTGAGCACTGACAGGCTGACCGCCGCCCCCCCCCCCCAACCTCTGCAGCAATGCTGGCAGCACTCATACGTCTATTTCCCGAAGACAACGATGGCGAGGCCTGTTCTGAGTGGAACCTGTCCTGTTAAAAGGCTGTATGGTCTTTGATATAGTGCTGCAGCTCAGTTTCAGGGTCTTGGCAATCTTCTAGCCTAGGCCATCTTTATGTAGAGCAACAATTCTTTTTCAGATGGTACTTTGCCATGTTAAACTTCCAGTGACCAGTAAGAGCGCAACACCACCAAATTTAACACCTGCTCCCTATTCACACCGGAGACCTTAACACTAACAAGTCACGACACCGGGAGGGAAAATGGCCAATTGGGCCCAATTTGGACATTTTCACTTAGGGGTGTACTCTTGTTGCCAGTGGTTTAGACATTAATGTTTGTGTTTTGAGTTATTTTGAGGGGACAGCAAATTTACACTGTTATACAAGCTATACACTCACTTTATTACATTGTGGCAAAGTGTCATTTCTTCAGTGTTGTCACATGAAAAAAATATAAAATATTTACAAAAATGTGAGGGATGCAATTTTTGCTATATACATGCTATGTGTTAGAAATATTATAAATTGACAACTTTTTGACAAAAAAAAAAAGCATTTTCTTTTCAGTTTTCAAAAACTTTAATATACCGGATGTTGCTCCTTGCATGTTGGGCCTCTGTTGTGGCCAGACTGTCTAAAAACAAAAAGTCACATGTGGTATTGCCATACTCAGGAGTAGCAGAATGTATTTTGGGGTGTGGTTGCAAGTATGCATTCGCTGTGTGAGAAATAACTAGACAAATTTGTGTAAAACGAAAAAAAAATATTGCAAAGAATTGTGGGAGAAAATTACACCAGAAAAAAAAAAAAACAACCCTTAACATGCCTCTTACTAAATACTTTGGAATGTCTACTTTCCAAAAAGGGGTCATTTGGGAAGTATTTGTACTGTCCTGATATTTCAGAACCTTAAGAAATGATAGGCCGTCAGTACATCAGGTGAGATCAGTTTTCAGTGATTGGCGCCATAGCTTGTGGATGCCAACTTTCACAAAGACCAAATATACACGGATTTTGGTTATTTTAAGATATGCAGCACTATACATATTGGCCAAAATTTATGAAGAAAAATTACTAATTGGCAAAATTTTATAACAAAGAAAAATGCATTTTAACAAAACTTTCGGTATTAGAAAAAAAAAAAATATTAATATAATATTATAATATATATATATATATATAAAGTTAGTAGTGATTAACCACCACCAAAAGAAAGCTTCATTTGTGTGAATAAAAAAAATTTCATATGGGTACAGTGTTGCATGACTGAGTAATTGTTATTCAAAATCTGTGCACTGAAAATCGGTTAGGAAGGGGGTTTAAGCGCCCAGTGGGCAAGTGGTTAAGCAGCGATTATGGATTTTAAGAATGTTTTACCGCTTTTTTTCTGCTCCCTTGCAACAATCTGAGCCCCTGAACTCCTTCCTTGCCCCCCTCACTTGCACATATTTGGAACAGACCGCAACTTCGTAGTCACATGCACTGCTTTATGCACACTACAAATCCCAAAATCTGACCTTTGAAGGTGGTCTGGCAGCGATAGCCATTGGCCAGGATACGCCCTCCACGGCTGGTCCCTCTGATTGCGCTACCCCTCGTCATGCATGGCTGGGAAAGTCTGGGTAGGATGTTGGGGGTAGATGTGTAACAGGGCAGATTTCCACTGTTTACAGGAGAAGCCCCAGATGAATAAGGACCTAAAAAGAAGATCAATCCTCGTGTAAACCGTTACTTTTGGTTTATACAAAGTTATTAACATGCTACAAAGATCAACTACACACTTGGGGGGTTATCAAATCAAGTCAGTTACCCCAACCATGAAATATGGTTTAATTTCTGGTTTGAAAACTGCAAATAAATTTCCTGAATGCCCAGATCAGTTGGGTCCAGACTCCAGCTACCTACCCAACAAAAACTGTCAAAACAGAAAATTGCTTCAGAGTGTGGTGGTGAATTCCTTGAGTCACACTACTGTCCTGATGACCATTGTCAACTGAACAGAAAGGAATATCTTGCAAAAGGGACATCTATTCTCATTTCCTTGTGTCTGAAAGGAGGGAACAGGAAAAAAGCCACAAACTAAAACCTAAAATAGGCTTTATATTAAAGACTTGTGCTAAAATGGGTCAGGCTGTGCACCTTAAATTGACATTAAAATTAGGATGTATGGCTCCTTCACACCATGCTTAATGTGGTCGCACACATGCTCACTGCAATACAGCAAGGTGGACATGAAGCATGAAAAAGGTTACACGATTTTTCTTCAACGCACACCAACTCAGCATATTGGTGTGAATTGAACTTCTCAAATAGAAGCCAAGATACCTTGTTCTTGCATTGTGGCAGTGATGGGCAATGCAGCCCAACGCCCTTACTGCAAACGAGCCTGTAAAAAAGCCCTTCCTGATCTGTGTAGCTGTAGAAATTATATAGTAAATCAGTTTACAAAAGAAACTTTAAGCAGCTTTGATTTCTCTGCCCTTCAGCACTAACTTTATAGCCCTTAAATTCTGGCCAGTCAGGTTCTACTTCTAAGGGCCTGTTCACACTTAATGCTTTTTTCCTCATGATAAATGGAGGTAACTTCAATGACACATAGAAAAACTTTTTTTTTTTTTTTATGTGTCATGTACACACCAGAACAGTGTTTCTCTAAATTCCAGAGCTGTGCAAAATTATGTAACATATTTGCTTAATATTGCACTGCATAGCCCTGCATGTTGAAGCACATCAAGTGCAGTGCACCACTGTGGCGGCAGGACGTTAACAAAAAAAAAAAAGTTGTGATGCTTTGAAATACGCATGTCAGCACCCTCTGCAATCCAAAAGGGACTGTTGCCCACATTAAACTGCTCTATTTCAGTGTGCGGGCAGGTGTGAATGGGTCCCAAGACACCAATCTCACTGTCCTGTTGGGACTTCCTTCTAACCACAGGTACTGACTGAGCTAAGTTCTCCATGTGTCCCACACACCCCCAGATACTGCAGCTCAGTAGGAGGTTTTCAGCTGTAGAGGCAGTGCTGTGAATCCAGAAAGCAGTGGGCAGGGCTAGGTATGGCCTGGTGCTTATAGTCAATTTACAGGCTTGTGAATCAGCAGTGATCACATTTTAGATGCGTCACCTGCAACTTCTCATCTCACCGTCTTACAATCAGGCACAGCCTTCATGAGTGGCAACACGGCTCTGAGTTAACAAGCAGTACAGAATAGTTGCCACACTATCACAGGAAGCTGTATTCATTGGACTTTAACAGAATCAAGCGTTGTATCCTGTTTTATTGAAGTCGCCTTCAGGCAAAAATTAGTGTCAGCTTTAAAGGCTACAGACTGAGTCGCTGTGGGGAGGAAGAGCAGAGTGAGCCAAGCTGCTGAGGTGGAACATAAACCCCCACAGTGACTGCAGCTATGCCAGCAAATGCTTGTAGCAATCTACCAAGTAACCATACATCTATCCATAAAAGACTGGGGAAATCTTCAGCAGTTTTCAGTATTTAAAGAGTAATTGTACAAGGTATTAGCATTCAGTTTGTGCCAACAGTAAATCCTCATGTATAATAGGACCACAAGTCAGAAGGCTCCCATGTGACAATCCCAAAATTCTTCAAAGCTTACTGCTCACCAGGTAAGGGCTCCTGCATGAGTGAACGTGGATCCGACCCATTCATGTCCAGCAGCCCATGAGGAAGGGTCTGGGTACTGGCTGTGCTGAATGTTTGTTGGTATTCTACAGGATAAGGCAGGTCCTCCTTAACTTCAATCTCTTTTCGCAGGGGAGCATTGACTTTAAAAACCTGAGAACAGAGTACATAGATACTTTTAACCACTAGATTATCCCAGACCAATCCAAGACAGGGCCAGATTTAAGGGGGGGGGGGGGGGCGTTTATCCCCTCCCAGCCTGCAAGTACATCCATTGAATTATGAGCCAGTCTGATGGGGGGGAATTGATGCAAGTTGGCACAAGATGAGGATAACTGATGTAAGGGGGGGGGCACACTGATGGACACCTGACAGTTGGGGGTGAGGGGGTTCAATATTGACATTAGTAATATGCAACGAGGGTTTAATGTGCCGACACTGGTCACTGATGCATTAGTGACCAGTGGCAGTCAACCCTTGTGTGGCATTAGTGGCACCAGTTGTGTTGCAGCATGAAGTTAACACTGCCACTGATGCAGCATAAAGGGGTTAACACCAACACTGCTCACCAATAGGAAGCAAGTTTTAAACACCACCAGAAGCAGTAGGTTTGCGGGTACCTGCAGGAAAACACATGGTGCTTCTACATTTCCTGGCCACTGCATTTTTAAAATACAGGAACCTTTTTCCTGCGTCAAATGCAGGCACAGCAGCCCATGCAAATGAATGAGCTGGCGTGTAAACTCAACCTGTAAACTCGGCCCGTGATAACGTGAACCAGGCCTAAAGTAGCAGCTATGCCGACGAACCTATTTTCAGATTGCTGCAATCTGGTCACATTATCTCACCTGTGTGATAAAACCGCATATGCAGGAGAGGGAGTGCCAACAACCCTGGGACATGAGAACCTATGGGTGCCATCACCGCTCCAGGCCTCATCAGCCGTCAAGCACTTTCTCCTCTGCAGCCACCATTGGCTGGCACAGGTAAGATCACATGACCTGGCTGAAAATAGGCAAGTATATAAGTATATACATTTTTGTACAGTGACATTGGTTATATTTTTATACTTTTCTTCACATTTTTAACTGGGGCCTTGCTAGTTAAATAAAATGGGCTCTACACCCCAGTGATCTTTGATCTGTGTTGCTCAGGTAGATCTCCACCTCTCAAAGGCTGCCTACCCCTGCTGTAATTTTTTTTTTTGTATAATCATTGAATTGTAATTTTTTTCTCATCAATAAAATGAATGAGAGAATACCTAGATAAGCAAGTAAAGTGTGTCCCTTAGTCTAGTCACTAATTATCTAACAATTCAGTCATAACAGCTCAAAATATGCAGGTTCCATTACAAAAAAGGACAATAGTGGAGTATAGATCAAACTCCTATACAAGGTCAGTGGGTATTAGCAGGGTTAATCAAGGTTTATCAAAGCAATATGCAATTACAAAGTATGTAACAGTTAATGCTCTATACTCAAAATGTATAATATATACATTATATCTCAAGGTCCCAGGCCTCCTTCGGTCTAATGAGGACCTCCAAGGCCAGAGATAGCCGACATCCTTCTGTATATGGTGGGTTGTGAGGCATAGTAGGTGCAAAGTAGGTAAACTCATTGGGCGCCAGACACTTCTTGAATGCAAGAGATTTTTATTTCTCTTAATAGAACTTTGGGAGAGAGGGTTAGGGCCAGGACACCCTTAGGTAGTTGCAAGATTAATTAGCAGACTCAGACTTCAACCTGGAGGACAGCCATGCAGGGAAAGGCATCCAGCAAGACACCACATCTGCATGTGTAGGAATGCTGTCTATGGCAACAGTCTTTACCAGTTCCCAACAAAATCTAACAGTTCCTTCACTTCCACTACAATCACTTCTTGTAGTTCTTCAGCTCCCTGAGCTCCCAGTCTCACTAGACTATTCTCTGCCACAGAATCCCTTGAGCTCCTCCAATCTTCAGTGTAGTATCTTCCTCAATCGTCACCCCTGCTTGGTCCCTAGGTTGACACAAGGCTGCTTTGCAAGCGTCACCTCCTCCGGCTGGGACCCTGGCTTGATGCCCACTGAAGTTTCAATTCTTCACCATCCCCGGTTGGTGAGAATATTGCTTTGGTACTTGCTTCAGTTACTCACCCAGTTCCCTGGTAGTAAGGCGGTTGGTCCCTTAATGGCGACAGCTTCCCCTCTACCTCCAACCATGACAGGTTCTCCGATCGGCAGAACTGTCACTTCTGGTTGGACTGCAAGCTGCAATACCAACCCTACGCTGTTCTTGCTTCTGGATAGGCCCTCAGACAGCCTAGCAGCCAGATATGCCCAGGATAGGCCCAATCTCCAGCCTAGCAGCCCGGGCAATGCGGCACATCCACTTAGACAGCCATCAAGATGGCACGGGACACTGATCACTTGACTGCACGCGAATATATAGGTTCTCCCAGCAGGCCAAGGGATTTAAGAAAACCTCTGCCCATTGGCTGGGATACCCCATATACCCATAATCTGACCTTGCAGTGCCCTTCTCATATCTAATGCCACTAGGAAGCCAGCCACCTAGCGGCAAAAAGGGAGAAGTGCAGCAATTACAGACTTAGGACTGAAATAAATTGATCCTCAACAATTGGCCAAGGTAGCTATACCTGGCAGGTAAATTTAGGAGCAACCCTGCCTAAACACCAGGGTGTTTTATCTATCTAGGGGACGGAAAATATTCAGACCCCCTTACATTTTTCACTCTGTTTTATTGCAGCCATTTGCTAAAATCATTTAAGTTCATTTTTTTTCCTCAATGTACACACAGCACCCCATATTGACAGAAAAACACAGAATTGTTGACATTTTTGCAGATTAAAAAAGAAAAAACAGAAATATCACATGGTCCTAAGTATTCAGATCCTTTGCTCAGTATTTAGTAGAAGCACCCTTTTGATCTAATACAGCCATGAGTCTTTTTGGGAAAGATGCAACAAGTTTTTCACACCTGGATTGGGGATCCTCTGCCATTCCTCCTTGCAGATCCTCTCCAGTTTTGTCAGGTTGGATGGTAAACGTTGGTGGACAGCCATTTTTAGGTCTCTCCAGAGATGCTCAATTGGGTTTAAGTCAGGGCTCTGGCTGGGCCATTCAAGAACAGTCACGGAGTTGTTGTGAAGCCACTCCTTCGTTACTTTAGCTGTGTGCTTAGGGTCATTGCCTTGTTGGAAAGTAACCTTCAGCCCAGTCTGAGGTCCTGAGCACTCTGGAGAAGGTTTTCATCCAGGATATCCCTGTACTTGGCCGCATTCATCTTTCCCTTGATTGCAACCAGTCATCCTGTCCCTGCAGCTGAAAAACACCCCCCCACATGATGCTGCTACCACCATGCTTTACTGTTGGGACTGTATTGGACAGGTGATGAGCAGTGCCTGGTTTTCCCCACACATACCGCTTAGAATTAAGGCCAAAAAGTTCTATCTTGGTCTCATTTTTTTTTAGCAAACTCCATGCGGGCTTTCATGCGTCTTGCACTGAGGAGAAGCTTCCATTGGGCCACTCTGCCATAAAGCCCCGACTGGTGGAGGGCTGCAGTGATGGTTGACTTTCTACAACTTTCTCCCATCTCCCAACTGCATCTCTGGAGCTCAGCCACAGTGATCTTTGGGTTCTTCTTTACCTCTCTCACCAAGGCTCTTCTCCCCCGACAGCTCAGTTTGGCTGGACGGCCAGCTCTAGGAAGGGTTCTGGTCATCCCAAACATCTTCCATTTAAGGATTATGGAGGCCACTGTGCTCTTAGGAACCTTAAGTGCAGCAGAAATTTTTTGTAACCTTGGCAAGATCTGTGCCTTGCCACAATTCTGTCTGAGTTTTTAGGCAGTTCCTTTGACCTCATGATTCTCATTTGCTCTGACATGCACTGTGAGCTGTAAGGTCTTATATAGACAGGTGTGTGGCTTTCCTAATCAAGTCCAATCAGTATAATCAAACATAGCTGGACTCAAATGAAGGTGTAGAACAGTCTCAAGGATGATCAGAAGAAATGCACAGCACCTGAGTTAAATATATGAGTGTCACAGCAAAGGGTCTGAATACTTAGGACCATGTGATATTTCAGTTTTTCTTTTTTAATAAATCAGCAAAAATGTCAACAATTCTGTGTTTTTCTGTCAATATGGGGTGCTGTGTACACTAATGTGGAAAAAAATAAACTTAAATGATTTTAGCAAATGGCTGCAATAAAACAAAGAGTAAAAAATTTAAGGGGGTCTGAATACTTTCCGTCCCCACTGTATGTATATGAAAGATATACTGCATAGGACGATTGCTTCACAGAGGCATGGTCACCTTACTATGGCATTGTGCACGACTTCTGGCAGGAGCAAAGCTTTATTTTAACAAAATCTTTTCAATGGTATATTTCAGAATCCAAAAAAGTTTATTGATTGGGTTTAAATATACCTTATCTATTGGGCTTGTTCTTGGTTATCTATACATTTGTCACCATTTGCCTCCTTAACCCCCCCCCCCCCCATATATACTTTATCATTTGCATCTTCCTTCAGCCCGTTTCTCTGTGCATTTTTGCCAACATACCTTTGGCACTTTAAGCAGAAAAATAGCATTATGCTTACAGTACCCAAAGACATTTAGTTGGTTGTCACCAGAATAGGAACAAAGGGGACATCTTTCAAGACCTGTTCCAGTAGCAATTGCCTAGGAGGGGGGATAAACTCATTTTGGAAATATATCCTGTTGTGCATAAAGGACAAGTGAGGGGTAATTTCAGTTGGACAGATTTAAAATACCCCAACAGGGATTTTTAGTCATCCCCTACTTAATCTAAAATTAAATAAATATGTTGGCTTTAGATAAAGTGTTTAGTTGTGGAAGATGCAGGAACCCAAAGTCCCTTTTGAGATGCCATATTAACTGCCATTACCCTTGAACTTACAGCCGGCATGCTCTGGAATGGGGAGGTGTGAGGAGACATTGTTGGGATCCTGGATAAGGCAGTTTCCTCCTGTTGCAGCTGCAAGATTGACACGTTGGTTGGAGTCTTTGGAGATTGGATCCGGCTGCTTGGCAGATTGATTGGAGTCTACACCAAGGAAATGAAGACAAGTACAGTTGTCTTTAGTACTTTGCAGTTCAGCAAAAGCTGTGCACCATGCATCCAATAAAAACGAAAACATACATTTCCATCTACAAATGATGCATGCGTACGCAACTGACAAGCTATCCAACTATACCCCTGAATGGAAGTATTCTATGCTATATAGTCAAATATTTGTGCTAGAGGAAGCCCAAAGAAAAACAAACCAATGTTACGAGCCCAGGTCACTAACACAGCAAGGGTAAAGTTCCAGCCACCAGTCAAGGCATTTACGACTATGGATCAGTGTGACAGGCATCCCATTCCACAACCATAGACCATATGGAGTGGATGCACCCCCTCCACGAGCTTTAGGAGGTGTGGGAATTTGTATACAAATCAAATATAAAAACACAATTGGCGGGGTCCTGATGACAATTATCGTTTGTCAATTCGGGTGGCAGGTTACCTGCTCACCTAATTAGGTGGAGTTCCTTATCAAGACAGGAGAAGCGGTCACAATAAAAAGGAAAGTGAGAATAGGATCAAAGGTGTCCTTGCCTTCAATGAAGGAAAAGGGATTAACTGCGGTTTAACCTGATATTTCTCTATTAGAACAATTGGTAGAAAAAAAAAAGTGTAACATTAAAAGGAAAGCACAAATAGGAGATTACACATGGTAAAAACTGACAATGTTGTCACTTAACCACTTGCCGACCAGCCGCCAGCGTTACACGGTGGCAGGTCGGCTCTCCTGCGCAAATTGCCATAGTTGGATGGCGGCTCGCCCAGACATGCCGGAGCGTGCCCGCAAGTCGGGTGGACTCCATGTCCACCGGCGATCGCGGTATACAGAAGCAGAATGGGGATCTGCCTTTATAAACAAGTCAGATCCCCATTCTGACATGAGACATGACAGATCTACTGTTCCCAGTAATCGGGAACAGTGATCAATCATGTCCCTGCCAGCCCATCCCCCTACAGTTACACACTGAGGGAACACATTTAACCCCTTGATTGCCCCGTTAATCCGTTCCCTGCCAGTGTCATTTTGTGGCCGCAATGTCACAGTCCTGCAAAAAATTGCAGATCGCCGCCATTTCCAGTAAAAACAATTAAAAAAAAAAAATTAAAAAAAAAGAAGTTTCTAAATCTATCCCATAGTCTGTAGATGCGATAAGTAAACCAATCAATATATGACTAATGCGATTTATTTTTACCAAAAATATGTAGAATATATATCGGCCTAAACTGATGAATTCATTATTTTTTTTTTTATATTAAAAAAGGGGAGGAGAAGTTGGGAGGGGGTCATCATGGGGCTTGCAAATAGAAACCGTATATATGAAAGTTATAGTTTAAGACAAGATTAAAAACCAAAGCAGTTTTAGTAGTGTTTAACATTTCATTGTGATGGTGGTCACGTGGCGAAAGTTCATGTTGAACAGGGATCTCATATTCATATATTAACCTGACATATTTCACCTTATAGCTTCATCAGGGGATATAGGAATCAACCAATGACTACGTGAGACGCCTCAAAATTCCCAGAGAGGGCCACCGCCAAGAGAGGGACCACCATGAGGAGGAGGCGGCACTGCATGGCCACAGAGGACACACGATGACCAGGTTAAAAGAATTCGCTCAGAGCATATGGTGGAGGGTGCCTAAAGTATAGATCATCATATGTCCAATAAAGATGGTATGATTAAAACTCGTGAACAGAGAAGTAGTTCATAGGTCGCCCTCCGTCTGAGTCTTTAGGCGCCCTTCACCATATGCTCTGAGTTAATTCTCTTTTAACCTGGTCGTTGTTTCCCCTCTGTGGCCATGCAGTGCCAACCCCCTCATGGTGGTCCCTCTTGGTGGTGGCCCTCTGGGAATTTTGAGGCGTCTCACGTAGTCATTGGTTGATTCATAAATCCCTAATGAAGCCATAAGGTGAAACATGTTGGGTTAATATACGAATATCCCTGTTCAACATGAACCTTCGCCACGTGATCACCATCACAATGAGATGTTACACACTACTCAAACTAATTTTGTTTTTAATAAAAACCCAGCAAGTTGCCCAGACTCACCAGGTTCCTTTCCAGTGGCGGATCTGTCAGACGAGGACTGGTCACATAAATGTGCTCTGCAGAGATCGCTTCCAACTCATGAACTGGAGAAGCTGGAAGCTAGAAGACATTACACTAGATGCTGATTAAAAAAGACCTCCTACCCACAACTTACAACTCTACCCTGTATTATGTGGTTAGGTCATCCCAGGACCACAAAAGCAATATGTGGGGCCCCAAGTGTGTCAACTACATAGTTGACATCCCCCGTGTCAGTAGAACGCAAAGACAAGAAGTCTAGATTCTAGCACCAATTTATGGGCATTATCAAGTGTGTGATATTACATTGTAGCCAGTGCCATGTCAAGGTCATCTAGAGTGTAGGGCGAACATGCCAAATTACAAATTTCCCCTTCTAGAACCTCCTACCCCCTAATGTCGTCCAAACAAATCCCCTAACAAGTCACCTCCCCCCAATCTCCTTGTGGTGCCTCACCCACTTCACATGACACTACAGTGCCCAGGGCAGCTGCCCCTCCTGCCCCAGCCCTGATTGTACCCTACCATTGGTCTAAACCTGTGGTTCTCAACCCATTTTCACTTGCATATTCCTGGAAGCTTATTTCTATAATTTGTACACTGCCTCTAAAATCAGATAAGGGGACTGGGTCAAAAGGAGCCTATTGCAACAAATCACATTTATTGGGGTAAAAGGACAGACTTCTGTTCTAGTCTGTACTCGGCACACATCTCCCCTTTCCACCCCTGTGCTTATTTGAGCATCTCCTTTTTGGTTTCAGGCAGGCTGCACAGCATCATGCATATTCATGGTGTGGGTCGCTAATGACACTGCAGCTAAACCGTCCACACCATGAAAATGCATGTTACTGTTCAGCCTAGTCTAACACCATTGCTGAATGTTTGCCATACCCCAGATGTAGTGGCATGTACCCCCAGGGGTATGCATACCCCAGGTCAGGAACCACTGCTCTAAAAATAGTAAGCACTAAGGCATGCCCATTTATGCTTTGGACACAAACCGCCTTAAGATCACCAGAAGACAAGCTTTTTAAATTCCCAGAGGTCCTTGTGCACATAGCAGTTGTTCCAATTAAAAAGCCAAATAAGCCTCTGTAATTGCTAGCTGTTGCCTTACCCCACCAGCCTGAAAAAATAAGCATTCCAATGGGGGTTTTACAGTCACTGTGCCCTACTTCATTCTGCAGCAACTGTCATCTCTTCTGTTCAAGTAAACCTGAAAATTAATGATTTTTAATCCATATAGCTACTAGCCTTAGGTCTCCAGTAGTTCCCCGGTTTCTGACCTAGGCCAAAATGTCATGCATCACAGGAGTCTTAGGTATTTTCTTTCATCTGCAGGGGGAAAAAGCTCGACTAAGCACGCATGCTTGACCTTGCAAAAGTGTACCGACAGCTCATGTACAATAGAATTACGCTAGATTTTATAGGATCTCACAGCAAGGGCAGATGGATTCCAGCAGTAAACTCTCCAAGAATCATCTGCCTTCACTCAAGAAGACTGCAGCAAGAAAGGCTGGGGGTGTCCTAAAGGGATTTCTGAACAAAGCATAGACACAAGCCAATTTGGTTTGTGACGCTCCGATACAGTTGGGTCCTGCTCTCTGTACAGCCCCAGCAGCTTGGTATTCAAAGCACAGAGTGGAAGCCGCCAGCTTGTGTGGTGAATGGATTGCAGTTCAAAAGCACTTTCATTCACAAAAAAGCAGAAAACAGCACATAGCTACAGCATTAATCAGGCTTGGGCTGTGCCGACGTTTGAAGGATTGCATCTCCAGAGGCTTTCATTCAAATCATTTCTCACTATTCCATGTCCCGAATAGCAGGCTTTAGTTCTGGACTCTAAAACGAAAGATTAGACTTAGATTGGGACAAGTGCTACAGTACGTACACGGGACCATTTTTGTGGGGAGGGTTGTCTTTTCTTCTGGTGATAGAGCTTTAAATACCAATGCCTGGAGTTTGCTTTGTGTATCCCCACTTAGGTTAGCACTGGACACTACACCCAGAAACTACATATGTACATTTACAGGAGACCTGACGGTAGATAGATGGTCAGAAGGAAGGTCAGCAGGTTCAGATGTAACAGGACAGGCTGTGTCACTCTCCAACTCTTCTGAAGCTGGCACTGGGGAGAGCTGTAAATTGGACAAGCAGAAGTTCAATTTCTGTGGCAAGAAAGCAAACAAAAGTCCCTTTGTAATTACGCAGAAGCCTTGGTGTCCAGTTCATCGCTAACAACTTAGACTTGAGTACGGCAGTCCTTGGAAAGGACCCCTTTAACCTTAGTTCAGACAGTAAGATTTCAACCAATTTTAATAGTCTTGAATGAAGCCTTTTAAATAGGAAGCTATTGGGCTTTGATCGATCACCTGCCCTGGAGGGCAGAGGAGGATCTAATAGACCCAACATAAAAAAAAAAAGACCTGTCACTGTCCAAGCCATCATAAGGGATGTTCATCTCTTGTGATAGCAATGAAGTTGAACAAATCAAAATGAAAAAAGTATAAAAAAAATAAATAAAAGTGCCCCTATGTGCTCATGCACAAATGCAAATGCACACTAAGGCCCAATTCATACCTATACAGGTTGCAGTTTGCAAATTCTAGGTGCATTTTGTGTTTTTTCAATACACGCTTTTGATCCATTAAAGTCTATGGAACCAAAGAAAAAAAGTCCCTGGCCCTTTCCATAAAATGCACAGATGTGAACATGACCCATAGGAAACTATGTTAAATGGACTGTAGTGTGTTTCTGTAAAACTGAAAAGGCACAAAAAAAATGCATTAGGTGTGAACCAGGTCTTAAGTCCCTCATTCATATGTAAACCTGACTGCACCACATGTGAGGTATTGCTGTAAACCAGGAGCAATCATTCTAATGCCAGACCTCACGTTTAACTTTAAACTGATAACCTGTAAAATGCTTTTAAAGCATTGCCTATGGAATTTTTTCAGCGTTGTAGTTTGCCATTTCACAGGGCATGCAAACATTTTAGGTTTGGCATCCATTTAACTGGCTCAACATCTTTTAGATTTTACCAAAAAATAGGGTATGTTATTGTCTGTATGCACTAAAAATGTAAGCATTTTCCTGAAAAATTTGCATTTGATAAAATGGCTGCACAAATCTGGTATGACAAACAAACGTCAACAACCATTTTATTCTCCAGGGCTTTTTTCAGAAAATAGATAGTTTGGGGGTTCAAAGTTTAAAAAAAAAAAAACACTAATTTTAAACATCTTTGTGAGAAACCTCAAATTTGGCCCAGGTGGCAAGTGGTTAAATGTGTTTTGGGAAACTTAAATTGATTAGTTTAGCTCGACTTTAGTTTCTTCGCTTGGTCCTGGACCACTAAGCTATAGAACTTTCTGTGAGAAAGCCTAGGTCCACATATTAGCCCAAACTCGCCAATTACATCAACTGTCCACAGGTTGATATCTGAGCCAACTTTTGGCTCTGTGCTATGGCTTAGGAGTCTCTGGTTCCCTGTGCATGGTCATGAGATTTTAGTGTTATGCAGTCTTTCACCGAACAGCGGAGTGAAATGGGGCCTTAGCCACTATGCAACAGACTGAAAGTGATACTAGAGGCTTTTATTTATTTATTTTTTTTAAAACATGCATATACACACTTGCTTTGTGCAATAGCTTTGCACAAAGCAGCCCACATACTCTTCTCAGGTCTCACTGGCGCTCTTGGCCCCTCCGTGTCCACAGAGCAAGCAGGCTAGTTTCCAAGCCACAGCTCTGCATGTCCATTTACACAGCCCTGCTCCCTCATTGGCCGCGATTGGCAGTGTCAATGGCTCCCACTTCTGTCTCAGCCAATGAGGACACAGAGTCCCCAGAGAGCAGAGACTCGTGCACATCTCTGTATCGAGGTGAGGCTCAGGTATTGGGGGGCTGCTGCACAGAGGGTTTTTTTATGCTCATGCATAAAACCTTGAGTCTTTACAACCACTTGAAGTAAACTATGGTGTGGCGCAAACACATGACTGCACAGGGGTGAATGGAATTTTTACCACTGCACTATAGATTGACTGGTTTGTCTTGAACCTATGACCATGCACAGTGTGGAATAGGTGTGCTGCCTGTTTTAGGGGAACTAATTGAGAAACACCCTCTTAAAATCCAGTATAGGTTTAGTTAGTGGCTTAGTTTTGTATTATATGACTTTGTATAAGCAAGCCTCCTTTGAACTGGTTAGTTTACTGCCTTGCTGAATATGTAGAATACACCATTTTTGTCCCAGTCTCATGCATAGTTTACTGCTGCCACTACCAGCTGAGCCTCAAGAAATTCAGGTAGAAAGTGTAAAAAGGAAAAAAAATAAAATAAAAAAGCTATGGTTGCATATAATCCCTCAAATGGCAAGAGGTAATCAAGAGCATACAAAGTGCAAGAGTGAAACATTAGCAGGTTTCTCAGTCCACATTTTGTATAGAAATTTAACTCCTACCCACAAACTCCAAAAAGCAATGTGTTGCTTACCTCCTGAGGTTGCTTAATGGGGTCCTTTTGAATTGGCATAGCCTCAATTAAGACTAAAATGAAGAACAAGTTTGTGTTACAAAATGGCAAAGGATTTTGATCACAAGCGATCAGCCAAGGACCACGCAACATAGTCCTGACCTCTGCAGCTCTAAAGATAGACTAAAGCATTACTGAAATAAAACCACACACTGGAAAAAGCAAATCAAATAATGGAGAATTGTTTTACTTACAAGCCAATATAAGAAACTGGCCTGTCGCAATATTTTCAACTGTACAATTAACCTCAGTGTCATCATCTCACCTGCACAATGAGACTGTTGGTGTCCATTCTGTTACATGGCGCCAGAATTTTGCATACACTAGTTTTATCTACACATTTGCTAAATTCTTTGCCAAAGTTTCAGTGAAGTACCTTTACTTTCTGGGAACCCTCCTCTCCAGCCAGCTTTAGAGAATTGGAATATGCCCATATCACACATTAGTTTAATGGATTGTACACTTCTGAATTAGATAATGAAGCACAATAAAACATTCAAAACTAAAGTCTTCCTGTCTCATGCCATCACATCCCAAAAAAAGGATCGTTCTCAAATGCGGCTAGTAGAAACTGCATTGTGCATGACTGGTGTTACGAACAGCCATAATTGTAAATCTACTAGACCCTACAGTATGTTCTGTCCAAAGCAGCCATATATCTAAAGCTGGTTATACACTAGTGCATTTTCAAATTCATGTTCATACAGATATTCCTATGAACATTTGTATGAAAAAATTCAGTGCATTCAATGACTCTACAAAATGCCTGAAAGTCAGTCAACATTTTGTATGCTTTAAAAAAGGTAAACCTACTATAAATTTGAAATGAATGTAAATGGTCAATGAAAACCAAATACATTTAAAAATTTGTTGGAGAAAATTAAAATCCTGCAAATGGGTCACTATGGTCAAAAGTGAATGTTGATATAACCACTAATAATTAGAAAAGTGAGCAAACATTCTTAAAGTGGGACTATAGGTAATCCCCCCCCCCCGCCCCCTCCATTTTGGATGGAGCAAGGGAGGGTTTTAACCCCTGTGATTTTTTTTTTTCATTTTATGTGTTCCATAGCCAAACAGGTAGTGAGGAAATCAAGGCAACATCACCTGAACTAGTGTCACCATTGGAAGATTTCCCTTTACTTTTCGGGGGACAACCCAAAATTTTGAATTTTTTTACTTTCAATAATGATAAACAGGACAAAGGGGGTAAAACTCCTTAAACAGAACAGATAGCAAAAAAAACAAAAAAAAAAAAAAAAAACACAAGCATTCTGATCCTCTCCATTCTATGCTAAACAAAATAAGTTTTGCCTTTAGTTCTACTTTAGGCAAAGCTTCATATGAAATTCATTAGCGTATGGTCAGCTTCAGGTAGGAGATGTCAATTGTTTGGAACACCACAGCACTGCAAATACTCAAAGCCCACTACAAAGTCAATGAAGTCGCACTTTATGCAGTGGTCATTTTTTGATATCATCCCCTATTTTCACTATGTTACAGGATAATTGTGAACGATATTGATCTTTGGTAATTTTTACATGTCTCTAGCCCCTGCGTGGGCGAGCAAGCTTTGTATATTTCTCTTGTTTACTCAAAAAACTCAACATATTGAAACAGAAGTCGATTTTGGCCTATAACAGCCCTTCACAGGATTTCTAACTCACCTTTAGGAGGAGACTCTGGTGGCAGCTGTTGAGGAGAACCCTTTGGCAGCTGTTGAGGAGAACCCTTTGGCAGCTGTTGAGGAGAACCCTTTGGCAGCTGTTGAGGAGAACCCTTTGGCAGCTGTTGAGGAGAACCCTTTGGCAGCTGTTGAGGAGAACCCTTTGGCAGCTGTTGAGGAGAACCCTTTGGCAGCTGTTGAGGAGAACCCTTTGGAGGAAACTCAAAATCCAACATTGAGTCCTTTAACAAACGAAAAGGAGAAAATGTACATGCATTAAATTCAGTCTTCACGTTTTATCCTGAATGTCAAAGTCATGAACATATACAGCAGAACATGGACAAGCTAAAGTATTAAAGAACACACTTTTCTAAAAGTTTGTGTTCTACAGCTCTATCAACTATCCACAGTTTATAGGTCATTCTACAGAAACATTTAGTGTTAATGGATAAACCATTAAGCATATTATGGAACAATCTGTCAATGGAGAAAGCCCAAAGGCCCCTTGAGCCACATTTAAGGGCGACGTAACCCAACAAAGGCAAACCTCTGGAGTCTTACCTGCATGAAATTATAAGTGCCTTTTATTTCATCAATAAGGTCATTAATCTTTTGTTTTCTGAGCTCTGGATCTTTAGGCAGAGTTGGTGAAGAGCAGAATTCTGCAGCTGGCTGGGAGAGTACCCGGGGGACCTGTGAAAGAAACCAAACTCTACTACAAAAAAGGTTTTGGGACATTTCCTCTTCCAAGCTTAAATAGGTTTGTAGGTTAACCCCTACAATTAGTTTGCCCTTTTGGTCAGTTACAGTGCCTTGAAAAAGTATTCATGCCCCTTGAAATTTTCCACATTGTCATGTTACAACAAAAAATGTAAATGCATTTTATTGGGATTTTATGCGATAGACCAACACAAAGTGGCACATAATTGTGAAGTGGAAGGAAAATAGTTTTCAAATTGTTTTACAAATATCTGAAAAGTGTGGCATGGGAGGATGACAATGTTGTATTCTATTTACATGTATGTACCCGAGACACTCGGTTGTCTGAGTGTCTTGGACCTATTGCTTCGACCAGACCTAACTTTCCTCGCCTTTTTCTATGATTATACTTTGTTCTTTTCTCGTTTTCTTTTGATATGTACTTGCAAAACATAATAAAAAGATTATAAAAATAGTAGCGTGTATTTTTTAATCGGCCCCCTTTACTCTGATACCAACTAAAATCTAGTGGAACCAATTGACTTCAGAAGTCACCCAATTAGTAAACAGAGTCAAAGGATGATGTCATCTGACGAAACGCGTAGGGTGGAGCAACACGCTGATGTCACCTCATGTTTACATCTTGTTTTCTGGAAGGACGGGTTTATCCGTTTGTGCACCGGCCGGCACATCAGACTTAAGGCTTATATTGACGCCAACATTGTAAGTGCAACACTTTATAAAAATTTAAAATACAAATGTAAAAGGTTTTTTAACTATTTGGAGCCTTTACCTTTTATGTACCACATCCATCCATCGGTCTGAGCCTGTGAGAGGCTGCTTGATAATAACTGAACGTGCTTACTGTGAGCTGAAACCGGGCAAATGTTCTCCTTGATCCTCTAACTGGGGATTATGGTAAGCCGGTAAGTGATTTCTTCTACCTGGTGGATTCAGCACATAATTTGACAGCGTTTGGAGACACCATCGCACATATTGATGAACTATATTTGAGTACTGGTGGACTTTCACCGATTTTGAATTTCTGCAATTACAAACTTATTGCTTATAGGTTTAGCGCGATTCTATTTTTCTTCAAATCTTAGAAGAAAACCTGTTGGGGTCTGCAAAAGACTTGACTGGGACGGAGGTTCACCTTCCAGCAGGACGACCCTAATCATACAGCCAGAGCAACAATAGAATGGTTTAGATCAAAGCGTATTCATGTGTTAGCATGGCCCAATCAAAGTCCAGACATAAATCCAATTGAGAATCTCTGGCAAGACAAAAAAAATTATATATATAATATAAAATTATATATATTATATATATATGCTCTCCATCCAATCTGACAGAGCTTGAGCCATTTTGCAAACCATGGGCAAACATTTCACTCTAGGTGCGCAAAGCTTGTAGCGACATACCCAAAAATACTTGCAGCTGTGATTGCAGCCAAAAAGGTGGTTCTACAAAGTATTGACCCAAGGGGGCGGAATATAAATGCATGCCACACTTTAGATACTTGTAAAACAATTTTAAAACCATTTTTTTTCATTTATCTTTAACTTCACAATTATGTGCCACTTTGTGTTGGTCTATCACATAAAATCCCAAAAAAATATGTAGCAATATGGACTACAGTTATAACATGGTACAATTCCCTATCGTTCTTTACTATAGACATAGCCCTCTAGTGCTGGGCACCAGTGAGTAATCACATCTGTGAGCCCAACCAGAAAGGATTGTGGGATTAGTAGTCTTTCAGACCGGTGTTCCCTTTGCTTAATACGACATCTGGACCACACATTCCAGGAATCCTAGCTGCAACCCAAAGAGACTCTTGGGAGGAGCTACAAAAGGGTCTGGAGATCCGCGCCACGCTCTTCTTCCTGGGCCTTGTTGCACCCACATCTCCCTGTGGGAGATTGGAGAGGCTGTAGCCTACCGTGCGTGGACAAGTGATTCCAACCTGGCTCCAGAGGGTTTAAGCCTGCTTGCTGTTCACCGGACATCCACACAGCACCTACCCAGTCAATCTACACTACAGTCGCTTGCATCCATCAGCTGTGGGTCATCACCAGTTGTTGCTGAAGGAAGTCTCTTCCAGGATCCCGGTTTGCAAGGCATAAGCCGGTCTGGTCTTCGGTGAGGGGGCAGTTTCCCATTCTTTGCAACCGTTCCTTGCTTCTATACCTGAACACTGTGTACAGACACCTTTACCTTGGGAACACTATTGCATTACTGTTTGGAACACTGCACATAGACACCTTTACTTAAAACCACTTCAAGGAGTATCACTAGCTTGTTTAAGCCCCTCGGCTATTACCGCACCACTGTGCCTTATTGGATACAATCTAATGAGCTCCAACTGCCGGTGAAGACTATCGGGCCTGCATCTTGGACACTGCTGTTACCATACAAAGGGCCCTACTCTATCCCCTATTTAGTCTGATCTCTCATTAGGATATAAAGGTTGAATATGCCGGTTGGGGTTGCCCCTTTAGTGTGAGACTGCCTGTACTAGATGGCTAACCATTTACTGCCTTTACAGGTTATGCTCCAAGTGGTTTCTCATTGTACATATATGTAAATTGTGCTTTTGTGCTGTTGTACTGTTTTAAGCTGTCTTTTAGGGGCATTATTCTTCAAGTCTGGGCTGTTATCAGCACTCAGTCGACCAATTCCTTTTTTCTGTGTATTAATACGTGTCATTTAAAAAGGTGTTGTGGAAGATGTCTGAACCCAGAGTTTCTAATGGGTTGGAATGTTCACGGCGATGCAGAACAGGTGAATCCAAGCAGTCCCCAAGGGGGCAGTGCTATAAATACATTTTTGGTTGTAACATGGCAATGTGGAACATTTTAAGAAGTAGTAACACTTTTTTCAAGGCACTGTAAATATACAGTTCAAATTTGTGCACAAAATAAAAAAAAATTAAAATATAAAAAAAAGCTTTTAATGCAGTCAGAAATCCAGTGCTGTCCTGTGCACAAGGTTACCAGAAGATAAGGGGGAGGTGTAGGGCTACACTTTGTCCTAGTTTCAAAGCAGTTTCTACATGGATGCTGTATCCACCTCATCCCTTTAAACCCAAACACATATGAAGTACACAGGTTCTGTGGCTGATTAAGGTGGTAATTAAACTCACTCAGGTGTTTTATTAAATTAGCCTCAGAATCTATGTAATTCATAGGTGTTCGGGTTTAAAGGGCAACCCTAATGCAGTACAGCAGGTGATATCACCCTCAGACAGACGTGTTGCTAGCAGGATCACCAGGAGAAAGTAAAAGGTGTTAGCTGACTTAACTCCAGTTTTTCTCCCCAAAACAAAATGCATTGTACATGTAAATTAAATCACAACCCCGCCATCAGTTTGTGTGTAACTTATCTCCTTTGGTTGTATATAGCAGGGTTTGTTTCTGATGTCATTCCTGCTCCTGGCTGATATGCCAAGTTCTGACTTCCAGTTTCCTTATTTTTCCAACCCTGATACTACATCCCCTATGATCCTTTGAGCCTCTGTAGTTTCAGGGCAGGCGATGGGAGTCATTTGTACCAGTTGAGAGAGTTGATGTTGGTAGGTCCTAGGATTACGTGGGTTTTCTGGGCATTCGTGTGGGTGGGGAAAGGTGTAAATGTGACATACCACCTGTGTCACTCATGTCTGCAGCATGCCAAATAATGGCTTACTGCATGACTACAGAGGAAGGGCTATAGGTGGTCATTATGGAGTTTCCTTCATATGTAAATTAAAGGGGTCGTAAAGGTTCACGTTTTTTCAGCTTAATGCACCCTATGCATTAAGCTGAAAAAAACATCCGACAATACCGCCCCCCCGTTTTACATACCTGAGCCCCTTCACCTGCTGCGCTCGCCCCCAATATCCTCTTCGCCGCTCAGCCTGGCCTTTGATTGGCTAAAATGGATGGATTGAAAGCAGCGCAGCCATTGGCTTGCGCTGCTGTCAATCACATCCAATGACGCGGCGCGCTGGGGGGTGGGGTCGAGTGATAGTGAGCCACTATAGCCGCCGGCTGTATCACAGGAGCGCACCCACAAAAACTAACCACCATGCGAGAGCGCTCGCATGAAGGTGGTTATTTCTTGCGGGGAGGAGCCGAGACAGCCGCCGAGGGACCCCAGAAGACCAGGTTCGGGGCCACTCTATGCAAAATGAGCTGCACAGTGGAGGTAAGTATAACAGGTTTGTTAAAAAAAATAAATAAATTTCCTTTACAACCCCTTTAAGGAACAGAGCAGGGCTCTGGGAGGGCGGGATCTGTGGGTTGAGACTCCCTGTTCATACTGGTCAGCATATTTAACTGGACAGGATTGAATTTGAATTGTGATCCATTCAATCCTGCCCAGCAGCAGCACAGCTAGCCTTCAGAACAGGCTGTGTAAATTATATGAAGACGTCTCCTTGAATAATGTGATCTGTGAGGAAGGACTTGAGGTTTGGACTCTTCCTCTAGGTGTGGCTGGGTGGGATTGAATGTTACTTAGAAAGTATTCAATTCCACCCACAGGAATGTGTGAAGGAAGTTGCATCATTTGCAGAATCTGAAAAACAGTTGAGTTATAGACTCTAGCTGCTACAGGAAGAGAGTGTGGCAGGAACAGCATCAGCAGGATATACAGAGTCAAAATGATTCAAAACTACAACCAAACCCAGAATTTCAGGGGATCTGAAAACTGAGCAACATGGTACAGAGGTATGATCTATGCTGGGATCATTCCATTCACTTCTAGTGAAAAGAAAGTTAGAGTTCAGCTTTAAAGTGGTATAAAACACAGAAGTAAACCTATTGCAGCCTTCTGATGGCTGCAATCCTTTTTTTAGGTTTATTTACCATTTTCACCGGACCTGGCCAGTAAACCGTTTTTTCAACAGCCGTAGAAGAAAACGTGCATTACATTTTTATTCCACTTTCATACATCAAATGCAAGCCCTAACTGAAGTTCACTGACCTGAGAATTTCCTACAGTTGGAGACTGGTGGCCAACACAAATAGGTGCTGGGACATCCCTCTTTTTCACTAAAATCTGTCCATTTACTACAGCAGGGAGCTTAGCTTCCTAAAGAGGAAAAAAAAAAACAAAAAAAAAAACAAAAACACTCAGTTCCACAGCCATTGCATTTCTTTACCGTTTGCCACAATACGTATTAACTAAATACCTTTTCTCATCACTCACCTCTCAGGAGACCAATAGCAACTATAACTCCACAGAATTTCTACTGCCACCACTCTACCCAAAAGCTAGAAGGCAACAACCACTAAAGATCCAAAGCCCCCATTTAAAGCAAAACCTGACAGGTCTGCTTCCATACTACCACTCTGTTCTCTTTGGGGGGGGTCAGACAGGACGAGAGGGGGTTTTTTCACGAATCAATTATTGCCACCAAGGCTAAAATTGAGGGGAAAACCCAAAATTTGGAGTGATCAAACGTTAACAGGCCAGTGGGGTTGGGAGGGGGGCTGGAGCCCCGAGTGGGTACCCAAAAAGCCCCGGGCATTCACAATTCTATTACCCCTGAGCACAGCCGAGTGACATAGCAGGTCCTGCCTTATGGAGCCTGCAGCGCCTATGATGGACTTCCCACTGGTCCAAATGCTGGGACCATGGGACGCGTGACGTCCATCATAGGCGCTGCAGGCTCCAGAAGGCGGGAATTACAATGCAGGTGCCGCGTGACTGAGAAGATCCTCTCAGCGGGCAGGCAGCTCTCCTGTCATGGCTCTGGCTGCCTGGAGTGCCTGCTGCAGTCTACTCTACTGTGATGGGCGCACCACACACTACGGCTGAGCTGCAGGAGGAGTGCATGTCAGATATTGAAGACCCCTGGTGCCGTACTCCGACTTTGGGCTGAAGCCCCTGGTCTTTTTGCCACCTAGCAACGCCCCTGGTTATCAGTGTCCCATGTTTTTAATATTTCTGCTGTAAGTAGCGCCATCACGTTGGGTTTTCTCACTTCTTATTTGGTCTATAGGACAGAAAGGGAAGAGTTCTCACCAACTGGATCACAAGAAAACAAAATGGGACAGGGGTTTTTAATCACTCTTTACTCTCTCTAAAGAGACTCTAAACTTTAGTTGCTAAAACTTGACAAAGAACCCAAGATAATAGTCAAGATTCTGTTCTGGAGTGTAAAGGAGAGAGAGTTTGCGAAAGGGAACTAAACAGATAGAATTCCCAAAGGGATTAAGAGACTATCCACTTTAGTGTGCCAGACACCACAATGGGAGGAAATTGGGCAGGTTGGAACATCTTACTTTATCTCAGAAATTACAATTTTAACGTTGATCCTACTTACCTTAACCTGATTGGGAGGTTTGAGGTCAGACGTCTGTTTTTGTACCCTTTCACGCCTCTAGAACCCAAACAGAACATGAAGACTTGGTAATCAAAAAATTGAAAGGTAGGTCACTAGACCATATGGATTAAAGTGAAATTACTGCCGTACCCTTCGCAATGTTTCAAAAATGTCCCCTCCCCCTTCTGCTACCCAACATATGAAAATAAAAATAAATACTTATTTTAAGCCCACTCCCAGGAGGTGGAACTACCAGGGTCACAAAGATCGCACTTGCGACCAGGCCCTGGCGTTCCTCCACTGTCGGTGGGGGGGCAGTGCAGCAGGGTTACCAGCCAAAGGGGTCTGAGCTGAGTTTCACATACAGCCCAGAGCCTGCACTGACAGTTCCCCCTTAAACCATCCCCCCAGCTGCTGGGCTTCACACAATTTTTGGGTACTGAGCAGATCGGCTCTCTTCTCTACCATCGGAGGGAGGGTGGGTTAACTGTCAGGCTCTGGGCTGTAAGAGATGCTCCCATCTTAGAGGCCTGCTGAGGAGGCACCGTTATTGGGAGCACTTGGGTGGTTCAGTGGATATGCAGTTGGCTAAAGGATACCAGAGTGGGGTGGTAAATGGGGTTCACTCTGAACAGAGACCAATCACTAGTGGTGTACCACAATGCTCTGTACTGGGTTTTGTTCTATAGGGTTGATATTCCTGGGAGGTGTCCAACATGGACCATGATTTGGTATTGCTGGAAGATTGGTCAAAGCAGTGCAGACTACAGTTCAATATTTCTAAATGTAAAATAATGCACCTAGGGAAAAATAATCCCCTGAGATAGTACAACTTTGGGGGGTACAGTGTTGGCCAGCACTACAAATGAAAAAGATTTGAGGGTGCTTTCAGATTGCAAAATGAGCAAAAACTGACCAGGCAGTGGGAAAAGCTAATAGAATTCTAGGATGCATCACTAGAGGAATCACTAGCAGGAGGAAGGTGGTTCAGATTCCTCTATATAGATCTTTAGTGAGTCCTTTAGAATACCATGTCCAGTTCTGAGACCTCCCATGCAAAATGATAGATAAGATTGAGTCCAGATATGGGTAACAATTTGTTAAAGGTTTGGGGGATAAAACATTGAGTGACTTGAGGAACTTAAATATGTACAGTCTGGAGAAAAGGGAAAGGGGAGAAATTATTGAAACCAATACATCAAGGGGGTGACTAAAGTTTAAGGCGGCAGTTGTTTCATTATGAAACCAAAATCAAGAACACAGGGACATTTCCCCAAACTGGAGAAAAGTTCAAAACTAAATAGGAAAGGGTAGTTGATGCTTAGAATAAACTACCAGCAGAGGTGTGAGACAGTCAACAGTAAATGGCTTCAAACATGCTTGTGATAAACCCCTAGATCTATAAACAAAGTTAATGAAAAACGAACCCCAAAAACAAAAACAAAAACTAAAAAACAAAATGGGCAGACTATGGAATACTGTCTTCTGCCGTCACTTTGTTTCTATAAGCACCGATAGGCGGCATTTATGGGCACTGAAAAGGCAGCACTGATGATCAATGTAAACAATGTACCGACGGTCTTGCCGGGTAATGGCTCTCCATTCCACTCAGACAGCCGGAAAGTCTGTTTACATGGACACCCTTCCCAGAACTAGAGACCCAGATGGAAAGGGGAGGGGGCGGGGGGGGGGGGGGGGGCAGGAGGGCCCTTAATGGTTTCTTGCACCAAGGCCCCGAGGGTTTTAGTTAAGCCTTTGCCCACTCTGGTCACCTGTCAGGCAGTGGATGCTGCAGGGAGAGGACAACACACAACAGCTGGGAATTTCAGGGGCGGTGACATCAGGAGTGGCTTCCAATGAGGGAAAGGGGGCAGGGGGTGGTCTCGGCAGGGAGCAGTGTTAGGCAGGAATTCTACACAAGAAATTACCTTTCTACCCTATTCTAGTGTGCCAATTTGATATACGCAGGCAGCCATGGCATAATTTTCATAAGTGCATTAACCTCTGAAATGCTTCATGAATATAAAATTAAAAGGCAATTGTTTAGGGTCAGTTTATCTATTTTTACCATCTAGAGAGAAATGTTAAACAGCAGTATTAACTCTCCCCCCCCCCCCCCAAAAAAAAATGTATTAAACCACAGCATAGATGTGGTGGCTGCATGTTTTTGTGTTTATACCCAATGATCCAGCCAGTTTATTTAAATTTCCTTTCAACAGACCCTGCATAAAAAAAAAAAAAAAAAAAAACAACAACTTACCGAATCCTCTCAATCCAGTTTTGTCCTGTCTGCAGTGCTAATGCTCTCCCTCTTACAGGAGGGACAGCAGCAGAAACCATAGGCTTCTGCTGTCAGTTAAATCCTGTGAGAAGAAAATTTGTGGCCGAAGCACTGTTGTGTCTATGGACAGTCTGATTCATGAGCGTGCCTGTACAGGTGACCCTGTAGCACATAGCTTGCTGAGGGGGGCATGCACTGGTGGGGAACTTCAGAAAAGGTTAGAGACCCCTGTGCAATATTGCGCAAAGCAGGTCAGTATAACCTCCTGAAGAAGAGGTTTTATCCACAACACATGTAGAGCAGTGGTTCTTAACTCCTGTGCTTAAGTACCCCCAACAGGCTAGGTTTTCTTTTATTTTGCACAGGTGTTTTAACCCCTTCCCGCCGAGCGTACTCAGATGTGCATACTCTGTTTTCCGGGGTTATACTGGGATGATGCCCACAGCTGCAGGCATCATCCCAGGATCGTTGTTTAGAGCGGGCAATCGTCTAAGTATAACCGATGTGGCTAAAAGCCGCTCGGCTATTATACCGGAGGAGCGGGAGGGGACGTTCCCCTCCCTCCCGCCGCTCTACGTCATGACGTCACTTCCCGTTTACTCGGCTGCCAATGGCGCCGGTTTTAAAAAAATACAGTATTCAGAGATCGCCGTTTTTCGGCGATCTGAATACTTTGAAGTGCAAAGGAGGGATCGGGGGTCTTTTAGACCCCGATCCCTCCTTAAGAGTACCAGTCACCACCTATTACTGTCACAAGGGATGTTTACATTCCTTGTGACAGCAATAAAAGTGATCAAAAAAAAAAAAATTTTGAAGCAATTTATAAATATAATTAAATAAAAAAGAAAAAAAAATTTTTTTAAAGCACCCCCGTCCCCGCGAGCTCACGCAGCAAAGAAAACGCATACGGAAGTCGCGCCCGCATATGTAAACAGTGTTTATATCACACATGTGAGGTATCGCTGCGATCGTCAGAGCGAGAGCAATAATTCTAGCACTAGACCTCTAACTGTAACCTGGTAACCGTAAAAAAAATTTTAAAGCGTCGCCTATGGAAATTTAGGTACTGTAGTTGGTCGCCATTCCATGAGTGCGTGCAATTATAAAGCGTGACATGTTTGGTATCCATTTACTCGGCGTAACATCTTTCACATCATACAAAAAAAATTGGGGTAACTTTACTGTTTGGATTTTTTAAAATTCATGAAAGTGTCCCTTTTCCCAAAAATTTGCGTTTAAAACACCGCTGCACAAATACCGTGTGATATAAGATATTACAGCAATCTCCATTTTATTCTCTAGATTCTCTGTATATATATATATATATATATATATATATATATATATATATATATATATATATATATATATATATAATGTTTGGGGGTTCTAAGTAATTTTCTAGCAAAAAATACGGATTTTAATTTAGTCATCAAATGGTAAAAAGAGCCCATTCACACAGGGACGACTTGTCAGGCGACCTAGTCGCCTGACAAGTCGCCTCCCGTTCTGTACAATGGAACCGTTCTAATCGGAGCGACGCAAGTCGCTCCGACTTAGAAAAAGGTTCCTGTACGACTTTGGGGGCGACTTGGGGCGACTTGTATAGACTTCTATACAGAAGTCGTTTTGCAAGTCGCCGCGGAAGTCGTTTGCAGGTCGCCTCGCTGAGGCGACCTGCAAGTCGTGTTGCCCCTGTGTGAATGGGGTCTCAAAGGCCATGTTTTGGGAATTTCTTAGATAATATAGCTGTCCAAAATGCCAAGCCGTTGACTGGGTACTTGAGGACCGAGGTTAAGAACCACTGATGTAGAGGACCTATCGTTCAGTGAGGATTATTTATCCCTTACCTGCCATCTTGCAGGGTACCAGTGTAACATGCAACTGTCTGTTCAATACTACTTGACCCCATAATGAGACCAATGTTTTAAATGTTAAATTTATACTTGGATACTTTTATATAATTTTGTACCAAAAAAAAATGTATGTTTTATATTTAAAAAAGGGGTTTTAAATAGACATGTGCAATTCGTTTAGTTCCGAATTTGTTTTTCGGAAATTCCAAATTTCTGAAAAAAGCGAATGAAACAAAATTTGTCAGTGCAGATGTATAGTTAAACCCTTTTGTTTTTTCACCTTGATGCCTATGTATTGAGGTGAAAGAACTTCTGACACTGATCGCCCCCCCAGTTGTACTCACCTGAGCCCGTTCGCTCCCTGGGCGGAGACTCGCTCACCTTCTCTGCCCGGGGATCTCAGCTCTTGATTGGACAGATTGATAGCAGCGCAGTCATCGGCTCCCGCTGCTGTCAATCAAATCCAATGACACAGTCGCCGGGGCCGAGTCCGGCATTCTGTGTCTATGGACGCAAATGCTGGACTCGGGAGCCCGCCCGCAAGGTAACCCCCAGGGAGACTGCTTCTCCCAGGTAGTTTACCGATGCGAGGAGCAGCCGTGAGCGCCCCCGCGGCACCCCAGAAGACTAGGTTCGGGGCCACACTGTGCAAAACAAACTGCACAGTGGTGGCAAGTATGATTTTTATTTTTTTCAAATTACAAAACATAACAAAGGTTTTCAAAATCACTTTAACTTGCAATTATTGGGTACTGAGAAAGTCCATTCATTTTTTATTTGGGGACATATGAGGGCATTTTCTCCTGCCTTTCATAATCCTTTAAAAAGGGAAAAAAAAAATAAAAAATGAATAACTCACCTTTACAACCAATTTAACTCTGATGGATGCTTATAATGGTCATCTTTCATTTACGCAAAAGCTTTAACCCAAAAGTTAAAGCTGCTGTAATTTTCTTATAGTTGTAGCTAGATTTTAACTTCCATTTGTGGAACGTCCATCCTGCTCTGCCTGCAGGAACTACCATCCCACCTAGCTGCTCCGAAGATCTCCCAGGGCGAGGGATAGGAAGGGTTAAGCCCAAGGCTGTTCTTAAAGCTTGCTACCTGTGGCAGTCTCCCTTTGTGAATCCCTGGGTGTGCTAATGTACACTGTTCTTTACTTCCTCCTCAAACCAAGATGCTGATAGGAACATCCAAAGCTAGCCCGAGCAGAGACTAGCCTTGTGGCAGTGGAAGCACATGATTAGAACCAGAGGCTTCAATACAGTGTAAAAATGTTAGGTTTCTGTGATGTAAAAAAATGACAAATCATTTCAGAATTTTCCACTTTTAATATGACCTATAAACTGTACAACTCAAATTGAAAAACAAACTGGGAGTAAAAAAATTAAAATAAAGGTTGCACGCTCTTTGTTGAAGCACCTTTTGATTTTATTACAGCACTCTTTTATTACAGCAGTCTTTTTGGGTACGAGTATCAGCATGGCACATCGACTTTGCGATATTTGCCCACTTTTTGCAAAAACACTCCAAATCTGTCAGATTGTGAGGGCATCTCCTGTGCACAGCCCTCTTCAGATCACCCCACAGATTTTCAAATTGGATTCAGGTCTGGGCTCTGCCTGGGCCATTCCAAAACTTTAATCTTCTGGTGAAGCCATTCCTTTTGGTTTAGCAGAAGCCTGAAGGACTTGTACCAATATTGACTGGTATTTGGAACGATTCATAATTCACTCTACTTTGACTAAGGCCCCTGTTCCAGCTGAAGAAAAAGAGCTCAAAAGCATGATTCTGCCACCACCATGATTCACGGTGGGTATTTTTTTTTAGTGATGTGCAGTATATTTGCGCCAAACATATCTTTAAATTATGGCCAAAAAGTTCAACCTTGGTTTCATCAGACCATAACATATCTTCCCACATGCTTTTGGCAGACTTCAGATGTGTATTTGCAAATTGTAGCCAGGCTTGGATGCTTTTCATGAGAAGAGACTTTAGTCTTGCCACTCTACCCCAAAGCACAGACATATGAAGAATGTGGGATTTTGTTGTCACATGTACCACATAGCCAGTACTTGCCAGATATTCCTGCAGATCCTTTAATGTTGTTGTAGGCCTCTTGCCAGCCTCCCTGGCTAGTTTTCTCCTCATCTTTTCATCAATTTTGGAGGGACGTCCAGTTTTTTGTAATGTCGCTGTTGTGCCATATTTTCTCCACTTCTGTGTTCCATCGTATATCTAATGCCTTGGAAGTTCTTTGGTACCCTTCTCCTGACTGATACCTTTTAGCAACAAGATCCCTCTGATGCTTTGGAAGCTCTCTGCGGACCATGGCTTTTGCTGTAGGATGCAAGAAAATGTCTGGAAAGACCTACTAGAACAGCTGAACTTTATTTGGGGTTAATCCGAGGCACTTTAAAATGATGGCTGGTGTGTACTGACTACTATTTACCATGAGTTTGAATGCGATTGCTTAATTCTGAATACAGCTGCATCCCCAGTTTTAAGAGGGTGTGCACACTTATGCAACCACTTTAAGTCATTTTTACATCTCTCCCCCCCCCCCCCCAAAAAAAGATGTTTGGTTTTCAATTGAGGTGTACAGTTTATAGGTCACATTAAAAAAAAGGTGGAAAAAGTTCTGAAGTATAGCTTTGTCTATTTTTTTACATCACAGAAACCTGACATTTTAACAGGGGTGTGTAGACTTCTATCCAATTTAGGCTCGGGGTGCAAAGCACAGCATCTAAAGCCCACCCAGTTGTGTGACAATAGCGAATGAAAATTTGCCATCGTCACACTGTTACTGCCTCCCGACCAATCAGGAAGCAGGTCCTGAGACCAGGTTCCGACTGGCCAAAAGGAGAGGCTACCCTATTGGCTGATTGAGGAGACGTACGGCGAGCACAGTGCAATGATGCCGAGGGGAATAGTGTGGCTGTGCATGGTTTGCCGCTCCCCCAAAAGATATACCACCGGCTGCCACTGGTCACCAATAATGCAAGCATACTCCTGACTACAAAGATTTTGAAAGTCCATTATACATTGCTACCCTAGGAAAGCTGCCAATTGTTTCCATCAAGATTACACTTTGTTAAATAGATTTGCAGCCATCTCCTTTTGGTAGGTTTAGCATATTCATCACATTTTACTGGTAGAAAGGAAAGCTATTTGAAAAGTTAAATTAGCTGAACAGTTAAACTTTACTGTAAAAAATTAGCTGAACAGTTGACTTTACCTCCTTTGGTGGTTCTGGTTCACTTATCTTTAAAGGCAGAGCTTCAGGTTGAGGGGTGCTCACTGGCCCCTGCCAGGGTTTAGTGAGTGAAGTCAGCGAAGGAGGGGTCTGCCACCTCTTTGGCTCTGGCAGTTTTACCATTGTAGCTGCTGGCCAAGCTTTTATGGCTTCTGGTTTTATGCATTTGACATCCTCTGTTTTCTGCACTTCTGTGGGCCTCATCTGATTAGTTCTCAGCACAATGGGTCTAATAGAAAGCTGGAAAGTGGAAGGTCAGAGTTAAACTTCTGCTTAGAGTCAAAAAACAAAACAAAAACAAAACAATCAGGTCCTGAAATTCCACAAGAGAAAGTCTACACTTATTTTTGTAACTTAGGTGACAAAAGATTGACCAGTCATGTTTTGCTCCCAAGCGCAAAGATGGCCAGCCATTTTGCTGTAACCATGCTTCCACTAGCTAAACACAGCTACCATTATTTCAGAATGAGAAAGTAGTGTGTTGAAGTCATCCTCCCATGAGCACACACAGTTTGCAGCTATTAGGACAAAAAGAACAGTTGAAACATACAATTAACCAATTTGTGCCTAGAATTCTGCTTTAGTATCCTCCAAGCTTGACCATACAAGAACAAGTCAAACAACTTCTCATTAAAGTGATGGAACCTTACCTCTCGACAGTCACGATCAGGTTTCACACACTCCACAAATGACTCTAAAAAGACAGACTTTGAATTAATTTCCTAGTTTAGGTTACATACATACACTAGATTTTTGAACATTCATGTGAAAATTCTCAGGACACGCGTTGACTTGACCAATGTTATTCATAAGTACTTTTGATTTTTCAGGTGTAACTATTTGGCTTTTGAACAAATAGACTTTCAAACAAAAACCACAGTGCGGGGGGGAAAGAAAAAAAAAAAAAAAAAAACACATCCTTTAAAAAAAGTTTGTCATTATGGCCAAACATAATTTGACCCCACTACTGATTAGAAAAATCAAACGTCCCAATACATTTTTACAGTCCTAATAAAATTTAGAATCAAAATCTACTAGTATAACCAGGTATAGCCTTAAAGAGTTAAAGTAGAGAAATTAGAGCAGATTACAGCAGTGGCAGCAAAATATCCTAAAGTTTGAGTCTGGCAGTGAAAGATATACAGTATGCTGGCTGTACGTCTGCATTTTGCTGAAACAGGCATTTTACTGGACAATACCAAAAGGCATGATTGGTGGTGTGGTGCATTGCATGTTGAATGCACCATGGTGCTGATATTGCAAAGAAAACTGGACAGATTTGTCCATTGAGAAGCCTTGCCCACTAGAAACAGTGGTGTGGACCACCTTGTTAAGCTATGCAATGTGACAGGGATTTACAAATTGACATTTGATTCTGTTTATCCGGTCATGTAATGTATGTTTGACAAAAACCTTAAACATGCATACCTTGCGCTCGCACTATCTCAACTAACTTTGTCACTTTGGGAATCTCAGTTTTCAGTGGCATCTCAGGCAAAACCTCTGGCTTCTTCTCTGGAGGAGGATTAGGGACATTTTCAAAGTAGCCACAATCCAACATTCTGGCAATGAGGTCTTTCAAATGTTTATCTAAGTAGAGAGTAAACAGGTTATGCCTACCAGGAGGGTAGTGAATTTTAGGTATTAAAAAAACACTATACTGAAGAGTTGCATCTGAAGTTTGTATCTACTGCAAAGGTCACCAAAGATTTTAACAGCTAGGTAAGGTGACCCCTTTAGATATACACTCTTGGGTAGTTGATGTCAAATGAAATGTCCCTTGCGCCACAATACCAACATAAGAAAAATTGCCAAGTCAGGAGTCCCAACAGGACTTTACTGCATTCTAGTCTGAGTCAATGGCTTACTATGCAGAAAAGACAGACGAGTCCTGTAGCATGGCAACTGTCACATGGCAACTCACATTATTTTTCCGAGTCTTGCCAATTTGGAGATCCTTCTTCTGCCACATAAGACAAAATATAAAAACCCACACCTTTTTCCAGGTGTCAATGCCTGCAATATTACAAGTCCTTTTCAATCTTTTTAGGACAAAGTGGGCAAGCCTTTCCAGTAGGGATACAGGTGAGGATTTAACCCTGATGGACCGTTAAACCTTACTCATCTATTCAAAGCCAAACACATCTTGCCTTTAATACACCAAGTTAATGGTTTGAGAGGCAGCGCCCTCACATAATGGTTCCTCATATGAAGACCTACAAGGCTTTAGCAGTAAACTTACAGGTGGTTCCAGCCACTGTTTTCTCATTGCCCTCTAGCAGATTCCAGAAGTAGCCAGCTGACTGATCCATCTCATCTTCTAGACTGAGAAAACAAAAACATTAACATGCAAGTGACTGGTGGCCAATTTCACCTGGTTTTCAGCAAAACGTAAAGCTGGCCACACAATCTGATTTCCCCATCCACACACCGTGGTACTACACTAATCAGTGCCACAGGCTATAGCTGGCAGCACCAATACATTTGAAAAAACCCTGAGGGTTGTACAGAAGTCGATTAGTGAATCAACTTCTGTACAACCTGCCCCTACATGGAATGAAATTTAGCCAGTCACTGCTGAATTGGCCCAATTTCGATCACTAACTCGAGAGCTGAAAATGAACCTACATAAAAGAGGTTAGGTGAGCACATCAGCTCTAAATAGGAAATAAAGGACCCTTGGCTAGAACAAATCTAGTCTTAAACCTCTAAACTGAATGACTAGCACCATTAGGTGCCCTTTATGTTCAGTTTGTCTCCTCACATAGTAAAGCCTGTAGAAACACCTAGGCTTCAGCGAAGAAAATAAGCAAATATATCTGTATATTTAAAAAAAAAAAAGTCATAATTTCTCCTGCATTTAAAAAAATAAAATGCATTAAAATCATGAAACATTGTCTGGTGGCCCCTTCTCCCAGCCTGCTGTCCACAATTTCTAAGATGTCCCAATATCACTAACCCTTTTACAGGTGGAAAAATCAGTTTGCAAATTTTACCTCATGTGTTTGAACCGCTTGTGGCAGATCAGCTTCGCAAACTTGGTAAGATAATCCTGTTCCTTGAAAGAGAGGTGCATGGCTCCATTGAGTCCATCCTTAAAGTCCCCCTGGACGTGATCCTGAGAGAAAGACTGCAGCAAGTACTGGATCTGCAGGACTCTATGCAGCCGCTTCTTTTCTGCTTCAAGCCTTTGGACTTGCTCTCGCCTCAGTGATTTTTTCTGGGCTTTAATCAGCTGAAAAAGTCCAAAAATTACTTATGCAATGCAGTGGTGCTGGGGTCCTACAAGATCTGGGGCAGGTCCAGACAGGCTGAAATTCACACTGCATGTTTGACAGCTATAGGTAATGACAGATTTTAGTGCCACTTTGGACATGCAGGGGGTAGTCCAGGACACAAATACCGTCATTACACACCCCTGTAAAAATGCTAGGATTGAGATAAAATCATTTCCCCACTTGTAAAAAAGAGTGAACTATAATTCAAAAAACATTTCCCCTTGTAGAGAAAAAAAAAAAACCACCACAAAAACTTACAATATTGTGGTTGCATAAATATGCACCCCCTTGAATACTTTTTTGAAGCACCTTTTGGTTTTATGACCACATTCAGTCTTCTGGGGTAAGAGTTTCAGCGTGGCACAAAATGCCTAAGGAATATTTGCCCATGCTTCCTTGCAAAAGCACTCAGATTGTGAGGGCATCTCCTATGCACAACCCTCCTCAAGTCACCCCAGATTTTCAATATGAATCAAGTCTGGGCAAATTTCAAAACGGATATTCTGCTGAAGCCATTTTTATTTAGAGGTACGCTTTAGGTTGTCATGCTGAAAAATTGCTCTTGATTAGCGCTTTTAAGCAGAGGCATAAGGGGTTTTCATTTTTATTGACTGGTAAGTGGAACAGTTCTTGTCCCTCTAACTTGAATAAAGCCCCAGTACAGCTTAACAAAAGCAGACCCAAAAGCATAATTCTGCCACCATGCTACACTGTGGGTATGTTTTTTGGCGATGTGCAGTTTTGCACCAAACATACTTTCTGGAATTATAGCTAAAAAGTTCAATCCTGGTCTCTTCATATCAAACATTTTGACAGAGGAATGGAAGTGGCGGCACTCCACGATAGAAGTGGAAATCTTTATTGTAAATCCAAAAATACAGGAAACACTCCCAGGACAGCCAGTAATGTAGGTTTTTGCAAAATATAGCCAGGCTTGGATGTTTTTCTTAGGACTTCCGTCTTATCCTTGTTCCACAGCCCAACAGCTCCTTTAATGTTGCCGAAGGCCTCTTAGTAGCCTCCCAGGTAATTTTTCGACAACTTGGAGGAAAGGCCAGTTCTTGGCAAGTCACTATTGTGCCATATTTTCTGCACTTATTAATGACCATCTTCACTGTGTTCCATGGTATAACTAATGTGTTAGAAACTTTGTACCCTACTCCCGACTGATACCAAAAATTAGATTCCTTTGATCCTTTTATAGACGAGTTTAGGGATGGTCCAGCCGGTGCCTGCACCTGAATAAAATTTGGAGTGCTTTTTCAGAGTAAAGCAGACAAAGGCTTCCAAGGCAAGTTGTGCCATGCTAAAAGCCTACCTCAAAAAGGCTGAAAAAGGCTGCTGTCAATCAAAAAAGGTGTCATAGTATTAAGGATGTGCATATTTGTGCAAGCACTTTATTACAAGTTTTCTTCCCCTTTAAAGTTTTCAGTTTTTAATTGAATTATACCAATTCTATTACAGGTGGAAAACCTGTAGAAAAACCTTGTAGATTTTTTTTTTTACATCTCAAATCTAGCATTTTTATACGGGGTGTGTTGTGTAGGGGCACGACTTTAAATCATGTGTCAAACACAAGGCCCGCAGGCCAAATCCGAGATAAAAAAGGGGGGGGGTCTCACTGATGTAAGGGAGGATGGGGGGCAACTTCTAACCATGGGAACGTGCTCTGGATTACTAGTCTTAAAGATACAACTGGCCCTTTAAGTGCAACTATCGTGCTGACGCCACCCATGATGAAATTGAGTTTGATGCCCGTTTTACATCTACTGTACGTGCACTGAAGCCAGGGTTATTGGACAATAAATCACACTTGTAAGGGCTGTTTAAAATATCAATTTACTGTAATTACTGGTATGAAGCTTGACTGATAATTTTAAAATTTTGAATAGTTTGAGTCAGGAAGTGAAAATGTTGCCATCTGACCCACTTAGAGAAATTTGAAATGGGGAGGAAAATTTCCCACCACTGGACCCACGAACATGAAAACCTCTTACAGAGATAAGCCATTTTAAAAAGGATGTAAACCCAAACACTTAATTTCAAGTCAGATTTAAGTATTAAAAATGAAGGTCCCTTTTCGGGAACTTCTGGTAATATGATGAACTATCCATGTATCAAACTGTGCTTCTGTTCTTCATTGAAATCCAGACTTTTGCTTCTAGTGCAGACAATGGGTCATGCCAATTTATTGTGCAAGCATGTTGCACCACTGCCACCATCAAGGTGTCTACCCTGAGCAATGACAACTGTTACTGATGGAGCAAGTGAACGGACAGAAAATGAAGATCAGAAGCAACAAGGTGCAATAAAGGGTGAAAAAGGTTTCGTAAAAATACGAAGCCAACTGTTTATGAACAGTTACTTGGCAATCAAAGCGGTTTATATTTAAAAAATCCATCTCTTTAGACACAAGTTTGTTCTTAATATAGACTACAAGATCAATAACAGTCTCTGCATGTGACATTTAAAGTGGAGTTCCACACAAAAATGGAACTTGCGCTTTTTGGACCCCCCCCCCCCTCCGGTGTCACATTTGGCACCTTTCAGGGGGGAGGGGGTGCAGATACTTGTATAACACGTATTTGCACCCACTTCCGGGCATAGACTCCCGCGGGGGTCTATGCCATTTCCCGTCCCCCCCGCTGTCTGCTGGGAGACACACAGGTCCCAGAGACCTTACCGAAGATGGCGGCGGCAGCACCCGAGGGACGGTTCGGCCTCAGGTGCCGACATCACGGGCGCCCTGGACAGGGAAGTGTCCTTAGTTTAGAAGTCCGCAGCTGCAGTATTTGTAGCTGCTGACTTTAAAGAAAAAATTTTTTGGCAGACCTCCGCTTTAAAAACATGCTCATAAATAAGCGCTACTTACATCTTGGTTGAGAGCAGAAAAGGTCTTTTGGAGCTCCTTAGCAAATTCCAAGTTGTGAAGCACCTCTTCATATTTCTGCACTGCTTCCTGAAAGAGATAAACCCCAGAGCAGGGACCAGTTATTTATGGTCCTTGCTATGTAGGAGGGTTTAATACGGTTCTTTACTGCACTCAAGATTTGTGGTTCCATCACACCCAAGTACTAACTGAAGCAGCCAACAACTCAATATCCAAAAGACAAAAATTGTGATTAAGATTTACTTGAAAGCAGGAGGAAAAAAATAAAAATCACCCTCCAAAAACAAAATCCAAACCATAGACTCCCCCCCCCCCCCCTCCCAACTGCCGCACTTTACTGAAACCAACCTTAAGAGTCTGGTACTCCTTAAAATAGTCTAGTAACTTCCCTTAGTCATAGGCAATGTCTTTTTCTACTAGGTTTAAAAACGCTGTCCTCCTTTAGGTGGACCACACAAATTCACCAATCCATTTCTTCATAGAACGGGGCCCGTCTGGTCCTGGGTGGTTCTTCAGGACTAATTTAAGGTTCCCCCTTGGAACTGTTCCAATATACCCAGCTCAGGCACTGGATCAGGTCACACCTTCAGGACAAAGACTGGCCTACTACACTATCTACAGACACATGCCGCTACACCTCCCCGGAGCCTAAACTCATCTCTATAGATAAATCTCAACTTATTCCCCCTGATTTCCCCCTCCGTGCATGCTTACATGACATACAGAGCAGCCATCAGAAATTTTGGGGCCCCTTACACAGCTTTAGGCCTGGGCCCCCTGGGGCCTGATCACCAACATTACACAGGGCCTGCCCACTGGCCGTCCCACTGAACCCGCCCACATTGTGGAGACTGGAGGAATGGACAGATGGATAGTGCTCGTCGTGGATACATTGTTGAGACTGGATGGATGCCGGTTGTGGATAGGCAGGGCCGGTGCAAGGAATTGTGTTTACTAAGGCGAGTATGCATTTTGGTATCCCCCCCCCCCCCCCAACCGTCCTACCAACCACAAAGCAAACCCCAACTCCGATACAGTACAGTGTCATTAGGGTTTAGACTGGTCTTATACACCGAACCGACACCGTTCTGTACATTATATGCAGACCAGTCTATTCTGCTGTCACTTACGTACAGAGTTCAGGAAAGTGTGGTACAGAGTGGTGTTTAGGCGAGTGCTAGGAACAGAGTACAGGGTTCTGGAGTGCATTAGGCATAGGGTGTAGGGTTCAGGAGAGTGCTAGATAGCATACAGGATTCTGGAGTGCATTATGTACAGGAAGGTGGGTTCTGGCATGCATTATGTACAGGAAGGTTGGTTCTTTCAGTCCATTCATCCATGTACATCCAAATACTGCACCTCCGTTGCTACAACCTCAGCAATATACACACACCTCTCCTCATCTTCCCATCCCCCAAAGCTCCATCATCCTCCACGTGATTACCTTTATAAAAGAACTCTTCTGTACACTGCTTTTCTGCTTCTGAACTCCCTGACCAGATAGGAGATAAAGATAGTGGTGCAGAGCAGGGAGGCTGTTGAAGGAGCCGTGGGAGAGCTGCTCTACCCCTACTTTCAACTACTGCAGAAAATGAAAGCTGAAAAAACCCTGCCTTGGTACCTTTTCCCCAGCCAGCAATGTACGAATGCCTATTCCCCTATACACTGGTTGCTTGACAAAGGGGGCGGGTATGGGTAGTAGTCCCGCCCATACCAGACATCGCAGCTCTGATCTGACAGGTGAAGTCTCTTGTCCTGGCTGCACAGTGGACATCCAGCTGGCTTGCTCACCCATCCCTGGCTGTGCTGGATGTTATATCAGCAACAGAATGTGTATATGCTCCCTTCTCCCTCTCTGTAGCAGGCCCCGGGGGGGGGGCAGGCAGGCCCCTTGGGACACTCAGGCCCCTTGCAGGAGTACTGCCTGTACCCCCCTGGTGGCACGCCTGACGACAGGGTGGGGACAAGGACTTCAGGCCCCACAAAACAGAAGACTGGCAAGCTGTGTGGTCCATGGTCATCACTTGCACTATTAAATGTTTCCACTCTTGAATCACCTTACAAGGTGCTCATTAGGTAGGTGGTATTTAGTAACAAGATAAAAATAGTCCTAGTATCCACTCTCACCAAGTTAGAGTACCAGCCGATTCCTCTTAAACAGGATACCTGCCCAATTACAAAAAAAACTGAAAAAGATTGGTGGGGACAAGAGCCCCCGGAAAGCAAAATAAAAGCGAAGAGTCAAACAAGGCTTGAGGTACAAAAACATATGGTAGGCTTTATTGAAAAGTAAGGGGGGGGGGGGTTAATACACACACAAGTTAAAGTATATGCAAGGAAAAACAGTGTATCCCAATTAGCACAATTCATCTCGCTATACTCAACCAAAAAATAAATAAAAACATGCTGCAGCAATTAATAGATAAAAATGCAGAGCGCTCCTGCAGACAAGAAACCATAGTCCTCGTTTATCCAGAAAGGGATGGCACTGTGATGCAACCTATGGTTTGCTAGTTAGATGATCAAAATTCAAGTATCGTCATGTATTGAAAAGCATCAGCAGTGCCAATGCAAAGTAGGAGAATGTATCCACAGCAGGGATAATCCTCATGCAACTTGATCAGTCCATAATCCAGAAGCTACATACAGGGATAAAAAAAAAATGTCACAGCAAACCATTAAAAGCTTCAATGCACTAGGCATATTTGTTAGCCAGCAGCTCCAGGTTGAAAAAGACAGCGTTCCAAATAGTTAATACATCCAAAACACGAATGAACACCACATTATCTGTCACCTTATCTGTCTTTGTGGAATAGGAAATCGAGGACTTCAGATTAAACCTAATTTACTGACCGGGACCAAAGCTATGATTCACAGTTCACCAATACCTCATGTGTCAAACATCCGTGGGTGGAGGAAATACAGCAGCAGATTTAGGAGGCTAGTAGTGAATAGTGAAAGGGGTGCCCAACTGGGCTCTCACCACTCAGGCATTGGTCTCTACAGTCTCTCTGCTGGGCAGGGGGCGGCTCAGAAGCCGTCCCAGGCACCGCAGTGTGTAGCAACACGCCGCTCCACTCTGTCGAAGACACTCCAGGAGGTAGTTCCTCGTGGTGTGTGGTCACATGACCGGTAAGGTGTTCAGATGGAGGTCCGGAACGATGTGTTCAGTTGGTTATGCGCAAGTAGGCTGTAGAGTACGGTGCTGAAAATGTAGTAAATCACACGGGAAACCCTTAATTTTACTGGATTGGAGGGCATACTTAAAGCCTGCTGTCGGGCCCTGCAATGGCTACGTGACGTTTCCTGCACTTCTTCAGAACAAAGTATTAAGTAACCTCCAAGCTGGCTCATATGTTGCCTGGGTTTTAGAGCAGGGGTCTCCAAACTTTCTAAACAAAAAGCCAGTTTACTCTCCTCCAGACTTTAGGGGGGACAGAATGTGCATCATTGGCGTCAGTGGGAGACATAGTACCCCATCGTTGATGTCAATGGGAGAAATAGTGTCTTGTATCAGTGGAAGGAAACGTGCCCCAAAGACAGGGTAAAGGCAAGCAAAGGGCCTCATCGAGCCCCTAGGCTGCAGTTTAGAGACCCCTGTTTTAGAGGATGCCAGGGCACCAGAACTTCTCCATATCTGGTGGACCTGCCCAATGTTGGGCTGCTTTTGGTGCAAAGTAACATACATACATGCATACACACACAGTGGGGCAAAAAAGTATTTAGTCAGCAACCAATTGTGCAAGTTCTCCCACTTAAAAAGATGAGGCCTGTAATTGTCATCATGGGGGTATTCCTCAACTATGAGAGAGACAAAATGTGGAAACAAATCCAGACAATCCCAGTCTGATTTTTGAAAGCATTTGCAAATTATAGTGGAAAATAAGTATTTGGTCACCTACAAACAAGCAAGATTTAAGGCCATGACAGACCTGTATCTTCAAGAGGCTCCTCTGTCCTCCACTCATTACCTGTATTAATGGCACCTGTTTGAGGTTGTGGACAGTTGTCTTTTATACTGATAAGTTCAAACAGTCATAGGACGTACACACGGTCGGACTTTGTTCGGACATTCCGACAACAAAATCCTATGATTTTTTCCGACGGATGTTGGCTCAAACTTGTCTTGCATACACACGGTCACACAAAGTTGTCGGAAAATCCGATCATTCTAAACGCGGTGACGTAAAACACGTACGTCGGGACTATAAAACAGGGCAGTGGCCAATAGCTTTCATCTCTTTATTTATTCTGAGCATGCGTGGCACTTTGTCCATCGGATTTGTGTACACAGGATCGGAATTTCCGACAACGGATTTTGTTGTCGAAAAATTTTATCTCCTGCTCTCCAACTTTGTGTGTCGGAAAATTCGAGGGAAAATGTCCGATGGAGCCCACACACGGTCGGAATTTCCGACAACACGCTCCGATCGGACATTTTCCATCGGAAAATCCGACCGTGTGTACGGGGCATAACACTCCAAACTCCATTATGGTGAAGACCAAAGAGCTGTCAAAGGACACCAGAAAAAAAATTGTAGACCTGCACCAGGCTGGGAAGACTGAATCTGCAATAGGCAAGCAGCTTGGTGTGAAGAAATCAACTGTGGGAGCAATAATTAGAAAACGGAAGACATACAAGACCACTGATAATCTCCCTTGATCTGGGGCTCCACACAAGATCTCACCCCGTGGGGTCAAAATGATCACAAGAACAGTGAGCAAAAATCCCAGAACCACACAGTGGGACCTAGAGAACATTTGGATGATCCAGAAGAGGATTGGAAAATGTCATATGGTCAGATGAAACCAAAGTAGAACTGTTTGGTAGAAACACAACTCGTCGTGTTTGGAGGAGAGAGAATGCCGAGTTGCAACCAAAGAACACCATACCTACTGTAAAGCATGGGGGTGGCAACAAAAAATTCTTTGGGGCTGTTTCTCTGCAAAAGGAACAGGACGACTGATCCATGTACATGAAATTAATGAATGGGGCCATGTATCGTGAAATTTTGAGTGCAAACCTCCTCCCATCAGCAAGGGCATTGAAGATGAAACATGGCTGGGTTTTTCAGCATGACAATGATTCCAAACACAACGCCCGGGCAAAGAAGGAGTGGCTTCGTAAGAAGCATTTCAAGGTCCTGGAGTGGCCTAGCCAGTCTCCAGATCTCAACCCCATAGAAAACCTTTGGAGGGAATTGAAAGCCCGTGTAGCCCAGCAACAGCCCCAAAACATCACTGCTCTAGAGGAGATCTGCATGGAGGAATGGGCCAACATAGCAACAGTGTGTGACAACCTTGTGAAGGCTTACACAAAACGTTTGACCTCTGTCATTGCCAACAAAGGATATATAACCAAGTACTGAGATGAACTTTTGATATTGACCAAATACTTATTTTCCACCATAATTTGCAAATAAATTATTTCCAAATCAGATAGACAAAGTGATTGTCTGTATTTGTTTCCACATTTTGTCTCTCATAGTTGTGGTATACCTATGACGACAATTACAGGCCTCATCTTTTTAAGTGAGAGAACTTGCACAATTGGTGGCTGACTAAATACTTTTTTGCAATACACACATACATATACACACACTAGTTGGAGTTGGTCTTACCAGAGATTCCTGGATGGCCCCGTTACCTTTCAAACCTCAGAGTCAATAAAAACCAGTTCAAGCTTTTTCACTTTGTTTTATTAGCCTCCAAATTAAAAAACTACTGCCAGGGGATAGGAGGGGGGGGAACAAAAAACAAAACAAAAAACAAAACAAACACGACCCCACACAATTTACCCTCTTCTCTGCGGTCAAAACCCAACTCAGTGGCACTTTTGTGAATGAACAGCACTCTCACCAATACCAAAGATGATCTGCAAAATTTGAGACCCATGGATCACATAATCGCCACTCAATGTGGGCCTGTATCCGGCATAAGAGTGCAAAGACTCCCCCCCTCCACCCCACCCCTCCCTCTACACCCTCAACTTTTTCCTCTTGATCAGTAATTTCAACTTTTGCAGAAGTGTTCACACATCAGGGAAGATCTAATAAAACGTGAGTGCACAATCTAGTGCAGCTTTGCATAGAAACCAATCAGCATCCAGGTTTTATTGTCAAAAAATAATTGAACAAGCTGAGGTTAACAGCCAATTGGCTACCATGCAGAGCTGCACCAGATTGAGTGCTCCAGTTTTAGTAAATTTCCCCCAGTGTTACCCAAGCCATGTATTCTATACACACACACACACTTCTCCCACACCTGAACAACCCCTGTAGGTACAGTAGACCTAGCTAGAAGTATAACATAGGTTATAATAACCAACTGGCAAACCATTATTTGCCAAATTATCATAAAACTTACTCAGCCCCTTGGTAATGATTTAAAGAAATTGCAGAAGATGAGAAAAGAGCAGAAGAGAAAAAAGGGAGAACTAGAAAAAAAGGAGGGGGAGGTGTGTGTTAGACACTGGTCTGGATACAGTACACAACTAGCATAAATTGATTTAGTCAAGATATATTAAAGGGCAGCTCCATTTTCGTGGGGGAAAAAAAAAATAGCAAAGAAAAAATATAGCACATACAATTGCGACACTAATCATTTTGTAACTGAATGTTATTAAAAAAAAGCCTTTCCTTTTCAATCTGCAGCCAATGTAATTTTCTGAAAATACATTGCAATATGGCTACCTGGAGTTTTCTGTACACAGTGTGTACTGACCACTCCCCAGAAACATAATTTCCTGCTTGTTTGAGAGATAATTTCAATAGGTCTAAAGGGATGCAGGCCCAGCAGATTTAGCATATGGGATGTGATTGTGTATTAACGAACCTATAGATCAGTGATGGCAAATCTTGGCACTCCAGATGGTTTGGAACTACATTTCTCATGATGCTCATGCACTCTAGTGTAGTTGAGTATCATGGGAAATGGAGTTCCAATACATCTGGGGTGCCAAGGTTTGCCATCACTGCTATAGATCTTCATAAAATGCTCAAAACAAAACCACGAGGGATCCTGGGAGGGGAGAAAATCAGCATACCTTGAAAAACCACCCGTTAGACTTACCGGTAACGGTATTTCCAGGAACCTTCCAGGACAGCTACTTGAGAGATGATCGGCTCTGCCCTCTACAGGAAACACAAATCAGAATTTAAAGGCCCCTCCCTTTCCTCTGACCCTCAGTTGTTTAGAAGATCAAGTAACCTCCACCGAAGGTGCACTCGGCAGAGGAAAAAAATAGAAAACAAACACACCACCATCAGGAAAACATGGTTGACCAGTGAAAAAAATAGAATAGGGTGGGAATATAGATGCTGTCCTGGAAGGTTCCTGGAAATACCGTTACTGGTAAGTCTAAAGGGACGACAGCCTGAAGCACTTTCCCATCAAAGGAAAGGTCCTGGCTGGAAAGCATCTGAACTCTATAATGCTTGACAAATGCATGAGAGGAGGACCAGACGGCAGCTTTAGAGATATCTTCCCATGAAGCTCCAAGGACTCCGTTTCTCTCTCCAGAGAGAAGAACGCCGGTAGTTTCTTGTTGACTGGAGGCAAAAAGATCCACTGTGGGGAGACCCCATCTTAGCACCATCTCCTGGAACGTGCCTTGATGTAGTTCCCAACCGCTGGAACTGATGCTCACCCTGCTCGGAAAGTCCGCCAGCACATTTTCTGACCCCTTGATGTGAACTGCCCTTACATAAGAGACATAGATCTCTGCCCAGGACAGAATCTGCTGCGTTAACGACAGAAGTGATTCCGAGCGAGTGCCCCCTTGCTTGTTCAAGTACACCACTATTGTGGCATTGTCTGAAAATATTAAAAGGTCCTTTGAATAGACCCTCTCTCCCAGAGACATAAGTGCTTTCCTCACAGCCAGAAGTTCTCTGAAATTCGAGGAGCGACCTGCTTCCTCTGGCAACCAGGCTCCTTGAGCCTGCCAACCCTGTGAGTGAGCACCCCAACCCCACAGACTGGCGTCTGTGGTAATCTTGATTGGGCAATGTTGTGCCCAATCCTTCCCCCTCTGCAGATGTTCTTGCTGCTCCCACCGGGCGAGATCTAGAAAATTCCCTTCTGGTAGTTTTACCAGCTGATCCAGAGAATTTTTCCTGCAATCCCAATGGAGCAAAAGAAAAGCCTGAAGGGGTCTGGAATGCAATTGAGCCCAAGGCACCCCTGGAAAGGCTGCAGTCATTAGGCCCAGCAACTGCATGATTCGCCGAAGGGAGGTCTGAGGGAGCAGTTTGAAGGTCTGCACAGAGAAGAATTTTCACAATTTTCTCTTCGGGAAGAAAAATAACCCAGAAAAAGTATGCTCTGTGAGGGTACTAGGCAAGACTTCTGTTGGTTGACCTTCCACCCTTGTTTTTGAAAGGTCCGCAAAACCAACTGTAGGTCTTGAATAAGGGACTCCTTGCCCTGGGAAAAATTTTAAAAATCGTCTAGATATGGGACGATTGATACACATTGAATTTGAAAACAGGCCATGACTTCGGCCATGATTTTTGTGAAAATCCTCGGTGCTGCCGAGATACCAAAAGGAAGGGCATTGAACTGCCAATGAGACGGCTCGTTTCCCATTAGCACTGCAAACCTGAGGAACCTTCGGTGGCACTGGCAGATTGGTACATGAAGATAAGCGTCCTGAAGGTCCAGGGTCACCATGAAGACCTCTGGTAACAACAGATTTCTTACTGAATAAATGTTCTCCATATGGAAACGTCTGTAAACTATGTATTGGTTCAGGACACTTAAATTTATGACCATACGAAAGCCGCCAGAAGCTTTCTTGACCAGAAAGACGTGAGAATAAAATCCCCAGAACTTCTGATCTTCTGGGACAGGAGAAATAACTCCCTCTGTTTCCCACACAGATCAAATTTAACATGGCTTGCCGGTCTCTTGGTCTCTCGGCAGGTGGGTAAGAAAAAACCTCGGGGGGGGAGATTTTTGAACTCCAATCTGTAACCCTTTACCAGAGTTTGAAGGATAAAGGAATTGGTGGAAATCTCTGCCCATTCCTTGATGAAATGGCACAATCTTCCCCCTACCCTGGCGTCACTGGGTATTCTTGGAAGGGGCTGAAGGAGCAAAGGGAGTTCCTCCTTTGAGTTTGTCTTTGTTAAAAGGACCATTTCTTTTTAGCCTGTTGCCTTTAAAATTAGCCTCGTTTTGGAAGCCACGAAAAGGCCTCTTATTCTGGGGCTTATTCCTTTGGGAAGAAGGGAATCGTCTACCTTTCTCAGAGGAACGAGATAAGACTTCTAAGGAAGAACCAAACAATTTGCCTTTGAAAGGAATAACAGAGCCTATTTTTGGAGATAAGGTCACCTTCCCAAGATTTAAACCAGATAGCTCGCCTAGCTGAAATAATGAGAGCAGAAGCCCTAGCCGTGGATTTCACTGAATCTGCTGCTGCATCAGCTAAGAAGGCGACTGACTTGGCAATGAGTGGGAGGGAATTCTCTAATCTCTTCCTTGGGGGTGTCAGATGCCAGAAGATCTAGACGCTGAACCCATACGTCTAGATTTCTAGCCACACAGGTGGATGCTACCGCTGGGCCTAAAGAAAAAGCTGAAGCATCCCAGGCCCTATGCAGCCAGCCTTTCTATCTATTTGACCCTTAAGGACCCCAGAATCCTCAAAAGAAAGATCTGATCTTTTGGACACCTGCGACATAGGGGCATCTAATCTAGGACACTTAAAGAAAACCTCCTCAAAGTCAGGCTGAAAAGGAAATCTTGTGTCCTCTGGATTGGAACAACCTTTTTTCAGGTTCTTTACATTTAGAATCATGTCTTTAAGAGACTGATGTACCGGAAAGGTTCTAGATTAACGTCCCTGAAGGCCCCTATACATTTTATCCTGTACAGATTGAGCATGCTGTGGCATCTCAGGTATAAATAGCTTTTAATAATTCATCAATATCCTCAACTGTGTGTGAACTAATAGTCTGAGATACTAATAAGGGAAGTGACTTGGCAGAGGTTGAAGAATCTTGAGCTATGGGTCTAGAAGAGGGAGGGCCTAAACTAGTAACCCAATCATTCAGTGGCCGAAAAGAATCCTCTACCTCCTTCATAGAAGTCATTAACGCCTTAGAGGAAGACTCAGAACTAGCTCTTGGTGGGATACAATCCTCACAAATTAGCTTTGTATAACTATCAGAGAGCCTGACTACAGTTCCTACATTTCTTCTTCACCGGTTTGGCCTAGAAGAGAGCAGAAACCAGGGCCATAAATAAAAAGGATCCATACAAAAGGAAGTCCCTTGCTGTAGCTATCCACAGACCAGGGCTTACCTTGGGGACAGTATGGGACCCGGATGCTGCCGCTGGTTCAATACGAGCAGACGTTCCATCCTCAGACCTGTCCTCAGGCTCCATGAAGCAAGCGAACGGTCGCAGAGAAGTCTGCTGCTGTACCGCAAAAACTGCGCCTATAATGGCGTTTTTAGCAGGCCATTCCCATGCAGCATGTCCTCAGTGTCTCCACACCATGCTCCTTATAAAAACTCGGCGTCCGGAAGTGCGTCATGTGACTTCCGGTTCTGGCGCCATCTTGTTGCATCACCCGAAGTCCTCCTGACACCATCTTGGTACACCGGAATGAAGCAATTAGGACACAGTTCCACACAGCAGCGCTGGGGAAAGGAAGGGAGTTGCCACCATTTTACAAAAGCAAGTAACCCTTAGAAATAGGAAACCCTTCTGGTACAGACCATCATCCAGGACTTGGCCACAACTAGTCCTGGATGAAACCAGGAGAAGGGGGGGGGTCCACCAACCAGTTCCCAGACCATAAGAAAAACCCTAGTTAGACTTACCGGTAACGGTATTTCTACGAGTCTTTCAGCACCTGGAGAGAGCGCAGCTCCACCCACTTTCCCAGGAAACACTGCAGTCAGTTTCTTTAAAGACCGGACACTTCCACCATGGCCTCAGTTGTTCATAGAGTACCTCCAGCCATGCTGAAATTAGATAAGCAGAACATAGCAATAACACATCTTATAACCTTAAAATTTAGGGCGGGTCATCGGCGCTGTCCTGAAAGACTCGTAGAAATACCGTTACCGGTAAGTCTAACTAGGGTTTTCTCCCTTCGTCTTTCAGGACAGCACCTGGAGATAAAAGAGTACTTACTCTAGGGTGGGACCACCGCCTGCAGGACCTTCCTGCCAAACGATAGCAAGTCCAACCTGTAGTGGCGGGTGAAGGTGGAGAAACTTGTCCACGTGGCCACTTTACAGATCCGACCCGGGGAAGCCCCTGCCCTCTCTGCCCAGAACGTTGCTACTGCCCTTGTTGAATGGGCCACTACCCCCTTAGGGGGCTCTGCTCCTGAAGCTCTATAAGCTTCACTGATGGCCATTCTTAGCCATCTACCTATGGTGCTTTTGGATGCTCTATACCCCCTACGTGGACCAGAGAAGAGAACAAAGAATCTGATCTTCTAAAATTTTTTGTTATCTCTATATAGTGTAATAAACACCTTCTCACGTCCAGGGAATGGAAAGACCTCTCCTTAGCACTGGACGGGTTAGGACAAAAAGTAGGGAGAATTATCTCTTGTGCCCTATGAAATGCTGATGACACCTTTGGCAGAAAACACGGGTCAGTTTTTAGCACTACCCGGTCTGGAAAAATATAACAAAAGGGTTCTCTTATGGAAAGAGCTTGTAACTCGCTTACTCTCCTACCAAGTGTCTCATTGTCTTTTCCAGATCCCTCACTAATAGGTCCCTTGTTTTGGCAAAAATTAGTAGATCGTCCAGATAGGGTAGGACTGATACTCCCTCTACTCCGAGTGGGGCTAAGGCCTCTGCCAGGATCTTTGTGAAAATCCTTGGAGAGGATGACAGCCCGAAAGGGAGAGCTCTGAACTGGAGATGAAGGGTTGATTCCCCCAACTTTATCGCAAACCTTAGGTGCTTCTGAGATGTTGATGCTACTGGTACATGTAAGTATGCATCTCTCAGGTCTATGGACGCCATAAAACATCTTGGGGTCAGGAGACTCTTCACTGAGAATATTGTGTCCATTTTGAATTTTTTGTACCTGATAGTCTTGTTGAGAATCTTTAGGTTCAGGATGAGCCTGAATTTTCCCGAAGGCTTCTTCACAAGAAATATGTGCGAATAGCACCCCTGTTCTAATTCCCCGGGGGGCACGTTCGTGATCACCTTTTGTAGCATCAATTCTCTCAGGAAAGGCCGTCATTGCTAGTGACTTTTCTGGGTCTCGGGGAGCCTGAGTTATGTAAAAACGCACAGGAGGAGGTTGAGAAAATTCCAGCCTGTAACCCTCCATAATGGTCTTGAGGATAAACTGGCTGTTCGTTATAGTCTTCCACTGTAAAAAGAAGGTCTGTAGCCTTGCTCCCACAGTTGGATGACAGTCACTAAGTTTTTGTGCTTGTGGTCGGGGGGCAAAAAGTACTCCTGACTTGCCCCTCCCTCTTTGAGATTTCCAAGGCCTTTTATAGCCTGCCTCTTTGGTATCTGGGGTTTTCTGAAAAGCACGAAAATTCTTGTTGCCTTGCGGAATCACCTTTTTCTTAATAGGGAAAGCCTTTTTGTCAGATGTTCTGTCAAGTATAGCTTCCAGCCCAGGGCCAAACGCCAGATCACCCTCAAAGGGTAAACCACATAATTTTGTTTTTGAGGCAGTATCCCCCTGTCCATGTCTTGACCCATAAAGCCCTGCGAGCTGAGTTTATCAGAGCTGTGGATCTGGCTGACATTCTGATTGACTCCGCTGAGGCATCTGCTATATACCCTACCGCCTTAGATAACACCGGGAGTGTATCTAGCAGATCTTTACGAGGCGTCCCCGCCTCAATGTGAGCTTTCAGCTGCTCCAGCCAGTGTTCCAGATTTCTGGCTACCACCGTTGAAGCCATGGCAGGTTTCAAATTTGCTAAAGATGAATCCCATGCCTTCCTTAATAGGGAGTCTGCCTTTTTAGCCATGGTATCCTTAAGGATACCCATGTCCTCAAACGCCAGGTCAGTATTCCTTGATACCTGGGAAAACGCTGCGTACAGTCTTGGTTTTTTTGTTCCAGATATGCGAGCTATCCTCATCAAACAGAAATCTCCGCTTGAGGGATTTAGAAAAGAAAGGGGCTCTTTCTGGGTCCTTCCACTCCCTCTTAATGGTTTCTGATAAAAACTTATGTACAGGAAAAACCCTGTGTTTTTCCTCCCCAAGGCCCTGAAACATCCTATCGTGTAAGGATAGCTGAGTTTTATCCTCTGATGTTAAGGGTAGTGTGCATTGTCTTTAGTAGATCATCCACCTCCTCAAGGGATAGTTTGTACCTAGAAGGAGAAGAAGCTTCATTCACTTCTTCCGCTTCCTCGTCAGAATTTAGTAAAACGTTACATTCTTCCTATTCTGAGTCGCTGCCCCCTCTGGATGCTGAAACAGAGGATTGAGAACGCGGCACCATACTGCTATGCGCCGTTGGGCGCCTATCCAGGTAGGACCTGAAGGACTCAAAAGGTGTCCACCAGTTCCTTCCTGAAAGAGCTCATCAATTCCCCTTGCTGAGTTGCAGGACTAGCAGGAGCTGTCTCCTCAACTATGTCTGCAATACATGATTTGCATAATATTTTGGTCCAGGAATCCCTCAGTAACCCTTTACATGAGGGACATTTCCTTTTAACAATAGGGGAGACATGCTTGGTCTTTTCTTTAGCCCAAGGGAAAAGACATTTGCTGAACCAAATTTCACCAAAACAGTTTACATGCTGTATAAAAGGAACACAGAAAAAAACCACCAAGGAAGTTAACCCTTTAACCCCTATGTCTTGTTCCACAGCCGGTGAATCACCCCACAGATCCACCTTAAACCAAATAATCACTTATCCTTCCATTAGTACTCAGGAAAAAGTGATCTGCAGGCCCCCTTTTTTTTTTAAGGAAGGGAATTTTTAATATATATATATATATATATATATATATATATATATATATATATATATATATATATATATATATATCACAACTGCCCATAAAGTAATAACAGTGACCAATGTCCCTGCTTACCTGAGCCTGGCTGATTGGTGTGGCTCCTGCCACCACCGTCTGATCGTCCTCCATTGCTGACAGGGCAAACAGCGGCGTCTGTGCTCTTTAATTTTCCTGGGCCGCTCACCGCTGTGAGGGCCGGAAATTACATCAGCCGCAGAGACCGCCCCCTCCTCCTGCGTTCCAGCGGCCGGAACCGGAAGCCGCGTTGCTCGAGGCCCCGCCCCCGGTCGGAAATGACGCGCTCGCCATCCGAACCCTGAAGGCGTGCGGTCAGCAGAGTAGACGCCGTTCGCTACTCCACAGCCCTGCCACCAGTCTGTAGGAGCGGGACCCTCGCAGCCTGGCTCTCGCCGAGCATGAAGAGGAGGGGGCACCGGAGAATCCCACACACGTGAGGGAGGATGCTGGGCTGTCTTCTGAGGGAAAAAGCAACATCAACCGGTATGCCCCATACTTTCACCACCTGGAGAAAGCGCAGCACACCCCTGGTTCCCTGCAGCGCTTCCACCATGGCGGAGGAAACACTACAACTGAGGCCATGGTGGAAGTGTCCGGTCTTTAAAGAAACTGGCTGCAGTGTTTCCTGGGAAAGTGGGTGGAGCTGCGCTCTCTCCAGGTGCTGTCCTGAAAGACGAAGGGAGAAAGAACAGACGTGTCGGTGCTCCTGGAGGGGCTGGAAACACAAAACAACTGAGGGTCAGAGGAAAGGGAGGGGCCTTTTAGATTCTGATTTGTGTTTCCTGTAGAGGGCGGAGCCGATCATCTCAAGTAGCTGTCCTGGAAGGTGAGGGGGGAAAGCTTCTATATTACAAAACGGATGACCAATATGGGCAAATGAGTGGGCAGTCCCACCAGATATGGCCATGGATTGGCTTCAAAGCCCCCCCCCTTTACCAGCAAAGGGGTGTAATCAGGTATTCGTTGTAATTTAACTGGCAAGTAACGCCACCTCGCAAAGAGCCCATCATTCACCTCCCCAGTTTGAGGAAAGGGAGATATGCATTAGTTGTGTGTAGCAGCGGTAGTTCACACACCCCTGTGACCGAATCACTGGTACAATTTTGACCTGCGATACCCTCCCTATGCCCAATTGACAGGGGAAGCATCCAACCCTCCCCAGTCATCCGGTTTACCACTCAAGGACCAGGCCTATTTTTAAATAAAATAAACATACACAGTTGTGCTCCTAAGTTTACATACCCTCGGGCATAAGTTATGATTTCTTTGCCATTTTTCAAAGAACATGAAAGTTAAACTTTCACTCATGGTTAGTGTTTGGCTGAAGCCATTTATTATAAATGGTTTACTTTTTAAATCAATCTCAACAGAAACTACCCAAATCAAAAGTTTACACAATTTGACACAAAAGGATTTGAATTGCTATTAAAAAGGTAACCATCCTCACCTGTGATCTGTTTGCTTGTAATTAGTGTGTGTGGGCGTGGTTTTGGTATGCAGCAGTGAAGAAGTGTCTCCTTTGGGCTCCGGTGCCGGCACCAATATTTAATCGCCTTAACCCAGGATTTTATCCCGCTCCAAACCTGCATACCATGCAGAAGAGGTCAGGCAAGTCCCTGCCTAAAAAAAGGAACCCCCTCGGGATCTATAAAACGCTACCTGGCCGTAGATCCGTAGGACTCTCTCGGCATGGACGAGCTAGGCCGCTCTCCTCACAGCTCGTGGCCCGCCTCCCACCATAGGCCTGAGACCAGGAGACACTCTCCAGCGACCTCGGCCTGCTCAGAGGGAGAGGAAGGCGCATCCAAGTATCCTGAAGTTGCAGCGCTCGCGAGTGACCTCCCCACTAAAACAGAGTTGGCTTCCCTGTTCTCGGGGCTGGAGTGCTCTTAAAAAAGAACTCTGCAGTGCGGTCAGATCTTGTGCACGTGTTAGAACGAGGAGTCCGAGCTGCGGCTGGATCGTCACGCGGCCGCCATTAGGAACTTGCAGAACACCACCCGCAACCTCTATCGCACACAGAATGACCCTCTACAAGATCGAGGACCAAGAGAACCGCAACAGGCGGAACAACATCAGGATAAGAGGTTTGCCGGAGGCCACAGGAGACGATCTCCTCCCCTCTCTGCGGGGCATATTTAATGGCCTACTTGGCCAAGCGGCAGACTATCCTTTGAAGATAGATCAGGCTCACAGGGCTCTGCGTCCCCGCAATTTGTCATCGGAGGTCCCGCATGACGTCATATGCAGGCTGCATTACTACGAGGAAAAAGGAGATAATAATGAAGAAGGCCCGTGAAAAATCACCATTGGACTTTGATGGGGCATCTCTCTTGTTCTTCCCTGACTTGGCCAGGGAAACGTTGGAACGGCGCAGGACCCTGCATCCCCTGACTGAAAAGCTCCGCACAGCATCGATTAACCATCGCTGGGGGTTCCCTGCATCACTTATTGCGCACAAGGAGGGCAAGACTGACACTCCACTTCCCAGAGGACCTTGAAAAGTTCTGCTCGGATCTCAACATCCCCCCACCAGAGCTCCCAGGATGGCAGAATCTCATTCCTTCCCCTACTACCTCCTCAGAACCGCGGTGGCAAAAAGTGGATCACAAGCGTAGATCGGGCTCTTCTGGATCATCCCCCCCTCAATTGGGGTGACTTGTGTTCTGATGTAGTTATGGCTCTGGCCTGAAACCTCTCGTCCCTCGCGGTAGCGGCAAGTATTATGCTGTCAGTTATGTTGGGGTGGACCTTTTTTTTTCACTTGTTCCTCGTTTTACTGCTTTTTTAATTTTTTCTCATTTTTGATGTTACTAAGTCTCCTAGAGTCCATTCCTAGAGAAATACAGCTATGGGCTACTGTGAGAGTTTTCCTAGTGGGTTTACTAGCATATAATCTTGTTATGTGTAAAAGATTTTCCTAGGGTTTTGTATATCATGTTTTGTACATGCTGGCGCCGGGGCTCCGCGATGGGCACGAGCGCCATATTGGGTGCTCATTGTTTGTCGATCCGGGCAACGGACCCGTCCCCCAAGGGGTGTCGGGGGGGGGGTCCCGTGCGCTCGGGCACCTGCCCCCACGGGGGTCGGGTGTCCGGGACTCGCGGTTTACCCCTATACTGCACTGCAGTGTTCTGCGTGCTAGTAACCACCTGCAGATAGAGTGGGTGTTGATTGTGCTGATATTGTTTGATAATTTACCTCCTTTTCTTTTTCCTCTTTCTGCCTCTTCTGTTTTTCCCAGCCCTACCCCATTTTTTCCCTAACCTCCTTCTTGGTTGTCTGCCTCGGATCGGATGGGTTCGGTGACTATATGGAGCGGGTTCCCCCTGTCGGTGTCAATGGCTAAGCTCACTTTACTCTCACTTAACGCGCGAGGACTATATGCTCCAGGTAAACGACACAACCTATTCAGAGAGTTGGATCGCCTGCAGGCCGACATTGTCTGCCTGCAGGAAACCCACCTAACACACACAACCTCTGTAAAACTTCTCACCGCTGTACCCCATATAGTACTACAGTCTGATATACACAAGGCAAAAGGTGTGACCATTGGCTTCCACAGGGGTACCTCGTTCATGTTTGATTCTATGGTTAGTGACCCTTCGGGGCGTTTTCTGTTTATTAGAGGCAAACTGGGCAGTATGTCATGCACCATTGCTACGTTCTACGCTCCCAATCGTGACCAAGCTAGTTTCTTGGCTACCACCCTTACCAAATTGACGGATTTCGCTCAGGGCTATGTGCTACTGTCAGGGGACAGTAATGCTCCTCTGGAAGCCCATCCTGCATTTTGCACAGGTGCGTAACACTCATACGTAAACGTCTACACGATGCTCAGCTAATGGACGTTTGGAGAATTCTACATCCTAAGACAAGAGATTGCACTCACTTCTCACATTTACACCATTCTTATTCGCGCATAGATTATTTTTTTATTGATCACCACCATCTTCCCCTTATCACGGACTCTAATATAGAATCAACGTTATCAGATCACGCACCAATTATTCTTAAGATACAAATCCCGTCCATCCCAATTAAAAATGTAAACTGGAAACTGAATGATCATTTACTAACGGAAAGATATTGACATCACTGAGATTAGCACTGATCTGACACATTACTTTCGGGACAATGCTGGCCCAGAGATTTCCCCAGGCATACTTTGGGAGGCCCATAAGGCCTTCATCCATGGGAAATTTATTGAATTGGGTGCTAGGAAAAAAGAGAGCGACAGCAATTAAAACTTATCTGGGATATAGGCGCCCTTGAGCAACAGCACAAAGCAGGCCTTGCAAAGTCTGTGCTAAAGGCTCTGACCAAAAAGAGAGAAGATTTGAAGAACCTCTTTCACATCGAACAATTCCAAATCATAGCTCAACGTACATACGAATGGGGCAACAAACCCGGTAGATTGCTGGCTCGCTCTCTGCAACAAAAAAAATCTGCAACCTTTATTGCTAAAGTTAAGTCCAAAACTGATGAAGTAGTTCATCACACCCCTGCAATAGCGGCAGAGTTTCGATCGTTTTACCAGCACTTATACCACGTGCTCGGTAACCCGATCACAGGCCATACAAGACTACCTTGCTCAGGCCATTTTGCCTAGGTTGGCAGATGACATGTTAACTACCTTAGATGGTGCATTCACCACGGAAGAACTACGTAAAGCACTTAAGGCCATGGCCATGGGTAAGGCTCCGGGACCGGATGGGCTTACGGTCTTATACTACCGTTCTTTTGCTGATATTTTACTCCCACGGCTAGCCAATTACGCTAATCCAATCCCTTCTGGTGATCCTATAAGACCAGAAACACTACACGCACATATTACCATTATCCCCAAAGCAGGGAAGGATCCTAGTATTTGCGGTAGTTATCGTCCATCTCCCTTTTGAATTTAGACGCCAAATTATATGCAAAGCTTATAGCCAATAGACTTCTCCCTTTAGTTCCAAAATGGGTCTCAAGTGAGCAGACGGGCTTCATTCTCGGAAGAGAGGCACGTGACAATTCCCTACATACTCTTTCCCTGATTGCACATGTATGCGGAACCTCCCAGCCCACCCTGTTGCTGTCTACGGACGCAGAAAAGGCGTTTGACCGGGTGGACTGGGAGTTCCTAATGGCGAACCTGGCTCACCTGGGGATAGGCCCATCTCTCCTTATTCAAATAGCAGCCCTTTATAATTATCCTACAGCCCAACTCAGAATAAATGGTACTTTAAGCGACTCATTCGTACTTCATAACGGTACCCGGCAGGGCCGCCCTCTCTCGCCAATTCTATTCGCCCTCTCGCTAGAACCCTTCTTATCGACAATAAGACATAATCCGAACATACATGGCATCACTGTGGGCACTTTTGAACATAAATATGCCGCATATGCGGATGACATCCTGTTTTACATCCAGCAACCCAGAATCACTCTCCCTAATTTAATGCAAGCCTTCGACATTTAATCAAATCTCAAACTTTAAAATATGTCAAAATCAGAAATTTTGAAAATCTCAGTTCCCAAGGAAACCGCTAGCCATCTACAGAAATCTTTTCCATTCAGTTAGCAAAAGAAAGCCATGAAATACCTAGGTAAATTCCTCACTCCCTCCTTAACATCTTTATTCCAGGCCAATTTCATGCCTTTACTAAACACAGTTAAATCCAACCTTCAAAGATGGTCACAAATAGCACAGTCATGGATGGGGAGGATAAGCGTTGTAAAAATCAACATACTGCCCAGGCTGCTATTTATGTTTCAAATGATACCTTTTCAAATGCCAACGGGGTATTTTACACGTTTAACAACTATGATGATATGTAAATATGTATGGAACAGATGCCGCCCCAGGTTGGCCAGATCTCTTATTAGGTCGAAAGCGGAGGGAGGTCTTGCTCTACCGGACATTAAACAATATTTGGCAGTCATTTTATCCAGAATCTCAGATTGGAAATACCACAAAGACGCAAAGCTTTGGGTGTCACTTGAGTTGGCATTGGGGGGCTCAGACCTTTAGCCCTTAATTTGGATTCCAAAGAAATTCAGGCATCTAAAGATGCGTCCCCTCTCACATGCTACACCCTAAGGACTTGGGACTCACTCTGCAAAAAACATGTCTGGCAATACAACTCTCCTCTTATGCTATTAACTGGCCATATGTATTTTCCCCCTGGGAACATTGATCCCAAACTCCACTCCTGGAACCTTGGGAATTCTGTTTTATTACACCAAGTTATCAAGGACTGACATTGTTCCCCTTTCCACGCTCTCTGCCACGCCAAACCCAATCGCTCATGGATCAATTGAGATATCTACAACTGTCATACTTTATCAAAACTCTCCCAAAACCATTGCGCAATACATCCAACTTAACATTGATAGAAGCTGCATTTGTTGATGTCCACCCAGTGGAGAAACCCCTTATTTTTATAAAGCATTAAGATCACTTGCTACTGAAGGATATCCTAGCTTTCTCCGCAGTTGGGAGAAAGACCTCCACAAGAATCTGATGGTGACCCAAAGGTCATCCATTCTTCAATTATCTCATTCATCTTCTATGTCCTCAAAAGCGGCTGAAGTTAACTACAAACTCTTAACCAGATGGCACTACACACCCGCTGTACTCCATAAACTCTTCCCTCAAAATTCGCCGCCCTGTTGGCGGGGCTGTGGCGAGAGCGACGCATGCCCATATTTGGTGGTTCTGCCCACTTATCAGACCCTTTTGGCTCACTATTCTCCACTGGATAAAAGAAATCCAGGGATCAGAGATTCCCAATGATCCCTGGCAAGTACTATTGCATTGTACGGACGAACCAACGGGATCATACAAAAAATCTATCACACCACATCTATTAAATGCAGCTAAAGCTCTCATACCTCGGTTTTGGAAAACTCCAAAGATACCTTCCCTATGTCAATGGATAGGTGAGGTAGATCATACATATTATATGGAAGATTTAACCTACTCCCTTAGAAACAAATCAGACTTGGGGAAAAAAATATGGTCTCGTTGGTTCGCCTTCAAGCATACTGTGGCATACGCGGAAATATGTCCTTGAACACATAACGTTCTTATATTAAGCTTTGCAAATCTCTGACTGAGGCAAATACCCTACTCTCCCTACCCACCCCTCCTCCCAATTTCTCTCCCTCTCATCTCTTACTTTGTCTCTGCTTTTTTCTCACAATTTTTACCTCTTTTTCTTTATGAATATGTTTATCAAAAAAAAAACGTGACAGGACTAGGTCCTTTTCAAATGATGTACTACATGTACCCTGATCATCTATGCTTTGAACAGTTATCTTTATGCTCAGATTCAGTGTGTTATGGAATTGAAAACATTTCATGTTTGTGTTGTTTGCTCAAGCGTGTGATGAGCATTTTACTGTATTGAACAACCGGTCATCAATAAAAATATATTAAAAAAAAATAAAAGGTCAATGTGTTTCTGGACTCCTGACAGACCCTTGCAACTTTTTCAGTACTGCATTGACGTTTCTGGATTCTGAGTCACGGGGAAAGCAAAAGAATTGTCAAAGGATCTGCCGGAAAAGGTAGTTGAACTGTATAAAACAGGAAAGGGATAAAAAGATATCCAAGGCATGGAGAATGCCAATCAGCAGTGTTCAAGCTAATCAAGAAATGGAAAAGGAGGGGGGTTGTTAAAACCAAGCCCCGGCCAGGTAGACCAACTAAAATTTCAGCCACAACTGCCAGGAAAATTGTTCAGGATGCAAAGAAAAAGCCACAAATAACTTCAAGTGAAATACAGGACTCTGAAAAACGTGGTGTGGCAGTTTCAAGATGCAAAATAAAGGAGGCACTTGAATATGGGCTCCATGGTCGAGTCGCCAGTAGAAAGCCATTACTATGCAAATGCCACAAAGTATCCCGCTACAATACACCAAACAGCACAGAGACAAGCCTCAAACCTTCTGGCACAGTCATTTTGAGACCAAAAATTAGAGTTACGTACCGGTAACGTCTTTTCCAGTAGTCTTTCAGGATAGCCACCATGAGAGATAGTCTCCTCCTCTTCCTCTAGGAAACACTGCGCCAGCCCATAAATTCTTACTTCCCCCTGCCAGACCTCAGTATATTCCAAGATTACCTCCGGTCAGCTGGGGAGACACAAGAACACATTAATAACATACTATCCCATATCATTATCATGCTGCATTCTGGTCTTTTATAAAGACACCCAAAAATCTCGGGTGGGTAACTAGGGCTGTCCTGAAAGACTACTGGAAAAGACGTTACCGGTACGTAACTCTAATTTTCCCCCTTCGTCTTTCAGGACAGCCACCATGAGAGGATGAACGAGCACTTACCAGTTAGGGTGGGACTACAGCTTGCAATACCTTTCGCCCAAAGGCTTGCTCACTAGCCGACACCAGGTCCACTCTGTAGTGCTTTACGAAAGTGGAATAGCTGGACCATGTTGCAGCCCTGCATATTTGCTCTGGCGTTGCTCCAGCCTTTTCTGCCTGAGAAGCTGCCATAGCTCTGGTAGAGTGCGCCCTTATACCCATTGGGATTTCTTTCCCTGCTAATGTATAGGCCTGGCCAATGGTTACTCTGAGCCATCTGGCAATAGTGCGTTGAGAAGCTTTGCATCCTTTTCTGGCCCCAGAAAACAAAAACAAATAAAGAGTCTGACTTTCTAAACCTCTTGGTCAGCTCTAGGTACTTAAGGATACATCTCCTTACGTCCAAAGAATGAAATTTTAATTCCCTTTTCCCCGAGGGGTTGGGACAAAATGAGGGTAGAACTACCTCCTGACTTCTGTGGAAACCAGAAGCCACCTTAGGTAAAAATGCTGGATCAGTCTTGAAGATGATCCGATCTGGAAAAATAACGCAAAAAGGAGGTCTAACCGATAAGGCCTCAATCTCACTGACTCTCCTGGCAGTTGTCACTGCTACCAAAAAATCAAGTTAGACTTACCGGTAACTTGTTTTCTAGGAGTCTTTCAGGACAGCACCTTGAGAGAGCGTGGCTCCACCCACTTGACAGGAAACACACCTCCACCAAACTTTAAAAGGAGGCTCCTTCCCACTTAGTAGTAGTAGAGAACCTCCGGCCCAAGCTGGAACACATAATCAGAATATGGTTAGTCACAGCATAGTAATTTAATACAATAAGGGCGGGTTGCTGCTGTCCTGAAAGACTCCTGGAAAACAAGTTACCGGTAAGTCTAACTTGATTTTTCCCTTAACGTCTTTCAGGACAGCACCTTGAGAGGATAACAGAGACTTACCCACTTAGGGAGGGACCACAGCCTGCAAGACCTTTCTGCCAAAAGCCTGTTCACTGGCTGACAGAAGATCCAGCCTGTAATGACGGGCAAACGTAAGGTAACTTGACCACGTAGCCGCCCTACAAATCTGATCTGGGGTGGCACCAGCCATTTCTGCCCATGTAGTGGCCTGAGCCCTGGTAGAATGCGCTTTAATTCCCAGCGGGGGAGATATCCCCGACTGAGAGTAGGCTGCTAGAATAGCTGATTTAAGCTATCTAGCTATAGACCCCTTAGAAGCTTGTTGGCCCTTCTTTTTACCCGAAAAAAGTATAAATAGAGAATTGGAGGATCTAAAGTTACTTGTTACCTCCAGATACTGTAATAAACTCCTTCTTACATCCAAATTGTGGAATTTGCCTTTTTCCCCCGAAGGGTTAGAGCAAAAGGTTGGCAGGATGATCTCCTGCGACCTATTGTGTGCTGACGCTACTTTTGGCAAAAAACCCGGATCGGTTTTAAGTATAATCCTATCTGTGTAGATAGTTAAAAAGGGTCTCTTAACAGATAGGGCGTGCAGCTCACCGATTCTCCTTGCTGACGTTATTGCAACTAAGAACAAGGTCTTAAGAGTAAGATTCCTTAGAGAGATTCCTTGTAATGGTTCAAAAGGTTCCTTTGTAAGGGCTTGCAGGACCACTGATAGATCCCAATTGGGAAAGTGCTTAGCCGGAGCTGGTCTAGATCTGATAAGTGCCTTGAAAAATCTTATAACCAAGGGCTCAGAAGAGATTGGTCTTTCTAGAAATACTCCCAAAGCAGCTACTTGAACTTTAAGGGTGCTGACTGACAATCCCTTGTTTGCCCCCTCTTGAAGAAATTCCAAAATTGACACTAAATTTTTTACTTTTCTCTTAGTCAAATGACAAAAAGAGTTGAAGACCTTCCAATATTTAGCATAGATTTTTCTGGTCACTATTTTCCTACTGGAAAGTAAGGTAGTTACCAAGGGTTGTGACAGACCTTTGTTTAACAACTGCTCCTCAGAAACCAGGCCGTGAGGCTTCGACTGGCCACTCCTGGATGCTGTATTGGACCCTGTAGGAGCAGGTCCTGCCGGAGAGGCAGCTGCCAAAATGGTTTGACTGCCATCTGTAGAATGGTGGAAAACCATGCCCTCTTTGGCCAAAATGGAGTAATTAGGATTACTGCCACCTTCTCCCTTTGTATCTTCCTTAACACCAATGGGATAAGTTGGAAAGGAGGAAATGCATAACCCAGATGGAAGTTCCAGGGCTGGATTAACGCATCTGTCCCCTGGGCCTTGTCGTTTCTGTGAATAGAGAAAAATACTGGGAGTTGTGTATTTTCCTGTGACGCAAATAGGTCTATTTGCCGTTGACCCGAGGCCCTGGTAATCATTGCAAAGATTTCCGGATTCAGGCTCCATTCTGACTCCTGAATCTGCCACTACATTTAAGGTGCCTTTGAGGTGGACTGCTGATAAGGACCGAACATGCTTTTCTGCCCAAACCAGGATCTTTGAAGCTAGCAACTGAAGTGTTTTGCTTCTTGTACCCCCCTGTTTGTTTAGGTAGGCTATGGTAGTGGCGTTGTCTGAGAGGACCCGGACATGAGAACCTTGAAGGATAGGAGAGAAGGCATCTAAAGCTAAGGCGACTGCCTTTAGTTCCCTCCAATTTGAGGACCTCTTTGCCTCTGTCCGAGACCACATTCCTTGCGTAAAGTCTTGGTCTAAGTGAGCTCCCCAACCCCATACACTGGCATCTGTCGTTATCACTTTTTCTATTGGAAATGACCAGAGCAGGCCTTCTGACAGATTCTCCTGTCTTCTCCACCACCAAAGTGATCTCTTGACTTTGGTGGGTATCTTTACCTTTGCTTCCAGAGAGTCTGACCTGTGATTCCATATTCTCAGGAGAAAGCTCTGGAGAGGCCTGAAATGTAACCTTGCCCATTGAATGGCTGGTATGGTTGCGGTTAGGGTTCCTAGGGATGACATCACTTGTCGGACTGATAATTCCTGGCTTGCCTGCAAGGACGCTACCACCTTCAGGACTTTCCCCCTCTTCTCTTCTGGGAGAAAAATCTTTTGTTCCCTTGAACAGATCTGATACCCCAGGAATAGTATTTTCTGGGCTGGATTGAAATTTGACTTCTGCATATTTATGATCCAACCCAGGGTTTCTAGATGACCTCGGGTCTTTCTGAGGTTGTCTAGCAGTCTTTCCCTGGAGGGGGCAAAAAGGAGTAGGTCGTCCAAGTACGGAATTACCGCAATCCCCTGCATGCGAAGAGGTGCAAGCGCTTCTGCCATTATTTTTGTGAATATTCGTGGGGCAGAAGACAGGCCAAAGGGGAGGGCCCTGAATTGCAAGTGCAGAACCTCTTTTCCCAAATTTATCGCCAATCTTAGGAATCTTTGGGACTGCGGGGCTATAGGGATATGCAGATAGGCATCTCGAAGGTCTATTGATGCCATAAAGCATTCCCTCGTCAATAGATTGACCGTGAAGATGGAGTCCATACGAAACCTTTTGTATTGGACTGATCTGTTCAGTGGTTTCAGGTTTAGGATTAACCGAAAATCTCCGGATGGTTTCTTTATCAGGAATATACGGGAATAAAATCACTGATAAAGCTCCCCCTGTGGGACGCAAGTCATAACCCCCTGATCTATCAGATCCTTTAATAGGCTCTTCATTGCCAGGGATTTTTTTTACATCTCTTGGAAGATTTGTCACCAAGTACCTTTCTAGGGGGAGATCTGAAAATTCTATATTGTAACCCTGGGCTAGCATATTCAGAATGTACTGGTTTTCTGTTATGCTTGCCCAATAGGGGAGAAAGTCTTGTAGTCTTCCCCCTACCTGTAACCGACTGTCATTGCGTCTTGCTGGCTGACGCAGGAGGATGGAAAAGGACATTTCCTCTGCCCTTACCCCTCTGCCCTGACCAGCTTTTCTTTTTCTCTTGAGGCTTGTTCTGTTCCTGAGCCCTTTGAGGACGAAAAAACCGTTTGACTGGTTGTTTCTTCTTTTTGACAGGAAAAGATTTCTTTTTATCTGCAGTCCTGTCCAGAACTGAATCCAAATCAGGGCCGAACAGTAAGTCTCCTAGAAAAGGGACCCGGCATAATTTGTTTTAAGATGCTGTGTCCCCTTGCCAAGTCTTTAGCCATAAAGCCCGTCTAACCGAATTAGCAAGGGCTGCCGCCTTAGCTGTCATCCTGATAGGCTACGGCTGCTGAGAGGGTAGAAAAGGAGTCAAGGATTTCTTGCTTAGGGGAATCTGCTATTATATGAGCTTTAAGCTGATACCCAATACTCCAAGTTCTTGGAGATGCAAGTAGTTGCCATTGCTGGCTTAAGGTTGCCCATAATGGATTGCCAAGTCCGCTTGAGCTGTTGATCCATTTTTTTATCCATGGGGTCTTTTAAGATCCCCATGTCCTCAAATGCTAGATCAGTAGATCTTGACACTTGAGAAAAGGCTGCATCAAGTTTTGGAACCTTATTCCAAAGAGCTGCTGGGTCTTCATCAAAAGGGAACCTTCTCTTATGAGCCCTAGAGAAAAATGGTTTCCTATCAGGGTCAGCCCATTCTTTTCTGATTGTTTCAGAAATCACTGCATGGACTGGAAAGGTACGGGACTTAGACTCACTAAGCCCTGCATACATCTTGTCATCTAAAGACATCTCCTTATGCTCTTCCTCAAGGCCTAGGAGTAGCATAAATAGCCTTTAAAAGGCCATCCACCTGATCCAAAGACAATTTATACCTGGAAGACATATTTTCCAGCTCATCACTATCCTCATTCGATCCATTAGAATGGGATGGGGAAAGCCCTTCCCGGTTCAGAGGACCCATTTCCGCCTCTACTGCCGGGACTAACAGTGAGCCTTGAGAGGACTGTGAGGTAGTGGGCTGACTTGCAGATGGATAGGTGAGTGAGGATCTGAAGGATTGAATGGTAGCATCCAATTCCTTTTTGGCAGATGCGATTAAATCACTGTATGCGGAAGTGGTTTCTTCCCTCACCAAGGAGTCAATACATGCTTGACATAAAGCCTTTTTCCAGCCTTTATTTAACTTAATTTTGCATGAAGGACATTTCTTTCTAATCCCAGGGTCAGAGCTCTTGGCCTGCCATGATAAGGGAAAAAAAGAGAAAAAAAAAAAAAAAAGACAAACCATCTTTTTGAGTCAGCCTGATTACTCAAGGTTGCTCACCACAGGTGCACAGTGAGAAAAGCTATCAGACTCATGTGCCCTGACAGGCCCCTCCGCCACCAGGGGGAAAAAATACCCTCAAACTTCACTAACATTAGAGAGAAGAGGGCTAGAGAGAGACCCCACAGTAAAGCTGAGCAGAAACTACAGTCTGCTCCTTACCTGGGCCTTGCTGGTGCCTGTGCCTGTTCCACTCGCTGCGGTTCCTGAATCCATGCTGAGGCAGCAGCGTGATGCCTGTGGCAAAAACGCCGGTTCCGGACTCCAATAGCACCTGTGCGCCGGACCGGAACCGGCAATAAATAGGCACCAGACCTATTCCTCCCCCTGCGCTTCCGGCGGAAATGACGCCTGGCGCCTGCTCCATGGATGCCGCCCCACTTCCGGATACCTCACATCCGGCGGATGCAGTCCTCTGACTGCCCTTCCCAAGATGGCGGCGGCGTCAGGGAAAAAACATGTGCAGGCAAGAAAAAATAAACAGACATGCCTGACGCCTCTGCCTGGGAGCAGCAATACCCGGAGCAGTCCTGGCTCTCCCCGAGCACTGACGAGGGAGAAGGAGCCCATCCACCCGGCACCCGTAAGCCTGTGGAAAATGGGAGGAATCGGCTCTCCTGAGGTAGGTAAAAATAGTGGAGTAGGGAGCCTGTTCTCTCAGGACAGAACCTTGAGAGCTCCAAACTCCCACATGTGTTCCCGCCGGAGGAAACACAAACTGATAAGTGGGAAGGAGCCTCCTTTTAAAGTTTGGTGGAGGAGTGTTTCCTGTCAAGTGGGTGGAGCCACACTCTCTCAAGGTGCTGTCCTGAAAGACGTTAAGGGAAAAAACTGTTTTTAACGTAAGATCCTTTAGTAGACATTCCTCTAAAGGTTCAAAGGGGGTTCCCGTCAGGCCCTGTAAAACTAAAGATAGGTCCCACTTGGGATAGGGAGGGCCCTGAACCGGTCTTTGTCTAGACAGAGCCTTAAAGAATCTGACCACCCAAGGGTTGGTGGCCAGATGCTTTTCTAAATAAGCACTGAGTGCTGACACCTGACCTTTAAGGGTACTTATGAATAAACCCCTATCTGCCCCGCACTGAAGGAATTCCAACACAGTTGTGGGATTGTGTACTGCAAAGGAGCCTTCTGCATACCATTCATTGAAACGTACCCAGACCTTTTTATAAATCTGGCGTGTTTCCTTCTTCCTGCTGTTGAGGAGGGTGGAGATTATTTTTTCTGAGAAAAACCCCTAGCTCTTAGCATACCCTCCTCAGTAGCCAGGCCGCTAACTGCCATTGGTAAACCTGTGGACAGAGGACTGGGCCCTGTGAGAGGAGATCCTCTCGAGGTGGCAGGAATAAGGGAGGTTCGACCGCTAGCTGCTTGAGTACTGAGAACCAAGCCCTCTTTGGTTAATGTGGTGCTACTAGAATCAGGGACGTGTTTTCCATCTGGAACTTCCTGAGAACTGCCGGTAATAATGCTGGGGGCGGGAAGGCATAGCAGATTCTGAAATGCCAGTTCTGGATCAATGCGTCGACCCCTCGCGCTCCCTCCCCTCTGTTTAGGGAGAAAAAACAAGGGGCTTTCGCGTTGCTTCTTGATGCGAACAGATCTACTTCTGGAGGACCCCATTTCTCTGAAATGAGATTGAAGACCTCCTGGTTGAGGATCCAATCGCCCTCTCAGTTTGGTTCGGCTGAGAAAATCTGCTATCACATTCTTTTCTCCTCTCAGGAAGGCTGCTGAGAGTGAGAGAGTGTGAGTCTCGGCCCAGTTCAGAATGTCTGATGCTAAGGCCGACAGGACTCCGCTTCTCGTGCCGCCCTGTTTGTTTACATAGGCCACGGCGGACGAGTTGTCCGACCGCACCTGAACATGGTGGCCCTGTAGCTCCTCTTTAAAGAACCTGAGTGCTAGCCCGATTGCCCTCAGCTCCTTCCAATTGGACGACCTTAGTTCGTCGCCCTCCCAGGTGCCCTGTGCTAAAAAGGGAACCCAGATGCGCCCCCCAACCCTTGCCGCTTGCGTCTGTGGTTACCACCTGAGAAACTGGGATGAACCACAGACGACCCTGCGACAAGTTTGAGACCCTCCTCCACCACCAGAGGGATCTCTTTACTTGGGGTGGAACCTGTACCAAGGTGTCCAGATCTTTCTGACTGTGATCCCACACCCTTAAGACAAAGGACTGTATGGGACGAAAGTGCAGACCTGCCCATTGCACTGCTGGGAGGGTAGCGGTTAATAGTCCCAGGACCGACATCAGAACTCTTATGGAGACCTGACTGCTGCACTGGAGAACAGCCACTGCCCTGTCCAGTTTTTGTACTTTTTCTGCTGGAAGAAACACTCTCAGTAGCGTTGAGTCCAACAGATAGCCTAAGTACGTGATGCGCTGAGAGGGAATCAAACTGGATTTCTCCAAGTTCATTAGCCACCCTAGACCTGTAAGAACCCTCTTTGTTAGTTCTAGATCTCTGACTAACTGCAGTGGACATGCTGCAAATAGGAGCAGGTCGTCCAGGTATGCTATCACTGATATTCCCTGGAGCCGAAGAAAAGCCATCACCTCCGCCAAGACCTTGGTGAAAATGCGGGGCAAGGAGGATAGCCCGAAAGGCAGCGCCTGAAACTGTAGATGTACCCTTGTTCCGCCTACATCTACTGCTAGCCGAAGAAACCTCTGCGAGGCTTCTGTTATAGGAACATGTAGATACGCGTCCTTTAGGTCCAGAGATACCATAAAGCAGTTGCGGGGCAACAGGGCTCTGACTGTGAAGATAGTTTCCATACGGAATCTCCTGTATGTCACTGACCTGTTCAGGGGCTTGAGATTCAGAATCAGTCTGAATTTCCCTGTGGGTTTCTTCACTACGAAGATGTGTGAATAGAAACCCTCTCCCTCCTCGGCCTTTGGAACTCTGAGAACCACATTTTGATCTACCAGATCTCTTAATGCTTCCAACAGAGCCTCGGCTTTTGCCGTACACCTGGGTAGGTGCGTGACAAGAAATCTCCGTGGAGGAGGATTTGTGAATTCGATATGGTACCCCCTTCTTATAATCCCTAGGATAAAGCGATTGGGGGATATTGCCTCCCACTGTGGGAGGAAGGCCCCCAGTCTTCCCCCCACCATGGTTGGGGAGTCATTGACTTTTACGGGGCTGTTCAGGAGGGTGAAAAATCGCCCCTCCCCTGCCCTTGCCTTTCTGACCCCAAAATTTCTTTTGCCCTTCCGGCTTTGGAGTTTCTTTACGCTTTTGCGGATGAAACCCCTTCTTTGTATGTGCAGGGGTTTTCCGCTTAACCGGGAAGGATTTCTTCCTGTCTGCTGTGCGGTCCAAGACGGTCTCTAACCCTGGGCCGAAGAGCAGGTCTCCTGTTAACGGTATGCCGCACAATTTGACTTTAGAGGCGCTATCGCCCGGCCAAGTTTTTAGCCAGAGGGCTCTCCTGGCCGAATTGGCCAGAGCCGCTGATCTGGCCGACATACGTACTGACTCTGACGAGGCATCAGCTATGTAGGCGATACCCCGCAGAATCGTAGGGAAAGAAGACAGAATGGTTTCTTTTGCCGTTCCAGCTTCAATATGCTCTTGAATCTTGGAGAGCCAGTGCTCCAGATTGCGAGCCACTACTGTGACAGCCAACTCAGGTTTTAAGTTACCAATTGTTGAATCCCAAGTCTTTTTGAGGAGAGAGTCTATTCTCTTATCCATGACATCCACCAGGGCCCCCATGTCCTCAAATGCCAGGTCTGTGTGTCTGGAAACCTGGGAGAAGGCGGCATCTAACTTGGGATTTTTATTCCAGATAGATGTAGGATCATCCGAGAACGGAAATCTCCTCTTTAAGGATCTGGAAAAAAAGGGTTTCCTTTCGGGATCCTGCCACTCCTTTTTAATAGTTTCAACCAGTACCTCATGTACTGGAAAAAAACTTTCCTCCTTTGTTCCCCCAAGCCCTTGTACATTTGGTCATGAAGGGTCAGGGGTTTCCTGTCCTCCTGAATACCGAGGTTTGTATAAATAGCCCCTAAGAGGTCCTCTACCTCTTCCAGGGATAATTTATATCTGGAGGATTTCCTGGACTCCCCGTCCTGGTCCTCCCCCTCAGAACCATCCTGGGAATCGGAGGAGGAACTGTCTGGTTGTCTTTGTTCCACTCCGGAGGGCCCTGGAGCTTCTTCTGCCCTAACTGAAGTTGCAGGTTGGGCAGGAGCAGAGCCCTGAGCCTGAGGCGGGGTTGTATCCTGGGGAGCTGGACTAATGGGAGGCTGAAACCTTTCAAATAAGGCTTTAAATGAAGAAAAGGTGGACGAAAGCTCCTTAACCGAGGCTGCAAGTCCTGACTCCTGTTCAGAGTCCCTCTCCTTAACAAGGGAGTCTATGCACTCCCTACACAAGACCTTTGTCCATGCTTCCCCTAATGTGTCTTTGCAAGAGGCACACCTTCTTAGAGCTATGTGTAGACCTAGACTTCTCTGTAGCTTTATGAAATACATGAAAAAGAAAAAACATTGTCACTTTTTTTTTTTTTTAAAACAAGGATACAACCCTGGGAGTGCACTAGACCCTCCTTAATATGTGGGGATCTGAGCTTCGCTCCCCCTGACCACCCAGGGTGTCTGCCCCCCCATGACAGGAACTATACATGGAGGAACAATCCTAGATAAAGAGTACTCTTCCCCAGGGCACTCTTACCTTAGGAAGGCTGGAGGTAGTGTCCGTTGGCTGAGCATCTGCTTCCGACATGACTTTGCAGGTGGTTGCTACTACCGAGTCCCACGCTGCCTGTGCGCGTCCCAGACTCGTCTCCAGCCTGTGCCTGGCTTCCCTATCAGCGCCGAGACCCGGAACCGGAAGCCGCGGGTCAAAGGCAAGCATTTGCCCTTCCACCGGAAATGACGTCACCCGTCTTCCGGCCCGCCTAGTTAAAAAAAAGAAAAAAAAAAAAGAGAGCGGTCTGTATAGTACACAGGAAAGGCGAACGCCTGCATGCTGCAGCCCTGTGGCCGCGATAGGGAGCCTCCACAGCCTGAAGCCGCGCTTGGCTAGGAAGTGGGGGCAACAGAACGAGGGGTAAGTCCCCCCGCAAGCCCCTATGAAGCCCCTGCTTCCATTATAGGCTCCAAAAAAATATACAACAGCCACAGTCACCCTGACTGAGTGGCCAGGTTCCTTGCACAGTGTCTCCCCACCGGAGGAAACACTAATACTGAGGTCTGGCAGGGGGAAGTAAGAATTTATGGGCTGGCGCAGTGTTTCCTAGAGGAAGAGGAGGAGACTATCTCTCATGGTGGCTGTCCTGAAAGACGAAGGGGGAAATTTAGATTTTTGCCCACAATCATACAGTAAATGCTTTAGAGAGGAGTCAACAAGGCCTACGATTAAAGGTAGAGGTAAATCAATGTTTTGGGGATGTGTGAGCTACAAGAGGCACAGGAAATTTGGTCAAAATTAGCAAGATGCAGTACGTTATCAAAAAAATACTGGAGGAACATTTGCATTCATCGGCCAGGAAGCTGCGCATGGGATGTTCTTGGACATTCCAACATGACTATGATCCAAAACACAAGGCCAAGTCGACCTGTCATTTGCTACAGCAGAATAAGGTTAAGGTTTTGGAGTGACCATCTCAGTCTCCTGACTTCAATACCATTGAGCCACTCTGGGGAGATCTCAAACGTGCAGTTCATGCAAGACAGCCCAAGAATTTCCAGGAACTGGAGGCTTTTTGCCAAGAATATGTGCAGCTTTATCCAAGATAAAGAGCCTCATCCACAAAACACCACAAGACTTCAAGCGGTCATTGATGTTAAAAATGGCAATACGGGCGTGGCCAAGCGCATGGAGCAGTAGGACGTGTCCTCCTAAAGCTCCCGCACACACCGGACTAAACTAGGCTAATGGTGCTTCTATGCTCCAGCAATAAGGTTGGTAATGGGGAGGTGAGGTGGGGGAGAAGGACACCACACCCCCGATCCACCCCTTGAGGGGAAAATACAGTTTTCACCCGTTTGGGACAGAACCAGCACGACCCCCCCCATCCAAGATGGCGCCGGCCCGGACCTCCGGCACACATGCGGCCTCACAAGGAGCTGCTTCACAAACAAAAAGACTAGACAGCGTGCCGGGTCCCCTGCTGACTCAGGACAGTTCTGCCTGCCATTCCCCTGACTCGCACCGGTCCTTTGGTAGATGGGACATGGAAGCATACATTAAGGCCCTCCCTACCATGACTTTGAGGCCTGTATAAAGAGACTCGAGCACTCATACAAGCAAGAGATAACTGAGCTGCGCAGAGATGTTACAAAACAGGCTGGAGGAAGTGGAGCATAATGTGGAGGAGACTGCATCCACACTGCAAGCACATGAAGTCATTTTACATGAGCATACCCTGCAGATCCAGCAATTAATGTACCATCAAGATGACCAAGAGAACAGGGTCAGACGCAACAATATACGCATACGTGGCCTCCCACAGTGTGGAAACCAAAGACCTAGCCCCTGCAGTCATGGCCATGTTTAACAAACTGCTCCAAAAAAGATAAAGATGCCCCTCTGGAACTAGATAGTGTTCACAGAGCCCTTGGCCCCAAGAATCCGAACTTGGAACATCCCAGAGACGTTATCTGCAGAGTACACTTTTATTCAATTAAAGACGCCATCATGCAAGCTGCACGGGCCCAAGAAGCCATATACTTCAAATGGCACACCTGTGTCTACTCCTGACATCTCCAAGCTGACTCTGGACATGCGGCGTGCTCTGAAACCCCTCACAGGCGCTCTTCAAGCAAACAGATTAAGTACCGTTGGGGTTTCCCCATTTAACCTTTTTGCATCTCATGCAGGGAAATCAGCGACATTTCACACACTGGGTGATCTCCCCAAGTTCCTCAGGACTTTTGTGCTACCACAGATCCCCATACTGGATTGGCCACTTCATGCAGCTACTCCTGGATTTCAAGTCGCTACAGGCTGGCAAAAGCAATCCAAGAAGAATAAATGCTCTAAATCAGAAGGCTGCAAGGCGACAGATGGATGAACCTCGGCTGACTGCTACCTGATTAACATATATTTCTCTTCACAGGCACCAGACCAGTGAAGCCATCCCTGTTTACAGTTCTGCTGGGACATTACACTGCTAACCCATTTTTATTTTCCCACATACAGGTTTTGACTTTTTGCTCAGACATATGATCTCCTCTTGAAAGAGACACCCGTTTGATTGTCCTCTCCCCACCACAGGTCCCCTCCTGTCCCCCCTCCCCCCCAGAACAACGTTATATTTAGAAGCTGAGTAAAGGACTCTGCACGCTGTCAGGTTTATAGTGCATCTTTATAGGACTCGTTCTTCCAGATAATCACATACAAATGTTAATACACAGCAGTGCAGGGCCTTGAGCTGCTAGGTGCATAGAAAAAGTTCATAGATGTTGCCCGATGTGTGCGGGCCCCTCTGTGCATTGACCGCGACCCCCCCCCCCACTTAGGGTTTTCATCGCCCATTGCAGTCTTAGCCGATATGTTGACCACGTTATTAGTGAGGCCATTGAGGCCTTGGTTTTCTTAGTCTCCTGCTTTTCTTTTACCACTTTTCACACTTCACTTTCCTTCTATCTTCTCACCACTAGATGCTGCTCTACTCCTCCCTTCATTCCCTCCACCCTCTCCTTTGAGACAGCGAGCCTCACCAATGTTAACTTTTGTTTACCCCACAAATTATCTCCCCCATGGCAGTACAAACCTCCTTGAAAGTCTCCTCTTTAAATTGCAGAGGCCTTAAAACCCCAGAGAAGAGAAGGCAAATACTGTACCATTTCCATAAACTACGTACCCAAATCTTCTGCAGGAAACTCACTTTAGGTCAGACAAGATTCCACAATTTCTCCATAAATACCCCACCTGGTTTCACAGTACCAACCCCTCAGCAAAATCTAAAGGGGTCCTCTACTGCGTTTCATGCCGCATTCACCTCAGATGTCCTTGACACCTGTATTGATCCATTAGGCAGATATGTCTCAAATTGTCACACATGATTATGATAACTAACATACGCTCCAAAATCAGCAGCAATTTTTCCTCGGTGATCTCTTGTCTGAAACGATTCAGCACAACCAACATGCTCCTGGGAGGTGATCTCAATGCCACCTTGAAACCTCGTCTCGACTGGCAAGTTCACAATCTTCCCGGCCTCCCTGAGTAAAATACAAGCACTTCTGACTTATCCCTAGTGGACGTGTGGAGAATGTTACACCCCACCACTAAAAACTACACATACTACTCCCTGGCACATTTGTCCTATAGTAGATTGGACTACCGCCTCATTTCCCAAACCCTATTACTCTCCTTCTGCCTCTATAGGCCTCACCCTTTGGTCTGATCATGTCCCCATACACATGAGCCTGGAAAACATCGCCACACACAAGATGAGAACCTCTTCGAGGTTGAATGATAACCTACTGTGACTTAGTTTACACACAGGACATCATACAGACCATCAAACACTTTGTATCAGACCATGCCCAGGATGCCACTAACCCGCTTAGGAAATGGGAAGCACTTAAATGTGCTTAGGGGTAAATTTATCCAACATGGCTCCCGACTTAAACAAGCACGCACAGCGGATATTACAAGTCTTCTCGCCACTATAGCCACTTTGGAATAGTCACATAAAAAAACCCTGATAACACTGTACTACTAGATCTCACCAACACCAGGAGGGATCTCTTGCAAATTTTTGCAGAGCGCTCTATGGTGGCACGTGACAAGGGGCGATTCACCCATTATTCTCAAGCCAACAAATGTGGCAGACACCTAGCAAACACAATCCAACCCTTGACAGGCCCATCAACCTATTCCGTTTATAAACTCCTCAAAGGTAAAATATAGAACTCGGCCATAGCGGAAGAATACCGCCAATATTACTCCACTCTATATAACCTCGCCCCACAGGCCCCACCGCCCATGCCTCACGAACAGGACTTTTCCTTATATCTGGGAGATAGCATTCCCACCTTTCCAAGCATCCGACATAGAAGACCTAGGATCTGCCTTGTCCTAAACGGAATTTCAAATTGCCATAAAAAAACCATAAAAATGGTAAGAGCCCTGGCCCGGACAGGTTTTCCTCACGCTTTTACAAAACGTTCGCACTCCAACTTGCACCCTTGCTAGCAAAAAGCGCAATGCCATAGGTAAAACCCTTGCACCAATATCCCTTTTAAATATAGATTTAAAATTATATACAAAAAGATCTTCACAAATCGCTTCTCCCCTTTACTGCCCGAGACAATACATAAAGATCAAGTGTGCTTTGTCCCTGGACGTGAAGCCAGGGACAACACCACCAAAACCATACACCTTATAGCATATGCCCAACGCAATCATATACCGACCTGCCTTCTCTCCTGTGATGCAGAAAAGGCCTTTGACAGGGTCAGTTGGCCCTTTCTCCATGCCACCCTCTCCCAGTTAGGACTAGGCCTGAAAAAGCTTGCACGCACTCATTTCCCTATACTCCAAACCCTCTGCCACGATTCTGGTGAACAGTACCCAATCAGAAAAATTTACGATCACTAATGGCACCAGGCAGGGCTGTCCTCTCTCCACTCCTGTTCGCCCTGGTAATTGAGCATCTGGCCCAAGCCATTATAGCAAATCCTAGCATACACAGTATACAAACCCACTCATCCCAATGTAAACTCTCCCTATATGCAGATGACCTGCTTCTTTACGCAACTCGGCCCCACATTAGTATACCTTCTATACCTGCAGAGATCCACTGGTTCGGTTGTTTCAGTAATTACAAGCTAAACATTTCTAAAACAGAAGCACTGAACCTTTCCTTGACGCAGTCTACCCTCTCCTCCCTCAAAGCCAACTTCACATTTCAATGGCAAACAAACTATATCGTACCTAGGACAGCCATACCAAAACAAACTTCAGAAATATATGCCCTGAATTTTAGCCCACTACTACAAGACTCAGACGCCTTACTGAAGACCGGATGGACTTACCAATGTCCTGGGTTGGTCGCATGAACGCACTAAAAATGGACATACTCCGCAAGCTACTGTACTTATTTCAGGCCCTCCTGATTGCTCTGCCTACGGCTTTCTTCCACACCCTCCGATCTATGGCTATTCGATTTGTATGGAGGGGAACCATCCAAGGCTGAAAAACTCTTATGCTCTCCTACCATTAAAGGCGGGATAAACCTACCAGATTTTGAGCTTTATCATACATCAGCAGTGGTCTCCCGTATCCTGGAGTGGTTCCCCGGCCCTCTGATCAAAGCCTCCACCCTGGTGGAACAAAACTTACCCTCGATTGATCTTCGAGCACTGCTATGGGGCTATGATCAGATTCACAAATCACTTTCAATGCTGTCCCCTCTTACTAGAGATGCTCTGGCAATCTGGTACCATAGAAAGGAGAGCTACTTGCTATCCTCCGAACCGAGCCCCCTCACCCCCATATTCGACAACCCAGCCCTCCCGGAAGGCAATTTAACCCATATTATAGACAACAGAGCCTCCTGGCCCAAAGCCCAACAATTTGTTTTTAATACCCTGGGTACCTTCGTGACTAACCAAAATGATACAACCTCCAAGGTAACGTGGCTTACGCGTATAATTTTTGGATGTTTATCACTTTACCTTGGAGAATAGTGAAAACGTTCACTGTTTCACATTCAATTTACTTGCCAAATCTCTACAATTTCACTTCTTGCAAACAACCAAGACCCCAGGTCGCAGAGCTACAACCCTCAAAAGCTAGTTTTTATGTTCATGGCAGGGGAGGCTCTGCCTCCCATGGCTGCACGTCCCTGGTTCGCAATTCTGCAGCCACTGCCCTATTCGCCACCCCCCCCCGACTCAGTATGGGGTGAAGTACTAGCTGTCAGTTTTTGAAACCAGTGCTCTGACATCAGCTACTCGAGCTATGTGCATAGGCGTGCACACCCTAATAACCATGCTGTCTCCCGAGATATGCTCGGTCATGCTGCATCCAAGCAGTATGCAACCCATGCTGCCTGTGAAACAGTTTCACATGCAGATCGTGAGGCTTGCCAGAGCCGCTCCTCGTGTGTTCAACTGTCAGGTAAGGTAGAAGCTTGCAGGGAGAAAGACCAGCTGTCAACTCAGCGGTGAAGTCGGGGGTGGGAAGGACCGAACAGCTTTCAAACACCAGCCAATGGGATGGGGTCTGGACGGGCCACTACATGTGGCTCTGCCCCTTTAAGCAGCACAAACATTGGCTGGTTTGATAGCTGCTTGGTCCCGCCCATCAGACATCGTGGCTGAGTTATGACAGCTGGCCTTTCGTCCTGCAAGCCGTTAGGTTACCTGACAGTTTCACACACTGAGCGGCTCTAGCAAGCCTCATGATCTGCTGAATGTGAAACTCCCCCTCTCCTCTGTCAGTGTCGATGAGTGCCGCCCATCAGTGCTGCCTATCAGGGCCAGTGCCACCTATCAGTGCCAGTGCTGCCAATCCATGCCTGCCCAGTGTCAGTGTGGCCCATCAGTGCCACCCATTCATAGGGGGGGTCTGGTGGGGCACAACTGAAATCCGTAGATGTTTATTAATGCCACATGCCAATCTTTAATATAATAGGTAATTGCCAAACTACCATTTACAATAAACTACTGGGAGGCAAGTGTCAGTAAAAGGCCTGCCGCCAAGTAATGTTACGCGTGTTCCCACCCAAAAAATAAATAAAAAAGGGTAGCACTAACTTACTAATCGATAACTTAATAGTGGAACCCGCTAATGTATGGAAATCTCAAACAAATTTAACCCTTTCATGACTAAGCCCATTTTTTAAATTTGGTGTTTACAAGTTAAAATCTGTATTTTTTGCTAGAAAATTACTTGGAGTTCCCAAACATTATATATATTTTTTTAGCAGAGAATCTAGAGAATAAAATGGAGATTGTTGCAATATTTTATATCACACAGTATTTGTGCAGCGGTGTTTTAAACACAAATTTTTGGAAAAGGGACACTTTCATGAATTTTAAAAAATCCAAACAGTAAAGTTACCCCAATTTTTTTTGTATAATGTGAAAGATGTTACGCCGAGTAAATAGATACTAAACATGTCACCCTTTATAATTGCACGCACTCGTGGAATGGCGACAAACTACGGTACCTATGATTTTTCCATAGGCGACGCTTTAAATCTTTTTTACAGTTACCAGGTTTGAGTTAGAGGAGGTCTAGGGCTAGAATTATTGCTCTCGCTCTGACGATCACGGCGATATCTCACATGTGTAATTTGAACACCGTTTACATATGCGGGCACAACTTCCGTATGCGTTTTTTCCGTTGTGCGAGCTCGCGGGGACGCTTTAAAAAATTTTTTTTATTTATTTTTATACTTATAAATTGTGTTTAAAAAAAAAAATTTTTTTTTTTTTACTTTTATTGCTGTCACAAGGAACGTAAACATCCCTTGTGATAGTAATAGGTGGTGACAGGTACTCTTTATGGAGGGATCGGGGGTCTAAAAGACCCCCGGATCCCTCCTTTGCACTTCAAAGTATTCAGATCGCCGAAAACGGCGATTCTGAACACTGTATATTTTTTTTAAAACGCCATTGGCAGCCGAGTAAACGGGAAGTGACGTCATGATGTCGCTTCCGCGTTTACAATGAGAAGGCTGGAACGAAGCCGCCCACAGCTCCTTTCCAGCCCGCCCCCAGCCGCCGAATGGACACCGAGCCTCCCGATCGCACGGGAGGCCCGGTAAGAGCGGCGGGAGGGGGGTGGGGGGAATAGTATAACAGCCGAGCGGCTTTTAGCCACATCGGTTGTTACTTGGATAGCCGATTGCCGGCTCTAAACAACGGTACTGGGATGATGCCTGCAGCTGCGGGCATCATCCCGGTATAACCCCAGAAAGCAGAGTACGCACATCTGCGTACGGTCGGCGGGAAAGGGATAAACAAACTAATGGGATGGTGGAAACCCCTCTTCAGATAATTGCAATACAAATAAACTTTAAGTGCAACAACTTTAGTTGGGAGATTCACACCATTCTATGGAATTTGTATTTTTTAGATTGTTGTGCTTAATTTTTATATACGTTTTATTACAATGTGAATTATTGCACTTGAAGTTAATATCCCACCACCCCTGCTAAGTCCATGTATTTATGGACCTTGCTTGGTGCACAGTCATGTTGGAACAGGAAGGGGCCATCCCCAGTTCCCACAAAGTTAGGAGCATGAAATTGTCCAAAGTGTCTTGGTATGCTGGCACCTTAAGAGTTCCCTTCACTGCAATCAAGGGGCCAAGCCCACCTCCTGAAAAACCCCACACCATAATCTCTCTCCCCCCACCCCCGGCAAATGATTGGACCAGTGCACATAGCAAGGTCCATAAAGACAGGGATGAGCAAGTTTGGGGTGGAGATACCTGGCTGGCCTGCACAGAGTCCTGACCTCAACCCGATAGAGTACCTTTGGGATGAATTAGAGCATAGACTATGAGTCAGGCCTTCTTGTCCAACATCAGTGCCCGACCTCACAAATGCGCTTCTAGAAGAATGGTCAAACATTCCCATAGACACCTTGTGTATAGCCTTCCCAGAAGAGTTGAAGCCGTTATATCTGCAAAGGATGGGCCAACTCAATATTGAACCCTACAGATTAATAGGAAGTCCCATCTCCTGGGCTGGCATTGGACGACTGTTCTGTCTATCATAGGAGGTGGGACTTTGTATTAAAGAGGCCACAGAGTAAACTGGAGATTCTCCTGTCCTGGAGTCCAGCAATGTGTCCATCAGCTGCCGGGTGCATGCTGCCTCCACCGCGAGTAAAGGAACCCTGCAATGTAGCCTTCCGGCTTCACGCTAGGAACCCTACTTCGCATGCGGCTCTGTTAGTCTCCCCTACTGGCCCAGCAACAAGGAGCGTGAGCCCCAGCCGTGACATCAACACCCGCGGCTGAGGCTCCCGGATTTGGGGAAAGCATACCTGTAAAACACAAGTATCCTGCCCTCCACCTGAAAGGTGCCAAGCGTGGCACCTGAGGGGGGTAAGGAGTAGGAGTGGAAGTTCCTCTTTTGGGTGGAACTCAGCTTTAACTGTTGTCCAGTTAACTCAGGTCCCTATGCTGAGCCTTGTCCACCTGCCCAGCATATCACCGCTACCTCACTCCTAGTAATTGTATAGGGTCCCGCCATACACCTAGTGCAGACTATGCATGCACTTGACTTTCACACCTCCATACCCATTTACTGGCTGTGGACCTCTGCTGATCTAATCCACACACCTGTTGCTATGGGAGAAAGACCGCTCACGGAGAGTGCGTCAACTCCTTTCTGCACAAGGCTATCCCACCTGCCCCAGGCACATGCCTCACAACAGGCTGCTTGGTAAATCTGTTACTCTAGGTAACCACTTGAACCTCACATCAACTTTAGTACTGATGTCTTCATACCCCAAACTGTAGCAAGATGCCAGTTACTTCCATTACACTCCTTGAATAACTTCAGACCACTTGGCACAAAGGTTTCGAAGCTTTATTAGAAAAAAAAAAAAAGTGCTAAGATATCTCATGGGTTGAACAAGTAACAATATTTCTCCTATATCAGGCTATGCACTGCCCCAGCATACCTACCTGCAAAAGGTGGAGTTCATGTATTATCAAGGGGTCCAAAAGTAGCATTTCCCAGTGTTTCTTTGAGGACGAACCCTGGTCCTGGATGACCTTTTACATCATAGCAGTAGCAAGCGACATTCTTCCTTTCCTCCTGTGTGCGATTCTCCTATCCTCTCCCTCACTGGGCTCTGCACTCTGTTCTCTCAGGACCAGTGGGTTGGACCCAGAGAACACCAAAACTAAGGAGGCAGGAAAAGCATTAACCCTTACCCTCCCGTTCTAGGGGCAGCACCTAACTGGCATAATTTCAACCTACTTACAAGCAAATATCGTACCTCTTCACAAGGGGCAGCAAGGAAGAAGCTGGCAATTACAGGCCAGTGAGTTTAACCACTTCAATACAGGGCACTTTCACCCCTTCCTGCCCAGGCCAATTTTCAGAGCTGTCGCATTTTGAATGACAATTGCACGGTCATGCAACACTACCTAATTTTTAGCATTTTTCCCCACAAAGCCTTCTGATGGTATTTGATCACCAGTGGGTTTATTTTTTGCAAAAATTACACCCACACACACACACACACACCCATCCACACCCACACACACACACCCATCCACACCCACACACACCCACACACACACACATCCACACACACACACATCCACACACACACACATCCACACACACACACATCCACACACACACACATCCACACACACACACATCCACACACACACACATCCACACACACACACACATCCACACACACACACACACATCCACACACACATCCACACACACACACATCCACACACACACACACACAATTTTGTAAAGTTGCCCTTCACCGACAAGCAGTGATGAGCGCAGACACCCCCCGTCAGGAGAGCCACTGAACGGCACTTCCTGGTTATGCTGTGACCAGCTGTAAAATGGACACAGCTGATCACATGGTAAAGTGCCTACGTCATAGGCTCTTTACCAAGATTGGAGATGCTGTGTGTCAGCGTGACACTGCACTAAAGAATGCTGCGCAGCTTATCCTGCTGGACATCATATGACGTCCAGTCAGAATAATAGAGTCACCCTGCAGCTGTCATACTGCATACAGTGGGCAGGAAGTGATTAACCACTTGTCTACTGGTCACATATACCCCCTTCCTGCCCAGACCAATTTTGAGCTTTCAGTGCTCACATTTTGAAAAGACAATTACTCAGTCATGCAACACTGTACCCATATGAAATGTGTTTTTCCATACAAATAGCTTTTTTGGTGGTATTTAATCACCGATGGGTTTATTTTTTGCGAAGAAAAAAATAAAATAAAGTTATAAAATGTTGCAAATTAGTAATTTTTTCCCTCAAATTTTGGCCAAAATTGATGCCACTACATTGCTTTGGTAAAAACCCAAATAATGGTATTTTTTATACTTGCCGTAAAATCCCTTTCTTTGACGTTCATTGACGAACACAGCACTCTAATCTTGACCTTAGGGTTATATCACCACCTTTAGGAGAGGACTAGGCAGAACATAGCAAAACAAGCACAGTACCGCCCAGGGGGGCAGTCCTACTGGCAATAACCCCTCACTCTGCTCCCAGCAGCTCAGTTCGTCAAAAGCAGTACAAATAGGAGGGGGTGGGTGCTGTGTCCGTCAATGAACTTCAGAGAAAGGGATTTTACGATAAGTATAAAAAAAAATCTCTTTCGTTCATTGATGGACACAGCACTTTAATCTTGACCTTAGGGACGTCCCCAAGCAGTGCCAAAAACAAGAGGTGGGACACAGAAAAAAAAACTCAACAAAAAGAACTCCCCATCAGAGAAGCCGCAACAGACGGCCGCCTGCAAAACCTTGCGGCCGAAGCATGCATCCGAAGATGCGCCCACATCGACCTTGTAAAATTTGGTGAAAAGTGTGTACCAATGACCAGGTAGCCGCCTTACATACCTGGAGAAACGGACGCTTAATGCCAGAAGGCCCAGGTAGCACCAATTGCCCTGGTAGAAGGCACCCGCCCCCTTATGGCATAAGCCTGAACAACGATCTGATCCGAGAAATGGTGGCCTGCGAGACCACCAGGCCCTTCTTCGAACCAACCACCGAGACAAACAGAATCCAACCTCTAGAAAAGAGCGGTAGCAGACATACACCCGCAGAGCCCGCACCACATCCAGAGAATGTAAGGCAACCTCCTTAGGATGCGACGGCCGAGGACATAAGGACGGAAGCACAATGTCCTCATTTAAATGAAAGGCAGAAACTACCTTCGATAGAAAAAGAGGGCTGCGGACGCAGCACCACCTTATTGTGGAGAATCAAATAGGGAGACTTGCATGACAAGGCCACCAACTCAGAGGTGGCCAACTCGCCCACCTTGCGGATGTAATACCCCCTGCTGCAGAAACAGCAGGATCCTGGACACCGAATATGAACGCGGATGCCACCCCACCTCCTCATACAGGTCCTCCTCCTGCACCGCCAGCCGCCAAGGAACATCCACCACCATTCGTACTATGTCGGCATGCCAAGGACGTCGTGGCTAATCTGGGGCAATCAGAATCATCAGAATCCCCTTGGCCTCCACTCTGCGAGGGAGGAGCCTGAGGAGGGAGGGGAAAAGCATAAATTACTAGATAAAGCCCCCATGGGGCCACCAACGTGTCTGACACGTCCGCCCAGGGATCCCTTGACCTGGCCACAAACCTCTGTACCTTCTGATTGAGCCAAGAGGCCAGGATATCCACATTCGGCATGCCCCACCACCGGCAAATAAGCCAGAACACTTCCGGATGCAGTGACCATTCCCCCATGTCCAGCAACTGACAGGTAGTCTGCCTGCCAGTTTTCTACGCCTGGAATGTACACGGCTGACAGAGCTGGCACGCACCGTTCCGCCCACTGCAGGATGTGAGACCTCCAGCGCCGCTGCTGAGCTCCTTGTCCCTCCCTGATTGACATACCTTACGGCCATGGCGTTGTCCGACTGGATCCGGACTGGACGACCCTGCAGCCTCCGCGACGTGGAGAGGCACCGCCTGATCGCCCGCAGCTCCAGAACATTGATAGACAGGCGGGATCCCTCCTGTGTTCAGCGACCCTGGGCCGACTGGATGCCCAGAAGCCCCCCCCCCAGCCAGACAGGCTGGCGTCCGTTCCTTCCTCTCCGTTGGACGGCAGGGCTGGACTGGGACAAAAATGTGGCCCTGGACTTTATCCAGACTGGCCCAGGGCACAGCATATCAGGGTACATGGGGCACATGGGGTACCATCGGGGCACATCATGGGGTACCATCAGGGCACATCATGGGGTACCATCAGGGCACATCATGGGGTACCATCAGGGCACAGCGTTTGTTTTCTTCATATGCAGAGTAGCGCAGGCAGCCTCTGTAGTAAGTTCTCGGTCACGCTGCTGCTGCTCCCCCCGGCGGCCCCTCCTCCCTTCTTGTCCATCCCAGATGTCACAAGCAACTGGAGATAGACGAGGAGAGGAGGAGGAGGGGCCGCCGGGGGGAGCAGCAGCAGCGTGACATGAGAGAGAACTACAGAGGCTGCCTGCGCTACTCTGCATGCATCTCGATCTACCCGTCAGACGCCAGCTGTCGGCGATTGATGGGTAAATCGTAGACACAATAGGCAGCCGCGGAAACCGGTTGACTGAGCCATTCGGCCCACCGGGAAACTCCCGGTAGTCCCGATGGCCAGTCCATCCCTGTTGGACGGTGATCACGATGATTTCCCGGACCAAAGGGCCGGAGATCTCAGCCACCAGAGAAGCGATGCCCTGGCTAGACGACTCACCTGGATCTGACAATCCAGGGATGTCAGAGATTTGTCCCATGTGGACAGGATCTCTTTCTGCAAGACCCGAGTGTGGAATGGAGCTTACGGAACCACCTCGAAAGTGGCTACAATGAGGCCCAGAACTCACATGCAAAAAACTTAACGATGACCACCTGCGGACCATCTGCAGCTTGCTTGAAGGAAGACTCTCGCCTTTGAGGAGTCCAGAATCAACCCCAAGTACTCCAGGCGCTGGGTCGGCAGCAACACCGACTTCTGGAGATTCAACACCCAGCCAAACTCCTGAAGAGTCTGCATGGTTATCGCCACATCCTCCCTCAGTTCTGAGGCAAAAGCTACTCTCGGGAGGAGAATGTCCAGGTAACCCACGATCGCGATCCCTCATCTCAGCAATGCCAGAATCGGAGCCAGTACCTTGAAGACCCTTGGCGCCGATGCCAAAGGGGAGGACTACAAACTGATAGTGCACGTCCCTGACCACATATCGCAGGAACCTCTGGTGCCTGACATATGGGGACATGCACGTATGCGTCCTTGATGTCCAAGGACCTCAAGAAATCCCCCTGATGAAGTGAAGTGACCACGGAATGAACAGATTCCATCCTAAACCTCAGAACCTTTACAAAACAATTGAGGGCCTTGAGATCCAGGACCGGATGGACCCCTTCCTTCTTCGGGAAGACAGACTGGAGTAGAATCCCTGAAACCTTTCCGACGTCGGTACAGGCACTATCACCCCATGCAGTAGCAAGTCCTGTACTGCCCCAAACAGGGCCTCCCAGCGAGACAGAAGGAGATGAAGGTTGGAGGGAAAAAACCTGTCTGGCGGACAAGAAAGACTCTCGTAGGCTGACAAAACCAGCTTGCAGACCCACTGGCCGGAAAAGAAGTCCACCAGTCTGCAAACTCCCAAAGGCGACAGCCCACCCACTGGTTTTTGAATTGGGCCATTCCTTTTGGGGATTTCCACGTAGGTGGTGTTGTGGATTGAAGATAACATGTAGACATCCCTTCTGTCCCTCTACTTCACAGCCAGAATTTCCCCGTTCCGCAGACTCACCGACTCCTCTTAGCTTCATATTAATGAGCCTGTGAGAAGTCCTTCCTGTTCCTTCTTACGGTGCCACATGCTGAAGTCTTCTGGTGAAGGTTGCAGAAAAGGGGCAAACTGGTGTAGAAGTTGACTACATACAAGTGATAACCTTTTTTCCAGAGTGGGTATATATCCCAAATGACTATACCACTTGATCCTATGTAATCTGGGCATTCAGGGGGACGCAGCTGGGTGTCCTTCCCTTCGTACAACATGAAGGCATAGGTGTACCCTGTGGCTCGGTCGCACAATTTATACATTTTCACCCAATATCAGGCTCTCTTGCTGGGGATGAATTGCTTGAAGCTCAGCCTGCCAGGAAAGTGGACAAGCAACTCATCCATAGAGATATGTTGGTCCGGGGTAAATAAAGGCTGCTGGTCATTGGCATTATAAATGGAGGAACCCCATTATCAAAATATTTGGTTCTGGGCATTACTGCTGGGTCACATATTGAATCTAAGGCCCCAAAAAAAAAAAAATATATATATATATATATATATATATATCTTAATCTTCTCAACTGGCAGGTCTCTAGGGATGGGAATAGGATGTTGGGTTACCCTATATGAATTGCTGTGCATATAGATTGCACTGGGCCACAATTTATAACAGGTCCTCAGTAAAAATAAATCTGAGCAAAATTCTGTTCACCTGGACTCCTGGCAGGGCCAGACTTGGACTAAAAACCAGCCCTTGAAATAATTTCATACCAGCCCCATAGCATTATTATACCAGCACAGCAGCATGACATTTTCTTGTTCATAAAAAGGGAAAACCATGCATTTGAAAGCACATTTGAAGAGTATTCTTCTCACCAGTACCCCATCAGTGCAGCCTCACCAGCACCCAGAGAAAAAAAATCCAGCACCTCAATACTTCCGGCGATTCTCCTTCTGCATTTCACGCCGCACTGTTCGCAGGCATCAGTTCAGTGGGCGGCACCTTCATTCTTTCGGCTCACAGCAGTTGTCCCGTTGCCCCCAGGCATGTCACTCCGCAGGAACCAGTTCAGTGGGCAGCTCTGCGATTGGAAGAAGAGCCATCGCATTGCAGAAAGCAGCTGCCGCCACTGTTTTTCAGACACAGGCAAGCTTCTAGCCCAAAGCGGCCCCAGAGCACAGAGGGAAGCTGGCCTACTGGGAAATTTCCCGCAAGGGCAGGTCGGCCCTGACTCCTGGCTGGGCAGTGAAAGGGGATGTTAGCTGCTCCAGTTAGGAGAAAGCCACATGGGTTTCTGAAAAGGCATAGGGAAGGCTGGCATGGGTCCTAACCAGAAAGCCTTTGTTTGGCTGTCAATGTCACACTGCTTAGCACTGGCTCGTAATTGAAATCAGAGTCTGAATCCGATAGAGAGCTCCCCGTTTATCTCGTCGGTTGCACTTAGATAATATTTAGAGAAAATATATAAATAAAAAAAAATATACATTTTCTATTTATACATTTTCTATTTATGCATTTTCTATTTATGCATTTTCTATTTATGCATTTTCTATTTATGCATTTTCTATTTATGCATTTTCTATTTATGCATTTTCTATTTATGCATTTTCTATTTATGCATTTTCTATTTATGCATTTTCTATTTATACATTTTCTATTTATACATTTTCTATTTATATATTTTCTAAGACATGGTGGCGATGAGCCTGCACAGATGGGCGCTGGTGAGCCTGCACCAATTAGCTACACTGATGGGTGCCGACGGCACTGGCAGCACTGATATGCGACACCAACGGCTCTGGCAGCACTGATACACAGCACGGATATGCAACACTGATGGCCACAGACACTAGTAAACCAACAATGTTGCAGAAAACTCACTCCGTTCACAGCTCTCCTTCCTCACTTGTAGTCTGTGAGGGTAGGAGAGCCAATGAGAGATCTCACATTTACATTTGAGATCACCTGAGCAACCACGTGGTAAAAGGCCACTGCAATTGGCCATTGTAATGGAAATTTGTACGTTCTGTATATAAAATTGTATTGTATTTTGTATGTATTGCACTCTTCCCTCACCGTGCACACAGCACTAATAATGTTTTCAGTAAATGTTTACATTCTTTTGAGTCCTGGTTAGAATTAGCCTGCCTATGTAACGCCCCTTGTTACCATAAACGTACAATTGTAATATTAATGTGATACCTACGTAATCATGTGCATAAAAACCTTCAATTGCATCATAATAAAGCAGAACAGTAATTTAGAAAGATGCTGAGCGTATCTTCTGTGTCTGTTCTCTACTGCAGTAGTTATTAATTTGGAACCACTAATCAATATGAGGATAGGAGTTGCCCATCATCAATTTAACCAAGTCACCATTTACCACGATCTGATTGGTTGTGTCCAAGGGACACGGCCACAGTTTTTCCCCGATGCATGCCCGAGGGGGTGCGCGGGGAGCCTGTTCCTGGGAAGACATACATGGATGCCCTCCCAGCAATTAAAGCCCATACTGTAGCAGTCCTTCGGCTATAGCACAGCTGCCAACTGGTTAACATCAGTTCTAGTTAAGTTAATGGAATCACTCCTAAAACATTTTAAAAACACAACTTGCTGGACCCAAAGCAGATCATGGCAGACTAATTTGATTGAATTTGACTATTACTAATGTTTTGGGCCAGGGTGGTGCTGTGGACATAGCATATCTTGATTTCAGCAAGGAATTTCATAGTTCCACATAATGCTCCAATACAAGAGTTGTAAAGTGGTTGTAAAAGGCAGAAGGTTTATCAATGCTTTCTATGCATGAAGATAAAAAAAGCCTTCAGTGGGTAGCAGCCCCCCCCCCAATACTTACTGGAGCCCCATCTCTGTCCAGCAAGGTCCTTGTGTGTTGGATGGACACACGGAGCTGCAGCTTGGCTTGCCTCCATAGCAAGCTGCTTGCTGCGTGAGCACTCAACAGGAGGGAGGGGCCAGGAGCACAGAAGAGGAACCCGAGAAGAAGAGGAGGATCCAGGCTGCTCTGTGCAAAACCACTGCACACAGCAGGCAAGTATAACTTTTTTTTCTATAAAAACAAATAGATGAAAATTTACATTCACTAACCCTTGGGTGGTTCAGAGGATATGCAGGTCACAAATTGATAGATACAAAAGTGTGGTTCATTCCGAACAGAGACCAGTCACTAGTGGTGTACCACAAGGCTGGTTTATACTCTGTAGTTCTTTCCCAATGTCTGGGTTACAACATGGTAGATCTCATGCATACATTTTCTACTTTTTCACTTTTCCTGTACACTGTTCCCCACGCTGCAGCTTTTGGTGCATTCATATCTTTCTACACACAAAAGCTTTTTATTTTCAATAATTTTTAGTAAAGTTTTGAACAATACAAAATGGAGATTGCGGTACTGGAATCAACAGTGCATAGCATGTATATATTAGGTAACAGAATACAACCACGTGCAGTCCACCACCCTGTTAACCAAGACCGGATATTAATTACTTCATTATCTGCCGCATTCATTTTAAATCCCGGTTGGGATTTCTCTAAGTCTGTTATGTGGTTGGACATCCGTGTTAGGCTTCTCATAACCTGTTCTCATAAGCAATCTTATAATATGGGCTACAGGGTGCCCCCTCCACACCAGAGGACGCCATCTGCCCCAGCAGATATTCAGGGCTTTCCTGCACCCTGTAGAGGGGCCACCCCTGCCCAACACCAGGATCACAGAAAGCAAGAAGAAGAAATAGGAGGAACGGGGGGGGGGGGGGAGGAAGTAAAAGAGGGAGGGGAGGGTATGACTCCACGCTCTGCGTTACTTCCCCCAAGAGACCTCCTAATCAGAGTGTCCGGGGGTCACTTGTCAAGTAACCGTTCCATGGATCCCATATTTTTTAAAAAGGGTTTCATTTTATCCTGCACAATTTGTTAGTCTCTCATTTAACATAATCCATGAAAGTTTGTTTAAGTTGGTCAAACAGTATTGTCGCTGACTTCCAGTTTTTAGCTATTGTAATTTTGGCCGATACAAAAATGAACAAAAAGGAGCAGTCTTTGATTTTTAGCTACTTGCAGACTAGTAGCGCATGTTTTAGGGACTTGGTCAGGTTGATCTGGATAAGGGAGTATATGAAGTTATAGATCCGGATCCAGAATTTCTGTACCTTGGGATATTGCCACCAAATATGGAAAGCAGTCCCTTCCTGACCACAGCCCTGCAAGCATTTTGATGATGCCCCAGGAACCACATTATGATGTCACCATTTATGATGGGATTACACATCATGGTACCTACCATTGATTACAATACAGCTAAACATGTGTCTCAGATATTTTTTGAGTCACTGTTGTGCACCATCATCAGCAGGGACCGCTTCATCCCTCTGGGAAGTTTTGGGCTTGCCTAGCCCCTTCCACCACAGCTCCCAGGAGAGACTTCTGTGATGGTTCTCATCCGTCCAGCACTTTGTGTGGACATTATGAGCCCATATGCAAGTAGGGGGATGACTATTTTCTCTCCTGGCCTCTCCTGCTCTGTTTTTGTTCTATACCTTCCCCGTTTTTGGGGCCAAACATCAGATCATATTGGTCTTGCATATATTTCTCTACAGAAACTTGGTATGCATCTGCTCCTGATGAGGCAGTATTAATCCCCCGAAACGTGTAGAGCTCATTTAAGATGCCAGATGGGTCTTAAAGGCCTGATGTATTTTACGCCATGCAATGGTCTTTATGATTATTATGGAGCAACATTGGCTCAAGTTATTACATTTTGTGCAAGGTCATGTTATTCTGCTATATAGTTAGCATTGACTGGCCTATGGTCACTTTACGAGTTAAACTCTTCATTCAAGCATGTAGCCAAATTTGTTATGCTGTATGTATTCATTCAATAAATGTTTTGCAAATCCGGTTCCTTTCATGTGCCTCATCCAAAATTCACTTCCTCATTGCTACCACAAGGCTCTGTACTCGATACTTCTCCATTTAAATCTATATAGAAGTGATACAACAAAGTTTGTTGGGCAAGGTATGCCTTTTTGGTGATGCTAAGGTTTGCAATAGAGTTTAAATCCCTGGGAGGATGTCCAACATGGAAGATTGGTCAAAGCAGTGGAAAATGCAGTTCAATGTATCTAATTGTAAACCAATGTCCAACATTGGAGGTACAGTGTTGGCCAGCACTAGAGAGGAAAAAGGATTTGGGGAAACTCATTTCAGATGATTGAAAAATGAGCAAAATGTGTGGCCAAGCAGAGGGAAAGGTGAATAGAGTGCTAGGATGCATCACTAGAGGGGTCACCAGCATGAGGAAGGAGGTCCAAATTCCCCTATATAGATCTTGAGAGACCCAATTAAAGAGGAGCTCCAGGCTCCTTCAGAAAGAATTCAAGTCAGCAGCTACAAAACGGCTTCCCTCCCCCTGCCACATTTGCCCCCAGAAGGTGGCAGAGGGAGTGAAGCAGTTTTGGGTGGAGCTCTGCTTTAAGAACACGGTTTTCAGTTCTGGAGACCTCACTTACAAGATATTGGGATTGAACAAGTCCAGAGAAACAAAAATGGTAAAGGCCTGAGAGAAAAATCATCAGTAGAGACTTCAGGAACTAAAGATGTACAGTCTGGAAGGAGGAAGGTAAAAGGGAGACATGATTGAACCCTTTAAATACATCAAAGGAGTGAATAAGGTTCAAGAGGGCAGTATTTTCACTATGAAACCAAAGACACGGTACATGATCTCAGACTAACTGGAGGAAAATTAAAATCAATCTTAGAAAGTATTTTTCTGAAAGGGTAGTTGATGCTCGAATAAACTTCCAGGAAAGGTAGTGAGCCAGTCATCAGTAAATTGCTTCAAAAATGCTTGGGACAAAACAGATCTATACTGGCAAAAAAATTTTTTTTAAAAATTAAAAAAAAAAAAAAAAAAGCTAAAATTTATAAACAGGAATAAAAACATAGGCAGACTTGTTGGACCACCTAGTCTTTTCTAAAGATACTTTTCTATGTTTCTAATAGAAAAATAAAAACCTACCAGCTGATCCTGATTCAGCTCCTCCCCATTTCTTAAACGATCTCTGTAATCTTCTAGTTTAACCTGAAGAAAAAAAACAAAAAAGGTTGAAGTATCCACAAGCATATCCGCCAAACCTGTATTGGGTCTAGGTCATACATAGTCAAACAGAAAAGTTTGAAGACCACATTCCCCATCAGTTTCTCAAAGAATTTGAACTTTCACATATTGAAGACGACTGTTTTATAATAAAGAGATCAGGAAGATGCTAAATAAAGCATTACACAAATTAGCATGCAATACAGTTGCCCAACCATGCACAACTAGAATATCAGCTACTGCAGGTTTTGGATTCTCAAAAGTTATAGAAGGGAAGCTACCTTAATTTTTCACTATTTTTTCGATTTTGATGCTTTCAGCCTCTAATCTACATGCAGGGCGCCGGACGCATGAATTTCAAAGGTTTTTTTAAAGCACGTAATTAGAGCCTGAGGCTCCAATTGACTTCAAAAAAGGGTGGGCTCGGAGTGCAGAGCACTGCGCCCTGAGCCCACCCAGTTGTGTGACAATAGCGAATAGTCACTATTGTCTTCCTGATTCTCCTCCCAGCCATTTAGGAAGGGGTTTTGATACCCGATTGGCCAGGAGTTTTAGGACTACCATTTGATCAGGACCCACTTCCTGTTCAGCCAGGAAGAGAAGCAACAGCCCCGGCTCTTCCCTTGGCAAGCTGGATCAAGGAGCAGCAGCCCTAGCCACGATCCTCTTCATCTGCCTCCTAAGGCAAGGCCTCCGGTTGTCACCTTCTCCTCCGTCTCACATGGGGGGGGGGGGGGGGGATTGTCGCCATCCTGACGGTCTCCCGCAGGGGAGGAGGTGTGTGGGTGGCATTAGTGCGGGGCAGGTTTGCTTGCCACCCCCTAAAGTTGAGCACCAGCCACCACTGTTTTATGGTCTTGATTCGAGTATGCAGCCTGGGTATGTAAATATCCAGCTACATACTTGAACCAGGTCAGCAGCTCCCCAGGTAGTTGAATATAAATTTTGATGAATCCCAACTCTTATTACAAGTCTGCAAGTGTACCTCAAAATAATAATATCAATAAGTTACAACTTAAAACTTATTTTATATAGATGTGTTAGTGATATTTCAAGCATTTTTTCCACTTAATTTTGAGAATCATGATTTATAGCTAGTCGAAACCAAAATGCAGTATCTTAGAAAATTTGATTACATAAGACCAATAAAACCTTAGATGTACCAGTGACAGTATTTCCAACAGCCTTTCAGGACAGCACCTGGAGAGAGTACAGCTCCACCACAAAATTCCCAGGAAACATTGCAGATCTTTAAATCCCTCCTCTTCCACCAAGTCTTAGAGTAGCCTCCGACATGCTGGAAAACCAAGCACAGAACAAAGCACAAGTCAACAAAATCCTATTTAAGAATAAGTGATGCTGTCCTGAAAGACTCTTAGCAAGATCGTCACCTGTCCAACTAAGGTTCTCCCCAATCACCATTCAGGACAGCACCTGGAGAGGATAACCAAGAAACTTACCCTAGGGTGTGACCACTGCCTGCAGTACCCTTCTGCCAAAAAAATTAGAAATGGCCGCACACCACTGTAGATCAAAATCCTTTTTGGACATCCCAAAAATTACAGGCATCAGAAAGCTGGGTAGATGCGTTTCGCACACTTCACATGCGCCTAGTCATACACAGGCATGTGTGCAATACAGTTCTTATATAGTCCCAGGCGTCACCAGGTGCCAATTGTAGACTTCCTGTGGCATAAACCTCACATGTGAAAGAGACCCATGAATATATAATTATATATATCATATATAGACAAAAGAAAAACAAATAACCAAAAATGTATGTCAACGTATTGTTCTTTAAAGGCTAAATATATAAAAAAAAAAAAGAAATTAAAAATTGTCAAACCATAGTCTTGTGTCACCCCGTATTTTTATACTCAATTAGCCAACATTTATCCTTCCCCACCCTGATCAGAACAATAGATACATATAAACACATACCTATCAATAGATGGGGGGAATCTGCTAACAGGATCGGGAAAAGACAAACAGCACAAGACACAGACAGAAAGACAATTGAAACAAGTATACTGAAACCCATTCATATACGATGTGGCCCACATCTGTAAAGAACAGATTGGGCACCACTGCATATAAACCACCATTAAATTGTTAGGACAAAGCCAAGAGGGGGCAATGGAGATGGGCGGCACAATCTGGGTAAAACAGTAAACCGCAATATTACTACCCAATGTCTAGCAAATATCTGAATAGATCAAAAATGATTGGAAGAATGTATTGAAATACATGCCTAGACAACTTCCATACACAAAAAGAATATCAGATGGTTATGCTACACATAATATTCAGTGCAATCATAATATTGGTAAACCTGACAATAAATGTGTAGTACGTCCTCTGCACAAATGGACAACTCAACATATTAATGTGTGTCGATTGCTGTTGGGAGGAAGTACACTATACTAATAAAAATGGCTCACATACCACTCAAAGCTTTAGGCTGTTGGGAGACAATCCACAGAGCTAAATTTTGAATAGCAACGCCAATAATGATGTGGGCTCAGTTAGTGTTCTCTTCTGTAAGCTTGAAAAAAATGTCCAAGAAGATAGGGGCATAGTGGGCTCTCTAAGGATACTGTGGGAATTGAGGGTTGAAAAGTTTCCCACATTTGAATTGTTGGATGAATCCCTTAAACTATGGACTGATACCCTATCTACCTGTTCCTTCACCTTAATTGATATAGCAAAGAGGAAGGAAATGGAAATGTTGCAACAGGAGCTATCGGAATTACAACAAGCTCTCAAGCTGCTACAAGGTGTCAGTTTGCTGAATTTGATTTACTTTTGAACAAGAAAGAATCCTTTGGAAAAAAATATCAGGTAAAAAAGAAAAAATTTATGGAAGAGGAGACCTCACTGGAGTGGATCATTCCAATCAGCTGGCAGAACAGCCAAGCAAGTCAGCTTTTCAGACACGGAGGGTGAACTCTGGAACAGCACCTTAGCTGGATCGGACTCTGATCAATCACCACCTCATTCAGCTATCAGAGGTGCACAAGCTAGCTCTACCCCTTCCACGGCAGCATTAAAAAAAAAAAAAACCCACAAGCGCAAGTCCCACAAGAGTTGACGGAATCAAAATACAAAAACACAGAGGCCGCAGAGGAAGGAAGGATGGAGGAGCAGAGGAGGTATCCGTCACACAGGATGTTTTCCAATGTTTTGAATTCATCTGACAGTTCTTGTGGATCGTGAAAAATCGTTTTCTAAGGGACTTCATTTTTGTCCACAAAGACGTCTGACTGACTATTGAGGTAAATAGATTTATTACAAATCTTACTATTAAAAAATATTTTGCAGCAGGTGTTGATAATTTTGTGTGATCTGTGCCTGGGCGTACTAACAGTGAATTGGAGGGTGTAGATCTTTGTTTCAGGGAATTATGTGCAGTTAGCGATATGGAAGATTTATTACCTCTCAATAGCCTACACACTGCACCAGCCGCTGGCACCGGTGCCAAACTGGTTATCTTTAATATCAAATTTGATTTTTATCCTGTTATTTGCCACAACCCCGATATGACTAAATTTCAAAAATCAGTGGAGCGGGATCTGACGGCACTAGCCCAGCAGGCAATGGGAGGCACTACAGAAAGGCGTGATAACCTAACCAGAAAGGAAATCTTTAAAAGATCTAGAAGACGACAAGTCCATCGTCATTCGTAACTCCGATAAGGGAGGCCTTATAGTTATGAATATAACCTCCTACAGAGAGGAGGCTGTCTGTCAACTGTTTGAGACCCGTGCCTATATTAGGCTTAGGGGGGACCCCAGTAAGCAATATAGAGCAGTTCTTGTGGGGAGAGGGATTAAGGTGGGTGTTTTTAAGCAAAAAGAAAATCACTAAAATTATACTAGAGTGAGAAGACGAAGGGGAGGACTGTATATCAACCTTTATCCCATCTATGATAGCAGCCAAGGATAGATTTATCCAGTTGAAGTTTATTCACAGGGCATACTACACCCCACATAGGATGGCCAACATATAACTGAACTTAGACCCTTCATGCCCCAGATGCAACACAGAAGTAGGCACATTCTGGCATATGGTGTGTGCCTGCCCTAAAATCCAAGCCTACTGGGAACACTTAGCAGGGAAGCTGAGCGAACTGCTGGGGACTCTGGCGCCAAGGGAACCAATGGTACTCCTGCTGAGCTACTTAGGGGGGATAGGCATGCTAAAGTCTGCATTACTGTCTCACTATTCTCAGGAGGGAGATTAAGATCCACTGGAAGTCAGCCGAACCCCCCACACTGAAATCCTGGCAAAAGGCAGTTGATATAGTACACCCCTTGTACAGGCTCACCTACGAGAACAGGCAATGTCCGGCTAAATTTGACAAGGTGGACGGCTTGGGTAGACGCGAGTGGGTGAGGAACCAGAGAGGTGGGGGACCAAATGATGGCTTCCCCCATTTTCCAGATGGGGGGCACCGCCCCCCTTCCCACTGGGTGGCACCTGACCACACCAAATAAAAACCATTTTAATACACAGGCTAGGCAACTGATAGCCTCCCCCAGGGGAGAGAGATAGAGTACCCCAATGTAATCGTGGACCGGATCTAGATAAACTTGGGAATTGTTACTGGTTGAGAAATTGTAGAATTATATTTTGTAGGATGCTAAATATGGATATTTTATACTGATACTGTAACTAAGCAAGATTTGATTGTCGGAAGCTGACTGTATTGCAATACTGATTTGTTCAAAAAATAAAATTATAGAGTGTCCCACCAGCCTTATATTTTATCATTTGCCTAAAACACATAAGGGATTATATATCCCCTGTAAGGACGGACCATCATATTGGGTATCAATTCCCTTAATGGGAGGCTGGGACAATGGCTGGACAAACAATTACAGCCCTTGGTCCAGCAACTCCCTGGGTATCTGAAGGATACCAATCACCTTCCCAAAGTTGGAGGATTTTGAATGGGAGAGCAGTTACTCGTGGGTCACATGTGACGTTGCAAGTTTATAATCTTCAATTTCCCATGACCTTGCCATTTTATCAGTCTCTTTAGAGACAACAGATTTACCCATTGAGCAACGAGATTATATCCTGGAAGTTTTGGAGTACTTGTCCCACCATTTGTTTTGATGGAGTGTTCTAACTCCAGGAGGTGTGGGGCTGCAATTGGGGCTAAGTGGTCACCCTCAGCCAACCTGTACATGGGTTGGTGGGAGCAAGCCCACATCTTTTGAGTTGAGAACCCCTTTAGGTCCTCCATTAAACTATTCTTCAGGTTTATAGAATACTTGATATTCGTTATGGAGGATGGGACATCCAATTTGACTCCAGTCTAGGAATATCTTAATTGTAATAAGAATTTTACTTTTACTGGCGAGGCAAATGAGAGAAATCTACTTTCTGGATGTTCTGACAAGTGTCAAAACGGAGGGTTAATACCATCCTATACAGAAAACCTTTATCTGGTAAGTCCCTCCTGTTGGCACAGTCAGGACATCCAAGATATACCATCAAAGACATACCTGTGGTACAGTTTCTATGGGTAAGAATATGTAGGGAAGATTTCGACTGAGCTTGAGGGCAGCTTCCCTATATAGTCACTTTCTACAGAGAGGGTATACAAGGTGGAGGATTAACAGAGCCTTGGCAATTGCACGAAGCAAAGACAGGAAAACTCTTGTAGATAGAAGTGTACAGGACAAAGGTAGTCCTCATCAAGATAAAATGACCCAATTGACTCCATTTGGTACTGAATTTGGAGACATCAAAGACAGACATCTCCCTGTTTTGTTTGCGGACGATGTCTGCAAATATATTGCAGGAAGGTATCAATATAATATCTCAGAGGGCACCCACATTAGATCGCACTCTTGCAGTTTCTTTGCTAGTAGGCCCATGAAAATCAACTACATGGCTACACTTAAACAGCTTGCCAACCAGCCACACGATGTACGTTGGCAGAATGGCACTGGTAGGCAAAAGGGCTTACAGGTACGTCTCCTTTAAGAAACGGTGTCTCGGGCCCACCACAGTCTTCGTGACCATGACAGCAGGTCCCGCAGACTCAATGTGCGCTGCGTGCCTGTGTCATGGAGAGGAAAAACGGGGGATATGCTTTTGTAAAAGCATTTCCCCGTTCTGCCTAGTGACAGGACAGAGATCACAGCTCTCATCGAGAGCAGTGATCACTGTGCCGTGTGGTAAAGCCCAGCCCTCTAACAGTTAGAATCACTCCCTAGGACACTCACTGCCCCCTAGTGGTTAACCCCTTCACTGCCAGTGTCATTTACACAGTAATCAATGCATTTTTATAGCATCAATCGCTGTATAAAATTACAATGGTCCCAAAATAGTGTCAAAAATGTTCAATGTGTCCGCCATGTCGCAGTCACGTAAAAAAAAAAAAAAAAAAAAAAAAAAAAAAAAGGAAGAAGATCGCCACCATTACAAAAAAAAAAGTAAATTTTAAAAAAGCCATAAAACTATCCCCCATTTTGTAGACGCTATAAATTTCGCACGAACCAATCAATATACGCTTATAGCGATTTTTTTTACCAAAAATGTGAAGAATACATATCAGCCTAAACGGAGGAAAAAAATTTTTTTATATATTTTTGGGGGATATAGCAAAAAAGTTAAATATTGCTTTTTCAAAATTGTCGCTTTTTTTGTTTATAGCGCAAAAAATAAAAACCACAGAGATGATCAAATACCAAAAGAAAGCTCTATTTGTGGGAAAATAAAGGATGTCAATTTTATTTGGTTATAAAGTCGCCGAATCGCAAAAAGTGCTCTGGTCAGGAAGGGGGTAAAATCCTCCGGGGCTGAAGTGATTAAGGGCAAGTTTAAGTGTGGAGCTACAGGAGGCTTATGCTGTGGTCACATTAAGGGTGGCAAATTCTGCTCATCAGCTACACAGGAATACGACAGATTACTTCCATAATTGCAATACCAATTATGTCATGTACCTACTCACTTGTGACATTTGCCATATTCAATATGTAGGTAGGACGAGACTCCTTCGGGATGATAAGTGTATATATGCGTGGCTAAAAATTTCTAATTTTGCCACAATGGGAATGCTTCAGCCATGCATGTACAGGTCATTGAAAAAAAGTGAAGGTCCCTAGTAGAGGTGGCGATGTGTTAGTTTGCTCTGCCGGAGGAAGGTTTTCTGGATTTTCCAGCTTCAGACTCATCCCACAGGGGTTAAACTTCCAGTGTGATGTGAGCCATTATTAGTATAGTGTACCTCCTCTAGCAGCAAGCGACACACAAATATGGCGAGTTGTCTAATCGTGCAGAGGATGGTTAACAATACACTACACTCACATTCATTATGGTCATGTTTACCAATATTTATTATGATTGTACTGAATATTATGATGTGTAGCATAACCATCCAATGCTTTTGTGTATGGGAGTTATGTCTAGGCATGCATTTCAATACACCTTCTTCCATTAATTTTTGATCCGTTCAGATATTTACTAGCCATTAGGTGTAAATTAAGGGACTGATTGATGGGCGGAAACATTGTGGTTTACTATGTTTTACTCGAATTGTGCAGCCCATCTTCATTGCCCCCTCTTTTGGCTGTTTGTCCTACCAATTTCATGGTGTTTTATATGCGATGGTGCCCGTCTGTTCCTTACAGATGTGGGCCGCATCGTATATGAATGTGTTTCAATATACAGTATACTTGTGTGTCAATTGTCTTTTCCCAATCCTATGTTAGGAGATTCCCACATTTATTGATATGTATGTGTTTTGTATGCATCTATTGTTCATATCATGGTGGGTGGTTAAACTGTTTATTGGCTATTTGTTTTAGAGTAAAGGGATACGGGGTTACACAAGACTATGGTGTTTGACAAGGTTTTTATTTATCTTTAGTCTTTATAGAATACACTGTCTTGTTAGAGCACATATACGTTTTTGGTTATTTGTTTTTCTTTTGTCTACATGTGATTTATACAATTATATATTCATAGGTGTCTTTTACATGTAAAATAAAGTGTAGCGCTATGTGAAGGTGGGTTCAAGGCCCAAAACCATCAATAAAAAATGAATAAAATAATTGCAGACAGACACAGTGAGTAGATATAAAGAACAATGTCCATATATAAAAAAGTAAAATATAATGGAATTAATGCAAACACAGTGAATATACCGTATTTATCTGCGTATAACACGCACATTCATTTTAAGAGGGAAGTGTCAGTAAAAAAACTTTTAAATAAGGAACTTTGAAGCAAAATAAGGGTCAGTGTCCATCTGCAGCCTCACCATTGCCATCAATGCAGCCTGATCAATGCCCACCTGCAGCCTCACAAGTGCGCCATCAATGCAGTCTCACCATTGCCATCAATGCAGCAGCCTCACCATTGCCAACAGTGCAGCCTGATCGATGCCCATCTGCAGCCTACAGAGGACAGGGACAGAGGGCGGAACAAGCGCCGACAGATTACATACAGTGAGAATCTCCTTTCATAGGCAGAACAGTGGCCCAATGGCAGCTCAGGAGACAGGACTTCCTATTACAGAAGCCGCCAAGTAAACCGGAGATTCTCACAGTATATAATCTGACGGCGCTTGTCTCGCCCCCCTCCCTGTCCCCTCCGAGGCAGCTAACATTGAAGTATTGCCATATAACACCCGATTTTCATGGTAAAAATGTGTGTTATACACCAATACAGTATATATTAAAAAAAAATTGTCCATATACAAGTGATACATGTGAAATCACATAGGAAAAATGCAGTTGAATATAATCCAAATCTGTGGAAGTAAAGTAGTGAAATCTAACACCAGAAAGTTCCAATCAAAAAACGTGTGAATCCACTGGAAAAATTAGTGACTAATCAAATCACCACCATGAGTAGAGGAGGCTTACCAGAACGTTTTAACACACCAGGGCATACGCTTTGCGTGTCAGACAAGCTTGTATTGCGGTGAATAGATAAAAGGTAGTGCTGGTTTCTGTAGACTGAAGATACCCCGCTCACACTCCAATGAGGACACGTAGGGAATCATCTCTCAGAAATCCATAGGGGCAAAGGTGGCAGAGGAGAAAGCAAAAAGGGACCACATAGCGTAATTCCGTAAGAACAGTAAAATTTTTTTAAAATGAAAAAACACCCACATGATACTGGATAAAAAAGCGCTTGTACAGAGTCAATAGGCAGCAGTGGGGACCTGACGAGTTTCGTCTCCAAGGACACCCCAGACGATGTCCTTGGAGACGAAAAGCATTGGAAGGTCCCCACTGCTGCCTATTGACTCTGTACAAGCGCTTTATCCAGTATCATGTGAGTGTTTTTCATTTTAAATAAATTTTACTGTTTATTACGGAATTACGCTATGTGGTCTTTTTTGCTTTCTCCTCTGCCACCTTAGCCCCTATGGATTTCTGAGAGATCATTCCCTACGCATCCGCATTGGAGTGCGAGCGGGGTATCTACCCAGCATTCTGATGCCTTTAATTTTTGGGATGTCCAAATAGAGGATTTTGATCTACAGTGGTGTGCGGCAACTTCTTCCAATTTCATTGTGTGCGGAGGCAAGCACCTGCTGGATCATTAGGCTTCCTTATCTCACCTGGAGCCTCGGGTTCTCTGTTCCACACCTTTCTGCCAAAGACCTGGTTAGCAGCCTACAGTAGATCCAACCTGTAGTGTCGTATGAAGGTGTCAGGAACCATGAATTAGGCGGAGACAGAAAATGCAGAAAACAATAAAATAAAAAACCTTTTATTAGAGTGGTAAAAATGGTGCAAATAGTAATAGTCAACATATAGCCAGTGTTCGGCAAGCAAAGTGGGTAGTCAGTGCAAGCCAGTAAATCAGGAAGCCAGAGATCATTGTAGTCAGACACAGCAAACAGAATCAGGAACCAGAAGGGATGTCAGCCAGGCAAGTCTTTAACAGGAACACAGCAGAGAATCTTCAGATATGAACCAGGCAGCTTGAATAGCCAGAAGGGGCTGACAAGCAGGAAATGATCACCAGCTGAGGCACTGTGGAACAATGAGTGCTGGCAATTAACCAACAGCCGAGCACTGTGAAAGGAGGGCTGAGCCTAGCCCCGACAAGGTAGAAAAGCTGGACCATGTGCCCGCCTTGCAAATTTGCTCAGGCAAAGCACAGCCCAAAAAGCCACCACCAATCTTGTGGAATGAGCCGCTATACCAGAAGGAGGTTCCTTTCCCGGGGACACATGCTTCCTTGATGGCCAATTTAAGCCATCTTCCCAGCGTACTCTTGGAGGCCCCTTTTCCTTTGCGAGATCAAGAAAGTCACGAACAGCGCATTTGATTTCCTGAAGTCCCTGTTTAGGACCAGATACTGTAAGAGGCATCTTCTCACATCTAGAGTATGAAAGGCTTCTTTCCCCGAATTAGCTGGAGCTTAAAGTAGGTAGCACCATTTCCTGAATGAAAGGATAAAGAAATTTTTAGCTGAAAAGCGGGATCTGTTCTGAGAATTAACCGATCTGGAAATAAAAAAAAGGTTCTGCGAACAGGGCCTGAATTTTGCTTACTCAAAGCTCTAAAAAAAAACCCTAACATTGAGCGATTCTTGGTAAGGTTGATAAGGTTGACCAGGTTTATAAAAGTTTTAGGGTGCTAGCTTCCAAGCCCTTCTCCATTCCCTAATGGATTAACCACTTGCCGACGGCCCAACGCAGATATACTGCGGCAGAATGGCACGGGCAGGCAAAAATCACATACCTGGTATGTGATCTGATGCCTGAGACGGTCGGCTTCGTTAGGGGAGTGATCCAGGCTGAGGGGGAGGCCACTCGTTCGTGGCCACCCCCTCGTGATCGCTCCCAAAGAATGACAATCTTCCTCTGCTGCTGTAATGTAAACAGCGGCAGAGGAAGTGATGTCATCTCTCCTCGAGTCGGCCTTTTTGTTCTGGCGCCAAGGAGAGAAGACATCGATGTGAGTTGCACCAACACTACACTAACAGTAGAACACACTAGGCACACTTTTCACCCCCCCAATCACCTGTACCCCCCTGTCAGTGACACCAATAGCAGGTTTTTTTTTGCATTGGTGTCAATATGTGACAGTTATAAGTGGTAGGGTAGTTAGTGGTAGCCCCCTTTAGGTCTAGGATACCCCCCTAACCTACCCAATAAAGTTTTAACCCCTTGATCACCCCATGTCGCCAGTGTCACTAAGCGATCGTTTTTCTGATCGCTGATTAGTGTCACAGGTGACGCTAGTTAGGGAAGTATATAGGTTCACCGTCAGTGTTTTATAGCGTCAGGGACCCCCATATACTACCTAAGGTTTTAACCCCCTGATTGTCCCCTAGTTAACCCTTTCACCAGTGATCACCGTATAACTTACAGGTGACACTGGTTAGTTTGTTTTTTTATAGTTTCAGGGCACCCGCCGTTTATTACCTAATAAAGGTTTAACCCCCTAATCGCCCAGCGGTGATATAAGTTAAGTTTTAGGGTCAGATAAGGTCTGCGTCGCCCCAGGCAGTGTCAGGTTAGCGCCAGTACCGCCAACACGCACGCACACAGCATACACCTCCCTTAGTGGTATAGTATCTGAACGGATCAATATCTGATCAGATCTATACTAGCGTCCCCAGCAGTTTAGGGTTCCCAAAAACAGTGTTAGCGGGATCAGCCCAGATACCTGCTAGGACCTACATTTTGCCCCTCGGCCCAGCCCTGCCCACCCAAGTGCAGTATCGATCGATCACTGTCCCTTACAAAACACACGACTGCAGCGTTCGCAGTCAGGCCTTATCCCTGCAATCGCTAACAGGTTTTTTGGTAGTGTTTTGATCCCTGTTGCTAACAGTCAGGAGCTTTTTTACCTGCGAGTCTCACTAGTGTACCACTAAATTTAGAGCCAAAAATGGCAAATCGAAGGTTCACTAATGAAGAGGCCTACACGTTTCTAAGCATGACAGATAGTGAAGAGGAAGTCACTTATTTGTCAGATTCAGGCTCAGAATACGATCCTGTAGACGACAGCGGCTTCATGGCAGATAGCTCGGACAATGGAGTTGTGGTCCCTGCCAAGGTCAGGCGTACCAGACCCCGAACTTCTTCTGTCGTTGTGCAAGAACCGCAGGCCCCTCGTATGGAGAAGAGCAGTACTAGCGCCGCTATTCCTTCTGATGAACTGGCAAGCACCAGCGGCCTAGTACACCCTGGTCATACATCCAGCACTGCAGTATCACGTGGTGACGTGGAGAGTCCTACTATAAGTGCAGTTCAAGCTGGCGAGGTAGCAAGCACAAGTAGTGTCCCGCTGCCACCAAGAAGACGAACACAGGCCCGTCTTGCCCTTCCTGCTGCATTCGCCAATCCTAAGTGGGAACCCACCACTTCTGTAGTACCCGTACTTGTAAACCACTTCAACCAACGTTTTGCAAACTTGTTTACTCCCCATCAAGTTGTCTGCGTTCATGAGTCCCTGATTAAGTTTTCTGGCCGCTTGTCATTCAAACGGTACCTTCCCAGCAAGCGTGCCAGATACGGGGTCAAGATGTATAAGCTCTGTGACAGTGCCACAGGCTATACATGTAGTTTTATGGTTTACAAGGGAAAAAGATAGTCACATAGAGCCAACAAACTGCCCTGACTACATAGGAAGCGCTGGCAAGATTGTGTGGGACTTGTTGTCGCCCTTATTCGGAAGGGGGTACCACTTGTACGTGGACAATTATTACACGAGCGTGCCACTTTTTAGTCACCTTTTTGATCAGATTGGAGCATGTGGCACCGTGCGACCTAATCGCCGGGGCTTTCCCCAGCGGCTTGTAGATTCCCGTCTTAGGCTGGGGGAGAGAGCCTGCTTGCAGTGTAATAATTTGCTCGCTATGAAGTGGAGGGATAATAAGAATGTTTTCGTTCTTGCCTCCCTTCATGCAGACACGACGGTCCAAATTACTACGGGGACTGGTGTTGTGGAGAAACCCCTCTGTGTCCACGAATATAACCAAAATATGGGAGGGGTGGACCTCAATGACCAGTTGTTGGCGCCGTACCTAGTTGCCCGTAAGGCCAGATGCTGGTACAAAAAAGTGTGTCGGTCTATTTCAATTTGCTTTGCTGAACGCTTATGTGCTATACAGAGCTTCAGGACGGACTGGATCCTTCCTTAAATTCCAGGAAGAGATAGTCAGAGCCCTTCTGTTTCCAGACGATGCTCCACCTCACCTTCCCCAACCAAATGCAGTAAGCCGGCTGCATGAGAGGCATTTTTCTTTATGTCCTCCTGAGTACCCCTACCCAACGAGCCCTCCAAAAAAGATGTTGTGTCTGCAGCAAGCGCGGATATAGGCATGACACCCGGTATTATTGTCCCTCCTGTCCTGACAATCCTGGTTTTTGCATTGGTGAATGTTTTGAACGCTACCATACACTAGTTGAGTATTAGCGTAGGGTACAGCATTGCACAGACTAGGACACTTTCACAGGGTCTCCCAATATGCCATCACATTTTGAGAGACCCGAACCTGGAAACTGTTACAAAAAAAAAAAAAAATATATAAAATAAACCAATAGTTGTCGTTTTATTGTTCTCGCTCTATTCTTTCTACTGTTTTGCTCTTTTTTTACTGTATTCTATTCTGCAATGTTTTATTCTGTTTTATCATGTTTGCTTTATAGGTATGCAATTGTTTTACACTTTACCGTTTACTGTGTTTTATTAACCATTTTTTGTTTTCAGGTACGCCATTCAACTGCAGAGCGGATTTATGTATCTTGACAGCAACAGCGTTTGCTCCCACGATACATAAAGCCACGACTCCAGCGCTGTCGGAGGTGATTTCACCACCACAGTTACATACTTCAGCATATATGCCAAAGCATGGGGGCAGCAGGGGCGGAGGAGCGATTTGCTTCTACCTTTTGGGGCGGATGCCCCCATGCTTCGGCATATATAAACGGTGCATGTATGCCCATCATTAGAAGTGGGTGGATGAAGGGAGGTATTCTAATGGTGGGCATACCCACCGATCTTTTTCGTTCAGCCCACAGGCTGCATGAAAAAAAAGTTTACAATATATGCCCAACAAGGACCAGCAACGTACTGGTATGTTGCTGGACTTTGAGTGGTTATACCAGAATGATGCCTGCAGGTTTAGGTATCATCTTGATATCATTCTTTTCAGCCAGCGGTCGGCTTTCATGTAAAAGCAATCCTAGCGGCTAATTAGCCTCTAGACTGCTTTTACAAGCAGTGGAAGGGAATCCCCCCCCACCGTCTTCCATGTTTTTCTCTGGCTCTCCTGTCCCAACAGGGAACCAGAGAAAGCAAAGCAGCCGGTGATTCAGCCAGCTGACCATAGAACTGATCAGAGACCAGAATGGCTCCAAACATCTCTATGGCCTAATAAACCGGAAGCTACGAGAATTTCATGACTTAGATTTTGCCAGATGTAAACAGCAATTGGGAAAGCATTTTATTACACCGATCTTGGTGTGGTCAGATGCTTTGAGGGCAGAGGAGAGATCTCTCACAAAAAAAAAAAAAAAAAAAAAGTACCTGTCACTACCTATTGCTATCATAGGGGATATTTACATTCCCTGAGATAATAAAAAAAAAAATTATAGGAACAGTTTAAAAATAAGAAAAAAAGGCCAAAAAAAAAAAGCACCCCTGTCCCCCCTGCTCTCGCGCAAAGGCGAACGCAAGCGTCAGTCTGGCGTCAAATGTAAACAGAAATTGCACCATGCATGTGAGGCATCACCACGAAGGTCAGACCAAGGGCAGTAATTTTAGCAGTAGACCTCCTCTGTCAATATAAAGTGGTAACCTGTAAAGTCTTTTAAATATGTATTTAGTTTGTCGCCACTGCACGTTTGTGCGCAATTTTAAAGCATGTCGTGTTTGGTATTCATGTACTCTGCCTAAGATCATCTTTATTTCATCAAACATTTGGGCAATAGAGTGTTTAAGTGCCTTAAAATTTTTAAAAAAAGTGTTTTTTCCCAAAAAAATGTGTTTGAAAAATTGCTGCGCAAATACTCTGAAAAAAAAATGAAACACCCACCATTTTAATCTGTAGGGCATTTGCTTTAAAAATATATAATGTTTGGGGGTTCAAAGTAATTTTCTTGCCAAAAAAAATAATTCTCATGTAAACAAAAAGTGTCAGAAAGGGCAGTCTTCAAGTGGTTAGAAGAGTGGTGATGTGTGACATAAGCTTCTAAAATGTTGTGCATAAAATGCCAGGACAGTTCAAACCCCCCCCCCCAAATGACCATTGGAGAGGCATGTCGAGTCCATGGAATATTTTATATTGTGACACAAGTTACGGGAAAAAGACAAATTTTATTTTTTTTTTTTTGCACAAAGTTGTCACTAAATGATATATTGCTCAAACATGCCATGGGAATATGTGAAATTACACCCCAAAATACATTCTGTTGCTTCTCCTGAGTATGGTGATACTTTTATTGGGGAACATTTTCAAAACTTTGTGACAAAAAGTGAGGTCTGAAAAATACTCACTATACCTCACAGCAAATAACTTGGGGTGTCCACTTTCCAAAATGGGGTAATTTGGGGGTGGGGGGGTGCCATCTTGGCATTTTATGGCCTTCAAAACAGAAAGGTAGTGAGGAGTGAAATCATAAATTTACGCCCTTAGAAATCCTGAAGGCGGTGCTTGGTTTTTCGGAGCCCCGTACGCAGCTAGGCTCCCAAAAAGTCCCATGTGGAATCCCCATACTCAGAAGCAGCTAAATGTATTTTGGGGTGCAATTCCACACATGCCCATGGCCTATGTGAGCAATATATCATTTCGTGACAGCTTTATGTAAATTTTTTTTTTGTCATTCAATCACTTGAGACAAAAAAAAAAAATATTCAATGGGCTCAACATGCCTCTCAGCAATTTGCTTGGGGTGTCTACATTCCAAAATGGGGTCATGGGGGGGGGGGGGGGGGTTGTACTGCCCTGCCATTTTAGCACCTCAAGAAATGACATAGGCAGTCAAACTAAAAGCTGTGTAAATTCCAGAAAATGTACCCTAGTTTGTAGACACTAACTTTTGCGCAAACCAATATACGCTTATTGACTTTACCAAAGACATGTGGCCGAATACATTTTGGCCTAAATGTATGACTAAAATTTAGTTTATTGAATTTTTTTTATAACAAAAAGTAGAATTTTTCTTCAAAATTCTTTCCGTTTATAGCGCAAAAAATAAAAACCGCAGAGGTGATCAAATACCATCAAAAGAAAGCTCTATTTGTGGGAAGAAAAGGACGCAAATTTTGTTTGGGTACAGCATTGCATAACCATGCAATTAGCAGTTAAAGTGACGCAGTGCCAAATTGTAAAAAGTGCTCTGGTCAGGAAGGGGGTAAATTCTTCTGGGGCTGAAGTGGTTAACTTCAAAACTGAAATTATATTTTCAACTTGACACTTAGCAGAGCACCAGGAATTTTTTCCATACCTTTCATGTGAATTGCTATGGTCACTTTCCTGCTAGGAAAAAAAAAAAAAAAAAAAAAAAAAAAAAGTTAGAGATGAGCTTTTCTGGCCCTTAAAGAGGTCCTCAGAAACCAGGCCGGTAAATTCTAACGATCCATCTCTGGATGGTTCAGAGATCCTTGGACTAACAAGTCCTTCCTGCTCAGCAAACTCCAGGGGGGCTTTGAGGCTAGATTTAATAGCATCTCAAACCAGTCTTTTTGGCCAGAAGGGGGAGATTAAGATTAAAAAGTGGATTCTTCCTTGAATTTTCTGAGCACCAGGGGTATAAATTGGAAGGGGGGGGGGGGGAACGACACCTAGCAAAGGGTAGCTTCATGGATGGACCAGCGTCATGCTCCACCTTCTCATCTTCCCAGACCTGACCATCAACAGTACCTCCTGGTTCGGACTCTACTCTCCTGCTTAAGAGGTCCGCCAGCAGATTTTGCAACCACTTTGGGTGGATAGCGGTCAGAGAAGCCACATTGTATTCTGCCCATGTAAGGATCTGCAAGGCCAGCTCCAGCAGCCCCTTGCTTTGTTCCCCCTTGTTTTGACACACAAGCCATTGCCGTCATATTGTCCGTCAGGACCCATATATGCTGCCCTTTGCTTGCTGGAAGGATATGAGGCCTAGTAAAATGACCTTCAACTCCCGCCAAAAGGATGACTTCCTGGCTTCTGTCTTTGACCAGGATCCCTGTGCCATCCTGCCTTCTAGGCGAGCTCCCCAACCCCACGTGCTTGCATCTGTAGTCAATCGTATGTTCAATGAGAGACCCTCTGCCAGGTTGGTCGGACTCCACCACCACAGGGCCCTCTTCAGTTGTGGCAATCTTGATTGGTTTCTCCAGATTCTTGGTACAACCATTTTTGCAGAATGTCTATTTGGAGTGGAATGCAGTCTAGCCCACTGAACAGCTGGAATGGATGCGGTAAGCAGCCCTAGTGCCACCATGGCCACCCTGACTGTCACCAAGAGGTCGGTCTGAATTTGACTTCTCGTAGACTGGACCTTCTTGATCATCTCTTGCGGGAGAAATTTTTTTTGGTGTACCAAATCTATATAGTGTACCCCAGAAAATGTACTTCCTGTGCCAGAATCAGATTGGATTTCTCCAGATATAGAAGTCACCCCAGGCCCTTGAGGTTGACATGGATCTCTTGAAGATTCACCAGGACCTGACATCTGGAATCTGAACAGAAGCAGGTCATCTAAACAGAGCACAATAGATATCTCCCTCAGCCTTAATGGTTCCAGTGCTTCTGTCATCACTTTGGTGAATACCCAGGGGGACGATGAGTCCAAAGGGTAGAGCTCTGAATTGGAGATGCCAAGGGGTTTTTCCCAGATTGACAGCGATTGGGACGTGTAAATACGCGTCTCAGGTCCAGAGACGGCATGAAACAACCTGGAGACAATTTCTTCACAGAAAAGATTATGTCCATCTGGAAGCACTTGTACCAGATTGATTTGTTCAGAATCTATAGATTTAGTATCAAGCGGAACTTAAATCACCAGGGGCGGCCCATCCATTAAGGGCACATGGGCGCCATCCCCTCTCTCCAGCCACCCCCTCAGGACTGATAGATGCTGCAGATGGGTTAGAAAAGCAAATTAATATTTGCTTTTCTAACACTGAACCGCCTCTCCGCCAATCAGGTAGCGTGGGTCTAATACCTGTCATTTGACTGGCTGAAGGCACTGGCACCCCGATTTGACACCTAACAGAACGGAAGGAGAGAGGGAGAAGCATGGAAGACACAGGAGCTGCCCCACAGCTCGCCGCCATCACCTGCTGCCTTTTTATCTATTCACTTGCACTTCCTGTGTATAATTTTTGGCTTCGGATGGGGCAGGATGTTGTTGCTGGGCATACATGTCCGCACTTCCTGTGTCCCCGCATCCCCTCCCCACTGACACATGGATGTTTTGCGGCACGCATGCGCACCACTAGTTTATTTTGGTCCGTGTTGTCATTGCGGCTCATTTCCGCATTGGCGTCCTTACTCGTCACCACGTACAGCATATTGACTCACTGCACTCGCGATATGCGCGCATCACGCACATGCGCGGTACACTATCGCGCTGTGCATCTTCCCTTTTCCCGTTCTGAACGAACGGTTTTCTCTTTCCTGTTGAATACTGCTACATTCTCTTCTGATCACTCCCGCACATTGCACATTTGTTCTTATTCTAATGTTCAATCGCCCACGTGGTTTCACTCACTTCCGGTCCCCAAGGGGAGGCGTGGAACGCACGCCGGGCGGCCATTTTGGCCGAATACCGGAAGTGCTGTTTACACAGTCGTGGAGCTTTTTTTCATTATTTCACTAAGACCCTCTATATAAACTCTGGTGGCTACAGTGGGGGGGGAACTCCCCAGACGACATCTATGAAGACGAAACGCATCGGGAAGGACCCCACGTCTTGTTTCAGCGCTGTTCCAACTGTTTTATCTGGATTTACATGTGAGTGTATATCTGCCTATTTTTTAATAAATTACTCAATTTTACGGATTCACACTATGTGGCCATCCCTTCTTTTTTCCACGTGTCCACATCATCGTTTGGCTCCACCAATTTGATTGAGGGATATGATACCATCTGGCTTGCTTCAACCACGTTGTCCCCCTTGGTCTGGGCATCCATCAATCAAAGGGATATAGCATCGAGCCGGTCCATCCTCCAGCATCATCATTCCAGGTCGCTCTGAACCACTCACCACCTAAGCCTATCTGACCCAATTCGGCGTACGCCCTTTGGGTCCATTCCATCTGGTAAGCCTCTCCCTCTTCAGGTGGTGTTGTGTTCATCTTCACCAGAGATGTCTTCTTGAAGTATCCATTTTCTTGAAGGACTTATACAATATACATAAATGTACTTTTTGGGAGCATTAACCCAACACGTTTCTACATATTGGACATTTCATCCTTTAGCGCTACACCTGTTTTGTTTGTTTTTTGTTTTTTTTTATCACCTGCTGCCTGACCCGTCACCAAGATAGGGCAAGTGCCAGGCAGACAGCAAGCAACGGGGCACAGTGAGGCCGCAATTGACAGGGGTTTTTTTTTTTTCAGTTAGTTTCAGTTTCTGCCCCCCCCAAAAAAATTTGGAGCACCAGCCGCCACCGATCACAGACTGAAAATTTCACACTGGAAGTCATGAAACTTAGATTCTGTGCCTCACCACTTTTCCTCTAGACTCAGGGACCGATTTCCAAACGAAATCCAACATTTTCCATAGTCCGTGATGATATCAGGAGCCATGACATCTGCTTGTGTTGGTACACTATTTTTTTAAGTCCGAAGTCAGCATAGCCCTCTACCAGGAAATTCTAGAGCATGTCACGCTTCCCTCTGCTGACCAGCTTTATGAAGATGCTGATTTAATTTTCCAGCAGAACTTAGCACCCGCCCATACTGCCAAAAATACCAATACCTGGTTTAATGATTTAGGTATCACTGTGCTTGATTGGCCAGCAAACTCGCCTGACCTAAACCCCATAGAGAATCTGTGGGGTATTGTCAAGAGGAAGAAGAGAAACCAGACCCAATAACACAAACAAGCTCAAGACCACTATCAAGCAACCTGGGCTTGCATAACACTTCAGCAGGTCCACAGGCTAATTGCCTCCACTCCACATTCATGCAGTAATTCATGCAAAAGGAGTCCCGACCAAGTATTGAGTGCATACTATACATTTTCTGTACTCTTCAGTAAGCCAATATTTGTTTTAAAAAACACTTATTGGTTTTATGTAATACAAATTTTTTGAGATGCTGAATTTCAGGTTTTCACTAGCTGTAAGCCATAATCAAATAAAAAATGCTTGAAATATACATCACTCTAACGCATCTACATACTATTTGAGTTTCACTTATTGAATTACTGAAAAAAACTCACTTGATATTTATTTGAAACGTACCTGCATAAACTCAAAGGTAACATGAAAGTAGTTCATTGCATAAAGAGGACAATAAATCGCAATCAGGGAATATAATTCTTCTGGAGTGCACATATCCAACTAGACCATCACCGCGTGAATAACCCTTATGGATGTGAGCTTACCAGAGGTAAGACAAAGACAAGCCTGTCATCTCCTTTTCTCTTTCAGATTGGCTCCACCACCACCAGATTCCCTCAGTCCTCCTCAGTCAAGATCATGTATTATCATGTAGAGAAATAGAAGGGGAGGCTCTCCATAGTGTAAAATTGTTTATTTACAACAAACCCACAGAAGATCCCCCCAAAGCAATTGCGCTTACACAATAAAATTATTAAAACAGCTTGACATGCACAGCATCGGCTCACCGCTGGTCGGAGCTCCAAAAGCCCGCCCACCTCGATGAGTCCCGGGATGACGCTGTCTGTCTCCAGCTGGTAGGTCGCGTGGTCACGCTTTGACGCGTTTCGTAATTCCGTCTTCAGAGGGCGTGGCCGCGCAACACGACTCATTTAAATAGCATGGGAGGCGGGCTCCCGCAGCTTCATCACCACGGGAGCCATCAAGATCGTACCCGCCCCTCTGTGGAAAGTGAACAGCTGGGATGCAGAGTCCCATCCATCAGCTTATTAATACAAGGCTAATCGTTACCCATGCTTTAAAAAATTTACAGTATATCATACAAGCACATTGAATAAACAAAATTCATAATGCAGCATACTATAAAAACCTTTAGGCAATCATGTAATCATAAAGCAATAATACCAAAGGCCATAGAAAGCTATAACACAACATTATATTGGAATATTATTCGTAAAATAAAATCGCATTATCTTATGTAAAAGTCTCGTTTAAAACTCACATTTAAAAAATATAAAATTGGCCAGCACCCTGGACAATCTTCACAGAGAAATCTTTAACACTCTTAAAAGTCCATACTTATACGTTATATACGATAGAAAGGTTTATAAGAACCAAAATTAAATATTGACACTAGAATGCCCTCATACTACCTGCGGAATAAGAAAAGGCTGACAATCCACATAGATAAAAACTGTCCACTGTCATTACCAATCTTTCAATCTGGTTGAACGGACTACTGAAATCACAAACTCAAAGGATACACGCTTCATCTTTTTTGCAAGACCGGCATATAATGCAAAAGTATAAATAATGAAAAATGAATATGAGAAAAACCATCTAGATCTTCCAGTATGCTGGGAGATTATTCATTTGGTTAGTCAAACCCCAACTCAAGGGGTGTAAATAAGATCTTCTTTCTAGAGCAGGGGTGCAGACCCCAGATATACAATAAACGCCCAAAACTTCCCATAAATCTTCCAGCACACTGGTAATTTAAGGAAGATCTAGAAAAATAAAATAAATCAAAATATCAAAATATTAAAGATTAAGTAATACAATATGAAGCCAAGAATGCTCCGTAGGACCCAGGAATAATCAATAAGAGCCGTTTGATATTAGCTTTTATTTTTTAGCTGATATCAATTGCTAATAAAGCAATTTAGGTCAAGTTCAATATTCAACCCGTTGGGGCTCAGTGTATTAGCCAGAAATATCCATAATGATTCACGCTTGGATATCTCCCTGACCATGTTGGCTCCTCTCCAATTGGAAATACATTTAGATGTCACTGTAAAGGAGGGAGAGGATCATCTGTATACTAAGGCGTTCTTTAAGGGTACAGAGCGCAATAGTTATATCCCTGTGCAGAGCAGCCACCACCCACAATGGTTGCGTAATATACCAAAAGGTCAATTTACACGTACACGCCGCAATTGCACGTTGGATAGCGACTATGAAACCCAGGCAGAAGTAATTAAAAAACGTTTTGTGGAAAAAGGGTACAAGGTTAAACCTCTTGAAAACTGGAGTTAGACTTACCGGTAACTCCTTTTCCAGTGGTCTTCCAGGACAGCCCTTGAGAGATGGAGTCCCTCCCATCGACCCAGGAAACACACTGCCAACAGTTCAAAAGGTGGTCCCTCAGGTCCCTGGTCAGTCATTTACCAAGAACCGAAGGATGGAACTGTAAAAACAAAACCATAACAGGTAATAATGTTAGTACATTAACATAAATAAATAAGGGTGGGATCGTGCTGTCCTTGAAGGCCACTGGAAAAGGAGTTACCGGTAAGTCTAACTCCAGTTTTCCCCAGTTGTCTTCCAGGACAGCCCTTGAGAGGATCCCCAAGTACTCCCCAGATTAGGGGGGGACCACGACTTGGAGAACTTTTCTCCCAAAAGCCTGATCCTGACTGAACATTAAGTCTAGTCGATAATGCCTTGTAAAGGTGGAAAAGCTTGACCACGTGGCTGCTTTACACATTTGCTCCGGGGTGGCACCAGCTCTTTCTGCCCAGGATGCTGATAATGCCCTTGTGGAGTGGGCTTTAATACCCCCAGGAGGATCTTTGTTTACTGTCTTATAATCCTCTGCTATAGCTAGCCTAATCCACCTAGCTATGGTGACTCTAGAACAGTGGTTCTCAACTCCAGTCCTCGGGACCCACCAACAGGCCAGATTTTAAGTATTACCTTGGGGAGTTGCAGACTAGAATACTGCAATCACTAAGCAGCAAGTGATATCACCTGTGATGTATTTCAGCTATCTTGCAAACCTGGCCTGTTGGTGGGTCCTGAGGACTAGAGTTGAGAACCACTGCTCTAGAAGCTTTTTGCCCCTTACGTTGTCCGGAAAAAAGAACAAAAAGTGAATCAGATTCTGAATGGATTGGTTACCCTAAGATACTCTAGGATACACCTCCTCACATCTAATAAATGAAAACGCTTTTCTTTCTCATTTGAAGCATTCTGACAGAAAGGAGGGAGGACAATATCTTGTGACCTATGGAAATTGGATGCCACCTTTGGTAAGAACCCAGGCCTCCGAGATAGGTTCAAAAGGTGACCCCAAAAATGCCTTTAGAACGACTGATAGATCCCAGGATGGGGTGATGTTAACCAATTGGTTTGCGTCTGGAGATTGCTTTACAGATCCTAGCAATGAAAGGATCTTCTTGCAACCTTTGCTCTAAGTACACACTTAAGGCCGCTATTTGGACCTTAATAGTACTAGGAGTTAGCCCTTTGTCTATCCCCTCCTGGAGAAACTGTAGGATATTTGCTGTATCCATGTTTACCTCACCTCGGCTGTTCAACCAGCTGTTAAATTTTCTCCATACCTTCCTGTAAATGGCTTGAGTGACAGGTTTTCTACTCTGTAGCAGGGTCTGAATCACTATCAGTCAGGCCCTTGCTCCTCAATATTTCCTCCTCAGTAACCATGCTGAGAGGTTCAGCATGGATACTTGTGGATGAAAGAGGTCCCTGAGACAGAAGGTCTGGTCTGCAGGGAAGCCTCAGAGGAGGTTGGTCTGTCAACCGTAGCAACATTGTGAACCATGGTCTCTTGGGTCAAAATGGTGCCACTAAGATTAAACACGTTTCCTCCACTAGAAACTTTGCCAAAACCCTCGGGATGAGGTGAAGCGGAGGAAACGCATAGGCCAAGCTGAAGGTCCATGGGGTCTGTAAGGCGTCTACTGCCCAGGGCTGATCTCCTGGGTGTAGCGAGCAAAAATTTGGAACTTTTGCATTCTCCCTGTTTGCAAACAGGTCCACTACTGGTTTTCCCCAGTAAGCTGCTATGTAGTTGAACACTTCCGGGTGTAGAGACCATTCTTGATTCGACACTCGTTGTCGACTCAAGAAATCTGCAGTGTTGTTCAGCTCCCCTTTCAGGTGAATTGCAGAGATGGATGCTAGATTGGATTCTGCCCATTGAAAAATGCGACTGGCCATCAACATTAGTCGATGACTTCTGGTGCCTCCTTGCTTGTTTTTATAAGGTACAGCCGTCATATTGTCTGAACGGACCTGTAGATGATGACCTTGTATTGTATTCTAAAAGAATAACAGAGCCCTGAGGACAGCTGTTAGCTCCTTCCAATTGGACGAGAGAAGTTTCTCCTCTGACGTCCCCTGCCTTGTGCCCAGTCTGAGTTGAGGTGGGCTCCCCAACCCCAGCTGCTCGCATCCGTAGTTAGTATGGATGTGACAGGAGAGATCCAGAGAACCCCTTTGTTTAAATTCTTGGTTTCCTTCCACCACCAGAGGGAGCGCTTTACTCAGGTGGGGATTGAAATCTCTTCTTCCAGATCCTTGTCTTTTAATTGTTCCAACAGAAACCTCTGAAGGTCTCTTTGGTGGAACCTGCCCCATTGCACAGCTAGAAGGGCTGATGTCATAAGTCCTAAGACCGACATCACCTCCCTCACTGTACATTTGGCGCTGCTTTGAAGAAAAGACATTCTGACGCAGATTCAATATCTTTTCTTCCGGCAGGACTATCCTCTGTTCTACTGACAGGATCTTGTACCCAAAGTACAAAATTTCTTGTGTTGGGGTAGTCTTGGACTTTTCCAGACTGACTATCCACCCCAACTGCCTCAGGCTGAGCTGTGTCAACTCTAGGTCCCGACGAAGTTGTTTCTCAGAAAGGGCCGTGAGGAGTAAGTCGTCTAGATATGGAATAATCGAGACTGACTGTAGTCTTAACAGAACTAATGCCTCTCCGAGAACCTTGGTAAAGATTCTCGGGGAGGACTACAGTCCGAAGGGAAGTGCTCTGCACTGGAAATGATAAATTTTGGTCTATCTGGATCGCCATCCGAAGAAATTTCTGGCATTCCTTCCTTATCGGGATATGCAGATAGGCGTCCCTTAAATCCAGGGTAGCCGTGAACACCTTTTTGGAGAAGATTCCTTATAGAGTAAATGGACTCGATCCGGAATTTTTTGTAATCGGATGGAGCGGTTCAGAGGTCGGAGGTTCATGATTAGTCTGAACTTCCCGGATGGCTTTTTTACCACAAAAATGTGCGAGTAAAAACCGTCCCCCTGTTCCTGAATAGGGACTGGTGTCAATACCTCTTGATCCACCATTTCCCCTATTAACAGAGGTAAGGCCTTGGCCTTCTGAGTGTCTTGGAAGCCTTGTCACAAGAAACTTTCAGGGCGGATCGCTGTGAAATTCCAGCGCATACCCTCTTTTTAGAATGTTTAAGACAAACTCGTTTGAGGTTATCTTTTCCCACTGTGGGAGAAAATTCACTAACCTTCCTCCCACGGGAACCCTGATGTCACTGGGGTTTAGGGTTTGAATTGGGGCGGTTAGAAAGTATGCCTCCTTTTCCTTTCCCTTTTTGTCCTGTCCAGTGCTTTTTGGGTTTGAACTCCTTCTCTGATTTGGAGGGTTCCTTTGCGGGACGAAAAAATTCTTTGAAAATGTTTCTTTTTAATAGGAAAGGTTTTCTTTTTATCCGCTGTTCTTTCTAAGGCAGTATCTAATTTAGGCCCGAAGACTAGGTCTCCTGTAAAGGGGACACTACACAGGCGTGTTTTGGACGCAGTGTCTCCCCCCCCCCCCACCACGTTTTCATCCATACTGACCTCCTGGCTGCGACAGAAAGCGCAGCAGTTTTAGACGTAAATTTTACGGAGTCGGTGGAAGCGTCAGAAATGAAACTTGTTGCCTTGAAAAGCATAGGGAAGGTTTTCAAGAGCTCCCCCCTAGGCGTGCCTGCTTTTAAGTGTTCCTCTAGTTGAGACAACCAGAACTTCAGATTCCTAGCAACACAAGTGGCTAGGGCTGGTTTTAGGCCTGCCATAGAAGCATCCCAGGCCCTCTTTAAGACTATGTCTGTTTTTCTGTCCATTGGGTCCTTTAAAATGACCCATATCCTCAAAAGCAAGGTCAGACTGTTTTGAGACTTTGGATAGAGGGGCGTCTAGTTCAGGATTTTTATGCCAGACCGCCTCTGGGCTCTCATCAAAGGGGAATCTTCTTTTGAGGGAATTAGGAAAGAAGACGACTTTTTTTGTCCGGCTCGGCCCACTCCTTGCGGACAAGGTCCGAAAGCACATTATGTATAGGAAATACCTTAGCTTTCTTTTTCCCCAGAGCCTCATACATTTTATCATGTGTGGTCAATTGAGTTTCTTCCTCATCAATTTCCAGCGTATCATAAATAGCGCGCAACAGCTCGTCTACATCCTCCAGAGACAGCTTGTATTTTGCTGCTTTGTTAGCTACAGCCTGATCCTCATCCTGATCTGAGTCTGCGTCATAGGATTCAGGGCTAACTAACACGGGGCTATGCTCCCTGACTATACGGGGCTCCCCAGAACTGTGTGTTGTAAGGCATGGTGAGGAGGGAATCGCAGCTGCTTTACTGGTGGAAACAGACGTGTTTACATCTGCGATTAACTCCCGGAAAGATTTAAAGGTTGATGCCATTTCATCTTTTAAGGAGCAAAGGAATTTTGCCAAGGGAGAGTCTGCCTCTGTTTTAAGTAAGCCTGCAATACACTGTCTGCATAAGGCTTTGTTAGAGCCTGAGGACAACTTATTTCCACAATTAGGGCATTTTTTGCAGCCTGACTTGTCTTCCCTTGGAGCTTCCTTACCCTGCAATAAAGAAAACTATCTTAGCATCAGAGAACCTTTTTAACTCTTTAAAAACACCTGTGCTGCAACCACCACTGCATAAACCCGGGACTGAGGTAACCACCACTATGGAGTACTACAAATCCCAGCCTTACAACAAAACCCCAGAAAAAAAACACAGTAAGGGCTTGCCCAGCAGCCTACCTGGGTTTGGCTGGTGCCTGCATCCACCGGAGTGTCCTGGGAAGTAGCCTCCATGGTCCCCCTCACGAGCTCCGGATCCCGCCGCTAGTCCGGTATAGCTGGATGCTGGTCGGGATTTGTAGGCCCAGCGTGGGGTTTTCCCCTCCTCCTTGTGCCTCTAGAGACCCGGAACCGGAAGTCTTGGCACACAGGATGACACGGTTCCGCCAGAAATGACGCTCGGTGTCTACGACCCCCACCGCTATTGCAGCAAGGAGCTGTGATGGAACAATCCATGGTGGCCACTGGCCACCTCAGCACTGGAAAGAGGGGGGTAACGGGTCTGCTCCTTTTCAGCCGGACAGTACCCGAGCCCAAGAGATTAAAGGTAGGACTAACCTGGAGCTGCTGGATAGGACCCAGTCCCCCTGTGCGGCTCCGCTCCCCTCAGGCAGCCCTTGAGAGATAGAGTCCTTCTCCTGATTCCTGGCAACATGTTCCTCCGACGGCGGAAACAAAAATGACTGACCAGGGACCTGAGGGACCGCCTTTTGAACTGTTGGGAATGTGTTTCCTGGGTCAATGGGAGGGACTCCATCTCTCAATGGCTGTCCTGGAAGACAACTGGGGAAAATTTGATAGCACAAGTGGGCCTTAGCTCACAAGAAGCGTGTCTAGTTCCCAGAATAAAGCAACAAGACTCCAAACACGAATGGGGTTTTATAAGCAGGTACCATGAACAGTACCAAGAAATAGAGACCATCATTAGAAAACACTGGAGTATACTCAGTATGGATCGGGTGCCATGCAAACACCTACCGGCTAATCCGCTTTTTATATACAGAAAGGCTCCTGCTTTTGGTGACCGAGTTGTCAAAGAGGTGCTTGACCCTCCGAATAAAGTGAAAATGTTCTGGGATCAAGCCAGTTTCTATGTGTGCAGAAAGTGTAAAGCTTGTCAGCAGGTTACCACACGCAGGTAGTATAATGAGGGCATTCTAGTGCCAATATTTAATTTTGGTTGTTTTTATATGTGGGGAGGCACAGTGGTATAGTGGATAGCACTTTCGCCTAGCAGTAAGAAGGATCGCTGGTTCGAATCCCAACAACGACACTACCTGCCTGGAGTTTGCATGTTCTCCCTGTGCCTGCGTGGGTTTCCTCCGGGTACTCCGGTTTCCTCCCACACTCCAAAGACATGCTGGTAGGCTAATTGGATTCTGTCTAAATTGTCCCTAGTATGTATGAATGTGAGTTAGGGACCTAGATTAGAGTTAGATTGTAAGCTCCTTGAGGGTAGGGACTGATGTGAATGTACAATGTATATGTAAAGCGCTACGTAAATTGATGGCACTATATAAGTACCTGAAATAAATAAATAAAAATAAACCTATTAATTGTATAACATAAGTATGGACTTTTAAGAATGTAAGAGATTTCTCTGAAGATTGTCCAGGGTACTGGCCAATTTTATATTTGTTTTAAAACGAGACTTACATAAGATGATGCGCTTTTATTTTACGAATAATATTCCAATATAATGTTGTGTTATAGGTTTCTATGGCCTTCGGTATTATTGCTTTATGATTGCCTAAAGGTTTTTATAGTATGCATTATGAATTTTGTGTTTACTCAATGTACTTATATGATACTGTGAATTATTTGAGGCATGGGTAATGAGTAGCCTTGTATTAAGCTAATAGATAGTGGACACTCAGGGATGGATAGGACGCTGCATCCCAGCTGTTCACTTTCCACAGAGGGGCGGGTACGATCTTGATGGCTCCCGTGGTGATGACGCTGCAGGAGCCCGCCTCCCATGCTATTTAAATGTAATCCCTCTCCTCTGAAGACGGAATTACGAAACGCGTCAAAGCATGACCACGCGACCTACCAGCTGGAGACAGACAGCGTCATCCCGGGACTCATCGAGGTGGGCGGAGCTCCGACCAGCGGTGAGCCGATGCTGTGCATGTCAAGCTGTTTAGCCGTTTTAATATTTTTATTGTGTAAGCACAATTGCTTTAGGGGGGGATCCTCTGTGGGTTTGTTGTAAATAATTTTACACTATGGAGAGCCTCCCCTTCTATTTCTCTACATGAAAATACATGATCTTGAATGAGGAGGACTGAGGGAATCTGGTGGTGGAGGAGCCGATCTTAAAGAGAAAAGGAGCTGACAGGCTTGTCTTTGTATTACCTCTGGTAAGCTCACATCCATAAGGGTTATTCACGCAGTGATGGTCTAGTTGGATATGTGCACTCCAGAAGAATTATATTTCCCGATTGCGATTATTGTCCTCTTTATGCAATGAACTACTTTCATGTTACCTTTGAGTTTATGCAGCGGATATAATCAGTGTTCACACACTGTTTTGGTATACTATGAACTATTGATTTAGGGACTGCTGGTTCCTTTATACTGCATTGGACTCTTGATATATATTTTACAGATATAATTTTTATGATTACTAATCTCATGTCCATTCCCACTTATTCGTGAGTTTAGTGACATTACGCTTTAACCTCAGATCACCTGAACTAGCGCTGTTAATACTTTCTTCTTATAAGAGAGTATATTTTGTTGTATCATCGTGTTTTAATTTTTATAACAGCAGCTTGCAATCAGTCTTAGTGGATTTATTTCCATCCCCGTTTCATTATATACCGTGAACGCTTGGACCTGAGCTGCTTGGCAACTCTGATGTGTCAGAATAGTCAGAATATTGATTAATGCACTAAATCATATGCATTACAATAAAGTGCAAGTGCATAGTTAGAGTGCATGTTCCAAGACCCCGGATGACATCAGAGCATGCTGATGAAACGCATAGGGTGCCTCGAGCGGGATACGCCACTTCTGCCCCTTGCAATGCAGCTGGAGCGCATACAGCGTTTTCCAGCAGAAGTTTGTATTGTATGCTGCGATGGATACATTGGCCTTTTTTATTTTTAAAATAAATCATGACAAACTTCACTATGGGAATCCATTTCTTCCTTTTATTATCTCACTGATGTTTGGACGTTTGACGGCACAATTTGTGATCGGAAGAATTTCCTTTGTTGGTCTGATCCCTCTGTTTTTGACTGCCTGTAATGGATGTCATGGAGTTCTGGTGAGTAGGATGTTTGGCAGGTGTCGGAAGATACAGTCACTCCTAATTGTTTACCAGGATTAAGAAGACTTGTATACATAAAAAGTTTATTTGGACAATAATGTGCTCATAAAATAGATTTTTTTCAACCGTCACTATTATGGACATTTTATATGCACTTGGCCAATGTTTTTTGGAACATGCACTTTATTGTAATATTTATGATTTAGTGTATTGTTAACCAATATTCTGACAAATCACAGAGCACGGGTCAAAGTAATTCATTTTTATATCAAATGGGTTTTTTTACCAACAAGCTGCTCTCATTACCAGTATTTGTTCACATCTAATAACCGTTTGCGCAGGTTTGGGGCTAGACCCCTCTTCTTCCTAACCGCTTTAAAGGACCTATAAAAAGTCAACGGACAATCTGGTGGCACTTTAGAATGTAGATCCTTGGGCACTGGTCTACTCTTGCTCCCCCCCCATAGCCTAAGCTAGGCAGCTGTTATTTTATCTAAAAACCACCTCAGAGATAATGTAACAAAGACAGTACCTTCTTTTTCTCAATGTTGCGGATTTTGTGCTTCAGGCTGACATATCCATTCTCTAGATAAGTCTCATAAACCTGCAGAGGTGTTGCGGTAGATGACAGCGACGACTGCAGGGAGCTGAGGCCATGCTCAGACTGACTCTTGATCTCTCGTATCAGCTGTCCGTCACCAGTGGGACTGGATTGTGAGAGCTGCACCATTGTAAAGGCCTACCCTACTGAAAGAGGAAAGTGTTAATGGCATAAAAGGATATAAAATACCTCCCGATTTATCAAGACGGAAAAAAGGACACAGCATAATGTAGACAAATGTTACACCCCTACCATGCCTCCAGTAATTCAGACCGTGAGGAATAACGCATAGATATAATTGGTTTATCCCAAGTTGTCTATCATTTTTATTTTTGGCTTTTCAGTAGTGTAGTGGCTTTTCAAAACAAACAAAAAAAAAACTTAAATCAGATGTCCAGGCTTACCTAGAGCGATTGTAAAAGATCACATTGTAAAACAATCTATTCTGTTAAAAATAGAAATGAAACGAGACTAAAGATTTGTGTATAGATCTAAAAAAAAAAAAAAAAAAAAAAAAAAAAAATTAAAAGCCAGCAGCTACAAATACTGCAGCTGCTGACTTTTAATACATGGCCACTTACCTGTCCCAGGGTCCAGTGATGTCGGCAGGCGACGCCAAGAACCCGCTCAGTTCTCAGCAGCTGCCGCCATCCTAGGTGAGGGAATCAGAAAGTGAAGCGTTGTGGCCTCACTTCCCTACTGCGCATGCGCGAGTCGCGCTGCGCTTCCTAACTGGTCCCCGCTGTCTCTGGGACCCGTGCGTGTGGGGAGGGGAAGAGGCATAGACTCCCATGGGAGTCTATCCCGGAAGTGGGTGCAAATACCTGTCTAAGACAGGTATCTGCACCCCCCTCCCCCCTGAAAGGTGCCAAATGTGACACCAGAGGGGGGGAGGGGGGGAGGCTTCCAAAAAGCCATCGTGTGTGCTGTATAAAACATACATAGCCTCAGCTACATACAGAACACAGCACTGCTCCGGGTGTGACGAGACCTTCCCGGACGAGACCTTCCTTTCTCAAACCCAGAAAAATATAGCGCCCTGGCTGAGCACCTTTAAGACTTTCATAGGCAGCTTTGTATTCCATCAATGACCACAAAGCTTCCTCTGATTGGCCGAGTCAGAGGCAGGCTGATGACGTCACAATATCCGGCTCGGCCAGAGGAAGCTTTGTATTCATTGATAGACTTAAACTTCAAAGCTGCCAAGATTGGTTGAGAGTCTCACACTCAAAGCCCAGTGCTGTAGGAATTCAAAGCTGCTTATGAATGGTTGAGCATCACACCTGAAGCACAGTGCTGTAGGAATTCAAAGCTGCCTATTAGTGAGGTATCCGATGTTTGTTCATAGAACGGGGCTCTCACAGGACATTCGCCCGCCGATGGGCACCACATAATGCACTGCAAGGTCGCAGTGCACTAAAGGCTGCTGATTGGCCAAAGCATACACCTGACTTGTATGCTTTGGCCAATCACAGCCCAATGTGCTGTGAGCCATGATTGGCCAAAGGCAAGTCCACGCCCCACACTATACAAGGCTGCTTACACGGCGGCCGTATAGTGTATATGAATGGCGATTAGGCAGAGTAGTTAGTGTAGTGTGCAGTCAGTGCAGAGAGAACACACACACAGTGCAGAGAGCGCACACACACACACACAGTGCAGAGAGCGCGCACACACAGTGCAGAGAGCACACACACAGAGAGCGCACACACACACACAGTGCAGAGAGCCCACACACACAGTGCAGAGAGCACACACACACACACACACAGTGCAGAGAGCACACACACACACACAGTGCAGAGAGCACACACACACACACAGTGCAGAGAGCGCACACACACACAGTGCAGAGAGCGCACACACACACAGTGCAGAGAGCGCACACACACACAGTGCAGAGAGCGCACACACACACACAGTGCAGAGAGCGCACACACACACACAGTGCAGAGAGCGCACACACACACACAGTGCAGAGAGCGCACACACACACACAGTGCAGAGAGCGCACACACACACACAGTGCAGAGAGCGCACACACACACACAGTGCAGAGAGCGCACACACACACACAGTGCAGAGAGCGCACACACACACACAGTGCAGAGAGCGCACACACACACACAGTGCAGAGAGCGCACACACACACACAGTGCAGAGAGCGCACACACACACACAGTGCAGAGAGCGCACACACACACACAGTGCAGAGAGCGCACACACACACACAGTGCAGAGAGCACACACACACACAGTGCAGAGAGCGCACACACACAGTGCAGAGAGCGCACACACACAGTGCAGAGAGCGCACACACACAGTGCAGAGAGCGCACACACACAGTGCAGAGAGCGCACACACACAGTGCAGAGAGCGCACACACACAGTGCAGAGAGCGCACACACACAGTGCAGAGAGCGCACACACACAGTGCAGAGAGCGCACACACACAGTGCAGAGAGCGCACACACACAGTGCAGAGAGCGCACACACACAGTGCAGAGAGCGCACACACACAGTGCAGAGAGCGCACACACACAGTGCAGAGAGCGCACACACACAGTGCAGAGAGCGCACACACACAGTGCAGAGAGCGCACACACACACACAGTGCAGAGAGCGCACACACACACACAGTGCAGAGAGCACACACACACACAGTGCAGAGAGCACACACACAGTGCAGAGAGCACACACACACACAGTGCAGAGAGCACACACACACACAGTGCAGAGAGCACACACACACACAGTGCAGAGAACACACACACACACACACACACACACAGTGCAGAGAACACACACACACACACACAGTGCAGAGAACACACACACACAGTGCAGAGAACACACACACACACACACAGTGCAGAGAACACACACACACACACAGTGCAGAGAACACACACACACACACAGTGCAGAGAACACACACACACACACACACACACACAGTGCAGAGAACACACACACACACAGTGCAGAGAGCACGCGCACACAGTGCAGAGAGCACGCACACAGTGCAGAGAGCACACACACACACACAGTGCAGAGAACACACACACACACACAGTGCAGAGAACACACACACACACACAGTGCAGAGAACACACACACACACAGTGCAGAGAACACACACACACACAGTGCAGAGAACACACACACACACAGTGCAGAGAACACACACACACACACAGTGCAGAGAACACACACACACACACACAGTGCAGAGAACACACACACACACAGTGCAGAGAACACACACACACACAGTGCAGAGAACACACACACACACACACAGTGCAGAGAACACACACACACACACACAGTGTGCAGAGAACACACACACACACAGACAGTGCAGAGAACACACACACACAGACAGTGCAGAGAACACACACACACACAGACAGTGCAGAGAACACACACACACAGACAGTGCAGAGAACACACACACACACACACAGTGCAGAGAACACACACACACACACACACACACACAGTGCAGAGAACACACACACACACACACACACAGTGCAGAGAACACACACACACACACACACAGTGCAGAGAACACACACACACACAGTGCAGAGAACACACACAGTGCAGAGAACACACACAGTGCAGAGAACACACACAGTGCAGAGAACACACACAGTGCAGAGAACACACACAGTGCAGAGAACACACACACACAGTGCAGAGAACACACACACACAGTGCAGAGAGCACACACACACAGTGCAGAGAGCACACACACACAGTGCAGAGAGCACACACACACAGTGCAGAGAGCACACACACACAGTGCAGAGAGCACACACACACACAGTGCAGAGAGCACACACACAAGCACACAGTGCAGAAAGCACACACAGTGCAGAGAACACACACACACACAGTGCAGAGAACACACACACACACACAGTGCAGAGAACACACACACACACAGTGCAGAGAACACACACACACACACACACACACACAGTGCAGAGAACACACACACACAGTGCAGAGAACACACACACACACACACAGTGCAGAGAGCACACACACACACAGTGCAGAGAGCACACACACACACACAGTGCAGAGAGCACACACACACACAGTGCAGAGAGCACGCACACACACACAGTGCAGAGAGCACGCACACACACACAGTGCAGAGAGCACGCACACACACACAGTGCAGAGAGCACGCACACACACACAGTGCAGAGAGCACGCGCACACAGTGCAGAGAGCACGCACACAGTGCAGAGAGCACACACACACACACAGTGCAGAGAGCACACACACACAGTGCAGAGAGCACACACACACAGTGCAGAGAGCACACACACACAGTGCAGAGAGCACACACACACAGTGCAGAGAGCACACACACAGTGCAGAGAGCACAAGCACACAGTGCAGAGAACACACACACAGACACAGTGCAGAGAACACACACACACACACACACACACACACACACACACACACACACACTGCAGAGAACACACACACACAGTGCAGAGAGCACACACACACAGTGCAGAGAGCACACACAGTGCAGAGAGCACACACACAGTGCAGAGAGCACACACACAGTGCAGAGAACACACACACACAGTGCAGAGAACACACACACACACACACACAGTGCAGAGAACACACACACACACACACACACAGTGCAGAGAACACATACACACACACAGTGCAGAGAACACACACACACACAGTGCAGAGAACACACACAGTGCAGAGAACACACACACACACACACAGTGCAGAGAACACACACACACACACACACACACAGTGCAGAGAACACACACACACACACACAGTGCAGAGAACACACACACACACACAGTGCAGAGAACACACACACACAGTGCAGAGAACACACACACACACACACACACAGTGCAGAGAACACACACACACACACAGTGCAGAGAACACACACAGTGCAGAGAACACACACACACACACACACAGTGCAGAGAACACACACACACACACAGTGCAGAGAACACACACACACACACAGTGCAGAGAACACACACACACACACAGTGCAGAGAACACACACACACACACACACAGTGCAGAGAACACACACACACACACACACACAGTGCAGAGAACACACACACACACACAGTGCAGAGAACACACACACACACACAGTGCAGAGAACACACACACACACACAGTGCAGAGAACACACACACACACACAGTGCAGAGAACACACACACACACACAGTGCAGAGAACACACACACACACACAGTGCAGAGAACACACACACACACACAGTGCAGAGAACACACACACACACACAGTGCAGAGAACACACACACACACACAGTGCAGAGAACACACACACACACACACACAGTGCAGAGAACACACACACACACAGTGCAGAGAACACACACACACACACACAGTGCAGAGAACACACACACACACACACAGTGCAGAGAACACACACACACACACAGTGCAGAGAACACACACACACACACAGTGCAGAGAACACACACACACACACAGTGCAGAGAACACACACACACACACACAGTGCAGAGAACACACACACACACACAGTGCAGAGAACACACACACACACACAGTGCAGAGAACACACACACACACACAGTGCAGAGAACACACACACACACACAGTGCAGAGAACACACACACACACAGTGCAGAGAACACACACACACACAGTGCAGAGAACACACACACACACAGTGCAGAGAACACACACACACACACAGTGCAGAGAACACACACACACACACAGTGCAGAGAACACACACACACACAGTGCAGAGAACACACACACACACAGTGCAGAGAACACACACACACACAGTGCAGAGAACACACACACACACAGTGCAGAGAACACACACACACACAGTGCAGAGAACACACACACACACACACAGTGCAGAGAACACACACACACACACACAGTGCAGAGAACACACACACACAGTGCAGAGAACACACACACACACAGTGCAGAGAACACACACACACACAGTGCAGAGAACACACACACACACAGTGCAGAGAACACACACACACACAGTGCAGAGAACACACACACAGTGCAGAGAACACACACACACACAGTGCAGAGAACACACACACACACAGTGCAGAGAACACACACACACACAGTGCAGAGAACACACACACACACAGTGCAGAGAACACACACACACACAGTGCAGAGAACACACACACACACAGTGCAGAGAACACACACACACACAGTGCAGAGAACACACACACACACAGTGCAGAGAACACACACACACACAGTGCAGAGAACACACACACACACAGTGCAGAGAACACACACACACAGTGCAGAGAACACACACACACAGTGCAGAGAACACACACACACAGTGCAGAGAACACACACACACAGTGCAGAGAACACACACACACACAGTGCAGAGAACACACACACACAGTGCAGAGAACACACACACACAGTGCAGAGAACACACACACACAGTGCAGAGAACACACACACACACACAGTGCAGAGAACACACACACACACACAGTGCAGAGAACACACACACACACACAGTGCAGAGAACACACACACACACACAGTGCAGAGAACACACACACACACACAGTGCAGAGAACACACACACACACAGTGCAGAGAACACACACACACACACACAGTGCAGAGAACACACACACACACACACAGTGCAGAGAACACACACACACACACAGTGCAGAGAACACACACACACACAGTGCAGAGAACACACACACACACACAGTGCAGAGAACACACACACACACAGTGCAGAAAACACACACACAGTGCAGAGAACACACACACAGTGCAGAGAACACACACACAGTGCAGAGAACACACACACACACACACAGTGCAGAGAACACACACACACACACACACACAGTGCAGAGAACACACACACACACACAGTGCAGAGAACACACACACACACACAGTGCAGAGAACACACACACACACACAGTGCAGAGAACACACACACACACACACAGTGCAGAGAACACACACACACACAGTGCAGAGAACACACACACACACACACACACACAGTGCAGAGAACACACACACACAGTGCAGAGAACACACACACAGTGCAGAGAACACACACACACAGTGCAGAGAACACACACACACAGTGCAGAGCGTTGAAGTGGTTAAGGGGAACCCTATGACAAAAGAAAAGCATGGGGTCCCCTAAAAACCCATACCAGGCCCTTATCCAAGCATGCAGCCTGGGATGCATAGCCAGCTGTCTTGATTCCTGTAGTAGAGACATAGTCTGCTTTACTTCTTGAGAACCCCTCTCTGGTACCTGTTTCTGGCTGAGAAACTCTATAGGAATTCTGGACCTTAAGACTTATCACCATATCTGCCATCCCAGGATTTCTTTACCAAGCTTTAAATGACCCACCAGACTGAAAAGCTGGTGGTCATTCTGATCTGGTGAGTGGGGATACATGAGGGGGTGTTGCACACCTCACTTGTGTTTGCGAGCGCTATATTTATATAAAACTAATTTTAGTCATCTAAAATCTAATGGGTGTAATTGTAATGCAGAAGAAGATATTAACTTTTTTCTGCTCCTAGAAGCTACTGTTATGCTAAGGGTCCATGCACACTACTTTAGGCTATTAGCCGTTTTTGAGCTTCAGCATCTAGGAGCAGGAGAAAAAAAAAAAAAATAGTTTCGTAGAGTTTCCTGAGAATTTTTCCGGCAGAAAGGCTCCTAAATTGCTACTAGAAGCTGGGATAAAAATGCTATTATCAGCTTTTTTGAGCTTATGAACACCACTAGTGTGCATGGAGCCTTAGCAGTTGAATTGCCCAGCATCTAGCAATAAGCTTTTGGTAAACAAACCCTTTGAAACAAACACTTCCATCAAATGCACCACACACCGCCCCGCAATTAAAGGGGTTGTAAAGGTAAAAAAAAAAAAATTATATTATAATATATACATACATACATACATATATATATATATATATATATATATATATATATATATACACATACACACACACACACACACACACACACACACATATATACATACATACATACACACACACACACACACACACACACATCTTTAGTGATCCTTTAATCAGTAGGCACACCAAAGCTTTAATCTTACAAGCCAACAGTACACCTGTTTCAAGTTGCTCTAGAACTAAAGTTACATTACTCTACAACTTCTAATAGAGAACTCTTGCCAGCCAGCTTGGTGTGTGCTCACTCCTGTTACATTCGCTATAATACAGAACTAAAATAAAGCAGGGAAAGCAGCACTTCTAGCAGAATGCAGGTCTATAAACCCCCACCCAAAGACTGCTGCAAAGTCTCAAACTGCTAGGTGACAGCTCATTTATGCATTTACCAAGACATTATAGGAATTGTCCCTTTAAAGGTTAGAGAAAAATACTTAAAGTAGAACTATAGGCAGTTTTTTTTTCTACTCCCATTTTGGATAAAGCAAGGGAGGGTTATAACCTATTTTTTTTTGCCATCTGTGTCCCCATTGGAAGAGTTCCTCTTACTTTTCTGGGGGACAAACCAAAATGTGGTGAGACTGTCAATGATAATGGTAAGCAGGACTAAGAGGATGAATCTCCCTAATGGGGACATAGACAGGAATAAAAGCTGACATGTGTCCTAATCCTGCACCACTATCCAAAAAAAAAAAAAAAGTTTACCTTTAGTTATATTTTAAGGGACTGGGTATGCATCAGATTTACTACAAAGAGTACTTTGACTTGCAATTTGCCATTCAATCCAGCAACCCATCAATTAGGTGGTAAATAAACTCTGTATATTCACAACACATGCCAGCACCCCTAGTGTCACCTCTACACAACAGAATGAATTACATAGTCCATTTCTAGGACTCATTACTGACCGTAATCCTCCACTAGGCACCGATCCCAACTCTTCCTACAACCATTAAGGTGTGCTGATTGCTTCTCAGGCCTTTAAATTGGCTTCAGGTGGGACCGGAGGGGGTGTGGCTCTCTAGCCACACCTGCACACATTCTACCAATCACCTGTCAATCAGACATGGTGACTCCTATCATCAGTGTCACAGCAAAGCTTTCAGGACCCCTTTAGCCTAGGTTCACAGGTGCGATCTCAGACATCGCATGCGATTCGCACCTGCAGGTGCAGATCACATGCGATGTCTGTGCAGTGCGAGTTCAGCCATACAGTTGTATGGCTGAACTCGCATTAGATTCACATGAAAATAGTGCAGGTACTTTTTTTCCCCACACTAGAATCGGATCGCATGGGTGTTCTCACCCATCTGATTCACGTGCTAGTTCACAGTTTTTGCCATCCCGCAAGCGCACTGCTCCACTGTGAAAGCACTCGGGCTTTCACACTGGAGAGGCATAAGAGGCAGTTAACAGGCTCTATTTTTAGAGCTAAAATGCCTGAAAACTGCCTCAGTGTGAAAGGGGTCTTACTGCAGCCTCTGAAAATGCAAATTAGGTGCATTCGCTCACTGCGGTGTCAAAAATTCCTAATGACACCCCTTTTTTGAAGCGCACCACACACCTTTGGGCCTCATGCACACTAGACATTTTTAGCGCTGCTGTTAGGGGCACTTTGCATTTTTTTTCTGCCTCTGAACCCCCTTGTATGTTAGTCTATGTGTCCATTTGCATTGAATGGCAGGGGCATTTAGGGGCAGAAAAAAAAAATACCAGCGCGTCCAGGAGCAACAGCGCTTTGGCAGAAAAAAACGCTTGCATAGTTGACGTTAAGCATGTATAGCGCTTGAGCATTAATTCACTTCAATGGGCAAAAAAAAAAAATTGTTCTGGCCAATTAACTGAATTAACGCCCAAGGGCATTAAACGCGTTTACAAATGTCAAGAGTTTTTTCTGGCAAAACGTTGCTGCCAGGAGGAAAGGTGTCTAGGAGAGATGGCCAAATGTCCAGTTTGCATGGCGCTTTTGGAGTAAATTAGGCTGCCTGTTCTAATGACTGGGCTGCCTTGTTGCAATGCATGTTAACATGTGACGCATGCATCAGCTGCATTAAAACACCAAAACAACATCCACCTTGAGCTCTGGTTAACACTGATGCGATGCGGGAAGCGCACAAGATTTGCTGCATTTCCCCGCGTTGCACTGCAAGGCAATCGCACAACATCCATGCAATCTGCTGCGGGTGTCAATGTTAGATGAGTGACACCCCAAAACAGATCGCAAAACGCAGTGCAATTGCCAGAATCTCATTGCATGAGTGGGAACACCCATGCAATGCAATTCAGGGGTGGAAAAAAGAGGGTCCTGCACCATTATGATGCGGCTGCGATGCGATTTGGGCCATACAAAATGTATGGCTCAAATCGCACTGCACAGACATTGCATGTGATGTTGCCAGGAATGCTGTGCGATTCCTGTACAAATCACATGCGGTGTTCCACACGCACTAGTGTGAACCCAGGCTAAGGCCTTGTTCACACTGGCAGATAGGGATGGTCTTAGGTGTGTTTGAATCCAAATCAAAAACCCAATTGGGTGGGCCCACCAAAAAGCTATCACTTATAATGGGCCAAACCATCTGCGCCCAGGGCATTCCTGCTCCACAGATGCATGTATACAAGGGATGTGCGGGAATGCCTCTGCCACTTATAATTGGCACAGAAGTACAGTGACAGCTTCCTGGTAGAACTTCACTCTTCCAATCAGCATTGACTATTTGTAATCCTCATGCTGCTAGTATTAGTAAATAGATAGGAAAGTACCGTATTTATCGGCGTATAACACGCACCGGCGTATAACACGCACCCCAATTTAGGAGGGAATTTTAAGGAAAAAAAACTTTTAGGAGGGAAGTTGAAGGGAAAAAAACTTACATTTAAATGCCCTTCATTTCAGCCTTGTCAGTGCAGCCTTGTCAGTGCAGCCTTGTCAGTGCAGCCTTCCCCAGTGCAGCCTTGTCAGTGCAGCCTTCCCCAGTGCAGCCTTGTCAGTGCAGCCTTCCCCAGTGCAGCCTTGTCAGTGCAGCCTTCCCCAGTGCAGCCTTCCCCAGTGCAGCCTTCCCCAGTGCAGCCTTGTCAGTGCAGCCTTCCCCAGTGCAGCCTTCCCCAGTGCAGCCTTGTCAGTGCAGCCTTCCCCAGTGCAGCCTTGTCAGTGCAGCCTTCCCCAGTGCAGCCTTCCCCAGTGCAGCCTTGCCCCAGTGCAGCCTGGGATCCCCTGTCCCTGCTTCCAGGGCTTCAAAATCGCGGTCCGCGATTTGAAAATGGCGCCGCCGGCGCCGAAGTACACAGAGCCGGTCCTCGGCTCTTTTCGGCGGCTCTCGTTTACTTTCGGCTCCACTCGTAGTCCCGAGCGGAGCTATCCGAGTAGGTTCGGATAGCTCCGCTCGGGACTACGAGTGGAGCCGAAAGTAAACGAGAGCCGCCGGAAAGAGCCGAGGACCGGCTCTGTGTACTTCGGCTCCGGCAGCGCCATTTTCAAATCGCGGTCCGCGATTTTGACATTTGGACAGCTCGGGATCGGCGGGGATCGGCGTATAACACGCACCTGCGACTTTCCCCTGATTTTAAGGGGAAAAAAGTGCGTGTTATACGCCGATAAATACGGTATATTATATTTTCTTCTATTCTGTTCTATTGTTTTTCTAGTTAATTCTTTTCTATTATTTTCTGTTCTAATCTTTTCTATTCAAATTCGAATTCATTCTATACGAAATTTAAACTTTAGAAGCCATATTCCGAAATTCTAATTTCGTATAGAATGAATTTGAATTTGAATTGAAAAGACTATTATAGAATATAAAATAATAGAAAAGAAAAGCATAAAAAAAATAGAAGAGAATAATAAAAAAAATTATATATATATATATATATATATATATATATATATATATATATATATATATATATATATATATAGTCTATTCTTTTCTATTCTAATCTTTTATATTCAAATTTGATTTCGGTCTATATGAAATTCAAATTTTGGAAGATGTTTTATATATATATCGCATAGAGTTATGTCAAATTCGAATAGAAAAGTTTAGAATAGAATAGAAAAGAATAGCATAGAAAAACAATGGAACAGAATAGAAAAAAAAATATATATATATATATATATAACCATCTTCCAAAATTGGAATTTGGTACAGTATATTATATTTTTTTATATATATATATATATATTTTTTTTTTATTATTCTCTTCTATTTTTTTTTATGCTTTTCTTTTCTACTATTTTATATTCTATAATAGTCTTTTCAATTCAAATTCAAATTCATTCTATACGAAAATCGAATTTCGGAATATGGCTTCTGAAGTTTAAATTTTTCTAAAAAAAACAATAAGATAGAATATAAAATAATAAAGCAATAGAATATATATATATATATATATATATATATATATATATATATATATATATATATATATATATGTGTGTGTGTATGTATGTGTATATATATATATATATATATATGTATATGTATATGTATATATATATATATATATATATATATATATATATATATATATATATATATATATATATATATATATTCTATTGCTTTATTATTTTATATTCTATCTTATTGTTTTTTTTAGAAAAATTTAAACTTCAGAAGCCATATTCCAAAATTCGAATTTCGTATAGAATGAATTTGAATTGAAAAGACTATTATAGAATATAAAATAATAGAAAAGAAAAGCATAAAAAAAAATAGAAGAGAATAATAAAAAAAATTATATATATATATATATATATATATATATATATATATATATATATTTATTCTATTGCTTTATTATTTTATATTCTATCTTATTGTTTTTTTTAGAAAAACGTTTTCTACTTTTTTTCAAATTCGATTCGAATTTGATTCGAATTTGTTTTCTAATTCGATTTGAATATGTTTTCGAATTTGTTCGTTTTTTTTCGATTCGGAACAAAACGAAATGCACATGCCTAGTGTTGCTTTCCTGCATTTGACCCTCATTTGGAACGCACACCTCAAATGCAGGGCGGCAAACTTCCATTGACTTTAATTCAGCAATACACATAGCAGGTCACTGGATGGGTTTGGGCGACTTTGCATTGAACTGCATTTCTTTGGACGCAGCATGTAAATTAAAGGTTCATTTAAGCTGCAGGCAAGGCAAGTCATACACAGCCTGCTTTGTCAGATTAATATTGTTTTATACAGAATTTATATAGTGCCAACAGTTTGTGCAGCACTTTACAATATAAAGGGAGGCAGTGCAGTTACAACACAGTTCAATACTGAAGGAATAGGAGGGCCCTGCTCATGGAGCTTACAATCTACATGATGTGACAAAAGCTGCATGTGTTCAAATAGAAAATGAAGAATTTGTTTTTGTATGTACCCACTATTACACTAAAAAGAAATTTACAAAAAAAAAAGGAAAATTCTGAATCTCCCCAAAATACCCAAAGTTCGTTGGGGCCCCATTAAAAAGTGTATAGTACTGCAATGTACCAATGTGTTCATTATTGCAATGTATAGCTGTGAAAGGGCCTTTAAAGTATAACTGAAGGCAAAACTTTTTCATAAAATTTGGATAGAGTGCAGAGGAATTAGAGCTTCTCCCACTCACCCTCTGTATTTGTCCCGTTTACTATTATCATTGAAAGTTTAAGAAAATCCCAAACGATGGGTTGTCTCCAGAACAGGAATAAGGGCGAAATCTTCCAAAGGGGATACTAGTTCTGGTGACAACCAGGAATTTCCCTCACTTTGGAGTTATTTTCTCTCACTTCCTGTTTTGGCTATGGGACAGGAAATGAGGGGAAATCTCCCCAAAGGGACACAGATGGCAAAAAACCTTATAGGGATTATAACCCTCCTTTACGCTACTTAAAATGAAAAAGCATTTTTTTTCCTTTAAACTCTTCCTGCCCATGCTATAGCCTAAAGACAGCTACAGCGTGGGCTCACATTGCCGGGAGGACGTCTATGGACGTCCTCCCTTGATCGCGCTACCCGTGGCAGCGGCTGTGGGTGGCACGCTCTGTGATCAGTGTGTCCTTAGGACACAGCTGATCACAGATCGGGGTAAAGTCTGGCTCACACTCATGCATGTTGCAGTTTGCAAATTCCAGGTGCATTTTGCATCTTTTCAATACACGTTTTTGATCCATTGAAGGCTATGGAACCAAAAACCAGAGAAAAGTCCCTGGCCCTTTCCATAAAATGCACAGATGTGAACATGACCCATAGGAAACCATGTTAAATGGACTGTAGTGTGCTTCTGCAAAACTGAAAATGCACTAAAAAATGCATAGGTGTGAACCAGGTCTAAAGGGCCAATCACAGCGGCCTTTTATCACATGCTTAGCTGTGTCCAGTCCAGTGGTGGCTGGTGGTTTTTCGTTTTGGGGGAGTGTCAAAACAACCGTACCCTCCCTCCCGTGGCAACTCAAACCCCCCCTCCGCCAGCACTTACCCCATCTAGGCGGAGGGGATCGGGCATCCATGGATCAGTGGCGGGGATCGGGCATCCATGGAGCGGCTGCGGGGATCGGGCATCCAGGCATCGGCGGGGACTAGGTGGCTCTTCTCCTCGCTTCCGCTGTACATGTCTTCCCCTCCTCCTGGGCGTCCAGTAGGATCGGTTGTCCTTTCGGTCAATCGGGTGACGGGTATCAGACCCGCTTCCCGATTGGCCGGGAGGAGGATCAGTATTGCAACAGCGAATTTTCATTCGCTGTTGCAACACACCGGGGTGGGCATCCTCAGTGTCCCGAGCCCACCCTATTTTGAAGCCTATTAGTGCCTATGGCTCTAATCAGGTGCTTCCAAAAAAACCTGCCTGCTGTAATTTATGCACCCAGTGTCCCGAAAGGGGCCGGACGCACGAGTAGGGGGCGGATGCAGCAGCCATGGATAGATTCATGCTAAGCATGAATCTATCCATTGCATATAGGGGGTGGCGAAGAGAGAGGGGGCAGCGCCTGGGCGCTCCTAATGGACGGGCCGCCCCTGGTCCAATCACAGCTGATCACGATGTAAACACAAGCCGGTTATCAGCATTCCTTTCCTCATGCTGACAACATAAGGAGAGGAGAGCAGATAACCAATTTGTGTTAAAGGGACATCTACTGTGATAATCAGTGTCCTGGTTATCAGTGCAGTCCCAACAGTTTCCACCAGTGCTGCCAATCTGTGCTCATCAGTGCTACCAATCAGTGTTCATCAGTGCTACCTATCAGTGTCCATCAGTGCTGCCTACTAGTGCCCATCCGTGCCGCCTATCAGTGCCCATTAGTGCCTATCAGTGCTGCCTATCAGTGCCTCCTCATCAGTTCCCACCAGTGCAGCCTCATCAGCACATATCAGTGAAGGAGAAAAATTACTTGTTTGCAGAATTTTATAACAGACTATGAAAAACTTTTTTTATATTGTCTTTCAAAGTGTGACAGCAGCACTGAAAGCTAAAAATTGGCATGGGCAGGAAGGGGGTGAAAGTAACAAAAGACAAGTGGTTAATCTACTTTAAGGGTTGGTGTTGCTGCTTTGGCTCTCCTGCTGGTCAATCACAGCTCCACAGATTCCTATTGTCCTCAGTCGTCTGTTGTGGGTGAAGGTTATTCTGACTCCGATTGTTGTGAAGCAATTTATCCCTTGTGAGACCTCTATGCCTGGCCTGTATAAGATATAATCACTGAGGACAATCCTCATCAGATAGCTTGAACTCACCAAATACCGATTCCATCCACAAAGGTGCTTTTATTCTGAACATCGGGTTACAGCAGATGACAGGATACAAACAGATGAATAGGTTGTAGTATTTATGTGGTCAAAAGATGATATTGTCTGTAGCTTACTATGCAGAATACATGTGCCCTGCTACATGTGGCCTGTTAGCTGCATCCATGACACAGGAAGTACAATCTCAGGAAGAAGGATGGAGCATAACATACAAAGGAAGTATGTCATAACATAAGGGAAAAAGAACATAAGAAAACAAGTGCATTACCAGAAAAGGTCACTAGATGGCAGCATGTGAACTAAATATAAAACGTCCATAGAAAATGGTTAGGAAAACAATCTATATAAGTTCTATGCCCCGTTGGGGCGGCACACTCCCCGTCTGGCATGATAAATGTCACTATATGCATCAGAACGGTAGTTATGCAACTGCAAATACCAAACAGTTCAATTTGCTAGATGTCTTAAAGACCTGAAAGACATAAAAGGAACATGCACATAATGCAATAACAATAACTCTTAATTTAAGGTTTCAAGTTATGTCAGCTAAAGTTCAAGACACTTTCTTCTTGAAGTCACAGGTAGGATCCAGCAGCGTAACCAAACAAGTTCATTCTCCAAAGGGCAAGAGCAGAATAAGTTCCGTGATAGGTCTGATGAAAGTCTTTACAGTCCCATGTCTTGAAACCTTCACCTCCACCTTACGCACCTTACCGTCATCACTAGGAACGCTCTTTACAATAAGTCCCATGGGCCATTTGATTCTTTCAGCCTGCTGGTCCTTAAGCAGAACGAGATCTCCAACTTGTATGTTAGGGTTCAGCCATTGCCATTTCCTGCGTCCTTGCAGAGTAGAAAGATACTCCATCTTCCAACGATTCCAGAAGCAGTTGGCGAGGTGTACTCGTTTCCATTTGGCATAGCACAGATTTCCTGTTTTACAGTTTCCAGGTGGAACAGGAGCAGACCCAAGCTTCTGGGTAACAAGAGTAGCTGGGGTAAGGATAGTTGGGGTCTCTGGGTCTTTGGACACTGGAACAAGTGGTCTTGAATTGATTATGGCAGATGCCTCTGCCAGGAAGGTGGTTAGAATCTCGTGGGTAAGTCTTGTGGAGTTGAAGTGGATTGGCCTAGAGTTAAGCTGTAACTCTCGTCAGGCTCCAACGAAATTCGTTTTTACAGTTAGATCTTAGTGTCTTGACTGGTCCTCTGATGGCTAGGAATCGTCTTAAAGCATTGATGAAACTTGAGGCATCCATAGATTCTATTACTTCAATGTGTACTGCATGCACACTCATGCAAGTGAACAGCACTGCCCACCGTTTGCTATTTGCTTGGCCACCTCGAGTTCTGCGGTCTGTTACCATCCATGGCCCAAGGACATCCAGACCAACATTAGTGAAAGGTGGGTCAGTACTTAACCTATCAGCTGGCAAATCTGACATTTGCTGTTGCTGGTGTTTCCCTCTCAGTTTGCGACACTGAACATAGCTGTGCAGTGTAGCTGTGATCTGTCTTTTTGCTCCTATAATCCAAAGGCCTGCAGCTCTTATGGCACGCTCTGTGAAGTGTCTACCTTGGTGCTTAACCCCTTCATGGTAGTGCTGTATGAGCAAAGTGGTTGTGATGGCGAGCAGGTATAATGAATGGATTCTGTTCTTGCTCACTCAACTCAGCCTTGTTTAAACATCCACCAACCCTTAACATACCATCATTGTCAATGAATGGATTCAGGTTGACAATTGGATTGTTTTTGCAATGTCCCTCTTGTCACGAATACATTTAATTTCTGAGCCAAAGACACTTTGTTGTAGACTGCGTATTATGATCAATTCACCTTCAGCAATGTCTTTTGCAGAAAGAAGCTTTTGGCACACGTGCCAACCTTGACAGTGAGCATCTGTGGGCTTTGTGTGGAAGCAATCAGTAATATGAACTAACCTTGCGGTGGTGCGTACAAGCCTTCTCCGCTTGGAGAAACGTTCAAAGCGTTGACAGCCCAAGACGAGTCTTTGTTCAGTTCTGGTGACGAGGGTTTTGACTTCAGGACGAATCTCTGCATCTTTGTCAGGTTCTAGAAGACTGAAGACCTCCGCTGTGCTTTCTTCAAAATGATCCAGCAGGAATTCAGGACCTGTTAACCAAGAAGTATTTGCAAAGACACTTGCAGACACAACTCTTTCAAACACAACTCTCTTGTCCAAACTCGTTTCTTTCCAACTCTCTCCAAGCCCCTCCCACCCATTTCCTGCATACACCAACTTCCTCTGCTCAGCTCCAAAACCTATCCATCTGGTTTATTTAAAGCGGGGTTCCACTCAAATTTTTAACTTAATCTTACCCCCTTCAGTTAATTGCATAGATGTTCAAATGCCGCACAAATTTTTTTTTTATCGCTGTAATTACCTTTATATTGTACTTTATTGTGGCACTTCCTGTCTCTCCTCCCATGGGAGTAGGCGTGTTTATTGCCTTTCCCCGGCGCCGCACTGTCTCCTGGGAGCTTAGTGTCAGGCTTCCCAAGATTCAGTGCGAGACAATGATCATACGTGTGAACAAGCTGTGAATGAACAGCATTCACCGCATCCAGGAAATCAATGCTTGTGGGCTTCACATGCCCACAAGCAAGATGGAAACAGCCAGCATCACATTTTTAAAGTTATTCTTCAGTACGAAAACAGACAGAGGCGGAAATATTACACCCAAACTGTGAGTATTATTTTGGGATTAGCAAAGTGTCTCAATGACCTAAAAAAAAAAAAGATTGGTCGCTGGACTCCCACTTTAAATATCAATGGAGGGGGAAGGGCCTCCGTAAACATATGCTCTTACCAAACCTAACTCAATATTATTGCTATCAAGACAATACAAATGGCCATAGCGACACACACGTCTGGAAGTGTTTTGTGTTCAAATAAAAAAGTGAGTGTTTGACAACAACGCCGGAGGATCAGAGAGCTTCCCATATACAGGAAGAGACACCCTTTTATTATTCTACTTAGTTGTTTCTACTTTAAATATACATATAATGGAATCATTTTTAAATACTTTGGTAGCAAGCCTAAATAATACCTTTTTTACTACAATGAAGAACAGTAAACATTTCTGTGAGGTTTTATTTCTGTTGGTTAACCTGTTTTGGGATCTATCCCCATATCCTGCCCCTGTAACACCTATACAAGAATAGGCGGGGGTGTGCCTGACATTAAAGTGGAACTTAAGGCTGGCCATACATGGGTCGAATTCCTGGAAAAATTTTCTTTTGAAAATCTTATCTAAGAATTTTCATTGGTATTTTGCACCATTAGTGGGCCGCAGCCATGGCCGATTTTCATGCGGCCATCAAATTTAAGTGATTGGGCATGTTGGAATTCTTTTTTGAAAAACAGACGATGCATACTAGTACATTATGACTTTACCTTGCAGGGGTAAAAAAAAACATCCAGCGGTATACAACCGCTTAAATGCATTCTATGCATTAAGATAAAAAACCTTCTGTGTGCAGCAGCCCCCCTAATACTTACCTGAGCCCCATCACGATCCAGTAAAGTTGCACAAGAGAATTGGTTGTCCGGGACTCGTCCTCCTTATTGGCTGGGACAGCAGCGAAGCAGCATTAAGGATAGAGAGGGGGCAGGGCCAGGCCGCGGCTTTGTGTCTAAATGGACACAGTGCAGTGGCTTGAGTGCCCCCATAGCAAGCTGCTTTCTGTGGGGGCACTTAACAGGAGGAGCCTTGGAGAGGGACCTGAAAAGAGAAGGATCCGGGCTGCTCTGTGCAAAACCACTGCACAGAGCTGGTAAGTATAAAAAATAATTAATTTTTAACAAAAAAAAAATAAAAAACAAGACTTAAGTATCACTTTAAAGCGGAATTAAAGCGGATCTTTACCCATAACAATTTGATAAAAAATAATGTTCTTTAGCAAGGAACATACATTCCACATTAATAATTATGCTACCAACATTAGTGTGTGCTGTTCCTTCTTGCTGGAGGCTGCCATTTTGCTGAAGCTCAGAGCCCCTGGAACAGCAGTAAATCCTAAAGTGGAACTAAACCCAACAGTTTAATGGTTTAAAAAAAGCATATACATTCCTGGAATGCCGGGATTGCTAACTGTCACATTTGCTTGTGTCCTCAACCAAACTGTCAAACCATCAAAGGGCTGATGTCATAACTGATCGCATGTGCAGCTCCATGGCAGTTGCAAATCAAACAGAAGCCGCTTTCTTGGCTGTAAAGAAAAGGAGGGTTTAATTCCGCTTTAAGGTTGTCAGCAGATCGGCCTCTACAAACTCAGCAGTGCATAAAAATGGAGAGCAAGTGAGCACATGCAGAGCAGGGTGAGACCGTGTATTACTGGATTTTTCACAGTATAGACACTTCATTTCAATGTTTTACATAGCTATACCTGCAAAAGGGGCTAGCCTGAAGTCATCCAGCGTGACTTCATTTTCTGACTAAAGTTCCACTTTAAACCCTTATATCCTTTACAGCCAAAGAAGCTGCTTTTGTTTGATCTGCAACTGCCATGGTGGTGCACATGTGATCAGTTATACCACAAGCCATTTGATGGTTTGACAGTTTGGTTGAGGACAAAAGCAAATGAGACAGTTAGCAATCCTGGTGTTCTTTCAGATAGCCGCTATCCATCACAAAGCCGCTACCCGGTGCACTGCGCAATGTGCAGCTGAAGTGACGTTGCCTCGCAGCCATCTTGGTACACCCGCACTCATCCGCAGTAAGCCAAGAGTTAGAAGTCGGCAAGCGGACATCTTTATACACCCGCTGGAGTCTTGCTTTTCACAGTTCTTTTTAACAGTAAACTCAGCTTATATAGTGAAATGCAGTATTTAGAAGTCCGTAACACTGTTTTGATATTGAATTTTAAAAGCAGCACCAAGCCTACTGATCTCACAGGTTTGCTGATGTTACCGAACACCGCTGCTTTTAAAATTAAAAATCAAAACAGTGTTACAGAATTCTAAATACTGCATTTCACTATATAAGCTGAGTTTACTGTTAAAAAAAATGTGTAAAGCAAGACTTCTAACTCCAGGCTTACTGCGGATGAGTGCGGATGTTCAAAGATGGCTGCGAGGCAACGTCACTACGGATGCGCATTGGACATGCGCAGTAGGCCGGGTAGTTGCTTTGTGATGGGTAGCAGCTATCTTACAGAACACCAGTATTCCAGGTATGTAACTGTTTTTTGAAACCATTAAACCGATGGGTTTAGTTCTGCTTTATGATTTACTGCTGCTCAGTGGCTCTGGGCTTCAGCAAAAAAGCCGCCTCCAGCAAGAAGAAACAGGAGCAATGCTGGATGAAATTTACAGCACACACTAATTTTGATTGCAGAATTATTAATGTGGAATGTACCTGAGTTCACAGTGACAGAAATCGCAGCACATTAGATGTGGTGTCCCTGGGGTGCAAATTGAGCCATGGATTTGTATGGCTGAAATCGCACACTACATTCACACCAAACTGATGCAGGACCCTTTTTTTGTCCACACCAGAATTGGATCGCATGAGTGTTCACACCCTTGCGATCTGATTCTGCAAATTGCGCTGCGTTTTGCAAACCGATTGCGTAATTAACTTAACATAAACGCCGCAATCAGTTGGCATGGATGGGTTGCCATTTAGATGCGGTATGCTGTGAATTCTCACCACATCTAGTGTGAACCCAGGCTGGATGTTCCCGGCTAAAAAAAAATTTTTTTTATCAAGTTGCTATGGGTCTATGGCGGCCCGTGCATTGTGGACACACGGGCGCCACCCCCCCAACACCTCCACCACCCTCCCTATTCATGTGCCCGGCCCCTTTCAGGCTCTAATAGGCTTCAAAATAGAGTGGGCTCAGGGCACAAAGCACTGCGTCCCGATCCCACCCTGTTGTGTGGCATAGCAAAATAATTTTCGCTATTTTCACACTAACATTCCTCCCTGCCAATCAGCAGGCAGCTCAGTGAGACCTGTCTCCTGATTGGCCAAAGCATTAGGCGATCCTATTGGATGCCTAATGGTTTGGCAGAAGAGGAGACACGGCGGAGGAAGCCTGAGGAGCCAAACAGACACCGGAGCTACAGCCGCCACTTCCCACCGAGGAGGAGAGCCACTGAGGAAGAGAGCCCCGTCACTCCAGGAGAGGAGCAGAGCCCCGCCAGCGACGAGCGGTAAGTGCCCCAGACCAGCCGTGGGGGGGTTAGAGAAGTGACAGCCAAGCAGGGGGGCGTGCCTTGCTGCATTTGATGGGTACAAGTGGCTGCATTTGATGGGCACAAGTGGCTGCATTTGACAGGCACAAGTGGCTGCATTTCATGGGCACAAATGGCAGCATATTATGGGCACAAGTGACTGCATTTGATTGGCACAAGTGGCTGCATATGATGGGCACAAGTGGCTGCATATGATGGGCACAAGTGGCTGCATATGATGGGCACAAGTGGCTGCATATGATGGGCACAAGTGGCTGCATATGATGGGCACAAGTGGCTACATATGATGGGCACAAGTGGCTGCATTTGATGGGCACAAATGGCTGCATATAATGGGCACAAGTGACTGCATTTGATTGGCACAAGTGGCTGCACTTGATTGACACAAGTGGCTGCATATGATGGGCACAAGTGTCTGCATATGATGGGCACAAGTGGCTGCATTTGATTGGCACAAGTGGCTGCATTTGACGGGCGCAAGTGGCTGCATTTGATGGGCACAAATGGCTGCATATGATGGGCACAAGTGGCTGCATATGATGGGCACAAGTGGCTGCATATGATGGGCACAAGTGGCTGCATTTGATTGGCACAAGTGGCTGCATATGATGGGCACAAGTGGCTGCATTTGATTGACACAAGTGGCTGCATATGATGGGCACAAGTGGCTGCATTTGATGGGCACGAGTGGCTGCATTTTATTGGCACAAGTGGCTGCATATGACAGGCACAAATGGCTGCATATGATGGGCACAAATGGCTGCATATGATGGGCACAAATGGCTGCATATGATGGGCACAAATGGCTGCATATGATGGGCACAAATGGCTGCATATGACGGGCACAAATGGCTGCATATGATGGGCACAAATGACTGCATATGACGGGCACAGGTGGCTGCATATGATGGGCACAAGTGGCTGCATATGATGGGCACAAGTGGCTGCATTTGATGGGCACAAATGGCTGCATATGATGGGCACAAGTGGCTGCATATGATGGGCACAAGTGGCTGCATATGATGGGCACAAGTGGCTGCATTTGATTGGCACAAGTGGCTGCATATGATGGGCACAAGTGGCTGCATTTGATTGACACAAGTGGCTGCATATGATGGGCACAAGTGGCTGCATTTGATGGGCACGAGTGGCTGCATTTTATTGGCACAAGTGGCTGCATATGACAGGCACAAATGGCTGCATATGATGGGCACAAATGGCTGCATATGATGGGCACAAATGGCTGCATATGATGGGCACAAATGGCTGCATATGATGGGCACAAATGGCTGCATATGATGGGCACAAATGGCTGCATATGACGGGCACAAATGGCTGCATATGATGGGCACAAATGACTGCATATGACGGGCACAGGTGGCTGCATATGATGGGCACAAGTGGCTGCATATGATGGGCACAAGTGGCTGCATATGATGGGCACAAATGGCTGCATATGATGGGCACAAGTGGCTGCATATGATGGGCACAAGTGGCCCCAAATGATGGGCACAGTGAGGCTGCAATTGATTGGGGGGGGGGGGGTCAGTATTCTTCAGTTTGTTTGCACCTCCCCTAAATATTTTGAGCACCAGTCGCCACTGCTATGGGTAATGTTGCTCTTTAAGTCACAAACAGAAATTAAACCACTGTCAGCAAAATTCTTCTCCCCCTTATACTTTGTATCCCAGAATGAAAGTATTCCGCACACACACTGACAATGTAACAATTTCTTCTGTGACATCTCGCTCCGTACAGTGACCTCATTCTGTACAAAACTACCCCTCCCGCTCCCCATTCTGGCTTCACTGGCACGTACTGCGCATGCTCCTCCGTACAGTATGGCCGCCAGGAGCGTCTAATGGATTCCGTACGGCGCGATACTTTGCGGCAGCGGTGTGAGGAGTCCGGCCGTAAAGTGACATCTTGATGCCCGGCATCTGCTGTTGAGCCGAGTGATCAGCTCTGATTCTCTCAGCAATGGATCCGAACCGGATCATCCAGGCCCTGCGGGGGACCATAGACCCCAAGATGAGGCTGACGGCCGAGAATGAGCTCAACCAGGTGGGGGCACTTACTGGGCTGACACTATCCTGGGGTAATACTGTTATTACATGGGGTGACAGTGGAAGGGAGGGGTGCAGCATTCTGCCCCCCAAGGGATAAAAGTATACAATATTATGCCCCCCCCCCCATGGGGCAATATTGTTAAGGGGTGCTGCCCCCAACCCAGGGATAATGATGTAAGGGAGGGGTACATCAATTCTTCACCCCCCTCCAGGGGTAGTAGTGTAAGGGAGGGGTACATCATTCTTCACCCCCCTCCAGGGGTAGTAGTGTAAGGGAGGGGTACATCATTCTTCACCCCCTCCAGGGGTAGTAGTGTAAGGGAGGGGTACATCATTCTTCACCCCCTCCAGGGGTAGTAGTGTAAGGGAGGGGTACGCTATTCTTCACTCCCCTCCAGGGTAGTAGTGTAAAAGGGAGGGGTACATCATTCTTCACCCCCTCCAGGGGTAGTAGTGTAAGGGAGGGGTACGTCATTCTTCACCCCCTCCAGGGGTAGTAGTGTAAGGGAGGGTACGTTATTCTTCACCCCCCTCCAGGAGTAGTAGTGTAAGGGAGGGGTACGTCATTCTTCACCCCCCTCCAGGGGTAGTAGTGTAAGGTAGGGGTACGTCATTCTTCACCCCCTCCAGGGGTAGTAGTGTAAGGGAGGGGTACGTCAATCTTCACCCCCTCCAGGGGTAGTAGTGTAAGGGAGGGGTACGTTATTCTTCACCCCCCTCCAGGGGTAGTAGTGTAAGGGAGGGGTACGTTTATTCTTCACCCCCCTCCAGGGATAGTAGTGTAAGGGAGGGGTACGTCATTCTTCACCCCCCTCCAGGGGTAGTAGTGTAAGGGAGGGGTACGTCATTCTTCACCCCCTCCAGGGGTAGTAGTGTAAGGGAGGGGTACGTTATTCTTCACCCCCCTCCAGGGATAGTAGTGTAAGGGAGGGGTACGTCATTCTTCACCCCCCTCCAGGGGTAGTAGTGTAAGGGAGGGGTACGTCATTCTTCACCCCCCTCCAGGGGTAGTAGTGTAAGGGAGAGGTACGTCATTCTTCACCCCCTCCAGGGGTAGTAGTGTAAGGGAGGGGTACGTCATTCTTCACCCCCCTCCAGGGATAGTAGTTTAAGGGAGGGGTACATCATTCTCACCCCCTCCAGGGGTAGTAGTGTAAGGAGGGGTACGTCATTCTTCACCCCCTCCAGCTGTAGTAGTGTAAGGGAGGGTACGTCATTCTTCACCCCCCTCCAGGGGTAGTAGTGTAAGGGAGGGGTACGTCATTCTTCACCCCCTCCAGGGGTAGTAGTGTAAGGGAGGGGAACGTTCATTCTTCACCCCCTCCAGGGGTAGTAGTGTAAGGGAGGGGTACGTCATTCTTCACCCCCTCCAGGGGTAGTAGTGTAAGGGAGGGGTACGTCATTCTTCATCCCCCTCCAGGGGTAGTAGTGTAAGGGAGGGGTACATCATTCTTCACCCCCCTCCAGGGGTAGTAGTGTGAGGGAGGGTATATCATTCTTCACCCCCCTCCAGGGATAACAGTGTGAGGGAGGGGTACATCATTCTTCATCCTCCCCTCTAGAGGTGATAATGTAAGAGAGGGGTAAATCAGTCTTATCCCCCCTTCAGGGGTAGTAGTGTGAGGGAGGGGTACATCATTTTTCACCCCCCTTTAGGGATAGTAGTGTAAGGGAGGGGTACATAATTCTTTGCCCCCCCTCCAGGGGTAGTAGTGTAAGGGAGGGGTACATCAATTCTTCACCCCCTCCAGGAGTAGTAGTGTAAGGGAGGGGTACGTCATTCTTCACCCCCTCCAGGGGTAGTAGTGTAAGGGAGGGGTACGTTATTCTTCACCCCCCTCCAGGAGTAGTAGTGTAAGGGAGGGGTACGTCATTCTTCACCCCCCTCCAGGGGTAGTAGTGTAAGGGAGGGGTACGTCATTCTTCACCCCCTCCAGGGGTAGTAGTGTAAGGGAGGGGTACGTTATTCTTCACCCCCCTCCAGGGGTAGTAGTGTAAGGGAGGGGTACCTCATTCTTCACCCCCTCCAGGGGTAGTAGTGTAAGGGAGGGGTACGTTATTCTTCACCCCCCTCCAGGGGTAGTAGTGTAAGGGAGGGGTACATCATTCTTCACCCCCCTCCAGGGGTAGTAGTGTAAGGGAGGGGTACATCATTCTTCACCCCCCTCCAGGGGTAGTAGTGTAAGGGAGGGTATATCATTCTTCACCCCCCTCCAGGGGTAGTAGTGTGAGGGAGGGTATATCATTCTTCACCCCCCTCCAGGGATAACAGTGTGAGGGAGGGGTACATCATTCTTCATCCTCCCCTCTAGAGGTGATAATGTAAGAGAGGGGTAAATCAGTCTTATCCCCCCTTCAGGGGTAGTAGTGTGAGGGAGGGGTACATCATTTTTCACCCCCCTTTAGGGATAGTAGTGTAAGGGAGGGGTACATAATTCTTTGCCCCCCCTCCAGGGGTAGTAGTGTAAGGGAGGGGTACATCAATTCTTCACCCCCCTCCAGGGGTAGTAGTGTAAGGGAGGGGTATGTCATTCTTCACCCCCTCCAGGGGTAGTAGTGTAAGGGAGGGGTACGTCATTCTTCACCCCCCTCCAGGGGTAGTAGTGTAAGGGAGGGGTACGTTATTCTTCACCCCCCTCCAGGGGTAGTAGTGTAAGGGAGGGGTACGTCATTCTTCACCCCCCTCCAGGGGTAGTAGTGTAAGGGAGGGGTACGTCATTCTTCACCCCCCTCCAGGGGTAGTAGTGTAAGGGAGGGGTACGTTATTCTTCACCCCCCTCCAGGGGTAGTAGTGTAAGGGAGGGGTACGTCATTCTTCACCCCCTCCAGGGGTAGTAGTGTAAGGGAGGGGTACGTCATTCTTCACCCCCTCCAGGGTTAGTAGTGTAAGGGAGGGGTACGTCATTCTTCACCCCCTCCAGGGGTAGTAGTGTAAGGGAGGGGTACGTCATTCTTCACCCCCTCCAGGGGTAGTAGTGTAAGGGAGGGGTACGTTATTCTTCACCCCCCTCCAGGGGTAGTAGTGTAAGGGAGGGGTACGTCATTCTTCACCCCCTCCAGGGGTAGTAGTGTAAGGGAGGGGTACGTCATTCTTCACCCCCTCCAGGGGTAGTAGTGTAAGGGAGGGGTACGTCATTCTTCATCCCCCTCCAGGGGTAGTAGTGTAAGGGAGGGGTACGTTATTCTTCACCCCCCTCCAGGGGTAGTAGTGTAAGGGAGGGGTACGTCATTCTTCACCCCCCTCCAGGGGTAGTAGTGTAAGGGAGGGGTACGTTATTCTTCACCCCCCTCCAGGGGTAGTAGTGTAAGGGAGGGGTACGTCATTCTTCGCCCCCTCCAGGGGTAGTAGTGTAAGGGAGGGGTACGTTATTCTTCACCCCCTCCAGGGGTAGTAGTGTAAAGGAGGGATACGTCATTCTTCACCCCCCTCCAGGGGTAGTCATATAAAGGAGGGGTACGTCATTCTTCACCCCCCTCCAGGAGTAGTAGTGTAAAGGGGGGGTACGTCATTCTTCACCCCCCTCCAGGAGTAGTAGTGTAAAGGGGGGGTACGTCATTCTTCACCCCCCTCCAGGAGTAGTAGTGTAAAGGAGGGGTACGTCATTCTTCACCCCCCTCCAGGGGTAGTCGTGTAAAGGAGGGGTACGTCCTTCTTCACCCCCCTCCAGGGATAGTAGTGTGAGGGAGGGGTACATCATTCTTCACCCCCTCCAGGGGTAGTAGTGTTAGGGAGGGGTACGTCATTCTTCACCCCCTCCAGGGGTAGTAGTGTAAGGGAGGGGTACATCAATCTTCACCCCCTCCAGGGGTTAGTAGTGTAAGGGAGGAGTACATCATTCTTTATCCTCCCCTCCAGGGGTAGTAGTGTGAGGGAGGGTATATCATTCTTCACCCCCCTCCAGGGATAACAGTGTGAGGGAGGGGTACATCATTCTTCATCCTCCCCTCTAGAGGTGATAATGTAAGAGAGGGGTAAATCAGTCTTAACCCCCCTTCAGGGGTAGTAGTGTGAGGGAGGGGTACATCATTTTTCACCCCCCTTTAGGGATAGTAGTGTAAGGGAGGGGTACATAATTCTTTGCCCCCCCTCCAGGGGTAGTAGTGTAAGCGAGGGGTACGTCATTCTTCACCCCTTTCCAGGGGTTAGTAGTGTGAGGGAGGGGTACGTTATTCTTCACCCCCTCCAGGGGTAGTAGTGTAAGGGAGGGATACGTCATTCTTCACCCCCCTCCAGAGGTAGTCGTGTAAGGGAGGGGTACATCACTCTTCACCCCCCCCTTTAGGGATAGTAGTGTAAGGGAGGGGTACGTCATTCTTCACCCCCGCCAGGGGATAGTAGTGTGATAGAGGGGTACATCATTCTTCACCCCCCCCCTCCAGGGGTGATAGTGTAAGGGAGGGGTACATCATTCTTCACCCCCTCCAGAGGTAGTAGTGTAAAGGAGCGGTACCTCATTTTTCACCCCCCTTTAGGGATAGTAGTGTAAGGGAGAGGTACATAATTCTTTGCCCCCCCTCCAAGGGTAGTAGTGTGAGGGAGGGGTACATCATTCTTCACCCCCCTCTAGGGATAACACTTCAGGGGTAGTAGTGTGAAGGAGGGGTACATCATTCTGCCCCCCCCCCAGGGTATTAGAGTAAAGGAGGGGTACATCGGTCTTTTCTCCACGGGGTACTGCCCCTAACCCAGGGTTAATAGTATAAGGGAGGGATACACCATCTTTACCACCCTAGGGGTAATAATGTTAGGCAGGGGGTACATCATTCTGTCCCCCCTCCCCAGGGGTAATAGTGTTGGGGAGGGGTACATCATACTTCTTTGCCAGGAGTAAAAGTATAAAGGGAAGGGTACATCGTTCTTCCCCCCCCCCCACAGGGGTAATGGTGTAAGGGAGAGGTACATTATCCCTCTACACAATTCTGCCTCCCCCCTTCATGCCCAGGAGTGATAGTGTAGAAGAGGGGCACCTCATTCTTCCTTGCTTAGGGGTAAAGAAAAGGTACATCATGCTGCCCCCACACCAATGGAGACAGGATAAGGGAGGTAGTATAAGGGGTACATAATTTTCCCACAGCCCAGGCATGGTAGTGTAAAGGAGGGGTACATCATTTTGCACCCCTGGGGCTAATAAGGAAAGGAAGGGTACATTATCCCACCCTCCCCCAGTCTTCTGTGACTTTCGAGAGAATAATGCTTAATGTCAGAGATGGATGGAATCAAGGTGACAGATAAAATGACCTTGGTGTGTAAATCCCCTTGTAGCTCCGCAGGGCTTTATATGCATGTATAAATATACACTTATCTATAGGATGCAGAACCTATATCTTTAAGATCCCTTTCACACTGCCAGCGTTTTTCAGGCCCTACAGCGCTAAAAAAAGCACCTGTATAGCGCCTGAAAAAAGCGGCTCCATTCGCTTTCACACTAGAGCAGTGCGCTGGCAGGGAGTCACAAAAAGTCCTGCCAGCAGCTTCTTTGGAGCGGTGAAAGAGCGGTGAACTCACCGCTCCTCCACCGCTGCTCCCCATTGAAATCAATGGGGCAGTGCTGCGATACCGCTGGTGCAGGCAGATTTAACCCCTTTTCGGGCGCTAGCGAGGGGGTTAAAACTGCCACGCTAGCGGGCGAATAGCGCCGCTAAAACAACGGTAAAGTGGAGCTAAAAATAGCACAGCTTTACCGCTGACGCCCCACGCGGCTCGGTGTGAAAGCCCTCTAAAGGGCATATATGTGTTCCCCGGATTTATATATGTAGAAACGATGTAGTGATTAAGGCAGGGTTCACAACAAATGCAAGTCACAGCAGGGGTCTGGTACAGGACGTTCTCCGTTTTCAGGGACAAATCGGGTCTGAATTCAGACCTGAAACTGAGCGAAAGACGCACAGGACCCCTGTGCAACTCACTCCGCGGCTGCCACGGAGATGTATGAACCAGCTCATAGTCTCCCGTCATGCAAATTGGATGCGGGGAAACCTGCATACAATTCACATAAGTGTGAAACTTGAGTCAGAAAATTAGGTCCTGCTAGATAACTTCATGCTGGCCCCTTGCAGATACAGCTATGTGAAACATTAAAAAGAAGTGTCTATACTGTAAAATCCAGTAATACACTCCCTCACCCTCTGCACATGCTCAGTTGCTCTCCATTTTTAGGCCAAGGAAGCTGCTTCTGTTTGATCTGCAACTGCCATGGTGCTTCACATGTGATCAGTTCTGACACCAGTCATTTGATGGTTTGACAGTTTGGTTGAGGACACAAGCAAATTTGACAGTTAGCAATCCTGGAAATCCAAGAATATTACTGTTTTTTGAAACCGTTATATCAATGGGTTTAGTTCCGCTTTATGATTTACTGCTGCTCAGAAACAGAAACAATGCTTTGGAGGCAATTTACAGCGCACACTTTTTTTGGTAACAATTATTACTGTGGTATGTATGTTCCTTGCTAAAGAACATTATTTTTTTATCAAGTTGTGATGGGTAATGTCCAGCTTTAAGATTTACACAGAGAGGATCTCTTTCACATATAATAGAATATCAGACATTTCCTGATGTGGTTCTAATGTTTTTCTTTTCTCTCCAGTCCTACAAGATCATCAGCTTTGCTCCCACTTTGCTACAAATCATTGTGTCTGATCAGGTGGAGTTTCCTGTGAGACAGGCAGGTAAGTGTGTACCTAGGATTTGTCATTCTGTTCCTGTGTGGTAAAGCAGCATTAAACCCATAAGCAAACATTTATTATATTGCAGCTTACCTATTTTCAGATGTGATGGCTGTATTAGTTTTCTTTTTTAGGCTTGCTTTCTTCTATTTACATCTGGTAATCCAGCCAGCAAGTCTGTTGTTTTACAAAAACACAAGCTTTCCAGCACAATGTATCAGGTTACATGGATGAGGCAAACCACTTAACACTGATGGGAGTCATATTAAAATAATCAGCTTTTATGTATTCCTGCAAAACCTAAACAAAAAACCTAAGGTAAAACAATGTGTTCTGTAACTGATTATAAAGTGTGAGATGGAGTTTGGCTTGTTTAGTGTATCTAAATCTGCTAATACATTTAACACTACTCCCCCCCCCCCCCCCCGACTGTCAATTTCACTATTTTCTGTGCCTCCTGTTCTAATTCATCCAAAGTTTTGTCTCACTAATACAGGTGGTGTGTTACTGGCCAGATCACCAGGTAAAAGCAGAGGGAAAAAGACAAAGAAAATAAAACGAATGCAGCCACCACATCTAATAATTGATAAACTACAATATATTACATTTTTGGTTTTGGGCTTTATATCACTTTAAGGTGTCCTCACAGCAGTGCTCATACACAATAATCTGATTGATATTGTTTCCAGTAAAGAAGCTATAGCACAGAAATTGCATGCAATAAATGGCAAATTCAATCTACAAACAATCACTTTAACCACTTCAATACAGGGCACTTTTACCCCTTTCCTGCCCAGGCCAATTGTCAGCTTTCAGCGCTGTCACATGTTGAATGACAATTCTGCAGTCATGCATCACTGTACTAAAATACATTTCTATAATTTGTCTTCACACAAATAGAGCTTTCTTTTTGTGGTATTTAATCACTACCGGCCTTTTTTATTTTTTTGCTAAATAAACGAAAAAAGACTGAAAAGTTTAAAAGTCTATAAACTATGGTATAGATATTTGAAAATCGTTCAGTCCTCATGTACTTACGGCTTATCTAATTTCTTGAGGCCTTAAAATGCCATTTCAAATGCCCCCATCATTTAGAAAGTAGACAGTCCAAAGTATTAAGTAGGAGGCATGGCCAATTTTTGTGTTTTACATACTGTGAAAAGAACAGTATGGTGTTACCATAGTGACACTGTACTACTATAGGAAGGTAATCAAGACTTGGCTATGAATGGAAGCCGTTCATTGTGTACAATTGCCATATGATCTACTGTGATTGGTCACAGCAATCACATGGTACCGGCAGCAGCCCAGTACACTAATTTCATATCTGCAGTGTCCAGCATTGCATGATCCTGAGAGGGCTTCATATGACGTCAACCCGGGAAGGCGTCGCTCCCACTCGGCTGTCATTCTGTTATAGGCTGAGAGGGGAGCGGTTAATTGACGTTGACTTGTAATTGAGATGCATTTTAATAACCCCCTCTGTCATAGCTGCCATCTACTTAAAGAACATGGTGACACAGTACTGGCCTGACCGAGAACCCATGGCGGGAGAAGTCATCTTCCCATTCAATATACACGAGAATGACCGCCAGCAAATCCGTGAGAACATTGTGGAGGGGATCATCCGTTCGCCCGACCTTGTAAGGTATGGAGTAACTTTGATTGTTTATTTGTCAAAGCTTAGATTCATATTGTTCCTGTAGCCCCTGCCTACCAAGAACCTGTTGTATAATCCCGGTATGAGCTCTGCAACTGTGTTGTTTTTCAGAAAAGCTTCACCTTTTCTCATTAAAAAGCCATCCTTTAGCTCCAGCAGTGACTTTGCCTAGGCTGAGATGATGTCATCAGTCTGCTGCAGGCAGAAGGAAGCATTTCCTCAGTCTCCCCCCCCCATTGATCAGACTTAACATTGTAAATTTGTAGGAAGTCACAAGGTGAGAGGCTGCAGCAGGGGGGGGGGGGCTGATCTGTGTCAGACCTTTGTGAATACAGCCAAGAACTGCACAGGATTTACATGACTGTGTCCTGTCTAAGCCGGCATCTCAGTCTAGGAAGTAATTGGTAACCCTGCATGATACCTGAACAAAGGTGAAAGTGGGGGAAAATCACTAAAACTAGAGTGCTCGGAATCTGGTGCAGCTGTGCATGGTAACCAATCGGCTTCTAACTTCAGCTTGTTCAATGAAGCTTTAACAATAAAACCTGGAAGCTGGTTTCTATGCAGAACTTCACCAGATTTTGCACTCTCCTATTGTAGTAAATCAACCCAAATGTCCTCTTGGAGAGAAAAACATCATCAATACTGTGATGTCTGTGAAAGGGAAGGGGGAATAAATACCTGGATGTGTTACTTATACATTATTGATAATGCATAGACATAAAGCCCATCTACACTTTCAGTTACAAATAAAAGCAAACATTAAAAAAGGTGTTCAGAATCTTACAGTTTGTCATACATTTAGATAGCATTCATGTGGATATATTTGCAGCTGTATGGTCATTCAGCATTAAAAGAGCCTGTATTTGCGGTGCTGCTGTGCAATTATTCCCGTAGGAATGAATGTCAAAATATGCTATATGCAGGTATATATGTAAAAACGCTGGAACTTGTTTTATAGGTGATGTTCTGATCATAGGCATGTGCCTGTAAATGCACGTATGGTACCGGTGTTTACAAGATCTTTCCCGAATACAGCGTATTTTGTACTTTATTCTTATATGGGCAGAATTATGCAACAGCTGGGGCTCCCAAGTGTTTGTTATGCAATACTGCAGATATGTCCATGTCCATAAATCCTTATTGTCTTAATAACGGTTGCTGCTAAACTAGATCTGCACATCTTGCATTGGTGACCACTGATCAAGAAAGGGTTAAAGTGACTTATACCTTTTTTATTTGCCTTTTTATATTTGTAATCCTTGGCCAAGCAGGACTTTTGTGTTTGATTAATTTGTTCTGTAAAAGATCTTAACCACTTCAATACCATGGGCGTCATATGACATCCTTTACTTTGTTAGGGGATATCTGAATGATGCCTGCAGCTACAGGCATCATCCAAATATCATTCTTTCCAGCCGGCGATTCTTTGCACGATTAGAACGATCATAGCGGCAGTTCCGCCGCTATATACCGTGCAAGATAAAAAGTTGCAAGGACCGCCATTTTATTCCTTAGGGTGTCTGCTAAAAAAACATATATATATATATATATATATATATATATATATATATATATATATATATATATATATATATATATAATGTTTGGGGGGTTCTGAGTAATTTTCTAGCAAAAAAATGATGATTTTTACATGCAGGAGAGAAGTGCCAGGATAGGCCCGGTATTGAAGTGGGTAAACTCTTGTAAAACACTGTCCTCTATTTTGCATGCTTTGGTTATGTTTTGTTCGCTGCGCTCATATTCAGCACACGGCACTTAAAATGTTTTGCACATAATCGCTTTATTCTATTACGAATTCACATTTCTTAGATCCTCATAGGAAAGTAACCTGAATATGTACTGCCTACAATTATAATATAATTTTGTTACATAAGCATTGTTTAAAAAAAAAAAAAAAAAAAACGTCAAATGCGCCAAATAAACAGAAGAGTTATTTGGAAAGGTGATACGTGTATCTTTTTTGTGTATGTTCCCTACTGCAGTAGTTATTATTTTTAAGGATGAACTCAGGCGTGTTCGCAACTCCACATGCCTGCCAGGAAGCTGACACTGCGCAGAGCTAATCACAGGCAGTGAGACATCTTCTGATCTGCACAGATCAGGCAATGTCTCACTACCTGTGATTAGCGCTGCAGAGTGTCAGCTTCCTGGCGGGCATGTGGAGTTGCGAACGTGCCTGAGCACATCCTTAATTATTTTGGAACCACTGATCAATATTAGGATGGGAGTCGCCCATCTATAAAATTTCCGAGACCGTTCTGCACTGTTTTTGTGTGTACTGTATGTCAAACCAAAAACCCTTTTTTTCTTTTTTTTGTTCTTTAGGATAGAATAGGGGAGGATTAGAACTCGTGCTTTCTCCCCTCGTCTTTCAGGACAGCACCTGGAGAGAGCGCAGCTCCACCCACTTTTCCCAGGAAACACTGCAGTCAGTTTTTTCTTTAAAGACCGGACACTTCCACCATGGCCTCAGTTGTAGTGTTTCCTCCGCCATGGGATGCGAGTTCCTGGGGGTGGGGAGCCCACCTGGAAGGACAGATGGCTCAAGGCAATTGGACAAAAAGGGAAGCCAGGAGATCCTCCAATTGGAGGGAATTAAGGGCTATTCTCCTAGGGCTATGGGCTTTCGAGGAAATAGTCCGGGGGCATCATGTTCAGGTGCTATCAGACAATGCCACAGCAGTGGCATATGTTACAAGACAGGGGGGCACGAGAAGCAAGGTCTTGCTAGCCTTGTCAGTTCAGTTGCTATCCTGGGCGGAAGGCAACGTAAAGTCCCTAACAGCTGTACACCTAAAAGGAGAGCTGAATCTAGTGGCAGACTTTCTAAGCAGAGAAAGGATACTAGAGGCAGAATGGAGTCTGAACAAGGAGGTATTCCAGGAATTAACAAGGAAATGGGGAACTCCTCAGATAGACCTGTTCGCATCCCACAAGAATGCAAAGGTGAGAACCTATTACTCGCTAAACAGGCAAGATCAGGCGAAAGGTTTGGATGCGCTGGCACAACCATGGAACTTCCACTTGTGCTACGCCTTTCCCCCCTTTCAAATGATCCCTTGGGTGTTGAAAAAACTACAGCGAGAGACCACAAGTTTAATCCTAGTGGCTCCCTTTTGGCCCAAGAGACCCTGGTTTGCAACCATACAGAGATTGGCAGTGGAACCACATTGGGTTCTCCCACTTCGAAAGGATCTGCTATCCCAGGGACCCCTTCAGCATCCAAATGTCAATCAGCTCAGGCTGACAGGTTGGTTACTGAGGAGCAGTTGCTAAAAAGAAGGGGCTTCTCAGATAAGCTGGTATCAACCCTGTTAAATAGCCGAAAGAAGGTTACCAGGGGTATTTATTTTAAGACATGGAAGCGGTTTAATTCCTGGTGCATGACTAAAAAATGTTCACCACAGGAATTGCCCTCAATTTTAGAGTTTCTCAATGAGGGTATGGAGATGGGGCTGGCAGCCAGTACCCTGAAGGTCCAGGTAGCTGCCTTGTCGGTGTTTCTTGAGAGAAAGTTATCTCAAGAACCATTTATAGTGAGTTTTTTCAAAGCATTGGCCAGGCTTAGGCCGGTACCTTTCAAATCCTTTCTTAAATGGGACTTATCTCTGGTGCTACAGGGGTTGATCAGATCACCTTTTGAGCCACCACAGGAAGCAACTTTAAAAGTATGGACGCTTAAACTGGTTCTTTTGGTGGCAGTTACCTCAGCCAGAAGAATTAGTGAGTTACAGGCTCTATCTATAGTAGAACCCTTTTGTTTGATATTTTCAGACCGGGTAGTGCTGAAAACTGACCCGGGCTTCTTGCCAAAGGTCGCAACCTTTTTTCATAGGGCACAAGAGATAGTTTTACCTACTTTTTGTCCTACACCATCCAACTCTAAAGAGGAGGCTTTTCATACCCTGGATGTGAGGAGATGTTTACTCCATTATTTAGAGATTACGAGAGAGTTTAGGAAGACAAATTCTCTTTTTATTCTTTTTTCTGGATCACGCAAGGGTCATTGTGCTTCTAAAAGCACTATAGGCAGATGGCTTAGAATGGCGATCAGTGAAGCCTACAGGGCTGCAGGGGCTGATCCTCCCACAGGGGTAATGGCCCATTCAACAAGGGCAGTAGCAACGTCCTGGGCAGAAAGAGCGGGGGCTTCTCCAGGCCGGATCTGTAAAGCGGCCACGTGGACAAGTTTCTCCACCTTCACCCGCCACTACAGGTTGGACTTGCTATCAGCAGCGGATCAATCGTTTGGCAGGAAGGTCCTGCAGGCGGTGGTCCCACCCTAGAGTAAGTACTCTTTTATCATCTCCAGGTGCTGTCCTGAAAGACGAGGGGAGAAAAACCCTAGTTAGACTTACCGGTAACGGTATTTCTACGAGTCTTTCAGGACAGCACCGATGACCCGCCCTAATTGATTTATAAAAATGTGGTGTTATTGCTATGTTCTGCTTATCTAATTTCAGCATGGCTGGAGGTACTCTATGAACAACTGAGGCCATGGTGGAAGTGTCCGGTCTTTAAAGAAAAAACTGACTGCAGTGTTTCCTGGGAAAAGTGGGTGGAGCTGCGCTCTCTCCAGGTGCTGTCCTGAAAGACTCGTAGAAATACCGTTACCGGTAAGTCTAACTAGGGTTTTTTTCTGCTATCTGGAGCTCCACTGGAAAGATTTCCCCCTCACTTTCTTTCTTGCTGACAACGGCATCACCAGACAGGAAGTGAGAGAAAATCTGTAACAGGAACAAAAAAAAAAAATCTTCAAAATGATATATTCATTAAGCAGTGGGACAGCATAACTACAAAGCTCTGGTAAGGCTGCTCACATAGCTAGGCTCCCCTTGGTGGGGAACCGAAATATGACTTGGGGTCAGTTCACACCACATTCAGTCCAGTGCATTTTTTTTTTTCTCCTACAACAAAATTGCATGGAAAGTAGGTCATATGGTTTCCAGTGCATAGTTCTCGCCAGTGCAGTCAGTTCCGGGCGTTCCAGAAAAAAAAAGTAGAACATGCTGCATTTTTCCTGCACTGGACAGGAACGCAGTAAAATGCTTCAGAATGCACTGAAATTAATCAAAAACACACCGGACCCCAGTACAGTGGAAAAATGAAGGGAAAAAAAGCATCTGGAATGCATCCGGAAACAGATCAAAAACGCCCCGGAACACGTCTTAACTTGTTTAAAATGCGCATGCAGAAACACATCTGGATCGGATCTGGAGTGCGTTTTTGTGGTGTGAACCAGCCCTACAAGCATAAAAACACAAAAAGTGCCAAACCAAATGGTAAAAGACTCCTGGATGTAGTAATGACTCGTAATATGATCACTTAAAACAACAAACGCATTCCAGGGACTAACATCCCCACTTCATCAGAGCTGCAAAATATAAATAAAAAAAAATGTCTACCCATATACATATCGTTTATATACCCCTATACATAATAATGTGTAATAATAATTGGTCTTGTATTCACATAGATTTGAATATAGAATTTGTATCCGTATTCATATAGTATATTATTTTGTAGCCCTGATGAAATGGGGATGTTGGCTGTTCTGTGTTATTATATTACAAATCATTTAGTTAACTTTGACTCTTTCAGCATTTTGCTTGATGTCACTCTTTGTGTGTGTGTTTTTTTTTTTTTATGCTTTTAAAAATAAAAAATTGCTTTTGGAGAGGTCCCCTCGCTACCTGTGAGGGAAAATCTCTCTAAAGCCAGCCATACATGGATCGAAATCGGGCTGGTTCAGCAGGGACTGGCTGAATTTTTAATACGTGTATAGGCTAGCTGGTTGTACACAAGTCCATCTATCGATTGACTTGTTACAACCCTTTTGTCGGCTTGTTCCCAAACAATCAGTGCTGCCGGCTATAGCTGCTAACGCTGATCATTGTATTCTGCCAAATGGAAAAGCTCCCCGCCGGCAGAATACAATAGAATAGCAGGAAGGATTACCCCATCCACATCGAATGTGCTGATGGGGCAATCGGCTCTTTTTTTTTTTTCGTTCAACCCACCGGTTGAACGAAAAAAAATGAATCCTGTATGGCCTACCTAACAGAACCCCAGATAGCAGTAAAGACCTGACAAGGGTTCTAATCCTTTAATGATCTATTCTAAACTAAGTAAAAATTGTTTTTGTTGGACGTACACTTGAACTGTATTCCCTGACTGTACTCTGGGGTAATATTTTTCTGTACTTCATTACTATACTATCATCTTTTTTTTTTTTTACTATTTTATATGTCCCAATCTGTTTCCATAACATACAATAGAAAATGCATCAACTAACACAGCGTCTGATGTTGCCGCAGGGCTCAGCTGACACTCTGTTTACGCGTCATCATTAAACACGATTTCCCAGGGCGGTGGACCAGCGTGGTGGACAAGATCGGCTTCTACCTGCAGTCACAGAACACAGCCAGTTGGCTGGGCAGTCTGCTCTGCCTATACCAGCTGGTGAAGACTTATGAGTGAGTGTCTTTTTTTTTTTTTTTTTTTTTTCATTAGCTGGAGAGGATATGTGTAGGGGTTGGGGTGGACGTGGAATCACAAATACTCCTACAGAGGCACCATCCCCTAAGAATATGCAACTATGTTTAAAAAAAAAAAAAAAAAGTAGAACGGGGTGGGACTTTAAATGTGCCTCAGAAGAGTATGAAAAAGAATACAAACATTTTGATTAAAGAAAAATATGTAAATTTTATTAACTTGCTATAAGGCAATACCTTCTAAGAATAAAAAGATTAAGATAAATTACAGTTTTGAAATCGGGGTGTGCAGGTCCCAGACAATTCGAAAAGATGTGGCCTACGCATTTCGCAGACAGTTCCGCTTCGTCAGGGCCTTGAAAGTAGCACAGAGGAATATCACATGAAGTCTATTAATATTTTGTTCATAGAAAATACATGAATGGCATGATTTACATGGATAAAGTTACAGATTAATAAAAGAAAAGAATATGTTAATGCATTTGTTTTACATAAATGTCATATCATATTAAACATTTGTTAACACAGTCTATGTTATATTATGAAACATCTAACATATACATACAGTTACATTACATAGGTATTAATGAACAGCAGTGTTTTCGCATGGAAAAGGGAGTGTTTAAATGATATGACATGTATATGTATTTATATATTACATTTGTGTAAAACAAATGCATTAACATATTATTTTCTTTTATTAATCTGTAACTTTATCCATGTAAATCATGCCATTCATGTATTGTCTATTAATATTTTGTTCATAGAATTCATGTGATATTCTTCTGTGCTACTTTCAAGGCCCTGACGAAGCAGAACTGTCTGCGAAACGCGTAGGCCACATCTTTTCTAATTGTCTGGGACCTGCACACCCTAATTAAAAATTTCAAGACTGTAATTTATCTTAATCTTTTTATCCTTAGAAGGTATTACCTTATGGCAAATTAATAAAATTTACATATTTTTCTATAATCAAAGTGTTTGTATAATATCTTTTTCATACTCCTCTGAGGCATAATAAAAGTCCCACCCCGTTCTACTCTTCTTCTTTTTTTTTTTTTTTTTTTTTGAAACATAGTTGTATTAGCTGGAGAGGAACTGCGATAATTGTGGGGGGTTGAGAAAATCGACAGGTTTTACAATTAAAAGCGTTCCTGTTACTTTCAGGTACAAGAAGTCAGACGAGCGAGCCCCTCTCATCGCCGCCATGCAGATCTTCCTGCCCCGCCTCCAGCAGCAGATTGTTCAGCTGCTTCCAGATCCCTCCCACTACTCTGTGCTGATGCAGAAGCAGATTCTGAAGATATTTTATGCCCTCATCCAGGTAAGCATTGAAGGATATGCATAATTGTACTGAAATTGTTTACTCTAATCTCCTTGCACACTGTGGGCATTAGCATTGGTGTGCATTAGAAGCTGCAGCAAGTCAGATAGAGCCCGCTTATTGGTTGAAGCTATAAGCAGTGGTAGGGTGCATTTTCTTTCATTTCGTTCAATGGGAAACCGTTGATTGGGACAAGGGGAGGGCTGTATAGTGATTGTAAATGTTGTTTTTAATCTGACCCTCATGGACCCCTTTAAAACCCATCTATGGACCCCAGGTTAAGAGCCCCTGGGTTAGCTCCAATATATTATATTTTTCATTTTCGATTTAGATACACTTTTTAAATAAAGTAATAAATGTAATCACCCAAACACAAGTTAAATATTGCTCTGCATAGCTGCCGAGTGTCAATTCAGAACAGTTACCCTTTCACCTTCTGGCAAATTGCCACTCAGAATCAGAATGTCCCATCACATGGGAAGGGGGGTGGACCACCAGTGGCTTTGGCAGGCAGCATGCGAAAAGCTCCTCCTTTTTTTATTTATTTATTTTTTTTATTATTGCAGGAAAATGTTCTTTGGGAACATTGCCTACTATGCCAGTGTGTACACATTTTACATAGATTACTTTTTTTTCTTTTTTCTTTTTTTTTTTTTTCCTTCTCTTTGCAGTACACTCTCCCGCTCCAGCTGGTTAACAATCAGACCATGACACAGTGGATGGGAATATTTAGCAGTATTGCTGATCGGGATGTCCCTCCTGTGAGTATAAAATGTAAAAATAAATTTACAAATCCTAAAAGGCTTAAAAAGGAACTGAACTTAAAAGGTGAATTTGTTGTGTTATAGGGAACATCAAAAATGTTAATTGTGTAGCCTGAAAAATGTACCTTTTTGAACTGATGTGCGATCATCTAAGGCTCTGCTTCCTCTGACTGCTAATATCCCCAGATTTGGAGTGAGATCTGGTGAATTCACTACTGTTCTGCACACTGTTCTGCTTGTTGTAGGGGAGGGTGTACCTGAGGACCTGCAGAAGGATTTTCCAGCTTCTGCTTCAGCCCTCCCACCTGGCTGCTTGACCCCCCCCCCCCCCCCCCCCCCACCAGTCATCGTATCACCTTTCATCAGGAGGCAGCTCTGACATGAGAAATCAAAGCCCTGCCTTTAGATAGCTGTCTCCACACAGAGACATAATGCAGAGCAAGGCATGATAAGTCAGTAATGGGGAAAACTCAGGTAGGCCACAGACAGTACTGATAACTTGCCCTTTGTCTGTGATTGCCTTTGTTTGGGCACAGATTCCACATTTCAGTTCCTTTTTAGGGTCTTATTCCAGCCAAAATATATTTTTAGTTTGGGATAAAATGGAAAAGTGATAAAATTTGTCAGGTTTTTATTTCTGCGTCTGTGACCCATTGAACACATGTTCCATCACTTATTGTCACTGTGAACTTGGAATTTTTATTATTTAAAAAAATAAATAAAGCAGAGGAATATGTTGCGTTTGACTTTAAAAGGATAGTTCACCTTTACAAAAAACCTGACTATGCAGGTATGGGATGTTTGTAGATTACAACGAACTGTGCAGCTCTGACTAAAAATGAATAATATCCTTGCTTTAGGTGTAGGCCATTTATATACCTTATGAAGCCTAAATGGAATACTCCCAGGACATTGCTGAGTGAGGTCTAGTCATCACTGCTCACCTCCACCATCACACAAGTGAGCTCTTTCTCTTTTTCAAACCCCCTCACATACTATTTCACTCCCCTGATGTAGTAGCTCTGAGCTCAGCATTTTGAGAGCTCACTCCTGTGTGCAGTGATGACTAAGCCTCATTTAGCAACGTCCTGGGAGTATTCCAGTCAGGCTTTATAAGGTATGTAAATGGCCTACACCTATAACAAGGGCTTTATTCAACTTTAGTTAGAGCTGCATAGTTTGTTCTCATCTATAGCTGCCCCTTATCTGCATAGGCAGTTTTGTGGGAAAGGTGAACTATCCCTTTAAAGCGGAAGTAAACCCATCGATTTAACCGTTTCAAAAAAATAGTTACATTTCTGGGGTATTCCGGTAATGTAACTGTCACATTGTTGTGCTCTCAACCAAACTGTCAAACCATCCAACGGCTGATGTCATAACTGATCACATGTGCAGCATCATGACAGTTGAAGTTTAAACAGAGGCCAAGATGGCAGCTTCCTTGACTGAAAATGATAGGAGGGTTTACTTTCACTTTAAAGTGGTTGTAAACAAACTTTGAAAAAAACAACAAAAACTAACACCTGCAAGACAAAGGCATAATGAGCTAGTTAGTATGCATTAGCATACTAGCTCATAATGTAATACTCACCTGAGATCGAAGCCCTCGCTGCGGTGCTCGTACACAACACCGGCCAGCGACATCACTCCCCGGGGTTAATTCCGGTTATCGCGGCTCCGGCGCTGTGATTGGCCAGAGCCGCGATGGCGTAACTCCCGCGCATGCGCGCGGGAACCGCTGGTAACAGCACACTCACTGAAGCAAACGGTATATGTGCCATTGCTTCAGTGCGCATGTGCCGATGACGTCGACACATGCACATACAGGGGATGTCTCCTAAACCGTGCAGGTTTAGGAGAGATAGTGGGTAGCTACAGGTAAGTCTTATAGGCTTACCTGTAGCAAAAAGTGGTCTGTATGGGTTTACAACCACTTTAAGGCTCCGTTCATATCTAGGCGTTGCTATTTTACAGGCGTTTTTCATGCGTTTTTTTTTCTTCCAAGCATTTTTGTACAGTTGTTTTGAAGTTCAAAAGGTCACCAATGTAGTGGAATGTGAACAGCTGTAATATGCCACAAAAGAAGCTCATGTACTTTTTTTTTTGAGCGACAGGCGTTTTGCCTTAGGCAAACAACATATTAAAGGTTGAGGCGCTAGTGAAATTCAGTAAAACATATCAAATTAATTGCAAATATATATATACATAGTATAGCAAACTAGAAAGTCCATATGTGATGAATCCCAACACCAAAATGTGATGCTCAAAAAATAAACTTCTAGTTCTTCATCAGGAGTGCTCAATAGATGGGTGGCCACTCACCAGAAAATTATGACCCCTTTTTTACAGGAAGGTCAAATAGCGCTTCTGGAATACCAATTGATTCCACTGACAGCACAGTTCCACTCCACTGGCCACTCGAGATGAAACTAGAATGGGAAAAATGACTCCACAAGAGACATAGAGGAAGGTCTCGTAGTGTAATAGTATACCTTAATAAAATTTACTACAACAACAAATGGCGATTGCTCACATGTTACAGTGCCGATCCAGGTGTAATCAGCGCGTGCAAGTCGGCTAGTCCATGAAGGATGGCGTGTAGTCCGCGTCTCTCCTAAAGGCAAAGCCTGAATGAGATGTAGGATCCCTTCCAGGTCCTGACCCTACATCCCATTCAGGCTTTGTCCTTAGGAGAGACGCGGACTACATGCCATCCTTCATGGACTAGCCGACTTGCACATGCTGATTACACCTGGTGCCTGGATTGGCACGGTCAGATGTGAGCAATCGCCATTTTGTTGTAATTTTTTACCTTAATAAAATTACTACACTATGAGACCTTTCTCTGTCTCTTGTGGAGTCATTTTTTCCATCCTAGTTTCATCTCGAGGAACCAGTGGAGTGGAACTGTGCTGTCAGCGGAATTAATTGGTATTCCAGAAGTGCTGTTTGACCTTACTGTAAAAAGGGGTCATAATTTTCTGGTGAGTGGCCACCCATCTTTTGAGCACTCCTGGTGAAGAACTAGAAGTTTATTTTTTGAGCAGCACATTTTGGTGTTGGGATTCATCACATATGGACTTTCTAGCTTGCTATACTATGTATATTTATACAAAATATCAGAGCAAAAGAAAGGATCTCTGATCCCAGCGCTCAAAATGGATGTATAGTAGGTTTTATACACTAACAGCTGCTGTTCTAGAGGACAAAACTGTGTAAAATATATTTATACCTCCCCAGTTGAGAAAGTATTAACAGCGCTTTTCATGGGTTAAAACAACCCCAAGTGTAATGATTCTTTATAATGCAAATACATTTAAAAATTGAAATGAATTAAAATGAATTGAGATTAATAAGAGAGTTTAGTCCAAAGGGTCTATAGAGCCTGAATCGGGCTAATCCGGCAATGTATATTTATATTTGCAATTCATTTGATATGTTTTACTGAACATCACTAGCGCCTCAACCTTTAAGCACTTCAGCCCCGGAAGGATTTACCCCCTTCCTGACCAGAGCACTTTTTGCGATTCGGCACTGCGTCGCTTTAACTGACAATTGTACGGTCGTGCGACGTGGCTCCCAAACAAAATTGACGTCCTTTTTTTCCCACAAATAGAGGTTTCTTTTGGTGGTATTTAATCACCTCTGCGATTTTTATTTTTTGCGCTATAAACAAAATAAGAGCGACAATTTTGAAAAAAACGCATTATTTTTTACATTTTGTTATAATAAATATCCCCCAAAAATATATAAAAAAACATTTTTTTCCCTCAGTTTAGGCTGATACGTATTCTTCTTCTACATATTTTTGGTTAAGAAAAAATCGCAATAAGCGTTTGATTGGTTTGCGCAAATGTTATAGCGTTTACTAAATAGGGGATAGTTTTATGGCATTTTTATTAATTTTTTTTTTACTAGTAATGGCGGCGATCAGCGATGTTTTTTTTTTTTTTTTTTTAATTTTTTTTTTTATTGTGACTGCGACGTTATGGCGGACACATGGGACATTTTTGACACATTTTTGGGACCATTGTCATTTATACAGCGATCAGTGCGATTTAAAAATGCACTGATTACTGTGTAAATTACACTGACAATGAAGGGGTTAACCATTAGGGGGCGGGGAGGGGTTAATCAGTACTAGGGGAGTGTTTTCCAACTGTAGGGGGGAGGGGCTGTATGTGTCACTAGACTGATCACTGCTCCCGATGACAGGGAGCAGTGATCAGTGACACTTGTCACTAGGCAGAACGGGAGATGCTGTTTACATCAGCATCTCCCCGTTCGTCCACTCCGTGAGGCGATCGCGGGTATCCCCGGTGTGCGCACGCAATGGCACGGCAGGGAATTCAAAAGGACGTACAGGTACGTCTTTTTGCCCAGCCGTGCCATTCTGCCGACGTATATCGATGTGAGCAGGACGGGAAGCGGTTAATATATTGTTTTCAGATTTTGGTGACTTGTTCACTCTCTCTTAAAGGTGCAGCTTTTATACTGTGTTCACTGATTCCACGGGGTGGCATTCATTGTTTTTCATTCTTTCAAGTGTTGCCTTAGGCGTCAAAACGCTCAGATGCGAACAGGGGCCATTGAAATGAATGGGATTTATCTTGTTGGGCATTTTTAGAGCTGAGGCTTAGAGCAGAAAAACACCCAAATCATGTTTACAGCCCGAGTTTGGGAATTTCTCCATTGCGGATCCGAGAGTAGACAAAGGAGACTTCTGACTAAACATCCCACAATAAACTCAGGCTGTTTTTGTCTTATTTTGTTTTGCTCTGTTTTTTTCTTTTTTACTGTTTGTGTTTTCAAAAAAAAAGTTTTGGATATGCTTCTACATATGATGTGATGCTCTGTACCTGGTCCCTATATTCCATGTTCAGTGCAGGTGTTGATGGTTGACATCTATGTCTTCCAACTTTATAATTGTACAAGCACTTTTTTTTTTTTTTTCCTTCCTTGTCAATAAAAAATGTTTTGATTAAAAAAAAACACCCAAAAACGCCTAGGTGAGAACGGAGCCCAACACGGGATATCTTTTTTATGTTTCTGTGCTCCTATTGATAGGAAACTCTGCAGGTGGATGAAGATGACCGTCCAGAGCTAGTCTGGTGGAAGTGCAAGAAGTGGGCCCTTCACAACATCACCCGGCTCTTTGAACGGTAAAGTCAGCACATATATTATAAAGCTGTTCATGCTTAACTCTTTTGACTAGTTGCTGACCTTAGGCCGTGTATGGTATGTCCAAAAATACAAGTACCTAGGGTATACCTTGTACATACAGGCCTTCTTTTCTGCTGCTGCCAAATCCTACTGATTTTCTGGAGTTGCCAGAGAGCAGACATCAGCTACACTGTAAACAAGGCCTGCACATAATAAATTATAATATTATTGATAAAGTGTAGAGCTGCACGATTAATCGTCAGGAATCGTTATCGCGATATTTTCCCCTTTTGTGATCTTGATAAAAGTGTTTCACGATTCTGTCTATGCAAAGAATTCTCTCTGCTGTTCTGAAGCCACAGCCCTCAAAAGAAAGGAAGAAAAAAAATGGGCAGTCTGCCAAGAATCATAACATTCTTTAGCAGTGAACTTGAGTGTAACCATTGTAACAATTTGTCAATGGAAAAGATTTTGTGTGTAAATGAAGAAAGTTTAACCATTTAAACACTAAACCTTTTTCTGATATTTGTTGGTTTCAAGTTAAAATCATTTTTTTTGGTAGAAAATGACTTGGAACCCCCAAACTTTATATATAATTTTTTAGTAGAGACCCTAGAGAATAAAATGGTTGTTGCAATATTTTATGTCACACTGTATTTGCGCAGCGGTCTTTCAAATGCAAAAAAATTACTTTCATGAATTAAAAAAACAAAAAACTAACCAGTAATAAAGTTAGCCCAATTTTTTTTTTTGTATAGTGTGAAAGATTTTACATTGCGAGAATAGTGATATTTTTATTCTAAGAAAAAAAAATTGTGATTCTCATTTTGGCCAGAATCGTGCAGCTCTAATATAGTGTGAGTGGAATAGTTATTCCTTGTGCAGATCAGGAGTTTCCTTTGGATGTGTATTTAATGTCGGAGCAACTTATCATGTGGCTGGATAAAAATGACCATAACAGATCTGGAGAGTTTGCACTTTTTAAAAGAGCGCACTGTAGTGGATCCAATATGTTTAGTTTGGCAGGTTCTCGCTAAGGCTGGCTGGTTTGGTAAGAGGTAGAGGTGGCCATTTTTGTTCTGCCGTTTTAAAGCGCTTGTATACCCGCACATTACAAAAAAAAAAACCCTGCAAGGCAAAGGCATTATGAGCTAGTATGCAGCGCTTTAGCTCTTTATGAAATACCTCAGAACGAAGCCCCCGTATCGGAGCCCGGTCCACGTCGAGGGAGCTGACCTCTTGCCATCATCATGTCTTTGTGGCTCCGCCGCTGTAAGTGGCCAAAGCCGCGATGACGCCACTCCTGCGCATGCACGTGGGAGTTTTCTTCCCGGCAAGGTCCGGCAGTGTCTGCCGGGCATTCAGAGCGCATGCGCTGCAGACGTCAGGTTTAGGAGATATTGATTTTGCCTACAGGTAAGCCTTATTATAGGCTTACCTGTAGGTAAAAATGTCAAATTTGGGTATACAACCACTTTAACATTACAATGATGGACCTTTTTGGTAGCTCTACAGGGCTGCATGAAATTTTTTTTTACAACATACAGCAACAGTATAGTTTTCATAAAATAACATACATTTTATTTTTAAAAAGCTGAACTTGAGTTCGAGGCCATTGACTGTATAAGCTGAGAGACTTCCCTCCACAATGATCAGACTGCAATGATTGTAAGTTTGTAGCAAGTCACAGGCTGTAGCAGGGGCTGATTTGTGTCAGGGATATTTGAACAGAGCCAAGAACTGCACAGGCATCAACGTTTTAGATGATTCTGTCATCTCTGAGCTGGCATCTCAGTCCAGGAAGTAGATGGTGACCGTGGATAATGCCTGAACATAGATGAAGAGAAAATCAGATGTAAGCCTTGTCAGAAGAAGTACTGTAATATGTGTGTGAGGTAATACCTGGAAATGTTACACACACACACACACACACGATACATTACGTGTGTTTGTCACATAAAAAAATACATCAGAAATTAGGTCTGCTTCAAGTCTGAACAATATATTTTTTCCCTTCATGTCTTGCCTGAAAATGCAGGAAGATGTATCTATCACTGATTTTGGCTTTGCATTCTTTAGGTATGGAAGTCCTGGAAGTGTCACCAAGGAATATATAGAGTTCTCCGAATTCTTTGTGAAAACTTATGCTATGGGAGTATTGCAGGTGACTTTTTTTATTCTTTGTTTTACCATTAGCTGCATACGTACAAAGGGGGCAATTTACTAACACTGGTGCAGCTGTGCATAGTAGCCAATCGGCTTCCAACTTCAGCTTGTTCAGTTAGGCTTTGACAATAAAACCTGGACGCTAATTGTTACTATGCCCAGCTGCACCAGACTCTGTGCACTAGTATTCGTAAATCTCCCCCAAAACGACACGCACTTCTTGCTAATTAGAAAAATGCAATTGAAGCTGAATATTTTGCTGGTTCCTCCCTTCCCCCTGATCAACACGTTAATGAAAATTTTTAAATAAAACCTTTCCTTTTTTCATTATATACCTTATTTTGGTCCTAGTGATGTTCTTACACGGTCTCTGCTTCTATATGCAATGCAGGCAGATCATGAATTTGACCATCATGAACCTTTGCTTAGTAATTATTGCACTTGGGAGGAATTGTCACACTACATCATTACGTTGTTTCTTCAGGTTCTGCTGAAAGTCCTGGAGCAGCACAGACAAAAGCAGTATGTGGCCCCACGGGTTTTGCAGCAGACTCTCAACTACTTGAATCTGGGAGTGTCCCATGCTGTCACCTGGAAGGTTCTGAAGCCGAACATGCAGGTGAGAATACCATCATACATAGCTGGGTTGAAAGGGACATGTGTTCGAGTCTTAGCCCTAATGCCCTGTACACACGGTCGGATTTTCCGACAAAAAATGTGTGATAGGACCTTGTTGTCGGAAATTCCGACCGAGTGTAGGCTCCATCACACATTTCCCATCGGATTTTCCGACACACAGTTTGAGAGCAGGCTATAAAATTTTCCGACAACAAAATCCGTTGTCGGAATTTCCGATCGTGTACACAAATCTGACGCACAATGTGCCACGCATGCTCAGAATAAATAAAGAGATGAAAGCCATTGGCTACTGCCCCGTTTTATAGTCCCGACGTACGTGTTTTACGTCACTGCGTTCAGAATGATCGGATTTTCCAACAACTTTGTGTGACCGTGTATATGCAAAACAAGTTTGAGCCAACATCCGTCGGAAAAAATCCTAGGATTTTGTTGTCGGAATGTCCGATCAATGTCCGACCGTGTGTACGGGGCATAACCGTTTTAGTCTGTGAAGTGACAGGTTCCATCTAAGGGGCCAAAGAACCCTTAAGGGCCCATTCACACTTTTGCATTGTGGCAGTGCACGTTACTGCAGTGCCATTCATTTTGAATGGCACCCAACACACGTCCACAACATACCACAGGATAAAATACTGTGTGCAAAATGAAGCTTGCATGTTCTTTTTAGAGAAGTACCACCAAAGCTTGTTTGGCTGTACTTCTCCTGTGAACCCGTTTTCAGCAGACAGCGGGCTGAAGTCTGCTGATGTCAGAGTTTGGGCAAGATTGTGGCAATGGAGTTGGGATCTACCCACATGCCTGGACCAGCACCCGGCTCAGCCCCTCAGCGAGCCATTGAGAGGCTGAGCCGGCCGCTCCCGCACGCTCCACAGCCAAGCACTCCAGTGAGCATGGGGCGGCGGGGAGCTCTGAGAACCGAGCGATTGGCGGTGTTGGATCGTTCAGTTCTCAGTGTTAGAGGTGCTGGGGGACAGATGCAGCATCGGACTGATGCTGCATCCACCTAGGTAAGTATGATTATTAAATAAAAAGAAAACTTATACTTCTCTTTTAAGCATCCTGTTATGTTGATAGCTCATTTAAATGAATGAGTTGCCTTAATGCAACACACATTGATGCGTGACATAAATGCAATAAGCCCTTGTGTTATTGCACCATCACGGGAATGGGCCTAAAAAAATACTCCTGTGAGTTAGAAGCTAGTTCTTCATTTAAGTGATCTGCCTCTTGGGCTACTAAATTTTTTCCATCCTTGTTGGCCACAGAGGCAAAAGATAAAATTATCAAACAAGTTTGCATTGTAATATTGGCAAAGTGTCTCCACTTGTTAAACATTGTGCAAACAAATGATTATAAAAATTTGATACATGGACTCTCTGCCCCACCTCTTGCTTCTAAGAGTATTTCTGAAGAGGTGATTTTCCCCCTGATGTGCTACAAAGATGAAGATGAGGATTTGTGGCAGGACGACCCATACGAGTACATTCGCATGAAGTTTGGTAAGTACATTTTTTTGTTTGACGTAGAAGGAAAGGATAGGTAGTAAAGTAAGAATGAAATGTTCCCTTCCCTTTTCTCCACTCTGCATACATTTTATAACAAATTACAATGTAATGCCTGTTTTAGCATTTTTTTTTTCTCAAGGCATCTTTCAGGGCAGCATCTGAGAGATAGGGCTCCTCCCCCTGCAGCAGGAAACACATCACATACCTCTCTGCCTCAATTTTTGTATTTCCACCGGACCAACAGGACATCGGATGTCTTTTATTTTCTCACAACCAGGCCGACATGCTTGTTGCAGGGGCCTCCCTGTCTGGTGGCCTTCCCATAGCCTCGCTGCAGGCCAGGCTTGCCCAGGCAGGACCTTGTTATATAGGCGCATCACTTGTGGTGTTCCCTCTCATCTCCTTACAAGCCCAAGGTTTTTCCTCCAATGGGAGATATGCAGCTATCCCTCCAACCACAGGCTGACGTGGCAGCCTCCCCTGGTGCTCTCCTCATAGCCACAGTACTTCAGCCTAGTTTTAACCTGCTACTCCATGGTCGATGCGGACATTTGGGGTTCGCAAGATGAGATAAGAGCGGACATGGAACTGTTTGCCCATTTCCAGCTGTGCTTTGTGACACCGGTTGCATCACTTCTGATGATGTGCTTCCTGCAAAACAACACTGCCCGGTCAGGTGCGTTTCCAGTTACATCACTTCCGGCGCAAGTCCTATTGGGATACAGGAGTGACCTCACTTGGAACACTGAGACACCTGAAACATGCAAAGCCTCCCCCCTAACAATGTGGCTCACCAGGGACCAAGCACAAGGCGGTAAAAACTAAAATCCACCTATGCATATGGCGGGGCCAGAGCAAGGGCAGGAAGCTTAACCACTTCAATACAGGGCACTTACACACCTTCCTGCCCAGACCAATTCTCAGCTTTCAGTGTTGTCGCAGTTTGAATGACAATTGTGCGGTCATCCAACACTGTACCCAAACTAAATTTTTATCATTTTGTTCCCACAAATAGAGCTTTCTTTTGGTAGTATTTAATCACCTCTGCGGTTTTTATTTTTTGCGAAACAAATAAAAAAAGACCGAAAATTTTGAAAAAAATAAAAGTTTTGCTTTTGTTTCTGTTTAAAAATTTTGTAAATAAGTAAGTTCTCTCTTTCACTGATGGGCACTGATAAGGTAGCACTGACAGGCACTGATAAGGCAGCAGCGATGAGGTGGCACCAATGAGCGGGCACTGATATGCGGCACTGATGGGCACTGATGGGTGGCACTGATATGCAGCACTAATGGGCATTGATAGGCGGCACTGATGGGCACTCATGGGTGGCACTGGTGGGCACTGATAGGCGACACTGATGGGCATTGAAAGGCTGCAAAGGTGGGTTCTTATGGGTGGCACTGATAGGTGGCACTGATAGGTGGCACTGATACGCGGCACTGATTGGCATCCCTGGTGGCACTGGCAGTGGTAGGCATTGGAATGGGCACTGATTGGCAGCTGCCTTTGCACTGATTAGTATTTCCCTGGGGGTCTAGGGGGCATGCCTGGTGGTCAAGTGTAGCTGATTTCCCTGGTGGTCCTGGGCGGATTCCCTGGTGGCCCTGGGTAGGATCCGAGGGGGGCTGTGCTGATGAACAATCAGCACAGACCCCCCCTGTCAGGAGAGCAGCCGATCGGCTCTCCTCTACTCGCGTCTGTCAGACGCGAGCGAGGAACAGCCGATCACCGGCTCTTCCTTTTTACATCGTAATCAGCCGTGATTGGACACGGCTGATCACGTGGTAAGGGGGTCTCCGTCAGAGACTCTTTACCTAGATCGGTGTTGCGGGGTGTCAGACTGACACCCCGCAACAACGATCGCCGCGATGCGCGCCCCCGGGGGCGCGCAGGGGCTCAATATCCTGCGGACGTTATATGACGCCCAGTCAGGATATTGAAACCACTTTGCCGCTGACATTCTGCTATATGGCGGGCGGCAAGTGGTTAAAGGGCCAGATTTGGATGGCCATGTTCAAGCTGACCATGTCAGACACCACTCCATCCACCTGTCCTGCAGATCCTGCCAGTCAGGTTGGCTCTAAGGTATACCAGTGGGTTCCCAGTTTCCTCTGTCTTCTTACATTTTCACTATGCAGGTGTTCACTGCTAGTGGTACCTTTCCAGTCATTTCCCCACGAGTCCTTTGTCCTTCCTTTGCAGAAAAAGGCCTCCGAGGACAAGAAGGGTAGGACTAGCTGTTCACATTCCTTCCCCAGAAATTTTTCTTCCTGCGAGAAAAAAAATGGCAGCTAGTTTGACCAAACCGCTCTGCCACAAGTGCATAAACAAACTGGCGGCCAAAGAATCCCAGTGAGTCCATAAGAGGTTAATCTCTTCCGTGAAAAAGGATATGTTGGCCGCTTTCCTTTCGTTCCCTAGTGCAAAACCTTCAAATGCAGACCTCAACAGGCTTGGCAACAAACCCTCCAACAAGCCAACCCACCATGCCATCATGTAGCTGGGATGACCCTGACAAACAAGAAGAGGAGTCGCCATCTGGTTCAGAAGATGGGGAATACTTCAATTCCGGCAAAGAGGAAACCAATTCAAATTCCTCTTCCCAACTGAAGGCACACAAGAATTATTCAAAGCCATATCGGAGACAATGGGTATTATAGAAGAATATGCTGAGTTGTCTCTTCACAACACAATATACAAGGGGTTACTGCTCAAAAAACCTTGCACATTTCCAGTCCACCAATCGCTGAAGGACATCAAGCAAGAGTGGACAAGACCTAGAGAAGAAATTGTTTACCCCTACTTCTGTATAGATACCCATTTAAGGAAGAGGATGTGGATCCCTGTGCCAAATACACCAAAGTCAACATATCTTTATCCAAAATATTGAACCAGACCGATCTTTCCTTTAAACACACAGACACCCTAAGGGACCTAATGGACAAAAAGGCAGAGGCCCTGTAAAAAAGGCCTGGGCTGTAAGCGCTGACAATTTCAATCTGCCCATTGCTGCTACTTGCATCACCCGGATGTTTATGCAGTAGCTTAACCAGTTTCAGACCCACCTGGAAGCTGGCACGGTCACAGCAGATCTCTTGAAAACACTACCAATTTTAAACAAAGCCGCAGTATTTATTGCAGTCACTTCAGTTGAAGCTATGAAAAGAACAGTGCAGTCGACGGCCCTCATCAACTCAGCTCACAGAGTACTATGGCTTAAAGCTTGGAATGGAGGCACCACTTCCAAGACCTAACGATGCAGGATTCCATTCTCAAGGAAACTACTGTTCTGAGCCAAACTGAAATCCATACTGGACAGGTCGGCAGATAGAAACAAAGGGCCCCCCCACCCCAAAAAGAAACAAAACAAAAACCCCATTTCCTTCGCAAGCTCAGTACAGTAAATAGCAAAACGAGTCCAAGAAATAAAGGCAAAGAGGGGTTCATCCTTAAACCCCCAAGAAACAAGAACTGCCTGCCTGTGAGGGAAGCCAGGCTGCATACTCAAGACAATGGCAGACAATCACGGAGAACAAGTTCGTCCTCGACACCATACTAGAAGGACACGCAGTAGAATTCTATCCACCACACTCATTTCAATCTTCCCAGGGAGACACTTAACATATCTTACGAGTAGCAAAGAAAAAGTAGCAGGACCACAATCATCACTGGACGATCTCCTAGCAGAACAAGTAATTGCGTTTGTACCCCCCAGCGAGGAGGGAAGAGTGATCTATTCACACATATTCGCAGAGAGGAAACCTTAGGCAAATTCAGCCCTAACCGGCCATAGACTGATCGAAATTTGGCTGATTTAGCAGGATGCCCCTGGATTTTCGATCTGTCTATGGGCAGGCTGGTTGTACTGAAGTCTATCCATCAGTCGACTTCAGTACAATCAACCTGTCAGGTTTTTTTCGCCTGATCACTGACGGTGGCTATAGCCACAGAACACAATAGCGCTCCGGGAAGGATTTGAGCAATTTTCTTTCCTTCTACCCATTGTTAAAGGAAAGAAAATTGCATAATACATGGCCTGTTTAATTCTAAACCTCAAATGCTTAAGACGGTAAAATACAAAAGTTTCCAGATGGAATCGATTTTATTCTATCGGGAACATCCTCCGGCCAGGAGCCCTTCATGTCTACTCTAGATCTCAAAGATGCATATTTACATATCCAGATTGGCAAAGAACAGAAGTCATTAGCTCTATTCATCCTCTTCTCAGTTGCCAAAAGGGACAACAAGCCTCCAAAGATGGATGGATGGATCAGACTTGCAATTATCTACGTTCAGTTGAAGCTATGTAACAATGACGTTGCGAAACGCGTCGACGTAACTACAGTGTGCAGACGCTGACTGTCATCTCCCCATTCCGATGGGAGACGGGGACTTCTGATAGGAGACATTGAATCCCTCCAGACAGAACCGCCAAACAACAAGGAGTTTACTTATCGTACGTTACAGCTGCAGTCTGAACCTATGGACAAGCAGAGTGCCATCCATCACGCCCCTATAAAATACAGCGTGTCATAGACAGCACTTACATCACAGGCAGAGAAACTACGAAGCAGCTGGGCTGCCATGGAAACATAGGAGACGCTGTCTGATCCTCATACTATCAAGAGACGGTAATGTAATCTTTTCAGCTTCTGGTTTCAGTTGGCTTCTCCGCGTAGATCCTGTGGTAATATTGGTGTGGCGCTGCTTTGGTATATATGGATCTTGGGACAATATGCAATGATATAAAACTAACCACTGGTTAATCACGTATTTGAATTACAAGGCTAGTTCCAGGCAATTTTCAGCTACCTTGCCTTGCTATGCTAATAGCACCTGGCAGTGACCGCATTAATTACTTGTGCGGCTTCAAGCATTTAACACACCCTAATGCCGCGTACACACGGTCGGACTTTTCATCTACAAAAGTCCGACAGCCTGTCCGACAGCCTGTCCGACAGACTTTCGGCGGACTTGCGGCGGACTTGCGGCAGACTTTCTAACGAACAGACTTGCCTACACACGACCACACAAAAGTCCGACGGATTCGTACGTGATGACGTACACCGGACTAAAATAAGGAAATTGACAGCCAGTAGCCAATAGCTGCCCTAGCGTGGGTTTTTGTCCGTAGGACTAGCACACAGACGAGCGGATTTCGGGGTCCGTCGTAGTTACGACGTAAAGATTTGAAGCATGTTTCAAATCTAAAGTACGTCGGATTTGAGGCTAAAAAAGTACGTTGAAAGTCCGGAGAAGCCCACACACGATCGGATTACCAGCCAGCTTTAGTCCGTCAGCGTCCGTTGGACTTTTGTAGCTGAAAAGTCCGACCGTGTGTACGCGGCATTACAGAGACTCTCTGAAGGACATATAATCCATCACATTCCAGGAATGGACTTCTGTCAATGAAATGCTTTGAGCATGCGCATGCAATATATATCTTTGGAGTTCCTCCAATCCCCCCATGAAGTACATTTCGTAGACGGTGATATTATTCAGTGGGGTTTTCACTAGTTAGGCAACTCCAGTTTTGGTTAAATTCCATTATCCCCATCTCCCCGGGTGACCACACACGCACAATGCCCCTTCGTTATTAGATATCATTTTTTATAAATTTGATTTGGCGTTTAGCCATAGGGACCTTGTGCGTCTGTGGGAGTATAGGCGCCTGCACCATATATGTTTTATGTTCTTATATGTTTGTTATTGTTTGTCATTTTTGTGAATCTGGCTAATGGGCATGCCGTGTGCAATTGCACCCGATATGCCCATTTATTAGTGTCTGGTGGACCAACTCTAACTATACAATTGTTGGTGATATCATTGTATATTTTAGAATTTGTTACTTTTAATAAACTTTGTTAATTTTTTATATATCACTCTCCCATTATTGCCCGCTATATCCACGGTAACTGTCTTTGGGCCCAGGAGGACCACTTTCTTGTGTTCCTCTTTGGTCCCTTTCCTTTCTTATTATGCTTGATTTTTGTTACGGATATGGCCTCTATATTTGAGGAGTGGCACCGGGTGAGAGATGAATCTTTAAGGGTGCCCCCCCCCCCCCCTTTTTTTCTTTGCAATTATCTACACCTACCAAATTTTAGAATTAAGTACCACCCAAAGAAATCATGGCATCTTCCTATGCAAAGAAAGCAGGAGCTACACCAGACTAGATCTGCAGGGCAGCAACATGGACGAGCTTTAAAACCTTTGCAAAACACTACAGGATAGACTTCTTGTCCAACCAAGACCAGTCCTTTAGGCTGTGTACTCCCACGGAGTAAGTATTCCTTGCCAATCCTCTGAGATGCTGCCCTGGAAGACGTCTTGAGCAAAAAAAGGAGTTGGGTACCTGGTAACTCATTTTCTAGAAGTCTTCCAGGGCAGCACATATACCGTCTCCACTCTCGGCAGAGTACTTCCTCACAACTTTGGCACTCCCTTAGGGGGTCCCCGACTATACCTGGTGTTCCTTTTGGTGCTTTTTACTTTTGTAATGTTGAGACACAGAGGTATGTGACTATTTTTTTATACTGGTTGATGCTTACTGTTGCAGGTGGGAGGAGCCTAATCACTCAGATGCTGCTTTGGAAGACTTCTAGAAAATGAGTTACCAGGTACCTAACACTTTTTTTTTTTTTTTTTTTTTTCTTTTATATGTGGTCATGTGACTGCAAAGATCTGGGTTCTGTGTGTAATGTGGTGGGCAGACAATAGGAATTAATCCCATAGGGCCTGTTGGAAGAAGAGAGAGTTCCCTCCCATGAGCCTCACCACATGCAGCAGGGATTGGAGCTTTGCAGATATGGATCCGCATAAAAAAAAAAATGGTATTTATATTGTGATTTGTTATAAAATGTGCGCAGGGCTATGGGGAGACAAGGGAATGGAGCATTTAAATGTTGGTTTATTATTTAGCCTTTTCTTCTACTTGAACTTTTTACACAGCTAACAAAACTGTTAATATTTATTTTTGTGGACATAACATTAATGTGTAGCACAGGTTTTATATATTCTTGTATATGTAGTTAGTCTATAAGGTCACAGCTGAATAGCTGCAGCCACCAGATTCCTGTGGCAAGGATTGGCAGATTCTTGGAACGAGTGGGTCATGTGATCAGCAGCAGCCGCTCAGCCCCAGCGGCCCGCTGCTGTTCCCATGTAGCCACGCAAAGAGCAGGTAGTTGCGGTTTGTGTTCGACACAGCACACCTGTCCTTGGTGTCGAGAAGTCTGCAAAGGTGTGAAAACTTTAACTCACATGGCTGAAGGTGTGAATTTTTAAAATCGGAACAGCGAAATTTCAAACTGGTAGAATCATCCCGGAACAAGGGTGGGGACCTTTGCCATCATGTGTCTTCCACATATAATGGTAGTTTTCATATCTCTGTCCCAGCGATTTGATAACAATTCACACCTTAAACCATGTAAACTGAAGAATTACCAGCTGTTCAGATTTCTTGCCACCAAGTAAGTAGAACTATGTAAGTAGAACTGAGTGGTTCCACAACTTTCACACCTCCTCATCCTGTTCCTGGACAATCATCTTCAGCATTGACACATGCCTTGGTGATTGGATTAAGGGGTCAGTGCTACCTGTGTGGATTTAAATGTTGTTGTATGTTCCTACCACTCATTAGAACTGAAGAAATGGCTTAGACAAACTATGAAACCCATTCAACATTACAACAAGTCCAGTTGCATGTGACTAACTACTGCTGGCTGTATATGTAGTTTCATTTTTTTTTTTTTTTTTGTGCACTACTACCCATGCATGGGTTTTGTTTTGTTGCGTTTCCAATGCCATGTCAAATATTGCTCTGCCTTTTTGTTCTGTACATCAAGATAGGCTGTCAATTCGTTCAATGTCGCACCTTCCCACACATGGCTGTTTTGTTGTGTACTGGGTACGTGTCACACAGTGATGCTCCACGCTAATTGTCCTTATCCATGACCTGTTGTGTTTCTGGTTCTAGATGTGTTTGAAGATTACGTATCTCCTTCAACTGCTGCTCAGAATCTGCTCTTTACTGCCTCCAAGAAGAGGAAAGAGGTGAGGCAGAAACATTGGCAAAACTTTGTTTGCAACCACTTGCCGTCCTGGAATTGGGGGCATCTCAGGCCGTCTCAAGTGGTTAAACCAAGCTTATAGCTGCAAATAATAAGAAAAATAAATGAGAAATTAAGAGAAATGTAAAACAACATGCCCCCCCCCTTCATGGATACACATGAATGCAAACGCACACTTAGTGCCCGCAGCAGTTGTGCCACACATGAGGTTCGAGGGCCATAATTCATGGTTAACTCTAAAATGATAACCTCTAAAGACTTTTAAAGCATCACCACTGAAAAATGTTATGTACTGTAATTTTTTTTGCCATTTGACACACACAGTTTTGAGTCTCGACATGTTTGGTATTAAGGATGAGCTCCGGCGTGTTCACACAGCCCACATGCAGAGCTCGCTAGGAAGTCGGCACTGCGCTGCGCTAATCACAGACAGTTAGACATTGTCCCGATGTGCGGCTGCAGAGATGAGGAAATGTCTCACTGCCTGTGATTAGCGTAGTGCCGACTTCCTGGCGGGCTCTGCAAAAGGGCTGTGCGAACACGCCGGAGGTCATCCTTATTTGGTATATATTTACTTGATGCAACCCTATCCTTTTTGTTTTACCAAAAAATGGGTGTTTTTATTGTATTTGTACTAAAATTAATTTTAGTTTATATTTTTCTAAAAAAAAATATGCGTTTGATAAATCAGTTTAGCAAACATCATGCAACATAATAAATTGCAACTACCAATTTATTCTACAGGGTCTCTGTTTTCAGAAAATATACAATTGTCGGTTCAAGCTACGCAGCCAATAGATGATTCTGCTTTTTTTTCTTTTTTTTTTCATTTAACCAATGGGTTGAACAAAAAAAACTGACCTGATTTCTCCATCCACACATTCAAGGTGGATGGGGAAATCTCTCCCGCTGAGCTATTATTTTTTTACGATGGGGAGACTTCCCCGCTGTCGGAATACACAGATCAGCACTGCCAGCTATAGCCTGTGGCACTAATTGAGCTGCATTTATCTGACACAGTGATTGTACAGAAGTCAATTGGTTCTGTCCACTGTCCCTATGCATAGATTGAAATGCAGCCAGTCCCTGCCGCAATGGGCGAATTTCGTTCCATGTATGGCCAGCTTAGGTCTCTAGCAAAAGTTTTTAATATGTATGAAAAATGTATATATTATATTATAACTCTATTATAACGCTAAGCAGATATGAACAAATCATTGTATGTTTGTATTTATTAATACATCATTAAATGTATTTTTAATACAAGTTTTGTAAGTACCTGAATCTGCCTCTTGCAGTCCTTGCACAGTAAGGCTGGCATGTGAGACGAGGAAGCAGTACAAGGGACCAGTCTGTTCATGTGCTAACAAGAAGCACGCTGATAGGAAGAGAGATCAGAATGACAGAGAGACAAGCTTATCACTGTGCAGCATCTCTCTTCATTGCCCAGAGACGGGCTGGGTCAGGTGCAGGAAGACCTGGACTCTGAGGAAGTGGGTTGAATGATGCTGGTCTTCAGATTGAAGACGTCTGGGGCAGAAATAAAAAATCTCTGGATGGACAGTGAATATTGCAGGCCTCCAGCCTGCTAGTGATCACTAAATCAGCTTCCATAAAGATGACATGACTTGGAGTCACTCTGATCATCATTGGGGACCTGAACTATCAGTAACAGGTGAGTTTAGGAGCCACCAGCCATGCAAAGTGTTGGCTGGTGGCACTCAAATGAGGCATTTATAAATGTACCCCAACCCAGTGCATCATTCTGAGGGCATGTTTATTCACAGACTGAGCAGAAATGGTCTGAGGCGCTGTGATAGCAATTATGAAAAGTCGGCTGACCTAGAGATCATTTTCCAGTCATACCCCTCTGCAGATGCCACCAAAATACCTAGTGTTGGCTGTTGTTGGAGTCTAGAGGGAGCAGTGACCCCCTTTTTCTGGACTGGAGCAGTTAATATTATTGAGTGGGGAGTGAGTATTCAGTGATGCATGTTTTAATTAGTTCCACTTTGTTGTCAGGCTGTTTCCCTTGACTTCTTCTCCTGTTGACACTGATGCAAAATATGAGGGGAATGGGAGTCTAATGTGTTTTTCTGACCTTTTGCAGCAATTTCAAATCACTTTCCTTCTGACTCCTTGTATCTAAGATTTAAGTGAAGGGAAGATGGAGGTTCTACCCCTTCCTGATTCTATCCAAAGAGAAAAAAAATCAATTTGTCTAGAGTTGGGCTTTATGTAGTTTAGAATCAGTGCATCCAGAAGTTACATTTCAGTAAGTAGTTGAGTCGGGTGGTCTGAGGCCATCTTTTGGTTTATTTATCTCTTTGGCACAGGGATAGTGGGAGCCCCTCAATGGGCACACCTGCTGTGCAGACCTGGAATATTCATACACAAATGGTGGGAACCCCTCATATTGGGCACGGCAGGTGTGTAGACACGGGAGCTCAGTACAGGAATAGTGGGAACCCCTCATATTAGGCACAGTGGGTACACAGCCCTAGGAACTCTGTACAGAGCTCTCACCAATATGGTCCCCGAGATATTGAAGAGGCTGTTTAGATGGTCACGTGGTTATGTTCCCTCCTCTTCCTCCTCATGGATTCTAAAGGAGCGACAGGGACCCTTTAATATGCCAACTTTTTTTTTTTTTTTTCTTGTAGTTTATCACATTATAGCACATAAAGCTAAGAGATATATTTGTTAAAATACATCCTTATGTCCATATTTCTAGTACCTTGATGTATATTTTTGTATACTGAAATACATATCCTTTGTAAGCAATATTTTGTTTTGGAATTTAATATGTAAATTTTCAATAAAAATTATTGGAAAAGAAGAGTCTGTTAGATGGTTTAACGCCCCAGCATCTACCAAATGCAGAAATATGCATTATGGGTGTGCTGACCCTCTGAGTTATTACTGAAAATTGCTATTGTTCCTCTTTGTTTTTTAGGTGTTGCCAAAGATGATGAATTTTTGTTACCAGATCCTCACCAGTTCCTCGGTTGACCCGCGGAAAATAGATGGGGCACTACATGTGCTGGGTTCACTTGCAGAGATTTTATTAAAGGTAACCTATTTGCTTGCTACTACTATGGTCAGTATACAGTATATGTGACATTTCTGTAGTGTATTACTTTATATTTTCCTCCAGAAATCTGTGTACAAAGATCAGATGGAAGTCTTTATCCAGAATCATGTTTTCCCACTTTTCATGTCTGAGCTGGGCTACCTCCGAGCACGGGTAGGTTCTTCAAAACTAATTTCCAATATTTTTAAATCTGTAACTTTTATAAATATCCTGCCTTAAACAAATATCCTCGTTAAGACACTTCCTGTGATAGGGTGACAGCACCATCTACCAATTGTGTTCCTGTGTTGTCATGCAGTTACATGATCCTCAGGAGTTTACAAGTGGCCATTTATGCAGACATGGTTCACGTACCATGCAAGTGGAGTGCATATACAAAGGGAGGGGCTTCAAAGAGGCTAAAAGCAGAACTTCACCCAAAAGGGAGAGTTCTGCTTTCTCCCCCCCCCCTCCCCTCCGATTTGGTTGGTACCAGCTCCCTCTTCTGCTCTGACTGCCTAGGTGATCAGAGCGGAAGTTTGCGCCCCCTCCTTCCCCAGCAGCCTCTTGGGACACGTCACAGGAGACTGCAGGACCATATACAGGGCGCGGCATGGCTCGCACATGCGCAATGGGCAGTCAGCTGTGAAGCCACAAGATCCTCTTGAATGTCATCTGCAGCACTGGGATGCAACGACAGAAACAAAAAAGAAAGTGGAATTCCAGGTTTACTTCAACTTTGCATAGTTTGTTTGGGCCAAGCAAGCTATATCAGTTACTAACTGATGTGTGCACTGTAGTAGCATCATCTACATGCAGTGCTGTGTTTCGGCAGCAGTATGTGCAACTACCGTTCTGCTGCTGGAACTAAATCGAGTCTGCCTGAATGCTTCCCTGCCATTCAAGAGAAGCCTTGTATTTTTTCAGTGAATACAATTTTTTCTCTCTGGCTGAGGTGGAAATCCTGACGTCATCCTCCTGCTGGTTAAGCTGGAATTTTATATACAGTGCTTTAGCAAACCAAGTGCCATTCAGACAGGGTTTACATCTCCTTTTTTAATGCATAATCCTGTCCTTTACGTCATTCTCTATCTCCTTTCTCTTTTAGTCATGTTGGGTTCTTCACTCGTTCAGCTCACTAAAGTTTCACAATGAGCTGAACCTTCGAAATGCTGTAGAGTTGGCGAAGAAAAGTCTGCTGGAAGATAAAGAACTGCCAGTGAAGGTGGAGGCTGCCATCGCTCTGCAGATGTTAATCAGTTACCAGGGGGCTGGTGAGAGAATTTCTGAAATATTTGGTATATGTTATTCATCCAAAAATGCTGCAGTACTGTACTATAAATAAGTTGTTCCTTTTCTGTTTCAATAGTGAAATGGTAAATGAATACCCTAAAGAATAAAATTATTATAATATAGGATTTATATTGCTCCAACAGTTTGTTTAGTGTTTTACAAATTAAAAGGAGACAGTTACAATACAAATCAAGACAAGGGTTAGGAAGGTCCTGCTCATAAGAGTTTACAATCCGAAAGGGAAGGGCATGTTGATTCAAAAGGTGATGACTGTATTGGGATTACAGTAGTTGGTGGAGAAATAAAGTTTCAGTTGTTAGAACGAGGCCAGTATAGGCTTCCCTAAAGGGATGAGTTTTCAGGGATCACCTAAAGACAGAATAGGAGATTGCTGAACAGATTCAGGTAGGTTCCAGAGGATGGAAGAGGCTCTGGAGAAGTCCAGGAGGCAACAAGGGAGCCAAAGAGCAGGTGATCTTGGGAGGAGCAAAGAGAATGGTGTAGGTGGTATTTTGAGATGAGGTTGGTGCTGTAGGTCAGGACAGCTGTTGTTGACTTTGTAGGTTAGTGTTTAGAATTTTATTTGTTGGGTGAGTGAAAGCCAGTGGAGGAAATGCATTTGAGAGGGGTGGCAGACACTGAGTAATTAGGAAGGTGGATTAGTTTGGCAACAAAACTCATGGTAGGTGGAAAGGGGCGTATTCTGTGTAAAGCTAGGCCAACAAGTTAGCATTTGAGGCGAGAGATGACAAGGAAGTGGTTGAACTGGATGGACTTGTGTCTTTTTTTCAACTTTACTAACTATGTAAGTGAATAAGTATACAGGTGGTGTCATTGGTTAGTAAGGGGCTTCTTATGGAAATGTTAGAGGTGAAGACAACAAGATTAGGACAGTAAATTGATGTGGGGCTAAAAGGAGAAGTCAGAGTCTTGTATTACACCTAGCATCCTGGCATGAAGAGGGGGACTGATGGTTGTGGTGTTCAACATGATGGAGGAGTAGATGGATAGATTTGTGTCTCAGCATCATAAAGATAGTATTGGAGGGTTATCAACTGCCTGAAGCAGTCCATAAATGAGTCCTTTTTTTCATTAAAACAGCGATGTGGATGTGTGTATTCTGACAGCGGGGAGACTTCCCTGCCATCAAAATACATTGGTTAGCACTGCTAACTGTAGCCTACAGCACTGATTGAATAATAAAAACCCAACAGGGTGGTTGTACAGAAGTCGATCAGTAGATTGACTTCTGTACAACCACCATACATGGATCGAAATCCGTCCAGTCTCTGCAGAGTTGTAGATGGAGAATACAAGAGGTTTGATGAGTCTTGGAGGACCTAGGACTTTTAAAAACCTAGGAACATCATTTTTAGAGCAAGTGGGCAACCACATCTTGGATCTATGTGTTGAGATTGGGAGATAGTCCATAGACCCCTGGAAACCTACAGTGCCTTGAAAACGTATTGCTACCCCTTGACACTTTCCACATTTTGTCATGTTACAGCCAAAAAAGTAAATGTATTTTATCTGATAGACTAACACAAAGTGGCACATGATAGTGAAGGGGAAGGAAAATTATAAATTGTTTTCAATTATTTTTTTACAAATACGTGAAAAGTGTGGCGTGCATTTGTGTTCAGTCCTTTTTACTCTGATACCTCTAACTAAAATCTAGTGTAACCAGTTGCCTTCAGAAAGTCACCTAATTAGTAAATAGAGTCCACCTGTGTGTAATGTAATCTCAGTATAAATACAGCTGTTCTGTGAAGCCCTCTGAGGTTTGTTAGAGAACCTTAGTGAACAAACAGCATCATGAAGGCCAAGGAACACACCAGACAGGTCAGGGATAAGGTTGTGGAGAAGTTTAAAGCAGGGTTAGGTTATTAAAAAAAAAAAAAAAAATCAAAATCTCACAGAGCACTGTTCAATACATCATCTGAAAATGAAGAGTATGGCACAACTGCAAATCTACCAACACATGGCCGTCCAGCTAAACTGACAGGCCGGGCAAGGAGAGCATTAAATCACAGAAGCAGCCAAGAGGCCCATGGTAACTCTGAAAGAGCTGCAGAGATCCACAGCTCAGGTGGGAGAATCTGTCCTCAGGACAACTATTGGACCCCTTTCACACTAAAGCGCCGGTCATTTTTGTGGCGCTTTTCGGGCGCTAGTGGGTTGGGTTTTTTAAGGTCATGTGACTTAAAAAAGGAAAAGGCCCATTTTGTGGCGCTTTGGAAGTGCTGCCCATTCATTTCAATGGGCAGAGGTGTTTATGGAGTTCTGTATATAGTGCTCTAAACCTGCCCCAAAGATGCTGCTTGCAGGGCTTTTTTTTTTTTTTTTTTTTACCATCCCGCAAGCGAACCGCCCCAGTGTGAAGACACACATTGAAGTGAATGGGCGGCAGTTTTCAGGCACTTTACAGGCGCTATTTCTAGCGCTAAAACACCTGAAAACTGCCTCAGTTTAAAAGGGTTTTTAGTCGTAGACTCCACAAATCTGGCCTTTATGATGGAAAAGTGGCAAGAAGAAAGTCATTGTTGAAAGAAACCATAAGGAGTCCTATTTGCAGTTTGCCAGAAGCCATGTGGGGGACACAGCAAACATGGAAGAAGGTGCTCTGGTCAGATGAGACCAAAATTGAATTTTTTGACCTAAAAGAAAAGTGCTATGTGTGGCAGAAAATTAACATTGCACATCACCCTGAACACATCATCCCCACCGTGAAACATGGTGGTGGCAGCATCATGTGGTGGGGATGCTTTTCTTCAGCAGGGACAGGGAAGCTGGTGAGAGTTGTTGGGAAGATGGATGGAGCCAAATACAGGGCAATCTTAGAAGAAAACCTGTTAGTCTGCAAAAAACTTGAGACTGGGGCGGAGGTTTACCTTCCAGCAGGACAACGACCCTAAACATACAGCCTGAGCTACAATGGAATGGTTTAGATCAAAGCATATTTATCTGTTAGAATGGCCCAGTCAGAGTCCAGACCTAAATCCAACTGAGAATCTGTGACAAGACTTGCTGTTCAAATGCTCTCCATTCAGTCTGATAGAGCTTGAGTTATTTTGCAAAGAAGAATGGGCAAAAATTTCACTCTCTAGATGTGCAAAGCTGGTAGAGACATCCCCAAAAAGACTTGCAGCTGTAATTGCAGTGAAAGGTGGTTCTACAAAGTATTGGGGGCTGAATACAAAGACACGCCACACTTTTCACATTTTTATTTGTAAAAAATGTTGATAACCATTTATCATTTTCCTACTGCTTCACAATTATGTGCTATTGTGTTGGTCTATCACATAAAATCCCAATACAATACTTTTACATTTTTGGTTGTACATGACAAAATGTGGAAAATTTCAAGGGGTGTGAATACTTTTTTAAGGCACTGTTAGTGAAAAGATTAGCGTTGGTAGTAGGACAACAATTAAGCTAACCTAGCGAGAAAGTTTTCACCGCACCAGTGTAGATCCAAACCAGGTGTAAAGTGAATGGTTGTCTCCGAGAGTAAAGAGCCCCAGGTGCTGGCTAATGCTGAATCATGCTGAAGGTAGATGAGAAAATCCGGACAGCCGCACACCAGGAAGGTATTATTCAAAAATGTTTATTGTAAAATAGGATTATGCAGTATACAGGATACCGTGGCAAAAACGTACAGGCAATCAGCTAACGCGTTTCGCACTTATGCTAAGTGCTTACTCATAGCTATGAGTAAGCACTTAGCATAAGTGCGAAACACGTTAGCTAATTGCCTGTACTTTTTTGCCATGATATCCTGTATACTGCATGATCCTATTTTACAATAAACATTTTTGAATAATACCTTCCCGGTGTGCGGCTGTCCGGATTTTCTCATCTACCTTCAGCAATTAATCTAACCTGTTGCCTTTTCCTGCATGGGTGGGATGTAACCACAAATTCTGAGTGTCTGGTTTAGGAGCTCTAATTTGAGACAAAATTATTAATAGACTGCTCTGCTGTTGTAAACTCTTCAGACTGTAGTTCTTTGTATTTTATAATTATTCCAGCATTTGTATCCCTCAGCAAAAGAGTACATGAGGCCTTACATCAGACCAGTCATGCAGGAGCTCCTGCACATAGTCCGGGAGACAGAGAATGATGATCTGACCAATGTCATCCAGAAGATGATTTGCGAATACAGTCAGGAAGTGGCCCCCATTGCTGTGGACATGACAAGACATCTAGTGAGTGGTGTGTGAAGATATGATGATTGGCAATAGTTTGGTGCTGTGATGTATATGCACAGGAGATATCCAGGATGCCAATGATTCGGTGCTCTATGTATTTATGTATAGGATATATAGACATAAACGGGATGGTGATAGTCTGGTGCTCTATATATGTACAGGAGATAAATAGTATGGTGATAGTCTGGTGCTTTGATCTGTATGTACAGAAGATATCCAGGATGGTAATTTTTATCTGTACGTACAGGAGATAAACAAGATGGTGAAGGTCCATTGCCTTTATCTGTATACACAAGGGATATAAACGATGGTGGTGGTTCACTGCTCTGTGCGTGTACAGGGTGAAGATATTCCAGTGATCTGATCTGTATGTACAGGGAAATATACAGGATGGTGATAGCCCGTTGCTCTGTGTATGTACAGGAGATATACAGGATGACGATAGTCTGGAGTTCTATGCATGTCCAGATATTTAGGGTGATGATGGTCTGGTGGTATGCTTCAATCTATGTCACTTCTGTGTTCTCTCTCCAGGCTGAGATCTTTGTAAAGGTCCTGCAGAGTGAAGAGTATGAGGAGGTGGAGGACAAAACTGTCATGGCCATGGGAATCCTTCACACCATCGACATTGTCTTGACTGTTGTGGAAAATCATAAAGAGGTGTGTACCCTGACATGTGACTTAGTGGATACCCCCCACTTTCCCTTACCTTCTTTAATTCTCTACCTTTCTTCCAGGTGAAGCAGCAGCTGGAGGGGATTTGTTTGCAGATTGTTGGTCTTGTGCTTCAGAAACATATTATAGGTATGAGCCTGTTTAAAGATTTAAAGGAGGTCACAGGGTAATATTTATATCTAGGGTAGTCACATAACTTAACCCTGGTATATAACCTCATGCGTTCCAAAAAACAGAATAATGTTATAAGTTTGGTTTTAAACCTGTGTAAAAAGTGAAATTTATAACAAGTAATGGCAATCCTCAATTTAATTTATGGACAGACTTTACAGTGTGCTTTAGTGAGTAATGTAAAGTGTTTTATGTATGGGAATTCATTTTTGCTGTCCCTACAGAGTTCTATGAGGAGATTCTGGCACTAGCATACAGCCTCACCAACCAGACCATCTCCCCACAGATGTGGCAGCTTCTGGAGATCCTTTTTGATGTTTTTCAGAGAGACTGCTATGAATATTTTACAGGTTTGTTATCAAATGTTTGATGTGTTCTGTAAGAGAAATAGCTACTGCTTCCTTAATCTAATATATTTTGTGTTCAATCAGCGCTAACTATAATGCTCTTTTATATGTAAATATAAACAATAAATCAAACGATTCCTCCGTGGAAACACATTTTTCAGTAGCGGATGTACACTACTTTAGTGTTTCATCACACTAAAAATACCAAAAGTAATACTTAATACAGTGCAGTGCTACCGACCCTAACCATATCTACAAACCGGCGTTTTAAACATCATAAGACCCTCCCCAAGCTCAAAAAACAGTATTATTTAACTATTTCAGCCATTTTTGAGACCAGAGTGAGTAGCAGCAGCTGTGAGAGCAGTAGTGTACCTGTATTTTAGCGTGTCACTTGCCCCGTCTCCTGCCACAAGTTACGGATTGTCACTTGCCACACGTGGCGGATGTCCACTTGCCATGTCACCTGCCACAAGTTGCGGATTATCATTTGCCACGTCACCTGCCACATGTTGCGGATTGTCACTTGCCACGAGTTTCAGATTGTCCACTTGCCACGTCACCTGCCACATGTTGCGGATTGTCATTTGCCACGTCACCTGTCACACGTTGCGGATTGTCACTTGCCACGTCACCTGCCACAAGTTGTGAATTGTCCACTTGCTATATCACCTGCCACAAGTTGCTTGTTCATATCTAACATATGGGTCAAATTCCAATTATACTTCAGATAACAGCAATGCTAGTGGTGTATTGGATTGGATCAAGGGCTCATTAGGGTATATAAATGGTCTATGAATCATTGCAAGCAATTACAATTTTTTAAAATATATTTTTAATGTTTTTTTATCATTTGCCATCATTTTTGAGATTTTTAAGGTAAAAAAAAATAGGGCACCTTTAAAAACGCTTATAAACTAAAACGCGTCTAAATGCCGGTGCCGCGCTTGGCGTCTGAAACATGGAAATCTTCGGCGTCTGAACCCATTTTTTGCTTTCAAAGAAATGCTGTTAAACGTAACTGCCTAAAAACGGCAATAAACAAGACTGTGTACATGGTCACATAGGATAACATTGAGTTCAGGGACAATTCAAAAAAGTGTCCAAATGCCTCTAAAGTACGTTTAGTAGCATCCCGTGTACATGGGGTCTTACACTCTTTGTTGCTGCTCTCACTAAGACACTCTCCTCCTTTCACTCCTTGGATAGATCGTTCCATATCACTGTTATTTCACCACATGAAACAAAAAGGCTTCTCCATAGTGTTCTCCATATAAAAGCTTCATTAAAATGCCCCCCCAAAAAAATACAAAAACAAGACATGCAATAAAAATCAGCAAATTTCAATCTTTGTCAGAAAGCTCACCACTCGTCTGGGTTAGCAGTGGCTCTGTAACGTTATGGGCTGGGCTCCTCCCTCCACTGCATTTTTAAGGGGGCATTTTAATAAAGCTTTTAAATGAAGAACACTATGGAGATGCCTTTTTGTATCATGTGGTGAAATAACGGTGATTAAAGAACGATCTGTCCCTGGAGTTGAAGGAGGAGAGTGTCTTAATGAGGGCAGCAACAAAGAGTGTAAAGCCCTGACAGTCTGTGGTGAGGAGTGATCTATCCCAGGAAGGGAGGATTAAGTATTAAGTGTTACTTTTCCTTTAATCTGTCAACCAGTGTTCCCTGCAACCCTTAAGTGGACCTGTCAGTAACTTTAGGAGTCTGCACATCCAAATTCCCAAAAAGTCACTATATACAGAAACAGTATTATTTAAAGGATAAGTTCACCTTTTGTAACATGTTACACCTATATTCAGGGTGTAACATGTTACAGATGCACCAGCCCCCACCCCCTTGATTGCCCCTTTTGACAGAGAGTGGAGGATCTTCTCCCCCTGCTCGCTGTCACCAGCTACAGAAAACATGCCTCTGCCTGCCTGGCCGCATCATTCACCGTGTTTTGTGAATGTGAAAACTACAAGTACCAACAGCCTTTGCGGCTGTCGGCTTGTAGTTCTCAATCAACTACCATTGCACTGTTGAGTGCTCTAGTAGTTCATGGAGTCTTGCTGTCAGAGTACAGCTGCCTGCTCATATTGGAGGTACGGGCAGACAGGTACACAGTCTGCTGGACTGTGGCATTACAGCCACGATCTGCTGATCATGGTTGCAATGCTTTACAGTTCCCTAACAAAAAAATAAATAATACATGCATGTTTTTTTACCTGCAAAAAAAAAAGTGCGTTTATTGTTTTGTATAGGTGAACTTATCCTTTAAAACAGACAGTGGCTATTTAACCCTGTTGGCAGTAGTGTTAGAAAACAGGCTGCCACTAATCCAGTATTTCTGACCTAAGCCTTGGAGCTGAAACAATCAGCATTTGGGCTTTTAATGCTTCTACAGATTGCTCTATAGGAATGTAAACACTAAGCAGTGAGAGATGTGTTTTTATTCTCTGGTTTTTGTCTTTAGCATCATATGATATATATTCATGTATCCATAAATCACTCTCTCCCTCCCTCCTCCTTAATATGCACAGATATGATGCCACTTCTTCATAATTATATCACGGTGGATACAAGCACACTGCTGTCTAACCCCAAACACCTGGAGATTATTTACACCATGTGTAAAAAGGTGAGATACTAAAAGCACATTTATTAGTGTGTGTGTGTGTGTGTGTGTGTGTGTGTGTGTGTGTGTGTGTGTGTATATTATATAACAATATTTTTTTTTTTTTTTTTTGCTTGCAACTAAGAAAATAAAATCAGTTTAACAAAACCATCACCTTACACAGAAGTAATGAATCAGCTAGCAGTATGATTACGTTGTAACAAAGGAAGATTATAATTTTCTATCCATTTTCCTTTCCTCTAACTGATAGCACATCATAAATCTGTATGTCAGATATAATTGTAAAAAAGGGCAAATATGTTGCGCTAAGTAAAGCTAAAGGACATAGCTCCAAATAATTCCTTAAAAAACATATAAAGTCTCTAAGTCCAAAGACACAATGGCTTATGAATAACCAGAAATTAGTGAAGAAAACGATAAACACATCATAAAGATCCAGCAGGTAATCCTCCACCAAGTGACACGCAACCGACACAGAGGTAAAGAAGTACTCTCACTCCAGAGTGTGGACCCTCTGATTACGGAAGGTCACAAGAGCCTTGATGTATCCACCATTGAGGTTAATCAGGGGAGACAACAGGCGATAGCAAGCAGCCCGCACACAGCTCCTTTTACTCTGTTCCAGGTCATATCAGTGCTAGGCATTCTTTCACCCGGGGCAAAGACTATTAGAAACTAAACCAATCCATATTTAAACAATATAAATATCATGTAATTATTAACAATACCCGTAACAAGTTATCATCCCAACTTAAGATTTAAAACGTCAAACCTGGAATGCAACATAAGGACCAGGGAACAGTGGGTATGGCAAAAGGGGAAAAAGAAGACGGCAGGGTGAATAAAGATAATTGGGGGGGGGGGGGATAGAGAGATACTTGGGGGGGGGGGGGGGGAATAGGGAAAGAGGAGAGAGTGGGAAGAGGAGATAAGAGGCAGAGAAAGAGACAGCAAAAGAGAGACAGAGGCAGAGAAAGAGACAGAGGAAGGGAGAGAGAGAAATCCTTATATTAACAAAAATATCTTCCCTGTTCACATTCTTGAGATTAGCTACTTGCTAATGCTAAATCAATGGCTCCGATTCTTCTCCCAGCTCTGCTCCTTCTCTCCCCTCCCCCAGGCAGCTCGGTGTCTTTACCAGCCCATCTCTGATCTTCTCTTCCTCATCAAACATTGCGGCTTTGGAAGGGGTTGGGTTACAGCAGTGCCCATTGGCTCAGGTGGCAGTAGGAGAGGGATCTGCTGAATTAGCCTAAGTTAACCCCCTCAGTTTTTCCATCCTAGTGCTGCCTGACTGTCTGGCTGCTGCCGTTTCTATACACTTTGGGGCTGATTCCTCCCTGCCACTTCTACTATCAGACTCCAGGTCCCTTCAAGAATGAATGACATGGATGGATTGTGGACAGACGTTGTCACATGACACTGTGTAAGCAATCCCAGGTACTGCTGCTGCTGCCTCCTGCCTGGACCGCAAGTTCAGCAGCAGGGCGGCTGATTCTCTCTTGCTCCCCTGGCCAGCAGGTCCAGTCGGATCCCGGCTTCCCCTGCTCTGCGATCAGTGGCGGTGTGGGCTCCAGGGCTCGCTGTCAGATCGAGCAGCCGCCCGCCCTTTTCGGTGGCTCCCTTCAGGTGTGTGGGAATTTGCTGCTCCAGTGATTGCTAGGAGTAAGGGAAAATCCTTCATGTCACCGTGAACTTGTTAAGGGCTTGTTTACACTTTTATGCTGGTCTCTGAAAAGTGATCCGCGATGGATCACTTTGCAGAGATCGGTACAGGAGCTGCGAAAGGACTCTCAAGAGTTGATACTGCCACCTCCTAAATGTTGAGTGTTTTTTTCTGACAGCCAAATGGGGTTTGTGAATGGGAATGCTGCACGGCATCTGCACGCCTAGTGTTTTGTTTGCAGTTGTAGTGAGGCCCTGTTCACTTGAATGGGAAGGGGCGGAAAATTTTGGCCCAAATCATTATGTTCATGGCACGTGCACACCTTCGTTTTGTCACCGTAATATTTTATGGTGGGTGGTAAACTATGGCTTAGTCTATTTTTTTTCCTCTCCAACTAGAAGTAAAAACTGCGTAATAGGTTTGACTATAGCATAGAACCCTGGAAATACGCAGTGCTTTTTGAACCACAACCCCATTCTTTTGTTTGACAGGTGCTGATGGGAGAAGCGGGAGAAGATGCAGAGTGTCATGCAGCCAAACTTCTAGAGGTCATTATTCTTCAGTGTAAGGGCCGAGGGATCGACCAGGTAAGCTAAAAATGGAAATGAATCCAAACACGCACACATGACCGATAGCTTGTCGTGCTCGCTATCTATTTCAGTCTGTCCATTTTTTTTTTATACCTCCTGTTGTCACAAATCATAGCTTTTGTAAAATAATGATGAGTTTACTTAATGTCACTTTTTTAGGTATAGTGCTTATTTTTGAATCTCTTCAGAAAACTGATTAATGTTCATCTAAGGGCAACAAAAATATCATAGCTTGCAGCTTACCAGTCTTTAGATTTAGTGGTTCCATTAGTTTTATTTTTTCAGAATATTCCCCCATTATTTTCATCTGTTGATCCTGCCAGTAACACATATCCTGTCCTAGGGTGACGGTGCTCACTCACTTCACTGTGCTTGTCTTGTGAAGGACAGGCTTTGTCACTCTAGGCTGCTCTCCTGATTTTAACTACAGGAAACCTTCCCCTCTCCTCATCTCAATAGCATAATGGGGGGTGTGTATGTTTTGTAGTCTAATGGTAAAATGGAGACAACCCTGCATGGGATTTCAGTGCAGCAGAGGCAGCTTTGTCCACTGAAATAGGATGTTGGGAGCTTGATGAATTTTTTTTATCAGATATTTTTCTGTGCTTGCTGCATTTAGAGAAAACTATGGGAAAATGTGCATGCTTTACAGGGATGTGTGAACTCCTTTTTTTTTTTTTTTTTTGCCCAGACATACACTTTTGAGCTTTCCTGATTTAGTTGTGTTTGTTTCCTGCTTATTCAATGATTGCAGAGGTATTGTGGTGATCCGATGCATGTGCTAAAAAAAGACTCCTATGACAATCTTGCAAAAAATTAACTGTAGTTATGAGGATCTTGCTTCAGTGTGACCTAATGTGTGGCTGCATCAGACTGACCACAAGATGGTGCTGTAACTCATTGAATGACACCTTCTGTCAACGTAACTTGCATTAGTAAAAAAAAAAGTATGGCCAAAGCTTTTTTTGGTCATACTTCTCTTGTGAGTCACAAGAGTGCACTTACTTTTGCTCTCTTGTGACCCAGAATTAGACAGCGGGCCAAAGCCCGCTTTCAGTTGATGTCACAGGTTCTGGAAGATCCTGACCATGTTGCCGGGTTCTACCTAGCTGCCTTATGGATAGCTGACTCTGGCTCTTAGCACATGACTGAGTGCCGAAGGCAGCAGCAACTGCTCCTTCTCCAGCCTGGTGCTCCAGTGAACTCTGAAGGAACATAGCGGAGAGCAGTGGCTGACGGTCACTGCTCTTTGCTCCAAGCAAGCCAAGAACTGAGCGATCAGCAGGTATGTGATCGCTCAGTTCTCAAGGCGGGGAGGAAGAGACTGCTGCAGCATGGAGGTGTGTATGCATGTTTAATTTTTTCCAAGTCTATGTCTTGCCTTAAAGTGGTTCTAAAGCCTAAATGCTATTCTATGCATTAAGAAAAAAAAAAAAGCACAGGATTCCCCCCCACCCCCCTTTTGCGTACTTGACCTGTTCCAGCCATTTGCATGAAAGCAGTGGCTCTGTTCGCTCTTTCCCTCCTCTCTGGGCAGAATGATAGCAGCAGGAGACGTTGGCTTCTACTGCTGTCAGTCAAATCCTGTGACAGGGATGGGGTTGAGCCATGCTGTCTGTGAGGGAGGGGAGCCAGGAGCTTCGGTGAGGACCCCAGAAGAGGAGGATTGGGGCTACTTCTGTGAAAATCCATTGCACAAAGCAGGCAAGTATAATATGTTTATTTTATCATGAAATAGTTAAACCTTTACAATCACTTTATTTGTTTCTGTCTTATCAATTGAGGGACACAGTAAGTCTTTCCCCTTCAGATTATACTAATGCCTACAGGAAGATTAGACGCTGACAAACATTAAAGCTATAGATCAGCCCAGGAAAACCTCCTTTTCCCAGAATACCTTTTTTGCATGTATCCTAGGAGGATGGACATCTTTTTTTATTTTGTTTATTTTTTTCAGCACTCCTTTCTTTACCAACACTCTTCTGTATATTGCTGCTATAGCTGGTCTCTCTCTGATTGCAGCTAAGCTACGCAGCTGGCCTAATCAAAAACGTGGTTGCCCACACTGTGGATCCAGCAGTGTACCGCCCTAACAAAGCCCATATTCTTGGAGGATATATCTATATTTACGGCAGGCCCTGATCTTCATCCTAGACAATATAGCAGTTTGGATGGATCCTGAACCTTTAGAAATTGGCATTCAGAATAGTTTCACCCTGTCCTTTCAAGGCACACCCTACTATATCTGGGAATACTTCTTTGGCTTTTCAGCATCTAGCATCTTGGATTTTTGAAGGCTGCCACCTGGTTTTCTGTTCACACATTCTGTATGTTCTACCAGGTGAATATTAAGGCCTCAGCGGATGCTGACTTGGTTTTTGGATGTCCCGAGGGTGAAACATTTCTGTATCACCCAATGAACTTGGAAGATTACAGGATTTTTGTACTCGCCATAAAAATCCTATTCTTGGAGTTCATTGGGAGGCCTAAGTCTCGCCCGTCTGTGTTTTATGATTGTTCTGCATTGCTACTAAGCTGAGGCATGATGGTCATAGGGGGGGTTATCCTGGGCTGGCTTACAGTTCTTTGTTTTCCAGTGACCAATCCTCTTGTAGATGTCAGTATAACCCAAAAGGTGAAAAACTTCCCTAGTTCTTCAATAGGATTCAAGAAACTGATTTTTTTTTTTGTAAGTACAAAAATCCTATTTACATTCCTGTTTTTTTCTCTGAGAACTGTCACTGTGTTTCCCCAGTGCATCCCGCTTTTTGTTGAAGCTGTCCTCGAACGGTTGACGCGAGGTGTGAAATCCAGTGAGCTGCGCACCATGTGCTTGCAGGTTGTCATTGCAGCTCTGTTTTATAATTCTGCTCTGCTCCTCAACACCCTGGAACAGATCCGTTTCCCTCACAGTTCAGAGCCAATCACAGCACAGTTCATCAACCAATGGGTGAATGACACAGACTGCTTCCTGGGGCAAGTAATGTATTCTTCTGTATCCACTGTGCAGCTCAAGTATCACTTGTGTACTCTTTGTAAAGTTTACTATATTATGTTTTTATATTGCTGCTAAACTTTAAACAACCATTACCCACTTGATGTCCGGAACATTTACCCCCCCTTTCATGACTAGGCTATTTTTTACTATACGGCACTGTGTTACTTTAACGGGCAATTGCACGGCCATGCAACGCTGTACATGAATTAAATTTTAAATTAAATTTAAATTAACCTAAATTAATGTCCTTTTTTTCTCACAAAAAGCTATTTTTTTGGTGGTATTTGATCACCACTGGGATTTTGATATTGTTTTTGCACTATAAACAAAGACTGATAATTTTGAAAGAAAAAAAAAAATATTTTTTACTTTATGCTATAAAACATATCCATTAAAAAATAAATATAAAAATCAAATTTTAGATCAATATGTATTCTGCTACATATTTTTGGTAAAAAAAAATCACAATAACTGTATTTGCTTGGTTAGTTAGAGTGTCTACACTGGCACACCCTAGACAGGAAGTTGTATTCCCCATATAACCCCTCTCCTTACCGGGAGTACCTCAGTTTTGTAGCAAAGCAATACACGTGTAACCAGAAAGAGGGGAGGGACCTCTGTGTCCCATGATGTACTCCAAGAAAAGGATTTTACAGGTAAGCTGTTATAAAAATCCTATTTTTTCTTACAGGTGTAGTCTAATAAGCCAAGAACCCCACTGGCTTTATATCTCTTGGAGACTCCAGCAGTGGGATCTCCCTGCCATAGTGTCTTAGCTACCTGCCTGGAAGTTTTGGGTGTCTGCTCCCACATTTATGTGTTCCAGCCCCTCCTGTTCCATTCTTCATTTAGCAATGTGCATAAAAGTGCCAACAGGCAGAAAGGGACCCCCTAGTATTGGCTGTGGTAGATATTCAGACCCGAGGACTCCCCGGTGTTTACCAAACACTGAAATATTGGTGTAAGGCCCCTTTCACACTTGTGCGACTTGTTCTGTGACAAGTCACAGGACAAGTCATACCCCATGATTTTCAATGAGTACCAATCATATCTGTGCGACTTCAAAGTAGTCCCTGCACTACTTTGGTCCTACTTTGATGCGACTTGAGGTGCATAGACCTCAAGATTACACAAGCATTGCTTCAAGTTGCGTCAAAATCACAGCAAAATTGCACAACTTTCAGGTTGCGCAAGTGTGAAAGGAGCCTAAGTGAGATTATTTGTTTAAAGCAAGTCAACTTGACGTGAGAGGTCTCAAGTGCTTCCCCTGGAATCACCAAACGGCCACACATAATGTTCAGTGTATGCAGAAAATGTTCACAGATTGGACATACTATAGTAAGATGGTCAGGGACTGCGAATATGCTGCAGGCGAGGTCGGAGACCGGAAACATAACAAGAGACTACGGCTATTACAGTCTTCTTACAAGTCGGAGCCCACTACAGCCCCTACAAAAATGACTGGCCCCCACATCTGATATTTCTCTCAGCAGGTTAGATTATTATTGAAGAGAAAAAGCACAAAAAGAGGAAAAGCATGGACAGGACAAAGTGTAAAAGAAATAAACCATATCCTTCAGCTAGAGGAAACCATAAGATTGAATATTTTCCCTGGATGAAAGTAAGCACCTAGGCAAGGAAAATAATGAATGCTGGCTGTTGGGGTCCGAGAGCAGCAAAGTTGCAAGGGGCTGCTTGCTTGGGCACCAGGGACTTAAAGAAGAATATTACCTCCTAGGGGAACATTAATAGATGAGAGAGCAAGTCCCATTTATGCATTTTTTTTTTTTATATCACTGCCAAGGCCTTATACACGTTAGCTTAAAAAAAACATGTAGGTCTGCGAAGCGAACATTTTTAAACAGATCTGAATACATGCATCTTATGGTCTTCTATGTACATTTGTACAGAAGTTTACAAACTCCTTGTTTAGATACGCTTATGTAATCAAGAAAAAAATAGCATTCATAGTTCGTTTCATCTAAACCTGCTTTAAAGCAGAAACATCTAAATACAGGTAAAATGGATTTGGGAAGCATAAAAACCATTTATATTTTCCAGATGATAATTTTTATAAAAGCTAAACACAGGAGTACCAGTGTGATTGAGGTCTAAACATTAAAGAACTCCTATTCCGTCTTCATATTCCCCTCCAGGCTGCATGATAGGAAGATGTGTGTGATCGGCCTTAGTATTCTTATGGAGCTCCCAAATCGACCAGCAGCTGTCAGTGCTGTGGCCTCGCTCATCGTGCCTTCCATCCTCCTCCTGTTCCTCGGGCTGAGGCAGGTGTGTGCCACCCGTGACCATCTGGACCGAAGGACGGCATCCCGAAACCTAAAAACAGACACTGAGGAAAATGGTAGGGGGGCTGCAATTAATGACACGAGGGAACCTGCCAGTAAACATGTATAGACCAGCTATATACTCAAGATTTCTGTAGTTTAGTTGGATCATGCTGATATAAGGGGATGCTCATGGTCCTCTCCAGTGTGTTAAAAGAGAATTATTGGAATTATTATATTTTTTTTTTTAATCATACTTACCTAGGTTAATGCAGCATCTGTCCCTCGCCGGCTCCAATGCTGAGAACCGAGCAATCAAAACACAGCTGATTGCTCGGTTCTAAGTGCGCCCTGAGCAGTGAGCTGGTCACTGTCAGTCACTGGCTCTCTGCTCTGCCCCCCCCCCCCCCCCCCGCACGCTCACTGGGCTGTGTAGGGGGTGGAAGCAGCTGACTCAGGCTCTTAGCGGCTTGCTGAGAGGCTGTGCGGTCCAGCCTTGTTGGCGGATCCCGACCATATGGTTGCGATCTTTCCAGAGCCTGGACCGACTCTGTGACATCAGCCGACAGCAGGCTCCAGCGGGTCACAGGGCAGCAAAACTATCTGCACTCCTGTGATCCACAGAAGTACAACCAAACAAACTTTGGCTGCACTTTTCCTTTAAGCGCATGCACTATAGTGCTTGTTGTGTCATGTTAACATTTATTGCATTAGTGCAGCCCATTTACTTTAATGGACTGCCCAATGCACCTCAACAAACCAAAAATCATGTATGCAGTGTTATCCACAGCACACAACCATCTGCAAGGTGGATTGGGGTGCCCTTCAGAATAAATGGCACTGCATCGCACCAGCACGTATAGCACGCATCGCACTAACGCAATAGAGTGAATAGACTCTGGTTTTTAGACTCCTTTAGCAGGTAAAACAGTTCCTTTGTATGTATAGTATCTCACAAAAATGAATACACCCCTCACATTTTCTTTTCATGTGACAACACTGAAGAAATGAAACTTTGCTACAATGTAAAGTAGTGAGTGTACAGTTTGTTTAACAGTGTAAATTTGCTGTCCCCTCAAAATAACTCAACACACAGCCATTAATGTCTAAACCGCTGGCAACAAAAGTGAGTACACCCCTAAGTGAAAATGTCCAAATTGGGCCCAAAGTGTCAATATTTTGTGAGGCCACCATTATTTTCCAGCACTGCCATAACCCTCTTGGGCATGGAGTTCACCAGAGCTTCACAGGTTGCAACTGGAGTCCTCTTCCATTCCTCCATGACGACATCATGGAGCTGGTGGATGTTGGAGACCTTGCGCTCCTCCACCTTCCGTTTGAGGATGCCCCACAGATGCTTAAAAGGGTTTAGGTCTGGAGACATGCTTGGCCAGTCCATCACCTTTACTCTCTGCTTTTTTAGCAAGGCCGAGGTCGTCTTGGAGGTGTGTTTTGGGTCGTGATCATGTTGGAATACTGCCCTGCAGCCCAGTCCCCGAAGGGAAGGGGGATCATGCTCTGCTTCAGTATGTCACAGTACATGTTGGTATTCATGGTTCCCTCAATGAACTGTAGCACCCCAGTGCCAGCAGCACTCATGCAGACCAAAACACTCCCGCCACCATGCTTGACTGTAGGCAAGACACACTTGTCTTTGTACTCCTCTCCTGATTGCCGCCACACACGCTTGATGCCAACTGAACCAAATAAGTTTATCTTGGTCTCATCAGACCACAGGGCATTGTTTTAGTAATCCATGTCCTTAGTCTGCTTGTCTTCAGCAAACTGTTTGCTGGCTTTCTTGTGCATCATCTTTAGAAGAGGCTTCCTTCTGGGACGACAGCCATGCAGAACAATTTGATGCAGTGTGCCGTGTATGGTCTGAACACTGACAGACTGACCCCCCCACCCCTTCAACCTCTGCAGCAATGCTGGCAGCACTCATACATCTATTTTCCAAAGACAACCTCTGAATATTATGCTGAGCATGTGCACTCAACTTCTTTGGTCTACCATGGCGTGGCCTGTTCTGAGTGGAACTTGTCCTGTTAAACCGCTGTATGGTCTTCGCCACCGTGCTGTAGCTCAGTTTCAGGGTCTTGGCAATCTTCTTATAGCCTAGGCCATCTTTATGTAGAGCAACAGTTATTTTTTTCAGATCCTCAGAGTTCTTTGCCATGAGGTGCCATGTTGAACTTCCAGTGACCAGTATGAGAGTGAGAGTGATAACACCAAATTTACCACACCTGCTCCCCATTCGCACCTGAGACCTTGTAACACTAACGAGTTGCATGACACCGGGGAGGGATAAACTCCCTTTTGTTGCCAGCGGTTTAGACAATAATGGCTGTGACAGCAAATTTACAATGTTATACAAGCTGTACACTCACTACTTTACATTGTAGCAAAGTTTCATTTCTTCAGTGTTTTCACATGAAAAGATATAATAAAATATTTACAAAAATATGAGGGGTATACTCACTTTTGTGAGATACTGTACATATAAAGATATTTTTACCTGCTAAAGGATTTGTATTTCTGTCCATCCAGTCCAAATGTACACAGCTCAAATCTGTCTGGCAGGGAAGGATACCTGATTTTTCTATGTTGCAGTTAAGAAACACTTTACAGGTCTTGATGCTTCTTCAGTCTGTGACTGGACAGTGAAAAGAGAAGCAGCACACTGATGAGCTCATTTGATCTTTCCCCCTATCAACATGCCTTCATTTGTATAAATGTATTATTTTTGTTTTTTATATGTGCCTGCAGTTGTGCTTTATGCAGTTTAAGCTAAACTCTAACCAAAACTTGCATGGTTTTGGATAGCACAAGGAAGTATTAGAGTCATGTCATGTTTTTATTACCTTCTGTTGTTATGGAAATGATTAAGAGCTCCAATCGAGCCCAAGGTTATCTGCTGCTGTCTCTAATTTGAAAGTGTTGATATGCATGCATATAAAAGTAAACACTCTGAGGCACGCTCAGCTCTGTTACTTGTTACACTTCTAATTTATTCAAGGCGGTGTTAATGTTTTATACACACAAATACGTCATTGCTATGTTAGTCTAATAGGTACATCTCATTGGTTAAGATAGTAAAGAAGATGGAGAATTTTCATAACGAGGTTTGGCTGTCTTTGGTTTTATCTTCAGTTCCGCGTTCTTCTGATGTGTGGGATGTAGGGGGTACCCGCCATCTTGAGAAACTATAGGAACAGAGCAAACCTGTATACTTATATAATGAGTAAGGAGAAAAATATGTATGCACATAAGAAAATAGACATTTTCAGATTACTATTATTATTATCTACATCACATTCCTTCACACTGTGTCTCTTCACTTCCTATCAGGACAGAAAGTGATATGAAATCTTTCCAACAACTACTCAGACAAAAACACATTTCTAGTACAGTGTGGAGAGTTTAGAAGGTGTAACAATATTTTTATTGCTGTCTGTGCCTTTCTGTCCCAGTGTCAGCCATACACCCATATCTTGTATGAGTTTCACAGGTTCAGAAAGTGATAAAAAATCTCTCCAGTGGGATCACAGACAGAAAACTGAACAAAACAAACAAAACTGTTTGCCCGGAGTTGGGCTTTAAAATCTCTTACTTGGCTTTGTTTAGATTAGGGTGTATTTTAAAACCCCTGTAAATTTTAATTTTTTTTTGTCGTCTCTTCACTGCCTGTCCTGAAAACAGCAGGAAGTGACAGGAAATATTTTATGTGAGGAGAAATTTGTCTTTCTTGCCGCAAACTTCCTTTTTCTGATGAATACTGTCAAATTTTGGTATTCAGACCATTTTATGTCTGGGTGATAGTGGTCACCGGGACAAATAGAGAGGGGTTATTTCCCTAATGGTGACACGGACAGCAATAAAATCCTCCTTCCAAAACTAAAATAAACAGTGTTTGCTTTACCTATACTTTAAACTAAATTAAATGTTTTCATTTAAAGAGGAGATTCCAAGTGACGAGGAGGAGACGAACAGCCTGGGTCAGGCCATGCAGGAGAACACCCGGGAGGATGAAGAGGACGACGACGATGAGGACTGGGATGATGAAGCACTAGAGGAGACAGCCTTGGAAGGATTTAGTACTCCGCTTGATTGCCATGATGCCTTGGACGAATACCAGTTCTTTACAGATGTCTTGTTGGGTAAGCCTTTGATGGGTATAGTTATTTAATCATTAGGTTGATAAGGAAGAACCAGAGAAGGCAAAATATAAGCAGCTTAATTTCAGCTTTAAAGTGCAGCCCCTGAAATCACTAAAACACTCGCACATAATTTTTAGAGTATATAATGTTGCAGAAAATGGTACGCATGCTACAGAAGACACTCAAAAACTGGAGACCTGTTACATAAGACTGCTAGAGAGGACTCATTACAGCCCCTTTACAAGGCTCCCATATTATGAAGAACCCCTAAAAATCCCTGACACCACAATTGATATTGCTATAAGCAGCTTAAAAGAGCAGTATGGGGTATCAAAAAAACAAACCTTATACTCATCTAGGTGTATGCAGCATAGATCCGATACTGCATCTGTCCCCCGTCACCTCTGTACTGAGAACTGAGGGATCAAAAACTGATCACTCAGTTCTCCCCTCCACTCTGAGCAGAGAGCGGTGACTGTCAGTCACCATCTCTCTGCTCTGCTCCTCCAGCTTTCACTGGAGTGCTGAACTGGGAAGGGAGCATCTGGCTTAGGCTCCCATTGGTGCAGCTGAGAGGCGGAGCTAGCTGCCATTCCTTGCATTGGAATCTTTCCTCAGCCTGGACTGTCTGAGTCAGCCTGTCAGCTAAAAATAGGTCACAGGAGTGGATCCGGCTGTATAGCTAGCCCCAGCAAGGATTGCTCCAGAGGAGTTCAGCACAGCACATCTTCACTCGTGACCAACACTTTAGACACTGGCGAAAAAACTGAGATACTCCCAGTAGTGGGAGGGGTTATATAGGGAGGCAGCTTCTTGTTTAGGGTGTGCCAGTGTCCAGCACCTGAAGGTGGACTATAACCCACATAGTAATTACTATGGTTCTGTGTCCCGTGATGTAAAGAAATAATCCTTAAGCTCCAGTGACCTTGTCTAAGCTGAGATGATGTCGTCACCAGTCTTCTGCAGATAGGAGGAAACCTTTCCTCAGTCTTTTCTACTCATTGATTCTAACTTTACAGCAAGTCACAATGTGAGAGGCTTTAGCAAGGGGATGACCTGTGTCAGACATTTTGTGAACACAGTCAAGAACTACATAGCTGCCAGGATTTACAAGATTGTGCCATTTCAGAAAGTAGATGGTCACACTGAATGATGCCTAAAGAAAAATGTCTCACCCTAATATGGCATTGTCAGCGCAATAACTGATGATGAATGATCTCTGTGAGAGGGGATAAATATCTGGAAGTGTTATACTGACATTATATCTGATACTAGATGCCCTGTAAAGTTATTGACATAAGACAAGTACACTACACACAGTAATATAGCTAAACATTAGATATACAACTAGTTTATGCTCCCATAGTAAGGGGGGGTGTTATGATATCTTTCCTTGTACATAGAAAATTGCTGATCATGTCCTTGGTTGCTCTTCTCCTGACTCAGGCATACAGAGTAGAGATCAAGCCTGGTATCATTCACTGACGGCACCACTCAGCAATGACCAGAAGAAGCAACTGCAGGAAATTTATACACTGTCGGAGCAGCGGAAAAGCGCAGCCGGTAAGGGAATGAATATATGACAAAGTGGACTTCATGGAGAATGTTCGGAATTATGTAGTTTTGCCCATTTATTACACTTTAACAACTTGCCTACCGGGCCAATTCTGACACTTCTCACATACATGTAAAAATCTACATTTTTTTTTTTTTTGCTAGAAAATTACTTAGAACCCCTAAACATTCAGTTTTTTTTTTGCAGAGGACCTAGAGAATAAAATGGTGGCTTTTGCAATTTTTTTATGTCACACGGTATAGCAGTTTTTCAAATGCAATTTTTTGGGAACAAATGCACTTTAATGAATTTTTGTTGCACACAAACACAATATAATACCCAAATATAAAAGATGATCTGCCGAGTAAAAAGATACTGAACATGTCCCTCTTTAAAATTGCGTATGCCCTTGGAACAGTGCCAAACTGTTGTACCATACATCTCCATAGGCGACACTTTAAACGCATTTACAGTTTACCCGTTTCGAGCTACACAGGAGCTCTGGTGCTAGGATTTTTATTCTCAGTCTGACATTCCCAACGGTGTACATATGCATGCGGGACTTACGTATGCGCTTGCATTTGCACATAAGGGGTTCAGTGCGCTTAAAAATTTTATTTAAAAACGTAATTCATTTTTTTTTTTGTAATCAACTTTATTGCTATCAAAAGGAATGAACAACATCCCTTGTGACAGCATGGGTTGTAACAGGTCCTCTTTATGGAGAGATCTGGGGTATTAGACCCAAAATCTCTCCTCTGATATCCAGTGCAGCTGATCAGGGACAGATTTGATCGGCTGCTTTTCTGGCCGCTGACGGCAGGGTAGACAAAGGGCTGAAAGGAAATCCTTGTCGCTTCTGGTGTCAGAGAGGGAAGAACAACATCAGTTCCTCTCTCTGTGTAGTGCTGCCATTGTGGCCTCGGGCTTCCCCATCAGACAGGAGAGCCCAGGAAAGTCTGCGGGGGTGTGGGATTTGGGGGGAACCCCGAACACCCTTTTATTGGCGGCAGACCTTCTGTCTTAAGTGCAATCGCCAGCTGTAAATTTTGATACTCGGATGATGCTTGCAGGTATGGTATAACCACTTCCCTCCCAGGACATCATATGACATCCACCTGGGGGAAGTGGTTTAGAAGACCCCCATCACCAACCCAAAAAAAAAAATCGAACATTTTTAAATGTTTACTTGCAATGTTTTTCCTTTTCTAAAAATAAATTTTTGTTCACTTTCAATGTGCCTCTTTCTGAGCTAGAAAATATGACTACTCTAGCACAGCCCCCTCTTTCCTTGCTTGTCATAGACCTCTCCTTTTCTGGGAATGTCTTAATATTGTCTGTGCTGGCTTAGCTCCTCCACCTCTACTCTCGCCTCCCTACATAACCGTATAGACACGGAGAGGAGCGAAGGGTATTACTATAGAGCAGTGTTGGCGAACCTTGGCACCCCAGATGTTTTGGAACTAATATTTTTCATGATTCTCATGCACTCTGCAGTGTATTTGAGCATCATGGGAAATGTAGTTCCAAAACATCTGGGGTACCAAGGTTCACCATCACTGCTATAGCGTATCAATTGAGACTCCAGTGGTTGCTGACATCGCAACCAAAGATGTGGCACCCAGCAGCAGTCTACACAAAGGGAGGCATTTACAGATAAATAGCATGCCTAAAATACCTTGAATGCACATATAATCTTATGGGAAGGTTGTTGAATTGAATGGCCTAGTGAGAGGGTTTCTTTAATTACTGCAGCTTCTTTCTTTTGGCTGTAAAAAATTATTAGCAGCACACAAGGCAAATATCAAGAAGTGGCTGACCTGGAATGTTTATATTTTCACACAACTTATTCTAGTCACAATTGTGTTTCCTTCCTATAGCCTCTCGAAAGCTCGAGCTGCAGCAACAGCAGTCGGGTCAAATGGTTGGCGGTTCTCAGCAATGAACTGTAAAGCTGCAAGTGACTCTGGGACGTTTGCACTACTACATTTTGTAAATGCCATCACACTGGGGAGCGACTTGTAAAAGTTATTTGAAGGCTGCTACAGCGAAGCCCATCGACAAGCATTCACACCGATTTCTGGAAGAGTGTGCTTTTCTTTTGTTGGTCAGCTTCCTTTTTTTTTTTTTTGGCAGATGGCAGACCCTCTTATGAAATGACTGAAGAACTGTGTAAATTATTGTTTTTTTAAGGGGTTTGAGCTAGGACTCTGGTCCAGTTGACCTCTGCACTTTTACTCATTCCCTTCATGTGCTCCCTGGCTACCATGCACTTGGAGTCTACAGAAAAGCATTGATGTGTGCTATGGACCCCGCCCCCGAGGAGAAGATTCATGAATGACTGATAATGAAGTTTAGCTTTAAAGCCCTGCTTTTAACTACCAGTGTAACATTGATCGCCCATCTTTTACATCATTGTCTTTCAATAAAGAAGAGTGTGTTTGTGTTTGCAGCAGTTATACAGTCTGTTGGCTGCACATTACATCTGTGTCAATATTTATGCAGAAATTTGTTTGGTAGTTTATTACAGTAGATTCCACCATTCGATTGACAGAAGACAAATGACTGAGAATACAGCTTCTCTATTCATCAAGAATAAGAAATGTCTCTTATGCTGTGTGCACAATTTTTAGGATTGCAATTTTGATTTCCATTAAATTTCCATTTGATGCATGGGAAATCCCTGTGGTATAGCAAACACATCTGATGGTCATAAGTGCCCAATATCATCCTTTTTATGTGGTAGTAAACTCAGATAATTTTACCCCAAATAATAAATATGGAATTGCATGTTGCTGTTTAGAAGCTATGCACCGCATACAGAAGGCAAATAGAACGTTCTTGAAAAAAGAAACTTTTTCTGAAAGCTCCTGCTTTGTATACAGCCGCTGCCATTATAACTCTTGTCTTCCGCGTCTAAACAGCATTTTCTTTTTGCCCTCACTCGGTCTCTGTGGCCAATATCCCGTGCATGCGTTCCCGAAGCCAAGACTCGTTTTCGTTCCCCTTTTACCATAGCAACCTTGTATAGTGAATAGGGAGCTGATCCTGCTGCTGCATTACTACATAATCAAGGCTTAGCCTCAGAATGGTGAAGGAATATCGCGGAATTTTGGGGCTGATGGTTTCCTAAGGAAGTGACGCAGCCCTGGCATATACGCATTATTTTTCTGGCACGAAGAGCTTGCTTGAAAAATAGGACTAACCGTGCATGAGCCGGTGACGTCATTACAAACAAAACAGGATTACACAGAAAGCAAGCAGATACAATAGCTTGCAATGATTAATTTAACATAACCTTGATTAAATGAGTTTACGACCGCTTTAAGGAATTATACCTAATGCTGGCCATATGCTATGGGCACATTGTATTTATAGTCCGAACGTTTATTTTCCATTTTTGCGTAGCGTATGAAACCCTTACAAACCCCTGTCAGATTTTTATTGCTGAACTCTGAGTACTTGTGTAAGAGGATTAGATCTCTTGCTTTTAATATTCAGTAGTGCAAGTGAACAGATAAGTGGAGTGGACTAGTTACGACGAGGCTGCTCCCATGTGGCACAGCGAACCCAAATTGGGGTGTGAGGGGCTTGGAGGAATTCCAAAAATGTAATAAAAGCAGTGAAAGCACCACACTAATGTTCATTAGGTCCAGTAAGGATTTTAAAGAAATCTTGTTAGAATAGAATAAAAACAGCCAATGCATTTTAAGGGTTTAGGACTCCATAGAATGTTTGTACAAGCGCAAGTGGTAGTTGGCGATTACCCAGTGGGGTGAACTGATTCTACCACTTTCTGATTGATTCTGCTAGTTGTATTCTACATTCTGCTGAGTCTACATTCCCAAGAGAGTACTCTTTTTGCAATGGGCTGGAATGCAGTCTTGCAGGATTTCGAACCCTGGTGATGTCACTTATGTCTCCCTGGAGCATCAGAGGCCAGGGTCAAGAAAAGTCGTTTTTTTTTGGGGAGGGAGTTAAAAAAAAAAAACCACACCCTCTGTTTGTCATTAAAGGGCTTTCAGTGTAGTAGTAATTGAACCGAATTCATGAAAGACCAAATTTGGTCCTATCTTTGTTTTTTGATGCAGTTGTACAAAAGTGTGGGATTGCACAATCAGAATCTTTGTGTGGTAATATTTTTTGTATAGTCTCCAGTCAGATTGTAATAGGTGAAATATTACACCAGCCAACCCTGTGTTTGAACACTTGCCACAAAGGCTATAAATCCACGTTGTGTGCAGCAAACCTAGATTTTGACATATAAAAGTTGCATCAGCAGGCCACACCCACCACAGGCTGTCTGCAGAAAACACCTGTGGTGGGTAGAAAACGACAGGAGAAGGCGGAGATGAGACCAGTCACCCTGCAAAAGTAGAGTGAGCAGCAGCGACCAGTCCCTATTACAGAAGCCTCTGCATATAAGCACAGTTTCAGACTGGAATACTGCAATGATCTGGAAGAAATACACATGCCTCTTTTGCTTAATATTTGCTTTCCATGGAGTTCAGCTTTGATGGAATTTCACATGTGTGACTGAGGATACAAAGTAATGTCTATGGTGAGCACACTGACTACATTTCTTATGTAACTTTGATCATTCATAGCTCATATTATTTTATTAAAAAAAAAGAAAAATGTTTTTACTACAATAAAGCTCAATTACCTGGTCTCCAGGCACACTGTGTGTTTCGCATCATTGCAGTAAGACAAAAGGAACAGCACAATGAAAGCAGGGCCAGCTGTATAATATGGCACACTAGGAGCTCCAGAAAAAAACACCTGTTAGAGATGAAAATTTTAGGCTGCTATTGCTGATCTCTCCCTCCTGAAAATGATTGACTGTCATTCTGATTCCTTGACTTTTAGGCCCCTTTCACACGAGGCGGGCTCCGTTTCTACGGAGCCCGCCTCGGTCCGCCGGCTCAGCGGGAGATCTGTCCGTTGATCTCCACTGAGCCGGCAGATGACAGGTCCCTCTCTGCTCACTGAGCGGGGAGGGGCTTGTCAGGCGCCGCTGCCGCCTATGGAGGGATCGGGCGAAAACGGACAGCGTGTCCGTTTTTGTCAGATCTCCCCAGATCCGATCCACCAGCGACGGACCTGGGCGTAGAGCCATCCCTCTGCTCTTCAGCGGATCGGACCGGGTCGGATGTCAGCGGACATGTCTCCGCTGACATCCGACGCTCCATAGGCTAACATGGAGCGCCCGTTCAGGTCCGCCGTCAAAACTGACAGGCGGACCTGAACGGTCCAATCGTGTGAAAGGGGCCTTACAATTTCTGAGTCTCTTTACCCCAGCATGTTTACAGATTGGGGGGGGTTACCAAAACTCGTGCACACAGACTTTGGTGCAGCTGTACATAGTAATCAATCAGCTTCTGACTTCGGCTTGTTTAACCACTTAAGGACTAGCCTCGTTTTGGATTTTAGGTGTTCACATGTTTAAAACCATTTTTTTTTTGCTAGAAAATTACTTAGAACCCCCAAACATTATATATGTTTTTTTTCTAACACCCTAGAGAATAAAATGGGGGTCGTTGCAATACTTTTTTTTGTACCGTATTTGCGCAGCGGTCTTATAAGCGCACTTTTTTTGGAAAAAATTGACTTTTTTGAATAAAAAAATAAGACAACAGCAAAGTTAGCCCAATTTTTTTTATATTGTGAAATATAATGTTACGCCAAGTAAATTGATACCCAACATATCACGCTTCAAAATTGCGCTCGCTCATTGAATGGCGTCAAACTTTTACCCTCAAATCTCCATAGGCGACATTAAAAAAAATCTACAGGTTGCATATTTTGCGTTACAGAGGAGGTCTAGGGCTAGAATTATTGCTCTCGCTCTACCGGTCGCTGTGATACCTTGCATGTGTGGTCTGACCACCTTTTTCACATGCGGGTGCTACTCGCATATGCGTTCGCTCGCGCACGAGCTTGTCGGGGCGGAGGTTTTTTTTTTTTTTAAATGTATTTTTATTATTTATTTTACATTATTTTATTTATTTTTACACGGTTTTGAAAAAAAAAAAATTGTGTCACTTTTATTCCTATTACAAGAAATGTAAACATCCCTTGTAATAGAAAAAAGCATGACAGGACCTCTTAAATATGAGATCTGGGGTCAAAAAGACCTCAGATCTCATATTTACACTAAAATGCAATAAAAAAAAGTCATTGAAAAAAATGACATTAAAAAAAATATGCCAAGAGGCGTGGGCGGAAGTGACGTTTTGACGTCGCTTCCGCCCAGCAGTGTCATGGAGACGAGTGGGCGCCATCTTAGCCTCACTCGTCTCCAGGCACAGCATAGAGAAGGACGCAATCGCCTCCGCCGCTACTGACGGCTCCGGTAAGAGGCGGAGGGCACTAGATCGTGGTGGGAGGGGGGTGGCCCCCTCCCGCCACCGATAAAAGTGATCTTGCGGCGAATCCGCTGCAGGGACCACATTTATCAGAAAGCCGGCCGCCGCACGTAAACGGGGATACCGGGGTTATGGCAGCTAGCTGCTGCCATAACAACGATATCCCCCTTCAAAGTTTGAACCTACATCAGCGTGCGGCGGTCCGGAAGTGGTTAATTAAAGGGGTTGTAAAGGTAAAAAATTTTTCACCTTAATGTATTCTATGCATTAAAGTGAAAAAACTTTTGACAGTACCGCCGCCCCCAGGCCCCCCGTTTTACTTACCTGACGCCTCGAATCTTCGCTCCTCGTCCTCATCAGCTTCATTGCAGCTCAGCCTGGTCGCTGATTGGCTGCAGTGGATGGATTGAAAGCAGCGCAGCCATTGGCTCGCACTGCTGTCAATCACATCCGATGACGCGGCGCACCGGGGGGCGGCTATAGCCGCCGGCTGTATCACGGGAGCGCGCCCGCAAGCACTCACCACCGTGCGAGGGAGCTCGCATGAAGGTGGTAAATGCTTGCGGGGAGGAGCTGAAACAGCCGCCGAGGGACCCCAGAAGAGCAGGTTCGGGGGCCACTCTGTGCAGAACGAGCTGCACAGTGAAGGTAAGTATAACATGTTTGTTATTTAAAAAAAAAAAAAAAAAACAACTTTACAACCCCTTTAAGGCCCGGTTCACACTGGTGCAACATGCACTCTGACTTTGAGAGCACAAGTCGCAGGAGAGAGCTGTGAGAGCTGTCCTAACTGGTCCGACTTTGGAAAAGGTTCCTGCACTACTTTGGTCCGACTTCTGTCCGATTTTAGGCCCATAGAATTGGATGGAAAGCACATCCAAGTCGGATCCTCATCTTAATTGATGTGATTTGGATCTGACATTACAGGAAGATTACACATGCATTCCCTGAAGTCAAAGCCGAAGTATCCTGGTAAAGTCGTGCACCTTTCATGTCAGAGCAGTGTGAACACAGCCTAAGCTTTGACAATTAAAACCTAGAAGATGATTGGTTACTATGCACAGCTGCACCAAATTCTGTCTGCACCAGTTTTGGTAAATCTCCCCTCATTGTGTTTTTTATTAGCTATATATTAAATTCAAATTCAGAACTGTTTGACTATTGATTCTATACATAGGGGTCCCCAGCACACTTTCAAGTTGGCCAGCGTTTTGGTTGCATACATTTGCAAATCCATGTGGAAGCCATACTACTGCAGCAAGGAACCTCTGATAGTTGAAGTCCCAAACTCTATACTATCTGAGTTTCCCAACTATGGGATATTTACAGTAGACATAAAAAGTATAGTAATGCAGCAAAAAACTCGGAAGAAAGCAGGCTTACCTGGAAACAGCCCTTTCTTCTTTAAAATTTCCCATTCACACCGTGCAATTTTATTTGCATTGCCAGATGTATAGCAATGCATAAAAAGAGGATTACCATTATTATCTATGGTTCCCAATCATGCAAGTTTATGTGCTTATTTTGGCGTGACAATGCACATTTTTCCAAATAGACTTCAATTGGACCGCATGAAAAATGCACATGCGCAAGTGTGAACCTAACCTAAAGGTGCGGCAACATACCATAAGCCCAGATACTATCAGTGTGTTTCTGCACCAAATCCAAAAGGAACAATAATCTGTTAGAAACTTGCAAAAAATAAGTCACATGGGCAGAGCAATATACAAAACAATACAAAAAGGATTTCCAGCACACTTTCATACTAAACTAACAACAATTTTGGGTTAAAGTGGGACCTAAAGGATGAGTTCACCTTTTCAGAAAAAATAAGTGCACATTTTTTTTTGCAGGTCAAAAAATGTGGATTTATTTATTTTTGTTGTTGCAGGAGCCTGTAAAGCATTGCAGCTGCGATTAGCAGACCTGTCAGTATATAGGCTTCCTCGTACCTCATAGGACATGCTGACAGGAAGAATGAATGAACTATCACAGCGACATGGTAGTTCATTGAAAACTACAAGCCTACAGACGCAAAGGCTGCTGGACCGTGTAGTTTTCCATTCACAGAGTGCTGAGTTTTTTTTAACATTTTGACAGCTAGCTGGTGGGAAAAAAAACCCTGCTAGCTGGCACAGCGGGAGGTGCGGGGCCCGGTGCATTCATAACATGTTAAAGGATAAGTTCACCTTACCATATAACTGTATCTGAGCACCACAAACTGAAAATACTATTTGATTCAATTTTTACAGCAAATCCATGTCTCTATACTATCTGAGTTTCCCAACTATGGGATATTTACAGTAGACATAAAAAGTATAGTAATGCAGCAAAAAACTCGGAAGAAAGCAGGCTTACCTGGAAACAGCCCTTTCTTCTTTAAAATTTCCCATTCATTTTTTTTTCCTCATTAATGTAAACACAGCACCCCATATTGACAGAAAAACACAGAATTGTTGACATTTTTGCAGATTTATTAAAAAAGAAAAACTAAAATATCACATGGTCCTAAGTATAAAGACCCTTTGCTCAGTATTTAGTAGAAGCACCCTTTTGATCTAATACAGCCATGAGTCTTTTTGGGAAAGATGCAACAAGTTTTTCACACCTGAATTTGGGGATCCTCTGCCGTTCCTTCTTGCAGATCATCTCCAGTTTTGTCAGGTTTGATGGTAAATGTTGGTGGACAGCCATTTTTAGGTTTCTCCAGAGATGCTCAATTGGGTTTAAGTCAGGGCTTTGGCTGGGCCATTCAAGAACAGTCACGGAGTTGTTGTGAAGCCACTCCTTCGTTATTTTAGCTGTGTGCTCAGGGTCATTGTCTTGTTGGAAGGTAAACCTTCGGCCCAGTCTGAGGTCCTGAGCACTCTGAAGAAGGTTTTTCATCCAGGATATCCCTGTACTTGGCTGCATTCATCTTTCCCTCGATTACAACCAGTCTTCCTGTCCCTGCAGCTGAAAAACACCCCCACAGCATGATGCTGCCACCGTCATGCTTCACTGTTGGGACTGTATTGGACAGGTAATGAGCAGTGCCTGGTTTTCTCCACACATACTGCTTAGAATTAAGGCCAAAAAGTTTTATCTTGGTCTCATCAGACCTCTTATTTCTCACCATCTTGGAGTCCTTCAGGTGTTTTTCTGCTGTGCCACTCTGCCATAAAGCCCTGACGGGTGGAGGGCTGCAGTGATGGTTGACTTTCTACAACTTTCTCCCATCTCCCGACTGCATCTGTGGAGCTCAGCCACAGTAATCTTGGAGTTCTTCTTAACCTCTCTCACCAAGGCTCTTCTCCCCCGATAGCTCAGTTTGACCGGACAGCCAGCTCTAGGAAGGGTTCTGGTCATCCCAAACATCTTCCATTTAAGGATTATGGAGGCCACTGTGCTCTTAGGAACCTTAAGTGCAGCAGAAATGTTTTTGTCACCTTGGCCAGATCTGTGCCTTGCCACAATTCTGTCTCTGAGCTCTTCAGGCAGTTCCTTTGACCTCATGATTCTCATTTGCTCTGACATGCACTGTGAGCTGTAAGGTCTTATATAGACAGGTGTGTGGCTTTCCTAATCAAGTCCAATCAGTATAATCAAACACAGCTGGACTCAAATGAAGGTGTAGAGCCATCTCAAGGATGATCAGAAGAAATGGACAGCACCTCGGTTAATGTCACAGCAAAGGGTCTGAATACTTAGGACCATGTGATATTTCAGTTTTTCTTTTTTAATAAATCTGCAAAAATGTCAGCAATTCTGTGTTTTTCTGTCAATATGGGGTGCTATGTGTACATTAATGAGGAAAAAAATGAACTTAAATGATTTTAGCAAATGGCTGCAACATAACAAAGAGTGAAAAATTTAAGGGGGTTTGAATACTTTCCGTCCCCACTGTATATGTAGAAGCCACATAAAGTATATAGCAATGCACAAACAGAGGCAGTGTGGCTTTTGCATGAACTAGAAAATCTGCAATCACATAAACAATTCTCAAATTATAAAAATATATAAAAATAATGGACTCTACAATTTTTTACCACCTCCCTATCAATGCTCTATCCCTAATTCATGTGTTTACGACAAAAGAAAAAATGCAAATCTTAATCCAATAAAGTGCAAATCCAATGTGTATATAAATATATATACTGTACAGTATCTCACAAAAGTGAGTACACTCCTCACATTTTTGTAAATATTTTATTATATCTTTTCATGTGACAACACTGAAGAAATTACATTTTGCTACAATGTAAAGTAGTGAGTGTACAGCTTGTATAACCGTGTAAATTTGCTGTCCCCTCCAAATAAGGCTTCATGTACACGGGACGTTGTTTAGCCTCTCCTGAACGATTTACCTTTACAGCTAGAAACCAGCATCTAAAAACACATATGCACCTTCAGTGTCACTTACAATTCTACTTCCTCCACTCCTCTTCCCTTCTCTGTCGGGGTCCCCCAAGGTTCTGTTCTTGGACCTCTTTTATTTTCAATCTACAGCTCTTCCCTGGGTCAGCTGATAGCCTCTCATGGCTTTCAATATCATTTCTATGCTGACGACACACAAATCTATCTCTCCACCCCTCAACTCACTCCATCAGTCTCCTCACGCATCACTAACTTACTAACCGACATATCTGTATGGATGTCACACCACTTCCTCAAACTCAACTTGTCCAAAACCGAGCTTATAATATTTCCTCCCCCACGTTCCTCTTCCCCTGACTTCTCTGTCAAGAGCAATGGCAAAACCATCCACCCGTCCCCCCATATCAGGGTACTAGGTGTTATCCTGAATTCTGAACTCTCCTTTTGGCCCCACATCCAATCACTTTCCAAAGCTTGCCGCCTCAACCTCCGCAACATCTCTAAACTACGTCCCTTTCTAACCAATGAAACCACAAAGCTCCTGATTCACTCCCTGGTTATCTCTCGCCTCGACTACTGCAACTCCCTCATTGGCTTACCTTTAAATAGGCTATCCCCCCTTCAGTCCATCATGAATGCTGCTGCCAGACTCATCCACCTTACAAACCGCTCAGTGTCTGCTACCCCTCTCTGCCAATCCCTCCATTGGCTGCCACTCGCCTAACAAATTAAATTCAAAATACTAACAATAAGTTACAAAGCCATCCACAACTCTGCCCCCAGCTACATCACTAGCCTAGTCTCAAAATACCAACCTAATCGCCATCTCTGTTTCTCCCAAGACCTCCTGCTGTCTAGCTCCCTCATCACCTCCTCTCATCTCCGCCTTCAGGACTTCTCCCGAGCCTCGCCCATCCTCTGGAATTCCCTACCCCAATCTGTCAGACTGTCTCCAAATTTATCCACTTTTAGGCGATCCCTGAAAACTTTCCTCTTCAGAGAAGCCTATCCTGCCTCCATCTAACAACTGCACTATTTTCTCCATTAGCTCATCCCCCACAGCTATTACCCTTTTGTATAACTTGACCCTCCCTCCTAGATTGTAAGCTCTAATGAGCAGGGCCCTCTGATTCCTCCTGTATTGAATTATATTGTACTTGTACTGTCTGCCCTAATGTTGTAAAGCGCTGCGTAAACTGTCGGCGCTACATAAATCCTGTATAATAATAATAATAATAGCTGCGTTTACGTCTAGAATCATTTGTAAAAAAAATATATATATATATATTTTTTTTTTAAATGAAAAACGTCTGTAAATGAAACACCGCTAAATGCGAGTTACCGCGTTTAGCAGCGTTTACAGGCTGTTACAGGCATTTGGCATTTCAAATGCCTCTGAACATCCGTCTGAACCCATTTTTTTGCGTTCCAAAAAATGCTGCTAAACTCAAATGGCTAGAAACAAACTACTCTGTGTACATGTACTGATAAGATAACACAGAGGAGAGTTCAGGGGCGGCTGAAAAAAATGCTCAAGGGCTCCTAAACGTCCATTTACCAGCAGCAGTGTACATGAGGCCTAACTCAACACACAGCCATTAACCACTTGCCACCCAGGCCAATTCTGACATTTCTCTCTTAAAAATCATAATTTTTTTTTTGCTAGAAAATTACGCAGAAATCCCAAATATATATGTTTTTTAGCAGAGACCCCAGAGAATAAGGTGGTGGTCGTTGCAACTTTTTTATCTTGCACGGTATTTGCACAGCAATTTTTCAAACACGTTTTTTTGGGGGAAAACAAGACAATTTAATGCATTAAAAAAAAAAAAAAAACTGTAAAGTAAGCCCAATTTTTTTGTATAATGTGAAAGATGATGTTACGCCAAGTAAATAGATACCTAACATGTTATGCTTCAAATTTGCACACGCTCATGGAATGGCGCCAAACTTCGGTACTTAAAAATCCCCATAGACAACGCTTTAAAATTTTTTACAGGTTACATGTTTTGAGTTACAGAGGATGTCTAGTGCTAGAATTAGTTCTCTCGCTCTAACGTTCACAGCGATACCTCACATGGGTGGTTTGAATGCTGTTTACATATGTGGGCGCGACTTACGTATGCGTTTGCCTTTTGCGAGCGAGCATGCGGGGACAGAGGCACTTTAATATTTTTTAAAAAAAAATTATTGTTAATTTTACTTTTATTTTTCTATTTTTGACACCACCTTTTTTTTTTTTTTTTTTTTATCACTTTTATAACTATTACAAGGAATGTAAACATTTCTTCTAATAGGAATAGTGCTTGACAGGTCCTCTTTACAGTGAGATATGGGGATCAATAAGTCCCCAGATCTCACCTCTAGGCCGAGAAGCCTGAAATAAAAAAAAAAAAGATCTCAGCTTCCCAGCCGAGGCTGGGCGTGACGTCATCACGCTCAGCCTCCGAAAGCCGGACATGTCCCCTCTCGCCGCCTATAAGAATGATCAAGTGGCTGAACACCCACTATGATCGTTCTTATGGTAAAGGGAATCGCCGGCTCTAAAAGACGATATCTGAATGATGCCTTTAGCTGCAGCCATCGTTCAGATATAACCGCTCAAAGTCTGCAGTGTCATATGACATTACGTGGGCGGCAAGCATGTCTAAACCGCTGGCAACAAAAGTGAGAAGTGGAAATGTCCAAATTGGGCCCAATTAGCCATTTCTCTCCCTGGTGTCATGTGACTTGTTAGTATTACAAGGTCTCAGGTGTGAATAGGGAGCAGGGGTGTTAAATTTGGTGTTATTGCTCTCACTCTCTCATACTGGTCACTGGAAGTTCAAAATGGCACCTCATGAGCTGCGTGGTGTGTGGCCAAGACCATACAGCGGTTTAACAGGACAGCTTCCACTCAGAACAGACCTCCCTATGGTCGAGCAAAGAAGTTGAGTGCACGTGCTCAGCGTCATATCCAGAGGTTGTCTTTGGGAAGTAGACATATGAGTGCTGCAAGCATTGCTGCAGAGGTTGAAGGGATGGGGGGGTCAGCCTTTCGGTGCTTAGACTATAGATCACACACTGCATCAAATTGGCCCGCAAACAGTTTCCTGAAGACAAGCATACTAAGGACATGGATTACTGGAACCATGTCCTTTGGTCTGATGAGACCAAGATAAACTTATTTGGTTCAGATGGTGTCAAACGTGTGTGGTGGCAACCAAGTAAGGAGTACAAAGACAAGTGTGTCTTGCTTACAGTCAAGCATGGTGGTGGGAGTGTCATGGTCTGGGGCTGCATGAGTGCTGCAAGCACTGGGGAGCTACAGTTCATTGAGGGAACCATGAATGCAAGGATGTACTTGACATACTGAAGCAGAGCATGATCCCCTCCCTTTGGAGACTGGGCTGCAGGGCAGTATTCCAACTTAACGACCCCAAACACGCCTCCAGACGACCACTGCCTTGCTAAAAAAGCTAAGGGTAAAGGTGATGGACTGGCCAAGCATGTCTCCAGACCTAAACCCTATTGAGCATCTGAGGGGCATCCTCAAACAGAAGGTGGAGAAGCGCAAGGTCTCTAACATCCACCAGCTCCATGATGTCATCTTGGAGGAGTGGAAGAGGACTCCAGTGGTAACTTGTGAAGCTCTGGTGAATTCAATGCCCAACAGGGATCAGGCAATGCTGGAAAATAATGGTGGCCACACAAAATATTGACACTTTGGGCCCAATTTTGACATTTTCACTTAGGGTTTTACTCACTTTTGTTACCAGCGGTTTAGACATTAATGGCTGTGTGTTGAGTTATTTTGAGGGTACAGCAAATTTACACTGTTATACAAGCGGTACACTCACTACTTTACATTGTAGCAAAGTGTCATTTCTTCAGTGTTATTACATGAAAAGATATAATAAAATATTTACAAAAACATGAGGGGTGTACTCATTTTTGTGAGATATTGTATGTGTCACCACAATTTTCCTGACGGCCCCATGGCAGCACAGCTGGGTATAGGCTCTGCCCCCCCCCCCCCACCCCCCATGCCTCCAGGACTTAACTCATACAAATTTGAGCCTACCTACAGCCTTTGAGTTCTTATTTTTTCCTCCTATGCGCAGGACCTAGGTGTGCTCCTCTACCTGGTTGGCCTAAAGGGCAGGCCGCCCTTCCATGGGTGTGGATTACGCTGGATGCAGTCCCTGGTGTCTCGGCTAAATGACTCATAATCCAGGGAGCCCCGCTGCTGGTCCTTGGGATGGCTTTTATCATGGCTTGTCTGGGGTCCAGTGGATTCATGTAAAGTGGGCACCAGTGTTGGCAGAATCTCCCCTATGCACGCGCACCTGCGCTGTGCCGGTGTTTACGGTTGGATGACGGAGGTTGAGTGAGCTAAATTTGAAAAATGCTTTGTATCCAAATGAATGCTGCATTGCTGGGTATTGTTGTGCCTTGCTCCCTGCTGCCACTATGCATAGCCTGAGCTCCTCCACAAGGAGTACTCTGCATAACAGGTGCACAAAATAATACTTTGTTCACACATGGCGATAACCTGTTGGTGGCTTCTCATGTTTGCTTTAGCACTGGTTCATATTGATGCTACTTTGAAATCGCGCTACTTCACTTGAAGTAGTGAAATTTCAAAGTAGCAAGGTCAGCGCGATTTAAGGTGCTACTTGATAGACATCTGTGTGTCTTCATGCACAGATGTTTATTGAAGTCGTACCTGAAATCGGCAAAAGCATTGCAGGAACTACTTTTGCAAATCGGTGCGGCGCCACAAAATTGTTGTCGAACCGATTGGGACAGTGCCATATACTCCAATAGGCTGCGACTTGTCATGCAATTTGATCTCTCAAATCGCATGACAAATCGCTCCAATGTAAACCTAGGCTTAATATTGTGCCATTGTGCAAAACAAAACTGCATATAATTCTGAAGCATAACCAATATCTATTATAGCACAAAACAACAAAGAAGTGTGTGCGTAATGCCCAAAGAAGAAGTAAAAGTCATACACCTCACAAACATCCTAGGCTGTCATAATATTATATGTAAAACATGTAGAGCATAAGATGTAAGTGGCACTAAAAGATCTTTGTATGGCTAATAAAGAAAAATAATTATATGCAAATCAGACAGAGAATATAGTGAATGAAGAAGGTAAAAAATATAATAATGAAATAATACTACATGTAAAAATATATATGTATACTGTTAAAAATATTCTATCTGAAAGGTTTGTTATCTTAAATACACTGGTATTTCTAAATTGCAATGCAAAATAACATTTGTATAGTTAAAGGTATTTGTAGCAACTGATAAGAAGAAAACAATGCAAATGACAGTGTAGAGACAGCCCGGTGTCTTGTCAAATACAGTCCCCTATCATATAGTGTCCTCCCTGTACTGCGCAGGCGCAGTACGGAGGACAAACGAGACGCCGAAAGTCTCCGAAGTTTAACAGCTGATCATCAGCTGTACACGGCTCCTGCGCTTTTATTCTCACCCTATGTCCAGGATCATTCCCTACTATCCAAGTGGACATAGAGTGAGAATATATAGTTGCCGAGCGCAGCGAGGCCGTGCCCGAAGCGTGGCGAGCGGCCCTCTTACACAGCCATCGCTAAGAACTGCCGAAGCGCCGTGTACAGCTGATGGTCAGCTGATCAACTTCGGACATTTTCGGCATCTCCGTCTGCTCCGTACTGCGCAAGCGCTACGCCTGCGCAGTACGGAGCGGACACTATCCGATAGGAGGACACTATATGGCAGAACACCGGTCCTCTAGTTACAATGTTGAAGTCCACAGTAAAAATAAACAAAGAAGAGACTATAGAGGTATTACTATTTAAACCTGAAACTAAGAAACAATACTGGGACACAACATGAAATCAGTTGCCCTTTCTTCGCTATCTATCATGTATCTGACACTCTGTCACTTTCCTTTACTATGAATATCTGTGTATATGAAGACACAAGAGTTTCACCTCTTTTGCTGCAGGCAAAATTTATGTCGCTGGTATAAAAAGAGAGCTCTCTAAGGGACATTTATGTATATATGCGTGTGTATAATGGGACTGATGTCTCACTTTTTTGCTGCAGATAAGAATATAGTGTCACTATACAGAAAAAAACGGCTTGCAACCCACAGTAAAAATAAACAAAAAAAAAAAAAACAAAAAAAAAAGGCTGTAGAAGTATTGCTATTTAAACCTGAAACCAAAAAACAATACTGGGACACAGCATAAAATCAGTTACCCTTTCTTCGCTATCTGTCATGTATCTGACACTCTGGCACTCTCGTTTACTATGAATATCTGTATATATGAAGACACAAGAGTCTCACTTCTTTCGCTGTAGGCAAAATTTATGTCGCTGATAGAAAAGAGAGCTCTCTAAGGGACATTTATATATATGCGTGTGTATAATGGGACTGATGTCTCACTATTTTGCTGCAGATAAGAGTATAATGTCGCTATACAGAAAAAAAACAAAAAAACAAAAAAGAAAAAATGGCTTGCAACCCAATTAGAGTAATCAGAGCGATGACAGGGAACAAAATGTAATCTGCTATCTATTCTAATATTGATGCTATATCAAAAGATAGAGCACACAATACATATGTGGGTGGACCATAGGGTTTAGACAGAAACTGAGTTTCCCTCTATATACTGCCAACTCCGCACATATTGCTTTCTTGAAAGAAGCGCCACTATAGAAGTAGGAACCCAAACTCCTGAAGTGAATAGATTTTCGGGTTAAAAAAATGGGGGGGGGGGAGCTTGGAGTTCCCTTAGTGTACTGGTGAGTTCCAAGCATATCACTTCCATGAAAGTTTCCACAACAGAACAGGGAGGGTTAGCATAGACAAAGCGTAAGTTCCTTCCGCTGCAGGCAAAAAGTTCACTGTTAATGTAATGAAAAGTGAACTCTTGATAAATTGTAACCATCGCTTTTTAAAGAGGTAAAGACCAGTGTCTATTGTCTATATCAAGAATTGAAGGACAGACACATTTTATTGGTAGAAATGGGATACATCCCAATCAAAGTTGAGTCCTGAGGGGGATCTAGTATTTAATAGGAAGATCCAACGTACTTCCCTCTTACATAGGATGTTGAATTTATCACCGCCTCTGGGCGGTTTTACTATTTTATCGATGCCTTGGATCACTAGACTAGTAGTATCTTTATAATGGACACTGTTCCAATGTCGGGCGATATTGGTAGTATGGTCCTTTTCAATGTCATAAAGGTGATCGTAGAGACGATCTTTAAGTCTCCGTATTGTTCTGCCTACATACTGTATAGAGCAGGTTGTACATGTAATTACATATACAATTTAGCGAGTATTGCAATTAACAAAAGAATGGATTTTATAGGATTTACCTGTGGATGTAGATTTCACTACATCACCTCCTCTAATGTGGGAGCAATAAGAGCAACCCCGACCACCACATTTAAAGGTACCTTGGCAGGATAGCCAATTTTTGGCTTTAGCCTTACTTGAAAAAAAGCTAGGTGATAAGGTATTGGCAAGGGATGGTGCTTTTCTAGATACAGTACGTATGCCTCCCTTCAAGATTTGTGCATATATTGGATCATGGGATAAGACTGGAAGATATTTAGAGACAATCTTCTTTATTTTTGAAAATTCTAAACTATAGGATGTGGAGAAGGTAGGTATTGAGATGGTTTGTTTAGAACCATGAATTATGGAGGGTTTCTCCATAAGCAGTTTAGAGCGAGGTGTCTTTTGCGCTATAGAAAGCCCCCTGTTGATGATCGATTTAGGGTAGCCTCTTTCCTCAAACCTAGCAAACATCAGGGTAACCTCATGGTTGAAATCTTCTAGTTTTCTACATAGCCTTTTGAGTCTGAGAAACTGACCCACTGGAATGTTATTAATGGTGTGTTTTGGGTGGCTGGAATCAGCTTGTAACCGTGTGTTGCTTGCGCTAGGTTTTCTGTATAAGTTGGATGTGATGTTGTTGTTCTCTCCTGTGAGTAGAATGTCTAGAAACTCGATTGATTTAGCGTCTAGTTTTCCTGTGAATCTTAAATTCAGTGTGTTATCATTCATGTATTCTAGCCATTGTTCCATATCTACGTGTTGGTCTGAGACAATAAACAATAGGTCATCAATATAGCGACAATAAAAAATGTCCCTGCGGCGGGGACTAGTAGTTCCAAAAATGCGGAGTCTCTCCCACCACCCCATGTATAAGTTGGCCAGGGATGGTGAAAATTTCGCTCCCATGGAGGCTCCGCATTTTTGAAGGTAGTAGTCCCCGTCGAACATAAACACGACGGGGACTACTACCTTCAAAAATGCGGAGCCTCCATGGGAGCAAAATTTTCACCATCCCTGGCCAACTTATACTTAGTTAGTGTAGTGCGTCCTCTGAACAGTGTTCAGCTAAAACTACAAGTTAGTGTAGTGCGACCTCTGCACAGTGTTCAGCTAAAGCTACAAGTTAGTGTAGTGCGTCCTCCTCACAGTGTTCAGCTAAAACTACAAGTTAATGTAGTGCGACCTATGCACAGTGTTCAGCTAAAGCTACAAGTTAGTGTAGAGCGTCCTCTGAACAGTGTTCAGCTAAAGCTACAAGTTAGTGTAGTGCGACCTCTGCACAGTGTTCAGCTAAAGCTACAAGTTAGTGTAGTGCGTCCTCTGAACAGTGTTCAGCTAAAACTACAAGTTAGTGTAGTGCGACCTCTGCACAGTGTTCAGCTAAAGCTACAAGTTAGTGTAGTGCGTCCTCCTCACAGTGTTCAGCTAAAACTACAAGTTAATGTAGTGCGACCTATGCACAGTGTTCAGCTAAAGCTACAAGTTAGTGTAGAGCATCCTCTGAACAGTGTTCAGCTAAAGCTACAAGTTAGTGTAGTGCGTCCTCCTTATAGTGTTCAGCTAAAACTACAAGTTAGTGTAGTGCGAGCTCTGCACAGTGTTCAGCTAAAGCTACCTGTAGAAGGTTGGTGGTGTTCTCATACTACAGGCAGGCAGTTGATTTTGCTAGCTGCAGTATCAGTATATATATATATATATATCCCAGCTTAGTGCAGCTACAGGCCATTAGTATGTCTGGAAGGCCAACAAGGCCAATAAAAGAGGGCAAGCAGGCTCTGTGTCTAGAGGCAACAGTGCTGGTCGTGGAGACGGTGCATCCTCATCAGCACGTGGCCGTGGGACACGCTTGGCCTTTTTTTCGGCAGCTGGCCGTGTTGAGCCGCAACATGCGGAAGACTTGGTCGAGTGGATGACCAAGCCGTCCTCATCCTCCTCATCCTCTCTCACCCATGCTCAGGGTACTTTGTCTGGCAAAGCAGCTGCCAACGCAGCCTCTTCCCTCGGCTCAATGGCATCAGTGACTCCTTCCCTAGCCCTACCATGTCCTCCTGAGGAGTCCCTCGAACTGTTTGACCACAGTGTTGGGTACATGCTCCAGGAGGATGCCCAGCGTTTAGAAGGCTCTGATGATGATACTGAGCTAGATGAAGGCAGTAACGTGAGCACGGACAGAGGGGGTGCCCAAGAAGGACAGCAATCTGGCAGTCATGCTCCCCCTGCTGCAGCATACTGCCAGGTTTGCTCCAGTGATGAGGAGGGAGGGCATGATGAGGCCACTGACTCAACGTGGGTGCCTGATAGGAGAAAGGAGGAGGAGGCACATCACCAACGAGGCAGGATGCCCTCCAGGGGCCAGCCTATCACACCCCAAAGCTCTGCATGTGCAGGGCGCTGCTGTCTCTGCGCGTTATTCCAAAAGTTCTTTGGTGTAGGCCTTTTTTGCGACAATTGCATCAGATCGCACCGTTGCTATTTGCAACATATGTCTCAAGCGTATCTCGCGTGGCCAAAACATCTCCCGCTTGGGCACCACATGCTTGACCAGACATATGTTGACCTGCCATGCAGTTTGTCGGCAAGCGTATCTAAAAGACCCACACCAAAGAACAAAGAGGACCTCTCCTTGCTCCTCATCAGCTGAGATCTCCAACCCCACTATACCTTCAGTCCTCTCTGAGACCTGCACTGAGAGGAATGAAGGTGTAGAATTAGGTGTGTCACAGCCAAGTACTTGTGGGCAATCTGCTTTCGGTACACCAGCGTCAGATTGTACCTGGCAAATTTCCCTGCCCCAGCTGCTGCACCGCCGAAAGAAGTTCGCTCCCAGCCATCCACATGCTCAGCGGTTGAATGCTAGCTTGGCAAAATTGCTAGCACTTCAACTGCTGCCTTTTCAGTTGGTAGACTCTGCCCCCTTCCGTGAGTTTGTGGAATGTGCGATTCCTCAGTGGCAGGTACCCAAACGCCACTTTTTCTCACAGAAGGCGATTCCGGCTCTCTACCGGCATATGGAAGACAATGTCCATGCCTCGCTGGACAGGGCGGTCAGCGGTAAGGTGCATATTACCGCTGACTCATGGTCCAGCAGGCATGGACAGGGACGTTACCTAAATTTCGCCGCGCGTTGGGTGACTCTGCTGGCAGCTGGGAAGGATGCAGGACAAAGTGCAGTAGTGTTGGAGGTTGTTCCGCCACCACGCCTCCAAAATGCCACTACTAATGATTGTGAAACACCTCTCTCCTCCACCCCCTCCTCTTCTTATTCCTCCATGGCCTCTTCCTGTGCTTTGTCCTTGGAACCAGCGGTGCTCCGTAGCCATTCAAGGGGCTACGCAAGTATGCAGGCCAAAAGATGCCATGCGGTGCTTGAGCTGGTGTGCTTGGGGGACAGGAGCCACACTGGGGCAGAGGTTCTGTCAGCTCTGCAGGGGCAGGTCCAGAGGTGGTTGATGCCACGCCAACTTAAGGCAGGAATGGTGGTTTGCGACAATGGCACCAACCTCCTCTCTGCCCTCCAACAGGGACAAATGACCCATGTGCCCTGTTTGGCTCACGTCCTTAACTTGGTGGTGCAGTGGTTCTTGGGCAAGTACCTGGGCTTAAAGGATGTCCTGAGGTAGGCCAGGAACGTCTGTGTGCATTTCCGCCGGTCATATAATGCCAGTGCTCGGCTGGCAGACCTCCAAAAGGAGTTTAACCTGCCCAAGAACCTCCTAATCTGTGACATGCCCACCAGGTGGAACTCAACGTTGGCCATGCTGCAGCAGCTGCACACGCAGCAGAGGGCCATCAATGAGTACCTGTGCGACTATGGCACCAGGACAGGGTCAGAGGAGCTTGTTTTTTTTTCCCCACGCCAGTGGGCTATGATCAGGGATGCATGCACTGTCCTGTCACCATTTGAGGAGGCCACGAGGATAGTGAGCAGTGACAGTGCATGCATCAGTGACACTGTCCCCCTTGTCCACCTGTTGGAGCACACGCTGCGTGGAATAATGGACAGGGCACTTGAGGCAGAACAGAGGCAGGAAGAAGAGGACTTCCTTAGCTCTCAAGGCCCCCTTTATCCAGACAGTGTTCCTGCGTGCCCGCTGATCACACAGGAAGAGGAGGAGGAGGAGGATTGTGTCAGTATGGAGGTGGAGCCTGGCACTCAGCATTAGCAGCAGTCTTTAAGGGATCAGTCCCAAGAAACACATGGACTTGTACGTGGCTGGAAGGAGGTGGCTGTGGACCATGTCGTCCTTAGTGACCCAGAGGACTCCGGAACGAATGCCTCAGCAAACCTGCGCTGCATGGCCTCCCTGATCCTGCAAAGCCTGCGTAAGGATCCTCGTATTTGTGGTATCAAGCAGAAGGACCAATACTGGCTGACAACCCTCCTTGATCCACGTTACAAGGGTAAGGTTGCGGACCTTATCTTGCCATCGCAGATAGAGCAGAGGATGAAACATCTTGCAGAAAGGTCTGTGCAACGCGTTCCCAGAGACTGGGAGGCTACAAACTCCTGTTTCTGGACAACGTGTTGCTGAGGCTTCGGTCAGTCAAAGAAGGAGCGGTGGAGAAGGTGGCCGTCTGACCGATGCGTTCAGACAATTTTTTAGTCCTCAGCCCCAAGGTATGATAGGTTCCAGCAACCATCGCCAGCGTCTGTTTTACATGGTGCAGGAATACCTAGGGGCAAGATCTGACTTGGACACCTTTCCCACCGAAAATCCTCTGGGTTACTGGGTCTTGAGAATGGATTACTGGCCAGAGCTTGCACAGTATGCAATTGAGCTACTGGCCTGTCCTGCATCCAGCGTTCTTTCGGAACGCGCATTCAGTGCTGCTGGAGGCTTTGTAACTGATCACAGGGTGCGTCTGTCCACCGACTCGGTCGATCGACTGACCTTCATTAAAATGAATCAGTCTTGGATCACCACCAGCTACCAAGCACCTGATGCTGATGTAACCGAATAATTTTTTTTGAAATCTCAGATCCTTTCAAAGACTGCGTATGCTGATGCTGAGTGACTATCCTGAGTAATTATCCTCTTCCTCAATGATCACGCTTATAGCTTGTAAGAACATTTTTGGTTCTGGGCACCACCACCAGTGCCTAAGGCCCAATTTTTCAGCCCCTGTTTAACAGGGGCGTGTAATTACAATTTTTGATGCAGTACTTTGCAGCAGCGCTCGTTCCTGCGTTCCAACTAGAGTATCTGTGAGGGGTTTCAGTGTTGTGGCACCAGCACCAGTGCCTAATGCCCAATTTTTCAGCCCCTGTTTAACAGGGGCGTGTAATTACAATTTTTGATGCAATACTTTGCAGCAGGGCTCGTTCCTGCGTTCCAACTAGAGTATCTGCAAGGGGTTGCAGTGTTGTGGCATCAGCACCAGTGCCTAAGGCCCAATTTTTCAGCCCCTGTTCAACAGGGGCATGTAATTACAATTCTTGATCTAATATTTCACAGCAGGGCCCGTTTCTGCGCCCACCAAGAGCGAGTGAGGACTTACAGTGTACAGTGTTGTGGCACCAGCACCACCACCACCACTACCAAAGGGCCAGTTTTTCTGCCCCTGTCTAACAGGGGCGTGTAATTACAGTTTTTGGTGCAATACTTTGGAGCAGGGCTCGTTCCTGCATTCCAACTAGAGTATCTGTGAGGGGTTGCAGTGTTGTGGCACCAGTGCCTAAGGCCCAATTTTTCAGCCCCTGTTCAACAGGGGCATGTGATTACAATTCTTGATCTAATATTTCACAGCAGGGCCCGTTTCTGCACCCACCAAGAGCAAGTGAGGACTCACAGTGTTGTGGCACCAGCACCACCACCACCACCAAAGGCCCAATTTTTCTGCCCCTGTTCAACAGGGGCATGTAATTACAATTCTTTATCTAATATTTCACAGCAGGGCCCTGTGAGGGCTTACAGTGTTGTGGCCACAACAACACCTAAGGCCCAAATTTTTGCTGAGTATATAGGGCAGGCCCCTACTTTCAAACATCCAACTTACAAACGACTCCTACTTGCAAACGGAAGGAGACAACAGGAAGTGAGATGAAATCTACCCCTAGGAAGGGAAATTCTCTCCTGTAAGAGTTAATATGGGAAAAACATTTCTCCTTTCCACTGATGCATTATCACCAATCCTTGTTTCACAAAAAAACAACATTTTCAAAAAACATTTGTCATTGGGACAAAAAGTGAGGTGAAATCTTCTAAAGAGGAGCACAGACAGCAAAACAAATGTCACAGGGGTGATAACCCTTCCCTATGTTTTCCAAAAAGCTTAAAATAGATTTTTTGGCTGGAGCTAAACACGTTAAAAATGTACCAGTTCAAAATTACAAACAGATTCTACTTAACAACAAACCTTCAGTCCCTGTACTGTTTGCAACGCCTGTATACTGCTGTTCAGAGTACAGAGCCTGTATACTGCTGTTTCCTTTTTTAATTTGGGTGCGGGGTTCCCCTTAATATCCATACAAGACCCAAAGGGCCTGGTAATGGACTGGGGGTACCCATGCCGTTTGTCTCACTGATTTTCATCCATATTGCCAGGACCCGACATTACATTAAAGCCGCAAGCAGTTTTAAATGACTTTTTTTCCTTTAAAAATGACATTTTGTGCAGGGGCTGTTCTAAGCACGAGAACACGCGCGACTTTACAGGCATACTATAGACACCCCCCAGGTAGATATTTAAAGGAATATTTCACTTTTTTTTTTAACTTTAAGCATCATTAAAATCACTGCTCCCGAAAAAACGGCCGTTTTAAAAAGTTTTTTTTGCATTGATACATGTCCCCTGGGGCAGGACCCGGGTCCCCAAACCCTTTTTAGGACAATACCATGCAACTTAGCCTTTAAAATGAGCACTTTTGATTTCGAACGTTCGAGTCCCATAGACGTCAATGGGGTTCTAACGTTCATGCAAGTTTTCGGTCCGTTCGCAGGTTCTGGTGCGAACCGAACCAGGGGTGTTCGGCTCATCCCTACTGGGGACCTATAGATTTAAAAAACAAAAAAAGAAAAAATATATTTTTTCCACCAGTAGGAAGATAATGGTAGTAAACAGAAACAAAGCTGATAACAAATCTATGACTGGAACGGAGTTGGAGACTTACTTGAAGGAGACACAGATGGCAGAAAAGAACACCGAAGTGGTCCACCAGAGGGACTGCAGCGTTGTCTGCCCGGCGTCGGAGGGGAATGACAGAGGGTGGCGGGGAAAACCCCGCTTTATACCACTCTCCAGCGCGACGGCGTCTGACTCGCCGTCACGCCGCGGACCAAACGAGAGGACCGCGCATGCGCACGCATCCAGGCTGCAAAATGGCGGCGACGTCAATGACGCAGGAGCGTTCATTGACCGGCAGCCATTTTGGAAAATCCGGTGCCCGAGGCAAGACACAGATAGAGCCCTCGGAGATAAATAGAGGGAGGACAATGGTGCCTCTACTAAACTACTAAACTACTACTAAACCACTAAAGGAATTATCAAAAACCGTCTGTTATGGTTTTACTTTTTGACACTTTTTTTGGTGAATGGGTCGGGTTACAATGTACCCGATACCCATTCACATAGAGGGGGCAAGATCTGGGGGCCCCTTTGTTAAAGGGGGCTTCCAGATTCCGATAAGCTCCCTGCCTGCAGACCCGGACAACCACTGGCCAGGGTTGTCGTGAAGAGGCCCTTGTCCCCATCAACATGGAAACAAGGTGCTTTGGGGGCACCCCAAAGCACCCTCCCCATGTTGAGGGCAAGCGGCCTGGTAAAAAATAAAAATAATATCAATGAACTGTTTTAAATTGTCATACAAATCTATATGCCCCTTCAGCCTGTGTCTTAGAATTAGAGGGAGGTGAAGCTTCCATTAATCTACTTGTAATATCCCACCCTCATTGTGTTTTGCTGGTTAGTAGGCATGGAGGAGGAAGGAGGGAGTGGGCTGTCATTTACCACTGTGTATACACCCATATGTATGACTCACTGAAAACTGAGCATGTGCAGAGTTGCCACCACAGCTGCAAAATCCCTAGCTGAATCAGGGACATGGACAGAAGGGAGAGATAGAGAGCAGCAGGATCAACCAGGTTTCTTGCAGAATACAGAAAAAGAATCTTATAGTGACTGAGTGAGTATGAACAGCATGTAATACACCATTTATTGATAGTTTTTTATGATGTGGGTTTAGTGACACTTTAAGGTCTTTGGGCAGTTTTAGCCTTCTCTAGCAGGCCTATAATGGAAGGGTCCCTCTAATAACACTGGCCCTCCTATTTACACTGGGAATTATTCAGGGGCACCAACCTATGGCTTTTTGATAGCTATGAGAGTTGGTCAGCAGTGTTTTTTTTTGAATTATCGTATGGATAACTATAAAAGGCCAGAATGTGATTTACCTTGGAAGAAACTTTGTCAGACTAACATATCAGATTTGGGGGGAGTTGTTCTTTTCATGAAGGTTAATATTTACTTATACTCAACCAAGGCTGCTCAGCAGCTGGCCTTCACACGGTGTTTTTGTCACCTGCCTCTCAGATTATCGGCTGCTTAGGATATATAAATCCCAGTAGAAGAGGGCAGGCGCCGCATCCCAGCCATCACTCACCTTGCCTACCTGCTAAAATGATGGGCTACAGCCTTCTCCTTGCCCTCATTGGGCTCTGCAGCGCCCAGTCCCGGCTCGGTAAGATCAAAAAACTTCTTGCCTTCCAGCAATTGGATGCTTTATTCTTGAGTATTTGGCAGGCGCACATTTTTGTGCTTAACTGCAGCCAATTTATTTTAAATGAGCTAGCCAATAACTGTAACACAAAAAAATAATCTGTCCATTCGGGTATAAGTGACAGGTTCTCCTGTAAGAGCAAAACCCCCACACAGTCATGCACACTGCACTACTGCTCTGTTTGGAGTATTTAGAAAATGCACAGGCCTTCCTTTTATGGAGAAGCATGTGACCTCATCTGAAGATGTAGCGCTTAGGTCTGAGCAGTCTGTCACCAGGCCTAGACACTGCTGCATGACAAGGAAGAGGTCATTAACCCTGACTTTGACACCAATCGACGTGAAGCTTACTCAGAATTTGCATCTGGTGCTCTGATGGGGGTGCCTGGAAGGTGCATATCAATGGGTGGGGAGTGATTCTTACAAGAGAATAACTCCCCTTCTTAAATCTTATAAATAGCCTTGTCATAGTTATCCATAAAATTTATCATCCCCATTCATGCCCCACATTTGACATGCCCACCTTCTGGGCAGTCTCACCCAGATCACAACCACTTTCTGGGCGGTGCCATCCCTGAATATGTTCGAATTGCCCACTGGTGGCCACGGTCCCCTCAGTTATTACTTTTGAGTTTCTGTTGAAGAGGTGATGCTATGATCCCGAAACACAGTCTGGGACTTGGCATCATTGGGACAGATGACCGAGAAGTAGGACTGTCCCAGTAAATTTTTGTAAAAGTAAATGTGTCTATTGAACTCAAGCAAAAGGCATGAATAAATTGAAAAAATCTGCATCTTCAAGGCCAAGAACATACAGCTGATCCAGAGGAAAGCCAAAAAACCCTTATAAATTGTATTTCCTAAGACAATCGGATATTCCCTGGATCAATAATCTCTGGTGTTGTTACTTATTAACACGAATACCCAGTGCATTTTAAAATAGGGATGAGGTTCGGGTTCTCCACTACCATGGATTTGTGCAAGTTCGAAATTCCTTGTTCTGACAACATTTTGTGCATATTCGCCAAGCAGATTTTTTTTTTTTAAACAATAATGCACTGCATGGCCTTTGAATTATGGCCAGTAGGCTTAGAAAGGCATAAAAGGGGGCTTTTGGATAAACCACCCCCTCACTAAATAGGTGCAGAGCAGCCATAGTGTCAATGAATTAACTTCTTGTAGGGAAAGCTGACAAACTAAATTGGGCAAGTTCAGGGTCAGTTTGGAAACTGTGCTATAATTCTGATTGCTATCTCTTTGGGGCGATCAACACCTTTGCTGCCTTTTTATTTCTTTTATTGGGTGTTTAACTGTCTTTCATTTTATATTGTGGTTGATTTTAGGTCATTGGTCACTTTATAGCTGCTGTCCTGTCCAAAGCAATTTTTTTTGTGCTGTAAGTCTTTACTTAAAAAAATGGGGATTTTGTTTTAGGGGTGGTATTTTGGGGGTTTCATTTTCTTTTTTTGGAGGGTATATTCTTTTTTATGTTGGGTTATATTTTTTACTGCAACTTTTCTATTTAACAAAAAATGTGTGTGTGTTATTTTTTTGTTTTTTTTTCCAGGGGTTTTCATTTCTTTTTTGAGTGTTTTTTATTTTTATTGTAGATAGAGCCTATCTTAACTGCCATTTGTTCATAACACACTGCTGCACTATTTGAAAGGAAAAAAAAAACAATTGCAAGAAGAGAGTGCACATAAACCACCTCATATTTTATCAGTCATATTAAACACACCCTTTATCCCCATAACATCCCCTAGCTCTGCCCTGTGTAGTGTCTTTATCTTTGTCCCTAACAAATTTGGGCCTAGCCTTGTTCATTAAAATATTCCTGTTACCAGCCAATTTTACACTGCTGTGTCTTCAGTGGTCTCTTTATTCCTGTATTAAAACACCTACTGGTATTTTTTGTCTCTAGTGCACTTTGGCCAATTCTCCATCAAAAATGTCCAGCTGCTGGCCAGTTTTATATTGCTATATAAACTGCAGTCCCTTATCTCTTGAAAGAAATTGGCTAGCGGCAGGACAGTTTTACATCAGGGAGGGAACAGGGAGAGTCTCAACAAACTACTGGTCAATTTCTATCTGCCAATCAAAGCGAGCCTGTTACTGTTTGCTGAAAAAGTATGTGTTGCTGATTATGCTACCTTTTTTTTTATAGGCAGCTACAATTTGGATAGCACTGTGACAGTTTCTGGATTGTCCTCCGGGGCCTACATGGCCAATCAGTTTCACGTGGCACACTCAGGAAAGGTCACAGGAGCCGCTATCTTTGCAGGAGGTAAGTACACCTATAGAGCAAACAGCTGGAGAGAGGCTGGTTGGTCTTCATGGTATACACAGATGTAACATATTTTGAAGCAAAAGAACAGATCCGATTTGTGGAAGGAGGAAACTCCTCCAACAGTGCAGAGTATTTCAGGAAAAGAGAGTTAGATAGAGGAAGGAGAAGAGTCATCCAGCAGTGCAGAGTATTTCAGGAGAGGAGAGCTAGACAAAGGAAGAAGAGTCCTCCAGCAGTGCAGAGTATTTCAGGAGAGGAGAGATGGTAGAAAAGTCACAGGTTTTTCTGTTCTTATAGGTCCCTATTATTGTGCTTTGGGAAACTCATTAACAGCCACCACCACATGTATGAAAATCCCTTCTTCCATCAGCCTTGCTGCAATAAGAACGTATACACAAACAGCTGCAAACACAGGATTTATTGACCCCTTGTCTAACCTGGGCCGTGGACGTGTCTTCATCTTTTCTGGAACAAAAGATAGTGTCCTCTTACAAGGTGATTTTATTATTTATGTTCTTTTCTTTTATTTATTTATTTAGTTTCAGAGGCTCTATGAATGTTGTATGAATGCTATGTTGTAATCTGTAAAATTGTGCTTTTAGCATGTTGTGAGTGTGGTATGGAATCTTAATAATACATATGGGGAATTTGAATTATTAGGATCTTAGTGTTTTGCTCAGTGCCTCCAATACTATGGTAAAAATGTGAACTTTGTTCACACAATCAGTAACATACCACACATTTCCTGAGTTTGTTAATCTATGGGAAATTCTTACCAATGTATAAATATCTCCCAATAAAATTATTAAGTAAATAAATGTTATTAATTTACAAGTATAATTATACAATTTCACACAGAACCGGGATTTCTGGTAAATAATATTTCATACACCCTACCAAAGACATCAACACGGCAATAAAACTATTTTCCTTAATATTTGACAAATAACCCAAGGGTAGCCCAAATGACTATGTTAAAAAAAATATTTGCGGTAATCGTGCCTTAAGTTCAAAAACACAATATCTCCTGTCGCTCGGGAAGACAATCCTCTGAATTTCTCCAGCCGGACAGATTACAAAGTATGTCTTGCGGAGTCAACAGGTAGATATTATCAATTTGAAGGAAATATTAATTTAACATAGCTACCAGATTGAATGGGACGATAAATAATTTCCCTGGGACCACAGTAGCCAAATTTGTTGCAATGCGGGTCTATACCAAATTTCATCCACAAACGGCTTCAATACACAGCCTAGACAAATAATGTGGGAAAATGATTAGTTATAAAACTGCCCTACACACTGTACATGATAAGGTTAAAACGTAAACTGTAAAATACAATCCCTACAATTTTGAGAGCAAAAGGTAATTAATATACGTATGGTCTGTATCTTATCACAGTTTAAAAGGGGAAGATATCCAACAAATTACAAATACATTTGATTAGTTCCAGTAGCAAAGTCCAGCGAGATGGGGAGTGGTCAATTATCAGCAGGCTTCTTGTTCGTCTAGGGAGTGTATCCGGCGTGTGGGTCTGTGGTTCTCTCCCTCAATCATCTGTGTCTCCCCTTTTGTATAGTGCAAATTCTTGGATGGTTACCTCCCTAACTTCATGTTTACCATCTCGTGATTGGTTGGTTCCAAATATGGGAGGTAACTGCCCTGATTCTCACCCGCCACCTGTGATAGTGTTATTATGAAATGTGTTTTAACATGTTTCATGTTAATATAATATGGCGTTTGTTGTTTTTTTTTCTGTCCCCATCTCATGTACCTTGCTGGCTATAAGAAATCTCTACCTAACCAAATATATTGAGATTGACAGAGATTTATGGAATTAAACAACATCACCTTTTAACCATAACAGACTGATGGCAAATCCTTGTCAAATACATGGATGACTACAATACACATGGATTCTTACAAAATGCATTGCAACATTGTAATTTTAACATATTATATATCCATATCTATATAGATATATATATATTATATATACATATATTCTTAGTTCTGTTTTAACTTGTGGCTGGGGCCCTTCTGGTGTATAATTAACCGGGCGTCTCTGTCATTGTCTGGGGCCAGGTAAATCAACACTATTGAGGAGACAACCTTGTTCTTGAAACAGTGGGGCTTGTTTGACATGGTCTTTCTTTGATCAAAGACTTTTGAGATCCAGACTTCAAACCATCAATTCACCATTGTCGGCTTAGGTTGAGTTAAGAAGACACCATTGTTCAGGTTCCTGCTCAGTATATAAGAGTTTGCGTACTAATCCCCCACCTCCCACCTGTGAGCATAATTCAATCAACATTTCCTCTGGGGGGAATGCTCCTCTGGTCTGGAATCTCCTTGACTCAGTATTTTATGAATTATAAAAGTGTTTATGTATCCCGGCCATGACAAGCAGTTAAGAAATTTCTTACAAAGGTGGGTGTTGCATAGTGGGCCCTAAATATGCCTTGTCTGTTATATGACAGCTCGTCACCCTCATAGCACTAATGGAGCCTCCAAAGTTCCTATGCCTGTAGCCATATTGCCATGTTCAATATTGCAGCACTCATAAAGGTTAACCTAGCCATTAAGGTCAAACAAATACATTAGAAAGATTCTGTATTCATCTTTTCTGAAAGTTCTTCCCAACATCCATTATGTATCATGCATGGTGGGCTTCCTTGCAGCTGCTAAAATCTTTCATAATTAGAGTTAAAGCGGAGCTCCAGCCAAAAGAGGAAGTTCCACTTGTCTGCCTCCTCCCCCTACATTTTGCACCTTGGGGGGGGGGAGCAGGTTCATGGTTTTGATAGGTAGCCACTCCCACTTCCGACTCAGTTTGCTCCTCTCCTCCTTCCCCCTCAGCCTTCTGGGACATTTCACAGGTCCCAGAAGACTGCGGCCCATTCACAAAGTGCAGCACACTTCACCCATGCACAATAAGAAACTGTCTGTAAGGCACATGGCTTCACTGCTGGTTCCCCTTAGTCAGGATGGCGACGCCAGCACCCGATAGCCAAAGAATCGGCTTGGGCGAGGACACCGTTGGATCCCTGGACAGTTAAGTGTCCTAATATTCAAATTTGGTAGCTATAGTATTTGTAGCTATTGACTTTTGATTGTATTTTTTTTGGAGGGGGGGGGGGGGGCCTGGAGCTCCTCTTTTAAGTGGGAGATTCTGCTTTAAAGAAATAATCAAATAAAATTGTTTTCCAACCACAACCTCTGATGTGAGTATACTGTGCAACTGTCTCATCAGTGCTAAAATTCTAGTGTGATGAAGCTTCCTCATAATTATTAAATGTTAATTAGAGCCGTAGTAAACAGCCTCTAAAATAAAACTTAAGAGGGCCCCCCCCGCAAGGTTAAGTCATAATGTACTAGTATGCACTGTATACTAGCACATTATGATAGACTTACCTGTAAAGCAGATCCCTCCTGTGCAGTGCTGTCACCGATCCCCGGAGCTGCCACCTTCATCATGTCTTCCTTCCAGGTTTGTGGGCTCCAGCTGTATGACTGGCCAGGACAGTATGCCGTCCCTTCAGAGCGCATGTGGCAGTGACGTCACTGGCAGAGTTGCTTGTGAATTTCTCCTAGACAGTTCACGTCTTATTATAGGCTTACCTGTAGGTACAAGTTTAAAAGTGGAGTTTACTTCCACTTAAAAAACCAATAGGTGCCCAATCTTTTCATCAAAACAATATTACACTTCTGTGAAGATATGAATTTAAATTTGATTTAAACATATTGCTATTATATACTCAATAAACCAACATGAATAATGATCACGTGACCTAAAAATTAGGTGAAGAATAACCCAAATAAAGTCCACTGGAGATATTGGATTGCCGGCTAAAATCCCAGGTCGGGGCTTTGGGTTGTGATGTCATCACACCTGCCAGTGTACAACAGTGCGGCGTTATATGCCTTACATCTTAGATGTTTGTTAGTATCTTTTTACATAAATAAAATATGGAGTTTTACCAATATTACTCTATACATGTGTTCCCTTCTATGATTACTGAGAAAAGTTGTGCATACTACTGGATTAGTTACAACATCTTTGATCCAAAGAGCCGTGTTTGGAGTTGAATGACTGACGCTGCCTTCTTCTGTTTCAAGTGTGGTTGATCTTTTTATTACTGTATATAGAGATTATTTTTGCCTGATAAGGAGCTTGCACAACTGGTGGTCTGGCACTTGGGGAGCACCACGTGTCTTATTTTGGGACACAAATTGATTTTTAAGTCACATGATTATTAGAGATGTGCACAATGGAAAAATTTGTTTCATTTTGTTTCGGTTTCGTTCATCAAGTAAATAATTTAGTTTCGTCATAATCATTATGTTAGAATAATTCATTTTCTTAACGATTCATTATTTTGGGAGAGTATAAATTTGTTGTTCCGAATCAATTCATATTTTTGGGTGTTCTGTTATTCTTTTGTTATTTCAGAAGATTGGCTATATTCGTTAATAAGTGGAAATATCTTATTTAACGTTTATACATTACTGTATATATTGAAATATGTTTCCGTTTCATATGTAGTGCATTTTTTTTAATAATGAAGTTAATGCAAAAAGAATCGGCTGATTATCCAAGTATAATGTAAACTGTGTTCCAGGGCTGATTTTCTATTTTCTCTTGCTCACAGGGGTGGCCCAGAAGCTGCAGGAGTTCTACACAGGGTATATCAGCTCTGGATCTATAAAAACTGTATACAATGTGGCTGCTGAACATGGAATGGTGAGTCACACCTGATTACCTTGTATTCCCAGGCTTCTCAGTCCAATCACCCATCTATAGAACATGTCCCCTGTTTTGTTAGGAACAAAGACTGAGATGAATGGATCCGTGTTCTCTGTACAGCACCATGGAATGTTTCAGAGCTATAAAAACATATATTAATAATAGTATGTGGCTGTGGTGGGACATTAGAGTGCAAGCTCCTCTGGTGCAAAGAATGGTGAAGATGTTTTGTTGTTTTCTGTACAGCACTGCAAAATATGTGTAGCAATAACTCTCGGTGGAGCTGCTGGTTTAAGCGGGTCTGTTACCTTCACTTTGCTTCCCTCTGTTTTACCGGCACCGGGTCTAAGGTTCCGTTGAGTTTACTGCTGGACAACACACGCACCAACACTGGAGTACGTTTTCAATGCTTTATTAAACAGTCAAACTTTAGGAAGTGGCAGGAAAGAGGTGGAAAAGGAAACCTTCAGGAGAAACTCAAATATCTTCTAATAATATCTTAGCGACAAATGTCCCGGTAGATTTCAGATAATTATGTGGAATGCATTCCCCTCATGGGACACACTCTTTGCTCGTCTGGATAGGCCTCTCTCACCGGTCTAGCAGCCAGTACGCAGCACGAATCTAAAGTCTCTGCCACAGACTTACTTGGGGGGGGGGGTAAATCTGCACGATCCTCTGCCACAGGATGTATCAGATCTTCTGCAGTGAACAGTCAGTCACAGTGCCTGAAGTCGAACCGGTGACACTATGCTGTATAATTACTTTTGGATACGTCCTGCAACCGAGTCACCAGGCCCCTCTATAGACCAGCACGCTGCGTGATCTCTCCAAGACGGGTCCTACCCTGGGATCTCCTCGGCTGTCCAGCTTCGTCACACAGGACCGACAGCTCAGGACCATTCCTCGGCCGCAGTGGTAGGCCCCAGACAAGCCTCTGGACCCACCCCTGCACCGCAGCATCATGGGCCTCCCGATCGGAGGACCACGAGGTAGCTCCTTAAAGCATACCTGTCGGCCAGGAGGGCCAGGAGGGCCAGCAGGTGGCTGTAAAACGACCCCTAAAACATGGCGTCTGTCCCATAAAAACCCCCTTCCCAGAATGCAACTCGGAGGACCACCTCCACCGAGCTTGTCTCCGAGACAGAGGAGCATCTATACACTTCGACACGTTGCCCTTCCAACACTGACTAATGGTAACAGCGACACCCACCAGCACGGAAGCACACACAACGTCAGCCAAGCTGGAACAGAGGCAAACTTTTAACCTTCCTAACACCCAATTTACTAAATTTACCTAATCTGCGGTAGATTGTAATATGTATGTACAAATGTATAATAATAATGATAATAATGTGTGACTGTGGTGGGGCATTAGAATGTAAGCTCTTTTGGTGCAAAGACTGATGTGAATTGCTCAGTTTTCTCTATACAAAACTGCCAAACATGTTGAACCTATGTAAATAAATGTATAATACTAGTGTGTGACTGTAGGCAGACATTAGAGTGTAAATTTTTGTTATTAAAAAAATCATACAAACATACAGCTCATTAACAAAAACATCTTTACACAAAAATAAACAACTAAACAAAAACAAGCATGCTTACATCAGCAAGTAAAGAAAACCATTTCCTGTCAAGATAACATAGAAAGAAACATATTTTAATGACAACAAAAAAGAGACTACAAACCCCGAACCTCAACTTGAACACAATCCAGGCTAAGAAACATTTTGAGATTTAATCGGCATCAGGATGCCCTTCCAAAACACCCCCCCCATTAACCCCTCCCCCCACATCATTCACCCCGACTTCCACATCATTCACCTTGCATTCTGCACCAGACACCCTCATTCCCTTCTCACCCCCCCACCCCCACCATCATTCAGTCCATCACTCACTCCACCCCTCGGTGTCTGTCGACCTCCAGCCGCACTTCTGCCACGCCGAGGAGGAGGGGTTGGCACCACCATACATTCTGGTCCAGCACCCTCCTCTGCCTTCACTACACTAGGAGAAACAATAGGTGCAGACACAGATTTGACAACCACACTTTCTGACACTGACTGGGAGACCACAGACTGGGGGGACACCGGAAGAATTCCTCCACCAACTCTGGCTTATTGTGCAGCCTCAGGGCATCGGCTATAATGGTGACCAACCTTATCACATAAGTTACATTTAATGATGTTACAGTCCCTTGCCAGATGCCCCAGTTCCTGGCACAAAGAGCACTTATGTTCTGGACATTTAGAGGAGAAATGTCCCTTGACTCCACATTTATGGCACAGTTTAGTTTGACCAGGGTAGAAGACAGTAATCCTATCTCTATCACTAAAGGCAGAGGAGGGCAAATGCTGGACCACATTCCCACACACACTCAGCCTCAATGACACTGACCACCCACCCGTCCAGATTGCTCTATCATCTACAATCTTTTTTAGGGGACACAACGTTTCACCAAACCTCCTCAACCAGACCCAGAAATCCTTGGGGGGTATAGACTCATTCCTTGTCAGGATAGTCACATTCCTAATCAAGGGCTGACGTGGGACAACTTTGGGGACAAGCCCCTTCCAGTCCGGCTGGCCGCTATATACATGCTCAAACCGCTCCCAAAACCAGCGATTCTGGATGCACAAATGTTAAATCATATTCATAGGAACCAGCTGGACCGATAAGCACATAAATATCCTCCACCTCCGCACAAAAAAGCCAGCAAACAGTTTGCTGAAGAAAAGCAGACTAAGGACATGGATTACTGGAAACATGTTCTGTGGTCTGATGAGACCAAGATAAACTTATTTGGTTCACATTGTGTCAAGCGTGTGTGGTGGCAACCAGGTGAGGAGTACAAAGACAAGTGTGTCTTGCCTAAAGTCAAGCTGCATGAGTGCTGCCACAGGGAGGCTACAGTTCATTGATGGAACAATGAATGCCAACATGTACTGTTACATACTGAAGCAGAGCATGATCCCCTCCCTTCGGAGACTGGGCCGCAGGGCAATATTTCAACATAACGACCCCAAACATACCTCCAAATCAACCACTGCCTTGCTAAAAAAAGCTGAGGGTGAAGGTGATGGACTGACCAAGCATGTCTCTAGACCTAAACCCTTTTAAGCATCTGTGGGGCATCCTCAAATGGAAGGTGGAGGAGCGCAAGGTCTCTAACATCCACCAGCTCTGTGATGTCATCATGGAGGAGTGAAAGAGGACTCCAGTGACAACCTGTGAAGCTCTGGAGAACTCCATGCCCAAGAGGGTTAAGGCAGTGCTGTAAAATAATGGTGGCCACCCAAAATATTGACACTTTGGGCCCAATTTGGACATCTTTACTTAGGGGTGTACTCACATTTGTTGCCAGCGGTTTAGACAATAGTGGCTGTGTGTTGGAATATTTTGAGGGGTCAGCAAATTTACACTGTTATACAAGCTGTACACTCACTACTTTACATTGTAGCAAAGTGTAATTTCTTCAGTGTTGTCACATGAAAAGATATAATAAAATATTTATAAAAACATGAGGGGTGTACTCACTTTTGTGAGATACTGTATATAAATATTTATTAATAGTGTGTGACTGTGGTGGGGCATTGGAGTGTAAGCTCCTCTGGTACAGATACTGATCTAAATGGTCCAGTCATCTTTGTCCTGAGTATGTTAAGTGACTAGAATAAATAGACTTCATCATTAAAGTGGTTGGAAACCCTTACATATACCCTGTAAAGTGACCAGCCTCAGGCGATACACAGAAATTAAACAGATCCTCCTACATAAGTACCTGTACACAGCTTTTTGGAGTTCGTGCAGGCAGGGGGAGTGGATCCAATGTCACACACTGCACAGAAAAGAGAGGAGACATGTGTGTAATTTGAGACCTGAGTGGAGGGAAGGGACACCCCCCCGCTGCACAGATCATAGGGAAAGGTACACAGTTAAGGCTGTCAATCTTCTCAGAAAAAACTCATACAGATAGCAGAGAAACCAGACTGCAGACAAAAATCACTCTAGGTCAGTGGTCTCTAAACTCTGGCCCAGGGGCCAGATGTGGCCCTTTGCTTGCTTTTTTTGCAGCCCTTGGGACACTGTTTCATCCATTGATACCAACAATGAGGCATAATTCACCCCCACTGAGACCAGTGATGGAGCACAATTTCTCCCAATGACACCAAAGATGGGGCACAATTCCTCCCAATGATGCCAACAATAGGGCCCAATTACACCAATGTTGGGGCACAATTCTTCCCACTGATGTCGGGACCTTCTCTACTGCCAATGGCCAGGATCTGGCCCCCCTAAAGTCCAAAGGACAGTAAACTGGCCCAATGTTCAGAAAGTTTGACGACCCCTGCTCTAGGTGCTTTGGATTGAGGGAAAATACACTTTATAGAAGGATATGGTTTGAATATTTTTTATGTAAAATGTTTACAACCACCAATGGGAACTTTGAAATTTTTTTTTCCTCCAGCCTACCGACAGCTACGGAGGTACCTGTGGAATAATGAACAATGACTATATCAATAACTGCAACTACAACGGTGCTTATGAAGCTCTGAATCACCTCTATGGTGGACTGCAGGTAAACTGAGAATTATTTTCAGTAATTTTGAGCCCCGTAACTTATTCTTAGACTGATGTCATCTCTCTTACTTTCAGAAACCCAGCAGTAGTGCCGGACAGTCTGGACAGGTAAAGTTTGTGACATAGTTCTTCATAAAGGTATTTTATAAGAACATGGAGAATTGCAGATTCTTAGGACTGTTGTTGCATAAAATATGGTATACTTATAACTTATGGGACTAAAGAGACCCTTTCATCTTGCTCACCCTCTAAAAGATATATACTTACCTTCACATTGCTCCACTGTTCTTCATTCCTCTGCTACAATCACTGCAAAAGACCTAGTGTTGGCTGGTGTCGGACCTTAGCAGGAGCAATCATGTCACCTCTATGTGACAGTGCTTGGGCTTTATGTTTGGCCGCTAGACCTGAGCAATGCATCATGGGAGAAAGTAACATGCTCTCCATACCCAAGAGCACCTGGTATTTTGTTTTGGCAGCTATGAATGGAGGAATATTGTAGCTCTGATGTATACAGTGATTGTAAGATAGTCAGGGGTGGGCTTTAAATGGACCTTTTTGACTTTGCTCTGAATGGGCAAGGTGATAGGGCTCTTTACTACCTCTAATGTAAGCCAGAAGCTCTGCATTCTGGGATTAAACCTTCTAAATAGCTGCACCCAGTGGTAGGTTCTATGTCAGTGTTGCCTGCTATAGTCTCCCCGTCATTAGAACAAAATAGCATAGTGGGAGGATTCCCCCATCCACCTTAAATGTGTGGATGGGGAAATCGGGTCATTTGAATGCTGGTCGCAATAAAAAAAATGAATACTGTATGGCCAGCTCTGGACTTCATTTACAGCTCTACATTTTTTCATGTGATGCAGTCATAATCTGGTGCATTTTACCTGTGTTGCTAATAATAGACAAGGTGCACTTTGCAGTAATTGGATTTTTTAATGCACTGCATCAAAATGCAGCGCTTTAATGCAGCTTAAAGCATTTGTAAAGGTTCAAATTGTAAAAATAAAAAATAACAAACATATTATACCTTCTTGCACTGTGCAGTGGTTTTGCACAGAGCAGCCCCGATCCTCCTCTTCTCCGGTCCATCACCGGCGCTCCTGCCCCCCCCCCCCTGCTAAGTGTCCATATAGCAAGCTGCTTGCTCCGGGGGCGCTCGTGCCTGCTTGTTTCCGAGCTGCCTCTGTGTGTCTATGCGGCATACAGAGCATGACTTGGCCCCGCCCCCAGCTCCCTTCTCACTGGCTTTGATTGACAGAAGCAGGAACCAATGGCTCTCACTGCTGTGTCTCAGCCAATGAGGAGGGAAAGACCCGAGAGAGCTGCTGCACATCACTGGACCGGGATCGGGCTCAGGTGAGTATAAAAAGGGGGGGCTGAGGGGGGGAGTTGAGGTAAAAAACCTTCAGCCTTTAGAACCACTTCAAATGTTCTGAGATTCTAAATGAGACGTATTATTGTTCTTTGATCCCAAAACTCAGTGTCAGTGTGTGTTTGTGCTAAGACCTTCGGTGTCAATGTGTTACTTTTTTGAATGCCCCTTCTCCCTTCACAAAAAAATTCTAAGTGTATTATATCTCATATCTGCAGCTGATCCTGTTTAACCAATCAGAATTTTTCAACCTGGCCCCTCCTGTCACTTATGGCATGGACTCAGCAGGATACATCTATGTCCCTTCAGCATGTGCAAGTGGAACAAGTAAGAGATTAGGGGCTTTTGTGGGCTTTTTGGACACACCATAATGATGAACTGTCTACCATACTTTTATAGTTATAAAACATGGTGGCCTTAAACATTTTATTTAATTATATCTTAGGATGCAGGCTTCATATTGCATTCCATGGATGTCTCCAGGGCAGGTAATACCCTTCTGTCTGCTTTTGCATGTTGAAATAATATATATGACCTGGCTGTCCAATTTGTGTTGTGGCTCATGAGCTAGATGTTGCTTTATTCTTGTACCCACCTTTACTGAAAAACTTCTATTTATTTGCAAAACATGTCAGATGAGGGCAGGACTTCCTGAATTATGGCCAGGGGACATGTACTGCTCCATCTTCTGACCTTTGTTCATTTGTAAGGAAGGGATCTCTTCATCTGAGTCCTCAGGTACACCCATTTGCCAGGGTCATACTCTCCCTATTGTGTTTTTTATTCATGGATCAATATGGAGATTGCAGCATAAAGATTACAACTCAGGTAAGCAGGGCCAGGGTCTCACCAATGGAGTTCCTGGAAGACAAAAAAAAAGCCAGTAAGTTATTAAGCTCAACCGCATCTGTACATTAGGGATGTGCCCGATGTTCGAGTCTAACTCAAGTTCGATTTGAACATCGGGTTTAACATGAAAAACCAAAAGTGCTCATTCTAAAGGCTTATATGCAATTTATTGCCAAAAAAAGTATTTGGGGACCCGGGTCCTGCCCCAGAGGTCATGTATCAATGCAAAAAAATGTTTAAAATGGCCATTTTTTCGGGAGCAGTGATTTAAATAATGCTTAAAGTGAAACAATAAAAATGAAATGTTCCTTTAAATATCGTGCCTGGGGGATGTCTATAGTATGCCTGTAAAGTGGAACAGTTTTCCCATGTTTAGAACAGTACCACAGCAAAAGGAAAAAGGGGAAAAAAGTCATTTTAAACTGATCGCGGCTGTAATGAATTGTCGGGTCTCGTCAATATAGATAAAACTCATTAAAAAAACGGCAAGAGTTCCCCCCCAGTCCATTACCAGGCCCTTTGGATCTGGTATGAATATTAAGGGGAACCCCAAACCAAAAACTAAAAAAAAAATTGCGTGGTGGTCCCCCCAAAACCCATACCAGGACCTTCAGGTCTGGTATGGATTTTAAGGAGAACCCTGCACCAAAATTTTTAAAAAAATGACGTAGGGGTACCAGACCCTTATCTGAGCACGCAACCTGGCAGGCCGCAGGAAAAAGGGGGGCGAGAGAGTGCCTCCCCCACTCCTGAACCGTACCAGGGCACATGCCCTTAACATGGGGAGGGTGCTTTGGAGTAGCCCCCCAAAGCACCTTGTCCCCATGTTGATGGGGTATGCAGGGTGGGCGTCCATGGGACGTCCTCACAGAATCGCGCTCCCGTGCGACCCCGGGAACATCCGTGACCGCTGAGAGCGGCCGTTTACCACGTAATCGCTCCGTCAAATGACGGAGCATCACTTGTAAAGAAACTGGCGTCTCGTCATGACACCGGTTCCTCCCTCCCCTCTCTGTACTGATCGGTACGGTGTGAGAGGAGAGAGGGAGAGATCGTTTGCAGTGCTGTGGGCATTACAGATCCAGCCCACAGCGCTGCTCATTGCCCATACTCTGCAATACTATGCAATACTCTGCCAATACTCTGCAATACTATGCATTACTCTGCAATACTCTGCAATATTATGTAATACTGTGCAATACTATGCAATACTCTGCCAGTACTCGCTAATACTCTGCCAATACTCGCCAATACTCTGCAATAAATTTTAACAGAAACAAAGAATTTTTTTTTACCGAATTTTCAGTCTTTTTTGATTTATAGCGCAAAAAATAAAAAAACCCAGCGGTGATTAAATACGACCAAAAGAAAGCTCTATTTGTGTGAAAAAAAGGACAAACATTTCAAATGGGTACAGTGTTGCATGACTGAGTAATTGTCAATCAAAGTGTGAGAGCACCGAAAGCTGAAAATTGGTCTGGTTAGGAAGGGGGTTTAAGTGCCCAGTGGTCAAGTGGTTAAAAGATTAAAAAAAAAAAAGTCCCACGATATAGATCTATCTCATGCCGCCTGACGGACCAAAAAAATAAAAAAAAAATAAACTTTTTTTTTGCATTGATACATGTCCCCTGGGGCAGTACCCGGGTCCCCAAACACTTTTTATTACAAAAACTTGCATATAAGCCTTTAAAATGAGCACTTTTGATTTTTCATGTTCGTGTCCAGGGCAGGACTTAGGGTGGTGGGGGCCCCTGGGCTTGAGTCACTTTCGGGCCCTACTCACTTTCAGTGCCTATCTGGCACTGATGACAGATAGCACTGATACGTGGCACTGATGACACGTGACACTGACAGGTGGCACTGGGGACAGGTGGCACTGATACGTGGCACTGACGACAGATGGCACTGATGACAGATGGCACTAATACATGGCACTGATGACAGATGGCACTGTTACGTGGCACTGATGACACGTGACACTGACAGGTGGCACTGGGGACAGGTGGCACTGATGACAGATGGCACTAATACGTGGCACTGACAACAGATGGCACTGATGACAGATTGCACTAATACATGGCACTGATACATGGCACTGATGACAGATGGCACTAATACGTGGCACTGATGACACGTGACACTGATGACAGATGACACTAATACGTGGCACTGATGACAGATGACACTAATACATGGCACTGATGACACGTGACACTGACAGGTGGCCCTGGGGACAGGTGGCACTGATGACAGATGGCACTGATACGTGGCACTGATGACACGTGACACTGACAGGTGGCACTGATACGTGGCATTGATGACAGATTGCACTAATACATAGTGCTGATGACAGATGGCACTAATACGTGGCACTGATGACACGTGACACTGACAGATGGCACTGATACGTGGCACTGATGACACGTGACACTGACAGGTGGCACTGGGGACAGGTGGCACTGATGACAGATGGCACTGATGACACGTGACACTGACAGGTGGCACTGGGGACAGGTGGCACTGGGGACAGGTGGCACTGATGATAGATAGCACTGATACGTGGCACTGATGACACATGACACTGACAGGTGGCACAGGGGACAGGTGGCACTGACAGGTGGCACTGGGGACAGGTGGCACTGATGACAGATGGCACTGATGACACTGACAGCTGGCACTGGGGACAGGTGGCACTGATGACAGATGGCACTGATGACACTGACAGCTGGCACTGGGGACAGGTGGCACTGGGGACATTTGGCACTGATAGGTGGCACTGGGGAGTTGGGACAGATGGTACTATGTTGTGTAGTATTGTGTTACTGTAACTAATGTGAGTGTTCACTCACCGCTGCAGCATGGAAGCCCTCCCTCCTCACACGCTGTCTCTGTGTAAGGAGGGAGAGCCGGCGATGAGAGATGATCTCATATGAGATCACCTCTCATTGGACGAGTGCTAAATGGCCGCTGTGATTGGCCATTTAGCACGATCTGTGATTGGCTGTGTTCAAGGGACACGGCCAACACAGAACTTCCCCGATGCATGCCCGTGGTGGCGCGCAGAGGGGAAGAATACAGGAGGACGTCCAGGGACGCCCTCCCGGCAATTGGCGGCCGCGCTATAGCGTGAGCGCCGCGGGGCCCATGGGCTTGAGCCCACTCAAGCCCTATAGTAAGTCCGGCCCTGTTCGTGTCCCATATACTTTAATGGTGTTAGCGTGTTCATCCAAATTTTTTTGCATGTTCTCTTGCAAACCGAACCAGGGGGGTGTTCGGCTCATCCTTACTGTCCATAAGCAAAATATTATAAAGTAGACTGACCCTTTTGGAACGTGTAGTTCCGCAGCAGCTGGAAGGCCATAGTTTGGAGATCCCTGCTTTAAACCATGGCAGCCAATAAAAACTGTTAATTGGGCTGAGTAATGTGTAAATGTCGTAATCTTTACCGATGTAATAATGAAAGTATCTTACAATTTGGCAATATATTGACTAATATCTAATATCGAATATATCATATTTAATAATATATATCAAAAGAATAATAAAAACAAATAATAGAAATTTTTACTTTTCACAAGTTTGTTTGTTTTACTTTTTAATGTATATTTATGTTTCTCATTAATTGGGTGACAATTTGTTTTTTAGAGCTACCTAAGTGGTACGATATTGTACATATTGTATATTTTTGGACTGGTTAAAAGAATGCCAAGGTCCAAGCTATGCATCTCCTTATTGAGAGGAAGAAAGAAAGAAGTGATTGGGTGTGTGCTGCTTTTGTTCAATGGTGGAGGTCCAAGACACATAGCAGCTAGTAAAAGTACATCTTTACAGGCATGTCTCTCCATCCATCTCATTTAGGAAGTCATCTACATGTCTATAGATTCACACTCTTTTCCATAATCTTTACAATTGTTTGACAACCTTGTATTACAGAGAGAAGGTTGGTGATAAGTTTGCCAGATACGCCGGTTACAACCAAGTCGCTGATCTGAATAATTTCATCATCCTCTATCCTCAAGCCAGGACCATTGCGACCAACCCTAACGGATGCTGGGACTGGTAAGTGCTCTGATTTTTTACACTGCATTTTGCTGAGTTATCTTTGTTTCTAAAAACTGTACTAACTCCAACCAAAACAATAATTTAGAGCGAGTACAGGAGATTTAGAAATTATGTTGGGCTCCTTTTCCTGGCTGTGTCACTGTTGAGATTTTCCCTCATTTCCTAATCTGTTTGACATCCATCATCTGTCACACCCTGATGTCACTGGGGCAGGAATTTAGGGTAAACCTCCCAATGGGGAAACAGGTATTAATTCAAACCCAGTAGAAGTTCTAACCCATACCCATCCCGGTCTAAGCTGAGAGATTGCCTGCCTTGTTTATGCAAGCATTGGGCCAGGCAATTAGTCTTCATATTCTTGCCTGTAAGCTCTAAAAGACAGCTCTCATGATCATTGGTTCAGGTTCTAGTGACTGAAAGTTATGACAGCAGTGTGCTAGGTGTTGACAGCAGTCGGATTTTTGAAGTGGAAGGACGTGTAGTAAAAAGAGGAGAGCACCAAAAGTATGTTTTAAAGTCCATTTACTTTGTACAATGCCTTTAAAAAGTATTCATGCCCCTTGAAATTTTCCACATTTTGTCATGTTACAACCAAAAATGTAAATTAATTTTATTGGGATTTTATGTGATAGACCAACACAAAGTGGCACAAAAATTGTGAAGTGGAAGGAAAATGATAAATGGTTTTCAACTGCAATTACAGCTGCAAGTCTTTTGGGGTGTCTCTCTACTAGCTTTGCACATCTAGAGAGTGACATTTTTGCCCATTCTTCTTTGCAAAATGGCTCAAGCTCTGTCAGATTGGATGGAGAGTGTCTGTGAACAGCAATTTTCAAGTCTTGCCACATATTCTCAATCTGATTTAGGTCTGGACTTTGGGCCATTCTAACACATGAAAATTCTTTGATCTAAAACATTCCATTGTAGCTCTGGCTGTATGTTTAGGGTCGTTGTTCTACTGGAAGGTGAATCTCCGCCCCAGTCTCAAGTTTTTTGCAGACTCTAACAGGTTTTTCTTCTAAGATTGCCCTGTATTTAGCTCCATCCATCTTGCCATCAACGCTGATCAGCTTCCCTGTCCCTGCTGAAGAAAAGCATCCCCACAACATGATGCTGTCACCACCATGTTTCACAGTGGGGATGGTGTGTTCAGGGGGATGTACAGTGTTAGTTTTCCACCATACATAGCATTTTGCTTTTAGGCAAAAAAGTTCAATTTTGGTCTCATCTGACCAGAGCACCTTCTTTCCACATACATGGCTTTTCGTAAACTGCAAACAGGACTTCTTATGGCTTTCTTCTTGTCACTCTTCCATAAAGGTCAGATTTGTGGAGTGTACGACTAATAGTTGTCCTGTGGACAGATTCTCCCACCTGACCTGTGGATCTCTGCAGCTCCTCCAGAATTACCATGGGCCTCTTGGCTGCTTCTCTGAGGAATGCTGTCCTTGCCTGGCCTGTCAGTTTAGGTGGACGGCCATGTATTGGTATGTTTGCAGTTGTGCCATACTCTTTCCATTTTCGGATGATGGATTGAACAGTGCTTCATGAGATGTTCAAAGCTTGGGATATTTTTTTTAAACCTAACCCTGCTTTAAACTTCTCCACAACTTTATCCCTGACCTGTCTGGTGTGTTCCTTGGCCTTTATGTAGCTGTTTGTTCACTAAGGTTCTCGAACAAACCTCTGAGGGCTTCACAGAACAGCTGTATTTATATTGAGATTAAATTACACACAGGTGGACTCTATTTACTAATTAGGTGACTTCTGAAGGCAATTGGATCCACTTAATTTTAGTTAGGTGTATTAGAGTAAACAGGGCTAAATACAAATGCACTCCACACTTTTCACTTATTTATTTGTAAAAAAATTAGAAAAAACATTTATCATTTTCCTTCCACTTCACAATTATGTGGCACTTTGTGTTGGTCTATCACATAGAATCCCAATGAAATACATTTACGGTTTTGGTTGTAACATGACAAAATGTGGAAAATTTCAATGAATACTTTTTCAAGGCACTGTATTTATCACAATAGTGGAAAATGGTAGCCAAAAACTAGTAAAAACTAGATGATAACTGAACCAAGGGAAGATATCCTGGGGTGGATTTGGTATGCACAAATTTAGAACCAGTTTAGGTGACTAGTGAAAGCTCTTAAAGGTCAAACCCACCCCATTATATCTTTCCTTATTTAAGTTATAGTATCTCACAAAAGTGAGTACACCCCTCACATTTTTGTAAATATTTTATTATATCTTTTCATGTGACAACACTGAAGAAATGACACTTTGCTACAATGTAAAGTAGTGAGTGTACAACTTGTATAATGCCTCGTACACACGGTCGGATTTTCTGCCGGAAAATGTTCGATGGGAGCTTTTTGTCGGAATACATTTATGGTTTTGGTTGTAACATGACAAAATGTGGAAAATTTCAATGATTACTTTTTCAAGTCACTGTATTTATCACAACAGTGGAAAATAGTAGCCAATTTGCTTGAGGGCTTCTCCAGCCCATCCTCATCAGGGATGATAAAAGTAAAAACTAGACGATAACTGAACCAAGGGAAGATATCCTGGGGTGGATTTGGTATGCACATATTTAGAACCAGTTTAGGTGACTAGTGAAAGCTCTTAAAGGTGCACATCAAACCCACCCCATTATATCTTTCCCCATTTAAGTTATAGTATCTCACAAAAGTGAGTACACCCCTCATATTTTTGTAAATATTTTATTATATCTTTTCATGTGACAACACTGAAGAAATGATACTTTTCTACAATGTAATGTAGTGAGTGTACAGCTTGTATAATGCCTCGTACACACGGTCGGATTTTCTGATGGAAAATGTTCGATGGGAGCTTTTTGTCGGAAAACATTTACGGTTTTGGTTGTAACATGACAAAATGTGGAAAATTTCAATGAATACTTTTTCAAGGCACTGTATTTATCACAATAGTGGAAAATGGTAGCCAATTTGCTTGAGGACTTCTCCAGCCCATCCTCATCAGGGATGATAAAAGTAAAAACTAGACGATAACTGAACCAAGGGAAGATATCCTGGGGTGGATTTAGTATGCACATATTTAGAACCAGTTTAGGTGACTAGTGAAAGCTCTTAAAGGTGCACATCAAACCCACCCCATTATATCTTTCCCTATTTAAGTTATAGTATCTCACAAGAAAGAGTACACCGCTCACATTTTTGTAAATATTTTATTATATCTTTTTATGTGACAACACTAAAGAAATTACACTTTGCTACAATGTAAAGTAGTGAGTGTACAGCTTGTATAATGCCTCGTACACACGGTCGGATTTTCTGATGGAAAATGTTCGATGGGAGCTTTTTGTCGGAAATTACGACCGTATGTAGGCTCCATCGGACATTTTCCATCGGAATTTCCGTCGCACAAAATTTGAGATCTGGATCTCAAATTTTCCGACAACAAAACCTGTTCTCCTAAATTCCGATCGTGTGTACACAATTTTTGTATGCAATTTTTAAAATATTTTAATGCAGAGCATTTTCTTCTTTATAATGCTAGAATATTGAAGTATTTGCTGCTTACATTCAGACAGAGTTCTGACAACCTGATTTCTTTATTATTTCTCGTGATCTCATGAATCATATTATTATTTTTTTCGTCAGATCTCCATAATAATGGTTATAATTTTTTTTTTTGTATCTTTATCAAGATCTACTATTTTTTATAGTGATCTCCCTAATATTTTTTCTCGTTTTGTGTGTCAAGTTACCACAACACCATTTTTATCTTGTATTTTTTAATCTCAAGGAGGTTGGTTGGAGTTGGTGTCCCTTGTTAATTTGACATTGTATTTTTGAAATGTACCTGCCTACTCACAAACAAACTATCCCTTTTGAAGTAAAACACATAGGCAAGTATTTCTGAAAAAAAATTTCCATTTATTAGGGGGTCATAGCAAAATAAAGAGGAAGGCAACGCTGGAGAAACTGCTGAAATTGGCGAAGCCTTTGTACCCCAGGGCACACATCAACTATTTGCCAGCCAAAATTGGTGGCCTGAGGAGTCCATATAATAGTGAGCACAATCTGGTCTAGGACTCCAAGAGATCAGGAACAGCAGCAGATGACATGTATGTCCCCAGGCTGTGGTCATACAACAGCCTGCATCTTTTGCCAGACCAGATTGAACCCAGGCCATCACTTTTTTGTCTTCCTTACACGCTTCCTTCCAGGCGGTGGTATTGGAGGTGTGGCAGGAGGTGGAGGAGGATGGTCCAACTCACCCAGGTGTGTTTTGGGTGTGAGTTGGTCCCTCAACCCCTTATTTTGGGTGATGACCATAATTTCCTAACACAAGAGGCATTGGCCCTCCTCCATTTGCTGCATTTTGTATGCAGTCATGCATGCAAATGCTTCTTGGAGAGTGGGGTTGGCTTTGAGGGCCTCATTAGCCTCCCTAATCAGCCTGAGCGCTGCCTCCTCCACATTACTCCTTTTGGTTTGAAGGCGGAGGGGAGGGACCTGAGATTCTGTGAGGCTCCTACTGGGCATGGCCACCTCCTGGCTGCCACTTACCCCCACCACCTCCTGGCTGCCACATTCCACAGCCTCCTCCTGGCTGCCACATTCCACAGCCTCCTCCTGGCTGAGGCTTTCCTCTGTATGAAAAGGGACATAGTTTTAGTTTATTGTTCATCAATCACACACAATTTTCAGCTCATGACTGCTGCAAATTGAATGTTAATAAATAGAAAAGACTATCATTCTGACCCCAGCATTTTTCGATCTTTTCACAAACCTTTTTGGCTACTACTGTCTATTGATATATCAAACACTTTTTTTTTTATATAGGTGATGTCTGCCGTGGGGACCTGCGGCTTCACCAACTCCAGCAGTTTCTCCAGTGCTGCCTGCCTCTTTATTTTGTTATTATAATGTGGGTGTTTGATCTGCCACAGACAGGGCAACTCCCTGTATTTGTCTATGAATATTGGGAGAAAGCTGTGGTCTTTGAAACCATCCATTTTCTCTGCAAGACACAACACAAGACAAACCCTAATGTCAGGCGAAAGTCTCTTAATCTTGACCCAATATAGGCCTCAATCTAGAAGCAGTATAGGCCACTGATGCACCAAGTTCAAATTGTACCTTTGTTTTAACGATCGTCGCTTCTGATACTCCGTCCTCTGCTCACAGATCGTACGTACGACGCACAGGTGTTACGCTTTATGTGCACTGCGCATGCGTGAAAATCTGCCCGCTCCTGACGTTCTTTCTAGTCTATTCCCTGCCCCTTCTCTTTTGGCGCAGTGGGTAGAGAACATAGCGGAGACACAGCAGGTGCATGCAGAGGAGAGCAGCAACGACAAAAGCCCGGAGCCATGAACGTCCCGATCCCGGAGGAAATTTAAGGCCTCAAACGTGTCCTTTGAAGAGATGGTGGAGATGGCGGGCATCTTGAAGAGGGCCGACTATGATGGGAAGTATGGACCTTACCTAAACCCAAATGTTACGATGAGTACGTAACTGCAACATGGCTTCAAAACGGTCGGCTGGTCAGAATGAACTAACAGAACGCACTGAAAAACAGAAAGGCCTGAGAAGAGCGAGCTGAAAATCAGAAACGAGCGGACAAGAACGCACTGCAAATTCAAATACATACTATAAAATACGCACTGAAAAACAAATGCGAACTGACTACATGCACTGAAAACCAGATACGAACCCACAAGCAAAACTGCAGAGCAGTAACGATCGGAAAAGCACGAGTCTGAAAAGCGCGAATCGTCTCTCACCAAACTTTTACTAACACGAGATAAACACGAGATTAGCAGAAGGAGCCCAAAGGGTGGCACACATCTATTGAACTTCCTCTTTCTAGTGCCGACGTACGTGTTGTGCGTCACCGTGTTCTTGACGTTCGCAGATTCCGACCAACTTTGTGTGACCGTGTGTATGCAAGACCAGTTTGAGTCAACATTCGTCGGAAAAAAAAACATGGATTTTGTTGTCGGAATGTGCGATCGTGTGTACGTGGCATAACAGTGTAAATTTGCTGTCCCCTCAAAATAACTCAACACACAGCCAGTAATGTCTAAACTGTTGGCAACAAAAGTGAGTACACCCCTGAGTGAAAATGTCCAAATTGGGCCCAATTAACTATTTTCCCTCCCCGGTGTCATGTGACTCGTTAGTGTTACAAGGTTGTCTTTGGGAAATATACGTATGAGTGCTGCCAGCATTGCTGCAGAGGTTAAAGGGGTGTAGGGGGGGGGGGTCAGCCTGTCAGTGTTCAGACCATACACTGCACACTGCATCAAATTGGTCTGCATGGCTGTCATCCCAGAAGGAAGCCTCTTCTAAAGATGATGCGCAAGAAAGCCTGCAAACAGTTTGCTGAAGACAAGCAGACTAAGGACATGGACTACTGGAACCATGTCCTGTGGTCTGATGCAACCAAGATAAAAATATTTGGTTCAGATGGTGTCAACCGTGTGTGATGGCAACCAGGTGATGAACACAAAGACAAGTGTGTCTTGCCTACAGTCAAGCATGGTGGTGGGAGTGTCATGGTCTGGGTCTGCATGAGTGCTGCCGGCACTGGGGAGCTACAGTTCATTGAGGGAACCATGAATGCCAACATGTACTGTGACATACTGAAGCAGAGCATTATCCCCTCCCTTCAGAGACTGGTACACAGGGCAGTATTTCAACATAACTAACCCAAACACACCTCCAAGATGACCACTGCCTTGCTAAAGAAGCTGGGGGTATAGGTGATGGACTGGCCAAGCATGTCTCCAGACCTAAACCCTATTGAGCATCTGTATGGCATCTTCAAATTGAAGGTGGAGGAGCGCAAGGTCTATAACATCCACCAGCTCCGTGATGTCGTTATGGAGGAGTGGAATTGGACTCCAGTGGCAACCTGTGAAGCTCTAGTGAACTCCATGCCCAAGAGGGTTAAGGCAGTGCTGGAAAAAAATGGTGGCCACACAAAATATTGACACTTTGAGCCCAATTTGGATATTGTTACTCCAGGGGTGTACTCACTTTTGTTGAAAGCGGTTTAGACATTAATGGCTGTATGTTCAGTTATTTTGAGGGGACAGCAAATTTACACTGTTATACAAGCTGTACACTCACTACATTACATTGTAGCAAAGTGCAATTTCTTCAGTGTTGTCACATGAAAAGATATAATAAAATATTTACAAAAATGTGAGGGGTATACTCACTTTTGTGCGATCCTGTACCTTCCAGCTTTTACTTATTTAAAGAGGGATTGGAGAAGCCCCTGAACTGTGTTGGGTATAATTTTTCTATTGTGATGGAAAAAATCTAACAAGACTTTTTTTTTGCACTACACCTTCTACCATATACAGTATGCTGCTGTTTTCCTGGGGACCTGTTTTTGTGCCTATCTGGTTATAGAAAAGCAGCCTCTAATGAAACTATCATTAGGAGCCGCATATCAAAAAGTGTAATGCCTACATGGACATAGTCCAGTGCTCCACAAACAACATATCTGCTTTTAAATTGAAGGCGCAATTCAGAGTCATTACTAGTCATGCTGCTGAAAATGTTACATTTTCATGAAGTTTATATGGAGGCCCTTATAACTCCATCCTCTCTTGCTTACTTATTAAAGTGTACCTAAACTGAGAGATTAAGCCCAATTCCAATTGCATCTGGGATTAAGTTCTTCAGCTTGGAAAGACTTTTGAAATAGCAGTTTAGCATTGTTATGTTTCTTTATTATTATTAATTCTTAATACTCTGATTTTTTCTAGGTGGGGATACACAGGCATTTACTATGGTAAGTACACCTTCGAACTTGCTGAAAACAAGGGGTGTATTTCAACATCAACATGTTTGGGCTACAAATTTATCTTGCTGTCGCTGTTCGTTTTCCACTGTTTTTATATAGCAGCCATCTTCAGTTGCTATACTGGCTTCCAACTGTAAAACTGGCTTTTAAAAAATTTGCAAGCAAAATTGCCGAACTTTGGGAGGAAAATCTATGAACAAAATCGATTGACTGCAAAAAAGTGCTGAAGTTGAACAAAACCCGTAAAGAGGCAGAGGCTTGTATTATTTACAAAGAAAGAGGGAGGAGCTTGTATTGTAACTATTGTTACCACTGCTACGGTGCCAAACTGATCCTGCAGTTTAATTCACAAATTTCAATTTCAAAACTGTATAAATTCAACTGAACAGGGAAAATTGAAAGAAAACTGAGCAATTTAAAATGTTGAACCAGTAAATGAAAACAACATTTCTCAGTGGTTCATAAGTGAGCACATACCGCAGTTTGCTATTACTAGGTTAAAAGTAGAGAAGTTCTATTCAAACGTTAATGTATTCAAAAGGGGTACATGTATATATCTGCAGGGACCTTACAAATTTTAACAATAGCAATGATCACTAAACTCAACTTTTTACAGGAAAATATATCTTTTGTAATTTTTGTCAGATGCTTAGAATCACCTATGTAAATGGCTTGCTTTCATCTTCTTATTAACCGGTTCCCAACCGGCTCGCATTCATATACTGCGGCTCAATGGCAGTACTGCGCGAAACCTCGTATATATACAGGGTTCCTTTTAAGAGAAAATCGCAGATCACTGCCATTACTAGTAAAAAAAAAAAAAAATGCCATAAATCTTTCCCATAGTTTGTAGACGCTATAACTTTTGCGCAAATCAATCAATATACACTTATTGCGATTTTTTTTTTTTTTATACCAAAAATATGTAGAAGAATATATATTGGCCTAAACTGATGAAGAAATTTGTTTTTTTAAAAACCTTTTTGGGGATATTTATTATAGCAAAATGTAAAAATATATTTATTTTTTTTCAAAATTGTTGCTTTTTTTGTGTATAGCGCAAAAAAATAAAAACTGCAGAGGTGATCAAATAGCACTAAAAGAAAGCTCTAGTTGTGGAAAAAAAAAAGGATTCAAATTTCGTTTGGGTACAGCATTGCATGACCGCGCAATTACCAGTTAAAGTGACGCAGTGCCAAATTGTAAAAAGTGCTCTGGTCAGGAAGGGGGTGATGGACAGGAGGAGGAGTTACTTAAGTGGGCTATTGGAGGGCTAAGGTGGGGCTGTGACCCAGAGTCTGCAGAACTGTGCTTTCATTGTACTTATGCTATAAAAAACTTATTTCATGGGAAAGCTGGATAAAACATAAAAATAAATGCATTGCTTTTTAAATATTGTGGTAGATAAAAAAAAGTTTTACGTGTTTCCCCCTTGTATTTGCGAGGTTATTTGGTACTGTCTTTTAACTTACCCATTTGCATTTTCCTTTGCAGCTACCAAGGATAGCTTCCAGATAACTGGAGTGGATAGGATGGTGCGGAGGACTCAGGGACTGTATTAAGCACTTTGTGGATTTCATCTCTGGACATTGATTGTCCTGCTGATTGACACCAGTTATAAAAAGAATGATAATATGACTATGTACGGCATGTAAAATCTACCTAGGAATATGTACAATATTTTAGTAATTTCCTCCCAAACCATAATTTTTAGGGTTATAAAACATAAACAAACAACACTGATACCTGGAAATGATAAAATACAAGTCCAGTTCTGTTTCCTAACTGTATACATTGAACAACTAACATGTAAAGGCAATTGGCAGATGTGTGGTAGCTAGGGACCAGTAGAAATGAGAATTGGTTTCATTGTTCAAAAGAGGATGTGTTCTTCTTAGACGAGGTGGGGATACGCAGGCATTGCCTATGTGAAAGTGGAGGGCTTAGGTCTGATTCAGGTCCAAGGCTGCTGCCTCTCTGATCACAAAAGAAGGATTGCTCATCTAAACATAAAATCGTAGATATGTGGTTTGGGGAGCATCTAGTAAAATTTGTCACTTTGCTTGGAAATTGTGTACAATATTTATTGAACAAGAACATTAAATGTAACTAATGCATTTCAGAGAAGGGCCTACCCCTTCTTCAATGCTTATATATCGATTTGGTAGTTGATCAAGGTGGGTTTTACTGTAAAGTCTATATTTGGGCTGTATGAGGGCTGAGTGTCAGTGTAACCTAACCAAGATAGATAAAAAGAGCCCTGTTGGGTGCCCTGAAGAAGGGGAGAGAGACATTCCACAAAACACTTGGCTCTATGTGAAGTCTTTGTTCAATAAATATTATAAATTAATTTCCAAGTGAGATAACCGTTTTTAATGTCATCAAACACATATTTTCAGTTTGTGAAGGCAATGTAATTGTCTGTAATTTCCACCAGTCACTGTACCATAAAGATGTGGGTGTGTCAGCAGCTAGAGACAGTTGTCAAAGATGGCCAAAGCTTGAATGTCCAAGACCATATTTATGATGTAAAAAAGAGGGTTTATATGTCATGTTTTAGAATATATAACATATTTTATTTTTGCATAGATCAATAAAAAAAATGTTGTGTAAAACTTCAACCATATACAGATAACAATTATTGAAAAACCCAAGACATTTCACCCATTTCATGCAGTAGCTATTGTATTATAATGCACTTTGCTATTCAAACCTAAAACAAGGAGCTCCAGTCATCTGTGCATTTCACAGAATCTGTCTGCCTTATCTGGACTCTGACGTCGCTCTTAATTAAATTAGCAGTTGTCCTTAGGAATTCAATATCCAGTTCCATAACAATCAAAATATACAGTAAGTAAGTAAGCCACAGTAATAATGTGTAAATGGATCAAATATTTTTGGTGTTTAGATATTTGTTATTTGTATATGGAGGATGTTTTAGGCTGGGTTCACACTGCTGCGGTGCGGGAACACAGCGAATTTACTGCGGGTTCCCGCACCGCACCAACTCGCACGGCAGTTCACACTGCCATATGCGAACTGCTGGGGAGTGTCATACAATGTTAATGACACCCCCAGTTCAGCCCGCATATCGCAATGCGAACTGACAATTTGGACACTTTCGGATCGCATAGGTGTGAACACCCATGCGATCCGATTTTGGTCCGAACAAAAAAAAGGGTCCTGTGCGAGTTTGGACCGAATGCGGTGCGATATCAGCCATACTATCTGTATGGCTGATATCGCACAGCACAGACATCGCATGTGATGTGAACAGCAGTGCGCTGCGAATCACATGCGATGTCTGCAACGGCAGCAGTGTGAACCCAGCCTCACTGCACCTTTAAAAAAAAAAAAACAAAAAAAAACCTATGTACAAATATAAAATTAAATATTTTTATATGTGTTTTGTTTTCTAGGATTCTTTGTGACATATACTGACATAGCAGCCCCCTTTTTTATACATTGTAAATATGGTCTTGGACAATTAGTGTGGAGGGCAGGGCTGTCATTTTATCAATTTATTTTCCACCACAAGCTAATGTTACAAGATGTGAATGTGTGGTGGAAACCACATTATACAACTAAACAATGGATTGAAATGTTCTTGTTGCTTATATACAGTAAATGCATACCATTTAAGGAGACCTGTTACATTCCATTCAAAGCTATTCAAATTAACTTTAAAAACTTGAAATCAGAGGTATTTACATGAACCCGTATTCATTATCCTGAATGCCCTAAAACCCCTGAACTCAGATGCTCAAAATGCAGATGCCTTCTACCAGTTCTAAAGTTGGAGCTCAGTCAATTGCCCCAGTCCAGTCAACACCCCAAATTCCCCCAGTCCAAGGCAATAAACTTTACAAACCTATAGACAGGCACTTATTGTAGGTGAGTTTGTCAGAGGTTTGATTTCAGTGATAAACGCCTATGTATACATACTGAGTTCCGGAAGTTTAGAGGTTTTGGGGTGATTAGGAAAACAAAGGTTTATGTAGGAAGCTCTCAGGGCCTGATACCACAATTGTCTTGGGAAAAATTCTTGTATACGTCAACTGCAAAATGGTTTTGCAATAACTTTAATAAATATTAATAAAAGTAGTATTACCCATGAGTCTCTGTTTTTTTTTTTCTTTAAAAAAATTTAAGTATATTAAGAGGTCCTTGCTTTTTGGTTTTCCTTTAAAACTAAGTGAAATACTCAGTACATACTGTACAGGTATGAGGAAGCATGTTATTATTCCTTCTTCTTTCCAAAACAAAGCACCTAATGGCCAAGTGTAAAAATGTGTGAATAGGGGGAGGTTCTTCAGCCCTGCATTTTACTAAATGCTGGGACACTTTTCAAAAACATGGAGAAAATGGTCCTATATCATTGTAGCATCCTCCTAGGTAGGTGCTAGAGTGAGTGTATATAGTTTTTGGTTTCTCTGCTTAACAGGGAGACAGCTAGGCAAATGTATGTGCTATCTGATTAACAGCTGTGATTGTTTAGTGAAGTCTGCTCAGTGTGCTCTGGTGCTGCTCATGCTGTCTTGATGTTTCACACTAATCCAATAGCTATGGAGTATATTGTGAAAAAAGGGGGGAAAACACTGCGCTAAATAAATTATGAAGGAAGCTGCTGAACACTCAAACAAACAAAGTTAAACAAGAATGAGGTAAAGTAGTGTATCGCTGTAAAGTGCAAAAACCAGAGTACAATGGTATGTGATTACACAGTGTAGAGTAGCATGGATGAAGATGTGAAAATACCAATACTTGTATTTAAAAATGTGATATAAACTACACAGTGTGACTAATGTAATTATAAAAGGAGTGTGCAAAACATGGGAAGTGCATACATCCAGGGGTAAAACTGTAAAACTGTAATAAGTCATATGGAATAAAGTCCACAAAAATGGGGGAGGGTAGACAAGATGTGCTTCTTCCTGTTGGGATAATACCAAAATAGTAGAAAGGAAAACAAGATTGAAACTCTTACCAGCTGGGGTGGACACACATGTTTTACAACAGTGGGTCAAATGGCTTGTGATCCAGCAGGATCTAAATCAGGTGCTGTATACAGGAAATGGTTCAGGTAAGGGGTCCTCAGTTTCCCAGCAGCGAACTCCAGAAGCACTGTATTATCCGGCTAGGTGTACCTCGAGACATCTTCTTGTAGGCTCCAACGAACATAGCATAGGAAAAAGAAGGAAGGCTCCAAATAGTGCAGGTCAAACCAGTAGGTTTATTGGAATATATCAAAAAATGACAAGAATAAAAGTGATCACGAAACCATAAAAAAATAGATAAAAAGCAATGTGGGGTGCAGTAAATGCTGGCCCAAAAGTATGGAGTATATTGGAGAGTGCGTGGAAACCTGGCAGATGAGAGTATGGATGTCTGTACAGCCCTAGCCAATTAGAAGGGGATGTGCCCCAAGGCATGCTGGGTACCTGTATTTATATCTGAAGAGCACATGGGCTCTGGGGGTTTCTCTACAGCAGCGGTTCTCAACATGGGGGTCGCGACCCCCTGGGGGGTCAATTGCCGATTTGCCAGGGGGTCCGCCACTGTGCCCATCAATTGCCACCACTGTGCCCATCAATTGCCGCCACTGTGCCCATCAATTGCCGCCACTGTGCCATCAAATGCAGCCACTGTGCCATCAAACGCCGCCACTGTGCCATCAAACGCTGCCACTGTGCCATCAAACGCGCCACTGTGCCCATCAATTGCCGCCACTGTGCCATAAAATACAGCCACTGTACCCATCAATTGCCGCCACTGTGCTAACAAACGTAGCCACTGTGCTATCAAACGCAGCCACTGTGCTATCAAATGCAGCCACTGTGCCATCAAACGCAGCCACTGTGCCTTCAAACGCAGCCACTGTGCCCATCAAACGCAGCCACTGTACCATATCAAATGCTCCCACTGTACCATCAAATGTTGCCCCCGTGCCATATCAATGCTCTCACTGTGCCCCGGCACCCGTCCGCCGTCTGCCCGGCACTTACCCTGTCTCTCGGTGGGGCATTTTATTCATTTGTAACTTATATGTTAAATAAATATTTTGCGCTGTATATTACAGATTGTTTTTGTGATTAATCACTACGCTTTAAGATGTTAAATTTGTAGGAATGAAAATACATCCTGCATATCAGATATTTATATTTCAATTCATAACAGTCACAAAATTACAGCAATGAAATGACCAACGAAAATAATTTTACTGTAATGCCCCGTACACACGGTCGGATTTTCCGATGGAAAATGTCCGATCGGAGCGTGTTGTCGGAAATTCCGACCGTGTGTGGGCTCCATCGGACATTTTCCATCGGATTTTCCGACACACAAAGTTGGACAGCAGGAGATAAAATTTTCCGACAACAAAATCCGATCGCGTCAATTCCGACCGTGTGTGGCCTGTTCCGACGCACAAAGTGCCACGCATGCTCAGAAGAAATTCCGACACGGGACAGCTCGTTCTGGTAAACTTAGCGTTCGCAATGGATACAGCACTTTCGTCACGCTGCAATGTTAAAAATGGTTTAATACAGAGCACTCTCTTCTTCTTTATAATGTGACAAGAATTAAGTCGTTTTGCTGCTCATATTCACACACACTTCTCACAAAGTTTGATTTGTGTTTTTTTAGTGGGATTCCCTCAATATATTGTTATTAGTTGTCACATCTGACAGTTTTATATTTTTTATGGTTTTTTTTTTTCTTTTTAAGCCTTTTTTTTTCTTTAATGTTTGGATTTTTTCCAAGGCTGATCTTTGTGCAATGTTATTTTTATTTTTACTCCAGAATATTGTTGTGTGTGTTTTGTGTGTCAAGTTACCCCAACACCATTGATATCTTTTATTATTTAATCTCCAGGAGATTTTTTGTTGTTGGTGTCCCTTGTTCATTTCACATTGTATATTAGAAATGTACCTGAATCCTCACAAACAAACCATCATTTTTGAAGTAAAACACATAGGAGAGTATAATTCAAAACAAAAATCCTTTATTAAGGGCTCAGAACCAAACAAAGAGGAAGGCAACACTGGATCAACATAAGAAATTAGCGAAGCCTGGGACCCCCACGGCAGACATCAATTCTTAAACCTCAAAATTGGTGGCCTGAGGAGTCCATATATAAGGGAGGGCAGTCTGGTCCGGGATTCACAGAGACTTGGATAGCAGCAGATGACATCAGTGTCCCCAGGCTGTGGTACCACAAGAGGCTGCATCTTTTGGCCGACCAGACTGGATCCAGGGCAATCACTCTCTGGTCTTCCTTTCACACTTCCTTCCGGGCTGTGGCTGTGCAGTAGGAGATGTGGCAGGAGGAGGAGTAGGACCTGGAGGAGGAGGAGGACTGGGAGGACCTGGAGGAGGACTGGGAGGACCTGGAGGAGGACTGGGAGGACCTGGAGGAGAGGGAGGAGGAGGAGGAGTACCATCCCAAAGCTGTGTGTGAGGTGTAAGTTGGCCCCTCACACCTTTCTCCAGAGCCTCTGATATGAGGGCCTGACACATGGCTTGTTGGCCCTCCTCCATCCTCTGCATTTTATAGGCAATGAATGCCGCAAGGTTCTCCTGCATGGTGTGGGGTGCTCCCAGGACCTCTGTAGCCCTCCAAAAAAATCTGATAGCCGCCTCCTCTAGGCTAACTCCTCCTGCTGCCACTTTCTGTTTTCAGGGTGGGTGGAGGGACCTGCAGATCAGCCACCTCCTGGCTGAGACTTCCCTGTGTATGAAAAAGGGACATGGTTTTAGTTTTTGCATCATCAATCACAATCATAAATTAGTACTCCCAACTAACATCTAGGTAACATCATTGATTGTACAAGCAGAAATATTTAGAGGAATGCTATACCTGGCTCAATCTGGGCTCCTCCACATATGGCCTGGAAGGCCCAGGTTGGGCGTCAGAAGCCTCAGGCAGGGGGGAAGGAAGCGTGGAAGGAAGACTGGAGAGGGATGGCCTGGGTTCAGTCTGGCCTGCCAGAAAGTGCAGCCTGTCGTAGTACAACATCCTGGGGACATAGATGTCATCTGCTGCTCCGGATCTCTGTGAATCCAGGACTTTCTTGCGCTCCCTCAGATATGTGCTCCTCAGGCAACCAATTAATATCTTTAAATAAGTGATGTCTGCCGTGGGGATCACCTGCTTCACAATTTCACACAATTGCTCCAGTGCTGCCTTCCTCTTTGCTTGGTTCTTGAAATGGGGGTGGGTAATCTCCCACAGACAGGGCAGCTCCCTTAGCATATCAATGAATAGTGACATGAAGTCAGTATCTCTCATTAAGATATCCATGTTCACTGCAAGACACAACACAAGACAAAGCCTAATGTCACACCAAACTCTCCTAATCTTGTTACAATATAGGCCTCAATCTAGAAGCAGTATAGGCCCAAGTTTGTCTCTTACCTTCGTTCTTACGATCGGCGCGTCCAATGCTCCTTCCTCCGCTCACAGATCGTACGTAATACGCACGCGTGTTACGCTTTATACACACTGCGCATGTGTGTAACTCCGCCCGCCCCTGACGTTCTTTCTATTCTATTCCCCGACCCTTTTCGTTCGGCGCAGTGGGGGAAGAGCATGATGGCGGAGTTACACCAGGTGCGTGATAATTCGAACAACGAGGAGGAGGAGGAAAGCCCGGATCCAGGCACGTCCCGATCCAGAAGGAGACGTTTTAAGGCCACAAATATGTCGTTTGGGGAGATGTTGGAGATGGTCGACATCATGAAGAAGTCCGACTATGATGGAAAATATGGGCCTTACCCCCACCCCAACATCAGAAAGGCCAAAATAATTGGTAAAGTGGTCCAGAGTCTGGAGAGGAATTTCGGGGTACGAAGGTCTAAAGATCAGTTTAGGAAGCGGTGGTCGGACCTGAAGTTGAGAGAGCCGGAGCAGTACCGAAAGATCCGGAGAGTGCTGCAAAAAAGTAAGTAGTTGTGCTGTGTTCATATTCTTTCTGTCTTTATTCCGTTCGTTCTGCTCCATATGCTTTTAGTAATTGTAACGTTTAAAAGGGCAACTTTAATGTTCATGGGCCCATTATTCGTTCGTATCAAACATTTTTCTTTCGGCCTCTAGAACACCATTGTTTAGGCCATATGCATTTTCAAACATTTTTTTTGGGCCTACTTGGATGCCAAATATTTGTTTGTGTAGATGGGTTTGTTACTAGAATGAAATGCAAACTAGATTGTGTGTAAGGAGAGGACACTGAGCAGCTGTTTTCACATCTGGACACTGGAGCACTAGTGTGGGACCCCAGAACACCATTTTTATTAGGGGGGGCACACAGGTGCTCCAGTGTATACTATAGGGGGGGTTACATCTGTGAAGCTTGTACCAAACAGGTAAAGTATTGCAGCTTGACAAAGGGCAATAAAAAATATACATCTTTGAACTCGGCTAAAATAGACAATTGTACCCCACTTCCAAGCAATGTTTCCTATTTCTATAGCTCTGCCATCAAATATCTGTGTGCTAATTATACCATTTTTGTTTTACATAGGGGAGAAAAGACTCGGAGGTCACTCCTCATCCCAGGAGACCAGAGCCCCCCCCCTCTGGAAGAAGGGGAACTACCCCAAACACAAGAAGAAGAGCAGGAGGAAGAAGAAGACGTGGTGGAGATTGGCACCACAACAGGTGAGTGTCTGCAACCACAGACTCAGGTAAAAGAGATGGCTGGTGTCAGATTTTTGAGACCTGTTTTTTTTGTTCTTTATCTCTTTTTAGGTGATCGTGATGTGAGGGAGAGAGAACGCTTTACATCAGAAAGTGCCAAGATACTGATAGGGGAGATCATGGGATGTAATCTCCAATTGCAAAACATCCAGCAACAAATCACTGATGTTATTAAAAAAAATAATAACATCATTGATGTTTTGGGGCGAATTTAAACCCCACAAAATCACCTGTTTTATGTAATGTAAATTTTTACAATGTTTAGAAAAGCCAAATTTGGAGGATGCACACAGTGTGCCAACATGTGCTATCTGCCATCACGGGAGATCAATGGACGCGTTTTGGGGGTGCAACCCCTTCCTCAATTATAAAGTAGCGTTGAGGAAGGGCTTTCTCCCCCAAAACACGTCCCTTGATCCCCCCTGATGGCAGATAGCACATGTTGACATTCGTAAATTGGTGTGCATCTTCCAAATTTGGCTTTTCCAGGGGGTGAGTTCCCCCCATCTGAACGCTATATCAAACCCAGTTCCTAAATACTGATGTCTGATATAGCCTTCAGGTTTTACCATATGTGAACTTTGTAAGTTCTAGTTTTTTGGCTTTCTTGTTGGTTTTACACAGGCCTGTTTTATCTGAAATGGATATTTTGATTTTTCATAATGCTAATGCAAACATTTTATACAACAAACATGTTGGTTTGTTTTAAAAACCTTTGGTAAATGCACATGTGATTGTGCAGGTATAAAAAAGTGCCTTACTCAAGAATGTGTGGATTATTGTCTCAACACTACAACACTTTTGGGGTGATGTAATTGCTGTTTTATGCACAAATGGGGGTTATTTCCTAAGGGCAAATACACTTTGCACTACAAGTGCAGGTTCAGTGCAGTTGCAAGTGCACTTGTAGTGAAATGTGTTTTTGCATTTAGGAAGTACCAGCCAACACTGTTTTTTATAAGGTTACCCAATCACGACATTTTCTGCACTCAACACATTTCTGTCAGGGTCAGCTAAAACAAACACAAGCAGGAAATGTCCACCAAGAATAGCTTTTGGTTGTTTTTTATTTGAAAAAGGTGTCACAGATTGTCTGGCATATTGATAGCCCCCCTACCCGCAAAGAACTCCAGGTATCCTAACCAGACATCACGGGCATTCAGGGAGGGCAAGCCAGGACGGCCGCTTTCAAGTGCCGTCATTGTTGATGTATTTGGTATTCCGGCCTCAGGCCCAACTGAGCCAGCATAGTTGGCTGAATGTTTTCTTAAAAAATTATGGAGAACACAGCACGCCAGTATAATATGGTTCAGTTTATACTCCGCCATATGGATGGGTGTCAGAAATAGTCGGAACCGGCTGGCCAGGATTCCAAATGTGTTCTCCACCACTCTTCGGGCTCTGGCCAGCCGGTAATTAAAAACCCTCTGTTCCGGGGTGAGGGTCCTCATCGGGAATGGCCGCATCAGGTGGTCCCCCAGCGCAAATGCTTCATCAGCAACGAACACAAATGGGAGACCTTCAACATTGTCCTCTGGAGGTGGCAAGTCCAAACTGCCATTCTGGAGACGCCTGTAGAACTCCGTCTGGGCGATCACTCCACCATCGGACATCCGGCCATTCTTCCCCACGTCCACATACAAGAACTCGTAATTAGCCGACACCACCGCCAACATCACTATACTATTAAACCCCTTGTAATTATAATAGTACGACCCCGAGTTGGGTGTTGGGATGATGTGGACGTGTTTCCCATCAATTGCCCCTCCGCAGTTAGGAAAGTCCCACCGCTGGGCAAAGTGGGAGGCCACAGTCTGCCATTCCTGTGGCGTGGAAGGAAACTGTTGAGGAAAAAACAATAAACATTACTATTTTTTCACAGAAACCTGGCAAGCAGATTAGACACAAACATTATGGGTCAACCTCCAGATAGCATTTATTAAGGGGAATTTAACAACAACAAAGTATAAGCTACACCTATTATATTCCCCCTCCCCCCCTCTCATGGGCCATTTCTAACATTATGGGGGGGGGGGACTCTTGGACAGGTAACCCTCTTCACTTCATTGAGAGATGAATGCCTAAATACAGGGTATTACTTGGAACAGCCCCTCCTTAGTTACACTATTGGCAGCCCACTGGACAGGTAAGAAGTGTCATAATACAAAGATATAAATACACACTGTACACATTTGAGCACATTTGGACATTCTGCTATTACCTATCAAGATCATAATAGGATACAAGAACTTTAAACAGTACCATTGGAAAGTATACAGGCAGGCCCTTGCACTACATGCTTTGGGGAATTCATCCATAAATCTGAGCACTATAGAGATGGGTATATTGTGTATGGGTTTGGCAAAGTCAGCAGATAGATGATTGAGGATAGAGAATTGGGATCAGCTGACTTAGCAGTTGGGGGAGGGAGGGTTACCAAAAATTTGGGGACACCACAAAAAAAAGCCTTTGGCCCTCTGCCTGAATTTAAATCCAAAATAACATTTCCAAACATTTTAGGGGGTGTTTGGGGTAAAGCACTATTATGGAGCTGATAAAATACATTGTTAAGTGACTACATGAGGTGAATATAGGACAGGGGACACCATGCTGGGGAGGTTATTGAAGGGCAAATCTGTATGAAGGACCTAAAATAATAATTACATAAAAATCCAGCATGCATGAGGACAAAGGGGACATTCACAGCATATTCCAATAATGGTAATTAGGGAATGAGGAAAGAAATACAATATATTATCAAACATTCAATACAATAAAATGTGATATAAAAGGATAAAAATCTTACCTTCATATACTCCTTCTGTAGGACCTGGATGACGGCAGAACAGGTCTCTGGGATAATGATCCCCAGAGCCTGGGGGGAGATGCCTGTCGAGAACTTGAGGTCCTGCAGGCTTCTCCCTGTGGCCAAATACCGCAAGGTAGCGACCAACCTCTGCTCCGGAGTGATGGCTTGCCTCATGCAGGTATCCTGCCTGCTGATATAGGGGGTCAGCGAAGCCAACAAACGGTGAAATACGGGGTCCGTCATCCGGAGAAAGTTCCTGAAATCATCAGGATTATTCTCACGGATCTCACGGAGCAAAGGCATATGACAGAACTGGTCACGCTGAAGCAACCAATTCTTGGTCCATGAACTCCTCCCCACCCTGTTCATGGACTGGACTTGTGTCAAGGTCAGGACCCCAACACCAAGCCCCCACACAGCACGAACTCTATGAGGAGTACGCATACGAAACATGGCTATAAAACGATCGGCTGCTCAGAACGAAGTAACAGAACGCACTGAAGAACAGCAAGGCCTGTGAAGAGCGACCTGAAAACCAGTAACGAACGAACAAGAATACAGTGACTAAAGTCACACGGAACTTGCTTGCACGCACTGAAGAGCAGATACAAACCCACAAGCACAAACTGAACGGCAGAAAACGATCTGAAAGCCACGAGTCTGAAAAAGCGCGAATCGTCTCTCACCAAACTTTTACTAACACGAGATTAGCAAAAGGAGCCCAAAGGGTGCTGCGCTTGGTTCTGAACCGGCCTTTTCTAGTCTCATCGTACGTGCTTGACGTCACCGCGTTCTTGGCGATCGGAAATTCCGACAACTTTGTGCGAACGTGTGTAGGCAAAACAAGTTTGAGCCAACATCTGTAGGAAAAAATCCGAGGATTTTGTTGTCGGAATGTCCGATCAATGTCCGACCGTGTGTACGGGGCATTAGGGGTCCCCACAACTTGGGAAATTTTATCAAGGGGTCACGGCACTAGAGGGGTTGAGAACCACTGCTCTACAGAGAGAGGTCCAGGTGGGTAGGGGGCTTCTGCCTCTTCCCAGCACAGGCTGCCATGCCATGCCATCCTTAGGCAGAACAAGATCTCAACTTGTATGTTAGGGTTCAGCCGTTACCATTTCCTGCGTCCTTGCAGAGTAGAAAGATACTCCATCTTCCAATGATTCCAGAAGCAGTTGGCGAGGTGTTGTACTCGCTTCCACTGGTCATAGCACATATTTCCTGCTTTAAAGTTTCCAGGTGGAACAGGAACAGACCCAAGCTTCTGGTTAAGAAGAGCAGCTGGGGTAAGGATAGTTGGGGTCTCTGGATCTTTGTCAGGTTCTAGAAGACTGAAGACATCAGCTGTGGTTTCTTCTGGATGATCTAGCAGGAATTCAGGACCTGTTAACCAAGAAGAATTTGCAAAGACACTTGCAGACACTGGCCTGGTTGCATGATCTGCAGGGTTAATTTCAGATGGAACATAATGCCATTGTTCAGGTTTAGATGATTTCCTGATTCTCTCTACACGGTTGCTGACATAGACATAGAAATGTTTAGTCTGGTTGTATATGTAGCCCAGAACAACTTTGCTGTCTGTGTAGAATCTGACGTCATCTATCTGAATGTCTAGTTCAAGCCTGGGAATCGTGTGTTCAGGCTTAGGTGCTAACTTAGCTTTCCCAAACAGAAACCCTATGTGGACTTGATTAGAAGAATCTCTTACCTTGAGGTAAGCGACAGCTGCTATGGCCTCAGTGGATGCATCTGAGAAGATGTGAAACTCTTTTCTCTGACTTGTGGCAAGGGAGGCAGAAGTGTAGCAGCGTGGTATACGGATTCCATCTAAGGCATGTAGAGATTGCTTCCAAGACTCCCACTTTGAAAGCTGGTCTATCGGTAGTGGAGCATCCCAATCTTTAATAGTCTCTGAGAACTGTCTAAGTAAGTATTTACCTTGTATGGTGATGGGAGCTACGAATCCCAATGGATCGTATAGGCTGTCCACCACTGACAGAACACCACGTTTAGTAAATGGGTTGTCTGTAGAGCTGACTTGAAAATCGAAGGTGTCTTTTAATAAGTCCCACCATAGGCCCAGACTTCTCTGTACGGGTGGTATGTCCATTCCCAGATTCAAGTCTTTTTTTTATTTAAAACTTGTTTATTAACAAATTGCTCATATGATACATACAGTCATTGCAGTATGAAAATAAAAAGGTAGTACATATAGAACATATTTGTCTTTGAGCATCCATATTAGCTGAGCAAAAACAGAATATAGTGCTAATAGTGAATTTTCTCTTTTACCACCCCCCCCCCCCAACCCCAAACAGAAAGCATTAACCAGCACTTTCAACCCATTCTCATAAAACCACATTAATAGTTTCTTCAGCTAATGGATAAGACATTAGGACAGGGTCTAGTGCATAACCTGTGAACATGATTCAACCTTTGATTCCTACTTCTCTCTCTCTCACCTCTCCCCTCCCCACATCAACTGTCAATCTCTACAGAAGGAGCCTGTCTAATACCAGTTGTGGAGGGGCATAGCTAGGATCATCCAGCCATGGCTGCCAGATGAGTTCAAATTTTTTCGCAGCTTTCCTGTGGCTGTAGACCAAATGCTCCCTGAGAAGTAAAGAATTTACGTAAGCAATCCACTGTTTTCTTGTAGATCCTTAGGGGCCATCCAGAACCTTGCTATAAGTTTCCTGGCCAGATACATCAACCTGGTGATCATATGGTACATTCCTTTCGGATACATTTCCTCATCAATTGCCCCAAGCAAGTACACCATGGGATTCAGGGGAACAGGAACCTGAGCTAGTCTGGAGATGCATTGAGACACCTCCACCCAATACCGGTGGAGTTTCGGGCACCTCCAGAGTAGATGTATAAAGTCCCCCTGGTGTACTTAGCATTTCGGACACAGGGGGGAGTCTCTACCTCCCCAGCTATGGAGTTGTATTGGTGTTCTATATGCTCTGTGTAAGATAAATAATTGTGACAATTTGTGAGAGGCTGAAACAGATACCGCAAGGTATTGACTCCAGGGCCATGTCCCATTGATCCCCATCTATACTTCCAATGTGTTCCGCCCACTTACTTCTGCATTTGAATGAGGCATGATCCTGGACAGAGGACAGCAATTCAGCATATATCCTAGATATAAGTCCCTTCCGGGTCTCAGCCCTGAGGACGTCCATCAGCAGAGGAGTTGATGATAGATTCAAGTCTTTAAACCCTGTGGCATGATCACCAGGTTAAGGGCTTTCATAACGGCAACACTATTTGAGGCAATCTTGTGTAGTCTGAGGTTAGCCTCAGAAAGCATACCTTATGTCTTTTGGAGCAGATCTATAGCTTCTTCTTCTGTAGGTAAAGATTTAAGTCCATCGTCCACATAGAAGTCTCTCTCAACAAAGTGTCGACCATCCATGCTATACTCCTTTTCTCCGTCAAGGGCAGTCCTTCGTAAACCGTATGTTGCAACAGCGGATGAGGGACTATTTCTGAAAACATGTACCTTCATGCTGTATTCAATGATCTCATTGTCCATGTTGTTGTCGTGGAGCCACAGAAACCTTAGCAGTGTAATGGAAATTTGTAAGTTCTGTATATAATTGTATTCTATTTTATATGTATTGCACACTGCCCTCACTGTTCACATGGCACTAATAATGTTTTCAGTACATGTTTACATTCTTTCGAGTCCTGATTAGAATTAGCCTGCCTATGTAACGCCCCTTGTTAGCATAAACGTACAATTGTAATATTAATGAGATACCTACGTAATCATGTGTATAAAAACCTTCAATTGCGTCGTAATAAAGCAGAACAGTTATTTGGAAAGATGCTGAGCGTATCTTTTGTGTCTGTTCCCTACTGCAGTAGTTATTATTAATTTGGAACCACTAATCAATATGAGGATAGGAGTTGCCTATCAACAAATTGTCCAAGTCACGTGGCGAGCTTTGCTTAGGAGGGGCTTTACAGGTGACCCTGAGTATCCGAAACGAGGAACTTGGGACGATACGGGAATTTCTGATAATCAGCCGGCTGAGGTAAGCCTTTTGCTTACATTTGAGTTATCAGACTTCCTTGATCAGTAAGGCATTTTCGGGACAAAGGGTACCCATTTTACTCCCCTTAATCGAACTGTATTGATTGGTGGTTATATGTTATGTTGTCACTGTCTACTGTCCATCGGAGTGTTATAATTAAGAAAGGGAAAAATAGTGCTGTTCACAGGTATATGTAGTACATCTGCTAGATAAAGTAGTCTAGAGGCAAAAGGGTATAGGCACACGTAGAGAAGACTGGCTAGTCATTATGGGCATTAAATTAAGTAGGGGAATGAAGGGTAAGAGATCCTCAAAAATGCCCAGCGCAAGAGGAGCGCTATATATGAACCGAAGGTGCGGTTCTGCCTAAACTGAGCCCCTAGATTAATGTTTAAAGTGGACAGGGATCCACATTGGGTAACTGGGTTACCACCAAGGTCCACAGGGACTAAGAATCATGCAGAGTAAACAGCTAGAGAAACAGCTATCTATGTGAGCAGGATGGATCAAAGGTTGAAAACACTAGACAGAAAGGGACATTTTCATGTTAAGTTGTGGGGGTCAGGCACTACAACTAGTAAAGTCAGAAACAGAGAAATAAGAATTCAAACAGAATACTTTATTTGTTGTCAGAGAGGGAAGATGGGATGAGCACTGTGGCTGCCTGTCTGATGATAGAAGCTAGATATAAAGGATATCTGAACAAAATAGGGAAAGCAGAATTTAGGTAGGGAAATATTAAAGAGTTAAAGGAAAGTGAGAGAATGATATGCATGTGTTGTGTACAAATGGGAAAAATGTAAGTGATTTAAGAGAGATATTCGTGTATGTGTGTGTGAATGCTGGGACCTTTAGTTCTATCTCTTGTGTGTGTCATGTATGCAGATGTGACCCCCTCCTTTGTGCTCTCATAAAAGAATGTAGCTGGGATGACAGGTCAGCGATAAGCTGGAAGGACACCATGCCAATTCCAGTTTTTTAGACAAAACATTTATAATAAAATGTGCCGGGTTAACGAATCTTATGATAAACAATGCGATCACAATTATTTTTTGAATCTGTTTTCCAGACATGGTAAAATGAAGGTTACATTTAACCGTGTATTACACAAATTGAATAGCCTTTGATAGTGGAAACAGTGCATTTAAAAAAGGGAAAATAAGTAAAATTAAGTAATAATGAGTATTCATTTCTAATATGAGTTTAACAATTTTATTAATGATATAGATATATTGAAACTGGTTTAGACAACCTTTGGTTGGAAATGAAATCCAGGTTATTGGGGAAATTTGTGAAAATGGGATTGGTTTAGATTAAGATAACAATTTTGTAATTTTACATTTATACAATAAGCCCTTATTGAGAGAAAAAAAGATTAAGATGGGGTTGTTATTTGGAATACAGCTGCCATAATATTTAACAAAGCCAAGATGGATGGGATACATAAGAAGTTTTTCTACAAAAATGAAATTTTAAGATTTTTGATAATAACTTGATGTGCATTCCATGATGTGAGAGTTATAATAAATACAATTTAAATATAACAGACCCATCACATCAAGTCCACACACCCTGCCACCTGCAGCCAGTTGTTTTATAGTTTTTGATGCTTTCTGGTTCATCATACAGATTGTTGGTCCTTTTGTTTTTATTTTTTTTTATTTTTGAAATCCAAAGCAGAATGTGTGGATTGTGAAATGATGTGCCCCTTTTCCTTGTAAGTGCCGTGGTATAAGCAGAAGAATATTTTGGATTTATGGACATCTCTCCATGACCACAGGGTATTGTTATCATTTATTATAATATTGCCAGGAAAAAGTTGTCTTTTTGAAACATGAAACTGGAGTTCTTACACAAACATGATAGAAAACAAGCCATTGTAATATATTTATGCAAGCTGGACCCAGTAATGAAGGGTTCATCCCAACATATCGAGAGCTTTTGGTTCCATTTGAAGGGCCAGAAGTTTGTTTTTACTTCGGCAGGTAAACCAATCAAGCATGCCAAGTTAATTTGATTGGCTGTTTTCAGCCTTCCAGGTTCTTGCTGAGGTAGCCATATTAACTTTAAAACTCACACATGGAACCAGACCAGGCGACTAAGGATGCTGCATTTACAGCCCCGGACACTTGATGGGTCTGTGCAACTCACAGATTCCACCCTGGTTCTGGCCCAGTATAGCTGGGATTAATAATTCAACTTTAAGGACCCCAGAACAAGAAGAACAAGTGGTCCATAGGGGGCAACTTCTTATGAAATAGGACTTTGGAAAAGGTGATCATTTATGTCTGCCAGCCACTCTTTTCCCTCCAGCTTGACACATGGACCGTGTCATCAGTCACAAGCAGTTATGGCTGCCTTAGTAAATGAGCATGGGATAGAGCCAGGGTTCACCACAGTTGTTTTTATAACATACCACTTCTTGTTTTACCTGCTACCAAAGGTGCTACCAAAAGCTGAACATCCCTTCCAGAGAACACAAAAAGATATATCCAGATGCCCAAGTCAGTATCTTACGAGTATGCATTTTGTCTGTATGAACATGTTTTCTGGATGTCCAGTGGCAAATGCTACTGCAAAGGCCACAGTAAAAAGTGTTATCAGAAGTAGCTTGTAAGTACAGAGTGCCAGAAAGTACAGAGAGTAACAGAGGAAATAATTTTTATAGGAGAGTCCTTACTAGAAGTTTTGAGGTTTTATTTTTACACTCCCTACTGTCTACAGTAGCGGACAAAGTAGAGTAAGAAACTAGAAAACTTTTGCCTGAATGTTTTCTTATATTTTATCAAGCCCCTACGGGGGATGTTGGACTCTCTCCCTATGGGATTTGGTTTGGGAATGTGTAAGTGGGAGTATCCTTTGCACTATTAGTGAGTAATAAGGAAAAAATGTGTGGATAAACTGACGTGTAAATAATTAAATAAATACGAACATATGTGTATGCATGATGATATCTAAAATTGATAGCAGCAAAATCTAAAAGTGTTTACACTACACTTCCATGGGAATGTTGAAAGAAGTGATCTCGCGCATTAAATCTATTCACACATAGTGTAAAAAATACCATAAATATAAACAATAAAATGAAATACAAAGATAAAGGTACGTGAATAAATAATCACATGAAGTACATGAAAAGTGAATATTCAAAGTGCAACGTGCTATAAATTGGTGTGAAATGAGGGTAAAGTTCATAAAGTGTCCTGAGCATGCAGGATAGTATAGTGGCTCAGTGTAGAAATGAATAGACAAATGGGTAAAAGTTCATAAAAATCCTCATGGAGACTTCCCCGGTGACATTAGGCTCTCAAAACTCTCACCTCAATAATAATAGGAATAGGCGTCATGATAAGGTCTCTGTACTTGGATGACACATCATTGTAATGCCCAAAACCATATTCAACTGTTCATTCCAGCTTTGTTTCTTTCCTCTCCCCTCTTAGTACAGCGTGTAAGCCTAGTAAAGAATGTGCCACCGAGGTACAACGGCCCGGTGGATAAGAGAAGGAGAAAAAGAAAGCCTCCAATAGTGTGGTACGTTAGATGGTAAATAAAAGTTTATTCAGGGGATTCCAGGGTGATCTCTTACATTTAAAACATAAAAACAAGCGACTACAGGTGGAACGGCGTTTAGAGTGCTTTCTTACTATGACTTCCGGGTTGCGTCTGCTCTCCGCCACGCGTTACGTCACCGCTCGTGACTTCATCTGGGGAACCGGATTGGTCAGAGAGATGTGATTTATATATGGTCATACCGGAAGGGTTGCAGCGGACATTTTCTTGTGGTTCACTGATCTATACCAGCGCGGCCATCTTCTTGGTGGTAAACAAATATAAATAGCAGCCATTGTTTTGTGGATTAGGCTAATACTGTCATCAATGTTGGTATATGACAGTAATGTAAAATGTATAATATACTTTACGGTTTGTTGGTGTATATTCCATTGAATATAACAACGGGGATAGATAAAATGGGAGATACATGAAAGATCTATATATTTTTAAATATTTTTAGATATTTTTAAATAAAACCATATAGTTAATACGAGCGCACCAGTCGTATACCGTAGTGTGTAAGAAGGTGCCCTAGTACATAGATATTTCTTATAAAAGATATATATGATAAGTATGGAAACCTCTGAACATAGATCAACAATTGGATGAAATAATATATATGCTTGATTTGCTGAGGTAACAATATATAAAATATCTATAAAATTCATATTAAATGTGAACATCCTAAAATATACATTATAAATATATAGGGTAAAAATATAATAAAATGGATTAAAAATTGCTAAGAAAACAGTTTAAGTCAAATTCGACGTTCATACCCCTAGGTGTTAGTGTACGCATGGTGTGTATCCAATAGGACTCTTTTTGACTGATGGTCCTTATTTTGTGGCTACCTCTCCATGATCCTTTATATTTTTCTATACCCCAAAATTGGAGGTGTGTGGGATCCTGATTGTGTGCTACTGCAAAATGTTTAGATACATTGTGTTTGGGGTTTCCCTTTTTGATATTTTGAATATGTTCTTTGATTCTAACTTTGAGGGTTCTCTTGGTTCTGCCTACATATTGAAGTTTGCAGCTGCATTGTAACACATATATTACTCCCTCTGTGTGACATCCTATAAAGTCATTGATTTTGAACGTCTCTTTAGTGGTGCTAGCTTTAAAATCTGTTCTTTTGCCTTGTAATTTTTGGGCATGTCTACATGCATAGCAATTTCTGCAGGGAAAGAATCCTTTTCCTGTGAAAAAGGAATAAGGTGCTTTTGGGGGAGGTTCTACCACCGATTTCACTACCAAATTTCTGATGGTAGGTGCTCTCTTGTATATGATGTTTGGTCGATCAGGTAGTATATTCTTCAAGTCTCTGTCATTTTGAAGGATATGCCAATGACGTTGGATTATCTTTGATACTTCTTTATGTTGTACATTATAGTCCAAAATTAGACTTGGTATCTCTTGTTGGACTATTTTTTTTGGGGTTGTTTTCCAACATTTTTGTTCTATCCATATTGTTGACATATTGAATTTCTTCCTCTATCCATGATTCCTCATACCCTTTTGTTTTAAACCTGGTTGCATTTATTCCAGCCTGTTCTTTATAATCTTCTTCTTTTGTACAATTCCTTTTAATTCTAATGAATTGTCCTTTTGGAATATTATAAAGCCAAGGTTTATGGTGTCAGCTATCTACAGAGAGATAGCTGTTAGTGTCTACATTTTTAAAAAAACGTTTTAGTGACTAATTTGACTCCTTCTAGGCTAATCTTTAAATCTAAAAATTCGACTGATTTCTCATCTATATTCCATGACAGATGTATGTTCTTTTTTTTCGTATTTAATTTGTTTAGAAACTGTTCAAGTCTCTCTTTATCACCATTCCAGACTATGATCACATCGTCGATGTACCTTTTGTATAGGGTGAGTTCCGCTGGTGTGTCCCCATAGATGGACTGATCTTCCCACTGTGCCATAAAGGCATTAGCGACACTTGGTGCAAATTTTGCTCCCATAGCAATGCCGATGGCTTGTTTATAGTATGTTTGATCGTGCCAGAAATAGTTGCATTTTAAGCAAACATCTAAACATTTAATGAGGTATTTCCTCTGTTTGCACATCAGGTTACTATATTTTCTAAGGAGCCACTTTGTTGCTGAGCACACATTGTGATGTTGGACTATAGTATAAAGTGAACTTACATCTGCCGTGGCTAAAAGTGTTCTTCTTTCTAGGACCGGTAGTGTGTCCAAAAGTTGTAGTACGTGTTTTGTATCTTTCAGATAGGCAGGTGTATGTTGTACTGCTGTTTGAATGAACTGGTCCAAATATTGTCCCACCCTCGATGTAAGGGAGTCAATCCCATTAACGATCGGTCTGCCCGGTGGGTTATCTAATGACTTATGAATTTTTGGAACTGTATAGATGATTGGTAATCTACACATTTCTGGTATGAGGTACTTGGATTCTTTTTTATTTAATATATCCTTTTTTATTCCTAAATTGTTCAACTGTTCTATCTCCTTTTTGTATTTGTTAGTGGGATTACCCAACAATTTAATATAAGTGTTTTCATCTTGTAATTGTCTTCGTAGTTCGTTCTGATATTGTTCCTTTGATTGTACTACTATTGCTCCTCCCTTGTTTGCTGGGCGTACTATGATGTCTTTCCTTTCCTTTAAGGATTTAATGCCCTTCTTGATGTGTATAGGATCTGATGCTTTTTTTATTGTCAAAGATTCCAGATCTTTCACCACTAGTTTCTTAAACACTTCAATGTGTTGATTGTCGGAGACTTGTGGATTAAACACAGAATTGTTGCGTAATGTGCTGTGTGTAACCATTGACAAAGTATTTCTTGCCGTATTGATAGTACTATAAGGATTAGATAAATAATATTTTTTGACTTTGACTTTTCTGATGTATTTAAGTATCCCTATGTAGGTATCGAATTTATTCAAATTGTTGGCTGGTGCATATTTAAGTCCTTTGTCAAGTACCGATAATTCATCAGCTGAGATAGGATAACCACTGAGATTTACAACATTTTCTCCTACTACTCTCTTTTTCGCTTGGATTCTCTTTCCCGCTCTGTTCTTCTCTTCGTTCTGGGGTGTTTCTTGTTCTGCCTCTGGAGTAGGAATTTCTTCCCTTTCGTCTGGTATCTGGTCACACTCAACTAATGTTGGTAGGGGTATTCCCTCTCCCTTATTGATATGAGAGACCATGAACCCATCGGCCCTTCTGCCGAAGGTCTCTTCACGACCAGAACAGGTTCTGAGAGTATACGGTGTTGTGTGTCCCTCTGTACCAAAGATTTCAAAGAATTTAGGCTTAACCAGGGATCAGTTGCTCTGTTCATCTATTATGGCATACATCCTAATAGCTTCCTCAGGTTGACCCTTTGGGTATATCTTGTCTAGGCATATCTTAGCACAGCATTTGTGATCTAAGTTTTCTCCACAGACTTCTGTGCATGAAGAAGAAACGTTAGCTGTAGCTGGAGCATGACCTTGTTGCTCCCCGCCATGACTTGAGACAGGGCTGGAGGTAGGAGGCTGCTGTAAATTGTCTGAGGGTGGTCCTGCATGTAACATGTCTGTCGCTACTGCATTCTGTGCACTTGATGACAAAGGAAGTGTGTCATAACATCAGGGAAAAAACATAAGAAAACAAGTGCATTATCACAAAAGGTCACTAGATGGCAGCATGTGAACTAAATATAAACAGCCATAGAAAATGGTTAGGAAAACAGTCTATATAAATTATATGCCCCATTGGGGCAGCACACTGGAGCTGAAACCCATGGTTCTGTTGCTGAGGGAGGATGTCCACGAATCCTGTCTGGTATCACGGAGAAAGGTGACCTGTGGCCAGGGCCTTGTGAGTACAGACCCCTAAAAGGGATCCTAGAGACTGTTGTTGCTAAAATCCCCCTCTTGGTGCTAGAAGTCAGCATACAGGGTGTAAGCCAAAGGGGACACTGGCTTGTGTCTTGAAGAAGCAAAGTCCACTAAATTCCTTCTGCTACAAAGGGACTTGCTTTATTCTGAACAGCCTGCTGCATAGTGCTACTGACAGTCTGCTACACAGTTATTTTAAGAAGTTGTCCTCGCTTGTGAATAGTTAATTTGGAGTATCCTACTAACCCCCTAACCCCCTATCGTATCCTAACCCCCATCAAATCATTCTTTGCAGCTATTACCTTTTGTACCACCACCCCCTCCCTTTAGAATGTAAGCTCTACGAGCAGGACCCTCCTGTACCTTTTGTATTGAACTGTACTGTAATTGTGTTGTCCCCCTTATACATTGTAAAGCGCTGCGTAAACTGTTGGCGCTATATAAATCTTGTATAATAATAATAATAATAATAATTCCCTTCTCCTATCCAAGTTCTCCAAATAAAACATAAAAACGCATCCCCTAGACTGGTTTTTGGAGGCAACTAGTGGAAGAGTGTGTGCACCTGGCTATATGAAAATACCCTGTAACTGGCTGTGGATTAATCAGTGAGAGACCTGGGCACAAAATTTTAAGCGGCTCCTACATCATCATAAGTCTCGTGGTGTGGTACCTCAGCAATCAGTTTACTGCCATTCTGTAGCCCCAATTGCATATTTTTCCATAAAAAAGACACAAATGTACTGAATGGCTTATTGGATAGAATTAGGACCACAAAAATGTAATCTGGAACCCAATTTCTTTAAATAGCCTCCTTTAGCACCACAACAAAACATAAACTTTTTAGCTGTTTTTAATATATCATTTCCCACCTGTGAACAAATTCTGAAGTTACTTATCAGTGACATGTTTTCAGACCAGAATAGTGCGATGAGTAGTATGACTCTTTAGGTCAAAGCAACAATTTAAAGTGTATGTAAACCTAACACTAAACTTCAATTATTTGCTCCCATTTTTGGTTTGCTAATACAATTTAAATAAAATTATCTGTTTGATAAGTGCAAAAAATACCAGTTGATCCTGCCAGAATTCTTGTGAGCTAATAACTTCCTGAGTCAGGTTAAAGCTGAACTCCGGGCTCAAAAACTCATTAAAAACATTCAATATTTCCTTAATAGCCACAAAGGATATAAGTCCACTTCGTGTGCACCAAAGTTCCAGCCATGACGTTTCCAAATTCCTCTTTTTTTTGTGCTGTGGTGTCCACACCTTTGTGACAACTTGCTTACCATAAAATGGTCAAATAAGTTAATTCCATAGTCCTGTGTCAGGATCCTGCCCCAGGGTAGCCCCAAACCTGGTTAAATGGATACATCTGGCATGTATAGTCCACCTCTCAACTTCCAACAGGCCAAAAGAGACCACTAGGCCCAACCTTCTCCTGCATATATCCCTTCAAAACAGGAAGTGACACACGTAGAGTGAAGTTGCACTACAGCACCCATTAACCCCTAAGTTACCAAACATTAACCCAATAATGTATAGTGCATTAATAACATTAAGGCACCTTGCCTCAAGCTACTGGTTCTTTGCTAAAAATCCACTAAAGATCTTCTGGCCAAACCTAAGATGCATTAGGACAGTAAACAGGTAGGGTCATTCATCGTTTTAATGTCTAGATAATTATTCTAGTACTTGAAATAGAGTGTGGATATTGCATGTTCTGAAAAAGGTGTCCGATATTTATTCTGGTAGATCTATCTAGGATAAATCTGGATTGGTCACTAGCTACTAGATGTGTAAAATATTGTTTGAATCTCAAAGTGATGGTTTTCACCAAAATCTTGCCATTCGATTTAAAAAGGGGGTTGGGAGATAAGACTTGCCCTTAGCTGGGTCTTTATTGGGCTGGAGAAAAAATAATAAATAAGCCTCATAGAACATGGGAGGGTTGTCAGTCTCCAAGGTGAAGACTAGTAGATACTTATTAGCAGTGTACTATTTGGCCAGGAAGATATCTGGGCCTGGCATTTTATGAGTTGGTAGTTGAGAGGTTGCTTGGGATATTTCCTCAGTGGTAATAGAAGCATCAAGGGTTTATGTTGTTGTGGAGTAAGGAGGGTAGGGGAATCTGGGCTATGTAATTTAACAGGTCAAAATGAGAATACAAGGCATCTGAGGAATAGAATTGAAAATACTAGTAGATAAAAGCACCCAGAACTTCATAAGCTTGTATATGGCAACATCCCTAGCCATCCAATTTTCAAGGAAATACAAGTGTAGTCTGGTTTGGCAAAATACGCTAGCCGACGACCTGCTCTATTGCCAAATTCGAAGATATATTGTATGAATTCAAACTGTTTTTTTGAGTTGGAGAAAAGGGTGCCTACACTTCCAAACATCAGTCAAATTATAGTTCACAATCCAGTCAGTAACTTTAGAGGTTTGATAAGACATTCCACTCCACTATCCATCAACCTACTCTACCTTTAATTGGTTGTTTCCGCAAACTGAACATTTTTTACACTGGTAATACTTCATCAGTTCACAAAAAAAGATGGTTTATTGGGAGGATCTAAAACATTTTGAGCAACTTTCAATTTCAGGGGCGGGACCCCTATGTAGATAACATTAGGTTTATTGGGCAGAGGAGGGCCTAGAACTCTATAGTTTTTAAGGACCGCCCAATGTTTGTTCATTATATTTTTAATTTGCTTATGTTGCGCAGAATATGATGTAATAAGGGTCTAAATTAGTCAGACCCAGCAATATCTCTCTCTTTATCTTGTAACTAATCATTTCTATCAATATTTCTCACTCATCCAATCTCCTCATCAAGATGTTGACTTGAATAGCCCTTTTGGAAAAAAATGGTCTTTCAGCATACGTACACAACCAAACCACTGCTAGGCGCTCATGCTATATTGCACCAGAATGTAAACTGTCCATGGGCCATATGTGTGGGGCTGATAGTAATGATAGGAAGTCCAGAGCCCAGGGATGGTGGGGAAAAAAATTGTACACAACCAAACCACTGCCAGGTGCTCATGCTATATTGCATCAGAATGTAAACAGTTGTTTAGCTCCCAATCTGCTTGTGTTGTGTAGCACTTTCAGCATAAGTGCCTGACTTTCCCTAAGCTCAGTGCAGTTAGGACGCAGTCTGAGAAATTGACTGTGTGGCACAGAGCGGAGCCAGGCCTTGAGGTGGCAGCTGTCCACAGGAATGTAAGAATTTAGATCCGTGGACTTGAGGTGGGTACCCAAACACTGGCTGAAAATGACTGGGAAATTCCTCAGTCATTGGTGTTCAAGTCATCAATAAAACACTGCAACGAATGATGGCTGCTATCCCATAGGAGGAGGATGTCGTCTATATACCTAGCCAATAACAGAAACTCATGCCTGTCATAGACAACATCCTCCTCCTATTTGGCCATAAACAATTTTGCCAAACTGGGGGTAAATTTAGCCCCATGCCCATCCCCTTCTGTTGAATATAGAATTGATTGTCAAACCAAAAATAATTGTGAGTAGTGGCAAAAAATAATAGATTCATAATGAACTCTTTTTGAATATGTGGAGTGCCCCTTTCTCTGGATTGATAGTAATCCATTGCTTCAAACTCTAATTGGTGGGAGATACAATTATATAAAGATGTCACATCAGCAGTGGCCAATAAAACGCCACTACTGATAGTGGTACCATGAAGGAGTTTAATCATATCTTTAGTATCTTTGAGATACAATGGTATTTTCTTAACAACGGGTTGAAGTTAGAAGTCCACATATCTACTAATCTTCACAGTTACTCAGTCCAGTCCACAAATTATGGGATGGGGGGTGGACTGGGTCCTTGTGGACCTTGGGATGGTAGTAGATGGTAGGAAATCTGGGAGCTATAGGTACTAGATAAGATTTGTCTTTTTTGTCAATGATGTTATTCTGGTATCCTTTATTCCTTAGTCTGAAAAGTTATTTTTTTATAAGAAGAGGTGGGGTTCTTAGTGCCATTTTCATTTGTGATTTTTGCTCTGAGACTCACAGTTACATCACTGTCCATTTTCATATTCATTATGTTGGACTTGTTATATTCATTCACTTTTTTGCACTGATCATTTGTGCATACATTCTGCTACATTTTTCACACTCCCTATAATTTTTATGCACATGATCAGCTTTTTTTGGTCACTCTATATTCATATGCCATTTTTGATTTGGTTTAGTCACATTTTATATATCATATGAGGTCATTATGATTGGTTTATTATATCTGTGTATCCAATATTTTATTTTCTGTTTATTTAATATTTCAGCACTGCTACGTGTAGGGTGCACACTTTTTGTACAATCAGGGAGAGTAATTTCCCCTAGTATAGGTAGTGCTATCTACCCCACTTCATTTATTTACTGATTATCCCTACCCGTTAGCTATAAGGGTAGCGCCACTCACCCCACTTCTTTGTTTTTATCAGCAAGCCAATCTAGTCTCAAATGACCTACACAGCAAATGTTTTCACTTATGGCACAGGGGAACGGGACACAGAAGTTCAGAAGCTATACAGGACATTATAAAGAGAGGCTTATCAGAAGATTTGACAATAGCGCCTTGCAACGTGCTCATGAAATGCAAGTGCTGTATTGAAGCAAAAGCCACACGTACTCCCCTTCCACAGGCACCTCAAAGAAAAAGTACCCACCCCCTGCAGCGCATACAGTGACGTATACAGTCCAATGAATACTCCCATGTCAGGCGGAAACAGATATCTACTGACTTTCATTGATGATTATTCCAGGTACACAACTATTCACCTGATGAAACACAAGACTGAAACATCAGAGAAACTTCAAGAGTTCGTTGCCATATCTATCAACAAATTCCAACGCAAACCAGGAATAATACGCACTGACAATGGAGGAGAATAAATATATAGAAAATACCACGCTATAAACCAAATAAGTGAAGCAAAAAAAATGAATGAAGCAAAAAAAAAGATTCTTTTTCTTTAAAAAAAATTTTGTGTTTGTGAGAAAACAACTATTAAAAATAAAAACTATAAACTGGGAGCAGCTGCTAGGAGTGAGATACACACATAAATAGATGGAAAAGTTGGTAGCAGCGCTAAAAATTAATATACTAACTTATAGCAGTGATAATTAACAGCAGTGCTTCAATATAAACTGTAATGATTACAATAAAAGTTCATTGATTGTAGTAAAGGAAAAACATCCTTCTATATATATAAATAGTGCTCAAAATCCATAACCAAAGTGTGGATAAAATTTCATAAAAATTGATTGAATAAATCCTCCACCGCAACCACAGTGATGACAACACAAAGAATGCTTGCTTACCCTAAGGCAAGCTCTATAAGCCTGTGACCTATTACCCGGCCAGGGCCTTTATCCGGGGGACATTCAGGGAGAACGATATCCCAGCGAACCTTACGGAAGTGGTTAGCATACAGCACAGGTCTCCCCAATCACGGGTTCAAACGAGTGGCCAGTTTGGATACCATTCAGATGTTCCCCAGAATAAAAAGGTTCACCACAGCGTAATACTGACAAACCATCATTTTGGATTTTGAGCACTATTTATATACATAGAAGGACGTTTTTCTTTCCTACAATCAATGGACTTTTATTGTAATCATTACAGTTTATATTGAAGCACTGCTGTTAATTATCACTGCTTTAAGTTAGTATAATAATTTTTAGCGCTGCTACCAACTTTTCCAATTATAAATGGAGGAGAATACATAAGCAAAGAAGTGGCCTCATATCTGAAGAGATAAGGAATAGTACACCAGACAACCACACCATACACTTCTGAACAAAACGGTGTAGCAGAAAGGAAAAATCGCACTCTTAAAGGAAATGGCCAAATGCATGTTGTCGGATGCTAACCTACCTTACAAGTACTAGGGAGAAGCAGTCATGACTGTAACCTACCTACAGAACAGACTACCTTCAAAAGCTATTAAAAGTACTCCATTCAAAATGTGGCATGGATCGAAGCCTAGCATAGGGCACATCAGAGTGTTTGGATGTAAAGTATATGCCTATATCCTAACTGAAAAGTGATCCAAGCTGGAGAACAGAGCCATAGAGAGCATTCTAATAGGTTACAGTGAGCAAACTAAAGGTTACAGAATCCTACACCCAAAGACTGACAAAGTGACAATAGGCCGTAGTGTTTATTTTGATGAGAGCTCATCACCAGAAACACTGATCCCTGAAAGCTGTGAAGTGAATGTGCCAAGCAAACCAGAAGAAAAGGTCAACCAAAGCAAATCTTTGCAGGAGTCAGAACAAGAGGTGCAACTCACATTGCCCAAATCAAGTTCCCCACCAGATCCTGCTGAATTGCCTGAAGTCAGAAGATCCACTCAGGCTACAAAAGGGATACCACCCCGCAAGCTGTCACACAATGTCAAAACACACAGTATACATGAACCAACACCCTGGAAAGACATAGAAAAACTCCCAAAACATGAAGCCAATAAATGGAGAAAAGCAGCAGAATAAGAATTAACCCTTTTGCTGCCAGGCCCTGTTCTCTATTTTGTACACTCAGGTGGCCAGACGATTTTTGCAATTTTTCCTTTGCTTTTAGATTTTTTTACTTATAGCTTTCAGAGTTTGTAAAAGACCCCCCAAACCATATATTTTCTGAAATCACACCATCAGTAGAATAAAAAGAAGGTGCTACTGATTTTTTAGACCCCGCGGTATTTGCGCAAATGTTTATCAAACCAATATATGCGCAAAAAAATACACTAAAACCATTATTAGCAGATAAAAACACAGCTAATTTTACAAATTTCCTGCTAAATCTCTACTAAATATAAAAGCTTAACCTGTATGGAGTTAATAAATAACAAATATTTGTAAATTTTAAATTGCGCCTTTTTTTTTTATAAATCTTTTTAATAAATGACAAAAATAACAAATAAATAGCAAACAAAACAAAACACAAGACATCGTACACATTGAACCTAAAATATCTATAATACAGTTTCAAAATCCAATATAACAACTATTAAACAAAAAATAAATAAATATCTATCTATCTATCTATCTATCTATCTATCTATCTATCTATCTATCTATCTATCTATCTATCTATCTATCTATCTATATACAAAATGACTCTCTTTTCCTTTCCCCCCTTTTTTTTCTCTTCCCTTTTCCTCCTCTTTATTCCTTCTTTCCCTCTTACCTTCTTCTCCTCTCTTCCTTCACCTTGCCTTTTATATATTTTATCAAAGCTTAAATCAAAACCATCCCATTTATGCACTTAAATGCCAAACAAGCCAGAAAAGAAAAGAAAAAGGGGAAAAGAAAATAAACATGGATTCCTTCTATCCCCAGTAACCCCAAGCATGGGATAATATGGGAACACCCATATTAAAATTAATGGCCCCCATGGGCATTAGATGCTGTATACGGTTTTTCCAGCCACTTTGCCCACACTTTAGCGTATTTACTAGGACAACCCCTATTCATGTAAGTATCTCTATACAATGGGAGATTATTATTTATCAATTGTTTCTAGTATAGGAGCGCAGGAGGGCAAGGTTTCTTCCAATGCAACGCAATAGCTTTTCTTGCATAGAATAATGTTATGTTATATAATAATGTTACATTAGCAAACGCTCGTTCTGTAGGAAGAATAGCCTCTACCAGACCCAGTAAGCAAACAGACATTGAAACCGGTAAAGGAGCAGAAGTGACAGAGTTCAATTTTGCAATTGGATGTACGCAAAAGTTTTAGAAAATTTGGAGGTTTTCCTTTTTCACTTACAGCTTTCAGAATTTGTAAAAGACCCCCCAAACCATACATTTTCTGAAAGCACATGGCCAGTAGAATAAAAGGAAGGTGCTACTGATTTTTAAGGCAGCAAGATTTTTGCGCAAATGTTTATCAAAACAATATTTTCACAAAAAATACACTGAAATCAATAAAAGTGCAGATAAACACAACATATCTTACAAAATTCCTGCTAAATTGCTGCTAAAGCCTCGTTAACATATGGTAAACTAAAGTATACGCCCATGGAGGGCCATGTTTACATGCACGGGAATGCACAGGTGTTCCATGCATCTCTGTACAGGCAGTCCCATTTATGTAAATTTGGATGCAACGGCTGCACAGGCATAGCTGCTGTTCCCAATCTGACATCCATATGGGTGTGGGTACATGACCCCGAACGCAGACAGTGTGAGCTCAGGGACATGCATGCGGACCTACATGGATGTAAAATTGGGAGCAACGGCTCTGTTTGTGCAGGTGCTACATCCCAAATGAAATCAATGGGACTGCCTGCACAAAGATGCACGGAAAACCTGTGCATCCCTGTAAAGGTACACTGTGTATGCCCTGGGTGAAAAAGGCCTTAGGCCCCTTTCACACAAGCCCACTGATCGGATTTGCCTGTCCGTTTTTTAAGCGGGCCCAATCAGACCACCCATTGTTCTCTATGGAGAGGCTGATGTAAATGGACATGTGTCCGTTTACACCCGCCTGCATCCAATTCACTAAAAACAGAGGGATGGGGATCCCATTCCCCATCCATCAATCAGATCGGATCAGATTGTATACGATGGAAATGGACAGGCGAGCTGAGTCCGTGTCTGCTCTGCTAATGAGCGGACATGGACCTGTCACCTGCCTCCTCAGCTGGGGTCAGTAGACAGATCCCCTGCTGAGCAGACAAATTTGCTTGACAGAGTCCACTCCATCTGAAAGGGGTCTTACCAGGAGTGGCTGGTCCATTACGGGCGCTGGAGGGTGTCAGACTCATACGTTTGTATGAGTTTTTTTTTTTTCAAGCCACATGATTAGAGCCTGAGGCTTTAATTGGTTTGAAAAAGGTTGGGCTTGGGGCACAGAGCATTGCACCCCGAACCCACCCACTTGTGACAATAGCAAATTAATATTCGCTATTGTCTTCTGGCCTCTCCTCCTGGCCAATCAGGATTGATAGGGTTGGCAGGGAGGAGAAGCTGAGGAAGCCATAGAGGGGTGAGTGCGGGCGGACCTGGAGAGTCTTACTATGTTTGTGTTTTTAAAAAAAATGTTTTTACTTTTTTCCTTTTTTTTTTTTACAGTTATTTTGATACAGCTGTCAGTGTCAGTGGGAGGTCTAGGAGCAATCTGTAGTGATCGCTGCCTGCGCCCTCTCTACTACAAAATGTCTGGCCAACTTATGGTCATGGCAAAGTTCCAACACATGTACCCTTAGGTCCTCAGTGACCACAATCTTGCCTTCGTGCCAGAACAGGCCGTCCTTAGCACAAGTCTCAGCAGGTGGGGTCATCCCCATAGAGGCCCATCTAATTCAGGAGACAAGGTCCTCTTGAAGAAGCAGGAAGTTCCCAGAAGGAAGAATGGTGTCCGGAGGTAGGGTTTTCTCAGAGTCATGGAACATACAGGAGAGCGCGTCAGGCTTGACATTTTTGGATCAAGGTCTGTAGGTAATATGGAACTGGAATCGGGAGAAAAAGAGTGCCCATCTGGCCTGCCGAGGTCTTAGTCTCTTAGCTGTTCTCAGGTACTCCAAGTTCTTATGGTCCGTATAGACCAGAATGGGATGTGCAGCACCCTCCAGTAGATAATGCCATTCCTCCAAAGCCGCTTTAATGGCCAGAAGTTCCCGATCCCCCACATCATAATTCCTTTCTGATGATGAAAGTTTGCGTGAGAAAAACCCCACAGGGTACAGGAGAGCTTTGGCGCCTTGACGTTGGGAGAGCACTGCTCCTACCGCAATTTCAGATGCGTCAACCTCCAAAACGAAAGGTAGAGCTGGATTAGGGTGTTTAAGGATGGTAGCTGAAGTGAACAGTGCTTTGAGTTCTTCGAAGGCCTACTGTGCTTTAGGAGTCCAGCAGAATCGGGTCCCTTGTCTGGTAAGCTCAGTGATAGGAGCGATTATTGAAGAGAACCCTCTAAAGAATTTTCTGTAGAAATTGGCAAAACCAGTGAAGCGCTGTACCCCTTTCCTATCTGCAGGTGCAGGCCAGTCCAGGATAGCAGATACTTTTTGAGGGCCCATCTTAATGCCCTCGGCAGAGATGACTAGGCCTAGAAACTGAACACATTGGAGTTCAAACTCGCATTTCACCTAAGTCGAGTGAGTACATTCCAAACATGCCTGCAGTGATCGATCAGTGAAGCAGAGAAAATCAGGATGTTGTCCAAGTAAACTATGACATACAAGTCAAGGTAATTACGGAAGATGTTGTTAACAAAGTGGAAAGTCGCTGGTGCATTGCACAGACCGAAGGGCATGACGAGGTACTCGAAGTGCCCAAATCGAGTACGAAAGGCCGTCTTCCACTCATCCCCTTTTCTGATACGAATTAAAATGTAAGCTCTGTGAAGGTCCAACTTTGTGAAAACTGTTGCGGTTCCCAGCCTTTGAAAAAGTTTAGGTATTAGGTGTAGTGGGTATCTGTTTTTAATAGTAATTTTATTCAACTCCCGGTAGTCGATGCAGGTACGTAAGTAGTGATCCTTCTCGACAAAGAAGATGCCTGCACCAGCTGGAGAGGTGGAAGGGCGAATGAACCCCTTCTTCAGGTTTTCATCTATATAGTCCTTCAAGGTGCCCAACTCCTGCTCAGTTAACGAAAAGATCCTCCCGAAGGGAACTTCGGTCCCGGGTAAGAGTTCTTTTGGACAGTCGTAAGGCCTGTGTACTGGTAGAGTCTCTGCTCCCTTCTTGCTGAATACATCCAGAAAATCCCGGTAGGGTTCGGGAATGAACTGGCGTAACTCGGTGTCTGAGTCCAAGCAAAGAAGCTGAGATGATGTTGCGGATGTTCCATGTAAGCAGTGTTGCCAGCAGTATTCGGAGAGGAATTGAATTTCCCCCGTAGACCAGTTAATGCTGGGGTTGTGCGCCTGCAACCAGGGCATTCCTAAGATGATTGGGAAGAGAGGAGAGGAGATGGCATCCAAGCGTAGGAGTTCCTGGTGATCAGAGTCTATGGTGGCCAGTAAAGGAATGGTCTCCTGGGTGACTGGACCGGAATTGAGGGTGGAGCCATCCGCTAGATATACTGCAAGTCCCTGGGCCTTGGACTGAAGAGGAATGCCATGGTTGTTAGCGAAGGCTAAGTCAATGAAGCCACTACACGTTCCAGAGTCAATGATGACTGATACTGGGATATTCCTTCCGGGAAGCTGCAACGTGACAGTAAGAGCCAGGTGAGTACCAGATTTAGGCAGGACAGGTGCACATACAGAAGAGAAAGGCAGGCACTTACGTATCTTGTTGGGGCAGGCCTTCACAAAATGTCCAGGTTCTCCACTGTACAGACATAAGTTGTGGGTACGTCTACGCAACTTTTCTCCCGGAGTGAGGGATGGACGGAGCAGACTGAGTTGCATGGGTTCTGGAGCTTCTGTGGCCGGAGCAGAGGAGGCAGCAGGAGGAAATTGACTGAGGGAACTGGGAACTTTAGGGAGCATCCAGATAGGACAAGAGTGACTAGTAGACCTCTCAGAACATCTCTCTCTTAGGCGGCGGTCAATTTGGATGGACAAGTTGATAAGTTCATCCAGGGTCTGAGGTATTCCGACGCGTGCCAACTCGTCTTTAAGAGGGTCAGATAACCCCATCTGAAATTGGTGATGCAGGGCAGTGTTGTTCCACTGTGTATCAGAGCTCCAGCGTCTGAACTCAACTGCATAATCTTCAGCCGCTCTGCGACCTTGTTGCAGGGAATGCAAAGCGGCTTCAGCGGTCGCCGTTAGTTGGGGGTCTTCATATAATTGTGACATGGCTAGGAAGAAGGCATCCAGGGAATCCAGGGACCTAGATTTCTGCTCCAGAAGGTGGTGGGCCCAGGTTTGAGGCTCGCCGGCCAGTAGAGAGATGACGAAACCCACCTTAGTGGCTTCCAGGGAAAAGGTAGAAGGCCCCCCAACAGCGGTGCGTGCACGCCCCCGAACCCAGGCACGCGCACCAGCACCCATAGGAATATGCAGACCAGTGCTCAAAGGCAGGCACCAATGCACGCGCATCCAGGCACCACCGCGCACACCAGGGACAGCCGGATCATGCACACCAGTGCCCACAGGAGCGCGCGCACCGGCGTGCACCAGCGTGCACCGGCGCGCACCGCCTCTCAACCAGGTAACCTCTCTGACAAAGAAGGGGATTACAATCAGATCACAAGCTGAAAGAAAATTTTGAAATCAAAGAACTTGGGAACATTAGCTACTATCTGGTAATTCAAATAGCGGGAGAAGAAGATGGAAGTTATCTTCTCAATCAATCTCAGAAAATCTCGGAAATCTTGGAACAATTCCATATGCCAGATGCAAAGGAAGTGAAAACACCTATGGAACCAGGCTATCAAAAGAGCATTGAAGCAGAAAACTTGAAATGTATCGCAGAGCAATTGGTAAGCTGCTATATGTTGCCACTGTGACAAGGCCAGGCATAGCGCAGAAGTGGGCATACTATGCAGGAAAGTCTCAGCTACCTGTCAGCGTGACTGGAATGCAGTGAAGAGAGTGATACAGTACCTCAAAGGAACAATTCAGATGAAGTTACGGCTACCAGCAACATCTAAGCAAAAACTGGTCGGATATGTGGATGCTGATTGGGCCGGGGACTGCACAGACCGCAAATCCACAAGTGGATTCATCTTCCAGTATGGGGAAGGAACCATAAGTTGGTCTAGTCGAAAGCAAACAATTGTCGCTCTATCTTCAACTGACGCAGAGTACATTGCAGCAGCACACGCATGTCAAGACGCAATATGGATTCGTCAACTTTTTGTGGACATTAGACAATTCACATTTTTGAAGACAACCAGGGTTGTATAAACCTTAAACAATCAGAAAGGGTCAATCCTAGGACCAAACACGTTGAAGTCAAGTGTCACCTACTGAGGGACGATCAAGAGCAAAGAATTATTGACATTCAATACTGCCCATCAGAGGAGATGAATGCTGATTCACTCACCAAGCCTTTGTAAAAGGAACGTCATAGTTATTTCCAGAAGAAGCTGAATATAATTTGACAAAGAACATGCTGTTGAGAAGGGGCGTTGGAAAAGAACAACAACATGTAATGTAAAGATGTTAATAAACTGAAAATACTGTATGTATTATACCTATCTATGCAGCAGGTGGTGCTGTAGTATTATAGTGTATAGTACATCAGGGCTTGACAAATTTACTCTGAAACTAGGAGCCAGCTAAAAAAGTTAGGAGCCAGTTTTTTCTTTGGTATGACTCCGTTAGAGCCCAATCAGGGGGAAGAGTCAGATTAAACATCTGGGTCATATATTGTCCTTGTAGAGAAGGCTGCACATAGAGGCGGGCGGCAATAGGCGGATTGTGGCACACTTGGGGGGGAGGGGAGGGGGGCGCCTTCTATCTGAAGCTTGCCCAGAATCAGTATTGGACAATTTATGTACAGGGCTGTACGCCACGCTGTCATACATAGGGCTAACATGTATTAAGAGAGAGAAAACCTGCACTACTGGACTATACTGGGTATCAACAGCCCCCGTGAAAAAATAAAAAAATAAAGGGAACAGCTGCTAGCCTGTTTTTGATAAAATCTAAAATTCTTATAAAGAAAAAAAAAGGGGGGGGGAGCGCCATTCCCATCTATTAGTGGCCTGCAGGACTTGACATTTTTTGGCATGAAATAGTTGGACTTTATAATTGGATGTTTTTTTATATATGCACTTTGGTTTATATTAGCACAAGGCACTCTATTAGAGAATGATATATTGTTTTTTTTTTTTTTTATATTGTTTTTTTATTTGCACGTGAATTAAGCAATATTGTGGTTTTTTTTTGCACATGAAAGTAATATTTGATACATTACAGGTTTGCACATGGGATTAGCACTTCCCCTTATTTTTCCCTTTAGGGGCCAACATTAAATTGACTATATACACTTCCTTGCTGAAAAAGGAAAATTTACAAATGAACTATGTAATAAAAATAAAATATAGAATGTAATAAAGCAGGAAAAATTTAAAAAAAAAGGAAAAAAAGCTAAAAAGCAGAGATTTATAAATTCTGCATCCAGTTGATAAAAAAAAAAGTATTTGCTGTGGACAGTGTGTGCCCAGGTTGGACATGCTGGCAGGCAGGGGATTACCTCCTCACAGCTCCCCAGCATTTCTATGTACTTCTCCTGGACTCAGCCTCTCCTCCAGCTAGAACAGCAGGGCACTCTGGTGCTGGGAGACCACCGACTCCGGATCCCCCATGTTCCTGAGCTGGGCTGCCGCCTTCCTGAGCTGGGCCACAGCCTCCCACAATACACTGGGGGAGGGCAGCAGCAGCAGTGGGGATGACAGGCCGCTGGGGATACCTAGCTGGATTTCACTCTGTTGGCTGATCACTCCTCTAGCCATGTCAGCGGCTGCTGTGCCGCTCTCTTCCTGCTCCATCCCCGCTACTGCCGCTAATCACGTTACCAGACAGTGCTCTGTGTCTGAAGGGCCTACAAGGTCCGAGGTGCCTCCACTTTCCCAGCCAAGAAACCGCAGCCCACCCTGTAGCAGAGGCACCTGTCACTGACAAAAGCCCAGGCGCCAGGGCACAATTTCTATTAGCAACGGCGACCTGGCGCCTGGGATTTGTCGAGCCCTATAGTACATGTTTTCTATGATATGACAGGATGTTTGTCTTCTCTCTACGTACTTGCATCTTCCTGTTTCCTGTTCCATGCTGTAAGACATGCATTGATATCTCTCCATGGAAGTAAAGTATTCTCTGCATACAACAAGCTTCCAAGCACATGATTCGATAACCTGCTACTACTGCCTGCATGTCATGCTTTCTAGGGAAGTGCACCAGCATCATTGTGCCTCTTCAATGGAAGCACCCCAACATTAATTGATGCATTCTGACACATCGCGGGTAGGAATGAGCTCCCAGTTCAGTCCTCACACGTCATATATAGTACTATATTGTGTTTGCATCTTTCGTTCCTACAGGTCGGCGAGCACTGTCCATTGTGATTCACGTGGACCTGTGTTGTGCCACCCCTGAAGGAGCCCCTTGGTGAATTTGGATTCCCTGATCTCCGCCTCAACTCCGCCTCAAGCAAACATATTTAAGGACACACGTGAAAAATACTGTTATCCAGCTATGGATTATCACCAAAAACAGACACACCTGGTAGTGATAAACAAATTGAATATATTATCACGGTTTAAAGCATATGGAAGCTTACAACACTGTTAAACCTTTCTGCAAAGAATTAATACATTAGAAAAGACAACCTTCATTACTTAGCAACTGTAAATTTAGAAAAGGGCAGTAATCTATAAGCCCATAACACAGACGCTGAGAGGGAGGAGAGAAGATTTGTCAACTTCTCAGCTGCCTCTGGGCCACAAGCACCATTGAAAGTAACAACACAAAAAGAAGAAATGGGTTAACAGGTACAGTAAGCACAATTCTGTAAGTTGGGTCCTGGGTTGAAGAGTACTAGTATCTTCTGCTAGCAAAGGTTGGGGTCCTTTGAAAAGAAAATAGGTTTAATCAAGCAAAGTGAGACAGTAATCTGTTCAGTAGTGGTTGGTAAGAACAGAATGGCTAAAAGTGGTAGCTCCAAAAAAGCATCCTCTGACACTAGAAAAGGGAATAGGTGTCTGTATGCAGGGTCTGTACTGTGTTAAGAAGGACATTTTGGGTTTTCACCTGCTCACCAATCCTCTGTGCGATGACATGATGGAAATTCCAAATGCTGGTTCAGGCTTCTAGCAATGTTGTAAGGCACCAGATCATCTCCTGTCGGCAGATCAGGATGGCTGGTAGCTAAACTGGCAAGGTGACTGTACAGTGGCCGACTGAACACCTGGATGGATATTGCGATCCCTGAAGCGGTGTGGATTGTCTCTGCTGGGTGGCACTGGGCTGCTGAGCAGGGTGCCTGGGCTGAACAGTGGCAAACCGTGTAGTTGTCACTGTTCCTGGCTCCCCTCAGCCTCCTGTCAGTACTCTCACAGTAGTTTCAGGAAAAGCGTGGCTAGCAGGTGCCGCTAGACAGTGTGGCTCTCTTCTTTCAGATGAAGTTTCACCACACAGTCCTATCACTTCTCCTCCACTCCCTCTTCCTCAGCTGACAGCACTCTCTCTGTAGTTCTGTGTGGAAACCTGTCTCTCTCTCTCTTTCATTCACCTCAGCCTTCCCTCTCTTGAGTCTCCTGTCAGCACTCTCTTTGTAGTGCTGTGTGGAAAACCTGTCTCTCTCTTTCAATCACCTCAGCACTTCACTCTCTTCAGTCTCCTGTCACCACTTCCTGAAACTCCCCTTTTTGCTATGTGTCTGAGTTTTCTGAAAGGACAAGTCAGCATTTCTCTGTCTCCGTCTTGTGGCCAAAGGGAGAAATTGCATTACATCATGCCTGCTAAATAAACCCCCCACCAACCAACCTTTGGTCCACAAAGGAAGGACAGAGTCTATTAACATATAATGTCCACAACCTGTTACAAGCTTTCAAAATACAACAGGAGACAAAAACAGGTTAGTACATGTAAGAAAAGCAATTAGAATGCACGTATGAACCTGGCAAGGGAACCTCCCACCATTTGGTATAAGAGGTGAGGTTGTACAAGCCACCGATATTGGGATGGCCCACCTAGATGTGCCAGGGTTTGAGTTGGAGTCACCCTCCACTAAACTTGTAGTGGGAAGGGTCTGCATGTTGTGTGTTCTTTGAGAGGTATAGATAGCTTCCTCAGAACTTTCGTCTAGAGTATCATAAGTCTTGTTGGTGGGTGAATTGTTCATTTTTTTTCTTTGCTCTTTGGGCTCAGATAGTTATGGTATAATAGCCTCTTCCTCTTCCACAATAGAAGGTTGAAGAGTCTCTATGTCCTCTGTAGTTATGGAAATCAGAAGATCCTGGCCTGTCAATGATTGGCTCTGTGACATGAACTCTGGTGCCTCAGACCTGAGGGTTCCAGTATCCATTTCTCTAGAAGGAAGAAGAGTGGCAGTTTCTGATAGCATAGACTGCCACAGCCAGTCCATGCACAGTTCTTCATCCTCACTGTCCTCTTCTTCTGTGTTCAGTGGCACAGACTGAGACCTGGTTATTGGACATGATCTCTGGGTAGTTTGAGTAGGCTGTGGATCTGGTTGTTGAGGCACATGAACTGCATCTGATAGCGGCAGTAGGTGATTACGGTGCCAGGTCTTTCGTGGGCCTGTACTTCCTTCTGGGCGGATTTGGTATACTGGTAGTCCTGGCAGCTGCTTACAGATAATATAAGGCTGTGACTTCCAACCAACAGCCAACTTGTTTTTCCCAGGGACACCTAAATTCCACAGTAACACTCTGTCACCAGGCTGCATATCATCTACCCTCACCTTCAAGTCAAAATGTATTTTGTTTTGCTGCCCTCGGGCATCTGAGGCAGCCTGAGTTTTCTCATATGCTGCTTTTAGACTCTTTCTCAAACGGTCCACATATCCTCTGTGGGACATCATCGAAGTATGGTCTAGGGATGTGCTGAATTCTAAGTCAACAGGCAGTCGAGCTTCTCTTCCGAACATCAGCCTATATGGTGAATAACCTGTGGCATCGTTTTCAGTGCTATTATAGCCATTTACAATAGCTGCAATGTGCCTGCTCCAATGTTGCTTCTTTTCAGTCCCAAGCATATCTAGGAAGGTGTGGTTAAAGAGTTCTGGCTAAGGATCCCTTTGAGGGTGGTAGGGAGTCGTTGTTGACTTCTAAACACCTAACAGGTCTAACAGTCATTTAATAAATCTACTGTCAAAGTCTCTCCCCTGCTCAGAGTCAATATGCTGAGGTAGGCCGTAGTGGACGAAGAACTTATCTACCAGAATTTTGGCCACCGTAGGTGCTTGTGGGTCTTTAGTTGGGAATGCCTGAGCATACCGGCTGAAGTGGTCAGACACCACCAGAACATTTCCCTATCCACTCGAGTCAGGCTCCAGATACAGAATATCAATACACACTAATTCCAGTGGTCCTTGACTTTGAAGATGACCCACTGGGGCAGCTCTGTGGGGCAAAGTCTTCCTCTGTATACATCGTAAGCAGGAGTGACCATATCCCTCAAATTCAACCCGCATACAGGGCCAATAGAACTGGTCTTAGTTTGAATGTCCTCTCAGACCCTAAGTGGCTATGATTGTCATGCAAGGCAGTCTGCACGGTCTCTCTATGCATCCTCGGCAAGAATTGCTGCCACTTAACTTCAGGATCATTCGAGGGGCCCCTTCGGTAGACCACCCCATTGCGTAACTGCAGTCGATCCCATTCCTTGTGTACTAGTCATGCTCCTGTTGGAGAGTCTGTTAGCAGTAGATTTGAGCGTTGGCCCTCCAGGGCCTTCAGTGTTAAACTACAGAGGGGATCTGCTATCTGGTCCTTTCTTAAGTCCCCATCTGAAAGCTTAGGTAGGCCGTTATCCCTAACCTGAGACAAATCACAGTAGTATTTGGGGATACCTGCCACTGAGACTCCGATGGTTTCTGCCCCAGTTGTTCCTCTGGCCTGATGTTCCGCTCCCTGACACAAGGCTTGTATTCCTTCTGGATTTAGTTGAGTCCACTCTTCAGAGGAAATCCCCAAATCATAGGGCCTCCTTGACAGGGCATCAGCATATCTGTTCCCAATTCCTGGGCGGTATTTTAGGCTGCAGCGGAACTCTGATACGACAGCCAACCACCTGTGCCCGATGGCATACAGTTTTGCTGTGGTGAGTATGTACATGAGTGGGTTGTTGTCAAGTTTGACCACAAAGTCTACACCATACAAGTAGTCTTTGAACTTGTCCACCACTGCCCACTTCAGAGCCAAGAATTTCAACTTGTGAGTAGGATAGTTTTTCTCAGCAAGTGCAAGACTTCGGCTCACAAAAGCAACAGGCCACAGGTGTCCATTGTGCTCCTGATACAGTACCCTGCCCAGCCCATCTCGACTGGCATCAACATGCAGCTCATACGGCTTGGCTGGATTGACATAGGCCAGAACAGTAAAAATATTCTTTTATTGAAATAGAGTTAAAAAGTAGGATATGCAGTATGCAGATACAGAGATATGCAATAACAAGACAGTTAGAAACAACCACTACTCTGTTGAAAAATAGGACAACAGAGATAACTCAACGCGTTTTGAGTATGTGATATTGGTTCTCTTCTTCAAGGGTAGGTGGTTCACAACAGGATGTGAATACGTCTACAATTGATAACAGAAAAGTATAAGAATATATGCATTTGTAAAAACAAGCATAACATCAACTCCGGAAGAAATTTATACTTCAACTGGGCCAGGTGAAAATTTACAGGGCCTAAAAAGAGATAAGGGAGGGGGGCCAAAGAACACCATCAAGTCACAGTGACATGCATATATATGCACCCAAGCAATGGTGCTAATCTGCAGCTAACTATAATAGCCATAGTGCCTCCTCAACAAAAGGGAGAACAAGCCAAATGGCTGGTTGTTACCAAAAACAGTTACCCCTCTTGGAGCTTGATGCCAGTGTGGTCCTATCACCCCTAGGTATGCAGCATAGAGTGGTGAGAAAACAAACACCACTTTTATGAGGATACAGAGGACCTGTTAACCAATCCTGGTAGGGATGTGGGGAGGGGCAGACATCAAAGGGGCGCCCCCGAGACATCAGCGCACAGTGGCGCCTCCGCCACGCTTGTCCGATGGATAGGAGGAGATATCTGGTGTCACAAGACGCTGGATTGGGTGTGGTGATGTGGTGACTGTGGCCCGCCTGATATGACATATTGGCGATGCCATCCCACCTCGGTGTCTCGCGGCGCACACACCCGGAGTCATGGCAACCAGGCGAAGCCTGGCTCCCCAGCTCCAGTAAGGGAAATGCCAAGCACGTCATGGAAGGCGTGAACAGCCCCAGTGCACCGAGTGCCAGGCGGTAACATTCTTGATGCTGACAGGGATCTTCCCATGACTCTGTTGCAGAGCCTTAATTGATATGACTTCTGGGATTACCTCCATCCTGTGTCCTCTCCCTGGCGGTCAGCATCAAAGACAACAAAGGGGCCCGGTTGTTCCCAATTGAGCTTGATTGAAGCTTGTAGACACACTACCTCTCCAGGTTGTAGTATCTTCTCACTTTTGTCCAATCGCCAAATCTTTCCCACTCCTTCAGCTGGGGCTCTCTGTTCTTCGACTAGGTGCTGATTCACTTGTCTCAGCATAGGGTGTATGCCCTTGGTAGGGGTGTCAGACTCCAATACATGAGAAGTGAGCAGCCTTCTAACAAGGTCAGTGTTTGTTCCTATTATCAGAGAACTCTTTTTGGCTCCTGATGGGCAAGGGCATACAACGGCTAGGGTATCAAACGTTTCTGTTTGTCCGGTCACAGAGGGGTCAAAAGTCCGGAAGCATTCATCATATGGGAAATTTTGGGTTCCAATACCCCATATCTCCAGTTCCTCCAATCTCTGCAGGGGTAAGTGTTTGAGGTGCCGGTCGTAAAAGTCTCTATATAGCAGGGTAACTTGCACCGCCGGGTCCAGAAGGGCATTTGTATAGATGCCTTCTACCTGAATTGACACGATGGCAGAAGGTCCCACTAGTTTGTCAGGAAATCTACCAAGAGTAGGGTGTTGTTATTTTGTCCTGTCGTCTGTATTCTTGCTCCCTTCTTGATGGGCCTTGGGTTTTGCTTACCTCTCTGTTGGGGCCCAGAGGGCTGATGTGCATCTACTCTCAGCTACCGGGCACCTGAGGTCGAGGAGAGGGGGTAGTATGGTCGCTCAGAAACAGCAGCGGGGGCCCTCTGTAAGAATTTTGGCTTCCACTGTGGTTTCTTTGCGTCTTTGATTATGGAACTAACGGTTGTAGGTGAGCACCCATGTTGGCTCCTTCACCGGGGCCCTCTAAAGTTTCCCACTGGCTTTGAACGCTGGGTTTCAGACTTTGGTGGACTTGGACAAACATGTTGATAGTGCCCCACTCCTCCACAGTTAAAGCATACCCCTTGATTCACTGGCTTCTGGACCTGGACAACCGTAGGGTTTGCAGACTGCTTAGACTTTCTCAACAGGTGAGACAGTGGTTACGGCTGTCAGTAGAGTCATCATCTCCATCAATTGTGACACCTGGGTTTTCAAAAGCTCTATCTCTGTTTTGCCATCAGTTGCACTAGCTACTCTAACTCCAGAAACAGGCTCTGACTTCTGGGTCTTCTTTTTGCTTTCCAGCATGGCCTCCTCTTCTCGTACAACCCGGGTCATGTCTGGATATTTTAAGACTCCTCCTTCTCCTTGTGTTTTCGGCTGTATTGTGATAGTGTCTAGGGGTTGAGCCCCCCTCAAAACCTGTTGTGCTTGGACCTCATCTACCGACCTGGGATCCAAGCCCTTTTTTAGTAATACCTGGTGCATTATCTTGTGTAGATGCCTCATATAGTCAGATAGCTTCTCCCCTTCATTTTGATAGGTATGTTTGAACTGATACATAAGGTCAGAGGCCTTTTCGATTCGCCCAAACACATCTTGCAGAATACTCAAGTAATCCTGAGCAGTACAATCCCGTTTGCTGAGTTTTAAATTGTGAATGGTTTCTGAAGCAGGCCCCCTTAGGCTCTCAGTAATTCTAATTTTTTTCTGGGCCTCGGGAATGTCCCATTCATCTACAGCTTGCGTGGCTTGCTCCAGCCACTCCTCAAAGCTGTCCTCTCTGGCTGCCACTGGTTGCTTTCCTGAAAAAGTTTTCTATATCTGGACCTAGTGTATGTTGGGTTACTCTTTTGGCACCTTTCCACGAAGGCTTCCAACAATGCTGCTTGGCCCAAACTTTCTGGGCTCACGTCCAATGCATTCAGCTGGACGAGCTTCGGCATCACCAGTCAACCGTACGCTGGCCCTTTGGAAGCAAGAAGGGATCCCTTTCCTCCACTCTATCAGGGCATACGTGTGGGAGTTCTCTTGATCTTGCTTGGCGACTATCACCCATGCCTTCTGATCTGGGACTAGTATCTTCACAGCTAGACTGATCCATTTCTCAGTCCAGGTCACCCCAGGGATGTCGATTACAACACTTGACTCCCGTTCGCCAGTTTCCTCCTCACACCACTGGGTTGCAGTGGCAGGGTCCATCTTGACACTCTCTGGGACGTTTTCTTGGAGGTTTGCTAGTAGAAAAGAGGATCCTGGATGAGCCCCCATTTGTGTCGCCACCCCCGAAGGAGTCACTTGGTGAATTTGGATTCTCTGATCTCAACCTCAACTCCAAGAATGACCTCAGCCCCTCTGGCACACCTGGTTAAAAAAAATTACTGCAAACACATTTAAGGACACATATGGAATATACTGTTATCCTGGCTGTGAATTATCACCAAAAACAGACACACACTTTGTAGTGATAAACAAATTGAATATATTAACACGATTTAAAGCATATGGAAGCTTACAACACTGTTAAACTTTTCTGCAAAGAATTAATAGATTAGAAAAGACAACCTTCAATACTTAGCAACTGTAAATTTAGAAAAGGCCAGTAATCTATATGCACATAACACAGACGCTGAGAGGGAGGAGAGAAGATTTGTCAACTTCTCAGCTACTTCTGGGCCACAAGCACCATTGAAAGACCAAAACAACACAAAAAGAAATGAGTTAACAGGTACAGTAAGTACAATTCTGTAAGGGGGGTCCTGGGTTGAAGAATACTAGTATCTTCTGCTAGCAAACGTTGGGGTTCTTTGAAAAGAAAGTAGGTTTAATCAAGCAAAGTGAGACAGTAATCCTCTAGGAAATCCTGTTCAGTAGTGGTTGGTAAGAACAGAATGGCTAAAAGTGGTAGCTCCAAGCAAGCATCCTTTGACACTAGAAAAGGGAATAGGTGTCTGCATACAGTGTCTGTACTGTGTTGAGAAGGACGTTTTGTTTTTTCACCAATCCTCTGTGTGATGGAAATTCCAAATGCTGGTTCAGGCTCCTAGCAATGTTGTAAGGCACTGGATCACCTCCTATCGGCCGATCAGGATGGCTGGTAGCTAAACTGGCAAGGTGACCGGACAGTGGCCGACTGAACACCTGGATGGATATTGCGATCCATGAAGCGGTGTGAATTGTCTCTGCTGGGCAGCACTGGGTTGCTGAGCAGGATGCCTGGGTAGAATGGTGGAAAACCGTGTAGTTGTCACTGTTCCTGGCTCCCCTCAGCCTCCTGTCAGCACTCTCACAGTAGTCTCAGGAAAAGCATGGCTAGCAGGTGCCGCTAGACAGTGTGACTCTCTCTTCTTCTTTCAGATAAAGTTTCACCACACAGTCCTGTCACCTCCCCTCCACTCTTTCTTCCTCAGTTGACAGCACTCTCTCTGTAGTTCTATGTGGAAGTCTGTCTCTCTCTCTTTCAATTACCTCAGCCTTCCCTCTCTTAAGTGTCCTGTCAGCACTCTCTCTGTAGTATTGTGTGGAAAACCTGACTCTCTCTCTTTCAATCACCTCAGCACTTCCCTCTCTTCAGTCTCCTGTCAACACTTCCTGAAACTCCCCTTTTTTCCCCAGTGTCTCTGAGTTTTCTGGAAGGACAAGTCAGCATCTCTCTGTCTCCAGCTTGTGACCAAAAGGAGAAATTGCATTACAACATGCCTGCTACGCTTGCATCACGTGATGATGTGATTGATGGTAAACTTAAACTTAAATTGTGAGACATTTTATTTATTAGTACTGTGTGTGTTTTTATTTACTCGTTCAATTATTTTTGTGAACAAGTAGGGGTACTATATACTCTTTACTCATTCACATGGGGGGGGGGGGGCGTAGTATCTGGGTGCCTCCTTATTGTTAAAGAGGGCTTCCAGTTTCCAATAAGCCCTCCGCCGACAGACCCCCACAACTACCAGGCCAAGGATGTGGGGAAGAGGCCCATGTCCTTGTTAACATGGGGGCAAGGTGCTTTGCCAGGGGGAACTCACCTTGTTTTAGACATGTGGCCTTGTATGGTTTAGGGTCCCTCTCCTTTCCTGGCCTGCCAGGCTGCATGTTGTATAAGTGCCCAAACCTTTTTTTCTTGATTTTTTTCTTGTGATTTACCCTTAAAATCTAGACCATGGTCTGTACCAGACTGTTTTCTAGCTGTCAATTGCTGCAATTTAAACAAAATTTTTTTTTGTAATTGTCAGTTTTGCAGTAGGTTGCATACATCGTACAGATGCACCACTCCATGGTCAGGTTAAGGGCACCTCCCTTGTTACTTAAAATAACTCTTCTTCTTTGATGTTCCACTTGAAGCATTGTTAAAATTGCTGCTCTTACCAAACTGAATTTTTCAAAAAAATTTTTTTTTTTGCTTTGATACAGGACAGTGCCCAGTTCCATGTCATTTGTTTGAAAATCCCTTGCCTTTTAGCATAGAAATAAGGCCAGGACTGATTCTTAACATTCCTCCAACAGCTTCCAATGACTTTAATGGGGTTTGGATTCCAAACTTTACTCATGTTCTCTGAACCCTGCTTAAACCAAACTCAGGTACATTTGGCTCGTCCTTAATTGTGGGGTTCACTAGTGGCCAAAGTCCAAATACTGGTGTCACAGGAACTTAACTTAGATGCAGGCAACCACTACAACCTTCCTCTGTTGCTAATCTTAAGGACGCTTTTTTGCCCAGAAGCCGATGTAACAGGATCTTCAGATTTTCATTCACAGAGATAGCCAGCAACGACACTCTTTCTGACTGTAGATACTGTATGTTCCTATAGTTTCTTGTGGATCTGAATTGATGTCATTGGGTAGGGTTGGTATAAACTAATGTCTGTTAGCTAGTCCATTGTCCATGTCTGATATCTTGATAAAGAGGATCTGTGTTCCCCAAATTGCCAGTTTCACTTTTTTCTATTGTGCTTTTGAGTAAAGGCTTTTCATTTGATTTACGGTGTGTCGGACATTGCCTACCTTTGCATAACACACAGCAAATTTTCTTTCTTATGTACAGTGTCTTGAAAAAGTATTCACAACCCCTTAAATTTTCCCCATTGTGTCATGTTACAACGAAAAACGTAAATGTATTTTACTGGGATTTTATGTAATAGATCAACACAAAGTGGCACATAATTGTGAAGTGGAAGGAAAATGATAAATGGTTTTCAAATGTTTGTACAAATAAATATCTGAAAAGTGTGGCATGCATTTGCATTCATCCTCCTCTGCTCTGATATCCCTAACTAAAATCTAGTGGAACCAATTGCCTTCAGAAGTCACCTAATTAGCAAATAGAGTCTACCTGTGTGTAATTTAATCTCAGTATAAATACAGCTGTTCTGTGAAGCCCTCTGAGTTTTGTTGGAGAAACTTAGTGAACAAACAGCATCATGAAGGCCAAGGAACACACCAGACAGGTCAGGGATAAAGTTGTGGAGAAGTTTAAAGCAGGGTTAGGTTATAAAAAAAATCCAAAGCTTTGAACAGCTCATGGAGCACTGTTCAATCCATCATTCGAAAATGGAAAAATTATGGCACAGCTCCAAACCTACCGAGACATGACCGTCCACCTAAAATGACAGGCCAAGCAAGGAGAACATTAATCGGAGAAGCAGCCAAGAGTCCCATGGTAACTCTGGAGGAGCTGCAGAGATCCACAGCTCAGATGGGAGAATCTTTCCACAGGATAACAAGGACAACTATTAGTCATGCACTTCACAAATCTGGCCTTTATGGAAGAGTGGTAAGAAGAAAGCCATTGTTGAAAGAAAGCCATAAGAAGTCCGGTTTGCAGTTTGCGAGAAGCTATGTGGGGGACACAGCACACATGTGGAAGAAAGTGCTCTGGTCAGATGAGACTAAAATTGAACTTTTTGACCTAAAAGCAAAACGCTATGTGTTGTGGAAAACTAAAACTGCACCCTGAACACACCATCCCCACCGTAAAACATGGTGGTGGCAGCATCATGTTGTGGGGATGCTTTTCTTCAGCAGGGACAGGGAAGATGGTCAGAGTTGACGGGAAGATGAATGGAACTAAATACAGGGCAATCTTAGAAGAAAACCTGTTAGAGTCTGCAAAAGACTTGAGACTGGGGTGGAGATTCACTTTCCAGCAGGACAATGACCCTAAACATACAGCCAGAGCTATAATGGATAGATTTAGATCAAAGCATATTCATGTGTTAGAATGGCCCAGTAAATGTCCAGACCTAGATCCAATTGAGACACTCTCTATCCATTCTGACAGAGCTTGAGCTATTTTACAAAGTAGAATGGGTAAAAGTTTCACTCTCTAGATTTCCAAAGCTGGTAGAGACATCTCCAAAAAGACTTGCAGCTGTAATTGCAGCGAAAGGTGGTTCCACAAAGTATTGACTCAGGCGGGCTGAATGCAGGCCACACTTTTCAGATACTTGTAAAAAAACTTGAAAACATTTATCATTTCCCTTCTACTTCACAATTATGTGACACTTTGTGTTGGTTTATCACACAAAACCCCAATAAAATAAGTATTTACGTTTTTGGTTGTACTTTTTATACAGGATTTATATAGCCCCAACAGTTTGCGCAGCGCTTTACAACATGGGGGCAGACAGTACAGTTACAATACAATTCATTACAGGAGGGATCAGAGGGCCCTGCTCGTTAGAGCCTACAATCTAGAAGTTATAACATGGCAAAATGTGGAAAATTTCAAGGGATATGAATACTTTTTCAAAGCACTGTACCTTTGTACCTTGATGTATAGTCCAAAGCTCCTGTTATGTTACTCCCTTCACGTCTCACATGCTAGGACACATTTCTGGGTATAAAGGAGCCCCTTTGCTTCTAAAGAGGTCCTGTCACCTCTTTACATACTTTCTCTACAGTATACAATTTTTACTTATTAAGATCCATTCATAGTGGATTAAAAAAAAAAAAAAACAGCAATAACTTTGCGTGTTCTTCTTGGTAATTCCAAAAAATTAGGTTCCACTTTTATTTCTTCCTGTTAAAAACATAAAACCTGACTGGTTATACTGGTCCACATGCACATTTTCTTTCAAATTTTATATGTTTACGACATGGCAGAATATTGTTGATTTTTTTTGGAGTTTACTTTTCCAACCTGTGCCCTCCATGGTTGTTATGAAGCTCTGAATTGCCCTTCGAGATTTGGAAAGTAAACGTTACCTTTATGTTTGCAGTATATTAATGAAAATGTCAAGGCTATTAGATAAGATTTAATGTATATGACTAAACCTACTCCTATCCTCTGGACATGAATCCACCTGTTATTTATTTGTACACATCAGCGATTATTCACACCATTCAGGTAGAATTAAAAGTTATTAAAAATTGGACAAACTCAATAAATGGATGTATTTCTGATGACACCTACAGCTTCATTTATAGCACTTGCTGAATTTTCTTAATGCCCCACTCCATTCAAAACATTTTTTTTCTTTTTGTTTCTCAGGGAATTAATCATCTCTGATGATGTTCAGTTTGCAAAGCACTGCTTTTGTGATCACTGGCGAGCCATGTATAGCTGATTAGTAGATAGCCCTGTCTCTAATCGTCTGATCTATTTGAACTAAAGCTGTTTTCTGGTTACCAGAGAGCTGATTACTATTTTGTGCTTATCAGTTGCTTGATGCAGGTGATAAATATGAAATACTCATATGCAATATTTCATATTTACCTATTAAAAACTAAATATAATTAAAAAACTTAAGCTGTAAGAATAATAAGAGAAACATATTAAACATACCATGCATTACTTTTTAGAATGTGAGTAAAAAAAATCTAGAGTTTAAATATTAAGTCCACTAAAACAAAGCTAGATGACTATTGGTGTGTTGAGCCAACTTCTCCTAGCTCTTTTTATTAACGAGATGCTCCACTGTTCTGTTAGGGACATTACAAAGGTGTCACATGCATGGCTTCCTCAGTTATTTCTTTAACTGCAGTGGCAGTGTGACACTCTCGCTTGGCAAGGCCTGGGTGCAAGGCCACGGGGATCGTAGATGGAAGAGCCTATTTATAAGGTCACTTAGAGGTCTATGGAGCAAGTTAATTATTCACCCACCAACATTCAGCTATAACTCAATACTGTGTTTTTGCTATATACATAGCAAAAATCATGTTTTCATGTCTTATACCTCTATAATTTATAGCATCCTTCACAATGGCCTCTACCAAAACTCGAATGTAGCTAACTTAGTCACACAAATAAGGTCAGTTTTGGATAGAATCAATGTTCCTGCCAATAAAGTATTTGTGACTAAGAGGGAGAATGGGGGAGGGGCGTTATTGGACATTCTGGGGGTAATCCACGCAAACATGGATAGACAGTGAGAGGGATATTCACCCTTTCTCTTTGTGCTAGGCACCATTGTCCCCAGGAGTCAAAGTAAGGGAAAATCTAAAAGTTCTCACAGAACAAGAAGTGAGGGGAAATTTTCCAATAGTGGATACTTGTTCTTGTGACAACTGTCTGTTTTTTTTCTACAGGACAGGAAATGAAGGAACATCTCTTGTATGGTACACAGATGACAAAATTTAACTTAAAGGGGTTTTACCATTCCCTACTCTATCCAAAACTGGAAAAAAACGTTTATATTTACACTTTATACTTTAACAATAGTAATTAAAAAGGTATATATGGTGTTTTAAAGGTTATTTGTGTAGTTCCTTCCTCCAAGGGGCTATTGTTTAAGATGGGTTCTCTGATGCTGGCCCTTATATTTCTCTTTAACCCCGGCCTTAACATTTCTCTTTTACCCCAGCCTCCCTAATACACCCGGCTGGGTACGGAAATACTGGGCTTCAATAAAAAATCACAGATGGCAATCTTAGTTCTAAAGGATAGACACCAGACCAGTCAGTGAAAGAAAGCAATGTTGGTATATTGATACCTGTTTGTAGTCAAACAATGTAACAAGGGAACAACCATAGAAAGCATTAAAAATAAATAACAGTTCACTTAGGGTGTAAAGCAGTTAGCAACACCACGCATCTTAAAGTTTTACCAGCCATCTAGGTCAGCTTAAACAGTGACACTGTCACCCAGGGTGCAACAGGGAGCAGCAGAAGGAACGGATATGTCTAAATCCTGAGAGCTGTGCTACCCATGTGCACAAGGGCGGCTATGCTATACCTACAACTGCCTAAAGGACACAGTCCGGACCCTAATGGCCCCCAATAGGAAAACAGGAGATGAAATTTGGGCAGATTAAATGAACCAGGGGCAGTCCTTGAGTAGTATCTTCTGCTGGCTACCGTTGGGGCCTTTTTTGAAGAGTTGGTGCAGTTTAAGAGTGTCTTTAAAACCTGCATTTAGTTATGTCATACGAGAGGGCTGATCTGGTCTTTGGTTAAGTTGTAAGGTAGATAAAGGAGTATACGTAAGTCAGTTATAAAGGCAGTGATGTATTGAATCAGAGTCTAATGTGCGGTCCTACAGCAGGCAGTAAGCAGTGGAACTAAGTGTATCTGTATGAGATATGGCGGTTAACTTGTCCTGGGATAACTCAATTCCTGCCAAACAGTGTAGATAGTGGGTTGACAACCCTCTCACAAGTCCTGTGACACAGCATTAGCAGTTCAAGTAGAATGGGTCCCTCTTCGGTCTCTTCCTGAATCCTTAGCAAACAGCTCCTTGGTTGGTGAAGGATGGTCTCTTTATCTCTCTCTCTCTGTCTGCAACAAGGCAGATAGAGTAGCGATTGACTGCCCTTTGGTGGCGATGGCTCTGGACGCAGGCTCTCCTCTGGCCCAGGATCCCATATGACTAGGTGCACTGCCATGGAGATGCTCACTGCCTCAAACTTTCCTGGGCAGTCTGGTATGAATCCCCCACTGTCCTGTGTTTTTTTGGGGACGCTGTAGTCTTTCTCTTGCTTTACACTGCATGGCCGACCCCATTATGAAACTAAGCATCAGAGAGTATTATTCGTGACAGTGTTCTTTCTTTTCTCTTTTTTTAGCAAGCATATGGAGAAAAAAAGGGAGGGGTTAAGAGCAAGCAAGCGGAATGAGGCCCGTAATCTTCCGTTGCCAAGTGGCTCAAAGAAGTCAATGGGAGCAATCCTACCAGCACCCTGCTATATTTGTTTATGTGAAGTTGATCTCAATGTTATCAGCATGTCTCTAAAGCTCAGCTCAAGCCAAAATGTTTTATTTTATTTTAGAGCAGGAAAAATTCAGAGCTCCTGTGAGTTTTTTTTTTCTTTACTGTTTGTGTCCCTGTTAGGGAGATTTTGCTTCAATAGAGACTAAGACAGAAGATCTGTAATGTCTGACAATTTTTTTGTTGCACTCTTGGCTCAGTGACAACCACATCCTCCATTTCTGGAGGGACAGGAAGAGCTACAATAGAGCCCACAGACAGAAACAAAAACTTGATAGAATTGTTGACTCTTCCCCAGTCTATCAAAAACAAAAAAAAGAATGTCTGTATTTAAGCTGGCCATACACTAGTAGAATGTTGCCATGAAAAAAACAGAACATATTGGACTTTACTGGTACCAGAAAGGAATGGTCAGACATTATTGTATACAAAGGTAAACATTTATTACAAAACAATGATTAAAAAAACAATAAAAAAGAAAAAAGAGGATAAACCCCTTTCTCAAAATCAGATGGGATTTTGCAGGGAAATACTACGTCCATCGATAGTAGGTAAAGATCAGTCAAATTGGTAAAACATACAAATTTTATTTAGACGTAATTAAAATATATAGCAAAAAAGGACATTTGAGAAAATATGACCATCCAGTAGTACATTTCAGAATTCATACTTGACTGTCAGCCAACATGTTTCGCAAAGAACTTTTCGCTTCATCAGGGCTAGACACGACATCACTGATTCATATTGACTGTATAAACAACAGATAAGCTATAATTATATGGTGGTCATACATACTATCAATTCATAATACAGCAGTTCCAAGGTACGGAATTCATTTCAATAATTCTCACCTACTAGTACAAGTCTAAACAACAGAGCAATCACCACCACTCGCCAGGCGTCATCTATTGAACTAACTGGTGCAGATTATCCATGGGTGCCAGATCCCAATAGGACAATACCAACAGGAGGACTGGACCACACAATTGAGGGCAAGAATCTGCGAGGACCCGTACTATAACCACTTCAGCCCCGGAAGGATTTACCCCCTTCCTGACCAGAGCACTTTTTACAATTCGGCACTGCGTCGCTTTAACTGCTAATTGCGCGGTCATGCAATGCTGTACCCAAACGAAATTTGCGTCCTTTTCTTCCCACAAATAGAGCTTTCTTTTGATGGTATTTGATCACCTCTGCCGTTTTTATTTTTTGCGCTATACACGGAAAAAGACCGAAAATTTTGAAAAAAAATGATATTTTCTACTTTTTGTTCTAAAAAAAATCCAATAAACTCAATTTTAGTCATACATTTAGGCCAAAATGTATTCGGCCACATGTCTTTGGTAAAAAAAATGTCAATAAGTGTATATTTATTGGTTTGCGCAAAAGTTATAGCGTCTACAAACTAGGGTACATTTTCTGGAATTTACACAGCCTTTAATTTATGACTGCCTATGTCGATTCTTGAGGTGCTAAAATGGCAGGGCAGTACAAAACCCCCACAAATGACCCCATTTTGGAAAGTAGACACCCCAAGGAATTTGCTGAGAGGCATGTTGAGCCCATTGAATATTCATTTTTTTTGTCCCAAGTGATTGAATAATGACAAAAAAAAAAAAAAAAAAAAAAAATTACAAAAAGTTGTCACTAAATGATATATTGCTCACACAGGCCATGGGCATATGTGGAATTGCACCCCAAAATACATTTAGCTGCTTCTCCTGAGTACGGGGATACCACATGTGTGGGACTTTTTGGGAGCCTAGCCGCGTACGGGGCCCCGAAAACCAAGCACCGCCTTCAGGATTTCTAAGGGCGTACATTTTTGATTTTACTCCTCACTACCTATCACGGTTTTGAAGGCCATAAAATGCCCAGATGACATAAACCCCCCCCAAATGACCCCATTTTGGAAAGTAGACACCCCAAGCTATTTGCTTTGAGGCATGTTGAGTCCATGGAATGTTTTATATTTTGACACAAGTTGCGGGAAAGTGACAATTTTTTTTTTTTTTTTTTTTTCTTTGCACAAAGTTGTCACTAAATGATATATTGCTCACACAGGCCATGGGCATATGTGGAATTGCACCCCAAAATACATTTAGCTGCTTCTCCTGAGTACGGGGATACCACATGTGTGGGACTTTTTAGGAGCCTAGCCGCGTACGGGACCCCGAAAACCAAGCACCGCCTTCAGGATTTCTAAGGGCGTACATTTTTGATTTTACTCCTCACTGCCTATCACAGTTTCGGAGGCCATGGAATGCCCAGGTGGCACAAACCCCCCCCAAATGACCCCATTTTGGAAAGTAGACACCCCAAGCTATTTGCTGAGAGGCATGGTGAGTATTTTGCAGCTCTCATTTGTTTTTGAAAATAAAGAAAGACGAGAAAAAAACATTTTTTTTTTCTTTTTTCAATTTTCAAAACTTTGTGACAAAAAGTGAGGTCTGCAAAATACTCACTATACCTCTCATCAAATAGCTTGGGGTGTCTACTTTCCAAAATGGGGTCATTTGGGGGGTTTTTTTGCCACCTGGGCATTCCATGGCCCCCGAAACTGTGAAAGGCGGTGAAGAGTGAAATCAAAAATTTACGGCCTTAGAAAGCCTGAAGGCGGTGCTTGGTTTTCGGGGTCCCGTACGCGGCTAGGCTCCCAAAAAGTCTCACACATGTGGTATCCCCGTACTCAGGAGAAGCAGCAGAATGTATTTTGGGGTGTAATTTCACATATTCCCATGGCATGTTTGAGCAATATATCATTTAGTGACAACTTTGCGCAAAAAAAAATAAAAAAAATAAAAAATTGTCTCTTTCCCGCAACTTGTGTCACAATATAAATTATTCCATGGACTCAACATGACTCTCAGCAAATAGCTTGGGGTGTCTACTTTCCAAAATGGGGTCATTTGGGGGGGGTTTGAACTGTCCTGGCATTTTATGCACAACATCTAGAAGCTTATGTCACACATCACCCACTCTTCTAACCACTTGAAGACAAAGCCCTTTCTGACACTTATTGTTTACATAAAAAAATAATTTTTTTTTGCAAGAAAATTACTTTGAACCCCCAAACATTATATATTTTTTTTAAAGCAAATGCCCTACAGATTAAAATGGTGGGTGTTTCATTTTTTTTTTTCACACAGTATTTGCGCAGCGATTTTTCAAACGCATTTTTTGGGGAAAAAACACACTTTTTTACATTTTAATGCACTAAAACACACTATATTGCCCAAATGTTTGATGAAATAAAAAAGATGATCTTAGGCCGAGTACATAGATACCAAACATGACATGCTTTAAAATTGCGCACAAACGTGCAGTGGCGACAAACTAAATACATTTTTAAAAGCCTTTAAAAGCCTTTACAGGTTACCACTTTAGATTTACAGAGGAGGTCTACTGCTAAAATTACTGCCCTCGATCTGACCTTCGCGGCGATACCTCACATGCATGGTGCAATTGCTGTTTACATTTGACGCCAGACCAACGCTTGCGTTCACCTTAGCGCGAGAGCAGGGGGGACAGGGGTGCTTTTTTTTTTTTTTTTTTTTTTTTTCTTTATTATTATTATTTTTTTATCTTATTTTTAAACTGTTCCTTTCATTTTTTTTTTTTTTAAATCATTTTTATTGTTATCTCAGGGAATGTAAATATCCCCTATGATAGCAATAGGTAGTGACAGGTACTCTTTTTTGCAAAAATTGGGGTCTATTAGACCCTAGATTTCTCCTCTGCCCTCAAAGCATCTGATCACACCAAGATCGGTGTGATAAAATGCTTTCCCAATTTCCCAATGGCGCTGTTTACATCCGGCGAAATCTACGTCATAAAATGCTCGTAGCTTCCGGTTTCTTAGGTCATAGAGATGTTTGGAGCCACTCTGGTCTCTGATCAGCTCTATGGTCAGCTGGCTGAATCACCGGCTGCATTTTCAGGTTCCCTGTTGAGACAGGAGAGCCAGAGAAAAACACGGAAGATGTTGGGGGGGGGGGGGCATTCCCTCCCACTGCTTGTAAAAGCAGTCTAGAGGCTAATTAGCCACTAGGATTGCTTTTACATGAAAGCCGACCGCTGGCTGAAAAGAATGATACCAAGATGATACCTAAACCTGCAGGCATCATTCTGGTATAACCACTCAAAGTCGTGAATGGCATACCTGAAGACAAAAAAATGGTTAACAATAAAGCACAGTAAACGGTAAGGTATAAAAAATTGCATACCTGAAAAGCAAACATGATAAAACATAATAACAATAAAACATTGCAGAATAGAATACAGTAAAAAAGAGCAGAACAATAGAGAGAGAATAGAGAGAGAGAGAACAATAAAACGACAACTATTTTTATTTTATATTTTTGTTTGTGTTTTTTTTTTTTTACACTTTTTTTTGTAACTAACTATAATAACTGTAACCGGTTCCAGGTTCGGGTCTCTCAAAATGCGATGGCATCTCGGGAGACCCTGTGAAAGTGTGCCTAGTATGTGCAATGCTGTACCCTACGCTAATACTCAACTAGTGCATGGTAGCGTTCAAAACATTCACCAATGCAAAGACCAGGATTGTCAGGACAGGAGGGACAATAATAGCGGGTGTCACGCCTATATCCGCGCTTGCTGCAGACACGACATCTTTTTTGGGGGGGTTCGCTGGGTAGGGGTACTCGGGAGGACATAAAGAAAATGCCTCTCATGCAGCCGACTGCATTTGGTTGGGGATGTGAATGGGGGAAGTACGGGCGCTGCAGAAGCAGTGGGTTCCCAATTAGGATTGGCGAATGCAGCAGGAAGGGCACTATGGGCATGACGGGCCTGTGTTTGTCTTTTTGGTGGCAGCGGGACACTACTTGTGCTTGCCACCTCACCAGCTTGAACTGCACTTATGGGACTCGCCACGTCACCAAGTGTTACTGCAGTGCTGGTTTGACTACGACCGGGGTGTACTACGCCGCTGGTGCTTGCCAGTTCACCAAGACGCTACAAAAAAAACTGTTAGCGATCGCAGGGATCAGGCCTGACTCTGCGAACGCTGCAGTTATGCGTTTAGAGTTTTGTAAGTGACAGTGATCGATCGATACTGCACTTGGGTGGGCTGGGCCGGGCCGGGCGGAGGGGCAAAACGCAGGTGCTAGCAGGTATCTGGGCTGATCCCGCTAACACTGCGTTTTTGGGAACCCTAAACTGCTGGGGACGCTAGTATAGATCTGATCGGATCAGATATTGATCTGTTCAGATACTATACCACTAAGGGAGGTGTACGCTGCGTGCGTGGGTGTTAGCGGTACTGGCGCTAACCTGACGCTGCCTGGGGCTGGTGCTTGCCAGTTCACCAAAATGCTACCAAAAAAACTGTTAGCGATCGCAGGGATCAGGCCTGACTCTGCGAACGCTGCAGTTATGCGTTTAGTGTTTTGTAAGTGACAGTGATCGATCGATACTGCACTTGGGTGGGCTGGGCTGGGCCGGGCGGAGGGGCAAAACGCAGGTGCTAGCAGGTATCTGGGCTGATCCCGCTAACACTGCGTTTTTGGGAACCCTAAACTGCTGGGGACGCTAGTATAGATCTGATCGGATCAGATATTGATCCGATCAGATACTATACCACTAAGGGAGGTGTATGGTGCGTGTACGGTGCGTGCGTGGGTGTTCGCGGTACTGGCGCTAATCTGACGCTGCCTGGGGCAACGCATATCACCGCCGGGCGATCAGGGGGCTAAACCTTTATTCGGTAATAAACGGCGGGTGCCCTGACACTATAAAAAATAAACTAACTAACCAGCGTCACCCGTAACAGTTATACGGTGATCAGTGGTGAAAGGGTTAACTAGGGGGCAATCAAGGGGTTAAAACATTTATTAGATAGTATATGGGGGTCCCTGTCGCTATAAAACACTGACGGCGAACCTAAATATTTACGTTCCTAACTAGCGTCACCAGCGACACTAATACAGCGATCAGAAAAATGATCGCTTAGCGACACTGGCGACAGGGGGTGATCAAGGGGTTAAAACTTTATTAGGGGGGGTACTGGCGCTAATCTGACGCTGCCTGGGGCGACGCATATCACCGCCGGGCGATCAGGGGGCTAAACCTTTATTCGGTAATAAACGGCGGGTGCCCTGACACTATAAAAAATAAACTAACTAACCAGCGTCAACCGTAACGGTTATACGGTGATCAGTGGTGAAAGGGTTAACTAGGGGGCAATCAAGGGGTTAAAACATTTATTAGGTAGTATATGGGGGTCCCTGTCGCTATAAAACACTGACGGCGAACCTAAATATTTACGTCCCTAACTACCGTCACCAGCGACACTAATACAGCGATCAGAAAAATGATCGCTTAGCGACACTGGTGAGGGGGGGTGATCAAGGGGTTAAAACTTTATTAGGGGGGGTAAGGGGGGTACCCTAGACCTACAGGGGGGTTACAGTAACTGGCCTAACACTGCTAACTGTCACAAACTGACACTATGCAGTAATCAGGAAAAAAAAAAAAAAAAAAAAAAAAAAACCTGCTTGGTGTCAGTTTGTGACAGGGGGGGGGGGTGATTGGGGTGGGATCGGGGGGCGATCGGGGGGGGATCGGGGGTGTAATGTATGCCTGGCATGTTCTACTGTGTGTGTTTGTGTTGTGCACTTACTTACATGTCATCTCTCCTCGGCGCTGGAACGGAAACTGACAGCCGAGGAGAGATGACATCACATCCTCTGCCTCTGTGTACTATACAGAGGCAGGGGATGTTTGTCAGTGGCTGGGAGCGATCGCGAGGGGGGGGCCACGATCGGATGGTCTCCCCCTCGTCTGTAATCGCTCCCAACCAAATGCCGACCGCAGCTGGCACAGGGGGGGGGTCCGATCGGACCCCCCACCCGCGGGAAGGCAATCACGTACTAGGTACGTGATTTTGCCTGCCCGTGCCGCTCTGCTCACGTATATAGGCGTGAGGCGGTCGGCAAGTGGATAAAGAAACAGGAAACCAATAAGTTCCCTTATAAGAATTCTAGATAATTATAGATAATACTACTATATAGCAATATTGGTAAATCATTTATCTCCATTAGTACTAACAGATGGGTCAATTAGATCTATTTGGTATGAGATCTAGTCCCTAGACTAGTACAGGGGAGCATATTAGTAGCTTAAAAGGCTGAGAGGCTGAGACGTTGTGATGCACAACTATAGTCCAACCACTTATCATCGTTAAGCTTATACTCTAATTGGGTGAAAAACCCGTCTTTGTTGGTTGTGGACTGTCACAGGGTATATATTGTTAGAGTAATTACGCAAATGTTTTGAATATCATTATATATTGTTTGTGAGCTATAGTCCAACCACTTATCATCGTTAATGATTAAACAACAATAATAAAACCATGAAAAGGGTACTCTAAATGGATGATACAGGCCACATAATCGAGCAACAAAAGTAGAACTTTCCTATATATTCCAAGAGTTTGACGCGTTTCACATCTAACGGCTTCCTCTGGCCCTCATTGTCTTTATAGCAAAGAATATTGGCCTATCCAAAAGAGAAAAAAAATAACAATCAATATATAACATATATAGCTATATATGTTATTTATTGATTGTTTCAATATTTTTTTATTTCATAATTTTCAAAAAAAGGATGTACAAATAATGAATTTCATTAAACAGTACAGCAAGGATATTACATACAGTAACTTTTACAAATATATTGTTAATTTAGAAAAGAATAGATATGTGTCAAATCCGCAATTAAATTGTAACTTTTATATGTATAAGAACAAATAATACAGTGTTGATCTAATAGAATGCGTATATCGGATTAAAAAGTTTTTTAGAATACATTTCCAAAATACATTATTGTAAAATATCTTTAAGTGTATATGGATTCTAATAATCATCATGTATTTTTAGCAAACAAAAGAGGATGAATTTATCATCTAGTTATTATAGAGAAATATCACATTGGGTCCAACAGAGACCTTAGGTAACCAAAATAGATACCATATAAAGATAAGAATAGAGAGAAAAGGATAAGAAAGGAAGAAGGTTAAAGATATCAAAGTAATGTGTACTGACTGTGCCAATTTTTAAGCAATTCTCAAGTGGAAATATCTCTAGAACTATCAGTCTGATATTTAATCCATGCCTCTCAGGATTTCTAAAATAATGGAATCTTGTCATATAATATAGCTGAGAGATGTTTATTCACCATAATCCAGGACAATTTGTTGTTTTCCAGGATTTGGCTATAGTAATTTTAGCTGCTACAAATATAAAAGTTAAAAGCAGAGTTCCACCCAGAAATGGAACTTCCGCTGATCCGGTTCCTCCCCCTCTCCGGTGTCACATTTGGCACCTTTCAGGGGGGAGCAGATACCTGTCTAATCCAGGTATTTGCTCCCACTTTCAGCAAAAGATCGCCGCAGTATCCGTGGCGATCTATGCCATGTCCGGCCCCTCCTCCATTCCCCCCGCTATCTTCTGGGAGACACACAGGTCCTAGAAGACAGCAGGGACCAGTCAGAATGCGCAGCGCGACTCACGCATGCGTAGTAGGGAAACGGGCTGTGAAGCTGCAAGGCTTCACTTTCTGATTCCCTTACTTAAGATGCCGGCGCCTCCACCCGGAGCCAAGGGATGGGTCGGCTTTGGGTGAGCACATCTCGGGCACCCTGGACAGGTAAGTGTCCTTATTTTAAAAGTCAGCAGCTGCAGTTCGCAGTCTGCAGAACTCAGCTTTAAGTGTTTTAGGACCTTATCCATTTGACTGCATATTAATGCTTTAAATCAATACCAGAGAGGGAATAAATTAGAGCATAAACTCGATTCCAAAAGTGTTTCACTGTAGGGCATAGCTATCAAGTGTGAAACATTGTTCCCTCATGTCCACAACCTCTGAAGCATAATGGAGAAGCCCCTGTGACATAAGAAGCTATCCTCTTCGGGATCATATACCATCTTAGTATAACTTTGTAATTTGCTTCTATGATAGAAGTATTAACCAGGGATCTCGAAGCATTTTGAGCTAATGTATGCCAATCTTTTAGTTCCAGAGATTCATTTAAATCCCTTTCCCACCGTTCCATTTAACCTAATTTTGCAGGAATGGATGTTAGAATGGAATATATTATTGAAATGTGTCCTTTAAGCTTGTCAAAATTTGCACATAAATATTCCATAGGCATCATGGATGTCATATCGAAGTTACATGTTAAAGACTTAATAAAATGTACTAACTAATAGTATCGAGAGAATTATGATTTTGGTAATTGGTATTTTTCTATCAGAAATTGTTTTGTTAATATTCCCTTATGATCAAGAAAATCAGCTATTCGTAAGAAGCCCTTATTGGTCAACCAGTTAAATATTTGAGGATTGAGCCCCAGGGTGAATGTTGGATCTTGAAACAACGGCGCCAAGGGGGTATGAGGGGATTTAAATGTATAGGTTTTAGTTAGTCTGTCCCATAAGCCCAAGGAAAAGGACAGAGATGGGCAGAGTATATAAGAGGTCTAATATTTAAATGGTATCCACATCAAATGTGAAATTGATTTAGATGGGCAGGAGTATATTTCAGTCTGCATCCGCAGGGATGGGGATAATTTAGTATGAAATCTAGTCAGTTGTGCAATTTGGGCAGCATAAAAGTATTTAGCTAGATCTGGGACTCCTAACTTTATATATTGATTGTTATGTTTTTTTTCTCTTTTGGATAAGTCCATATAGGCCAAGACAATTAGGTCCGAGGAAGCAGTTAGATGTGAAATGCGTCAACTTCTTGGAATCTATAGAAAAGTTCTACTTTTGTTGCTTAATTATATGGCCTGTATCATCCATTTAGAGTACCATTTTCATGTTTTTATGACTGTTTTAATCATTATTTTGTAATAAATATTTATTTTTTTATAGAATAATGTTTTTTTCTTGACTATATTATCCAAGGACGAGGTACCTTCTATATAGTCTATTCTCTCTCCTTTTCAACTAGTAGAATGTTGTTAGAAGATTTTTAGAACATTAATTTTATTTTCTAAATGTTAGTAGGGTCAAATCAACAGTACTTTTCACTGTAGTAATGAGAAAATTCAAAGGAGGAAGATGGAAATGTTTTTGAACACATTTCTAAAGCTGGCCATAGACAGGTCAGTTTTTTGTTCAACCAGCAGATTTAAAAAACTGACCCGATTTCCCCATCCACAAATTCAAGGTGGATGGGGAATCCACCCTACTGCGCAATTGACAGCGGGGAGACTTCCTTCGACGTCACAATACACAGATCAGAAATGCAGGCTGTAGCCTGCAGCACTGATTAAGCAGGCATTTTCCAACAGGATGGTTAAACAGAAGTCGATCGGTATACGCACAGTGGCCATCAAAGGATCAAAATTCATGTATGACCAGCCTAACAGTGTATGCGGTTTTCATTTGGATAAAACTATCATTGCAAAATCAATGATAAAAGCAAAGGAAAGTACTTTTGAACGACATTCATCACGTTATCAAATGTTTGCTTGAAAATCGACTAGTGTATGACCAGCTTTAGACTATGAACTTTAACCTTCCCTTCAGTCTTGCACAGTTGTACAGGCTCCTATCCAGTGCTGAAATTGCTTACTCAGTCAACATTAGCGTCACTAATGTTAGCACTTACACATTTGAATATTAAGTAATCACGGAATCATAAAAATATGGTACAGAATTTCAAAACACATGTAAAAAAAATTCAAGTACATTTTGTAATACCAGCTTAAAATCTGAAATTGCATGTTGGTTACTCCTTAAAGTGAATTTTCAATAAAAAGAACATTTTTGTGGATGGTGTGAGATGTTTTTTTTTTTGTCTGTGTCCAATTGGCGAGATTACCCTTCACTTGTTCTTTCATAAACACAACAGGAAGTGAGATAAAATCTTTACAATTTGAGGGTAAATCCCCTCTTAGAAAGTCGTCACAAAAAGAGGCCATTCCCACTGGAAGATTTTCCCCTCTTTTTCTGTTCTGGTGGCTGATGAAGATAAGTGTCTCCTCGAAATGCATTGGTGGAAGGACAGTTTCTATCAGAGTGTTGGACACCCTTCTGGGTTAGGTGCTTTCATTCCAGGACTAGAAAGCAATGTCCGCTTCGATGGATTAAGCTGCAGCTGATGCCCCTGGCTTGGGTTCTGGGACAGTTCACTGATGACACCGGCCCCAACCTGTTTGAAGTGCCTTCCTAGCCATCTCACCGCCTGACTTATTCTATCCTTGTGAGTGCAATACTGTTTGTTAATAAAGTCTTTATATTTATTTATTTATTTTATTATCCAAAGAAAAGTGTTACAAGTATATTCAATGATACATTCTACCATGAGGTACATCTCATTTGTATACACTGCAGATTGTATTATTTAACCATCATTTCTAGAGTCATTGATTTAACCACATATTGCTTGACTGTTTATCTCGAGGACATATTGTAATCCGTTTGTATGCCCTAGCATCAGCCGGAACAAAGGAAAGAAGAAAGCTAAATAAGGGAATATACCGAGAAGGAAAGGCTCTATCGGCATGACATTTATTACCTCAGACCCCCATACCTAGCAGTCTGCCCATGACCAAATCCACCGGGGTGAGTCCAGGAACATTTAGCCATGGTCCCCAGAGTTTCTCGAACTTCTGTGGGCAGCCTCTGTGTTGGTAAATTACATTATCCTTCCGTAACATTTCCCCCACAGCATTAATCCATTCTTTAAAAGCAGGAGGCTCTTCTGAAATCCAATGTGTCATTATTAGCTTACGTGCCACAAATATAGCTCTAGTGACTGCCACTTTAGTGCTTTCCTCCCACCCCAGTTCATCTATCACATTAAGCAAACAGTACTTTGGATCTGTGGTTAACGTGACCTGAAACGCCCTGCTAACGGTGTCCACCACCCCCTTCCAGTAGGGGTGGAGCTTTGGGCATCTCCACAGTAGGTGGGTCAGGTCCCCGTGTTCCCTTTTGCATCTGGTACAGAGTGGAGTGGGTCGAAGACCCATAGCATACAATGTATGAGGGGTATAGTATACTCGTAATATAATATACAGTTGTGTCAATCTTTGCGTAACATTTAGAGAGCATGTGGGAACAGCCTGCAACACCTCTTCCCACTGATCTCCATCCATCGGGCCAACATCCCTCTCCCACTTGGCCAGCATTCCTAAAGGGTGTTTATTTAGAAAGTTTTGTAGTAACATACTGTAACACTGTGATATAAATCCCTTAGTGTTGTTGGCCCCTGCAACCAGATTAAACAAGGGAGTTGGCGAAGAGATCCAATCCGAGGATTTGCTCTGGGCCACCACGGCAGGTTTTAATTGCATGTAGTAAAACCGCATGAACTGTGGTAGCTCAAAGAGCCTCTGCAAGACCTCAAATGTATGCATTTTCCCGTTTTGGAAAATCTGTCTTATATATAGCACCCCATATCTCCTCCATATCGCCCCATGCTGTATCTTGGCTAATTCTGGGTACGTATCATTGAACCATATTGGGCTGTAATCCGTGTAACCTGTCACTCCCTGTATATATTTAGTCTTGCTTATCCGATTTGCCAAAATCCAACGCCTCCAGGGCTGCCGGGATCGAGTCTCTTTTTACTGTGTGCAACATTACCAGTTCTGAGGAACTGCATATAGTTCTCTCCTTCTCTGCGCCAGTGTGCATTGTACCTATCAATTGCTGCAGCTGCGCAGCTATATAGTAGAGCCAGGGATTAGGAAGGGCAAGCCCTCCCTCATCCTTAGGATGTTGGAGATCTTCGAGTTTAATTCTTGGTGAACGACCTTTCCATATAAGCAATCGAAATAGGGAATTAATAATTCTAAACGTCTTTAGGGTCACTACCATGGGTGCATTATGAAGTACATATAACAAAGGAATCATTTTAATCAAGTTCACCCTGCCTGTTACCGACAGACAGGGTGAATTCCATGTTTTAATTCGTTCTCTAAATTTTTGTAGCAATGGGGATATATTTAATCTACCGTAGTATCTGATCCTAGGCATCACCTGGATACCTAAGTATCAGAACGAGGTAGTTAGAGGTACTGTACTATTATTGGGAGGAGTACCCCCTTCATCAATAAGCATCAGGGAGGATTTGGTCCAGATAATCTGGAGTCCCGAATATCTTCCAAACTCCACTATGGTGGACATAGCTTCTATGAGAGATTTGTCTACGTCTCCAAGCAGGATCATGGTATCATCAGCATATAGCATCAATTTCTCCTGCCTGTCTCCGTATCTAAATCCAGCAATATCTGGGTTGGCTCTTACTTTAATAGCTAGGGGTTCTATGGCTAATGCGAAGAGCAGGGGTGATAGAGGACACCCCTGTCTCGTGCCTCTCCCTAAATTGAAGGTGTGTGACATAGCCCCAGACACCTGGATAGCTGCTTGCGGCTTGTGGTACAGCAGACGCACCCACGAGATAAATACATCTCCAAAACCGAAGCGTTTAAGGACTCCCCACAAGTACTCCCACTCAACGCTATCGAAAGCCTTCATAGCGTCCAGTGAGAGCAAAGCCCTCCGTCCCACATTGTCCGCCGCGGATTGCATATTTAGGTAAAGCCGTCTCAAGTTTACTGCCGTTGACTTATTGGGCATGAACCCTGCCTGATCAGGGTGAATAATGCCCGTAATGGCCCCATTTAACCTCATCGCAAGGACCTTAGTTAAAAGCTTAATATCACTCTGCAAAAGAGATATGGGCCTATATGAACCAGGGTCTGTCGGGTCCTTTCCAGGCTTCAGTATGAGTACTATGTTGGCCGTGTTCATAGAAGGGGGTAAACCTCTTTTTTCCCTGGCAGCATAAAAACTGTTAGTAATTTGGGTAGAAGTATTTCAGCGTATTGCTTATAGACCTCTATGGGTATCCCATCTGCCCCGGGGACCTTACAGTTGGGGAATGCCGCTAGTGCCGTCTGCAGTTCATCTAAAGTGAGGGGAGCATCTAGAGCCTCCTTTTGGCCCTTTGTGAGTTGTGGAAAGTCAATGTCCTGAAAATAATCTGCCAGTTCCTCCAGGGTATATTGCCCCGTTGGAAGATACAGATTCTTTATATTTATTTTAATACAGCACTATTATATAGTCTTTGAACTGTGTTTCCTCTCCTTATGTTTCTGTTCTGGTTCAACTGTTAAATTTAGATTTCTTTCACTTTCTTTCCTGGTGACAATGATGACCAGGTTTAATGCCCCGTACACACGGTCGGATTTTCCGACGGAAAATGTGTGATAGGACCTTGTTGTCGGAAATTCCGACCGTGTGTAGGCTCCATCACACATTTTCCATCAGATTTTCCAACACACAAAGTTTGAGAGCAGGCTATAAAATTTTTCGACAACAAAATCCGTTGTCGGAATTTCCGATCATGTGTACACAAATCCGACGCACAAAGTGCCACGCATTCGCAGAATAAATAAAGAGATGAAAGCTATTGGCTACTGCCCCGTTTATAGTCCCGACGTACGCGTTTTACGTCACCGCGTTCAGAATGATCGGATTTTCCGACAGCTTTGTGTGACCGTGTGTATCCAAGACAAGTTTGAGCCAACATCCGTCGGAAAAAATCCTAGGATTTTGTTGTTGGAATGTCCGATCAATGTCCGACCGTGTGTACGGGGCATAACAGAACTGGTAACTCTCACTAACAGGGACACAAGCTGCTGTAAAAGCCTCACAGAGGGTCTAGCAATTCCCTAATCTAGGCAAAACAGAATGTGAAAATTTGTGGCTTGAGGTGCACTTGAAAGTAATCGTCACAAAAAAGCAAAATAGTAAACTGAAGTATTTTACTTAAAAAAAAAAAAGCAAAATAGTAAACTGATATATTTTGATGTTGCATGATTTGTTAAATCACTTACCTGTTGAAATTGAGCAACTATGCATCCTTGTTGACCAAATCTCCAGACAATGTGATTTTTATGGTCCCTTGATAGTACAATAAAAATCTAAGTATTGCCATAAAATACAGACTATAGGCTCCCACTCTAAATGTGGAGATCATCAGAATGGATCTACGCTAAGCATTTTTTTTGTTTTTTTTTGCCAAATGGTATGTCATAGCAACAAGTTGATGTTTTTCAAAGTACAATTATCGCTTTTGCATTGCTTTGAAATAGTTTTTTTCAAATATTGTAATTCTAAGATGATTATCTAACTGAGGGCGGGCGGTACTAGTTCATTTATAATTAAAGCAAGTATATTTGTGGCCTAAAGCAGGAAGGAAGTGACATAAAGAAAATTTTGGCCACTGATAAAGTTAGATATCAGGTTTAGCTTTGCATTTTTTGCAATTTTAGACTTAGGCTGTGCGGTTACTATTATGAATTGATGTATCGTGACTGGGCACAGAACAGATAAAAAATGGACTTTGCAAATGATAGAAGAACATTTTTTGAATGGTATACAGATCTAAAGGAGACTCGGGGTCAAACTTGAAGTAAAACACAATCTCTTTAGAGCAAAAGAAAACACTAATGGCGCGTACACCCAAGGGCTTTCACACTGGAGGGGTGCGCTTGCAGGATGGTAAAAAAAAGTGTTGCATTGTATTCACCACTCCTAAAGCACCCCTTCCCATTAAATACAATGGGGCAGCGCCGCCAAACCGCCGGCATAGCGCCGCTGCAGCAGCGCTATGCGGGTGGTTCTAACCCTTTTTCGGCTGCTAACGGGGGTTAAAACCACCCCGCTAGCGGCAGAATAGCGCCGCTAAAACGACGGTAAAGCGGCGCTAAAAATAGCGTCGCTTTACCGCCGACGCCTGCCCGCCCCAGTCTGAAAGTAGCTTTAGAGACACAATAGGTAGAAAGGGACAACAATAGGTACCAACTAAACCCCAACTTTCCAAAAAAAATATAAAGATCCTGAATCTGTTTATGTTTTGTATTTCTGTACTTTTTACTGGTTCTGTTAACACAGAAAATATTTATGTAGCCATGGTGTTAGCACTACTGACAAACAATCCGCCAAATCACCCCACTGCCAGACTTCATACATCCTTTTCAGAGACAATGAACAGTCTTTTGCGAGTTTTGTTTTTGTTGTTTTATTGCGGGGTACAACTTGGATAGGGATAGGAATATGGGATGCCCATAGGATAAGTCTTTGCCATCATATTTAAGGATTTTAGTACACCTTGAATAAAGTTAGAGCCAGAAGCTAGAATGTGCATAGTACATTAGATACAAATCTCCTCCTGCATCTCCATGCAGACTGTTGCTCCTCCTGCGGATCAATCCCTGCAGACTATTCCATCTAATGCCCCGTACACACGGGCGGATTTTCCGACGGAAAATGTGTGATAGGACCTTGTTGTCGGAAATTCTGACCGTGTGTAGGCTCCATCACACATTTTCCATTGGATTTTCCGACCCACAAAGTTTGAGAGCAGGATATAAAATTTTCCGACAACAAAATCCATTGTCGGAAATTCCGATCGTGTGTACACAAATCCGACGGACAAAGTGCCACGCATGCTCAGAATAAAAAAAGGGATGAAAGCTATTGGCCACTGCCCCGTTTATAGTCCCGACGTACGTGTTTTACGTCACCGCGTTTAGAACGATCGGATTTTCCGACAACTTTGTGTGACCGTGTGTATGCAAGACAAGTTTGAGCCAACATCCGTCAGAAAAAATCCTAGGATTTTGTTGTCGGAATGTCCGAACAAAGTCCGACCGTGTGTACGGGGCATAAGAGTTCCCTAACCAGGCCCGGACTGGGACAAGAAATACGGTAGGCCTGGGCATTTTAGACTGAGCAGCCCATGGCATATTTACTGGGTGGCACAGAGAGCATTGGGGGGTGGAAAACAGGGGGGGAGCACTGGGGGGGGGGCCGGAGAGCACTAGGGGTGCCAGAGAGCACAGGGGGTGAAGAGCACGGGGTGGAGAGCACAGGGGGGCTCGGAGAGCACTGAGGGGGACGAGGACCATGGGGTGCTGGAGAGCACAAGCAGGGGCAGAGAACACGGGAGGCGAAGAGCACAGGGGGGGCGAAGAGCACAGAGGGGCTGGAGAGCACTGGGGGGACCGAGAGCACTGAGAGGACGGGGACCACTGGGGGCTGGAGAGCACAAGCAGGGGCAGAGAACATGAGAGGCGAACAGCACAGGGGGGCAGAGAGTACAGGGGTGGCAGAAAGCACAGAGGGGCTGGAATGCATAGGGGGCTGAAGAGCATTGGGGGGGCCAGAGAGCACAGGGGCGGCTGGAGAGCACAGGGGGGCCTGAGAGCACATAAGGGGCTGGAGAGCCCTGGGGGGCCGGAGAGTAAAGGGGGGCTGATGAGCACAGGGGTGCCTGAGAGCACTGGGAGGGGCTGGAGAGTAAAGGGGGGCTGATGAGCACAGGGGGCCTGATAGCACTGGGAGGGGCTGGAGAGCATGGGGGGCTGAAGAGCATTAGGGGGGCCGGAGAGTACAGGGGTTGATGAGCACAGGGGGGCTTGAGAACACTGGGAGGGGCTGGAAAGTACTGGGAGGGGCTGGAGAGCATTAGGGGAGCAGAGAGTACAGGGGTTGATGAGCACAGGGGGGCCTGAGAGCACTGTGAGGGGCTGGAGAGCATGAGGGGCTGGAGAGCACGGGGGCGATGAGCACAGGGGGGCCTGAGAGCACTGGGAAGGGCTGGAGAGCATGGAGGGCTGAAGAGCACTGGGGGGTCTGGAGAGTACAGGGGCGGACGATGAGCACAGGGGAGCCTGAGAGCACTAGGGGGCAGTAGAAAGAAGCTGGATGGGAGAAGCAACTGCATACACAGTAAAATAATCCATCTCTTTATTTTTCTCCTACAGCTTCTGAATGCCCATGGGAGGGAGAGAATGAGAAGGAGGCATTCGGAGGCTGTAGGAGAAAAATAAAGAGATGGATGCTTTTACTCTGTAATTGTATGCAGCTGCTCCTCATATCCAGGCACACGCATGGGGAGCCACACTCACTTTCCCTCTGTCCGGCGGTCGCGTCTCATGTAGATCCCTTCCCTCTTCATGGTCACAGGTAACGTGACCTGTAGTCTCCGCCCCCCGGCTGAACTGTAATGGCGGCCGGACAGCCAGCTACCCGCGGAGAGGCCGGGTGAGCTGCGGAGGGCTCAAGGAGCAGCTCAGCTGACTTGGCGCCACAAGCACATGCGGCCCGGCGGCCCCCAGCCCACCGGGCAAGTACCTGGTGTGCCTTATGGCCAGTCCGGGCCTGTCCCTAACCATCCGACCGTGTGGTGGCAGAGACATCACTAACGACCTTATAAAAGTAATGTTCTTAAATCTCTTTCACCTCTTGCCCATAAATTGTTTCCTTCTGTACGCTTGGTTCCTCCTGCACAAACTTGTAGTTACTGTATTGATATGACACATCCTCTTCTATTGAATAATAGGGGCCCACTCCGAATAAGCCTCCCTCCTATGGCTCTTGTTGCTCGCTGCCACTAGGCCTGAGGCCTGCAGAACCCCTCCCCGGAGGCCCAGTGGGTTAAAAGCATGTCTTCTAGGAAATATGGACTATTGTTCCCAGCCAGCCCAACTTGCAAGTCATGAGCCCGCAGGCTACATCAACTTGACACAGATCCCCACAGTCTCTTTTCTGATCCAGGACTCCCCATCATCCACTGTGTGTATTGATGAAGACTCCACTAGTGACTGTGTACTAGCAGAGTTCCCTTCACAGACTCCTTGGCACTTCCAGCTCTTGGCACCTCCAGCCCCACTGTGATAACACTCACCAAACTTCCAACAGCCCTGAGTCCTTGATGAGGAACTTTGACTGGACCATGCGTACTGGCAGTTTCACCTGCCCTTCTGCTCCAGGAGTTCCCTGCCATCCGACCATGTGGTGGCAGAGACATTGCCAATGACCGTGTAGAGGCAATGTTCCCTCACAGCTCTCCCTAGGCCACTCCTGCGATCGGCGCATCCCCCCAGATGGGGTTGGCCTCCTGCGACTGACTAACATGCCATTCCTCACTTCACCCAGCCGACTCTGACCCCTGTGGAGAATCACCTCAGCTTATATATGAGACCCGCCCCCTGCCAATCTCGATGGGGATTGGTCAGGGCTCATACAGAAGCTGCCTGCTACTCCAGTTCTAGGCCCAGCCCCTTTTCTAGAACATTCTCCTCAGAAACAGGGGAGGCGCCTCAGAACTGAAATGCAGGTGGTCATACCCACAGCTACTCTGACCACTCCCAGCCCCCAGTTTAAAACAGACAGGCCTAGTATGCAGCATAAGCATCATCTTTAGTGAGGATTTTATAGAACTGGAGGGGGGGCAGTACATTGGACTACAAGTCACGGCTGGTCAATGTCAGCGCCGGACTCCCTGCTGGTCTCTCACTAATAATGTGCAGATAATTTTACGATAATGCTTGCGATAATACTATTAAAGTGCATGAGTTCATGAGTAAAATTATTACATGGGAAGTAGAAAAGCACAAATAAGAATGGTAAAAAAAATGGGATTAAAAAACTATTATAATCAATATGATTGCTAATATTTGGTCCACCGTGATATACTTACAAACAAAGCGTGCAGAGACAAGACAATCTCTATTTGAGCATAAAGGTCCTGTTAAAAAATATATATAAAAAATATATATGTTTAAAAGGCGTGTATAGAGGAACACAAAATTATGGCAAAAAAACTCAATTACATCTAAACCCATATATATGCTTTTTCCAAAAAATTTTGTTTACAGAGGTCTCCCTGTGTGGAGTAATCCTCTAAACGGGTGCAATTATGTTTTAAATCGCAGAAATAGGTTTATTGGATATCCACCTGGAATGATGGCAGCTGCGTAAATGAAAATAATAGTTGCCTGCAGTTGGTTTTGTGTAGTTTTTGGCGTTTATAGTTGTGTATAGTTGTGACCCAATTCTAAATGGAGAAAGGCCAATGTATCAGGGTCACATACTGATGTGAAGGACAGACCGAGGTTATTGGTGTTGCAGTAAGAGACAAAATCGTCAGCTTCTGACTTAGTGCTGTCCCAGATGATGACTATGTCTTCTATATATCTTCCGAAATAGATGATTTGTTTTGAATAGGGATTGTTGTGCCAGATGGAACACTGTTCCCAGAGGCCCATTGTAAGGTTTACATAGCTGGGGGCAAAGTTTGCCCCCATAGATGTGCCTTGGACCTATCGGTAATATTGATTTTCAAACTTAAAATAGTTGTGTGTTAAGCAAAATTTTGTAAATTACATAATGAAATAAGCTTGCCTAGGATCAATTAAGGGATATTGGTGGAAAAAGTGTTGCATTGCTTCTAGCCCAATATCATGGGGGATAGATGTATACAGTGAATAGACATCAGTCGCTTCTGCTCTTTACAGCTGGCTGCCTACGCTGACACAGACCAGAACTTTAACACAGCATGTAAACTTTGCCTTAGGGCACCTCTGGACCTTTGGAACTGTTTTCAGATCGCACTAGTTGCTGTTTTAGCGCTCCATTTTTGACCTTATTTTCTGCATAAAAAACTATGCTTAAGCAGCTTCTGTGTAGTTTGTTTACTTTGCTAAAACTTGCCTCCATATTTAGAAATAGTACTTATCAAATGTCATGGCTGTTTAGCAGATGTTTTTCACATAGCTACAAAACATCTTATTTGTTCTAGATTAAAACTTGTTTTTACTGTTATATAAAAACCTAGGGTTTCATAAGTGAGGTAGGAATTATCCTCATACCACTGAAAGACTGCCTTTGCCACTGAAAATGAGTGGTTACATCTTGTTCCTCGCCTTCGTAGGCTTTGTCCATGGACAGACACGTCTTGGTAAGATATTATAAGATATTATTAAGATATATTTATTATCATGAAGCAGAGATCCACAGGGTGAATGTATTTAGTCCTTCATATCAGATATTATAGCATTGAAACAGACACTGCTAGTAACCTGTAGGTTTTGTAGAGTCTGATGATAAGTATAGTAAGCTGGCCATAGATGATGTGATTTCCTTTTTTGCAACCACGGGTTGCAGGAAAGAAATTTGCCGGATTCCCCCATCAACACAGTGAGAACACACAGGATTATTGCTAGTGACTGAAGCCGCTGGCAAACATTGCATGAAAAATTTGACATGCTCGTTGTACCTGAGTCGATCAATGGATTGACTTGGGTACAACTAACTTGCCCATTGATGGTACGAATCTGGGCCAGTTCGTGCTGAACTGCCTGAGATTCAAACCATCTATGGCCTGGCTTAATAGTGAACTATTACTTTCTCAACCCTTTGCCTGTTTCTTAAGGAGTCAGTCCTTTAAAAAACAGATTTTTTGGTTAATAGTTGGATTTCTGACCCCTTCCCTCTGCGCAGTGGCACGTGCCAGGGATACCCGCTATCTCTGCTACTCTATGCCTTGGCAGTGGAACCACTGGCAATAGCCATAAGAGCACACCCTGATATTAAAGGCCTTAGGTTAGGGCTGTTGGTTGAAATCATCAGTCTTTATGCTGACGATATGTTGCTGTACCTGAAAGACGCGGGATACTCTTTAACAGCAGCTTTGCCTCTCATAGAACACTTTGGGGAATTCTCTGGCCTACAAATTAATTGGGGTAAGTTCCAGATCCTCCCCTTAGACATGGGGGCCCCAACAGCTTCTCAAGCTCATCTTCCTTTGGTTCGAGCAAGCCAGATCAAGTATTTAGGAGTTCAGATTAGTCTCCAGCAGAATATACTAGACTTAATGCAGAACCTCTTTTTTGCATTGCTTAAAACCAAAAACTCAGACCTGGTCCTGTCTCCCCCTTGGGGTCATGGGAAGCATAAGTCTAGTTAAAATGATCCTACTGCCCACACTTCTTTATATTTTCTGGCACTCTCCAGTGTGCCTGCCACTCCACGTATTTATAACTATTCTTAATTCCTTTGTTTGGGGCAACTCCTGTCACAAGCTTTCTTAGTGCTCCTTGAAAAATCCTACGGATATGGGTGGCACTGCCTTTCCAGACCTCAATGTGTATTATCTAGCTGCCCAACTCTCCCATTTTTTTTATTTTGACAAAGAGGATAAACATAGGTATCTCACTCTATCATGCATAAAAACGGTAGCCCGGGTCTCACACCCCTTCCAGATTCTCCTTAGTGACATTCACAATTTTCATACTTTGGGAGGTTGTAAGGGAATGGTCTATCACCACTGTAAGATTTGGGAATTGGCAGTATGCAGGTTGAAGGTTCCACTACTCACACTCCACTCTGGGGCAACTCAAACCTTCCAGAATTACTTACCTTACCTGATGTTTAAACTGTATTTATTAGCAATGGAGTCAAGTTGTTTCAGGAATTGAAAAATGATTTGCCCAATTCTATGTTTTTCCGCTTCCTCCAGCTTCGCCAAGCGCTGCGTGCCCAATTTGAAATAATTTGTACACCTCTGTTTATGTCAACTGTTTGTTGTAACACATTTCACAGGAGTATAATGTCTTTCACCTACCCTTTGCATACCTTCTTTATACCTAATAAAGAGTTTGTTGGATTAAAAAACTAATTTTATAGTTTTTGGGTGTTTGGTAGAACCTTAAGACTCAACCTACCTTATGGTCTCTTATGTTTCTTGGGGAATTCCCTTATGAGTTCTCTGTGTTCAATGGTCTGCACACCTTTCTTGGGTTACTTTCTCCCTCTTTTATATTCACTTTAATGGAGATGTGGAAACACCTTAAGATGGGTGGGTCCAATGTCGACTAGAACTGAGCCAGGGGAGGCAGTAAGAGACCATGCTGCAAGAATTCTCAGTAATAACGTATTAAACATGCATTTGAGTAAAATTGTTGTACTAAGATGCTGATGTACAGACTCAGGGGGATGATATATATAAAATATAAAATGTTTTTATATTTTAAAAGGTTTTGAATATTTACATTTGATATTAGTTTTGCTGTTGTTGTAAAAGTTTATTTTAATACCGGCTAGTGATCTTACCACGAATCCAAACTATTACATTTTTGCAGGCAGTTACAATTTGGATTCAGCCATCTCAGTGTCCGGACTATCATCAGGATCATATATGGCCAATCAGTTCCATGTTGCACAATCTAAGAAGATCATTGGAGCAGCTCTTTTTGCTGGAGGTATGTTTTTACTGGCTGTCAAAAGAACAGTAAACATAACTTAAAGTGGAGGGCCACCCTAAAATAAAAAATTTGAAAAATTCTAAAAAAATAATAAAAAAAAAATTTGAAAAAAAAAAAATTTAAACTTACCTAAACCCTTGTTTCTAGGCAGTCTTCCTAATCTGCCTCTTCCTATTCCGCGGCGTGTCCTGCTCCTCGGTGAGCGGCCCCGTTGCCTTCTGGGAACTGTGTGTGTTCCCAGAAAACCACGGGGCCATTCACAGCGCGCCGCACCGCTCACGCGTGCGCAGTAGGAAACTGGCAGTGAAGCCGCAAGGCTCCACTGCCTGTTTCCCTTACTTAGGATGTCAGTGGCGGGACCCGAGAGCCAAGGGACGGGTCGGCCTCGGGCAGCAACATCGCGGGCACCCAGGACAGATAAGTCTACTTATTTAAAGTCAGCAGCTACAGTGTTTGTAGCTGCTGACTTTAAAAAAAAATTTCGCTGGCCGGAATCCCGCTTCAATTAAATGCAAAATTAATTTTTACACTTTGCTGAAAATCAAGTCAATAAATACACTATTGGAAAATGTACAAACTGTTAATACTTCTTCCCAAATTTTGTATATATCATTATTTGGGATTGTAAAATTAATAACTAAAATCTCAAAAAAGCATTACCTGTTAAAGCAATTACAAAAAAAAAGAATTACCCTACTGTTAAATTGGCAGCTTTCAATAAAATAATCTAAAAACAATATATCCTGGTGCAAAGTGAGAGCTGAATCAAGGGGTATTATGTATAAAATGGTTAACGAATAGTCCAAGATTAGTCCATTAATCCATAAATAGTAAATACATTATGTATATGTGTCCACGTAAAATAGGAGATAGGAAGCGGCAGCTATTGTCTTTGAATAAAATAATCCATGTGGATCCTGCCATGATGGAGTTTGTTCAGGTGCTTCCTGTTATGGGGTGACAACACTCTGTCTCTGTCTCCCAACTTTTGGTCCTGCATTGTCACCCTGTCACACAGGCTTCTAATTGAGACTACTGTAAAGACTACTGTAGACTACTGTTGTCACCATTAGAAAACCCACCTCAAGAAATTACATGCAGCCAGCGCTGAGTTGTGACATATTTTAGTATTCTACTGATCAAAAAAATTCAAATATTTTCTTTACAAATGTACCAAAGCATTCGTTTTTTTTTTAAATTTACAGGAAACATTTCAAAGTGAAGAGGGCATGACATTTAAACAACAACATTTGCACAGTCACTTTCTTCACCTGGTTAACATCTTGTGTGATATAAAAAAAAATACAACTAGCCATAAGTAAATAAGTTAATTAACTGTACATACTTTAAAGAGCCTCTGTCTCTTTTAAAAATTTTCATATCTGTTTTGTTTTTTTTGTTTTTTTTTCACTTTATTTATAGTAGTATATTAGTATATTACATAGTAGACAGCATAAAAGCACAGCGATCAGTTAAAATCCAAGCAAAATGTCAACTAACACAGGTTCTGTTTCTTACTGTAGTTATTGTCATTCTTGACTATCTGGCTAAAGGTGTTAATTTAATAAAACTTCCTAACAAATAAATAATGTTATAAAACTTCCTAACAAATAAAAGGATTGCTGAATTGTTATACTTAATTGTCAGGTTTTTTTAATTAATTAATTTATATAAATTACCAGCTACACATTCAGCCAATAAAGCCTAAAATCTTGCTAAAATGTTTAGCAAAGTACTTTGCAACAGTAATGCATCTTCAATTTTTTCAAACACAGGACCATATTACTGTGCGGCAGGAAGCATGCTTACTGCAACCAACGCCTGTATGAAAATACCAACAAGCATTAATGTGAATTCCCTCATCTCAACTACCCAAAGTTATGCAAACAGTGCTCTCATTGATCCTTTATCAAACCTCGCCAATGATAAAGTCTTCATCTTTTCTGGATCTCGGGACTCTGTAGTGGTTCCTGGTAAGTTTACAGAAAATACTAAGATAATATTTTAATTGAGTTCAAGCAACACGATGTTGACTTGAAACGACACCTTAGATATCAACTTTTAGTGTATTTTTTCTGGCTTGTCTGTTTCTCTTGGGGGGTTCTATTTCTTTCTGTTCTAAAGAGTGCAAATCTCTCAAAAGTGAGAGGGATTTCCTCTTAGGCCTCATTCCCACGAGGCAGATCCGCTGCCACTGAGTCCGTAAAAGTCCGCCAGCTCAGCGGGAGATCTCTCCGTTGATCTCCGCTGAGCTGGCGGATGACAGGTCCGTCTCTGCTCACTGAGCGGGGAGGGGCTTGTCGAGCGCTGCTGGTTGCTATGGAGAGATCAGACGAAAACGGACAGCATGTCAGTTTTCATCAGATATCACCCGATCCGATCTGCCAGGGACGGATGTGAACGTAGGGCCATCTGTCTGATTTTAGCGGATCGGACCAGGTCAGATGTCAGCGGACATGTCACCGATGACATCCGTCGCTCCATAGACTAACATGGAGCGCCCGTTCAGGTCCGCCGACAAAACTGACAGGCAGACCCAAACGGTCCGACAGTGTGAAAGGGGCCTTAAGACAGTTGTCACTAGGACAAGTGTCTCTTCTGAAAGTAACATTATACAGAAACAGTATTATTTTTTCAGAAAAGCTTAACCTTTAGCATTAAAAAAAAAAAAAAATTTCCAGTCATTGACTTTGCCTAGGCTGAGATAATGTCATCAGTCTGCTGCTGGCACAAGGAAATATTTTCTTGATCTCCTCTCCTCCAGTGATCAGACTGCAATATTGTAACTTTGCAGCAAGTCACAAGGTGAGATACTGCAGCAGGGGATGATCTGTATCAGACATGCGTGTGAACGTGTGATGCGAGCTGCACAAGCACCTAGTGTTTACATGATTGTGACCTCTATGAGTCAGTATCTCAGTCCAGGAAGTAGATGGTGAGTTAAGATGCTGGAATAAAGATGGTGTGGACGTAGATTTACGGAAAGTTTTCGTTAACAACCTCTCAATTTTTTTGCATATTAGCAGATCCAATGATATCTGACTTAAATCACTGATAAAAGTTAACCTAATATTGCTATTGTTACAATTTAGGATCTGCATAAATTGTTGGGGTTCCTGTTCCGTACCATTCCACACCGCCAATGCGTCATCAATAATAATAGTGTAGCCAAATGGACCAGCATGAAAGTCAGGTATCGCATACAGTACATAAGTGGTTCTCAACCCTGTCCTCAAGTACCCCCAACAGGCCATGTTTGCAGGTTTTCCTTTATCTTGCACAGGTGCTTTAAATCAAGTCAATGGCTTGATATTTTGGGCAGCTATTTTATCTAAGAGAAATTCCCAAAACATGGCTTGTTGGGGGTACTTGAGGACAGAGTTGAGAACCACTGCAGTACATCACCATCTTCTCCCAAAAACCTAAATGCAAACATGCATATGCAGTCGTTAATGGCGCTCCCATTGAAGTCCATGTAAGTTGCTGATAGTTAGCACCCATAAATTGAAAAAGGACAGCATAAACTTAAACATATCCAACTAAAATTAGTTTTGTGGGGCCATTAATGGAAAGAAGTGGTTCAAAAGGTGTGCCAACACCTACAAACTCACTGGTGGGGGATTGACGTGTACAGGGATTCCACATCTATCCTCACCAGGATGGAAGCATCATCCACAACCACATTTTGAATTTTGGATGTAACATCCTTTGTGTCCTTAACAAAAATGACTGCAAGTTAGGTACCATGACTTTAATTAGGTTTTCCAAGTATTTACCTATTCGTTCAAGTGGTCCCCCACAGCAGACACTATTGGGCTTCCCTGAGATTCTGTCAGGCTTTTATGTAACTTCTGAATGTTATAGAAAGTCAGAGAAATAAAGTCACAACCTTCAAATACTCTGATTCTCTCTAGGTAGAAGACCCAAGTCCTTAGCTAGTGCCAATTTCTGGTTTGAGATCCTAATTACTTCAGGGAAGGGATTAGAAGTTAAGCAGTGATAGGTCTCCTGGCGACCAAGTTGTCTCTTCACTTCTTTTTTGTACTAGTCCTCACAAAGGAGGACAATATTACCTCCTTTATCACTTTTCTTTATTACGATCCCCTTTGCCTCTCTTTTTCTTTCAAAGCCCTCCTTTCTTCCTGGGGTAAATTGTCCTCACTCATTATTGCCAGTTCACGTTTTTCAAATCATACTGAACACTGGTAAGAAAGTGGCTAATTAGTCTGTTCTTATTAAAGGGGGGCATTTTAACAGATATAATCCTTAGACCAGATTTCCTAACATAAAGAGTCTCATCCTCCTCTTCCTCATAGGAGGATTCACCCTCACCCATCAAATCCAACAAATCACCCACCACCTTTAGGTCCTCCTCCACCAGATCACAAACCACCAGGTTACCTTCCCGTTTTTCATAAAATAAGTTTCAATAGGACCTTTTGGAGGAAAAGACTAGTATCTTTAAATACAATGAACTCATCCAATGGTCTTGTGGGTGAGAAAAAGGTCCCCTCTTAAGCAGAGGGTCTCCTTTCCAGAGGGAAATTGGAGAGATTTACCATCTTCATGTCTTCACCTTGATCTAAGGCCGCTTCCTGAATGCCTATTTTTTCTAGCTGCATGTCTTGCCTTATCTCTTTCCACTCCCTTTGCGTTTTTACCTCCATTTCCTGAACCCCCTCCTCCCTGTGTCTTTACCTTTTTGGATCCTCTTTCCTGTTGTACTTTCCTCTCTGTACCCCAAGGTGTCTCTACATCTATACATCTAAAAAATGTACTGAATGGGAAGGGGTCTCTGATGAAGGTATTGCCAGGGGCAGTACTTACAGTAACATGTAGTACATACTGTAGATAAGACACACATCTGCATGTCTTTTTCTGCGCTTTGCAGGGGTGGTGAAGAAACAGGAGGAGTACTACCTAAAATATACTAATGCTGCAAACATTAAGACTGTCTATGACGTAGCAGCAGAGCATGGCATGGTAAGGGTCTCTTATCAATCATTAATTTGATTTTCTGGTGACTTATTGATTACTGTACAATTACACAATCACATTCATATTCTATTCACAGCCTACTGATTATTATGGAGGGGCTTGTGGAACCACAAATCTTGAATACATCAATAACTGCAACTACAACGGTGCCTATGAAGCTTTGAACCACATCTATGGTGGGCTGCAGGTAAGGTGGGACACCAGCTGCTATAGAGCGCTAGTAATCTTTACTATCCCCCATGGATATTTGTGTAAATGTAATAGAACTCCTGTAGTCAGTCTTCTTGACTGTTCTTTGTAGCTTCTGTTATTTCAGCATAAATCTTCAGTCTCCTCAGCACAATGAGATTTTACTAAAAGCTGGAAGTCACTATGAGGCTTATGCTGTAATTGTTTTTCTCTCGCCAATCATTGAGAAATATCCTAGCTCAGCATGGAAACTGTACAAAACTGAAATATTCTTTGTGTGGATTGGGCAAACGTCAGCACAGGTGCATTGTGCTCAAACCAAAAACATATAATAAACAGAAAATATATTGAGCAACCAATGGCTTTTGTGTTGTAGAAGATCTTTAAATATAACTGATTTACACTTCTTTTTTACTTGCAGAAACCAACCCCTGGAGCAGCTCTTACTGGAGAGGTAAAAGGACTATTGGCCAAAAAATTAAAGTTAAATGCTGTTCAAAAGATTTTTTTAATCAAAAAGAAGTTTATTGAGAAACTTAGTACAAAAAAAAATGACAGTACAGGTGCACTTCAATATACAGCAAGCATAGCATAACACAGTTCCAGATGTCAGCATGAAACCGCTTAATCCCGCCTCTAATGCCCATCCTACTCCTCTTACCCCAAGTGCAGATCAATATACTTATTTTGACCCAGAGTGCACTTAAGGATTCAATAAAAGCAGTCACCTTACATTAACAGTCTATCCAACACCAAGTCTACTGGGGAGAGTCCTGGAGTATTCAACCATGAATCCTATGTCATTCAATTTATACGGGCATCCCCTGTGCTGGAAAATATACTTCTCCATACGTAAGGTATCCCCCATTTGACTTATCCACTCTTTGAGCAAAGAAGGTTCAACTGCCTTCCAGTGCCTAAGGATATGTTTACGGGCCTGGAACAAAGCCCTGGCAACAGCCTGTTTAGGTTTTTCCTCAATAGGAATATCATCCAGAATACCCAGTATACAATGCCTGGGGTCAACAGGGACTGTAACCTGAAATGCTCTATTAATAGTATCAACCACCCCCGCCCAATAAAGGTGCAGTTTTGGACATCTCCAGAGGAGATGGATCAAGTCACCATGGTCCCTAGAGCATCTAGTACACAATGGGTTGTCCCGCACCCCCATTTTGCACAATCTAGCTGGCCGGAGGTGCATTCGTAAGACAATGTAAAGTTGGGACAGGCCATTTAAAATATTTAGATAAAAAAGATTTTTTGGTAGAATGGAGAAAGGTTAAGCTGCCCATAGATGGATCAAAATTTGGCTGGTTCAGAAGGGATCAGTTGAATTTCAATTGATGTGTGGCTGCTCCAATTTCACAGCAGTGGAACATTAGATTGACTGCTGTTGAACGAGCTTGTTGGAAAATTTTTCTCAGAGAGAAGGAGAGTTCCAGGTGTCACAATGTGGATGGGGGAAACCATTTTTTTTTCATTTAGTCCATGGCTGAAAAGAAAAAAAAAATCCATCTTTGTCCAGCCTCAAACTCATTCAGTCATTGGGTTAATTTACTAAAGGCAAAGAGGCTGTTCGAATTGTATGGGAAGTTACACTTAGCAAGAGAATTTTTCCTAGAGCTTTGTGAATGAAGGGAAGCTGCTGACTTTCATCATCATGTGTAAGTAAAAATCCTTATTGTTTTTTTTATTTTCCTTGTTTGTGATTGGGTATTCTTTGCAAAGTGAAATTTTAACACATTCTCTAAGCTCTGGGGAAAATTCTCTTGCAAATTTAACAGCCAATTTGCCTTTAGTAAATCAACCCCATTGTCACATTGTCAGGAAGGAAGCTTTAGGTATCAGAACCATTTATATATAAGAACAAAAGTGTGTATATACATATATATATATATATATATATATATATATATATATATATATATATATATATAAAAACATAGTGTATAAAGATATACTGTATGTAGGGCAAAAACTGTAGCACCCCCCCCCCCCCCCCTTCACCCAGGTTCCTATAACTATCTGTGTCCCCATTGGTGCAAAGCTTCTCCCTTCCTGTGTAATCAATGGCCTAAGATAGTGGTCTCTAACTGTAGACCACAGGCTGGATGTGGTCATTTACTTATCTTTATCTGGCATTTGGGACACTCCCGCCTCGATATGAGGAACTATTCCTCCCTCTGACACTAACAATGAGGTATTATTCCTCCCACTGACACCAAATATGGAGCATAAATAATTCTTCTGACACCATTGATGGAGCACTATTTCTTCCACTAGCACTATAGATGGGGAACTATTTCTCCATTCAACACTAATGATGGGGCACTATTCCTCCCACTGACACCAACAATGAGGGGCCACTCCTTCCACTGATACCAATTATGGAGCACTATGTTTCCCACTGACACCAACAGTGGGGCACTATTCCTCCCACTGACACCAACAATGAGGGGGCATTCTTTCCATTGACACCATTGACGGGGCACTATGTTTCCCACTGACACCAACAGTGGTGCACTATTCCTCCCACTGACACCAACAATGAGGGGCTATTCCTTTCACTGACACCAACGATGGGACACTTTTCTTTCCACTAACCCCAATGACAGGGCACTATTTCTCCCACCACTTACACCAACAATGGGGCACTATTCTCCCCACTGACACCAACAATGGGGGTCATATTCCTCCCACTTATACCAATGATGGGGCACTATTCCTCCTACTACTAACCACAGGGATACTGTGTAATTCTTTTTACTTCCACTCACCACCAAGCCTGAGGCATTATCTACTCCCACTGGCCACAGTCTGGCCACATAGATGTCTGATGGATGGTAAACTAGCCCTTTGCTTAGAAAGTTTGGAGACTCCCCGCCTGAGACATTAGAGAAATATCACTAATGAAATCAGTAAAATTGGATAAAGATCTAATCCTTCCCAAACATTATCCAAGTCAACCAGTTATATAAAATACATTTCATAGAATTTTATTCTAAACTGTATGATTAGAATCTATGCTATTAGAGTTATTAAACTGCAACAAGCTCTCTCATGTCTTGCGTCCTCTCCCCAGGCGATTCCCTCACCGTCTATATTTAAAACTCTTATCATACTGTAAACAAAACTAACTATACTGAGAAGCTGAAGGTTGAGAATATTACCAGCTTCAAATGTTCTAAAATTACCTAAAAATCTGTTCTAATACATTGCAATCTACACACTAAACAAACAAACAAAGCAAAAAAGCTGGATTTCTCAGCTTATGTGAAAGATTACCAGCAAATGTTTTACTCTTTAAAGTGGGGAAGGATTAGAACCTCTGTTGGGGGTTTTATTATTTCTTTCTGTTCAGCCTTTATTGCTGACTTTCTGTCCCAGTGACCGGAAGTGGGGGAATACACAAATGAATGCAGCTCTGTACTCACTCATACATCATTACATATATATATATATATATATATATATATATATATATATATATATATATAATATTTTTTTTAGACGTAAGCAGTGTATAGTAAGTCCCTGCATTTGAGCAGTCTACAGCAATGATCAGACTGGGAGAGGGAGAAATAGAACAAGAAGCCAATCAGGCTGGCTGGCCTTTAGTAAATACCTTTTTTTATTGTTTTCCCTATAGCGTTCGCTCATCACCTGTGTCTCTCTTTCAGCTGATCCTGTTTGACCAGAAGGAATATTTTAAACTGGCTGCTCCTTCTACCTATGGCATGGACACCGCTGGTTATATATACGTTCCTGCTTCCTGCAAGAGTGGAGCACGTAAGTAAAGACTTTAATCTGTCAGCCTAAAGTAAAAAAAAAAATACATGTCAAAAAGGAGTGGAGCTTGTGCAAAAGAGCACTACCACTCAGATATTTCTGAAGGCCATATGATGACTGGATAAGGCCCTGGGAAAAAAATTACCTGCTATATACCAAATCATGAATGCCAGCTAGTTAAGTGGCAAGTTTGACTAGGCAATAAATTGATGAAAGTGAAAAGGGCTAATGCATTTTTTTAGACTGTGCAGTATATCTTTAAAATTTCTGTTCACCCCTTTATTATATTTATTTCAGAATGCAGACTGCACATTGTATTCCACGGCTGTCTTCAGGCAAGGTAAGGCATTACTTAGAAGGAAACCATAGTAATTTGAGCTGTGTATGGCTGTGTATGGCTAGCTTTACTTCTCTAATGCCGCGTACACACGAGCAGAATTTCCGACAGAAAGAGTCCGATGGGAGCTTTTCATCGTATATTCCGACCATGTGTATGCCCCATCGGACTTTTTCTGTTGAAAATTCAGATGGACTTAGATAGAGAACATGTTCTATATTTTTCCGACGGAACAAATTACTATCGTCTGTATGCTGTTCCGACGCACCATAAACGACGCATGCTCTGAAGCAAGTACGAGACGGAAGCTATTGGCTACTGGCTATTGAACTTCCATTTTCTAGTCCCGTCGTACGTGTTGTACGTCACCTCGTTCTGGACAGTCGGAATTTGGTGTGACCGAGTGTATGCAAGACAGCTTGAGCGGAATTTCCGTCGGAACTCCGTCGTAAAAACCTTCAGAATTTATTCCGACGGCAAAACCGGTCATGTGTACAGGGCATAAGAGTTGTTACTGTGGCCTTTTTTCTTCCTTTAACCCTCTACTTCTTCCCTCACAGACTCCACATACTAATTCATTCACCACTCAGATTTCCAATCATTGCTAAAACAAAATTGATGCAATTTGTGATGAGATCGCCATTTACTAACTGCTAAAACCAATGGCCACTACTCATACTCAAACTGTCTTTGAGACAGTTTACCACCCCCACTTCCTCAAAAAAACCTCCAGTCTCTTGGCCTCCAAGACTCTACTTATTTGCTCTTTCCTGCTTCTCCTAGATATCTAAGCTCTCCTTCAGTGTCACCTATAACTCTCGCCTCTTCCTTTTTCTGTAGGGGTCCCCCAAGGCTCTGTCCTTGAACAGCTTGTATTTTCTACATTTCCTCCTTGGTTAATTGGCATTTTTCCGTGGCTTCCAATGCCATCTCTAATCTGATGACATCCAAATTTATCTCTCTACTCATCACCTCTCAGTCTTCCAATGCATCACTAATCTAATAACATTCATATCATTATGAATGTCACACCACTTCATTTTCTAATGCTGAACTCATAATATTTCCTCCCCCCATGCCCCCCCCCCCTGACTTTTCCATCAAGATCAACAACATCTAACCTCATGCTAAGTGATGAATATAATCCTGCATTCTGATCTCTTTCAGTCCCAAACCCTACCACTTTCTAAATTGTGTTGCCTTCACCTCTGTAACATTTCCAAAATGCACCCTTCTTGACCAATGACACCATCAAGATACAGTATCTATTCACTTTCTTTGTTATATCTTACTTTGATTATTTGAACTTCCTCCTCATTGGCCTAGCTCTGCACAGGCTACCCCCTCATTAGTCTTTCATGAATGTGCTGACAGACCCATCCACCTTACAAACTGCTCAGAGTCAGCCACCACCCTTCGGCCAATCCCTCCACTGGTTTCCGCTCACCCAACGAATAAAATTCAAAATACTAACAATAATCTACAAAGCCATCAACAACTCTGCCCCAAGGTACATCACCAACCCCATCCCAAAATATCACCTAAACCATCCTCTTTGCTCCTCCTTATTCCTCTTGCTCTCTAGCTCTATCATCACCTCCTCCACTGCTTGTCCCCACCACTTCTCCATAGCTTCTCCCATTCTCTAGAACTCCTTTTTCAGCTTTCTCCTACTCTGTCCACCTTTAAAAACTTTTGAAAACGCCTATCCTGCCTCTACTTGACAACTGAACCTTTAGGCCTCATTTAGACTTGTGGTTGCGTGGTTGAGACGCAATTTTGCTGCCCACCAACCTCTCCCTTAAGCTGCAATAGACAGCAGAGGGGGATGTTTACATGCCACGACTGCGATGCTCCCGAACTGGGGCTAAGTTGACCGGACGTGTAATGATGGGTGGGTGGCAGGGCCGCCGAATGCTACACATGCAAGTAAATGGGAAAGCGCCGCAATCGGCCCACATTTGCATGAAATGCACAAGGTTGTGGCGTGATTGTCTGCAAAAATGGGGTTAAAACAGGCAGTGAGGAGGCTTTGCATCGCATCGCCTGTCAGCAGCCTCTGGAGTGCAAGCCGGAAGCGGCTCAGGCTTCAGAGGCTATCAAAGCAATGAAAGAAAAGTCCCAAAAGCCGCACATGACAAAAACCCTGTGTGTGGAAAGTGAAAACAGCCTCAGCCTGAGCTCTATTCAGGCCACACCTCCATTCCCCGAGTTTAATCTCCATGATTAAGTCCCATTAGGTCTCATTAGGGCAAAACGTGTTGGGGATGTCTGGCCTGGACAGAGCCCAGGCAGAGATTGTTTTCACTTTCCACCCACCGGGTTTTCTTCTATTGTGCAGCTTTTGGCACATCTAAATCTACCCTAACGTTCTCCATCAATTCACCGCCATCCCCAATCACTAAAATCGGCAGATTTATCTTAAATAATACCTGGAGATCCAGCCATGAAAGTGTTAGTTTTGACTACCTGTTATAGGGTGACAACGTTCTATTCCTGTCTCCTAATTGCACTCCTGAGTTATCTCCCTGTCACGCGAGCTTCCAGTGGGGACTAAAGCTCGGTCACATCTATTCAGTTTGCTTTTGATCTGCAGTGTTTTTTGCGGTGCATTTTGCATTTTTGCACATGCGTTTTGACACATTTTTCACGCGTTTTTTGATGTGGGTTTTTTTTTTTAAAGGGAAATGGTTTTGTTGTTAGGCAGATTAAAAAATGCAAAACACATCAAAAATGCATAAAAAAATGCACTACGTATATTTCCGCAGCGTGTCCATTGAAGTCTATTGAGCCAAAAACGTTTGCATTTTTGCATGTGCGTTTTGACACATTTTTCACGCGTTTTTTGATGTGCTTTTTTTTTAAAGGGGAGATGTTTTTGTTGTTAGGCGGATTAAAAAATGCAAAACGCATCAAAAATACATTAAAAAAATGCACTACGTGTGTTTCCGCAGCGTGTCCATTGAAGTCTATTGAGCCAAAAACTTTGAATTCAAAAAAGTCCCTGACCCTTTCCAAAAATGCAGCGGCTGAAAAATGCATAGATGTGAACGTGTCCTATAGGAAACCATGTTATAGGGACTGTAGTGGGTTTCTGCAAAAGGCAAAATGCACTAAAAAAGGCATTAAAGTGTGAACCAGGCCAAAAAGTGTCTGTTTTAACACACAGGCATAGTCATAGTCTACTTTTGTCACCATCGGGAAACCCACCTTGAAAAATGAAAAAAAAAACACGCAGCAATTGCTGGAGTGAACATAGAGTAGACATGAGGTAGCTGCAAAGAAGCTGCAGAAAATCAGCAGCACTGAGGTGTAACAAAGTAAAAACAAGTATTTCATTAAAAAATTGTCAACTGTCAATTTATTGGTTAAGGTTTATATGTACTTTAAGGTGTTTTTTTTTCAACCATGCATTTTACTTTTAGGGAAAAACTCGGTGATAAGTACGCCAGAAACACCGGATACAACCAGGTCGCCGATCTGAACAATCTCATCATCCTCTATCCTCAAGCCAAATCTAACATGTCTAACCCAAATGGATGCTGGGACTGGTAATGTTACTAATAATATATTCCGTTTTGTAAAAGAAATGTAATAAACTGAAGATGACTGTATATCACATTCTTAAAGTGTAAGTATAGCTGAATGTTTTTTTTTTAGTTTTGGAGGGAGTAGGGAAGGATTAGAACCCCTGTCAGATTTGGTGACCACTGTTAGTAGGACAGAAAGTAATGAAGAATATAAAATCTTACAGATATTACCAGAGCAAGGGGTGAGGGTAAAACGTCTTTTAGGGACACTTGTTCCGGATTTCCCCTTATTTTGGTGAGGCCTTTTTTTTTCTTCCTGTGGTGTCTCTGGGGCAGAAAGTGAAGAAAAATCTCCCCAAGGGGACACACACAGCAAATATAAATCAAGTGGCTTTCAACCCTTCTCTACTCTATCCGAAATGAAGACATTTTTTGACTATACATACACTTTAACAGAAGAAAGAAAGAAATCTTTTTATTATGAAATAATTACAAATATTATGCAGGATCCAGGATCTAATGAATATTTTTCTGTTTCTTGGACAGGTGGGGATTCAGCAGCATATACTATGGTGAGATATTTATGTTTTTTTACATTTACACAAATAAAGGAAGCATTTATTTAGAGAACTATAGGGGCTGCCATTGCCTTCCCTGGCTGAAAATGCTAGTTGCTTGGCTGTCTGTGACTGCAATGCTTTCTGGCTCACTGATCTAGACCAAGTATACAGTAAGTTGGGTGAGAGTGAAGTCCTGATTCTCATGCCTATGCCATGTCAGTAAGTCAAAAGTAACTCAGAACGTACTTTACAGCAGATCAGCATTAAAACTATTATGACTTTGTCCGCCCTGGCCACCCCCTTCAATCAAATTGGCTGATGGGCTGTAAACCACACCCCTTATGACCTAGCTTACTGCAATCATAGACTTAATTCTGCTGGTACTCTTGAAGTATCCCTTATGTCCAGTTAGTAATGTTTAACTTTGGTATGTTAATCATGAACCGCACCTGTTAAAATATTACTCTAGGCAACTTCTTGTGGCATCACAAATGTGCTTCTGGAAGAATGGTTAAACATTCCCATAGACACACTCCTAAACCTTGTGGACAGCCTTCCCAGAAGAGTTGAAGCTGTTATAGCTGCAAAGGGTGGGCAAACTCAATATTGAACCCTACGGACTAAGACTGGGATGCCATTAAAGTTCATGTGGGTGTAAAGGCAGGTGTCCTAATACCTTTGGTAATATAGTGTATATGATGCAGCCTTTTACTACTATTAACACAGAATGGAGTCATCCCATAACATAGTTTATTACCTGATGAACTTTCTAATAGATCTGTTATTTATACGCTTCCTTTAATAGGCCAAGCTCTCCAGGAGAAAGTGACAGTTACAGGAGTTGTGACAAACCAAATAACTCTGACAAGGGTACCTACAATGGTCAGAGTTTATTAAAGTGGTGTTCCGGCCGAAATTATACTTTTTAAATAAAAATACCTCTATAATACACAAGCTTAATGTATTCTAGTAAAGTTAGTCTGTAAACTAAGGTCTGTTTTGTTAGTTTATATTATATTAAGTAGTTTGTTATTTTATAAACTTACAGCAGGCCGTGGCCATCTTAAGTGTGGGCATCTGAAGCCAGACTGTATTTCTTCCTGGATCTCATCCTTGCAGATGTCGCACATGCTCAGTGCAGCACAAGCAGTTTAATAGGTTTCAGGTCAGATTTCCATAGCAACGGCAGTGTCAGAGGAAGTTGCCGCCCCTTCCCAGAAGGCATTGCAAACAGGAAATGATGTGATGGGCCGCGGCCAGGGAGGAGGAAGGGAAAAATGAATACAGCAGATATACAGTAGGTGCTGAGAAAATTTTTTAAAAAATATCCAATTCGTTTACAGTGCACAGTTTAGTGAGGGATGCTGAAGAGTTGTAAAAGTGGGTGGAACTCCACTTTAATGTACTGCAGGTTTAATCTTTTTCTAAACTGCTGCTGTAACTGCTTAAAAAGTGTTAGCTGGAGCTTTAATATGTTTATCGTTCACTTATAGTCCATATACAAAGACCTGTCCATCTAAGGGCACTTTCACACTGGCAGCGTCCGGGTGTCAGCCGTAAAGCGCCGCTATTTTTTTTATTAAGCGCCGTCCTGCCAGCGCACCGCTCCACTGTGAAAGCACTTGGGCTTTTACACTGGAGTGAGAGGAGAGGCGATTTTCAGGCGCTATTTTTAGCGCTATAGCGCCTGTAAAGCGCCTCAGTGTGAAAGCAGCCTAAGACTACCCTGTCCACAGGGTGGCAACACTGCTTGGTTATTTCACTGCAGATCAAACAGCATTGTCACCCTGTGGAAGTAAAACAAAAAAAAAAACAGATCTATTGAGAGGATCAACTTCTAATAAAACGATGTTACCAGGATGCAAAAAAAACTTGCCATTGACAGCCAGGCTGCATCATATATGTAATTTTTGAAGTTGCCTAGAGTAATATTTTAACAGGTGCGGTTCATGATTAACATACCAAAGTTAAACATTAGTATAAAGGCAGGCATCCCAATACTTGTGGTAATATAGTGTATATGATGCAGCCTGTCAATGGCAAGTTTTTTTTTGCGTCCTTGTAACATTGTTTTATTAGCAGCCACCCTGGGGACCAGGTAGTCTTAGATGGACAGGTCTTTCTACATGGACTGTAAGTGAACATATTAAAGCTCCAGCCAACACTTTTTAAGCCGTTACAGCAACAGGGTTTTTAGTTTAGAAAAAGATTGAACCTGCAGTACATTAATAAACTCTGACCATTGTAAGTACCCTTGTTATGCCCCGTACACACGGTCGGACTTTGTTCGGACATTCCGACAACAAAATCCTAGGATTTTTTCTGACGGATGTTGGCTCAAACTTGTCTTGCATACACACAGTCACACAAAGTTGTCGGAAAATCCGATCGTTCTGAACGTGGTGACGTAAAACACGTACGTTGGGACTATAAACGGGGCAGTGGCCAATAGCTTTCATCCCTTTATTTATTCTGAGCATGCGTGGCACTTTGTCCGTTGGATTTGTGTACACACGATCGGAATTTCCGACAACGGATTTTGTTGTCGGAAAATTTTATATCCTGCTCTCAAACTTTGTGGGTCGGAAAATCCGATGGAAAATGTGTGATGGAGCCTACACACGGTCGGAATTTCCGACAACAAGGTCCTATCACACATTTTCCGTCTGAAAATCCGACCGTGTGTACGGGGCATTAGAGTTATTTGGTTTGTCACAACTCCTATAACTATCACTTTTTCCTGGAGGGCTTGGTCTAGTAAAGGAAGTTTATAAATAACTGATCTATTAGAAAGTTCATCAGGTAAACTATGTTATGGGATGACTCCATTCTGTGTTAATGCTAGTGAAGGGCTGCATCGTATGTCATGTTTTATTTTGTCCATATTGACACTTTTAATAAATATGTCCCTGGTACACTTTCAAGATAGCCTGAAAAAAATAAATCGAAACCGCTTCAACTACTCAGGTTAAAAATAGGTTTCTTGGGGGGCGTGGCTTGGACTTACATGTGAGCAGATGTGCCTCACATCAGCTCCTGTATCCTGACATAATTCATCCTGTTGTGAGCGTATATCTCTGCAGAAATTGACTGGACACTCCGCTCCCAGCGTGGAGCTACCCCCACTGCGACTCCCAGTCGAAATCCCTCTAAGGCAGGGATGACTAGAAGGCAGGAGAGAGAGCGCCTGCATGCCGAGTGGCAGATCAAACATGGCGGATCCCCGCTCCAGCAGCGCACAGTGAGGGATCGAGGCAACTCTGTGGCATTCTTGCTGGAAAAGCATGCCCACGATCCTAGTAGCTAGAAATCTGCACAGCAGCCACATACATCGTATGCAGCAAAAGCAGCAAAGAAAAGCCCCACTGTGAAACAGCAACACATGGAACAGCATGCAGCAGAGAAAATGGCGGTGCAGCACATGGAAGCACAGTGAGTAACATCTCGTTCCCCCTCCCTCCTCCTGGCATAGCAGACCCCTCTGACTCTGAGCATAGAGAACCCTCTCTGTAAGACATCCTTACTGCAGTGCATACATATGATTCCTCACTTACTGAATTGTCCACAGAAGTTAAAAGTATGATGGAAAGTATACTGCATATTAGGCATGACATGCAAATAATCAGAGAAAAGACCACTGCTTAGGAGGGTAGGGTGAGCTCCATAGAGGATGAGCTGCCTCCACCTTTGCAAGATGTGCAAATGAGTGCAGCTAAAATGACAGAAACGGTGACCAGAGTGGAAGATATGGAAAACAGGCTGCACCGTAGTAATATCCACATTGTTGGCATGCCTGAAAAATCTGAAGGGAAGAACCTTGTTGACTTCATTGAAACTTGGCTAGCTGACACGTTTGGCAAAAATAACCTTACTCCATTTTTCTCTGTGGAAAGAGCTCACAGGGTGCCTCTGGACCACCGCCAATGATAGACCATTCCTGCTAAAACTCTTACACTATAAAGATAGAGACATTATCCTTCACATGGCTAGACAAAAAGCTAATCTGGAAATACAGGGCACCAAAGTATCAATATCCGGATTTTTCAGCAGCAGTCCAAAAGCAGAGGACAAGATGAAACTTCTGCGAGCAATATTAGTGATTTATTCAATGCTTTACCTGGCCAAACTATGTGTAGTAGCAGATGGATCTGTGCACTTTTTTGAAAACCCGGCTATGGCTGCCAACTGGCTTGATCATCATGAGCGACACCTGTGAGCGGCGGCTCGTGATGCTGAACCGAGCTAGAAACATGAGTTAACCTGCCTACATACATTTTTGTTTGCTAACCTTGCCAACAATGGAGCCCACAGAGGAGCACACTGGATTGGCTGGTTATTAAATTTCTTACCAGCAACCTGTGTGCGTGACTTTCAGAACACGAGCTCCCCCCTCACATAGACCTGCGGGGCACATTTGGAAGGCTTTCCAATGGGAACTTCTGTTTTCTTGGTTGGAAGCCTGTTTATTTCTTTTTCTTTTTTTTTGTTGTTTTTAAGCCCAGGTTGAGTGGGCACTACCTCAGCAGACTGCTTTCCTGCTCTATTCTACCACACGATTCTGTGCTCCAGAGTAGGATGACTGATACCAGCCACATGGAGTGCCCACTGCACTATGGACACCTTGGTGTGCTGCTTGACCGGACCTCCGGGTCTCCTGGCCACAGACTAGGCCCCCATTGGCCTGGGAACTTTTCCATTATGTTGTCTTTTTTAAATGAGTAAACACGCAGACTCAGCCCTCTTCTGGAATGTTAGAGGCTTGCATGAGCCTAAAAAGAGGACTGCAGTATTTACTTTTCTCTCACACCAGGCTCCCGCTGTTATTTAAAAAACAGAGGGTGCAATCAGCGCAAAAATATGTAAAATATAGTATAAAACACAACCCCCCACGTATGCAAGCTAAACACTTAATAGAATTTTCATAAAAATCCAAAATGGCAAATGTTATATCAGAGTATGAGTGCAGGGCAAATCAAACAGTCCAAAACGTTGATAACCCGCTGTTAGTTGCTTACAGGAGACTCACTGGTGACACTATCAATCTATTGCATATGTCGAAATATCTTGTACAGTATCATTCTGTGCACGCTAGATACTCTAGGGGGGTTAGTATATTATTTTCCAGGACTACCTCATTCACTAAACTTGACGCCCTAAATAGACTCTGAGGGCAGATTAATTTTTCTGATGGGTATGTGGGAATCCCACGCTTGTGTAATTGCTAGTGTATATGTGCCTCCACCTTTTATATTGGTAGTACTACAATGTTTGTCTAGGTTTGTGGCTAGGCATCCTTAGCTCCCAGTGTATGTTTTGGGTGACTTTAACAGTGCACTGGATACCTTACTTGATATACACAAGAAATACTGCCTGCACGGCCCCAGAACAATTACTGCTTTGGCCAAATATATAACTGAACTTGGGTTAATGGATCTATGGAAATGTGAGTTCCCTCTCAATGCCCAGTTCTCTTGCCATTCATTGACCCACTCTACACTATCACGTATAGATTTTGCAATGGGGAATGTTATGACTCACTGCTATGACCCTGTGGTGACATATCTGGCCAGGGGCCTATCTGACCACTCCCCAGTGCAACTCAGTTAAAATTTCCATAAGATTAGACTACCTGTCCATTGGAAGCTGAACCCATTCTGGCTTCATCTGTTTACTGACACTAAACATATGCAGGTTCATATAGGAAACTTTTTGCTGGATAATAGGCATGCAGCTGCATCTAGTGTAGTATAGGATAAGATGGAGGTTTTCATTAGAGGGATGTGCATTACCGAGATTGGTACGATTAAGACCAAGAGTAGACAATGGGCCAAGGATGCCAGTATGTCTGTAGATAGGGCTGAAGAAAAATTCCTGCAAGCTCCTACCCCAGACCATGAGAGGCAGTGGATAGATGCGCAAAAACTTTACCATATTATACATCAACATCAGGCTGAGAACAAGCGTTTCTTTACCTCTCAAACATATTTTGAAGAGGGTGAGAAAACTGGCCATATGCTCTCCATGATAGCCAGCTTCCAACAACCTTCCCAGGTCATACACAGATTAGCCGTGTTGCCCATTTAAGTGGTTACAGATACTCCTTCCATACTGAAGGGGTTTTGTACCTTCTTTCAGGATATTTGCTCCTCGAAGGTCTCTTACCCTGCAGCTGAGTTGGCTGACTTCCAGGATAGCATTCGACTCCCGCAACATCAGGGGGAAGATAAAAAACAACTAAATGCACCTCTCACCCTTGAGGAGATACAACTCGCACTGGCCACGTTCCCGAATTCCAAGGCCCCAGGAAAAGATGGCTTACCAACTGAATTATACAAAAAATTTGGAGGAATACTCTTACCGGAGCTACTCCGTACGCTTACTGATGCTCATTCTCTAGATTCTTTGCCGAGTTCTATGTATGAAGCGGTGGTGGTGGTCCTTTTCAAACCAGGGAAAGATCCTGACAAACCTGAATCCTATCGCTCATCTCCAAGCTGAATATGGATTTAGGATTACTTACAAAAGTCATCGCCATGAGACTATCAAAGGTGGTGACCAAATTTAACCTGGGGCAGACATTCATTTCATGGATCAAACTACTATATAAGGCACCAAAAGCATGTGTCAGAATTAATAACACCTTATCTCCAGCCTTAGATCTGCAAAGGGGTACAAGACAGGGTTTTGCCCTGTCCCTTCTGCTATTTGCGCTGGCCATAGAGCCCCTGGCTGCAGTCATTAGAGGGAACACGGAAATATGTGGGTTTAAACGAGGGGAGCTAGAAGACAAATTGGCACTATACGCAGACGATGAGCTCCTTTTTGAATGAATGAATGAATGAAAAATTTATAGAGCGCTGCAAATGCGAACTGAATCGCCTCAAGGCGCTAATGCGTTGGTGTTGACAGCTTCTACAAGAGGATGGTCTTGAGTTTTTTCCTAAAAAGCCAGATGGTTTTCTTCCATGCGTATGTGGGGCGGAAGTGCGTTCCATAGTCGAGGTCCTTGGACTGCAAACCTTCGTTCTCCCTTTGCTTTGTAGCAGTATTTGGGAATGAGAAGGAGGTTTTGGTTAGACGATCGAAGATTGCGATTTGATGTGTAGTGTTTAATTTTCTCTCAAAGGTATTGAGGCGCGTTTCCTTGTATGCATTTGTGGGTGAGGCAGAGGGTCTTGAATGTGATCCGATTCTTTACGGTTTTTCTGGGCGACTCGTCTGCCTCGCTGATAAACCTTATGGAACTAATTCATAGATTTGGGACCTTCTCTGGGTTCCAAATAAACTGGGACAAATCTACGTTATTACCCTTAAATCCTCTTGTGGTGCCCTTACCCCAGATAGCAGAACAGATTAAGGTGGTAGATACCTTCTGGTACCTGGGCATAATTATGCATCTTAACTTAGGTCTCTATATTAAACTCAATATAAACCCATTGATTCAAAAATTTCAGGAAAAAACAGCTAGCTGGATTAAATTACCCCTCTCAATAGTAGGCCGCTGTAACTTGATAAAAATGATTTGAAATCCACAACTCTTGTATGCGCTTCACAATGCACCCATCTGGATCCCTATCCTTGTGTTTAAAAAATGCAATACCATTTTCCGCACATTGATATGGAGAAAACAGGTTCCACATATTATGTGTATGTATTATAACTCTGCAGGAAACGAAAGACAGTTCGTTTTGCAGTTCCAAACCCATTTTATTATTTCATAGTAGCTCAATTGCAGCACTTAAAGGGCTGACTGTAACCCAAATCCTCTGATCCTATAAGGAATATTATACGCACACAGCTATCCAGTGATGACCTTCTGTAATGTATAGAAGCGGGGGAGCTGGGAGCATTCATATCTTACCCCACCCTGGCACTCATGGGCAGAGTATGGTGTAAAGCCAAACAGCATCTCCAATATGCAGGATATACTAATTGGTCGCGCATTTGGAACAATAGGAACTACCCAGAACTAAGTAAATTACAGGGTTTCTCAGCCTGGTCTAGGAATGGTGTTGTGTATATTCCGCAGTTGTACCAAGGAAGCCTCTTGCGAGACTTCCAGTCGCTTTGTGTGGAATTCAATCTGCCAAATACCCTATTTTTCCAATACTTGCAACTTAGGCACGCTATATCGGCACAATCTACAATCTCTACGTGGGTACTACCTAAGCCCACCATACTTACACAACTAGTAACATCATCAGCCCAAAAGGAACAAATATCCCCCCTATATGGGTCCCTCCTATGTCAAGTATCTAACGCTATGTCACTGAACTGCAGAGCTGGCTGGCGGGATGATATTGGACATCTTTCAGATGAGCAATGGGCCACCATACTTGATAATGTCCTTAGAGTGTCACTTTCCTCATCTCAAAAAAAAAACGTACCCAATAGTTTATTATACACTGCACTTAACGTGCACCCGAGAAATTACACAAATGGCATAGAAGGGACGACTCATTTTTTCCTCACTGTCTGGTGGATAATGGTACACTTATACACATGCTATGGAAATGCCAAAAATTGCAAAGATATTGGTCCACAGTGATAAGTACTATTAATAGAATATGGGACCTAAAGCTTGAAGTAGACCCTAAACTCTGCCTACTTGGCTGGTTAGATGAGGAACAGTATACACCCCATACCTATATATCCGTTCTCAGGGCATTATTTGTAGCTAGAAAACTTATTGCCAGAAAATGGCTATTGGTATTACCTCCTACACATACGGAATGGGTTTCTGCTGTAAATTACTCTCTTATAAGGAAGCAACTGACATACAAACATCGAGGTAGCCCAAGGAAGTTTGAAAACATCTGGGATGCTTGGCTAGAGGTACCTGGTATAGCCCCCTTATGCCTGGTTCAAAATAAAATTCTCGGTGGCAGGACAACATCGTCTGCTTAACCACAGAAATTTCTAGCCCGTCGGATGGGTATGTGGCCAGGGGGAATGGTACGGTAGCGCTCCTTGTACAATTTAAACTGGAGGAATATACTTACTGTGATGGTATCTAGATCTGCAGTGGCTGAATACATTGTTTGGTTTTACCCAACGTTTAATATATACAAATACTGTGAATCACTCCCTGCTGTTTAGGGGTATGTGGCAACCCTGCCCCGCTAGCTGGCCCTGCTAAGGGCTGGGAGTGGAGTTGGGGGTTAGGATATAATGAGGGCACACACAATATAAAGTAATTCAAGGATTACAGATTCAGATGTACCTTTTCTAGACAATGCTTCTTTGTTTTGCATGAACTGGTGCCTTTGTACAGTGTGAACGCGTGCATTATGTAGCCAGCTGGCCACAAGAATGGACAAATCTGTGTCCTCTCAGTTATGTGATACATTTGTTTGTTGTAAACAGAAAATGTTACCTTTGTTCTCAATCAAAACGATCTGATTTAAAAAAAAAAAGAAAAAACAGGTTTCCTGCCAAATAACTAAACTGCTTTAACTGTTGCACCAAGACACATAGCTAATGTGCAAAATGTAAGTCTCCAGTGATACTAACCCTGTTCACATTTTTCAGCTAACAAAAATGGCTACCAGATGACCGGCGTTGAAAGAATGATGTTGAGGACTTTCGGACAGTATTAAAGTCTTTACAGCAGCTTTAGTGGAATGTTGGAGTCACTGATCAGCGAAATGACAAAATGACAAAATTCATTCTAAATGTTAAAAACATTAAGGAATACTAAACCATCCCCCCAGTTATATCTTCTACTATCATTCATTACTGGAGAGACCTTTTGGTTTTGGGTGGAGTAGGAAGCTTTGAAGAACAAAACCTTGACTTTATCATAAGTCATAACCCGACACCTAATTATCCATCATAAAAAAATAATTTTGTATATTGCACATGGACATTCTGTAAGTTTTTACTTTTTGAATAAAGGGTCAAACTGTTACGGGTTATGGTATTGCTTTTCCTGAAATTATACATGTTAGAATGGTTATCTGGCCCAGTAGGGCACCAAGCCAACACTAAACCCACTGGCCAACTCCCAGATCTAGAGTTGTTTCCTGCAGTATTTCTTTTTCTCACAAGATGTCCTCAGATTTGCAGATTGAATGATGGCCAGTATTGTGTATGTAGAAAAATTAGTACTGTGAATGCAGGGTGTCTTGGGACCACCCCTGAGGGGATGTCATCCAATGGTGCCTTTCATTAACAGTGTATTGATTCAGAAGAACGTAATGACACATATCAGTGCCAATCTAAGCATCGCCAGAGGACCACCCACTGCCAGGAGCAGTCTGAAGAGCAAAGATGACCATAGATGGATCAAAATTGCAGGGGCTGGCCGAAGTTTGATCCATCTAATGTCATTCCCCATAATGAGAAGTTCTATCTAATGATTGCCATGTGTCATTGTGTCTTGTTCCATTCGCTATTGCGATCTTGTGTTGTGTTTGTTGAATGTAGCTGTATCTTAATAATTTCCCCTTGGGTTTAATAAAGTATTCTGAATCTGAATGGGCTTGTTGGATAATTTTTATTCGATCAGCGCTGCAGCCAATAGGCTACAGTGCTGATCAGTGGGGGGGATTCCTCCATCCACCTTGCGTGTGTGGGTGGGGGAATCCAATCAGTTTTTCGATCAGCTCACTAGTTGACCCATGTATGGCCAGCTTAAGAGGTCACACGACCAACCTGAAGACTTATAGAAAAAAAGTTTTAAAAAATGTGCAAAATATACCACGAGCGTGCCCTACAGGCAGAATGAAGGGTGAATGGGGGTCATGGGCTGAGCCCAAAGTAGGAGTTTAAGGTAAACTATAATGATTTTGAAATAATAATAAAAATTATTGATTCGCTCTAGTTAAATTTTCAATCAGTGCACAGCTCCCCTAAAAATATTGTTAAAAAAATCTGTAAATACAAACATCAAAACATCAAAAATGCATGTGATAAACGGCGATCACACAATAAACAAAAAAAATATATATATAATACACTTATGCATGTGTTACTGTCAGCACTCATAAGCTAACATCTTAATAAGAAATGCATAGTGAGAAAATGAAAAAATGAAAAGGGCTAATAAGATACAGTATTCCTCTAACACAAACAATATTATTGACCCACAAGTTCATTAATCATTTTCATTTGAATTGAAGGGGTTAATTTGTGTAGTGATTTTCAGCCTGCATTAACCACTTCAGCCCCGGAAGGATTTACCTGCTAATTGCGCGGTCATGCAATGCTGTACCCAAATGAAATTTGCGTCCTTTTCTTCCCACAAATAGAGCTTTCTTTTGATGGTATTTGATCACCTCTGCGGTTTTTATTTTTTGCGCTATAAACGGAAAAAGACCAAAAATTTTGAAAAAAAATGATATTTTCTACTTTTTGTTATAAAAAAATCCAATAAACTCAATTTTAGTCATACATTTAGGCCAAAATGTATTCGGCCACATGTCTTTGGTAAAAAAAATGTCAATAAGCGTATATTTATTGGTTTGCGCAAAAGTTATAGCGTCTACAAACTAGGGTACATTTTCTGCAATTTACACAGCTTTTAGTTTATGACTGCCTATGTGATTTCTTGAGGTGCTAAAATAGCAGGGCAGTACAATGCCCCCCCCCCCAAATGACCCCATTTTGGAAAGTGGACACCCCAAGGAAATTGCTGAGAGGCATGTTGAGCCCATTGAATATTAATTTTTTTTGTCCCAAGTGATTGAATAATGACAAAAAAAAAAAAAAATTACAAAAAGTTGTCACTAAATGATATATTGCTCACACAGACCATGGGCATATGTGGAATTGCACCCCAAAATACATTCAGCTGCTTCTCCTGAGTACGGGGATACCACATGTGTGGGACTTTTTGGGAGCCTAGCCGCGTACGGGGCCCCGAAAACCAATCACTGCCTTCAGGATTTCTAAGGGCGTAAATTTTTGATTTCACTCCTCACTACCTATCCCAGTTTTGAAGGCCATAAAATGCCCAGATGGCACAACCCCCCCCCCCAAATGACCCCATTTTGGAAAGTAGACACCTCAAGCTATTTGCTGAGAGGCATGTTGAGTCCATGGAATATTTTATATTTTGACACAAGTTGCGGGAATGTGACAATTTTTTTTTTTTTTTTTGCACAAAGTTGTCACTAAATGATATATTGCTCACACAGGCCATGGGCATATGTGGAATTGCACCCCAAAATACATTCAGCTGCTTCTCCTGAGTATGGGGATACCACATGTGTGGGACTATTTGGGAGCCTAGTCGCGTACGGGGCCCCGAAAACCAATCACCGCCTTCAGGATTTCTAAGGGCGAAAATTTTGGATTTCACTCTTCACTGCCTATCACAGTTTCGGAGGCCATGGAATGCCCAGGTGGTACAAACCCCCCCCCCAAATGACCCCATTTTGGAAAGTAGACACCCCAAGCTATTTGCTGAGAGGCATGGTGAGCATTTTGCAGCTCTCATTTGTTTTTGAAAATGAAGAAGGTAGTATATGGGGGTTCCCGACGCTATAAAACGCTGACGGCGAACCTAAATATTTACCTCCCCAACTAGCGTCACCAGTGACACTAATACAGCGATCAGAAAAATGATCGTTTAGTGACACTGGCGACGGGGGGTGATCAAGGGGTTAAAACTTTATTAGGGGGGTTAGGGGGGTACCCTAGACCTAAAGGGGGCTCACACTAACTGCCCTACCACACTAACTGTCACAAACTGACACCAATGCAGTAATCAGAAAAAAAAACTGCTTGGTATCAGTGTGACAGGGGGGGGGGTGATCGGGGGCGGATTGGGGGGGTGATGGGGGGTGTTATGTGTGACTGGCATGTTCTACTGTGATGTGTTGTGTTGTGCACTCACATTGCAGTGTTCTCTCCTCGGCGCCGGAACGGAAAATGCCGAGCTGAGGAGAGATGATATAATTTCCTCTGCCTCTGTTTACTATGCAGAGGCAGAGGAAGATTCTCATTGGCCGGGAGCGATCGCGAGGGGGGGGGCATGAATGGATGGCCTCCCCCTCACCTCTCATCGCTCCCGGTCAGAAGCCGACCGCCTTGGGCACCGGGGGGGTCCGATTGGACCCCCCGCCCGCAGAAGGCAGATCACGTACAGTGATTCTGCCTGTCCGTGCCTTTCTGCTGACGTATATCAGTGTGAGGCGGTCGGCAACTGGTTAATCAATGTCTCCAAAGTTTCTTTCCCCAGGTCATAGATAGATAGTAACTTGCGCTTTGTTTCACTTTGTTTCAATCTCAGCATACAGATGAATCATGCAAATAAAACAATAATGTCATTGTGCAATGATCAAAAAGGAAATAAAGAGGGACAACCAAAGCGATACACTCACATAGACCCAATGTATGTTAGGCATAAAGGAAGCAATCAGCCGCTACGAGCGTAACTCCTCAAAAGCCGCTGCTGCCGTACTGGTGTCTCGTAACAGCAGTGCTCGTCACTAGCTCCTCCCACGCGTTACGTCAAGACCAGGTGACTTTCTCAAGGACATCCCTAAGACGCCATAGTCTCCATATTTATGTCTATTGGCATCCCAGGTTACCATAGTGACAGCGGTTTCTCATAGGATCATCATACTGCTTCCATTACATTGAACAAGTGTTAAATTACATATACAACAATCTCCACAGAATTTTATTTATATCATAAAATGTGCTAAAGATATTTAAAACCTATGTCAAACTTAAAAAACAAGGTATGTATAGAACAATACTGCATTACATACGAACTCCCTCTAGTGGTAGTCACTATCATTACATGTACCTACTATGCAATACCAGAGAACTCGTCATTTATAACTAGATGTACTTAAATATTTAGATAGACATAAAAACATTAAAAATAGTTTATAAAAAAATAAATCCAAATCATGAGAACATAGTAAGTCTTGGTTCCATAAAAATAAAAATGTATAAAAAATATAAAAATTAAAAATGTATCTACAGGAGTATATATGTAAAAACTGGACCAGATAGAATCAAGAAACACCCCAAAAACAAACTAATAATCTGAAATAAAACAATTAAGATCGAAATCAGTGTTTAAACCCCTAGGCGAGAGAGTACCCATCTCGAATATCCACCTGGATTCATTTTTGCTTAATTCTCTTTTTTTGTTAAAGCCCCTCCAGTGTGGTTTATATCTCTCAATAGCCCAAAATTTTAAACATGTGGGGTCTCTGTTATGGTGTGTTGCGAAATGTCTAGAGACACTATGTTTGTGGAAAGCATTCTTGATATTTTGTATATGCTCCCTAATAGGCTTCCACATGGGCCTTTTTGTTCTGCCTATATATTGTAATGAACATGAACATTGCAAAATGTACACTACACCTTCGGTTCTACAAGAGATAAAATCCTTGATTTCATATTCTTTTTTTGTGCTAGTTGATCTGAAGTTGGTGCATTTTTGTCCATTAAAATTAGTATTTTGACAAGCATAGCACCTTTTACACGGATACAAGCCTTTACCCTGAAAGAATGACAATTCTGTTGCCCTTTTAGGGGGTTCTGGGACATTTTTTGCCACTATGTCTCTTAATGTTGGAACTCGCATGTATGTGAAACGGGGTTTGTCAGGTAAAAGACTATGAAGAGTTTTATCAGCTTTTAACAGGGGCCAATATTTTTGTAATAATATGCTCCACCTGTTTGTGTTGAACACTATAGTTCATTATCAAGGGAATATCGTGATTTAATGTACAATCCTTATTCCTATCTTTGATCAACAAATTCCTTGGCATCTGATAGACTTCTTCAATTTTTTCTTCAATAAATTCTTTATTATACCCTTTAGCCTCAATTTTTTTTCCTATCCAATGTACCTGTGCAGGATATTCTTTATGATTAGAACATATTCTTCTCAGACGTATCATCTGTCCTTTCGGAATATTTATGAGTCATGGTTCATAATGACAGCTGTCAGTTGGTATATAGCTGTTTCTTTCTACAGGCTTAAAGAAAGTTTTAGTGCTAATGAGCCCATTACCTATCTGTATTTCTAGGTCCAAAAAATGAACAACCCTATCACTAATTTCATACGTAAGCTTGATATTCTTCTGGTTATTATTCAGTTGATCAAACATCTGAATTAGACTTGTCTCATCTCCTTTCCAGATTACAATGCAGTCATCAATGAATCTTTTATAGAGAATCAGATTTTCTGGCACAACGGAATAGATGGCTTCTTCCTCCCATCTAGCCATAAAGATGTTAGCAACACTTGGGGCATATTTGGCACCCATCCCGATGCCACTAAGTTGTCTGTAGTATTCTGCATTGTACCAGAAGTAATTATGCTGTAGCCCGAAGGCTAGGCATCTCAAGATAAATCTTCTTTGTTTAGAAATGAGATTACTGAATTTTTCCATAGCCCATTTAGATGCCTGAATCGCATCATTATGATCTATCACTGTATATAACGAAGTAACATCTGCTGTTGCAATTAAGTATTTATCTTCTGGTTTTAGAACAACATTATCCAAAATTTGGATCAAATGTTTAGTATCCCTAAGGTAAGTACTAGTGTTAGGTACCAAAGGTTGCAAAAACTTGTCAACATATTCACCCAATCTGGCATTTATTGATTGGATGCCATTTATTATAGGTCTACCTGGTGGTTGTTCTAAGTTTTTATGTATTTTTGGCACCGTGTAGATAATGGGTACTCTACATGTGTCAGGTATTAAAATACTTTGATTCATTTTTTGTTAGAATCTTTTTAACACTGCCTTTCAATACTAGATCCGATAGTTAACGTTTATATTCTTTTGTAGGATTTCCCTTGAGTTTTATATAGGTATTGGTGTCACATAATTGACCTACTAATTCCTTGTTATAATAATCCCTAGATAACACGACAATTGCCCCTCCTTTATCCGCAGGCCTAACTACAATATCCTTATTTTTTTCCAACCGTTTTATTCCTGTTTGAATATTATGAGGTTCATATATTTGTTTAAGTTTCACCTGATCCAATTCCTGGGTTACCATTTTATTAAACACTTCGATGTGTTATTATTCTGAGATGGAGGATTGAACAACGATTTATTCCTCACGTTACTATGCATAATTCTCCCTGGGGTTTCTATTCTTGTAGTTTGAGTAGTGGGGGGGTTGCTTAGCATATATTTCTTGATGTTAAAGTGGAGTTCCACCCACTTTTACAACTCTTCAGCATCCCTCACTAAACTGTGCACTGTAAACGAATTGGATATATTTTTTTTTTCTCTGCACCTACTGTATATCTGCTGTATTCATTTTTCACTTCCTCCTCCCTGGCTGTGACCCATCGCATCATTTCCTGTTTGCAATGCCTTCTGGGAAGGGGCGTCAACTTCCTTTGACACTGCCGTTGCTATGGAAACCTGACCTGAAACCTATTACACTGCTTGTGCTGCACTGAGCATGTGCGAGATCTGCAAGGATGAGATCCAGGAAGAAATACAGTCTGGCTTCAGATGCCCACACTTAAGATGGCCACGGCCTGCTGTAAGTTTATAAAATAACAAACTACTGCTATAAACTAACAAAACAGACCTTAGTTTACAGACTAACTTTACTAGAATACATTAAGCTTGTGTATTATAGGGGTATTTTTATTTAAAAACTATAATTTTGGCCGGAACACCACTTTAAGTTTCCTAGTGTACTTTTGGATGTCAACATACACCTCAAATTTATTGAGGTTTCTTGTGGGTGCATACTTAAGTCCTTTGTCTAATGTGGTTAGATCAGCTCTTGTTAATTCTATTCCACTTACGTATATTGTATATGCCCTCACCTACTTTTCTCTTTTTCTTTTGGATTTTGAATCCTCCTCGACATCCTCTTTTTTGTCTGGACTTCTTACTTTTATCCTTCTGTCTTGCCTGGGAAGTATAATTTCATTCCTGAGGTGTTCTAAATAAGAACGCGATTGTTCCTCATCTTTGTAGTCCCTTAGTGATTCATATCTGTTCTGGGTATGTATCGGACTTCTTCTTGTTTCATACTGGTATTGGTCATATTGAGTATAATTTTGATATTGGGGTACTCTCTAGATTCACTCCTATTGGAGTTCTGGTGGTATTCTCTTGGCTCACTCCTATTATAATTTTGCTGATGGTGATTACCTTGAATACCATTCATTGGATTGCTCTCATTTCCATTGTAATAATGGGGTAAATAACTGTCATGATTGTAAGGTGAGTTGTAGGGCCTCTGATTGTTATGAGGTAAGTTATAGGGCCTCTGATTTTTTCTATTCCCATTATTTTTCCAGTATGGTCTTCTTGGTGACTTATTTTTATTTTTGTTTTTCCACCATGGTTTTGAAGTTTTTGGTCCATTGTCTTCCCTATATACTCTTTCTTGTTCCATTCCAAACTCTCTTTCTTGTCTTAATGTATCAGGGGTTCTAGATATTCTTTCCAGAGCTCTATATCTTGGCTCTCTCCTTGGGGTAACAATCCTGACTTCTTCCAGTAGGGCACCAAGCCAACACTAAACCCACTGGCCAACTCCCAGATGTAGAGCTGTTTCCTGCAGTATTTCTTTTTCTCACAAGATGTCCTCAGATTTGCAGATTGAATGATGGCCAGTGTTGTTTATGTAGAAAAATGAGTATTGTGAATGCAGGGTGTCTTGGGACCACCCCTGAGGGGATGTCATCCAATGGTGCCTTTCATTAACAGTGTATTGATTCAGAAGAACGCAATGACACATATCAGTGCCGATCTAAGCATCGCCAGAGGACCACCCACTGCCAGGAGCAGTCTGAAGAGCAAAGATGACCATAGATGGATCAAAATTGCAGGGGCTGGCCGAAGCTTGATCCATCTAATGTCATTCCCTATCATGAGAAGTTGATCTAATGATTGCCATGTGTCATTGTGTCTTGTTCCATTCGCTATTGCGATCTTGTGTTGTGTTTGTTTAATGTAGCTGTATCCTAATAATTTCCCCTTGGGTTTAATAAATTATTCTGAATCTAAATGGGCTTGTTGGATAATTTTTATTCGATCAGCGCTGCAGCCAATAGGCTACAGCGCTGATCAGTGTATTCTGACATTCCCCACTGTCAGAACATAATGATACAGTAGGGGGGATTCCTCCATCCACCTCGCATATGTGGGTGGGGGAATCCAATCAGTTTTTTGATCAGCTCACTAGCTGACCCATGTATGGCCAGCTTAAGAGGTCACATGACCAACCTGAAGACTTATAGAAAAAAAGTTTTAAAAAATGTGCAAAATATACCACGAGCGTGCCCTACAAGCAGAATGAAGGGTGAATGGGGGTCATGGGCTGAGCCCAAAGTAGGAGTTTAAGGTAAACTATAATGATTTTGAGTCAATTACATTTTAAACAGTTTTGTACTATAAAAATCCTTTTTTTTTTTTTTTTAATTTACAAATACAGGAGTAGACAGAATCTAGAGCAGCTGTGCAACCAATCAGCTTCTAGCTTTCATTTTCAAAGCAAAAAGTGGAACTAAACCCACTGTATCAACAGTTTCCCAAAACAGTTAAACTACGCCTCCCTATCCTTTACAGCCAAGGAAGCCGACATCTTAGATTCTGTTTGATCTGCAGTTACCATGGAGCTGCACATATGATCAGTTATAACACCAATACTAAATAAATTGTAGCGCTAAAACACACATATATCATATGAACAGAATGTCTCTGTAGACATAAAATAATGTCCCAATGATGACGTATTGTCAAAGAAAAAGTGATAATCCACAGTGGATGGGTGCAAACAGGATAACAGTTCCTTCTGCTTCCCAAATCTCGACTCAGATGTCATCAAACTCATAAATAGATGGGGTACGCTTACCGGAACTGTTGGATTCTACTGCCATTAGCATAGAATCAATCGAGCTGTGTGCCACCAAGAGCAGGTGTATGTAGTGGTCGAGGACAGATGGAGCCTCTGCAAGGCCTGGATGTCACCTCTGGATACACGGGAAAGAAGCCGAAACTGGTTCCAAGGTTGAAGCTGTTTCTCAGATCCCGGAAGTCAGTTCCTGAAGGCGGCTTTGTGCATGTAACCTGAGAACAGGCAGTGATTCCACCAGCCATTTGATAGCTTGACTTAGCTTGAGTTAAGAGCACAAGCAACTGTGACAGTAATCATTCATGGCATGCCTTAAATGTAAATGTTTTTGGGAAAAGTTAAATTGATGGGTGTAGCTGGGCTTTAATTTAAAGGCAGGCCTTAAATGATAGCTTGCACAGTCATTAGTGTGCTTATGTTGGCTCTCAACAAAACTATCAAGCCTCAAATGACTGGTGTCATAGCTGATCATATGTGCAGCACCATGGCAACTGCAGATCAACAGAGACTAAGATGGTAGCTTCCGTGCTGTAACAGATATGAACATTTAAAGGTTTTTTTCTGGTTTTTGGTTCCATAGACTTCAATGGATCAAAAATGTGTATTGAAAAATGCAAAATGCACCTGAAATATGCAAACTGCAACCTGCATAGGTGTTAACCAGGCCTAATTGAGCGTTGTGCTCTAGCTCTGTAGCGTGTGTGACAGATCCCAACCCCTATCTGCTAGAGCTGAGAAAAATCTTTTAAACTGTGTGTTTTAGAAGCTCTATAGGAGAAATGGCTTCAGATAAACAGGTACAACTTATGTAGGAGGATTCATTTTAATCTTTGTGTATCACCTGAGGCTAGTCACTTCACAGGGTATATGTAAGGGCTTACAACCAGTTTTAGAACCAGTTTTAGTCCTGGGACATACAGTAGATAAGGGTGTCCAACCCCCCATCCTCCCCTGGTTCTGGGCACATGCCTTGCACCTTGACATCTCTGTTGCCCAGTCATTTTTATCCTTGCTGTGGCTGCATGACATGTTGCTATGGGGCAGCCACATTTGTTGTCCACAGAGGTGAGGAGGGTGGCCTTAAACATAGTTACATAGTTAGTCTGGAAAAAAGACACAAGTCCATCTAGTTCAACCAATAGAAAAAAAAACACACGCACAATACACAAATAGGAGGCAAATAAACCCCAACAAAGCATGATTGAATTTGCTCCTGCAGAGAAAAAAAATCTTTCCTGAATCCCTGGAGACAGACAATTGAATATTCCCTGGATCAACTAGCCCTGGTGCTAATACCTATACATATACGTATCCAGTAATATTTGTGCATTTAGAAAAGAGTCCAGGCCTTTTTTAAAACACTACTGAGCTGGCCAGAACCACCTCTTTTTTTTCTATATAATCTTTATTCTAGTAACATTTTGTCATTACAAAAAGGGAGTACACACAAAGAGGGGGGGGGGGGAGTAAAGGAGGGGGACAAGGGATACATCTGTCATGGCCGCAATGAAAACAACAGTAATAGCAGTGAGACATATCAATGTGTTGTGTTTACAAGGGTACCCTCTTTGTCCTGGACATTCGGTCCATGTGGACAAATCTCACTCTTGCGTGGGGAGATAGTAGGGCGATCCCAATCATAAGATCAAAAGGTAGTGCATATATGACTTATAGTGCATTAATATCATAAGAAAACTTGAGGTACCATGAATGGTCAGGTATTGGGTAACCTCTCAGGTAGCATGAATAAAAATGAAAACAAGAATGTACCAAAGGTACTAAAAGAAAAGACAACAAAAATAAAAATAAATAAAAATAAAAAATCTCTCACCAGGTTCGTAGGCTGATTGGGCACATCCTTTGTAGAGCCGCTAGTCGTTGGGAGTTGGTTCGATTGGACAAGTCTCTTAAAGGAGGGATCTGCTAGGGCCAGTAAAGCAACGTGTAGGCTAGATGAGACTGTGGTTGTGTCATGTATGTGGTTTTTCCAGGCTGCCCATGTAAGTTCAAATTTTTCTCGGGTGCCTTTACAAGTAGCGAGCCAGTCCTCTGCCTCCATGATTTCCCTCACCTTCCCAACCCAGTCAAGCTCGCTTGGGATGTGCGGGCTTTTCCAATGCATTGGTATGAGGCATTTAGCTGGGTTGAGAGATAAGGGAGAGTACTATGTTTGTAGCTAGATATAGGCATGGGGGGGACATGGAGCAAAAAATGCTTTGGCGAGGTTAGGAGGTCTATACCCAGACCATCTGATATATGCCTGCCAACCATAGAACAAAACGGTGTTAGCACTGGGCACTCCCACCATATATGGAGAAGTGTTTACTTTATTCCACATCCCTTCCAGCGCCGGTCGGAGGCAGAGGGAAAAATTCTATCCAGAGATAAGGGCAGCCTGTACCACCTCGATAAAAGCTTGTAGTTATTCTCTTGGGTCCTGGAATCTACAGAACTCGAGTGGGTCAGACAATACAGGTGATGCAGCTGCTCATCCGTGAATTCACACTGGAGGTCCTGCTCCCATTCTTTTATGAAAAGGGGCTTGGGGCTAGGTGTTGCTGTCTCCAGTATCTTGTAGAGGACTAAAATCAAATGGGGTAGGGAGTCTCCAGCCTCCCATATGCGTTCAAATTCGGTAAGGTTAGTCTTAATCTGTGAGTTTCTGTGCACTTGGCTCCGAAATCAGCTAGTTGACGGTGTCTCCAGAAATCAAAGGGGAAGCCACCATATCATTCCCTGAGGGTGGTAAGTGGAACCAGTGAATGACCCTCCACAAATCGTGCCAGGCTAACAACCCCATCACTTGCCCAGATTCCGAGGAAGAATACCAACTCCCCTGGGGGGAACCATGGATACCCACCCACAGGTGCCAGTGAGGATGTCCCTGGTGCCAGTGCCAAAAGGCCATTCACTCTATTCCATATCTTCAGGGATTGTACGGTTAGTGGGGACACCCAGTCAGAGAAACCCCTATCTCCTGCGGGGACCCAGGGCGCGTATGAAAAATCGCGGCCTGTCATAGTCTTTTCCAGGGGAACCCAGAGTTTAAAGTGGTTGTAAAGCCAAAAAAAAAAACCTGCAAGACAAAGGCATAATGAGCATGCTAGCTCATTATGTATTACCTTAGATCGAAGCCACCGCATCGGTCCTCGTTCACCGCTCTGGGCGGCGACATCGCTCCCGGAGTTACTTCTGGGTATCACAGGCTCTGGCGCTGTGATTGGCTGGAGCCGCGATGACGTCACTCCCGGTAACGGCACAGTCTAACTGAAGTATCGGCGCGTACGTGCCATTGCTTCAGTGCCCATGTGGCGATGATGTCGGCACATGCAAATACATGGGATATCTCCTAAACGCTGCTGTGCAATCGCCTGGTAATATTATTATTATTATTATTATACAGGATTTATATAGCGCCGACAGTTTACGCAGCGCTTTACAACATTAGGGCAGACAGTACAAGTACAATACAATTCAATACAGGAGGAATCAGAGGGCCCTGCTCGTTAGAGCTTACTAGAATACATTGGGTATATCTAGACCCCCTGTTAGCTTACATCTTTGTAGCAATGCCATGGCAAGGCGTGGTCTCTAACCCCCCCCCCCAAACTTAATGAAGAGGCTGCGGAACTCCATGAAGAAGTTCCGGGGTAAATGCACAGGTACCATCTGCAGGAAAAAGAGTATGCGGGGTAGTATCGTCATTTTGAGGATATTTGTACGGCCAACCAGTGGCGTCAGCAGGGGGGGGGGGGGGCGCTGATGGTGGGTCCCCAAAAAGCCCCGGGTCTTGGGTGGGCACGGTTCTATTATTAGCTCCGAGCACCACCACTGAGTGGGAACCGATCTGACCCGAGCACGGCCGAGTGTAATAGCAGGTCCCACCTTCTGGAGCCTGCAGCGCTGATGGACGTCCCACTGGTCCAATGTGGGGACCGCGGGACGAGTGATGTCCATCATAGGTGCTGCAGGCTCCAGAATGCGGGAATTACAATGTGGCCGCCGCGCCACTGTGAGAAGATCCTGGCCCCACTCGGTGCTCGGACGGGCGGCTCTCCTCTCCTCATCATTGCTCTGGCTGCCTGGAATCTACTCTACTGTGTGATGGGCACGCCGTCTGCAGGAGGACACCTGAAGTCTGGTCAGGTAGGTCAGTGTGGGTCAGGTAGGTCAATGTGTGTCAGGTAGGTCAGGTAGGTCAGTGTAGGTCAGGTAGGTCAGTGTGTGTCAGGTAGGTCATTGTGTGTCAGGTAGGTCAGTGTGGCAAACTCTTACGAGAGTGAGAGAGAGAGCTGTGCATGGTGTCATAAGCCTACGCTTTAGAATGGACCTACAGCAAATTCAGTTTTTGCCAATCATCTATCATAGTTAACAAGTAGGTTTTTTTTTAAAGTACAGTTTTCTCTTTTGTATTGCTTTGAAGTGGCAATTTCAAGGATTATGATTGTCAGATGATTATCTACTGGAGGGCTGGCAATACTAGTTAATTCATAACCAAAACAAGTATATTTGTGGCCTAAAGCAGATAGGAAGTTACATACATTTTGGCCACTGGTAAAGTTGAATCCCGAATTAAGTTTTGAATTTCTTGACCCCTCTTGCACCATAGAAGCAGCACTGATTGGTTCATATGCGGAGCTGAGAAGTGTGGTGTATAGAGGCCCTAGGTCCAATCTCCATGTGACTCTCCCCATGAGAATGACCCTTAAGGTATGGGATACAGTTCAAAAACAGCTCATGGGACCCAGGGATTGGTCCCCAGCAACCCCCTTGTGGGGCAACCCTCGTTTGCCTCATTTTCGTTCCATCCCTGATCCGATCTTGTGGGCTAGACATGGGGTCACGACTCTTGGGGATATAGTATCCCAGGGACAATTAACTTCCTTTGATGCCTTGAAAAGAGATAAAGATCTTCAGAATCTCATGTTTTTTAGGTTCCTTCAGCTGCGCCATGCTTTCAGGTCCCAATTCCCTGGTCCACTGACTCTAGAGGGGTCACCTGTGGAGGTTACGCTTAAATCCCCAGACAGGGGGAAAACACTGTCCACACTCTACAATATATTTGTGTCCCTCGACACATCTAGAGTCTCCCAGCTATGCGAGTTGTGGGGGAGGGATGTTCCAGAACTGACGGATGAGGACTGGGAAGAGGGAATTCAGCAATTTTTACCCCTTACAATCTCGGCTAGAGATAGGTTCATGCAATTGAAGTTTCTCCATCGTGCATATTACTCTCCAATACGCTTAGCTAGAATTTACCTTGATAGATCAGCGAGATATGCTATATGTGGCTCAGATAATGCTGATTTTTTCCATGTAGTCTGGTCCTGCCCTGGAGTGGAGCACATTTGGAAAAATATACTGGCCGATATTAATTCTATTGGGAAAATGAAGATCTCTTACAGCCCGATCCCTCTTGTGCTAGGTATCTGTGACTTCCTTGAGGTCTCATGGGGGAAAAAACTGTTTGTCTTCTACATCACATTCTATGCTAGGAAAGCAATCCTATTGCAATGGAATCAGTCTCAACCACCCACCAGACAGCTCTGGCAATCCTTGGTAAATAAGGCATTGCCATTATATAAAATGACATACATGGGAAGAATTGCCCCAGAAAATTTGGGAAGATTTGGGAGGCATGGGTGAAGGCAAAACATCTAACTATTGACTGAGGTGTACGGGCCAGTGCCCACTATACCTGACACAAACCTCCTCCTACCAACAACAAATTTATCTAGGTCTCTTTTTGTGAATGTGAGATAGGAGTCTTTCTGCCAAGGGTGATCAATGAGAACACCCACGCCTCTACCTCAGATGGGTGCCTTATTGAGTATGCTTGTAACATCTTTTTGAAATCTGACGCAACGCTCATGTTCATATATTGCTGCTTTTGATGTTAAATCTCTACATCTGTTAAAAATTGTAAGAATACTGTGTAAGATGTCTGTATCGCTGCTTAACCCGATATAGTTTGTTTGTTTTGTAAAAACCTAAATAAACTTTTCTGTTAAAAAAAAAAAGTTTTGAATTGCTTGTATCTTCAGACTCAAGGTTTTGCAGTTAAATTTTTGGGATTAATTGTATCGTGAGTGGGCAGAGAACAGGTAAAAGTTGACTGCGCAAATGTATTTATTTATTACAAGTAGTCATATAGTGCTGACAATTTACATAGTACTTTACTTATTGTACATTCACATCAGTCCCTGCCCTCAAGAAGCTTACAGGCATATGCATTCATACTCATACTAAGGTCATTCAGGCAGAAGCAAACGAATCTACCTGCATGTCTTTGGAGTGTGAGAGGAAACCAGACTACCAGAGAAACCAGAGTATACTATTAAATATTTTACAGAGGTGGATATATTTGTTGTTCAGCCTAACCAGAGTTTCCATTTGCCTTGTCACATGCAGAGCAAGACCAGAGAATATTTATTAGAAATGTATTTCAGATGGATGCTGTCTACCAACCCTCAATCTGCAGGCCTAATCTCATCTCTATATGGGGACCTCATATTTATAAACTCGCTTTAAAAAAATTATTTACTTGACAAAATTGAAAACAGACTTATGCCCTGTACACACGGTCGGACATTGATGGGACATTCCGACAACAAAATCCATGGATTTTTTCTGACGGATGTTGGCTCAAACTTGTCTTGCATACACACGGTCGCACAAAGTTATCGGAATTTCCGATCGCCGAGAACGCGGTCACGTACACCACGTATGCCGAGACTATAAAAGGGCAGTTCAGTACTAAGCGCGGCAACCTTTGGGCTCCTTTTGCTAATCTCGTGTTAGTAAAAGTGAGAGACGATTTGCTCTTTTTCAGACTCGTGGTTTTCAGATCGTATTTCTGCTGTTTAGTTTGTGCTTGTGGGTTTGTATCTGGTCTTTAGTGCGTGCAGCGAGTTACCCTTGACTTATCATTGTGTTCTTGTTCATTTGTTACTGATTTTCAGGTCGCTCTTCACAGGCCTTGCTGTTCTTCAGTGCGTTCTGTTAGGTGGTAAGATTTTTATCCTTTAACATCACATTTTATTGTATTTAATGTTTGATAATATATTGTATTTCTTTCCTCATTCCCTAATTACCATGATTGTAATATGCTGTGAATGTCCCCTTTGTCCTCATGCATGCTGGATTTTTATGTCATTTTTTTGGTCCTTCTTACATATTTGCCTTCACTTACCTCCCCAGCATGCTCTCCTGGCCCTATATTCACCTTGTGTAGTCACTTAACAATGTATTTTGTCAGCTCCATAGTAGTGCTTTACCCTAAATACCCCCTAAAATGCGTAAAATAGTGATGTGTGCTTTAAATTCAGGCAGAGTGCCAGAGGCTTTTTTTTGGGGTCACAAAATCTTTTGAAACCCTCCCTCCCCCCAACTGCTAACTCAGCTGATACCAATCCTCTATCTATTGACTTTGCCAAACCCATACACACTATACCCACCTCTTTTGTGGTCAGATTGAGATGAGATGGATGAATTCCCCAAAGCATGTAGTGCAAGGGTCTTCCTGAATACTTTTAAATGGTACTGTTTTAAGTTTTTGTATCCTATTATTATCTTGATAGGTAATAGCAGAATGTAAAAATGTGCTAAAATGTGTACAGTGTGTATTTATCTCTTGTGGGGTTCCCCAGCCTCTTCTTGCTGTCCTGCCCCTGCTATTGACAGCGCTGGTCTGGCATCTCTTGGAATTTACAGGCTGGTTCTCCTGTCCTAAGGACAGGAGAAATCAGTCTGTTTTTTCAGTAACTGAGAGTCCTGGTGGAGTCCTTCCTGCAACTCGCTCTTCTTCCTGGGGGGGGGGTCAGGGCCCCCTCTGCCCCCCCTAGGGACGCCATTGGTCCAGTGGGCTGCCAAAGTAATACACATTATTTAGGCATTCATCTCTCAATGAAGTGGAGAGGGTTACCTGTCCAAAACACCCCCCCCTCATAAAATTTAAAAAATGGCCCATGAGAAGGGGGGGAGGGGAATCTGATAGGTGGACCTTATACCTTTGTCTTTAAATAGTCCCTAAAAAAAAGTTATACTGATGTTGGCCAAGAATGTTTGTGTCTAATCTGCTTTCCATGTTTATGTGCAAAATGATTAATTTTTTATTCTTGTTTGACTCCACAGTTTCCTTCCAACCCACAGGAATGGCAGACTGTGGCCTCCCACTTTGCCCAGCAGTGGGACTTTCCTAACTGCTGAGGGGAAATTGATGGGAAACACATCCACATCATCCCACCACCCAACTCGGGGTCATACTATTACAACTACAAGGGGTTCAATAGTATTGTGATGTTGGCGGTGGTGTTGGCTACTTACGAGTTCCTGTATGTGGACGCGGGGAAGAAGTGCCGGATGTCAGATGGTGGAGTCATCGCCCAGACAGAGTTCTTCAAGCGTCTCCAGAATGGCAGCTTGGACTTGCCACCTCCAGAAGACAATGCGAAAGGACTTCCATTCGTATTAGTTGCGGATGAAGCGTTTGCGCTGGGGGACCATCTTATGCGGCCATTCCCTATGAAGACCCTCACCCCAGACCAGAGGGTTTTTAATTACCGGCTGGCCAGAGCCAGAAGAGTGGTGGAGAACACGTTTGGAATAATGGCCAGCCGGTTCCGCCTATTTCTTACACCCATACACATGGCGGAGTATAAACTCAATCATATCATCCTGGCTTGCTGTGGTCTCCACAACTTTTTAAGGAGAAATTCTTGGAACTATGCTGGCTCAATTGGGCCTGAATCTGGAATTAATGTAAATGAACCAACCCTGACGGAGCTTGAAGCTGGCCATCCTGGCTTGCCCCCCCTGAGTGCCCATGAGGTCCATCTAAGATACATGGAATACTTTGCGGGTAGGGGGGCCATCAATATGCCAGACAATGTCTGAGACATTTTTAAATAAAAAACAAATTTTTAGAGTGCGCATGCGCGCGGGCACGGGAGCGGACATGTTCTGACCTGCTCCACACGCCGACGAGCTTTTCAAGCAACAACTAGCCGGTAGGGAAGCGAAAAGCCTGCAACGTCAATGGGGATCGCAATATGCAAAGGCGAGGAGGGGGGACAGCCAAAAAGAAACCCCCGACATCCAGCTGCTCATTCCGTTCGGGAAATACATCAGGAGGGACTCCCCCTTCCAAGATGGAGTTGGGCCAGAGAACAGAGAAAAACACAGCAAAGCAGGTGAGCGGGAGCCAGTGTGACCAGGCCCTCCCTGCACAGAGAGTCTCTCCCCACATTACAGCGGCCGCCCAAACAGATAAAGTGCATGATCCCTTCTCCTCCAAATCGCAGGAAGACATAGCACAATCGCAGAAGGGTGAGTCTCCACAATACTATCTCTCCCCCTCCCATACTTATCAGGGGGAGGGGGTGGACAGTGCAGATTCCCCAGCGTCCTCCATGTAGAGGAATATGGCTGAAAAAGCTGAACTAGCTCTGAGTCAAAACAGCACAGGGAGTGACCCCCCTCCCCCACCTCCAGCGCCATATTCAGGAGACTCTGTCCTGTTAGCTCGCTTTTCAGCATTGCTGCAGCAACAACTGACTAAAGCTTGCCAATCAATTACAGCAGAAATGAAACATGACTTTAATGACATAGGGGAGAGACTGGACACTATCGAATCAAAAATGGATGGCACAGTGCGGAGGGTTAACCAGAATTTGAGCATGATATCCTCACTACAGGACCAATTAGATCAAGCTAACGCTAAAATCAGGAAAATAGGTCCAGGCGCTATAATTTCAGAATATGCGGCCTACCGGAGGTGGTGATTGACTTAGAAGATGCAGTACATGTCCTTATGCAGGATTTGATCCCGGACATCTCACCACATCACCTGGAAAGTTTACATCGAGCTCTGACGGCCCCAAGACAAGATGGTCTGCCTAGAGATGTTATAGTCAACCCGCATTTCTACAGAATCAAAGAAAAAATAATGACGCAGCCTGCGGTAGGGGCGAAATCACCCTGTTGGGCCATCCAATACAAACATTTGTGGACATTTCACAAGTGACTATCCAAAAAAAACGGGCCCTGAAACCGTTATTGGCGCAGCTCACTAATCGCCAAATCAAGTACCGTTGGTCATTTCCGTACTGCCTGTCATTCACCCTTAAAGGAAAGACATATTCTTTTGCCAACTTTTCGGATGAAGAAGACACTCTCATGAGCCTAGGTTTGATTCCAGAGAACCACCTCACCCCAAAGCACAACAAGAATCAGACCGCCCAGTCTAGCCTCTGTGGGAACAACGCCAGCGATATTCTTCCAAGAGAAGACCCCCTGTTGCAGGACCAGATGGATGACAGAGAAGATTCTTCATTTGAGAAGAAACCTCACACAGTGACAGTTGATATCACTGTAAGCCTATTTAAGGCTCCCCTTCAGTTATTTGGCTATAGTTGGGCCAGTTTGGTTTGCCTTTAAGGCTTCAATGTGACTACCTTTTTTCTGGAGGGTTATAAACCCCTCTTTTAAAGAGGGAATTAGAGTTAAATGAGTTATACACGAAGTGTTATTATAGCGGTTGTGCAGATATAATAGAGACTGCTCCCCCTAGCTTAGTTTAGCCTAGTTTGGTTTAAGTAAGTTGAATACATGATCAGTTAGATTAGCTTACCACCCCCACCATTAGTACTATGTTCTATATGGAAAGTGTCGTGGCGGAAACGCATGCCACTTGCTGGTGAGCTTGTCGTCACCTATAAGATGACGACAACCTCGTTCAACCTGATGGGGACTACGGTCTCCCGGACCTTCATGAATATGCTTGTATTATTATATCAGTTCTCAATGTTTCCTATTCTGGGGGTAACAGGTAGACATTGGTCCAGTTTACCTTATCCCAACACTAATTTTCTATTCTTTCTTCTTTTTGTCTTCCTCTTATCCTTGAGTGCACCCCTATATCCGAAAGTTGAAGAGATCCATTGAAGCCATCACATCTCGGAGGAGATGTCGGACATCTGCAAAAGGCGAGTACAGTCTGCTGAACCATAATGCTAGGTTCCCTCCGATTCCTCACTCAAATACTAACACATAATGTGCAGAGACTAAATTCCCCTACTAAAAGGACTAAGGCCTTCCAAAATTACCATAAATTAGGTATAGATTTTCTTCTCCTCCAGGAAACGCATTTTTCACGCACCTCAGCCCCCATTCCTAAATACCAGATATCCCACATTTTACTTATCGAACAGCCCAGATAAGAAAAGAGGAGTCGCGATATGTATTGCGAAGAGGGTTCCGTTGACCCAAAATACAGTCATAAGGGATAAGGAAGGTAGGTATATCATGGTGGCGGGGAAATTAAATGAAAATGCTATCACACTCATTTCATATTACGCCCCCAATACGGGTCAAGTGGCGTTTTTTGAAGCCATGCTCACAATATTGATGCCACACATACAGGGTCAAGTTATAATAGGAGGTGATAGTAATGTCTCCCTAGATCAGGCCCTAGATAGGACAAATAAGCATAAACCCATAGTGAAACACATTCCCAAACAAGGTATCAAATTAGCCCGGATTTTACACTTCCACAACCTTATAGATACTTGGAGGGACCTTCATCCTACGACTAGAGACTATACACATTACTCTCAGGTCCATAAAACGTACTGCCGTATAGACCATATATTTACACAATCATCACTCCTCCCCTCTATTGGGAGGCTCAAATTCTGCCCACTGCATGGTCAGACCACTCACCGGTACAAATAACACTAACAGACTTGTGGACGAGACCAAATCCCTCAACGTGGCGACTTAATGCCTCACTACTTAATGATCCAATCTTATATACTGAGATAGAAAAAGCCCTACAACAATACTTTATAGACAATCGTGCAAGCGACACATCCCCTAGTATTAACTGGGCAGCACATAAGGCCACCATTCGCGGCAAATTGATCCAAGTAGCTTCTAGAAATAAACGCAATAATGCTCAGAAGATTCAACAGCAGGAAGAAGAGCTACAACAGGTAGTTCAGGAACAAAAATCGAACCCGCATCTAGATCTGAGACCTAAAATAAACACAGCACGAACAGCATTGAACCTTAGTCTCACCACTAAAGCTGAGAAGTATCTACGATGGTCTAGACATCGCTTTTATACCAGGGGAGATAAACCTTCCACACTCCTAGCTAGAAAATTCACCCCGCGACCGTTCAACCCTGCCATGCTGAGATTACGGATTCAGGATGGAAAATTTACCCAAAATCCTCAAGTGATACTTGAAGAATTTTCAAAGTTTTTTTACCAAACTTTATAAGAAACTGAATCCATTCCCCACGACCCAGGCAGACAAATTTTTCCAAGATATTCCCCTACCGCAAGTAACACAGGAACATATAGAACTAATGGAAGAAGCTTTTACAGAGGGGGAAATTTTGGCAGCTATTAGAAGCTTGAATCCCACAAAAGCACCCTGCCCTGATGGATTCACGGGACATTATTATAGAAAATATGCAGCTATATTGACACCACATTTATGCTCCTTCTTCAATGCACTACCAAAGGGTGCCCCCCTAGCTACAAACGAAAATGAGGCTTTTATACAAGTTATTCCTAATCCAGGAAAAGACCATGGAGATCCCGCTAACTATCACCCGATTTCGCTCATTAATGTGGATCTTAAACTGATGACCAAAGTGTTAGTGACCAGAATGAACACCTTTTTATCCAAATATATTCATCCAGATCAGGTGGGATTTGTGCCCAATCGACAGGCCCCAGACCAAACCCGATGGGTAATAGACGTTATAGCAGCGCCTAATTCAAATTGGGATAATCAAGGCACACGGAAGGGCATGCTATTATCTTTAGATCTTTGTAAAGCATTTGATTCAGTGACGTGGGATTACATTCACTACACATTGAGGAGATATGGATTTGGGTCTCATTTTATGACTATACTACAGGCATTATTTAGTGCATCTACGGCTAGACTCCAGATAAAAGGCTATAAATCACATACCATAGATATACATAGGGGGACGAGGCAAGGATGCCCTCTGTCTCCTATTCTATTTATAATGGCACTAGAACCTCTAGCAATGAAGTTAAGAAATCACCAGGACATAAAAGGTATTTATTGTGGCGATGGGGAGCAGAAATGTGCCCTTTTCGCTGATGATATTTTAATGTTCCTCTCATCCCCGGTTACATCTCTTCCCAATCTTTATCAAGTACTACGTCGCTATACAACTATCTCGGGTCTCACAATTAATCACTCCAAATCCGAAGCTCTAAATTTAACCCTAGAATCGCAAACTGTACAATTACTTCAAAAGTCATTTCAGTTTAAATGGCAAAGAGAAAGACTTCCATATTTGGGAATCTTTATAACTCCTGCTCTACAGACCCTGTATCAGGCTAACTATCCCCCCATCTATAGAAAACTGACAGCGGATCTTTTAAGATGGGCCAAAAATCCCCCGTCGTGGTTCCGCAGACTGTATTCCATAAAAATGAACCTTTTACCGAGACTGTTGTATTTGTTTAGGACTCTTCCGATAGCCATCAACAAACCCGATCTAAAGGTTCTCCAGAATAAGATGATGAAATTTATTTGGGGGGGAGACAAGACCCAGGGTGAATAGGCGAACCCTTTATACTCCCAAAACGAGAGGAGGTCTGGGGGTACCGGACCTGGTCAAATATTTTGAGGCAGCTCAGTAGGCCCAATTAATTCGTTCTCACTCCTTGCAAACTCAACCATCCTGGATGAGAATGGAATCATCCCCCTATCCTACAAAACCGATTAGTCACTTGATGTGGCTTCGTATGAAAGACAGACCAACTATAATGTGCCCTACACTATCTTTCTCATTGAGTCTATGGGAAAGATTGCAGAAGCCTTTTGCTTTTCGTTCCATTCACTCTCCCTTAGCCCCATTAACGGGTAACCCAGATTTTACCCCGGGTCTTAATCCTCATAGGTTCTCATGGTGGACCAACAAGGGTTTGATACGTATTGCAGATATGTGGGACCATAGAGGTATCTTATCAAAACAAGATCTCATAGAAAAACATCAATTACCCAATACAGAATATTATCATTATCTTCAGTGCACTACTTGAAGACTTTACAGCGTAAGTTCTTCGACTTCCACCCCAATGGAATATTTGTGCAGATCTTTCGATAAGCATACAGGCCACATATCAAAAATATACAGTATATTGAACTCTAAGATGGAAAAATTATTTTATATGCAAAAGTGGGAACAGGACATAGAAGTAACACTGGATATGGACACATGGTTTAAAATGGCACACGCCGCCTCAAAAGCTTATATAAATACCTCCCTGATAGAGGCAAATTATAAAGTCCTATTTCGATGGTATATGGTTCCGGTGAGAATTGCGATATACGTTCCTAACGCCTCCCCACTATGTTTCAGGGGATGTGGTAAGGAAGGCACAATATATCATATATGGTGGACCTGCCCTAAAGTTAGACGATTTTGGATACGCATCTATAATTTTATCTACTCACTTACACAAGTGAATCTAACCAAATCACCACAACAGGCGTTACTGGGGGGCCAAGTGGAAGGAGTACCTGGGCACACAAAGAAACGAATTTCTTTCATTTTTACAGCATCTAGGATTGCGGTTTCTAGGTCTTGGAGAAAGCCCTTGATCCCCTTCGACTTAGTGAAAGTGAAGCTAACGTGGATCATGACTAATGAACGCCTCTCAGCAAATCTATTGGACAAACAACCAGCTTTCGATAAGATTTGGGAACCGTGGCTGACCTATATGTCTACGGGTATATGAGAGGTTAATAGATCCTAATAAAGATCTATAGGGGTGCACTCAAACCCCCTCCCCCCTCTCTTCTATCTCTCTCCTATCTTCTCTCTTTCCCTTTCCTTTTTAATTGCAGGATTTCCGGGCTATTGTTTAATGATTATTAGCATAGTACTTTATGAGAAAGTCCAAGATATGGAATAAGGTTTATTAATACTAAGGCGGGGGGGGGTACGTCTGGGGTCCTTCCAACCACAGTGAGATCCCAAAGGGGGTGGCTGGGCAGGACCCTGGCCCCTTACCTTCTCTCCAATAAGTATACAAGTGATGTGGAGATTATACTAGGAAAAATGAATATATATAGATGGACAACTATATCTCCGAATGTATGACACCTTATATTTTACGTAAATTTGTATGTGAGTGGAAATGGTCAGAATCGGAAGAGAGTAACCAGACAGCCTTGTCCACCTCATACAGAGTTAGTGGAGATGATATCATCTATTTGTATAATTCCCACAGGCCATGTTGGCCGAGAGATATGTTTTTTATTTCTTAAAACTTATGGAATATATACTGTATTTTTCTATCTGAAAATTTCAATAAACATTATTGGAAAAGAAAAAACTAATTTTAACTACTAAAATATTTGCTGACATTTACTGCTTGTGTTTCTTTTCTTGAGTGAAATTTGGGGAGTCCTGAAAATGGCGTGATTGTGTAACATTAGAAAGCACTGTTGGGTGTTATTTACTAAAGGCAATGACACTTTGCACTATAAGTGCACTTGAGACTGCACTGAAACTGCACTTGTAGTGCAAAGTGGATTTGCCCTTAGGAAATAACCCCCATTGTCACTGAAAACACCAATTTTACAAACACAAAAAGTTTCGGACCATTGAAAGAAGAAGCCACCCATTCTTGATTATCAATCTTTTTAATACAAGCACAATCACATGTGCATTTATAAAAGGTTTTTAAAACAAACCAACATGTTTGTTGTATAACAATGTTTTTGGTCACATTAATAAAAGTAGAAATGTCCATTTAAGGCAAAACAGGCATGTTTAAAACCAACAAGAAATACACAAATCGGGAACTTACAAAGTTCAACTTTGTTAGAAATTGAAGGCAATATTACACATGAGTATTTATAAACTGTGTTTGATATTGCGTTCAGATGGGGTGAAGTCACCCCTGAAAAAGTCAAATTTTGAAGATGCACACAATGTCAACATGTGCTAGCTGCCATCATGGGGGATCAAGGGACGTGTTTTGGGGGTGCAACCCCTTCCTCTCAGCTACTTTGTTATTGAGGAAGGGGTTGCACCCCCAAAATGCATACATTGATCTCCCGTGATGGCAGATAGCACATGTTGACACAGTGTGTGCATCTTCAAAATTTGGCTTTTTTGCGAATATGTCAAAAAATGAACAAATTTTTAGCAGTAAAAAAAGCACAACTAAGTAAGGGATTTGGAGGGGTTTTAAACTCTCCCTAAAACATCAATGATGTTCTTCATTTTGTTTTGAACATCATTGATGGTTTGTTTGATGTTTTCCAAGTCCCTATTACACCCCATGATCTCCCCAATCAGGATCTGGGCACTTTCACTGGTGAAATGACCTTCATCCACAACATCATGATCACCTAAAAATATAGAAACAAAAACACACCATGTATTATAAATATGTAGGCATCCATCTCTTACCTGAGCCTGTGGTCACAGACACTCACCTGTTGTGGTGACTATTTTGATAACGTCTCCCTCCTCCTCCTCCTCCTGTTGGCTTTGGGGGATTTCCACTTCCTCATGAGGTGGGGTGTCTGTTGTCTCCTCGGATGAGTGGTGGCCTCCGAGTCTTTTCTCCCATATATATAAAAAAATAGGTATACTTAGCACACAGATATTTTATGGCAGAAATAGGAATATGAAACATTGCTTGGAAGTGGGGTACAATTGTCTGTTTTGGCAGAGTTGCAAGATGAAGAAATATTTTTTTCCTTTGTCAAGCTTGAATACTTACCTGTTTTGTACAAGCTTCAGAGATGGAGTTACCCCTATAGTATTCACTGGAGCACCTGTGTGGGCCCCCTAATAAAAAGGGTGTTCTGGTGTCCCATACTAGTGCTCCAGCATCCAGATGTGTAAACAGCTGCTGAGTGTCCTCTCCTTACACTGAAAATGTTTGCATTTCATTCTAGTTACCAACCCATCTGGACACCCAAATTATTTTAAGAGAAGTAGGCTAGCAAAAATGTATTGAAATACATATGGCCAAAACATGGTGTTTTCTAGGCCAAAAGAACAATGTTTCATACGAACGAATAATGTGCCCATGAACAGGAAAGTTGCCAGGAAAGTTTTAAACTGTACAACAGTTAAGAAAAGCACATGGAGCAGCACGAACGTTAGAAAAATCAAGAATAGGAACAAAGGACAACTACTTACTTTTTTGTAGCACTCTCCTGATCCTTCTATACTGATCGTGCTTCTTAATTTGAGGTCCGACCACTGCTTCCTCAGTTGATCCTTGGATCGTCGTACACCAAAATTTTTCTGCAGACTTTTGACAACTTTCGCCATGATCTTGGCCTTTCTGACATTGGGGTTGGGGTAAGGTCCATACTTCCCGTCAGTCAGCTCTCTTCAGTATGTCGACCATCTCCACCATCTCTACAAAGGCCATATTCGAGACCTTAAATTGTCTCCTCCGGGATCGGGATGTTTCTGGCTCCGGGCTTTCCTCCACCTTCTCGTTGCTGTAATTAGCATGCACCTGTTGTGTCTCCGCCATGTGCTCTTCCCCACTGCGCTGAACGAGAAGGGGCGGGGAACAGACTAGAAAGAACATCAGGGGCGGGCGGAGTTTCACGCATGTGCAGTGTATATAAAGCGTAACATGCATGCGTAGTACATACGATCTGTGAGCGGAGGAAGGAGTATCGCAGGCGCCGATCGTGATAACGAAGGTAAGATTTAAACTTGGGCCTATACTGCTTCTAGATTGAGGCCTATATTGTGACAAGATTAGGAGACTTTAGCCTGACATTAGGGTTTGTCTTGTGTTGTGTCTTGCAGATAAAATGGATGGCTTCAATGATCACAACTTCCTCCCCCTGTTCATAGACAAGTACAGGGAGCTGCCCTGTCTGTGGCAGATCAAACACCCACAATATAATTATAAACAAAAGAGGCAGGCAGCGCTGGAGAAACTGCTGGAGTTGGTGAAGCCGGTGGTCCCCACAGCAACCATCCCCTATTTAAAAGCCAAAATTGGTGGCCTGAGGAGCACTTATCTTAGGGAGCGCAAGAAGGTCCAGGATTCCCAGAGATCAGGAGCTGCAGCAGATGACGTTGCTAATTTAATAAAGTGTTTTACATATCAATAGACAGTAGTGGGCAAAAATAATTGGGACAAGAATGAAAAATGCTGGGCTCAGAATGATAGTCTGTTCTATTTGTTAACATTCAATTTGCAACAGTCATGAGATGAAAATTGTGTAAGATTGATGAATAAAAAACTAAAACTTTGTCCCTTTTTCATACACAGGAAGACCTCAGCCAGGAGGAGGCTGTGGAATGTGGCAGCCAGGAGGAGGCTGTGGAATGTGGCACACAGGAGGAGGCAGGGGTTAGTGGCAGCCAGGAGGGGGCGGGGGTAAGTGGCAGCCAGGAGAAGGCAGGGCTAAGTGGCAGCCAGGAGAAGGCAGGGCCCAGTAGGAGCCTGACAGAATCGCAGCTCCCTCCCCTCCGCCTTCCAAACAAAAGACCCAGGAAGGGGAGTAATGTGCAGGATTCAGCACTCAGGCTGATTCAGGAGGCTTCTGCATCCCTCAGAGCCTTTCCCACTCGTGAAGAGGCCTTTGCCTGCATGGCTGCCACAAAACTGAAGGACATGCAGGAGGGTCAACACCTCATGTGTGAGGACATTCTTTATAAAACCTTAACTAAGGGGGTGAGGGGCAAAATGACACCCAATACCCACCTGTGTGAATTGGACCATCCTCCTCCTCCTCCTCCTGCCACAACTCTACCATCACAGACACAGCGTGGAAGGAAGCGTGGAAGGAAGACCAGAGAGGGATGACCCTGGGTTCAGTCTGGTCTGACAAAAGACCCTTGCAGACTCTTGTATGACCACAGCCTGGGAACAATACATGTCATCTGCTGCTGTTCATGATCTCTTGGACTTCTGGACCAGATTGAACTCCCTTATATATGGACTCCTCAGGTCACCAATTTTTCTGTAAAATAGTTGATGTCTGCCCTGGGGGCCAAAGGCTTCACCAACTTCTGCTGTTTCTCCAGCGTTGCCTCCCTCTTTGTTTGGTTATGAGCCCTTAATACATTTTTGGTTTGATTTATTATACTCGCCTATGTGTTTTCCTTATAAAAGGACAGTTTGTTTGTGAGGAGGCAGGTACATTTCAAAAATACAATGTGAAATTAACAAGAGACACCAACACCAAGCAACCTCCTTGAGATTAAATAACACAAGATAATTATGGTGTTGTGGTAACGTGACACACAAAACACACCCAAAACAATTCTGTAGTTAAAAAACAAAGAAAAACACAAAAAAACAAGATCAGGCTTGAAAAAAATACAAACAAAAAAAATCAAAAAATGAAATTTTTTAAGTCAGATGTGACAAATCAAAATATATTGATGAAATCACGATAAATAATAAAGAAAGAAGTTTGTGAGAAGTCTGTGTGAATATGAGCAGCAAACAACTTCATTCTTCTAACATTATAAAGAAGAAGAGAGTGCGCTGCATTAAACAATTTAAAACATTGCAGCGTGACAAAAGTGCTACAACCATTCCGAATGCTAATTTTACCAGACCGAGCAGTTCCGTCTCGGAATTTCTTCTGAGCATGCGTGGCACTTTGTGCGTCGGAATTGTCCACACACATTCGGAATTGACGCGATCGGATTTTGTTGTTGGAAAATTTTATAGCCTGCTCTCAAACTTTGTGTGTCGGAAAATCCGATGAAAAAAGTCAGATGGAGCCCACACACGGTCGGAATTTCCGACAACAATCCGACCGTGTGTAAAGGGCATTAGGGAGCATGACACAGGACAGAATTGCAAAAATGCTTCCCCCAACTGCTTCAGGGGTTGTGTCTCTCTTGTATACATGCAACATATTTGGTGGAAATGCTTCAAGGTGCAGAAATTGCGGATTTCAGTTTATGATCTTTTTAGAACACTTCTGCACTACAGCCAGCCTTCCATAAAAGAGAGGCTCTTAAATAAAAAGCTACAATTGTTGGATTCCCAGGCAAAATTAGCTACCTTTGTATTCCTAGTTACATGACAAATATTAGCAAGGTAATGGCAACAGCTTAGTCAATTTCTTGGAAGTCAAACAGAGGCTTACCGATGCTCTTTTTAACAAAAAACTTATGGCTATCTTAACTGATTCCTATGGAAAATTAATTTGGGTTAGGTAGCTGGACTGATTGTCTACATTCCTAAAGAATAAATCCAGACCTTTTTACACACCCCTCCATTTTTTCTTTCTCTGGCTTTCTCCAGGGTTGTGAGAGTTCCTTCTTTTCCTGCACACCCTCCTTTTAAATTTTTCTATTTCCTCATTAAAGGTTTATTAGTGCCTCTCAAACTTTCATTGCATTTTAATTCTACTCAGGTGATTTGTATGTTAAATCTGATTTATGTAATTCTTTGTACATTTTGTTTACAATATATTTTATGAACACAAAACATTAACAATCATACATCCAAGAGTTTACAGAGTTATCTGTTGAAAATGGGGTATAATCCATGTATATCAATGATACTTGTACATTTATATTCCTGTTACAATGGATTACAAGCTACCCACAAGGGCAGACTGCAAAAAAGAGTTTACCATGGATTTTACACAACTTATTTTTCAAAACCAGGAAGAAGGGGGAGAAAACAGAAACACCTAGGCCTAAAGAACATACACATGTTTAGTGTATCATGAAAAATATTTCTTAACCTGTCCCAGGCCTCTAAAGTGTACCCTCTTTTCTTATACAGTAGTCACCTCTGGGTCTATGTGCAGATCCCAGTGACTGCTCTCAGCCAGCTGCAGGAACTCCAAGGGGTCATCTGTATGAATTAAGAAAGTAAGAAGAAAGGGGGAGTGTAGAGGGAGACTCCGAGAGAACTAGGGTATGTGATAGGAATGGAGGGGATGGGGGAGAAGGAGGGTTTGTGGTTGGGGGTTATGGAAAGGAATAAGAGAGGTCCCCATGTCTTATATTTCTATCATACAGTTTGTTTTATCTCTCCATCTTTACTTCTTTGTAAGAGTTTGACTGTTGGATGTCCACACATACCATATGTAGCACTACCCCTGTAGGGTTTTCAGACTGGTTTTCCCACTCCTGCACAGCCAGGCAACAAGCATTTTTCACTTCCACCCAGACACAAGGAAAAGTATTTAAGCTTGGTTTTTGTTGTTTATTAGGGGTAATAACTTGGATGAGGAATAGGACATTTGGGATGCCCAGCTTGACTGCAACAGAACAGGGACAACTTCTTCTCTATGTACACGCTCCAGAACTGTCCTCCTCATGAATACGGACAGTCTCTGATAATAGATGCAAAAGCCCCTTAAAGACTCTCAGTCTCCTAGAAAATAGCACAAAGTATTGTAAGTTGCATATGGGAGTATCTCCAACCCCACTGTAGACACTGATTCCAGCTCTACTGCCTGCAGGAACTAAGCCCACCTGGCTGCTTCTTCACTAGCCCACCCAACTGCTCCAAAAATCTCCCAGGACAAGGGAAAGGAAAGACTAAGTACAATGGTGTCTTTCAGAAAGGCTTTCTACATGTGGCAGTCTCTCCCTTTGTGAATCCCTGGGTGTGCTGATGTACTCACACTGTCCTCCTTGCTCCCACTGCTTCTTAGGCAAAAGGCTTCTTTCAAACCACACTGCTGTCAGGATCCTCCCACACCAGCCCGAGCACCAGCCTGAGGCAGACCAGGGGCACCCCTCCAAGGCCACCGACAGTCTCCTCAGGACTCCATCTTCCACCTTACTCCCCTGCTGGTCATATTTAAGGGCTGTCTCAGCCACCCTGCCAGGCCCACTGCCTGGGGATTGGCTATGCTCCCCTAAGTATGCAGATACACTGTCTTGGCCTTGTTTCCAAAGTTCTAGAATCAGGGTGAAGCACCAGAGACAGAGACCTGCCTGTATGAGTCATCCAGCCTGAGCTGTAATAAACCCTGACCCAATTTAGACTCACAAGTTAACTATGAATCAGTGCATAGATTTGCCTACACTGACACTAGTAACACACTAGAGGGTGCTACACATATTTGTACATTTTCTTGTAAACATATTAAAGCTTATGTAGAAGAAAACTATCTCAAGGTCTGTTCACTCTCAGCTAGAATGTTTGAAACACCTGCCCAACAAAACCTATGCATGAGCTGCTTCTGTGTTGTTTGTTTGCTTTGCTAAATCTTGCCTCAATAGTCAAAAATAATACTTATCCAATGTCGTGGCTGTTTAGCAGATGTTGTTCACAAGGCTGCAAAATATCTTATCTGTTCAAGATTAAAAATTGTTTTTACTGTTATATAAAAACCCAAGATTTCATAAGTGAGGTAGGAATTATCCTCATACCACTGAAAGATTGGTGAAAATGAGTGGATACATCTTGTTCCTCGCCTTCGTTGGCTTTGTCCATGGACAGACACGTCTTGGTAAGATATTATAAGATAATATTATTAAGAAATACATATTATCATGAGGTAGAAATCCACATGATAAATGTGCTTAGATCTTTAAAAATCTGATATTATAGCACAAAAGGTAGACACTGCTAGCTACCTGCAGGTTTTCTAGATTCTATTGACAAGCATTTCAAATGATATGACATTAAAGAAATTATTACTTTTTCAACCCTTTGCCTGTTTCATAAAGAATGAGCATACGAAAAAAATGATATTTATTTTTTTGGTAGAATTTAAAGAGCAAATTCACATTATGGTCTCCGATGCCTCTTATCTAATCCCCAGATGAGGATCGCTTGAAGGTTCGCTCATCTTTCTTGGCCACTTTCACGAGATTACTTTCTACCTCTTTTATTTATTTTAAGCTGGTTGCGACCACAAAAGTCCAAGGTGGATAGGAACTGAGTCATGGGAAGCAGGGAGAGATTGTGTCTTGGCAAGTGCTACAATGTGTACTAATGTGCAAAAGCTTTAGGCAGGTTTAAAAAAATGCTCTAAATTAAGAATGCTTTCAGAAATAGAAGTGCTAATAGTTTGTTTTTATCAATTAACAAAATGCCTTCTAAACAGCATCAATTCTTCTACATACACTTACACACAGTTTTCAAAGGAGCTTGGCATCTAGGTTTTTCCAAACAAATTGGAGAACTAAACACAGATCTTCTATGGATGTAGGTTGCCTCAAATCCTGTCTCTTCATGTAATCCCAGACAGATTTTATGATGTTGAGATCAGGGCTCTGTGGGGGGCCAAACCTTCACTTTCAGGACTCTTCGTTCTTCTTCACGCTGAAGATAGTTGTTAATGACATTGGCTATATGATTGGGGTCGTTGTCCTGCTGCAGAATACATTTGGGGCCAATCACACACCTCCCTGATGGTATAGCATGATGGGTAAGTACTGTAACTACCTGTGTTCCTCCAAGCTTGCAAGGAACCTCCACCATGCTTCATTGTTGCCTGCAGACATTCATTATTGTACCGTTCTCCAGCCCTTCGACAAACAAGATGCCTCCTGCTATAGCCAAATATTTCAAATTTTGACTCACCTGATGCAATTTTTCTTTACTCTGGTATCTTTTTCATTTTTCTGCATAGTTGTGTTGCCTAGCCTTGTTTCAATGCTGGAAGTATAACTTTTTGGCAGCATGAAGACCTCTTCTGGCCAGACTTGTCCAGACAGTAAATGTGTGTAACGGGGTCTCATTGGTTTCCACCAGTTCTGTGCTGATAGAACTGCTGGACATCTTCCAATGTCAAGGGAAAGTAAGCATGATGTGTCTTTCATCTGCTGCATTAAGTTTCCTTGGCAGACCACTGCATTTACGGTCCTCAACATTGTCCGTTTCTTCAAAAAGGCTTGAACATCCTATCTTGAAACTCCAGTTTGCTTTGAAACCTTTGCCTGGGAGAGACCTTGCTGATGCAATATAAACTAGCTTGTGTCTTGCCATGGTGTATGACCTGTGACATTAAACTGTCTTCCACAACCTCACCTTAGTAGCAGAGTTTGGCTGTTTATCACCCAGTTTTAAGCCTCCTACACAGCTGTTTCTGTTTCAGTTAATGACTGTGTTTCAACCTACACATGAAATTGATGGTCATTTGGTATAATTGGTTAATCATACACCTGACTTTAATCCTACAAAATCTCTGACTTTGTGCACGTGTAAGAATTGATGCTGGTTCGAAGCCAAAGGGTAGCCAAACAAAATATTGATTTGATGTAGATTTTTTTTCTGTTTGCTCGCTTTCGATTTTTTAAATTGATAAAAATAAACTACTAAAATATATATTTTTGAAAGCATGCTTACTTTACAGCATTTTTTTCACAGCTGCCTAAAACTTTTGCACAATAGTGTGTGTGTGTGTGTGTGTGCATATATACAGTATCTCACAGAGGTAAGTTCACCCCTCACATTTTTGTAAATATTTTATTTTATCTTTTCATGTGACAACACTGAAGAAATTACACTTTGCTACAATGTAAAGTAGTGAGTGTACAGCTTGTATAACAGTGTAAATTTGCTTTCCCTTCAAAATTACTCAACACACAGCCATTAATGTCTAAACCGCTGGCAACAAAAGTGAGTATAGCCCTAAGTGAAAATGTCCAAATTGGGCCCAAAGTGTCAATATTTTGTGTGGCCACCATTATTTTCCAGCACTGCCTTAACTCTTTTGGCATAGAAATCACTAGAGCTTCACAAGTTGCCACTGGAGTCCTCTTCCCCTCCTCCAGCAGCACTCATATGTCTATTTCCCAGACAACCGCTGGATATGACGCTGAGCACATGCACTCAACTTCTTTAGTTGACCATGGTGAGGCCTGTTCTGAGTGGAACCTGTCCTGTTAAACCGCTGTATGGTCTTGGCCACCGTGCTGCAGCTCAGTTTCAGGGTCTTGGCAATCTTCTTATAGCCTAGGCCATTTTTATGTAGAGCCACAATTCTCAGTTCTTTGCCATGAGGTGCCATGTTGAACTCCAGTGACCAGTATGAGAGAGTGAGCGCAATAACATCAAATTTAACACACCTGCTCCCCATTCACACCTGGGACCTTGTAACACTAATGAGTCACATTATACCTGGGGGGGGGAAATGGCTAATTGGGCCCAATTTGGACATTTTCACTTAGGGATCTACTCACTTTTGTTGCCAGCAGTTTAGACATTGATGGCTGTGTGTTGAGTTATTTTGATTTCTTCAGGGTTGTCACACGAAAAGATAAAATAAAATATTTACAAAAATGTGAGCGGTGTACTCACTTTTGTGAGATACTGTATATATATATATATATATCTATATATATCTATATATATATAGATATATATAGATATATATAGATATATATATATACACAGTTAGATACATATATATTTGGACAACACAGGCACAATTTTCGCTTTTTTCAGGTATTTACCAAAACACATTCAAGCTATAGTTATATAATGGATATGGGCTGAAAGTGCACACTTTAATTTGAGGGTATGTACATCCAAATCAGGGGAAGGGTTTAGGAATTACAGCTTCTAAGAAAAGCCACCAAACCAAAAGTAATTGGACAATTGATTCAAAAGCTGTTTCATGGCCAGGTGTGGGCTACTCCTTCAGTATTTCTTCATCAATTAAGCAGGAAAAAGGAGTTGATTCCAAGTGTGGTATTTGTATTTGGAATCTATTGCTGTGCACCTAAACCATGAGTTCAAATGAGCTGTCCATGCAAGTGAAACAGGCCATTGCAAGGCTTCAAAAATTAAACAAATCCATCAGAGAGATAGCAGCAACATTTGGAGTGGCCAAACCAACAGTTTGGTACATTCTGAAGAAAGAAGAATGCACTGGTGAGCTCAGCCACATAAAAAGGCCTGGATGTCCACAGTGGTGGATGATCGCAAGATCCTCTCTATGGTAAAGAAAAACCCATTCACAACATTCAGACAAGTGAAAGACACTCTCCAGGAGGTGGGCGTATCATTGTCAAAGTCTACAATCAAGAGAAGACTTCACAAGAGCAAATACAGAGGGTTCACCAGTGCAAACCATTCATAAGCCTGAAGAATAGAAAAGCCAACTTAGACTTTGCCCAAAAAATACAAAAAATCTAAAAAAGCCAGACCAGTTCTGGAAAAGCATTTTTTGGACAGATGAAACTAAGGTTAATCTGTACCAGAATGACGGGAAGAAAAAAAGTGTGGAGGAGGCAGCTTATGATCAAAGCACACAACATCATCTGCAAAACATGGTGGCGGCAGGGTGATGGCATGGGCATGCATGGCTTCCAGTGGCACTGGGTCATTGGTGTTTATTGATGATGTGACAGAAGACAGAAGCAGCCGGATGAATTCTGCAGTGTTTAGAGATACAATGTCAGCCCAGATTCAGCCAAATGCAGCAAACTTGATTGGACGGCGCTAAACTACAGATGGACAATGATCCAAAACACACTGCAAAAGCAATCCAGGAAAATAGGTGGAATATTCTGCAATCACCTGATCTCAACCCAATTGAACATGCATTTTACTTGCTAAAGGCAGAAAGACCCACAAACAAAGAACTAGTGAAGACAGCTGCAGTTAGAACCTGGCAAAGCATCAGAAAGGAGGAAACTCAGTCTTCGGTAATGTCCATGGGTTCCAGACTTCAGGCAGTCATTGCCAGTAAAGGATTCTCAACAAAATATTAAAAATTAACATTTTATTTATAATTATATTCATTTGTCCAATTACATTTGAGCCCCTGAAAATAGGTGGACTGTGTATAAAAATGGTTGCAGTTCCTAAAATTTGTACTTTTAATTATTTATGTTCAACCCCTTGAATTAAATCTGAAAGTCTACACTTCAAATTCATTCAGATTGTTTTGTTTTAATTTAATTCCGGTTCCATACAGAGCAAAAAGTATGACAATATGACAATTGTGCCTGTGTCCAAATATATATGGACCTAACTGTATATATATATGTTTTATGATTTCTTGACTATTTGCGTATTTGATATTAGTTTTGTGATTGCTGGTAACATTTCCTTTGATCCAGGCTAGGAATTGTATGGATCTAATACATTTCATCTTTGCAGGTTCATACAATTTGGATTCCGCCATCTCAGTGTCTGGATTATCATCAGGATCATATATGGCCAATCAGTTCCATGTTGCTCAGTCTAAGAAGATCATTGGAGCAGCTCTCTTTGCTGGAGGTATGCTTTCAATGGCTCTCAAAATTGAATAATTATGTTTGCTGGCAAATGTAGAAATGCATTTTTCACCCCAAAATGTTTATACATCAATAGTGAATCAATCTTGGGATAATATGTATTTAAAGTAGATTGTAAACTCAATCATTCAAATCTCAAATAACCTTTAACCCGTTAGGGTAATCTGAAAAATAATTTCCAATATTTTAAAATCAGCAGTTTTAATTCAAATAATTGTTTTTGATCCCGCCATGAAGTTCCTTGTTCAGGCACTTTCTGTTATAGGGTGACAATACTGTATCCCAGTCTCCCAATTGTGTTGCCACTATATCACATGAGCTTTCAATGGAGTCTAGAGGTGGTCGCTTCCGCACACATTACAGGGGCATGGTCTACTGTTGTTACCTTTTGAAAACTTGACCCAGAAATTCCATGCAGCCACTGCTGTAGTGCATGTAAAAGTGGCAGCAAAGGTGTCAGCAGCACTGAGATGCAATAAAGTATGATCAAAATTGAAAACAAGTATTTTATTAAAAGAAGTGTATTTGTTTATAATACACAGTGCTTAGCAAAAAAATACTATTCAGTTAGAGTTTACATTTGCTTTGATAGCGAGTTCCATAGTGTACCACTCATCAACAAAACGTTTACAAATTTTTATTAACAAATGTTTAACAATATTGCAGATTTGTAACATACAGGAAACATTTCAAAGTAAAGAGGAGGACATGGCATTTAAACAACAAAGTTTGCAGCCACCTTCTTTACCTGGTTAAAATTTTGTAATATAGTTAACAATAAAAAAATAAAACTTCCTGACTTGAAATAAAAGGATTGATAAATAACATATTCATAAAGCTTAAGGGCGTTAATTAATTTATTTAAAACCCAATTCCAAAAAAGTTGGGACGCTGTGTAAAACCTACATAAAAACAATGCAATGATTTGCAAATCTCATAAACACATATTTTATTCAAAATAGAAAATAGAAAACATGTCAAAATGTTTACATTGAGAAAATGTACCATTTAAGAAAAAAATAAAGTCATTTTGAAATTGATAGCAGCAACACGTCTCAAAAAAGTTGAGACAGGGCAACAAAAAGCTGGTAAACTAAGTGTTACTAACAAGGAAGAGCTGGAAGAACATTTTGCTAATTAGCTTAATTGGCAACAGGTCAGTAACATGATTGGGTATAAAAATGCATCTTATGGAGTCAGGGTGTCTCAGAAGTAAAGACGTGTAGACATGGGCGTCCGCAGAACTTTTTTCAGGGGAGAGGGGGCAAGTTTTAGGGTCACCCCTTTTTGACAATGTCATTATCACATTATCATGGTCAGAGACTGCATACATAGTACAATCCCTAGGGTAAGCAATGGATAATGGCCAACAGGCCCTCTTATCAGACCCAGCGAAGCTACAGCAGTGGTCCCTCCGGCTGGATGAACGCTCACTCTCGGTTCCCCGGGGGGCGACTCTGGTCAGTAGTGTAGCATGTCTGTACCCTGGCAGTGGCTCAGTCTTTCTCTCTCTGGTGGCGCTGGGCAGCGTGGCTCCTTATCTGGTGGTGCTCGGCAGCCTGGCTCTCTCTCTCCGGCTTCCGCCCAGCACACTCCTCATTCTTTATCCTGTAGCACTCTCTCCCTCAGCTTTTTTCAATGCTGCAGTCTCTCAATTTCTCTCTTGATCGAGCTGTAGCCTCCTCACTGTGGAAAATGGGGCCGCCAATCTTTGGGACTACATGTCCCATGATGCTCTCCTTTCCTAGTCTCCTTTGATTGGCCCTCAGTTATGGCCAATAGGGAAGGAACTGAGTGGGCAGGAAGCTGGGCGGGGAGCCTGGTGAGAGCCGCCGTCTCTTCTCCCTGACAGTTGAAAGGGGGGGGGTGAGCAGGGGAAACCTCTGATAGCCTGCAGCTCGCCTTTCTCCTGTCACAGCGCCGCCGAGTTCTCTGCTGGACTGAGCAAGGAAAAGAGCCTGAAGTCACACTACACTGGTGGGGGGGCTTGACAGCATCTTGTAGAAAAAACATGCACCGCTAAAATTGCAAAAACCGATGTAAAAATGTGACATTCAACATAAACACACCAAGGTAATAAAGATTCAAACAATAGTGAAACGTGAATCCACCAAAGAAATAACAAAATAATGGTGTACTAATGTAGTGACTGCACCACAAACACAACTCGAAATATAAAGTGACAATTAAAGTCCAAATATAGATTGCAGGTAAAGTCCAAATATATATCCGTTCCACCAAACATATATATGACAGTCCAACCACCGATGTGACCTTTAAAGTGGAAAAATAGTCAGAACCACCACCACCATAGATAGGGGGAGGCTTACCGGATCGTAGCGACTTGGCGAGGCTTATACCGCCCGTCTAGAGAGCTTGTTAAATTGAATAGCCTAGTGGGAAATGGCAGGTCCCGAGTCCACGTCAGTAGGTTAGCATCAGACCATCGATAGGAAGTGGCATATAGGCCAAAAACATAATTTGAGGACAGAAGCTTGGTGCCACGTAGCTTAAATCATGCAGATAAAAAAGGCTGTCATACGTTGAGTTTGTTGTTTCCCCAGTACAGAGACCTCAGATACCTCTGGCGGTTACTGCTTATCCAGGCAACTTTGCTTGTTTTGCACTCTCGGCGAACCGCAGAGGGGTGGATCTTAGGTCACTACCCAATGACTACTCCTCTGCCACCAGATCCAGCAACGTCTTCTCTCTACGTCCTTCCAAATGGAATGTCCTGTGTACCCCTCCGGCTGGTGTCCCCCCCACTGGTGGGTGGCACCCAGGTACGGGCTACCTGCCCCCCAATAGCGATTCAGGGGGCGGATTTAACATCCGATCCCTGTGTACACATGGCACAGAATCCCGATCACCTGACTCCACCCAAATAAATAGGCTCTCCCAGCAGGCCAAAAGGGACTAAAGAAACCCCCGCCAATTGGCTGAGACACCCCATCCATTGATAACCTGACCTTGCTAAGCTCTTGTCTTTCTAATGTCACCAGCATAACACCACCTAGCGACAGAAGAGGGAAGGTGCAGCAAGACTAGAACTAGAGAAGAATCAGTGGATCTACTAACAATTAACCAGGGCAACTACTGCCTGGTAAACTAAATTTACTAGCAACCCTGCCTAAACATCAGGGTGCTACACCTTTATTCACAATGCTATGGCAGGCGATGTTATGTAATGGTGCAAATTTATTGTAAATGTTCATTTTCATTTCAAAAAGAACCTTTTTTCATTAATAAAAAAAATATATATATATCCAGGTTTTGGATCAGCATATGCTCCCATTAAGATGCCATCTTTTTCAGAGAAGGCCTTGCATTTTCCAGCAGGACAATGCTAAACTGCATACTACATCTACCACAACAACATCGCTTTGTAGTAGAAGAGGCCGGTACTTAAAGTGGAATGTAGTGATAAACCTGCAGGGGCTGAAATTGTCTTTACTGCAATATTTCTGTGTAAGAATAACAGACAGTAACAATATATATTCGAGTAATCAACTATAGAGCAATAACTGAGATTTAAGAGCAATATAGCTCTCGAGCTGCTTTCAGAGGATTACAAACACTAGAACGTTCCCCAGAGCAGAGGCACACTTAAACGGCAAACAAAGCACAATATGACACTTTAAATTGGATTGGTTACCTCTACTCAGATTGGCTCTATGAGTCCAGGCAGGAGGAGAGCAGAGGAATCACTGCCTTTTTGTCAGGCTTCTCTCTCCTGTCCCCTGACACCACAGGCCCAACTTTAAACTCTCTTTACAAATCAACAGGTAATCATTTAACTTCTTAGATAAATTGTAATACACACCCAATGCATTTACAAAGCCCTGAGTATGTGTGTGCGGATCCGTATTACACAAGTAGTTTCAGTCCTTTTGAAGCAAAGATAAGATTTGGTGTCTTCAGCTAGCCACTTTTGTTGGTGCATTTAAACTCCTGGATAGCAGGGCCAAACAACACAACTGGCCCAGTTTATCAAGTGAAACAGGCAGGGTTTTATTCAACAAGGTGAGAGGACAGGGGTGTCTGTATACAATGTCCCATAAATTGGTAGCCTTATCCCTTTATCCCTGTGGTACTACAAGTGTCAGCAAGATGACAACCAGCAATGATGTCTGTATAGAGCGTTCAAATAACTCCTTCTGTAGTGCATTGTCTCTGTTCCCTGCAGATGGGCAGAAATGCCCTCTCACCAAATCCTGCAATCAAGGCCCAAACAAACGTCCCGAAACAGACAGGCTCTCTTGGCAATCCGACTGGTCACCTCACACTGGAATGATTCATGATCGGTGCAGGTGCGCCTCAATATACACCTGGGATCCCCCTCTCTCAGGCTGGACATCCCAACTGGCAGTGGAGGCCTGAATTGCACAGGGAGATCATCTGAGAGACAGCACCTCTCCCTCAGGTCTGGTCTCTTCCCTCCCTCAAGGCTGACTGACTTTTTCCTCACAACACAAAATGGAGTCTTTACTTTCCTGTCACAGAGCATCCTGGGCTTTTTGTAGTTCCTTCCTGAATACCAGGCTATAGAGCCGCTTGGTGAGGGAACTGTATGTCCCAAATTCCATTGAAGCTGCTTCCTGCAGCTTAGTACAGTCTCTCTGATTGGCTGCCGTAACTGTGCCTTTAATTGGCTTACTGCCAGTAGGGGCACAAGAGAGACTACTGAATGCACAGCTCTGTGTGTGTCAGCTCACATTACATTAACTCAGTCAGCAAAATAGGAAGAAGGAGGGGGGGTGAAAAATTCCCCTTGCTGCTGCTGGCAGGCAGCTCTCCCTAACTCAAGCTGGAAAGTCTGTATACATTGTTCCGCCCAGCTTGGCGGGGTCCTGGGTTATAGAGTGAGACACCCGCTACAGAAAGTAGACTTCCATATAATAAGGCTTACCTATAGGTAGTGTAAACGTTTGCACGGTGCACGTTTAGGAGATATTTACTGTACATGCAGCCAGTGCATCACTGGTGCCTGCGCTCTGAAGGATCGGCCACCTGTGCCATTCTTTCAGATCCTTGTGCCATGAACGGCAGCTCCAATGCTCCGGCCACTCACAGAGCCAGAGTCCGCAAACCCAGAAGCAAGACGGGTGAAAATGGAAGCTGTCTCCAGAGATGATATCGCAGGACCCAGGACTGTTGAGCAATTAGAATCCTATATCAGGCAAAAATAGGACAACATTCCTCTCTCAAAACTCCAGCAACTGGTCGTCTCAGTTCCCAGGTGTTTACAGAGTGTTGTTAAAAGAAGAGGAATGCTACACCATGCTAAACATGGCCCTGTCCCAACCTTAAGATGTGTTGCTGCCATCAATTCCTAAATTACCTTATTTGTTCTTAACCGCTTGCAGACCGCCCACTGTACATTTACTGAAGCAGGGCGGCCGCTCTGTGCCAGATCACATATCTAGTACGTTATCTGACACTTCCATGTCTGGGGCGCGCCGTCGGTGACCTGGTCCTGCTGTGATCAAAGGTACCGATGTCCGCTGGCACCCACCGTTTACACAGCACACAAACAAGCAGCACAGCAATCTGCCTATGTAATCAAAGCAGATTGCCATTCTGTCAGAAGGGAAGGTATTGATCCTGTGTTCCTGCAAAGCAGGAACAGGGATGTTTGCTATCCCCTAGTCAAAGCACCTCCCACACAGTGAGTAAGCACAAGCTAGGCACACATTTAACCCTCTGATCGTCCCTGATGTTAACCCCTTCCCAACCAGTGTCATTAGGACAGTGATAGTGCATATTTTTTAGCACTGATCACTGCATTAGTGTCACTGGTCCCCAAAATGTCTCAAAAGTGTCAGCTAGGTGTCTGATTTGTCCACCGCAATATTGCAGTCTAGCTATGAGTCATTGATCGCCACCATTACTAGTTGAAAAAAATAAAATAATAAAAAAATCCTTAAAAATATCCCATAGTTTGTAGACACTATAACTTTTGCGCAACCCAATCAATATACGCTTATTGGGCAAAAATAAAAAAGCAGAGGTGATCAAATACTTTCAAAAGAAAGCTCTATTTGTGGGAAAAAAATGTCAAAAATTTTATTTTGGGTACAGTGTTGCATGACCACGCAATTGTCAGTTAAAGTAATACAGTGCTGTATCGCAAAAAATGGCCTGGTCAGGAAGGGGTACATGAGAGGAAATGGTACATTTTCTCAGTTTAAACAATTTCACGTGTTTTTTATTCTATTCACATTGTTGCAACTTTTTTGGAATTGGGGTTGTATTTTACTTGCAAGCTACACACACAGCCAATAAAGTGTTGCTACAATCTTCAACAAAGTACATCATTTGTTCATTTTCTTTTCATTTAAACGCAGGACCTTATTACTGCGCATCCGGAAGTTTGGCCTCTGCAACCACCACCTGTATGTTATTCTCCAACAGCATCAACATGAATAACCTCTTCTCCAAGGCTGAGAGTTATGCGAGCAGCTCCCTCATTGATCCTTTATCAAACCTCCAAAATGATAAAGTCTTCATCTTTTCTGGAACTAAGGATTCTGTAGTGGCTCCTGGTAAGCTTACAGAAAGTACCAAGATAAAAAAATTTTTAAAAAATTCTTTTAATACATTTCAGAAAAAGAGTTATGCCCCGTACACACGGTTGGACATTCCGACAACAAAATCCTAGGATTTTTTCCGACGGATGTTGGCTCAAACTTGTCTTGCATACACACGGTCACACAAAGTTGTCGGACAATCTGATCATTCTGAACGCGGTGATGTAAAACACGTACGTCGGGACTATAAATGGGGCAGTGGCCAATAGCTTTCATCTCTTTATTTATTCTGAGCATGCGTGGCACTTTGTCCGTCGGATTTGTGTACACACGATCGGAATTTCCGACAACGGATTTTGTTGTCGGAAAATTTTATAGCCTGCTCTCAAACTTTGTGTGTCAGAAAATCCGATGGAAAATGTCCGATGGAGCCTACACACGATCAGAATTTCCGACAACACGCTCCGATCGGACATTTACATCGGAAAATCCGACCGTGTGTACGGGGCATTAGTGTTACATAACCTCTGGGCATTCCCCGGCTCGAAGGTACAAAACATAAGGCAAGGCATACAATACCTTAAACAACTGGCCTAAACGAACTAAACAAACCCCCCCTCAAGATAGTAATTCAAGAAAGGAACAGTATGTTGAAACTAGTTTCCTAGATATTAAGTTAAAGTGCATTTATAGCCACAGCTGTTTTTGGGATAGCGTCTGGTATGTTTAAGACTTGTGTCAGTCTTGTTTCTGGCCATGTGTGTCCAGTTGGGGAAATGTCCTCTCACTTCCTGTCCCAAAGAAACAGTTCTCTCCAACATGAAGAGAAACTCCCCCTAGATAGCTGTCATTAAATCAAGTCTGCCTATTGTAAGATTTCTCCTCTATTTCTTTTCCAGTGACAACCATAAAGCTAAACTCCAGGCACCAAAACTTTTATTTAAATATATAAACTTAATAGCCGCAAAGAATATAAGTTTACTTCTTGTGCACCAAGTGCCTTTTCAAACCCAGATATTACCTTGAAAAACTAGCAGTGACATTTTTACCATGCTGTACATAATTTGTGCAGAGAGCAGAGCTGTGGGAGGAGCCCAGCAGGCTCCACCCACTACAGACTGCTTGCAGAAAAATATAGGAGGGGGAGGAGACAAGACCAGTCATCCTGCACAAGGAGAGAGAGCAGCACTGACTGGTCTTTATTACAGGAAGCTCCTGCACAGAGGTTAAGGTTTCGCACTGGATTACTGCACAGATCTGGAAGAAATACACAGAGCAAACCAAGATTCAAGTAAGACATTTGGCAAGAGTGCCATCCAGTGACACAAAGCTTTTCATGCTACTCAAGCACACACTCCTCGCTTTCCAGGATTGATATGGCAATAGGGAATGATAATCTCATCCCATTGATCACAGATATTAGGTATGAGGCCAGGGGACTGTCTGACCACTCCCCCTTAACCTTAACATTAAGGTTGGGAAAAAGGGAGGTAAGAATAGAATGGAGGGTTAACCCTTTTTGGCTGCAGTTAATTACTCCTAAAGAACATATGCTAAACAATAGCTGTGATTTTTTGGAATATAACAGAACCTCAGCATCACAAGGTATAATATGGGACACCCTTAAAGCCTTTCTGAAAGGAATTATAATACAACAGATATCTAGGAGAAAAAATTCCACCAGGGATTGGGAAGTAGAAATAATTGGAAGAGTGGTATGGAGAAATTATATATAGTTGATGCATCGCCAGATAATATGGCTATATGGACTGAGGCACAGCAGTTATATCGAAACCTGTCCCTGGAGAAGGCTGAGAACAGAAGGTTCTTCCTAAAACAGGTACAATATGAGGAGGGGGGGGGGAACTGGGCATATGCTGGCCCTTTTGGCAAAGGTCCCCAGTAGAAATAACAAGGATTTTCAAAAATTATTACTCTGACCTGTATAGATCTAAAGTGGGGGAACTAGAGAAATAAGGGATTTTATACAGGGTCTGCCTATTCCACACCTGTCAGAGATTGATAGGGCAATAATGGAAACCCTGATTTCTATGGAAGAACTACAAAAGGCAGTAACAGAAGCACCTCAACGTAAGACACCAGGCCCAGATGGACTACCGAATGAGATCTACACTGAATATGGAGAAATAATGTTGCCAGAATTACTATTGAATGAAGCAGTGGAAGTGGGAGAACTACCGGCATCTATGACAGAAGCCACGATTATTGTTATACCCAAAGAGGGAAAGGACCCAACACAGCCTGTGTCAAATAGGCCAATCTATTTCCTCTTCATGGATGTCAAGATATTGGCAAAAGTGCTAGCGCATAGACTCAGTAAAAAAATCTACCCATAATCCACCCTGACCAGTGCGGTTTCATTCCGGGCAGATCAACAGCATTAAATATCAGGAGATTCTGAATGTTTCTGAACCTGCAAATTCCCTCGGAGGAGTTGGGTCCTAGAGCTGTGCTGTCCCTTGAAGCGTTGAGTGGCAGTACTTGTTGGAGGCTTTATTGGCTTTTAATATAGGCCTGGTATTTATAAGAGACATGAGGCAATCATTGATATTAGCAATGGAGGTTATAGAGAGATTCGGCCTGTTCTCTGGGTTCTCCACCTGCTAGGGGAAATCTGCTCTTCTCCCGGTTGATGGAGTAATGCAGGGAATACCAGAGAACGTTAGATGTCTACAAGTGGTGGAGAGTTTTAAATACTTGGGTGTAAAGGTAACAGTGAATGCCAGGTGGTACAAAGCAGAGAACTTGGAGCCTCTATTGAAAGTATTCAGTGTAAAATGTGGTACATGGAGATGTCTCCCTTTGTCAGTAGTGGGGCAATGTAGCCTCATAAAAATGATATGGTTGCCTCAACTTCTGTACATCCTGCAGAACTCCCCAATATGGATCCCTGGAGTATGGTTCAAAATGGTGGAGGGTCTCTTCAGGGACTTAATCTGGAGGAAGGAGTACCCAGAATCCATTTGAGGGTGTTGCAGCTTCCGAGGGAAAAAGGAGGGCTGGCTGTACCACATCCCTGGAGCTACTTCTTGGCTGCTTAGCTACAGCAAATGGGGGGATGGGAAGTATACAACTCTATCACTAACTATAACTCACAAACACTGCTAGCTTGTACCCCACATAGATCCCTGATAGAGGCGTTAGAAGTAAGGTCATTTAAGAGAGAGGACCAATGTCCTTCAGCAAAATTGCTGATGAGGGTATGGAACACAAAATCTAATAAAATCAATTTTCATGTACTCGGAATATAGCGAGTTTACACCAATTTGGGATAATGCGAAGCTGTCAGAGATTGCGGGTCTGGATAACTTCTCAAACTGGAAACAGGGGGCAGTGGTCAGACTGATCTTCCAAGAACTAAAAGAAGTATTTTGGTTTCCTAAATAGTAATTTCTACCAATACCTGCAGCTGAGGCATGTGTTGATGGCACAGTTCAGGGAAGAGAGACTGGAATGGAGTAACATGCCCTTACTAGTAACCTTTGTGAATGCTACCTCCCTAAAGGGGTTGATCTCAAATCTATATTCAAATATACACTCGAAGGTACTAGAGAAGGACTGCCACCTGACAAGTAGAGTAAAATGGGAGGAGGATGTGGGAAAACTCACAGACAAGCAATGGAGTGGCATTGTGTCTTTAGTAGACATGTTGTCCCTCTCCGCAGCCCAGAAGCTTACCCAGTTTTATATTATACATAGGGCATATTATACCGATTATTATTATTATTATATTATAAAGATTATTCCGGTTGGGAGGATGGCCAGATGCACTTTGCCTCAGATGTAGAAGGGCAACGGGAGACCTGATTCATATGCTCTGGAGGTGCCCCAAACTATATAGATATTGGAAGGAGGTGGTGGATAAAATAAATTAAATCTTTAATATAAATGTAGGGATGGAGCCAATAATATGCATATTGGGATAATTGGGACAAGGTGGATCTGGAATCACTAAAATAGTAGTCTTAAGATGTCTGTATCAAGCTAGAAAAGCGATCACCTGGAAATGGCTATACCCTAAACCTCCATCAATAATGGACTCGCAGAGGCTGGTTAATAACGTAATAACGAGAGAGAGATTGGCTTACACGAGAAAAGGCAATAGGGGTAGATTTGAAAAAATATGGAACAAATGGTTAGAGATTTCAGGTCTGATGACAGCGAGAATATATCCCCAGTAAAGATATTTTTTTCAGAAATGTTTTTTTTTCTAAATGTGATGGGAAAGAAGAAAGGGGGTGGGGGGGGGGGGTAGTTAAGGGGATTAAGGGGATGAATATAAATTTGTAGAATGCATTTTTATGTTTTTTTTTGCATTAAAAAAATGTTTGTTTATTGGAAAAAAATCTAAAATAAAGTGGAATTAAAAAAAGAATACTTGTGCCTCTTGTGTTTATACAATATTTGCTTATCTCAGAGTTCAGCTTTGGAATACTCATCACTTTCTCTCCTAGTGACAATGGTTGCCAGGTCAAATAGACAGGGCAAATTTTCTCAGAGGGCAAAAAGACAGCAGTGAAAACTATTCCCAAAAACAAATATTTAAAGTGGAACTAAACTTATCATTTTTCAAAACAGTTACATTCAGGGTATGCTGTTACTGATAACTCTCACAGTTGCCAGAGCTCCCAACAAAACTGTCAAGCCATAAAATGGCTGGTGTCATTACTGATCACATGTACAGCACCATGGTAACTGCAGATCAGACAGAGGCTAAGATGGCAGCTTCCTTGGCTGTAAAGGATTGGAGGGTTTAGTTTCAATTTAGGTTCAAGTGCATCAGGTCACCCACATCTGTTTGAGAATGACCTACTTTATGTTGGAAATGGCTCATGCCAGGGGTGGTAATGTAAGAGAGAGCTATATTTAGTCTATAGTAAAGGAGGCTATCTTTAGGTATGCATAAAAGAAAGGGGTGGCTAGCATGTTTGGGGCCCAATCAAAATTTTGCTATATGGCCCTGTCATTTGCAGTTATGACCCTGCACATGGGGCACTGCCTTAAATCTAAAACACTTTTTTGGGGATAGATCAGGGAAAGGTTAGAATCTGTCAGGTTTTATTACATTCTTTGTCTCCACTGAGAAGATTCACCTTCTCTTATTTTCAAAAGAACTAAATGTGATGGGAAAATCCAAAATTTTAAGCAGTCCTCTAAGCAGGAGCGGAAATCTTCCAATGTTGACACTTATTTCAGTGTCAAAAGAACCTGGACACAGCCATAAGCCAACAAGACTAGACTGCGCCTATTGACATTTCCATTAATTTACTGACAGATTCAGCCTTGAAGACTTTCATGGCCACTTCCATACATATAGCAGTCAAGTTAAATAAATAAAAAGCCTTTATTTCACTCTATTCATTCTAAAATCAGGAAACAATTTTTTTAGTTTAGCTAGTGCTGTTACCTATGAAATTTGTGTCTCCATAGAGTTGCTGCACTGCAGTTCAAAACTGAAATCATACATTCAGTAATCTAATGCAACTATACTTCATATCCATATGCGTTTTTCTGTGCGTTACAGGCGTGGTGAAGAGACAGGAGGAGTTTTACCGAAGATACACTAATGCTGAAAACATTAAGACTGTCTACGATATAGTAGCACAGCATGGCATGGTGAGAGCCCCTAATTATTAACCAATGGGATTTTATGGTGATTCATTTATAACTGTACAATGAAGTCATAAATCTTCTATTTACAGCCTACTGATTTTTACGGAGGGGCCTGCGGAACCACCAATCTCCAGTACATAAACAACTGCAATTACAACGGTGCCTACGAGGCTTTGAACCACATCTATGGTGGGCTCCAGGTGAGATGGGTCTCTGGTGGCTACGGGAAGCTAAAAAAGCTTTATAGTTATATGTAGCACCCTTTAGTGTGTGCTAGAAGTAGTGAGTTTAGAGTAGGTAAATGTAATTTAGCTCAGGGCTAACACTGAGCTATGGAATCTGGGTCAAGGTTCAGTGACTCAGGTCTGGATGACTCATCCTGACAGCTCCCTTTGGTGCCTCCCCCTATTTCTGAGACATTGGAGAATGTTCTAGAGCTACTGGGTGGAGGTTAGGAGGAGCTGCCTTGAATAATTATGAGGCCTCGGCCAGTCCCCAGTGGTGAGCTGGCAGGTGGCAGATCTTACCTCATAAATAGACATGAGCCATGCCAGCAGGGCAGTGGGGTGAAAGATGGAGATACAGTGCTGTATCTTCAATCAGCTGTACACGGCGCCTGCACCCTGGGTACAGGTTCAAACCCCACCATCCAAGTGGACCTAGAGGGAAAATATAAAAGTGCCGAGCGAAGCGAGGCCGTGCCCGAAGCGTGGCGAGCGAAGCGTGGCGAGCGAAGCGTGGCGAGCGAAGCAAGCTCGCGAGGGGCCCTCTTACATGCGCCGTGTACAGCTGATTTCCAACTATTCCGCTTCGGCTATTTCCGCCGGCTCCTACTGCGCAGGCGCTTTGCCTGTGCAGTAGAGGGGGGTCCTTATCCGCCGAGGGGAACTTTCTCGGCAGAACACCGGCCCTGCCTAACATGTGGTTTAATACTATTTTAAATCCAATAAATAAAAGGGGAGGGCCAAGGAAAGTCAGGCTGCGATTTTTATTGCACGCTGTGACAAACTCACAGTTTGCAGTGAAATCAGAATAAACAATTTCAGTGCAGATATGAATACTGTACAACTTTGCACAACTAAGGTAATGCTAGAGAGAAGAATATAACTGACTTTTTTTTACTTACAGAAACCAAGCCCTGGAGCAGCTCTTACTGGAGAGGTGAGAGAAATAATTTGCAAACAAATTATGGGGAATGCCAACCAAAAAAACAAACAAACATTTTTTGGATAGAGTGGGAAAGGGCTAGACCTATGTCAGATTTTTCTTACTGTCTGTGTCCCATTGATGGGAAAGCACCTCACTTCCTATAAAGTCGCTGGCCTAAAGTTGTCTTACTCTATCCAAGAATAAAGAATTAAAAAGCTTTGGCTGTGCAGTGCCTTAAAAAAGTATTCATACCCCTTGAAATGTTCCACATATTGTCATATTATAACCAAAAATGTAAATGTTTTTATTGGGATTTTATGTGATAGACCAACACAAAGTGGCACATAATTGTGAAGTCGAAGGAAAATAATAAATGGTTTTTAACATTTTTTACTAACAAATATCTGAAAAGTGGGGTGTGCATTTGTATTCAGCCCCCCTGAGTCAATACTTTGTAGAACCACCTTTCACTGTAATTACAGCTGCAAGTCTTTTTGGGGTGTCTCTCTACCAGCTTTGTACATCTAGAGAGTGACATTTTTGCCCATTCTTCTTTACAAAATAGCTCAAGCTCTGTCAGATTAGATGGCGAGTGTCTGTGAACAGCAATTTTCAAGTCTTGCCACAGATTCTCAATTGTATTGAGGTCTGGACTTTGACTGGACCATTCTAACACATGAATATGCTTCGATCTAAACCATTCCATTGTAGCTTTGGCTGTATGTTTAGGGTCGTTGTCCTGCTGGAAGGTGAACCTCCGCCCCAGTCTCAAGTCTTTTGCAGACTCTAATAGGTTTTCTTCTAAGATTGCCCTATATTTGGCTCCCTCCATTTTCCCATCAACCCTGACCGACTTACTTGTCCCTGCTGAAGAAAAGCATCCCCACAACAAAATGCTGCCACCACCATGTTTCACGGTGGGGATGGTGTGTTCAGGGTGATGTACAGTGTTATTTTTCCGCCACACATAGCGTTTTGCTTTTAGGCCAAAAAGTTCAATTTTGGTCTCATCTGACCAGAGCACCTTCTTCCACGTTTGCTGTGTCCCCTACATAACTTCCCGCCAGGGAAGCGGGAAATATCCCGGTAGGCTGCCTGCTCTGAGGCCGCTGTCAGCTGGGAGCTCTGTAACTTTTTTTTTTTTTAAGAACAGCTGAGAGAGAAGCGGCTGTGCTGTGATCAGGAGGCGGGGCTGGCTGAGGAAATATGTAGCAGGGAGGGGGGGAGGAGCGAGGAACCATCGTACAGCATACAGTGTACCCCCCTCCCTCTCCAGCCCGCCACATTTAAATGTGCCGAGGTGCTGCATCGGGGATGAATGGGGCCGTTGGGAGGGAGATACACAGTACCTGAAGCTGAGGAGATAGAGGAAGGTATGGTCACAGCCACAGCCAAACGAATCCTGCAGCACACAAGAGCTCTGGCTGAATGGAAACAAGAGCAATGTCAGATGTAATGCTGGCCGGTGTCATCCAAAAATCTCTGACTTCGGGCAGTGTGCAGGTTACTATCAGCCTCCCCTCCCTCCTGTCTGGCTCTGTACTCCTTTTGTTTTGCTTCCTAATCTGCACACTGATAAGATCCGGCATTCTGTGTCCAGTGACAGGTCACACATAGCTATCTGTTAACCATTTCAGCTCAGCTATTTAGCCAGAGCTCTGTGTGTTCTGCACAGTTTGATGTTTTTTTTGGATGATTTACTGTTGATTCAGGCTGGAAGCTTCACAGACTCATTAACTGTTTAAAGTTCTCCACTAATCCTGACCAGTTCATTGTAAGACAATTAGAATTTTGGAAATTGGATGTGTTTCTGTCTTCTGGCACTTAGTTGTACTTTAAAAGGAGGATTACTAACTTGATTTTGAAGAGCTGGTTTAAGTAGAGTGGCGCAGCCCTACTATATGCTTTTACACTGAGTTCAGCCATACATGCATTCCCTGCCCATCTCCTGTACTATGTCTGCAGTCTCTAACCATCTCCTGTACTATGTCTGCAGTCTCTAACCATCTCCTGTATCATGTCTGCAGTAAGGATGAGCTCCGGCGTGTTCGCACAGCCCACGTGCAGAGCCCGCCAGAAAGTCGGCGCTGCGCTAATCACAGTGTGCGGCTGCAGAGATCGGGAAATGTCTCACTGCCTGTGATTAGCACAGCTCAATGCCGACTTCCTGGCGGGCTCTGCACATGGGCTGTGCAAACACGCCGGAGCTCATCCTTAGTTTGCAGTCTCTGACCATCTCCTCTAATGTGTCCACATTCTCTGACCATCTCCTGTATCATGTCTGCAGTCTGACCATCTCCTGTATCATGTCTGCAGTCTCTGACCATCTCCTGTATCATGTCTGCAGTCTCTGACCATCTCTTGTATCATGTCTGCAGTCTCTGACCATCTCTTGTATCATGTCTGCAGTCTCTGACCATCTCTTGTATCATGTCTGCAGTCTCTGACCATCTCTTGTATCATGTCTGCAGTCTCTGACCATCTCTTGTATCATGTCTGCAGTCTCTGACCATCTCTTGTATCATGTCTGCAGTCTCTGACTATCTCTTGTATCATGTCTGCAGTCTCTGATCATCTCTTGTATCATGTCTGCAGCCTCTGACCATCTCTTGTATCATGTCTGCAGTCTCTGACCATCTCTTGTATCATGTCTGCAGCCTCTGACCATCTCTTGTATCATGTCTGCAGTCTCTGACCATCTCCTGTACTATGTCTGCAGTCTCTGACCATCTTCTGTACTATGTCTGCAGTCTCTGACCATCTCCTGTACTATGTCTGCAGTCTCTGACCATCTCCTGTACTATGTCTGCAGTCTCTGACCATCTCCTGTACTATGTCTGCAGTTTCTGACCCTCTCCTGTACTATGTCTGCAGTCTCTGACCCTCTCCTGTACTATGTCTGCAGTCTCTGACCATCTCCTGTACTATGTCTGCAGTCTCTGACCATCTCCTGTACTATGTCTGCAGTCTCTGACCATCTCCTGTACTATGTCTGCAGTCTATGACCATCTTCTATACTATGTCTGCAGTCTCTGACCATCTCCTGTACTATGTCTGCAGTCTCTGACCATCTCCTGTACTATGTCTGCAGTCTCTGACCATCTCCTGTACTATGTCTGCAGTCTCTGACCATCTCCTGTACTATGTCTGCAGTCTCTGACCATCTCCTGTACTATGTCTGCAGACTCTGACCATCTCCTGTATCATGTCTGCAGTCTGACCATCTCCTGTATCATGTCTGCAGTCTCTGACCATCTCCTGTATCATGTCTGCAGTCTCTGACCATCTCTTGTATCATGTCTGCAGTCTCTGACCATCTCTTGTATCATGTCTGCAGTCTCTGACCATCTCTTGTATCATGTCTGCAGTCTCTGACCATCTCTTGTATCATGTCTGCAGTCTCTGACCATCTCTTGTATCATGTCTGCAGTCTCTGACCATCTCTTGTATCATGTCTGCAGTCTCTGACTATCTCTTGTATCATGTCTGCAGTCTCTGATCATCTCTTGTATCATGTCTGCAGTCTCTGACCATCTCTTGTATCATGTCTGCAGTCTCTGACCATCTCTTGTATCATGTCTGCAGCCTCTGACCATCTCTTGTATCATGTCTGCAGTCTCTGACCATCTCCTGTACTATGTCTGCAGTCTCTGACCATCTTCTGTACTATGTCTGCAGTCTCTGACCATCTCCTGTACTATGTCTGCAGTCTCTGACCATCTCCTGTACTATGTCTGCAGTCTCTGACCATCTCCTGTACTATGTCTGCAGTCTCTGACCATCTCCTGTACTATGTCTGCAGTCTCTGACCATCTCCTGTACTATGTCTGCAGTCTCTGACCATCTCCTGTACTATGTCTGCAGTCTCTGACCATCTCCTGTACTATGTCTGCAGTCTCTGACCATCTCCTGTACTATGTCTGCAGTCTATGACCATCTTCTATACTATGTCTGCAGTCTCTGACCATCTCCTGTACTATGTCTGCAGTCTCTGACCATCTCCTGTACTATGTCTGCAGTCTCTGACCATCTCCTGTACTATGTCTGCAGTCTCTGACCATCTCCTGTACTATGTCTGCAGTCTCTGACCATCTCCTGTACTATGTCTGCAGTCTCTGACCATCTCCTGTACTATGTCTGCAGTCTCTGACCATCTCCTGTACTATGTCTGCAGTCTCTGACCATCTCCTGTACTATGTCTGCAGTCTCTGACCATCTCCTGTACTATGTCTGCAGTCTCTGACCATCTCCTGTACTATGTCTGCAGTCTCTGACCATCTCCTGTACTATGTCTGCAGCCTCTGACCATCTCCTGTACTATGTCTGCAGTCTCTGACCATCTCCTGTACTATGTCTGCAGCCTCTGACCATCTCCTGTATCATGTCTGCAGCCTCTGACCATCTCCTGTATCATGTCTGCAGCCTCTGACCATCTCCTGTTTCATGTCTGCAGCCTCTGACCATCTCCTGTATCATGTCTGCAGCCTCTGACCATCTCCTGTATCATGTCTGCAGTCTCTGACCATCTCTTGTATCATGTCTGCAGTCTCTGACCATCTCTTGTATCATGTCTGCAGTCTCTTACCATCTCTTGTATCATGTCTGCAGTCTCTGACCATCTCTTGTATCATGTCTGCAGTCTCTGACCATCTCCTGTACTATGTCTGCAGTCTCTGACCATCTTCTGTACTATGTCTGCAGTCTCTGACCATCTCCTGTACTATGTCTGCAGTCTCTGACCATCTCCTGTACTATGTCTGCAGTCTCTGACCATCTCCTGTACTATGTCTGCAGTCTCTGACCATCTCCTGTACTATGTCTGCAGTCTCTGACCATCTCCTGTACTATGTCTGCAGTCTCTGACCATCTCCTGTACTATGTCTGCAGTCTCTGACCATCTCCTGTACTATGTCTGCAGCCTCTGACCATCTCCTGTACTATGTCTGCAGTCTCTGACCATCTCCTGTACTATGTCTGCAGCCTCTGACCATCTCCTGTATCATGTCTGCAGCCTCTGACCATCTCCTGTATCATGTCTGCAGCCTCTGACCATCTCCTGTATCATGTCTGCAGCCTCTGACCATCTCCTGTATCATGTCTGCAGCCTCTGACCATCTCCTGTATCATGTCTGCAGTCTCTGACCATCTCTTGTATCATGTCTGCAGTCTCTGACCATCTCTTGTATCATGTCTGCAGTCTCTTACCATCTCTTGTATCATGTCTGCAGTCTCTGACCATCTCTTGTATCATGTCTGCAGTCTCTGACCATCTCCTGTACTATGTCTGCAGTCTCTGACCATCTTCTGTACTATGTCTGCAGTCTCTGACCATCTCCTGTACTATGTCTGCAGTCTCTGACCATCTCCTGTACTATGTCTGCAGTCTCTGACCATCTCCTGTACTATGTCTGCAGTCTCTGACCATCTCCTGTACTATGTCTGCAGTCTCTGACCATCTCCTGTACTATGTCTGCAGTCTCTGACCATCTCCTGTACTATGTCTGCAGTCTTTGACCATCTCCTGTACTATGTCTGCAGTCTCTGACCATCTCCTGTACTATGTCTGCAGTCTATGACCATCTTCTGTACTATGTCTGCAGTCTCTGACCATCTCCTGTACTATGTCTGCAGTCTCTGACCATCTCCTGTACTATGTCTGCAGTCTCTGACCATCTCCTGTACTATGTCTGCAGTCTCTGACCATCTCCTGTACTATGTCTGCAGTCTCTGACCATCTCCTGTACTATGTCTGCAGTCTCTGACCATCTCCTGTACTATGTCTGCAGTCTCTGACCATCTCCTGTACTATGTCTGCAGTCTCTGACCATCTCCTGTACTATGTCTGCAGCCTCTGACCATCTCCTGTATCATGTCTGCAGCCTCTGACCATCTCCTGTATCATGTCTGCAGCCTCTGACCATCTCCTGTATCATGTCTGCAGCCTCTGACCATCTCCTGTATCATGTCTGCAGCCTCTGACCATCTCCTGTATCATGTCTGCAGTCTCTGACCATCTCCTGTATCATGTCTGCAGTCTCTGACCATCTCCTGTATCATGTCTGCAGTCTCTGACCATCTCCTGTATCATGTCTGCAGTCTCTGACCATCTCCTGTATCATGTCTGCAGTCTCTGACCATCTCCTGTATCATGTCTGCAGTCTCTGACCATCTCCTGTATCATGTCTGCAGTCTCTAACCATCTCCTGTATCATGTCTGCAGTCTCTGACCATCTCCTGTATCATGTCTGCAGTCTCTGACCATCTCCTGTATCATGTCTGCAGTCTCTGACCATCTCCTGTATCATGTCTGCAGTCTCTGACCATCTCCTGTATCATGTCTGCAGTCTCTGACCATCTCCTGTATCGTGTCTGCAGTCTCTGACCATCTCCTGTATCATGTCTGCAGTCTCTGACCATCTCCTGTATCATGTCTGCAGTCTCTGACCATCTCCTGTATCATGTCTGCAGTCTCTGACCATCTCCTGTATCATGTCTGCAGTCTCTAACCATCTCCTGTATCATGTCTGCAGTCTCTGACCATCTCCTGTATCATGTCTGCAGTCTCTGACCATCTCCTGTATCATGTCTGCAGTCTCTGACCATCTCCTGTATCATGTCTGCAGTCTCTGACCATCTCCTGTATCATGTCTGCAGTCTCTGACCATCTCCTGTATCGTGTCTGCAGTCTCTGACCATCTCCTGTATCATGTCTGCAGTCTCTGACCATCTCCTGTATCATGTCTGCAGTCTCTGACCATCTCCTGTATCATGTCTGCAGTCTCTGACCATCTCCTGTATCATGTCTGCAGTCTCTGACCATCTCCTGTATCATGTCTGCAGTCTCTGACCATCTCCTGTATCATGTCTGCAGTCTCTGACCATCTCTTGTAGTGTGTCTTACACACATACAAAAATGACATTTAATTCCTGCAAGGCTATTTAAAAACACCTGAACATATTCAAAAAATATGGGGATTTGGTCACACTATATGGCAGCCCACTTACTGTGTCAAAGTACCCCATTATTAGTGGGTCCTACACTAGTAAAAGAATGAAAGGTCCTGCGTCTCAACCATGGGAGATACACTCCTCTTAAACTCCCATAAAGAGGAGTGTATCTCCAATGGTTGAGACGCAGGATCTTTCATTCTTTTTTATTCTAATTAAGGGGTACTTTGATGCAGTAAGTGGGCTGCCATATAGTGTGACCAAATCCCCATTTTTTTTGAATATGTTCGTTTTTTTTTAAATATCCTTGCAAGATTTTAATGTCATTTTTGTATGTGTGCACTGTAATATTTTTACTGTTTGTTGGTCTTATCAGCACCATCTTGAATGTAAACGCATTGTAGGGTGTGCCCCCCAAGTATGATTTTGTTTTTTTACACATACAGAACTCACATTGTGTGTGTGTGTGTATAATATCTCTATATCTCTATATATATCTCTATATCTATATATATCTCTATAATTTTATGCAATAAATCGGCATATAGCCATTTACTTTCCGGAAAGAGGGAGAGGAAAGGGGGCAAGAAAGGAAATGAGAGGGGGGAAAAAAGAGAGAATGCATGGAAAAGAGGGGGAGAGACATAATAAGAGAGAGAACTAGAAAGATGGATAGAAAGAGAGAGATGGGGGAAAAAAACAAGAAATTATGATAGAGAGAAATAAAGGGGAAAGAAAGGAGAACAAAGAGGAGTGGTACATCCTAAAATGTACCATAAGGGGTTTAATACAGTTTGAGTGGAAGAGACTCGGGGAGCGCTAAATGTCCGCCGGTTAGGGTGCAATTTACTTGCCTACCTCGGGTGCTGACAACCCACGCTACGTCCCTGGGGCTGGTATGAAATTATTTCCAGGGCTGGTTTTTATTCCCAGTCCGGCCCTGCTTCCCGCAAAGTGCAAACGGACTTCTTTTGGCTTTCTTTCAACAATGGCTTTCTTCTAGCCACTCTTCCATAAAGGCCAGATTTGTGGAGTGCATGACTAATAGTTGTCCTGTGGACAGATTCTCCCATCTGAGCTGTGGATCTCTGCAGTTCCTCCAGAGTTATTATGGGCATATTGGCTGTTTTTCTGATTATTGCTCTCTTTGCCCGGCCTGTCAGTTTAGGTGGATGGCCATGTCTTGGTAGGTTTGCAGTTGTGCCATAATCTTTCCATTTTTGGATGATGGATTGTACAATGCTCCGTGAGATGTTCAAAGCTTGGGATAATATTTTAATAACTTAATCCTGCTTTAAACTTCTCCACGACTTTATCCCTGACCTGTCTGATGTGTTCTTTGGACTTCATGATGCGGCTTGTTCATTAAGGTTCTCTAACAAACCTCTGAGGGCTTCACAGAAAAGCTGTATTTATACTGAGATTAAATTACACACAGGTGGACTCTATTTACAAATAAGGTGACTTCTGAAGGTAATTGGTTCCACTAGATTTTAGTTAGGGGTATCAGAGTAAAGGGGGCTGAATACAAATGCACGCCACACTTTTTAGATACTTATTTTGTAAAACATTTTGAAAACCATTTATCATCTTCCATCCACTCCACAATTATGTGCCACTTTGTGTTTGTCTATCACATAAAATCCCAATAAAATACATTTACTTTTTTGGTTGTAACATGACAAAAAAAGATGTCCACCATCAAAGAGCATGCGGCGTAGGTGCTTTTTGGATTGCTGTTCTGCAGACCAACATTTCAACCACACAGTTCTCTGCATATCGACAGAGATTACACTCATGTTGCAAAATTAGATGAGCCATCCACACAATAATACAAGGCAGAAGAAATAAGCTTTCAATGTTCGAATGCTACAGGATTAGCAAAAAGAGCAGCAGCATCCTCTGACATGAGTTTAAGCCATTCCTCTAGAGTTTGACATTACAGCAATAGTAGGCTGCAGAGCAGGGCCAGCTAGAGAAAACCGATATTTGGGAAGCGCTTCTAAGGTACAGACACTGTTTTGTTAAAGAGAGAATTACTGTAGCCGAGAAATAGCAGGGTCTGTAGGGAGAACAGCCTATTTCTTAAAAAAAAAAATTGGGAGGAGAACAATATTTGTCCAAAATTATCCAATCACCACACAGAACATCTTTGAGTAGGGAATGTAGGGCTGCTGAGTAGGCTGCTGAGTAGGGAATCACAGGGCCCTGTACAGCCTACCTGACAGGGACCTCCATCCCCCACCGAAAATATCAATTTATATTCTCTATAAAAAAAAATACTATTGTGTTCATTCAGGGAAGAAAGGGGCAAATAAATATGACATATTTACCAGACCCCCACTAAAGGTTGGGACAAGGGGTGGGCAGGAGGGGCGTCTGCCCTGCGTACTGTGGCATCATGTGAGGTTTGGGGGGGGGCGCTGTGAGGAGATTGGGGGGGTGTTGGGAGGAGGAATATGGGGGGCAACAGGAGGTAAGAATTGCTCTAGGAGGAAAAATTTGGGTGGATGTGGTGATTTAGGGGAATTTGTGCTAGAAGGGGACATTTGGGAGGTATGTGCTAGAAGATGTGATATGGTGGGGGGGGGGGGGATTCTAGTAAGAATGATGGAGGAGTATTTGTACTAGGAGGGGGAATTTGTACTGGGAGGGGGGATTTGGAGCGGGAGAGGAGAGGATATGTACTCGAAGGGGAAAATTGAAGAGCAGAAGATATTGTGTTTTTTTTTGGTGTGTGTGTGGGGGGGGCGAGCATCCACAGCAAAAGGTTCAGAGGTGGTAAAAGCTGCAGGAGCGTCAGATAGGGATTTTGGTGTAGGAGCACATTTATGCCCTCTACAGTCAGAGCACACAGAGCATACACCAGCACTCAAAGGTGCCAATTTCTGCATATAATCCTGCAAAGTTGCAGAAAACCCCTCCTTGGATAATGCAGAGTAGGGGGCCATGCCCAATAGAGCAGGCTGGAGTTGGAGGTAGTCTCCAGTAAGGGACAATAGTCCAGGCTATAAATGTCAGGTCCCTGCAGGGGATCACTACAGTACTGTAAGTGGATCGAGATAGAGGCCCAAAACAGAGGGGCTCCTTCCTTGCACTTGGGATCTGACATGCTACTGCCAAGAAGAACCGCCGACATGCTACTGCCAACATGAACCGCCGACAAGAACAACCAAATAGAGAACACCAGGTAAAAAAAAACCTTGGTTACTCAGAAAACAGACTGCAAAAGCAGAAGGGGTGATGGCTGGAGGTGACCCGGTGCACTGGAAGCAAGCCCCACAAATAAAAAGTGGAACCATAGTGAGGTAAGCGTGCAGGCACATAGGAGTAGTGGTGCAGCACATAATTCCTGAGCGTTTTAACCCTTTTCATGGAGAAGCATACTAGGGAGTTCAGAAAAAGTTATTTTCCCTGGAGTTGGCTTACTCTTCTCCCTATTGATTTCACTTGTCTCCCCTTGTCTCTCTTCTAGTTGATTCTATTCGACCAGTCAGAATTTTTTAAACCGACTTCCCCCTCCACCTATGGAATGGACACTGCTGGATATATATACGTCCCTGCTTCCTGCCAGAGCGGAGCACGTAAGTTAAGGCTTCAATTTGTTGACTCCCAGAAGAGCCAGTCACCATTGGGCACCTGCAATAATCAGAATATCCATTGCTGAATTGGTGTAGCCTCACCTCTCGGGAATTACTTGTTTTTTACTATTTATTTATTGTTCTTCTCCAGACCAGCCTTAGTGATGATAAAAACTCTCATAAATCTGTTAGACACTTACCTGTCCAGGGAGCCCACAATGTTGGCACCTCAGGCGATCTCCGGATCGGCTGTCAGGTGCAGCCGTCACCATTCCTGTTAAGGGAACCCGGCAGTAAAACCTTTCGGCTTCACAGCCTGTTCCCTACTGCGCATGCGCCAAGAGCGCTGCTCTTTCTAATTGGTCTGGCGGCGGAGGAAGGAGGAAGGGGCCTTCTGAGGATGGCGCCGTGGCCCCGTCTCCCAGAAGTGGGGAACAGTACCTGTAAAAAACAGGTACCCATTCCCCCTCCCCCCTGATAGGTGCCAAATGTGGCACTGGAGGGGGGGAGGAGATGAATAAGTGGAAGTTCCACTTTTGAGTGGAACTCCGCTTTAATAGCCAGTTTTACCCTCTTCCAATATCCCATACATAATGTCAGTTATCAGCCTTGAGGTCAGGAAGGAGACAGGTCATCCTCCATGGGGCCTTACAGCCTTACACTGGGCTGACATGTCCACCTTGACAGGAAGAGAATACAAGTAAATAGCAGCACATGCCCCAATCCCTACACTATTGTAACAACGTAAAGTGTATGTGAAGGCAAATAAAAAATAAAAAAAAACACATATGCAGATTCCCCCCATGTTTTATCCCTTTAAAAATAGTTACATTTCAAGGAAAGATTAGCTGAACTGAATTTATTTAAGCTATTAAGGGGGGAAATTATCAACATATATAAATACATAAGTGGTCCATATCGTGAACTTGGTGTTGAGTTATTCACTTTAAGGTCATCACAGAGCACAAGGGGCATTCTTTACGTCTGGATGAAAAGATATTTAAAGTGATACTAAAGTCCTGTTTCTTTTTTAGTTAAAAATAACAAACATGTTATACGCATCTGCTCTGTGCAGTGCTTTTGCACAGAGCAGCCTTGATCCTCCTCTTCTCAAGTCCCTCTTCGGTGCTCCTGGCCCTTCCCTCCTGTCGACTGCCCCCACAGCAAGCAGCTTGCTATGGGGGAACCTGAGCCAAGTCACAGCTGCCTGTGTCCATTCAGACATGGAGCCGCTGCCCAGCCTGCCCTCTTCCTCTCCTCATTTGCTGACTGACTTTGATTGACACCAGAGGGAGCCAATGGCGCCACTCTGCTGTCTCAGCCAATGAGGAGGGGAATCCTGGACAGCCGAGTCTCTTGTACAACATCGCAGGGTCTAGAGGAACCTCGGGTAAGTATTGGTGGGGGGGGGGGGGGCAGAGGGGGCTGCTGCACACAGAAGGCTTTTTATCTTAATGCATAGAATGAGTTAAGATATAAGACCTTGTGCCTTTACAACCACTTTAACCTCCAAATATGGAAAGGCTTCTTCACAGTAAGAGCTGTGAAAATGTGGAATAGACTCCCTCAAGAGCTGGTTCTGGCCAGCTCAGGAGATTGTTTTTTAAAAAAAGCCTGCATTCTTCCTAAATGTACAAAATATTACTTGATACTAACATTTATTGGTACAGCTGATCCAGGAAATATTCATTGGGGGATCAGGAAGGATTTGTACTCCTGTTGGAGCAAATTGGATCATGCTTTGCTGGGGGTTTTTTTTTTCTGTGGGTTGAACTGAATGGACTTGTGCCTTCTTTCAACCAGATTAAAGTGGGAGTAAACTCCCATAGATGAATTTTACCAATAGGTAAGCCTATAATAAGGCTTACCTAGAGGTACTGTAAATATCTCCTAAACATGACGTCGTTGTGGCTCTGGACACTCACACAGCCAGAATCCGTGAACCGGAAGGAAGACCGGGTGAAGATGGAAGCCCTGTCAGTGGTGACAGCTCGGCGCAGGAAGGGCTTTGTTCTAAGGTAAGTTTCACATAATGTGCTAGTATGCATACTAGCACATTATATTTTTCCCTTGCAGGTTAAAAAAAATATATGAATACAGCCATGGCCAAAAGTTTTGAGAATGACACAAATATTAATTTTCACAAAGTCTGCTGCTTCAGTTTTTTATGATGGCAATTTGCATATACTCCAAAATGTTATGAAGAGTGATCAGATGAATTGCAATTAATTGCAAAATCTCTCTTTGCCATGAAAATGAACTTAATCCCATAAAAAACATTTCCACTGCATTTGTGAAGAAGGCTTTAGGGCGCCCAAGAAAGTCCAGCAAGTGCCGGGACCGTCTCCTACAGCTGATTCAGCTGCAGGATCGGGGCACCACCAGTGCAGAGCTTGCTCAGGGATGGCAGCAGGCAGGTGTTAGTGCATAAGTAAAGCAAAAGACTTTTTGTAGGATGGCCCAGTGTCAAGAAGGGCAGCAAAGAAGCCACTTCTCTCCAGGAAAAACATTAGAGACAGACTGATATTCTGCAAAAGGTACAGGGATTGGACTGGTGAGAACTGGGGTAAAGTCATATTCACTGATAAATCCCCTGATTGTTTGGGGCATCCGGAAAAAATCTTTGTCCGAAGAAAAAAAGGTGAGCGCTACCATCAGTCCTGTGTTATGCCAACAGTAATGCATCCTGAGACCATTAATGTGTGGGGTTGGTTGTCAGTCAAAGGAGTGGGTTCACTCACAATTTTGCCTAAGAACACAGCCATGAATAAAGAATTGTACAAAGACATCATCTGAGAGCCACTTCTCCCAACTATCCAGGAACAGTTTGGTGAGGAACAATGCCTTTTCCAGCATGATGGAGCACCTTGCCATAAGGCAAAAGAGATAACTAAGTGGCTTGGAGAACAAAACACTGAAATTTTGGGTCCATGACAAGAAAACTCCTCAGACCTTAATCCCATTGAGAACTTGTGGTCAATCCTCAAGAGGCGGGTGAACAAAAACCCCCACAAATTCTGACAAACTCCAAGCATTGAATATGGAAGAATGGGCTGCCATCAGTCAGGATGTGGCCCAGAAGTTGATTGACAGCATGCCAGGGCGAATTGCAGAGGTCTTGAAAAAGAAGGGTCAAAACTGCAATTATTGACTTTTTGCATAAAATCAATGTAATTGTCATTAAAAGCCTTTGACACTTAAAAAAAGCTTGCAATTTTACTTCAGCATAACACCTGACAAAAAGATCTAAAAACACTGAAGAAGAACAGCTGTGCAGTATATCTTTATAATCTGTTGACCACTTTATAATATTTATTTCAGAATGCAGACTGCACATTGTATTCCATGGATGTCTTCAGGCAAGGTAAGACATTGTTTAAAAAGGGAAACCAAATTAGCAATTTCTCATTTTCCCACAAATGTTTAGACAAATGTTTTATATCCTTTTTTATTTTTGTATAAAATGTTTATTTTATGTACAAAAAGATGAAGATCATAAGAGATTCCATCAATGCTCCTGTACTTGTTCACAGCTCCTAGGGAGAAAAATAAAATTCATAGGGTTATGTTGGTCCTCTTATGCCCTGTACATATGATAGGATTTTTCAACAACAAAATCCATGTTTTTTTTTTCCGACGCATGTTGGCTCAAACTTGTCTTGCATACACACGGTCACACAGATGTTGTCGGAAATTCTGAACGTCAAGAACGCGGTGACGTACAACACGTACGACGGGACCAGAAAAAGGAAGTTCAATAGCCAGTGCGGCTCCTTCTGCTTAATTCCGAGCATGTGTGGAACTTTGTGCGTCTGAATTGTGTACACAGGATCGGAATTTACGATAACGAATTTTGTTGTAGGAAAATTTGAGATGCAGATCTCAAATTTTGTGTGACGGAAATTCCATTGAAAAATGTCCAATGGAGCCTACACACGATCGGAGTTTCCGACAACAAGCTCCCATCGAACATTTTCTTTGGAAAATCCGACCGTGTGTACGGGGCATAAGGCTACATTCACAAGGGCGTTTAGCCCCAGTGCAAATCCCAGTGGCAAGAATCTACTGATTCCTGCTACTGGATGTGACATCTATTTCTGCCCGTTTCCACAGAAAGCGCTCATCAGTGGTAATCGCTGTAACGCTCGTGGAAATGTAGCTTAACCCATTTAGCTGTAGCTGAGTGTGTAATTTAATCTCCTGCCATTGAAGTTTGTACACAACACAGGCTATCAGGTCTATTTCTGGCATTAACAGTTTTCTGAAACCTTTCTAAATCTTGATTTTAGGGGCCAGTTCACACCATAATGGACACATTCATGCATTATCGCATGTTCCTGTGCGATGTGCTTTTGACAGCCTATTATTTCAATGGACTGCCAAATGCAATACAACAGGTATGATTTTGAAAAATCGTGCTGAACCCAACTGCATGGTACGGCCTGTGTCCTCACAGGGAAATGTCACTTCCTGTCCTGGATATACAACAGGAAGTGAGTTAAAATCCAGTGAGCTCCAACACTACCCTGATTCAGCTGTAGCAGGGGGTAGTTAAACTGATATTAAAGTCTTGATTTTTGTTTAAAAAAAAAACAAACATGTCATACTTACCTGCTCTGTGCAGTGGTTTTGCACAGAGCAGACCAGATCCTCCTTTTCTTGGGTCCCCCGCTGGTGCTCCTGGCCCCTCCCAACTTCCAAGTGCCCCCCACAGCAAACAGTTTGCTATATGTGCACCCGTGCTGAACTGGTGCTCTGTGTGTCCATTCAGACATGGAGCTGCGGCTCAGCCCGGCCTCCTCTTTCTCCTCATTGGCTCACTGACTTTAAATGATAGCAGCGGAAGCCAATGGGAGAGTCCCAGGACAGCCAAGGCTCTTGTGCAACATTTCTGGATCACTATACCACCCTATACTACTCACACCTGCCACTATACCTCCCTATACTACTCACACCTGCCACTATACCTCCCTATACTACTCACACCTGCCACTATACCTCCCTATACTACCCACATCTGCCACTATACCTCCCTATACTACCCAAATCTGCCACTATACCACCCTATACTACTCACATCTGCCACGATACCACCCTATACTACTCACATCTGCCACTATACCTCCCTATACTACCCACATCTGCCACTATACCTCTCTATACTACCCACATCTGCCACTATACCACCCTATACTACTCACATCTGCCACTATACCACCCTATACTACTCACATCTGCCACTATACCTCCCTATACTACCCACATCTGCCATTATACCTCTCTATACCACCCACATCTGCCACTATAATACCCTATACTACTCACACCTGCCACTATACCTCCCTGTACTACCCACATTTGCCACTATACCCCCTTATACTACCCACATCTGCCACTATACACCCTATGCTACCCACATCTGCCACTATACCTTTCTATACTACCTACATCTGCCACTATACCTTCCTATACTACCCACATCTGTTACTATACTTCCCCATACTACTCACATCTGCCACAACACCTCCCTCTACCACCCACATTTGCCACTATACCTCTCTATACTACCCACATCTACCACTATACCTCCCTATACTACCCACTTCTGCCACTATACCTCCCTATACTACCCACATCTGCCACTATGCCTCCCTATACTACCCACTTCTGCCACTATACCTCCTTATATCACCCTCATCTTCTACTATACCGCCCTATACTACTCACATCACCAATTAAAGAAAAGCCTTACACACAGCAAGGAACAATGATGAAAACACAGCTGCAGTGGCCCCTGTGGTGGGATAACTATTACACAACAAAACTGAACCAGAACTTGCAGAATGTTTTCAAAGAAATTTGATTTGGAGTCATGCAATGTGGACTTGCTGCAGCGCAATTACTTGCGCTGGGATTCTGGGATTGTTTCATAGAAACGAATATTTTTTGTATGATAGATTAATAATTTTATGCAATGACAGAGGGTTTATTATTATATATGATTGTTGGAGTGAATGTATTTCACACGTGTACAGTAAGGGATTAGGTTAAAAGGAGTGGGTTCACTATCACTAGATTGTGGGATTATAGATTTGCGCTGCTTGCTTTTTTTTCTTGCCAAAAACTGAGACTTGCGGGTCTCTTGCTGTAGACTTGCGGGTCTCTTGTTGTAGATGTGCGGGGCTCTTGCTGTAGACGTGCGGGGCTCTTGCTGTAGACGTGCGGGGCTCTTGCTGTAGACGTGCGGGGCTCTTGCTGTAGACGTGCGGGGCTCTTGCTGTAGACTTGCGGAGGCTCTTGCTGTAGACTTGCGGGGCTCTTGCTATAGACTTGCGGGGCTCTTGCTGTAGACGTGCGGGGCTCTTGCTGTAGACGTGCGGGGCTCTTGCTGTAGACTTGCGGGGCTCTTGCTGTAGACTTGCGGGGCTCTTGCTGTAGACTTGCGGGGCTCTTGCTGTAGACGTGCGGGGCTCTTGCTGTAGATGTGCGGGGCTCTTGCTGTAGACGTGCGGGGCTCTTGCTGTAGATGTGCGGGGCTCTTGCTGTAGACGTGCGGGGCTCTTGCTGTAGACGTGCGGGGCTCTTGCTGTAGACTTGCGGGGGCTCTTGCTGTAGACTTGCGGGGCTCTTGCTGTAGACTTGCGGGGCTCTTACTGTAGACTTGCAAGGCTCTTGCTGTAGACTCACCACTGCAACTTTGCTCTTGCTAGAGACTTGCCACGCAAATTTGCTACAAATTGAAAATGTGTCAACTAAAACTTGTGCTTCAAGTGCTCTGCAAGTGTACAACTTGCCAGGGAAGATCTGCAGCAAGATCTCCATTCTGTTTCTCTAGGAGTGATCGCGGGTTCCTGGTGGACATCGCAGCCGCCAGGCACGCGCATCGGTTCCGTCATCACAGCTTGTGTGCGCCACCTAATGGTCTTAAAGTGGTTGACATACAGCTACGGCAATTAACCCAGGGGAGCCAACATGCCGCAGTATAACGGCGGCTGGTCCTTAAATGGTTAAGCAATATTATTCTGTTACAATCCCATTATCTCTCCTCCCCTTTTCTGATTGGTCACACTTATCTTTGCTTTGTGTTTGCTTTAGCTAAAAAAATACATTAAAATAAAACAGAAACAGTTTAAGCCCCTGAATGAGGTGCACAATGGGATGGCTAATTCAAAACATATGGGAAAACACAAAGTACAGCATTCCCCTGCATTCAATCCCATTAGGCAGCAAAGGGAACCTGGAAAACCTGCCTCTAATTTATAAGAAAAACAAAGCCTTGTTTGCATACAATGCCAAATACAAATGTGAAATCTCTGTGCTGTAAGAAGGTGCCTTTGCATCCTGTGTTCCTATTGTACAAATTCCCTTAAAAAGTGAAAGGGATAGGTGTTGAGTTTGAGCAAATTTCTTGAAAAGCTTCAAAAATGCGAAGCAAATGCCGGTTCTTAAGGCTTGTCTAAACGTGGCCATATTACTGGCTGATTAAACAGCGTTTTTTTTATATGCAGGGAGAAGCTCAGTGATAAATACGCCAGAAACACCGGATACAACCAAGTCGCTGATCTGAACAACTTCATCATCCTCTATCCTCAAGCCAAATCTAACATGTCTAACCTCAATGGATGCTGGGACTGGTAATTTTACTGATAATACATGATCCATTGTATAGAAATGTAACAAACTGCAGATCAAACCTGCAAGAAAACAACTGTGTATCATATTATTAAAAAAAGAAACAAAGACATCTTTTCATTATGAAATAGTTACAAAATATTATACAGCTGCAGGATCTGAGATCTAATGATCTTTTCTGTCTCTCGGACAGGTGGGGATTCAGCAGTAAAGAATATGGTAAGATATTTATGTTTTTCATGGTTACACGAATAAGATTAGCCTTTCTTGGAGAACTAGCTGTCCCCTCCTTTTAATGCTAATTACCTGGCTGTTTAAAGCTTTAATGTGAGTCACTGATCTGGAACCAACATAATACATAATCCTGATATTCGTGCTTGTTTCTGGTCAGTAACTGGAACCAAACCAGTGGATCAGCATGACAACTATCATGACTTCAGGCCTGCCCAGGACACCCTCTTCAATCCAACTGGCTGTTAGCGTGTAGACCACACCCCTTTTAACCTAGCATACCCCAATCACTGACATTCTTTATTGCTATTCTCTATAAGCAAACCTCTTTTATACCCAATCATTTATGCAGATACTCCTGAAGTATCCATTATGTCCAATTAGAAATGCTTAGGCTTTATCCTTTGACATATGGATCACGTAACCATACTGTTAGGCCCCTTTCACACAGGCTTGTCCGTGTACGGACTCCGCTTTGCTCAGCAGAGATCGCTCCACTGATCCCGGCTGAGCAGATGGATGACAGGTCCGTCTCCGCTCACTGTGAGGAGATGGACCTGGCAAAGCTCCGCTGTCCTCTATGGAGATTGGACGAAAACGGACTGCCGCTCCATAGAGGTGCATGGAGCGTCCGATCGGGCCCGCCTAAAAAACTGTCAGGCGGACCTAATCGGAAAGCCCGTATGAGCCTTTTAGGCAAAATAAAAAATGACACGTATAAAGCAGTCTTTCACTAGCATTTACAGTCTCTCCTGTCATTTGGTTTTTGTTACCTGTTGATTCTGCCAGTAGATACAGATGAACTTTATGGCTCCATTCACATCTGGGCATTCCAGAATCACGGCAAAATGCGGGACGTGTTTGCGATGTCATTACCTCTAATGGCACCCCAATCGTGGTGCGATTTTGCCATGGTAAATCACGCAGCAAATATGCAATATTGCAATATCACCTAAAAGAAGCTGCTGCTCCTTTTTTGAACGACAAGCCTTGCGCATTGCAACTTTTGCTGCGATTGCAGCGCTATTCATCATGCGACTAACGCAACAAAATTGCACCAGGATTGAGATGCCATTAGAAGTAATGGCATCGCAAACGCGTTTTGAAGTGATTCTGGAAACGTGGGCGAAATCACCCGCGATTCCGGAACGTCCAGGTGTGAATGGAGCCTATGAGACAAACAAATTAAAGCCCGACTCCAGCTAACACTTTTTAAGCAGTTACAGCAAGTTTTATTTTTCTTTAGGAAAAAAAGGTTTAACCACTTGACGACCAGAGATGTACTTATACATTGCTAAACTTCAACTGGTTGAACCGGGAGGAAGCAGGCTGCAGGCATCATCCCGGTACCGTTTTTTTTAGAGCCGACGGTCAGCTCTCTTGTAAAAGCATTCCTAGCAGCTAACTGCTGGATTGCTTTTACCAGCAGCAGGGGGGCAGAATGACCCCTCCTACCGCCTTCCGTGGCTTTACCGGGATCTCCCATCCGAGCGTGAGTCCTAATTGACCAGCTGGCATTTCCACTGGCTGATCATAGAGGCAGTCAAAGACTGGAGCTTCTTTGAACGCCTCTATGATATAGGAACCCACAAGTGATGAGCTTACATCACTTCTGGTTTCCCCAGAAGTAAATGGTGATATTTTCATAAATGAAAAGCATTTGATCACACTGATCTTGGTGTGATCAAATGCTTTTAAGGGCAGAGGTGGGATATGGGGTCTTATAGAATCCAGATCTCTCCATAAAGAGTACCTGTCACATGCCAATTGCTGTCATGAGTGCTGTTTACGTTTTTTGTGACAGCAATAAAAGTGATTTAAAAACAAAGAAAGAAATTAAAGCGAACATGTAAAAATAAAGTTAAAAAAAAAGTAAAAAAGTATTTAAGAAAAATGTTTTAAAGTGCCCCAGTCCCACCGTACTCGCGTGCAAGGCAAACGCATGCGTCAGTCCCACATGCACTCAAACAGCGATCGTCCCACACATGTGAGGTATCACCACAAACATCAGTTAAAGGGCAGTAATTCTAGCTCCAGACCTACTGTGTAAATTTAAAGTGTTTACCTGTATTGTCTTTTACCTATGGATTATAAAATGGGTGTCGTTTTCTGCCGTTACATGTACATCTGCAATTTTAATGAGTGACATGTTTGGCATCTATTTACTCAGTGTAACATCATATTTTATATTTTACAAAAAATTGGGTTATGTATTGTCTTTTTTTGAATGAAAATTCCAAAAGTGTATTTTGTCCACAAAAAAAAAAATTGCATTTGAAAAACCGCTGCGCAAATATCGTGTGAGATAAAAAATTGCAACACCTACCAATTTATTCTCAAGGGCCTCTGCTTTAAAAAATATATGTATGATATTTAAAATAATGTATAATGTTTGGGGGTTCTAAGAAATTTTCTAGCAAAAAATACCGATTGTTACATGTAAACAAAAATTGCCAGAAAAGCCACATGACACATGAATAAAATCTGACCGTTATAGGCACCCCAGGCAGTGTAATCTGGCTTGTCCTTTAAAGCAGTTCTTAACTGGTTGCCGACCAGCTGCCGTCATTTTACTGCAGCAGGTCGGCACGATCTCGCGAGCCTTCATAGCTATACGTCGGCTCGCGGGATCGGTACAGCAGGCGGGCGCATGCGCCTGCTGCACAGCGGGGGTGACGATGCTCGTGGCCGACGGTCCTATTAGCTAGGAACCACGATCCGTCACTTCTAGATCAGTCCCCTCCCCCTTTAGAAACACACATAGGGAACACAGTTAACCCCTTAATTGCCCCCTAGTGTTAACCCCTTCCCTACCAGTGATATTTTTACAGTAATCAGTGTATTTTTACAGCACTGGTCGCTGTATAAATGACAATGGTCCCAAAAATGTGTTAAAAGTGTCCGATGTAAATCTATCAATGGGTCCGCGCTTCAGACTTTTAAACACTGCTGCCCCCCTATGTAGGTAGGGAACACCTCAGTGTTACCCCAAAGAGGTTAAAATCAGAATATAGGGGATGGCGCTGTGTAAAACAAAGAGTGTGAAAGTGAGTGTTTTTAAAGTGACAAGTGCTTTGGTGCGTGATACAATCCTACATAAATAGAAAAATTAAATAATAAAATATAAAAAATAAATGATATAAAATGACAGAAATAAATTATATAAAAAATAAAAATGTGAATGGACCAAAAACTAATATATATTGTAAAGTGATAAATCCTTATTGAAATTCAAGTAAATATATATATTGAGCAACCACAATCCTTATTTTTCTAAATAGTAAGGCATGTGTTAATCAACTGCAAAGTGACAGGTTTTAAAGCTGAAAAGATTTAGTAGTGCACCACACACACTACAATTATGTGAAAAAACTTTGAAAATTAAAACCAATCCATAAAGCAAGTGTATCAAAAAAATGTGTATCAGAGATCTATCAAAAATATATATATAAAAATATAAAAATATAAAAATGTGTATCAAAAATTAAGTGAAAATATATGTAGTCCCAAATAGTTCATCTAGTGATACAATATACAGTGCAATAGCGTATTTCCCAGAAGATTCTTCTTTATCAATGGAGATCAATGCAATACTTTTAGCAATTTCCCACCAATCTGATTGCACTCACCGGAGCTCCCTGCCCCTGCAGGGGTATGAGCGTGTGATGTCTGTCTTTAATCGCTCCGATCCCACCGGTGCCAGTATCCTTCCACTTAGCCCAGGGAAATACGCTATTGCACTGTATATTGTATCACTAGATTAACTATTTAGGACTACATATATTTTCACATAATTTTTGATACACATTTTTATATTTTTATATATATATATATATTTTTGATATATCTCTGATACACATTTTTTTGATACACTTGCTTTATGGATTGGTTTTAATTTTCAACGGTTTTTCACATAATTGTAGTGTGTGTGGTGCACTACTAAATCTTTTCAGCGTTAACACCTGTCACTTTGCAGTTGATTAAAACATGCCTTACTATTTAGAAGAATAAGGATTGTGGTTGCTCAATATATATATTTACTTGAATTTCAATAAGGATTTATCACTTTACAATATATATTAGTTTTTGGTCCATTCACATTTTTATTTTTTATATAATTTATTTCTGTCATTTTATATCATTTATTTTTTATATTTTATTATTTAATTTTTCTATTTATGTAGGATTGTATCACGCACCAAAGCACTTGTCACTTTAAAAACACTCACTTTCACACTCTTTGTTTTACACAGCGCCATCCCCTATATTCTGATTTTAAAAGTGTCCGATGTGCCCGCCATAATGTTGCAGTGCCAATAAAAATCGCAGATCGCCGCCATTAGTAGTAAAAAAAAATAATAATAATAAAAATGCTATAAATCTATCCCCTATTTTGTAGATGCTATAACTTTTGCGCAAACCAATCAATATACGGTTATTGCAATTCTTTTTTTTACCAAAAATATGTAGAAGAATACATATTGGCCTAAACTGAGAAAAAAATTAGCTTTTTTTAAAAAAAAAAATGGGGATATTTATTATAGCAAAAAGTATTTTTTTTCAAAATCGTCGCTCCTTTTTTGTTTATAGCGCAAAAAATAAAAACTGCAGAGGCAATCAAATATCACCAAAAGAAATCTCTATTTGTGGGAAAAAGGGACATCAATTTTGTTTAGGTACAGCGTTGCCTGACCGCGCAATTGTCAGTTAAAGCAACGCAGTGCCGAATCGCAAAAAAAATAGCCCGGTCATTCAGCAGCCAAATCTTCCGGGGCTGAAGTGGTTTTAAAGGAGAAGTCCACCCAAGGCTCATTTGGCTGTACTTCTCCTATGGATCACAGAAGTGAAATTCGTTTTGCATCCCTATCCCTGTAACTGATTTCAGTCCAGGCACCACGTTATCGCGACCATGGAGTATGGATCCGCCAGGTGCCTGGACTGACACCCATCTCAGCCTCACAGCGGCCGCTGAAAGGCTGAGTCGGCCCGCTCTGCCCCCTCCACAGCTCAGCGCTCCAATGAGTTAGGAGGGAGAAGAGCAGAGAGCTGTGACTGACAGTCTACAGCTCTCTGCTCACGGAGTGATCGGCGATGTTCGATCGCTCTGTTCTCAGTGCAGAGGCACCGGGGCACAGATGCAGCATCGGACCGATGCTGCATCCACCTAGGTAAGTATGAGGGGGGAAAAAAGAAATCCTTTACTTCTTTCTTAACCCCTTCAGATCCACGCTATAGCCGAATGACGGCTACAGCGTGGATCTGCTTTGCTGGAAGGCCGTCAATAGACGTCCTTCCCTTTGCACGCTCCCAATCGACACTCAATCACAGATCACAATTCAAAGTAAGGGGTCTATCCTGGCCCCTTACCACGTGATCAGCTGTCAGCCAATGATAGCTGATCACGTGATGTAAACAGAAGATCGGTAATCTGTTTATTTTTCTTCTCACGCTGACAGCGTGAGGAGAAAAAAAGCCGATCACCGGCTTCTGTTGAAGGGACATTGGTCCTGAAGACGAAGAGTTGAAGTCGCCTCATATATGCCCACCAGTATCACCTGCCAGTGCCACGAATCAGTGCCCACAGTGCCAGGAATCAGTGCCCACCAGTACATAAGTGCCAGCAATCAGTGCCACATATGAATACCCATGAGTGCCACCTATCAATGCCCACCAGTGGTGCCAATCAGTGCCTTATCAGTGCCACCTAGCAGTGCTGCCTATCAGTGTCACCTACCAGTGCTGATCAGTGCCCATCACTGCCACCCATCAGTGCCAGCTATCAGTGCCACCTATTAGTGTCCTTCAGTGCCACCTATCAATGCCCTTCTGTGCTGCCCATCAGTGCCACCCATCAGTGCCACCTCTAAGTGCCCACCAATGCCACCTATCAGGGCCCACCAGTGCCACCTCATCAGTGCCCACCAGTGCCGTCTATCAGTGCCCATCAGTTCCGTCTTATCAGTGCCCATCAGTGCTGCCTTATCAGTGCCCATCAGTGTAGCCTCATCAGCGTACATCAATGAAGGAGAAAAATTACCTGTTTTCAAAATGTATTAACAAAATATAAAACGGATTTGTTTTTGTTTTTTTAAATGTCGGTCTTTTTAAATTTTTTTAACAAAAAATAAAAAACCCCATGGTGATCAAATACCACCAAAAGAAAGCTCTATTTGTGGGAAAAAAATGATAAAAATGTAATTTGGGTACAGTGTGGTATGACTGCGCAATTGTCATTCAAAGAGTGACAGCGCTAAAAGCTGAAAATTGGTCTGGGCAGGAGGAGGGTTTAGGTGCCCAGTAAGCAAGTAGTTAAGTCAGATTAAAAAAAAATAAAGTCAGCAGCTACAAATACTTTAGCTGCTGACTTTTAATTAAAGGACACCTACTTGTCCAAGGATACAGCGCCGTCCTCACCTGGGTCGGTTCTTCGCTGGTCCCCAGCGCTGGCATGTTTAGTATGGAAATCCGGCTGCGACTCCTAGCGGCTTCCCAGCCAACTTCCCACTGCGAGAAACAGAGGGGGGGCAGAACATAAAGCGGAACTTTCCATTTAGGGTGAATTTCTACTTTAAGTACAGTCCCATGTGCCTACAGTTACGCCAAGAAACACAGAATATGCATCTTTCCAGTGACACTAACCCTACTCACCTTTTTCAGCTAACAAGAATGGACACGAGATGGTCGGCGTTGAAAGGATGATGCTGAGGACTTTGGGACAGTATTAAAGTTTTCACAGCAGCGGAGATGGAATAGTGGGGTCACCCACTAGTGGACTGAATGTTACAAATGTCATGTAATTTCTTGTAAATAATGAAAAAATTAATGTTAAATCCCCATCCCTCCTTTGATATTTTGTCTAACATCATCCATTACTGGAGAGACACTTCAGTTGTTAATGGAGTAAAAAGCACTGAAGAACAAAATTCTGACTCAGAATTCCTCATGAATAATAAGCTGACATTTTCCATCATAATCAGAGAATTCTTTATGTTACAAAAGTACATTCACAAAGTTCTGTATAATTTAACTTCTTAAATAGAGGTTCGAACTGTTGCAACTTATGTTTTTACTTTGCCTAAAATCACATATTTTCCTTTTTCTGAAGAGGCGGGACATACTTTTAAAAGGAATGTATTTGAATGGTTGTCTGGCCAAGTCAACACTAGAGCCTCCCAGATGCTGAGCTGTCTCCTGCAGTATTTCCTTTTAGCCACATGATGCCCTCAATCTTCCAAGTTGAATGACAGCTAATAAAATTCAGCTCAGAAAACTGAGGGCTTACTGTGAGTGCAGTGTGCCATAGGTCTGCCCCAGAGGGGGGTCACCATGGTGCCTTTTATCCACAGTGTAATGATGCATAGAGCAGTGCTAACACCATCAAGTCAGTGCCACTCTCTGCATCAACAGGAGATAGAAGGGAAAGGAGCAATATGATTGAAACTTTTAAATACATTAAGGGTGTAAATACAGTTGAGGAGGGCAGTATTTTCAATATGAAGCTAAGATCAAGAACACAGGGGCATTCCCTTAAAAAAGCAGGAGGAAAGTTCAAAACTAACCTTAGTATTATTTTAACCACTTCATGCCTGTGCTATAGCCGAAAAGATGTCTACAACATAGTTACATAGTTACATAGTAGGTGAGGTTGAAAAAAGACACAAGTCCATCAAGTCCAACCTATGTGTGTGATTATATGTCAGTATTACATTGTATATCCCTGTATGTTGCGATTGTTCAGGTGCTTATCTAATAGTTTCTTGAAACTATCAATGCCCCCCGCTGAGACCACCGCCTGTGGAAGGGAATTCCAAATCCTTGCCGCTCTAACAGTATAGAACCCTCTATATAGTTTAAGGTTAAACCTCTTTTCTTCTAATTTTAATGAGTGGCCAGGAGTCTTGTTAAACTCCTTTCTGCGAAAAAGTTTTATCCCTATTGTGGGGTCACCATTATGGTATTTGTATATTGAAATCATATCCCCTCTCAAGCAACTCTTCTCCAGAGAGAATAAGTTCAGAATAAGAGAATAAGTTCAGTGCTCGCAACCTTTCCTCATAACTAAATATGTTGCCCTTCTTTGTACTTGCTCCATTTCCAGTACATCCTTCCTGAGGACTGGTGCCCAGAACTGGACAGCATACTCTAGGTGCGGCCGGTCCAGAGTTTTGTAGAGCGGGAGAATGATCGTTTTATCTCTGGAGTTGATCCCCTTTTTAATGCATGCCAATATTCTGTTTGCTTTGTTAGCAGCAGCTTGGCAATTGGCATGCCATTGCTGAGCCTATCATCTACTAGGACCCCCAAGTCCTTTTCCATTCTAGGTTCCCCCAGAGGTTCTCCCCCCAGTGTATAGATTGCATTCATATTTTTGTCACTCAAATGGATTATTTTACATCTACATTGAGCCTCATTTGCCATGTAGTTGCCCACCCCATTCATTTGTTCAGATCTTTTTGCAAGGTTTCCACATCCTGCGGAGAAGTTATTGTCCTGCTTAGCTTAGTATCGTCTGCAAATACAGAAATTGAACTGTTTACCCCAACCTCCAGGTCGTTTATGAACAAATTAAATAGGATTGGTCCCAGCACAGAACCCTGGGGGATCCCACTACCCACCCCTGACCATTCCGAGTACTCCCCATTTATCACCACCCTCTGAACTTTGTAGCCAGTTTTCAATCCATGTACACACCCTATGGTCCATGCCAACGGACCTTATTTTGTACAGTAAACGTTTATGGGGAACTATGTCAAATGCTTTTGCAAATTCCAGATACACCACGTCTACCTTTATCTAGATGGCAACTCACTTCCTCATAGAAGGCTAATAGATTGGTTTGGCAAGAATGATTCTTCATGAATCCATGCTGATTACTGCTAATGATACTGTTCTCATTACTAAATTCTTGTATATAGTCCCTTATCATCCACTCCAAGAGTTTACATACTATTGATGTTAGGCTAACTGGTCTGTAATTCCCAGGGATGTATTTTGGGCCCTTTTTAAATATCGGTGCTACATTGGCTTTTCTCCAATCAGCTGGTATCATTCCAGTCAATAGACTGTCAGGAAAAATTAGGAACAATGGTCTGGCAATTACTTGACTGAGTTCCCTAAGTACCTTTGGGTGCAATCCATCTGGTCCCGGTGATTTATTAATGTTAAGTTTCCCAAGTCTAATTCTAATTCTGCCCTCTGTTAATCATGGAGGTGTTTCCTGTGATGTGTCATGAAGATAAACACTGCAGGTTTGGTTACTGAAGCCCCCCCGATTCCCTCGTGAAGACTGAGGAGAAGAATAAATTCAATACCTTCGCCATCTCCCCATCCTTTGTAACCACATGTCCTTCCTCATTCTTTATGGGGCCAATATGGTCTGTCCTCCCTTTTTTACTGTTTACATACTTAAAGAATTTCTTGGGATTTTTTTTACTCTCCTCCGCTATGTGTCTTTCATGTTCTATCTTAGCCGTCCTTATTGCACCCTTACATTTCTTGTTGCATTCTTTATAAAGTCTGAATGCTGATGATGATCCCTCAAGTATTTTTTGAAGGCCTTCTCCTTTGCTTGTATATGCATTTTTACATTGGAGTTAAGCCATCCAGGACTTCTGTTCGCTCTTTTAAATTTATTACCCAATGGGATACATTGGCTAATGCCCTTATTTAATATGCTCTTAAAGAAAACCCATCTCTCCTCCGTGCTCTTTGTTCCTAAGATTTTATCCCAATTTATGCCATCTAACAAGGTTCGTAGTTTAGGGAAGTTGGCTCTTTTGAAATTCAGTGTCTTTGTATTCCCCTTATGTTTTCTATTTGTGTGATTTATACTGAAGCCAATTGACCTGTGATCGCTGTTACCTAAATTGCTCTGTATTTCCACATTCGTGATCAGGTCTGTATTGTTGGTAATCAGTAGATCCAGTAACGCTTTGTTTCTAGTTGGTGCGTCTACCATCTGACCCATAAAATTGTCCTGCAAGATATTTAGGAACTGGCGAGCCTTAGATGACATGGCTTTCACATTCTGTATATGGACCTCCTCCCAAAATCACGCCCTAGCGCATCCTTCGCACACCTTTGCAGGTGATCATATGCAAACTTGCCGGTTATCGGCATTCCTTTCCTCATGTGCTGTCATAGTGTGAGGGGAGGAGAGCCAGTAACCGGCAAGTGTCCATCATTCCTGCCTCATCAGTGCCATCCCATCAGTGCCCATGTGTGCAGCCTATCAGTGCCCATCAGTTCAGGCTCATCAGCGCACATCTGTGAAGGAGAAAAATAACTTATTTGCAAATTTTTCTAACCGAAACTAAGAAAAACGTTTTTTTTTTTTTTTTTTCAAAATGTTCGATCTTTTTTTGCTTGTTTAGCAAAAAATAGAAAACCCATTGGTGACTAAATACCACTGAAAGAAAGCTCTATCTATCTAAAAAAAAATGGTAATAATTTTTATACGGGTACAGTGCTGTATGACCACGCAATTGTCAGTGCTGAAAGCTGAAAATTGGCCTGGGCAGGAAGAGGGTGAAAGTGCCCAGTATTAAAGTTGTTAAAGAAAGAGTAGTTGATGCTAAGAATAGACTTCCAGGAGAGGTAAAAGTAATACAGTGTGCATTCAAGGTCTGCAGTAATGTGGATAATAAACTCTAAAGTGTTGAAATGTTTTAAATGTTCCGCATATATTGACATGAAAACACTGTCAAAATATTTAGTTGTATCTCTAAACAAAATAACCCCAATGACCACCAGCTCTGAACATGCACATTCCACCCTGATGCCTGCCATTCAGCAGATATTCTTGTCCGATGGATTTTCCAGATCAGGGATTTTATGAACAAAGCCGATGACAGTAGCCAGACCTGCCCAAAGGCATGATGGGTAGTGAACATGAAGAGTAAATAAATGTGAACATGACATTTTGCTTTTGCTGGAAAATGTTAGCAGGGTCCAAAATAAATGTTTAATTATCTAAGTTGTAGACCAATAAATTAAACACTATCTGCAACAAAGTAAAAAGAAAAAAAAAGAAAAAATGGGCGGTCCAGATGGAACTGCTATGGAAGGTTGAAGGGACATTGGCTTCCACAGCTGTCACATTAAACTGCTCAGGCCCCTTTCACACTGCCACGACTTGAAAGTCGCCTGATTTTGCTGCGATTTTAGGGAATGCCTGTGTAAACATGAGGTCTATGGACCTCAACTCGCATCAAAATCAGACCAAAGTAGTACAGGGACTACTTTGAAGTCGGTGCGACTTGAAGTCGTACAGATATGAATGGTTATCATTGGGAATCATAGAATACGACTTGTCATGCGACTCTAATGTCTAAAGTCGCAGGAAAAGTCGCACTAGTGTGAAAGGGGCCTAAGGCTCTGTTTCCACTTGTGCAACTTGTCCTGCGCTTTTGGACTGCAAAGTCGCATGATAAGTCGTGCCCCATGATTTCCAATGAGTACCGTTCATATCTGCGCAACTTCAAGTCGCGGCAACTTCAAAGTAGTCCCTGCACTACTTTGGTCCGACTTTGATGCGACTTCAGGGCCATAGACCTCAAGAATACACAGGAATTGCTTCAAGTCGCATCAAAATCGCGGCAAAATCGTGCGACTTTCAGGTCGCAATAGTGGAAACCTACGCAGCCAGTCTGAGGATTTACCACATAAAAGTAATATATGTGACTGTACCAGCTAGTGACCATCATCAATGACGCTGAGATAAGTCAGGCAAAAGAGGGGAGGACCTTGACAACTTTAAATAGTAGTAGATTGGGTCGCTGCTTGTGACCCCAGACCCTAGGATAGGCCATGGAGATACTAAGCAAGATGTGCTCTTTACAGCTATTGTTTAGGGCCCATTCACATGGATGAATGGGTTGATTAATGAAGAGATGGATGGATGGAGGGGGATAGAGAGGGGTAAACAAAGGGATGGATAGATAAAGAGGGGAGACTAGAAGGATAAATGGATTGATGGATGAAGAAGGGGATACAAGGGGAAAAATAAAGGAATGAATGGACAAAGTGAAATGGATGGGGAGGGGGGGGGAGCTAAAGAGGGATAAATAGAAGGATCGATGAATAGAGAGGGAAGGATGAATGGATGGATGGAGAAGGGGATAGAAAGAGACGAATAGAAGCATGGGTGGATGGACGGAGTGGGGATAGACAGAGATAAATAGAGAGAAAGATGGATAAAGGGGGGTGGATGGATGGATAGAGGGAGGACTACAGGGATACATGACTATAGAGATAGATATATGTATGCATGGAAGAAAGGATATAGGGATGGAGAGATAGACGGATATGGGGATGGGTGGAGAAGGGGACGGAAAGGGATAAATAAGGAAAGGATAGATAGACAGTACTGGATGGATGGATAAGTGGAGGAAAGGGATAGAGAGGGAAAAATGTAGGAATAAATGGATAAAGTGGGATGGGTGGATGGATGGATGGATGCACAGGCACATGGATGAGGAGGGGGGGCTTGATAGGGATAAATAGAGGGATGGATGGATGAAACAAAGAATGATAAATAGGGAGATGTCTCCCTATATATAGACAAACCTGAGCAGTTATTGTTAAATAGGGAGATGGATTGATAAAGAAGGGAGTAGAGAGGGAAAAAATAGAGGACTAGATGGATAAAGTGGGATGGACGGATGGAGAAGGGGATAGAGAGGGAAAAATTTAGGAATGAATGGATAAAGTGGGTGAATGGATAGATGGATGGATGGACAGGCACTTGGATGAGGAGGGGGGCTGGAGAGGGATACATAGAGGGATGGATGGATGGAACAGAGAAGGATAAATAGGGAGATGGATGGATAAAGAAGGGAATAGAGAGGGGGAAAAAAGGACTAGATGGATAAAGTGGGATGGATGGATGAAGAATGGGATAGGAAGGGATAAATAGGGGGATGGAGGGATAAATAGAGAGGAATGGTTAAAGGGTTGTGTGGATGGATGGGGAAGGGGGTAGAAAAGACTAAATAGCAGGATGGGTAGGTGGGTGGAGTGGGGATAAAGAGCGATAAATAGGGATGGTCCCGATGTTCGAGTCGAACCTAAGTTCGACTCAAACATCGGGTGTTCGTCTTGTTCGCCGAAAAGCGAACAATTTGGGGTGTTCGCGGCAAATCCAAAAGCCGCGGAACACCCTTTAAAAGTCTATGGGAGAAATAAAAAGTGCTAATTTTAAAGGCTTATATGCATGGTATTGTCATAAAAAGTGTTTGGGGACCTGGGTCCTGCCCCAGGGGACATGTATCAATGCAAAAAAAGTTTTAAAAACAGCCGTTTTTTCGGGAGCAGTGATTTTAAAAATGCTTAAAGTGAAACAATAAAAGTGTAATATTCCTTTAAATTTCGTACCTGGGGAGTGTCTATAGTATGCCTGTAAAGTGGCGCATGTTTCCCGTGTTTACAACAGTCCGAGAGCAAAATGACATTTCTAAAGGAAAAAAAACATTAAAAGTACTCGCGGCTATAATGAATTGTCGGTCCTGGAAATACACATAAAAGTTCATTGATAAAAACGGCATGAGATTCCCCCACAGGGGAATCCTGAACCAAAAAAAAAAAAAAACGCGTGGGGGGTCCCCCCAAATTCCATACCAGGCCCTTCGGGTCTGGCATGGATATTAAGGGGAACCCCGCACCAAAATTTAAAAAAAAAACGTTACGTGGGTCCCCCCTAAAAATCCATACCAGACCCTTATCCGAGCACGGAACCTGGCAGGCCGCAGGAAAAGAGGGGGGAGGAGAGAGCGGTCCCCCCTCCTGAACCGTACCAGGCCACATGCCCTCAACATTGGGAGGGTGCTTTGGGGTCGCCCCCTGAAGCACCTTGTCCCCATCTTGACGGGGAGAAGGGCCTCATCCCTTGCCCGGTTGTTGTGGGGGTCTGCGGGCGGGAGGCTGTGAAATTGTAACGGGGTATAACAGGGTATAAATGTACCCCTACCATTTCACCAAAAATGTGTGAAAATGGTAAAAAAAACACAATACATGCCTTGGGACAAGTCTTATATTAAAAAAATTAAAAAATAAAACTGTCCCACGGAGTCTTCTTCTTCTTGCGCTCCAACGGACCGAAAAAGAAAAAAAAAAAAAAGCCGCACGCCGCCTACGATCTGCCTCCATGGGAGGCATCCGCCGTAATGACTGGCCGCTCTCAGGTGACAGCTCTTTTATAACTGAGGGCGGGACCACGCGATGATGTTGCCGGGTGACCCCGCCCCCCCTCTGATGCACAGGGACATCCATATGGCTTCCTCATAGCATCAAAGGGGGACGGGTCACTCGGTTACGTAACCGGGTGGCCCCGCCTCCCTGTGACGCTATGAGGAAGCCATAGGGATGCCCCCGTGCATCAGAGGGGGGCGGACCGGGTGGCCCCGCCCCCTCTGATGCTACGGAAAAGCCATAGGGAATAGAGAAGGATGGAGAAATGGAGAGATAAAAGGATAGAGGAGTAGAGAAGGGTGTATAAACAAAGGGATAGACTGATAGAGGAATATAGAATGATGGATAGATGGAAAGATGCAGGAATAGAGAAGGATGAATAGATGAAGGGATATGGGGGATGGTGAAATACAGAAGCATAACTAGATGGAGGAATAGAGAAGTAGAAAAGGATGAATAGGGATGGAGTAGTAGAGAAGGATGGAGGGATGAAGGATTAGAGAAGGATGGATAGATAGAGGGAAGGAGTAGTAGAGAAGAATGGATGGATGGAGGATTAGAGGAGGATGGATAGATGGGGGGTGGAGGAGGAATAGATAAAGATGGATAGATGGAGGGATGGGGAAATAGAGAAGGATATATAGATGGATGGATGGAGGAGTAGAGAAGGATAGATAAATGGAGGGATGGAGGAGTAGGTAAGGATAGATAGATGAAGGGATGGAGGAGTAGAGAAAGAAGAGAGATGGAGGGATGGGGAACTAGAGAAGGACAGATAGATGGAGGGGTGGAGTAGTAGAGAAGGATAGATGGATGAAGGATTAGAGGAGGATGGATAGATGGGGGGTGGAGGAGGAATAGATAAGGATGGATAGATGGAGGGATGAGGAATAGAGGAGGATGGATCGATGGAGGGAAGGAGGATTAGAGAAGGATGGATAGATGGAGGGATGGAGTAGTAGAGAAGAATGGATGGATGGAGGCTTAGAGGAGGATGGATAAATGGTGGGTGGAGGAGGAAAAGATAGGGATGGATAGATGGAGGGATGGGGGAATAGAAAAGGATGGATAGATGGATGGATGGAGTAGTAGAGAAGGATGGATAGATGGAGGGAAGGAGGATTAGAGAAGGATGTATAGAGGTATGGAGTAGTAGAGAAGAATGGATGGATAGAGGATAAGAGATGGATGGATAGATGGGGGGTGGAGGAGGAATAGATAAGGATGGATAGATGGAGGGATGGGGAAATAGAGAAGGATATATAGATAGATGTATGGAGGAGTAGGTAAGGATAGATAAATGGAGGGATGGAAGAGTAGGTAAGGATAGATAGATGAAGGGATGAAGGAGTAGAGAAAGAAGATAGATGGAGGGATGGGGAACTAGAGAAGAACAGATAGATGGAGGGGTGGAATAGGAGAGAAGGATGGATGCATGGGCATAGCATAAGGGGTTGCAGGGATCACAATCCCTGCCCCTAGTTCCAGGGGGCCCCTGCAACCTCCCTGTCATATTATCATATTGTCAACAAAGTCCAGGTCTGATCTGCCCTAGGGCCCCACAGCCATGCTCCAAGACTGGGCTTCTACTTGGCCTTCCACAGTCCACACCCCTCTGTTCTCATTGGCTGGGAAGAAGCTGTGAGCCATTTCCCTAATAGATAGGAGAACAGGGTGAGAACAGTCCAGGATGGGGAAGTGTCTGGCAACATGGAATGGTAACCAAGCTCAGCGAGTTAAGAGGAGGAGAGTGCAGTCCTGTATCCATGATACGACCAATGTCACTGGTGAGGTAAGACACCGGTCAGTGTCTCCTAGTCATCAGCTGGGATTCTCTGTACCCCCCACCCGGAGATGTCTGCTTACCCCACTTCCCTGACAACTGGGGAAAGACACACTTCTCCGGTAAGTGACCTTCCCCCAACACCTGCCAACACTGACAGAGAAACCTTCAGAAATTGCTAAAACAAATCCCTTAATGCCTCCTGAGGGGCCCCATGAGGGTCTGCAGGCTCCAGATTTTGTGTCACATGGCTTTGCCCCCCATATCTAAGTTGTGCCCCCCCCCCAAAGCCCCCTGACCAACCCTCTGCCCTGGATGCTATTCCTGGCCGCTGAGCTCCTTTACCATTACAGCACTCTATACTGCTGCTCCTCCGCAGGGCTGAAATCACATTCCTTTACAACACAGCCAGTTAGCCACGATCTTCACAGGGTGTTTCTGCCTATTGCAACTACTCTGCGGTTTCCGACCAGAGAATTTCACAGGTCTGAACGGCAATAGAAAAGCCAGATACACCCTGTGAAGGCTGACAGACTGTGTGTAAAGGAATGTGATTTCAGCTCTGTATAGTGTAGGGAGGAAGAGCTGTATACAGTGCTGGGATGGGAAAGGAGCTCTGCCAAGTGACCTGCCAGGGGGTCTATGTTCTCTAATTCTTCAGCGGTGATCCCTGTCCTCTGACTCTCCAGCGGTGATTTCTGTCCTCTGATGTAAGGAGTAACTCTGGGAACTCAAAACTCTTAAGCCACTTTGAGTATCTTGGTGTGCGGTGGGTGTGTCAGCACGCACAGTAGAAGTGGGGGGTGGGGGGGGGCCTGGGTCAATTTTTGCATCAGGGCCCACAAGCTTTAAGCTACGCCTCTGGATGGATGGAGGATTAGAGGAGGATGGATAGATGGGGGGTGGCGAAGGAATAGATAAGATAGATAGATGGAGGGATGGAGTAGTAGAGAATAATGGATGGATGGAGGAGTAGAGGAGGATGGATAGATGGGGGGTGGAGGAGGAATAGATAAGGATGGATAGATGGAGGGATGGGGGAAAAGAGAAGGATGGATAGATGGAGGGATGGAGGAGCAGAGAAGGATGGATAGATGGAGGGAAGGAGGATTAGAGAAGGATGCATTGATGGAGGGATGGAGTAGTAGAGAAGAATGGATAGATGGAGAATAAGAGGAGGATGGATAGATGGGGGGTGGAGGGGGAATAGATAAGGATGGATAGATGGAGGGATGGGGGAATAGAGAAGGATATATAGATAGATGGATGGATGGAGGAGTAGAGAAGGCTGGATATATGGAGGGGCAGAGGAGTAGGTAAGGATAAACAGATGAAGGGATGGAGGAGTAGAGAAAGAAGATAGATGTAGGGATGGGGAACTAGAGAAGGACAGATAAATGGAGAGGTGGAGTAGTAGAGAAGGATGGATGGATGGAGGATAAGAGGAGGATGGATAGATGTGGGGTGGAGGAGAAATAGATAAGGATGGATAGAGGAGGGATGGGGGAATAGAGAAGGATATATAGATGGAGGGATGGAGGAGTAGAGAAGGATGAATACATGGAGGGATGAAGGAGTAGGTAAGGATAGATAGATGAAGGGGTAGAGGAATAGAGCAAGAAGATAGATGGGGGGATGAGGAACTAGAGAAGGACAGATAGATGGAGGGGTGGAGTAGTAGAGAAGGATGGATGGATGGATGGAGGATTAGAGGAGCATGGATGGATGGGGGGTGGAGGAGGAATAGATAAGGATGGATAGATGGAGGGATGGAGTAGTAGAGAAGAACGGATGGGGGAATAGAGAAGGATATATAGATAGATGGATGGATGGAGGAGTAGAGATAGCTGGATAAATGGAGGGGTGGAGGAGTGGGCAAGGATAGACAGATGAAGTGATGTAGGAGTAGAGAAAGAAGATAGATGGAGGGATGGTGAACTAGAGTAGGACAGATAGATGGAGGGGTGGAGTAGTAGAGAAGGGTGGATGGATGGAGGATTAGAAGAGGATGGATAGATGGGGGGTGGAGGAGGAATAGATAAGGATGGATAGATGGAGGGATGGGGGAATAGAGAAGTATATATATATGGATGGATGGAGGAGTAGAGAAGGATGGATAAATGGAGGGATGGAGAAGTAGGTAAGGATAGATAGATGAAGGGATGGAGGAGTAGAGCAAGAAGATAGATGGGGGGATGAGGAACTAGAGAAGGACAGATAGATGGAGGGGTGGAGTAGTAGAGAAGGATGGGTGGATCGAGGATTAGAGGAGGATGGACAGATGGGGGGTGGAGGAGGAACAGATAAGGATGGTTAGATGGAGGGATGGAGTAGTAGAGAATTATGGATGGATGGAGGATTAGAGGAGGATGGATAGATGGGGGTTGGAGGAGGAATAGATAAGGATGGATAGATGGAGGGATGGGTGAATAGAGAAGGATATATAGATGGATGCATGGAGGAGTAGAGACGGATGGATAAATGGAGGGATGGAGGAATAGGTAAGGATAGATAGGTGAAGGGATGGAGGAGCAGAGCAAGAAGATAGATGGGGGGATGAGGAACTAGAGAAGAACAGATAGATGGAGGGGTCGAGTAGTAGAGAAGGATGGTGGATCGAGGATTAGAGGAGGATGGATAGATGGGGGTTGGAGGAGGAATAGATGAGGATGGATAGATGGATGGATGGATGGATGGATGGGGGAATAGAGAAGGATATATAGATGGATGGGTGGAGGAGTGGAGAAGGATAGATACATGGAGGGATGGAGGAGTAGGTAAGGATAGATAGATGAAGGGATGGAGAAGTAGGTAAGGATAGATAGATAGATAGATAGATAGATAGATAGATAGATAGATAGATAGATAGATAGATAGATAGATAGATAGATAGATAGATAGATAGATAGATAGATAGATAGATAGATAGATAGAGGGATGGAGGAGTAGAGAAAGAAGATAGATGGAGGGATGGGGAACTAGAGAAGGACAGATAGATGGAGGGGTGGAGTAGTAAAGAAGGATGGATAGATGGAGGGATGGGGGAATAGAGAAGGATGGATACATGGAGGGATGGAGAAGTAGTTAAAGATAGATAGATGAAGGGATGGAGGAGTAGAGAAAAAAGATAGATGGAGGATTAGAGAAGAATGGATTGATGAAGTAGTAGAGAAGGATGGATGGATGGGGGATGGAGGATTAAAGAAGGAAGGATAGATGGAGGGATGGAGGATTAGAGAAGGAAGGATAGATGGACGGATTGGAGGATTAGAGAAGGATGGATTGATGAAGTAGTAGAGAAGGATGGATGGATGGGGGATGGAGGATTAGAGAAGGATGGATAGATGGAGGGACGGAGGAATAAGGAAGGACAGATAGAAGGAGGGATAGATGGAGAAGAGAAGGACAAGTAGAAGGAGGGATGGAGGGGAAGCACTGAGGATGCGCGGGGAGGAGGCGGCTGCTGCTGTTTATTCGCAGCTGTGCGGAGTCCAGAGAGGAGGAGAGACTGCACGCATCGGAGACAACCTACAACTGTCAGATCTCCCCGAGAGACATCGGAGACAACCTACAACTGTCAGATCTCCCCGAGAGACATCGGGGACACCAGAGTCCTCTGTAAGGTATGAGACCTCCTCGTACAGACCGGTGAGAGCCGGAGACCGCACTGCCCAGACTCTCCCACCTTCTGCTGGCCGCAGGGAGACCTCAGCAGAGAGACCGCACCGCACATTCCGCTGACTGCACACCGCACAATGCCGGATCTGACAGCCGGAGACCTCAGCAGAGAGACCGCACATTTGCTCCCACATACTCCGCTGACTGCGCACCGCACATCTGACAGCCGGAGACCGCACTGCGAATCTAATAGAAGCCGATACTCCATGATAACTGCGCACTGCCAGCTCTGACACCTCCACCGACACCAGAGACTGCATGGAGTATGCAGGAAGGGAAGGGTGGCAGAAGTGCTAATGGAGCTTCACCTGTTAGAGGTGGGGAAGGTGTTATCAGTGGGAATATTATGTAAGGTAGAGTAATAAATAGAGGGATGACAGAGAGGAGGGGCTACATACAGTGTCATAGAGAGTACAGCCTGCTCAGACAGGTAGGTACAATACACAGAAGAAGCAGTCCTCTTACAACCTAAAGGAAGAGCGCTTTGCTGTCAGATGGAGACTGTCCATAGAGAGAGAGATCTGATGGAGACCGCCCATAGAGAGAGATCTGATGGAGACCGCCCATAGAGAGAGATCAGATGGAGGCTGCCCATAGAGAGAGATCAGATGGAGGCTGCCCATAGAGAGAGATCTGATGGAGACTGCCCATAGAAAGAGTCTGAGATCAGATGGAGACTGCCCATAGAGAGAGATCAGATGGAGACTGCCCATAGAGAGAGATCTGACGGAGACAGCCCATAGAGAGAGATCAGATGGAGACTGCCCATAGAAAGAGAGAGATCAGATGGAGACTGCCCATAGAGAGAGATCTGATGGAGACTGCCCATAGAGAGAGATCAGATGGAGACTGCCCATAGCGAGAGATCAGATGGAGACTGCCCATAGAGAGAGAGAGAGAGATCAGATGGAGACTGCCCATAGAGAGAGAGAGATCAGATGGAGACTGCCCATAGAGAGAGAGATCAGATGGAGACTACCCATAGAGAGAGAGATCAGATGGAGGCTGCCCATAGAGAGAGATCAGATGGAGACTGCCCATAGAGAGAGATCAGATGGAGACTGCCCATAGAGAGAGATTAGATGGAGACTGCCCATAGAGAGACATCAGATGGAGACTGCCCATAGAGAGAGATCTGATGGAGACAGCCCATAGAGAGAGATCTGATGGAGACTGCCCATAGAGAGAGAGATCAGATGGAGACTGCCCATAGAGAGTGAGATCAGATGAAGACTGCCCATAGAGAGAGAGATCAGATGGAGACTGCCCATAGAGAGAGATCTGATGTAGACTGCCCATAGAGAGAGATCAGATGGAGACTGCCCATAGAGAGAGATCAGATGGAGACTGCCCATAGAGAGAGATCAGATGGAGACTGCCCATAGAGAGAGATCAGATGGAGACTGCCCATAGAGAGAGAGATCAGATGGAGACTGCCCATAGAGAGAGAGATCTGATGGAGACTGCCCATAGAGAGAGATCAGATGGAGACTGCCCATAGAGAGAGAGAGATCAAATGGAGACTGCCCATAGAGAGAGAGAGAGATCAGATGGAGACTGCCCATAGATAGAGAGATTCGATGGAGACTGCCCATAGAGAGAGAGATCAGATGGAGACTGCCCATAGAGAGAGATCAGATGGAGACTGCCCATAGAGAGAGATCAGATGGAGACTGCCCATAGAGAGAGATTAGATGGAGACTGCCCATAGAGAGAGATTAGATGTGACTGCCCATAGAGAGAGATCAGATGGAGACTGCCCATAGAGAGAGAGAGATCAAATGGAGACTGCCCATAGAGAGAGAGAGAGATCAGATGGAGACTGCCCATAGATAGAGAGATTCGATGGAGACTGCCCATAGAGAGAGAGATCAGATGGAGACTGCCCATAGAGAGAGATCAGATGGAGACTGCCCATAGAGAGAGATCAGATGGAGACTGCCCATAGAGAGAGATTAGATGGAGACTGCCCATAGAGAGAGATTAGATGGGACTGCCCATAGAGAGAGATCAGATGGAGACTGCTCATAGTGAGAGATCAGATAGAGACTGCCCATAGCGAGAGATCAGATGGAGACTGCCCATAGAGAGAGAGAGAGAGATCAGATGAAGACTGCCCATAGAGAGAGAGATCAGATGGAGACTGCCCATAGAGAGAGATGTGATGTAGACTGCCCATAGAGAGAGATCAGATGGAGACTGCCCATAGAGAGAGATCAGATGGAGACTGCCCATAGAGAGAGATCAGATGGAGACTGCCCATAGAGAGAGATCAGATGGAGACTGCCCATAGAGAGAGAGATCAGATGGAGACTGCCCATAGAGAGAGAGATCTGATGGAGACTGCCCATAGAGAGAGATCAGATGGAGACTGCCCATAGAGAGAGAGAGATCAAATGGAGACTGCCCATAGAGAGAGAGAGAGATCAGATGGAGACTGCCCATAGATAGAGAGATCCGATGGAGACTGCCCATAGAGAGAGAGATCAGATGGAGACTGCCCATAGAGAGAGATCAGATGGAGACTGCCCATAGAGAGAGATCAGATGGAGACTGCCCATAGAGAGAGATTAGATGGAGACTGCCCATAGAGAGAGATTAGATGGGACTGCCCATAGAGAGAGATCAGATGGAGACTGCTCATAGTGAGAGATCAGATAGAGACTGCTCATAGTGAGAGATCAGATGGAGACTGCTCATAGAGAGAGATTTGCGATACCTGGCAGAGAGACCTCATCTGACCTGTGATAAGGGAGAGATGACAGCCAGGGAGTTCAGAGGACAGTAACATCATTTATAGAGACTTTCCAGCTCAGGACAGGGACAGCTGATCTGCAGATTCTATATACATGTGGCAGCTGATAAAGAGACATTCAAAGCTGCTATGTAAAGAGACAGGTAGATGTAAAGAGACAGGCAGGTGTAAAGATACAGAAGAGTGTGATGACAGAAGATATGGCAGGAAAATACACATTACAAATGTTAAATGGATATATTATATAAGAGAGCTCTGCAATCATTGAGGAACATTTATTATAGACAGCTGCAGGGCCAGGTTGGGACAGTTGCCCTAGGAGAGAGCCCAGTGAGATCTACTGAGAAGATATGAGATATCGTCATCATCATCATCATCTTCGTCTTCTTCTTCTTGCAGAAATCCCTCAGTCTGCCAGCCAAGTGGATGGATGAGATGGACAAGATTCAAGAACCGCTGACCCTGAAGAGGAGGAGATTTTCAGACATATTGTTTAGGGTGGAGCATTAAGCCTACGCTAAACAGAGAGACTTGCTCCACACAAGATGTGAGGCATCCATTGGTTGTGAAGAGTATGAGAAGTGCTGGGCAGGCCTTTGATGATCAGGTATGCCCGAATACCCCTAATAATGTGGAGCAGTTGGCACAAGGGGCGAGTATGGCTAACGGCGGGAACCAAAGCAACATCAAACAGGTAGCAAATGACCCCCCAAGTCATAGGGGGTCCAGGAACCTCCAGAATTCCCCTACAGATCTGAGCATGAAGAATGGGCGAAGTTTCCCAGCTGTCATCCAGAAGGGTCATTCCAACGGTGGGGTAATAAGTGCCCATAAAGAGAGCCCCAGGAACACAACTAATGGGGTTGGAAAGAGCCACTGTGCAGGTGGGATGCGGGATGACAGCCATAAAGCAGGACTCAGAAGACCCAGAAACTCCCCCTTTACCAAATGGGTCGATCTTGGCACATGGACATTTGCCCTCCCGGCCTTGGTGGCAGGTCTATGCTTTGCCAGGTCTCTGTATGGGGAGTTTGTCCACGATGACATCTGGGCCATCCTCAACAACCCGGATAGCCGAGGAGAGACCAACCTCAGCAGTGTCTTCAGGAATGACTTTTGGGGCAAAGCCATGAATGACAACACAAGTCACAAGTCATACCGGCCACTGTGTGTGCTGAGCTTCAGGTACCCAGCAGTGTTCCTTTTGACATCAAATGTCGATTTAGTTTTAGTCATTAGCTGGATACACACTATACAATTTTCTTTAGATTTTTTCCTTATAGATTTAACGAAATCATATAATATGAGGTCAAACCTAAACACTTTCAATTTGTATGCAATCAGGCTGGCCCTTGCACTACATAGTTGAAGGTAAATCTAAAGGAAATCTAACAACAAAAGTTGTATAGTGTGTATCCAGCTATAGTCTTTTGACTAAAGTGCCATTTTAGTTTTACTCGTATTTAGTCATCTGAATTGTTTTAGTTTTAGTTGTATTTTAGTTGACTAAAATTTCCTACATTTTAGTTGACTAAAATCGAATGGATTAGTTAAATTTTAATGAATTATTTAAGCATTTTTCTAGAATAGCCAAACTCATTATATACTCCTGGAGTAAAAATCGAATAAGTTATTATTTATGGTATTAAGGTTTGAACATGCACTACAGACACAGATTTAGTCGTTGTGATATATAACGTCTTTATAAATAAACAAACAAAAATATTAAATTTTGTCAAACAGAAGTGCAACTTTAAAATAAAAAAAATAAATATACATGTTTAAACTTTAACTGCTTCAATACAGGGCACTTTTACCCCCTTCCTGCCCAGGCCAATTTTCAGCTTTCAGCACTGTCACAATTTGAATGACAATTGCGCGGTTATGCAACGCTGTACCCAAATGAAATCTTTATAATTTTCTTATCACAAATAGAGCTTTCTTTTGGTGGTGTGGTATTCTCCACTGGGTTTTAATTTTTTTGCTAAAAAAAAACAAAAAAAAGGACTGAAAATTTTGAAAAAAATACGTTTTTCTCTCCTTTGCTGATGTGCGCTGAGGAGGCGGCACTGATAGGCTGCACTGATGAGGCAGCCACTGATTAGGCGGCACTAATGAGGAGGCACTAATATGCAGCACTGATAGGTGGCTCTGGTGGGAACTGATAGGTGGCACTGATAGGCGGCAATGATAGGCACTGATGGGCACTGAAAGGCAGCACTGACTGGCATCACTGATGTGCACTGATTGGTGTCGCTGATTGGCACTGATTAGTGTCACTGATGGGGCTGCACTGATGATCAGTGCCCTGATTACCTGTACAGTCTCCCCTGCGAGGAGATGCTGCTGATCGGCTCTCCCCCCTCACACTCTGTCAGGCGGGGAGAGCCGATAAACGGCACTTCTGTGTTTACATGTGATCGGCTGTGTTTGGACCAACGCTGTATCCTGGCCTAGGCAGACAAGGCCCAGGCCTAGGGCAGCACTTTGCAGGGGGGCAGCACAGAAAGAGTCCCTGCCGGCTTGTGCTACACTGTTGGTGTAGTAATGTAGGGGCAGTCTTATGGGGCGGACTGGGCTGAGAGGCAAATTAGTCTTTACACCCCCATAAAGGGGCCGCACTGCTTCCGGTATGCTGGCGGCCCGCATTCTGCAACTGTGGGGGGGGGGGGGGGAGCGCCACTTCTAATTTTGACTTTCCTATCATCCTGGACCACAAATCTTCCTCACTGTTCTATATGTTTTCTGCTGCACCATTGGCATTGTTATATCTTCTTAGTCCTCTCCATAAAATTATCAGAAATTTGTGCTTAAAGAACTATAGGCAACACTTTTTTTTCATTTTGGATAGAAAAAGGGAGGGTTATAGCCCCTGTCAGTTTATTTTTTACCATCCCTGTCCCATTGCAGAGATTTACCTTCACTTCCTGCCCCATAGCCAAACAGGAAGTGAGAGAAAATCTATGCAAATTAAGGGAATCCATTGCCCCCCCCACAGGCCCTCAGAACTAGTGTCCCCACTCGAAAATTTCAGGGTGGGTCTTAAACAGCAAGGGGTGTGGCCTTGACAGGAAGGGGTGGTCATATTTAAATTAGGGGGTGCAGGAGTTTAGTCAGGCCTAGGACAGCACAAAACCTAAATACACTACTGGCTTGGACACAGCAATCACATGGGTAAAAAGCTGCATCATCGGCTCCTAGGGACACGGCGCGACTGCGATCGCCAGGCTGCATGCCCCCACGGGTGCGCGAGAGTGGTGACACTGGGGCGATGTCATATGACGTTGCCCCAGAACAAGAGGGGATCCTGTCCGACATCATTTTACTTTACAGCAGGCAGGAGGTAGTTAATGTGCTATTATTGCTGAAGATGGAATTGATTAGAAAAGGCCAGCAGAGGGTGCCAAAGAGACAGTATGAATGAGTGTAATGTGTGGAACTGCATAGGAAAGGGAAAGGATTGATAAAAGCCTGCGTCTCTCAGCCAATAAATACAGCTTGCCGATAGAGTCAGGGGGCTGGAGCTTTAACAGACAGGCGGAGCTCCAAGGAAAGGGGAAGTTCAGGTGGGTAAATGTGCATCCCTTACATTTTCATGCTGTTTGCATTCGTTGGCGAAAATTGGAATTGATTTTTGTCATAGTTTTCGTCAGTTTACTTAATTCAAATGTTATTTACATTTAGATTTCATTACTGAAAACATGCAGCTAAACAATGCTATGATGAAAATATTTTTGTTGATGAAATTAACACTGGTACCCAGGAGGGGCTTTGTCTTCCAAGTCTAAGTATTCTTCAGCCATGTAGTTGTTGGGGGATCCCAGTATGTCCCTGATGCTGGATGGGAATAAAGACATGCTGGGATTTATAGGTCCCCGGTAATCTTCTTATTACATGATGTAATGATTAAGGTTTCTGATATTTATGTAGCAGTAGGATGCTGGGTCATCAATTTGATGATGGTTCTGATATTATTCAGAATTCATTGACAGGTGCATTTGACCTGCTTCTAACTTGCATTTTCCCTGCTTCAAGTGGCATTAGACTTGTATGTGAATGCAAATCCTGGTTAAAGCGAATAAAAGCCCATCGACACTGATCCTTACAGTAGGTACGTGATTTTTAGGGCCCTTTCACACTGGGGCGGCGTTGGCGGTAAAGCGCCGCTATTGTAAGCGGCGATTTACCGTCGGTATTCGGCCGCTAGCGGGCGGTTTTACCCTCCGCTAGCGGCCGAGAAAGGGTTAAAAACCACCGCAAAGCGCCTCTGCAGAGGCGCTTTGCCGGTGGTATAGCCGCGCTGTCCCATTGATTTCAATGGGCAGGAGCGGTATACACTCCGCTCCTTCACAGCTCCGAAGATGCTGCTGGCAGGACTTTTTTTACTGTCCTGCTAGCGCACTGCTCCAGTGTGAAAGCCCTCGGGGCTTTCACACTGGATTCAAAGCAGCTGCACTGTTGGTTTGCAGGCGCTATTATTAGCGCAATAGCGCCTGCAAACCGCCCCAGTGTGAAAGGACCCTTAGTAAAGTGTACATTTATAGAGCATTGACATATTCTGTGTTAATGTTGAATTGATATGATTCTTTCATATTTACATTTAGTCAACAATTCCATATAGAGAACATGTACATTTCTCATTGGTCTTAGGTACAGAAGACATTATTATTATTGTCATGCTTACTAAGACTAGGGTCACACTGGTGCGGTGTGGGGAAACGCACGTGATTCGGACAGGAATCGTTCCGCATTCCTGTTCAAATCACATGCGATTCTGTGCGGTGCGATTTGAGCCAATTCATTTTGTGTGGCTTAAATCGCACCACATCTGCATCAAAATGTGCAGGACCCTTTTTTTTTTTGCCACACCGGAATCACACCCAATGCGATCTCATTCAGTTCGGTTTTTATTTTACCATAGACACCCGCAGCAGATAGCATTAACACCCTGTGATTTCAATGCGGTGCAGGAAATGCACATGATTTGCTGCATTTCCCGCATTGCATATATGTGAACTGAGGCTAAAGGATTTACTAGAGGTGAGCTGTAGATGTTTCAAATGTTTTGGAAATGATCAAGGGGAGCTATGACAGGGACATCATTGTGTTGCCGAGCAACGAATGTCATATTTAAAGCTGGTAAAAATACAGCCATTTTTTACCTTAATGCATCTCCTACACTAAGATAAAAAATATCCCATTGCTTCTTCCTTCCACCCCCATCCCACATACATACCTGAGCCAGTGCTGTGCCGGTCGGCAGAAGCTCTGGTCTCTGTTCCTCTTCTCACAGAACAGATTGAGAGCAGTCAAATCCTGTGAGCAGGGAGTGGGGGGGGGATTAAGCTGCTCTATGTGTGTCAATGGACGCACACAGCCTGGCTCAAGAGCACAGCTGCATGTGTGTCTCCATAACAAGCGGCTTGCTATGGGGGCACACACAGGAGAGGAGGAGAGGAGAATGGCTAGGGACCCCAAAAGAAGAAGTAAGGGGCCACTCTGTGCATTGCACAGAGCAGGCACATTTTTTTTTTGAAAGGTAACTTTATTGTTTGTAAAAGATACAAAATACAAACCAGAACGAATGACGCTAAGTTTAAACCCCTTTTTTATTTCAGGAAAAAAATACTTTACATTCACTTTAAATAGGAATCAGAGACAGCAGTGTTGTGGGCATTGTGTTGATGTATTGTGGATGCTTCATATGTATAAGAAGGGATCAGTGACATTGGGGGTTATTTACGAAAGGCAAATCCACTTTGCACTACATGTGCAAAGTGCACTTGAAATTGCACTGAAAGTGCAGTGGCTGTAGATCCGAGGGGGACATGCAAGGAAAATAAAAAAAACAGCATTTTAGCTTGCACATGATTGAATGATAAAATCAGCAGAGCTTCCCCCTCATTTCAGATCTACCCCTCAGATTTACAGCGACTGCACTTCCAAGTGCAATTTCAAGTGCACTTTGCACTTGTAGTTTGCACTTGCAGTGCAAAGTGGATTTGCCTTTCGTAAATATATTGGAAGGGATCAGAGACAGCAGTGTTATTGGATATATTGGGTTATTTACGAAAGGCAAATCCACTTTGCACTACAAGTGCAAAGTGCACTTGGAAGTGCAGTCGCTGTAAATCTGAGGGGTAGATCTGAAACGAGGGGAAGCTCTGCTGATTATCCAATCATGTGCAAGCTAAAATGCTGTTTTTTATTTTCCTTGCATGTCCCCCTCGGATCCACAGCAACTGCACTTTCAAGTGCACTTTGCACTTGTAGTGCAAAGTGGAGTTGCCTTTAGTAAATAACCCCCATTGTGTTGCTGTGTAATATCTATTTCATATATATTGGAAGGGATCAGAGACAGCAGTGTTAGGGACAGGGGTGTTTATTTACTAAAGGCAAATCCACTTTACACTACAAGTGCACTTGGAAGTGCAGTCGCTGTAGATCTGAGGGGGACATGCAAGGAAAATTAAAAACAGCAATTTTGCTTGTACATGATTGGATGATAAAATCAGCAGAGCTTCCCCTCATTTCACATCTTCCCCTCAGATCTACAGCGACTGCACTTCCAAGTGCACTTGCAGTGAAAAGTGGATTTGTCTTTAGTAAATCAACCCCATTATGTTGCTGTGTAGTGGATGTAAGGTTATGAACAGGAAGTAATAAAGGACAGCAGAGATGAGGACATGAGCAGTGCATGTTGCATGGGTACAGGAATGGATCACAGACAGCTGTGACAGCATACTTATCAACAGTCCCGATTTTGGGACCCTCGTCCCGATCGGAGCTCGTCCCAATTAATTTCCCGGGATTTTGCCTTTGTCCCGGGAAAATCGGGAACGTTTTAGGGAAAAACGGCCAGGAGGCTACAAAAGATGTTCGCTGCTGCCGTCATGAGGATTATTTCCCCTTGTGTTCAGTGGAGAGGGGAGGGGCAGCCAATCAGCTTCTCCCCTCTCCACTGAACACACACACGAGAAAGCCGGGAACTGCAGCTGCCGCGCTGCTGGGGGACACAGTTCGCTCTGTAAGGAGGGCTCCACTGCTGCTGCCAGGGACACTGAAGTAAGGAGAGCTCTGTTGCTGGGGGACACCGATCGCTCTTTAAGGAGGGCTCCGCTGCTGCTGCCAGGGACATTGAAGTAAGGAGGGCCCTGTTGCTTGGTGACACAGATTGCTCTGTAAGGAGGGCTCCGCTGATGCCAGCTGCTGGGAACACTGAAGTAAGGAGGGCTCTGTTGCTGGGGGACACACATCTGTAAGGAGGGCTCCGCTGCTGGGGGACACCAGATGTAAAAGAGGGCTCCGCTGCCAGGGAACCAGATGTAAAGGAGGGCTCCGCTGCTGGGACACCAGATGTAAAGGAGTGCTCCACTGCCGGGGACACCAAATTTAAAGGATGGCTCTGCTGCCGGGGACACCAGATGTAAAGGAGGGCTCCGCTGCTGGGGACACCAGATGTAAAGGAGGGCTCCGCTGCTGGGGACACCAGATGTAAGGAGCGGCTCCACTGCCAGGGACACAGATCTGTAAGGAGGGCCTCTGCTTCTGGGGGCACCTGATGTAAGGACGGACTCTGCTGGGGGCACCTGATGTAAGGACAGACTCTGCTGGGGCACCTGATGCAAGGACGGTCTCTGCTGGGGGCACCTGATGGCATCTGGTGGCAGGCGACGTGGCAGGTGACACGCATTTTTGTTAGGTGCCCTTCCCCACTTCCGGGAGATGGGCCACGGCCTGACCTCCTGGAAGTTTGGCCCCCTCCTCCTTTCCCCGCCGGGTCAATTAGAAAGCGCAGCGCGTTTAGCGCATGCGGGACTCAAAAGTGAAGCCGAAAGGCATCACTGCCTGATTCCCTTACCAGGAATGGCAGCGGCAGCGCCCGGGAGTCGATCCGAAGATCGGCTGGGGTGTCGGCATCGTGGGCTCCCTGGACAGGTAAGTGCCCTAATATTAAAAGTGAGCAGCTACAGTGTTTGTAGCTGCTGACTTTTAATTTTTTTTTTACCCAGGTTGGACCTCATCTTTAATGTGCCTCTTCTTGAGCCACTCCTTTGTTGCCTTGGCCTTGTGTTTTGGTTAATTGTCATGCTGGAATACCCACCCATGACCCATTTTCAATGCCCTGGCTGAGGGAAGTATGTTCATTGTCCCTTTGATGCAGTGAAGTTGTCTTGTCCCCTTAGCAGAAAAAAACAAAACAAAAGCATGTTTCCATCTCCACGTATGACGTTTGGAGTCATAGGCAGCATTCCTCCTCCTCCAAACATGGCAACATGAGTTGATGCCAAAGAGCTCGATTTTGGTCTCATCTGACCACAACAAACCAGTTACCCTCTGAATCATTCAGATGTTCATTAGCAAAATTCAGACGGGCCTGTATGTGCTTTCTTGAGCAGGGGGACCTTGCGGACACTGCAGCGTTTTAGTCCTTCATGGTGTAGTGTGTTACCCATTGTTTTCTTGGTGACCATGGTCCCAGCTGCCTTGAGATCATTGACAAGATTCTCCCGTGTAGTTATGGGTGGATTCCTCATAATCTTTGAAACCCCCATGAGGTGAGATCTTGCATGGAGCCCCAGACCAAGGGAGATTGACAGTTATTTTGTGTTTCTTCCATTTGCGAATAATTACACCATCTCCTGTCACCCTCTCACCAAGCTGCTTGGCGATGGTCTTATAACCTATTCCAGCCTTGTGGAGGTCTACAATCCTGTCCCTGACATTATTGAACAGCTCTTTGGTCTTGGCCATGGTGGAGAAATTGGAATCTGATTGATTCATTGCTTCTGTGGACAGGTGTCTTTTTATAAAGGTAACAAGCTGAGATTAGGAGCACTCCCTTTAACCTCCCTGGCGGTATGATTATTTCGGATTTTAGGTGCTGAAAGCGGTACAATTATTTTGCATGGAAATTTGGCGTTTTATATTGTAGGTCTGTAGATATCCCGGGTATGATAAAGTTTGAAACACAAAAACATAAATTATAATATAATAAATAAAAATAAATAATTTAAAATAAAATAAAAAAATTAATAATAAAATAAATTTCCCCACGATTCACTATCGCTCAATTCTGCAAGTGTTCTAATTTACTATCGCTGTTTTCTAGCTGGTCTAAAGCCACTTTTGATGTAAAGGGCCACTTTTTGGTTGCTATGGACAATCTCCAGTTTCCAGGCAGAAAGAACAGTATATATAATATAAAACTGCATGCAGGGCATAGGACAAAGCACTGGGCACAAAAGGAATGTGAAATAATTTCATACAGTACTGTAATCTGTAAGATTACAGTACTGTATGCGTTATGATTTTACACTTTTTTGAATTTGCCGCCAGGCTCCGCCCCCGTGCGCCGCGCCGCTCGCAGGGAACGGAGCCTGGCACGGAGAGGCTTCGGAGGAGGACGGAGCCCACGGACACTGCAGGGGACATCACAGAATCCCAGGGACAAGGTAAGTAAAGCCACACCAGGATCCTGCAATGTAATCCCGAGTGTGGCTCGGGGTTACCGCTAATGGTCCTGAATTTTAACCCCGAGCCACACTCGGGAAAACCGCCAGGGAGGCTACGAGAGAGCTCCTAATCTCAGCTCGTTACCTGTATAGAAGACACCTGGGAGCCAGAAATCTTGCTGATTGATAGGGGATCAAATACGTATTTCACTCATTAAAATGCAAATCAATTTATAACTTTTTTGAAATGCGTTTTTCTGGATATTTTTGTAAATATTATGTCATTCACTGTTAAAATAAACCTACCATTAAAATTATAGACTGATTATTTTTTTGTCAACGGTCAAACATACGAAATCAGCTGGGGATCAAATACTTTTTCCCTCACTGTATAGGAAATACACAAATAGTTTGTGTCAGGAACATGGTGTTGTTGAGCCATGGATATTACATTATTTATAGGACAGGTTCAGGGATAGCAATGACAGAGACTTTATGCTGCTGAGTAGTGGAGGTTATTTATCTATAGGAAGAGATCACAGACAGCAGTGATGGATATTGTGTTGCTGAGAAATCTTTGACCCTTATGTATAAGAAGATGTGAGAGATAGCAGTGACAAGGGCATTATGCTGCTGATCAGGTACAGAAGTAACAGGAACATGCTGAGCAGTAGATTTCCCATATATAAAGGAAATGATCGGTATATTAAGTGATATTCAGTGGTAGGGATCAGGGTGGATTTGATTTAAATCACTAGTAAAAAGGCTAGATTTAAATCATAATTTTTAAAGAGCAACTGTCATTTCTGTCCCCTAGCGGCTCCTCCTCTGACCCGCTGTTGACTCACCGACCGTCCCATTCACTTTAATGGGTTGGCTGGTGATGCGGCAGTGACACAACAAGGTGAGGGACGTAGCGACAGCAGGTGAGTGGATGCCCGCTAACAGGCGCTGCCATGGTGGATCTGAAATGACAGGTGCTCTTTAAATGTAATGGATTTATTCTTGCTGGTAGTTAGAATCTTTAATATTTGCAAACAAAATGAAGGTTTCCTATTTAGAATAATAAGCTGTCAGGTTAGTAAAACAGCCATATCCGAACAGATTTTAAGTTAATCACACATAGAAAGTGCAAAAATGGCTGCACGGCCGCACTCCATTAAGACACCTTTATTGAAGTCAGATAAACTCCATATAGTCACAAACTATGATCTATGATCTATCAAATCTATGATTAAGCACCCATTTGTGGTGTGAAACATGTAAACCATTGCCTTGTCCTGTTCCTCTGGGATCGATGTGATCGTTTGTGACTATTTGGATTTTATCTGACTTATATAAAGGAATGAAGTGCGGCTGTCCAGCCATATTTTGTTCTTTCTATGCACTTGCAGAGCCAGCACCTGTCTTTTGCTAGCAGGAGGTATAACCCTGCCTGGGATCAATCACACATAGTTGGAGAACTACTAAAATTCTTTAATTAAAACAATAACATTATATTACCTGCTTTACTCATAGGTAGAGGAACTTTAAAATATACCCAAACTGGGTCTCTTTTATGGCCTGCTGCCATTTTGCTCCTCAAGGGAGGAATAAAGCACTTCAAGATATGTGCAGAAAGATCACACGGTTTATAAGCTGCTTGGAAGGTTTCACTTTCATTTTTACTGCTTGCCCTTCCTCCTCACACTTGGAGGCTGGTACAGATGCAATTCTCTTCAAACAATCATACAGTTTGTAGTGTACATTTGCAAAACGATGGGATAAAGGAATATTCCTGAAGTTTGTTTTATCTCATGGTTATTCTGAAATTGTGTGAATGCATTAATGCAGTGCATGTTATCTCAGTTTTCAGAGCTTGGATTCATTGAATGCGTTTACCAAAAATGTAAATATCGCAGAATATACAGCCTCATGCTACATAACTAAACTCCATTTCATGCTGAATGAAGTAAATTATTAATGTATCTTAAATAGATAGATTTTTACTCCAAAAGCATTTTAATAAAATAAGTATAATAAAAATCCAAAAAATCAGATTTAAATTAAAAAAAAAAAAATCTGTTTTTTTTTTTAAATCATCGAATTTTATCCACCCTGATAGGGCTATGGTGTTGCTGAGCAGTAATCAAGAAAAAGAAGAGATTAGTAATTGGCCATGGTGCTATGTACATCCTAAAATTGGGGACTAAACTTTTTTTTTTTCTGCATACTTCTCTCCTGAGGCTGCTGTGAGCTGCACTGTAAATGGCCAACAACTACAATTCAGGGGACATTGGCAGATGTTTGTGTCTGCACACATTGGGGTTTCCCATGGTGGGGCAGCAAATGTTTTAGTGGTTTCTGGGCACAGAATCAGGAAAACTAAGAAAGAAAGAGAATTATAGAAAAAGGCGAGAGTTATTTTCCCGCAGTAATCTCTCAGCCATGACGGTGGACACTGGGGAGCTGCGGGGATTCATTGCAAAGATATTTCAGAAATGTGCGCAGTGCAAGCGTGTGGTTGGCCAATAAACGGCCCAGGACGACTATAAACAAGGTTTTCACGTTATTATCCGATAGCATGTCTCTGCCTGGAGAGTAAAATAGTTTCAGATGTCAGCCTCAGTGTATAAACAATGTCTTCCCCCTTTCCTCGCAGCGTGGTATGGATAACACAGAGGCTTTTCTTCTGAACAACTTTCTCTGGTTACATTTGTACTCGGCTTTGTTACTGTAACTGAATTTGAAAGGAGGGGGGGGATTTCACTTTATAAGACCCTGCCATCTGAAAAATCATGTTGTCAGCTGTAAATCCCCTTTAGAGCTGAACTCCAGGATGAGCAAATATTGCCTAAATACAAGAAGCATGTGTATTATTAATTGAATGTTGGTGTGCTGTGTGTATTTCAGATCTGTGCAGTAATCCAGTGTGAAACTTTTCCTCTGTGCAGGATTCCTGTAATAAAGACCAGTCACTGCTGCTCTCTCCTTGTGCAGGGTGACTGGTCTTGTCTCCGCCCCCTCCTGTAGTTTTCTGCAGGCAGCCTGTAGTGGGTGGGGCCTGCTGGGTAGTAGAAACTGTACACTCCCTACTTTAGATTGTAGCAAAATATTTACAAAAACGTGAGTGGTGTACTCACTTTTGTGAGATACTGTGTGTGTGTATATATATATATATATATATATATATATATATATATATATATATACATACAGTATCTCACAAAAGTGAGTAGACTCCTCACATTTTTGTAAATATTTTATTATATCTTTTAATGTGGCAGCACTGAAGGAAGAAATGACACTTTGCTACAATGTAAAGTAGTGAGTGTACAGCTTGTATAACAGTGTAAATTTACTGTCCCCTCAAAATTACTCAACACACAGCCATTAATGTCTAAACTGCTGGCAACAAAAGTGAGTACACCCCTAAGTGAAAATGTCCAAATTGGGCCCAATTAGTCATTTTCCCTCCCCGGTGTCTTGTGACTCGTTAGTGTTACAAGGTCTCAGGCGTGAATGGGGAGCAGGTGTGTTAAATTTGATGTTATCGCTCTCACTCTCTCATACTGGTCACTGGAAGTTCAGCATGGCACCTCATAGCAAAGAACCCTCTGAGGATCTGACAAAAAGAATTGTTGCTCTACATAAAGATAGCCTAGGCTATTAGAAGATTGACAAGACCCTGAAACTGAGCTGCAGCACAGTGGCCAAGACCATACAGCGTTTTAACAGGACAGGTACCACTCAGAACAGGCCTTGCCATGGTCGACCAAAGAAGTTGAGTGCACGTGCTCTGCTTCAAATCCAGAGGTTGTCTTTGGGAATTAGACATATTAGTGCTACCAATATTGCTGCAGAGGTTGAAGGGGTGGGGGGGTCAACCTGTCAGTGTTCAGACCATATGCTGCACACTGCATCAAATTGGTCTGCATGGCTGTTGTCCCAGCAGGAAGCCTCTTCTAAAGATGATGAAAGAAGAAAGCCTGCAAACAGTTTGCTGAAGACAAGCAGACTAAGGACATGGATTACTGGAACCATGTTCTGTGGTCTAATGAGACCAAGATAAACTTATTTGATTCAGATGGTGTCAAGCGTGTGGCGGCAATCAGGTGAGGAGTACAAAGACAAGTGTGTCTTGCCTACAGTCAAGCATGGTGGTGGGAGTGTCATGGTCTGGGGCTGCATGTGTGCTGCCGGCACTGGGGAGCTACAGTTCATTGAGGGAACCATGAATGCCAACATGTACTGTGACATACTGAAGCAGAGCATGATCATCTGTCTTTGGAGACTGAGCTGCAGGGCAGTATTCCAACATAATAATGACCCCAAACACACCTCCAAGACGACCACTGCCTTGCTAAAGAAGCTGAGGGTAAAGGTGATGGACTGGCCAAGCATGTCTCCAGACCTAAACCCTATTGAGCATCTGTGGGGCATCCTCAAACGGAAGGTGGAGGAGTGCAAGGTCTCTAACACCCTCCAGCTCTGTGATGTCATCATGGAGGAGTGGAAGAGGACTCCAGTGACACTTTGGGACGAAGTTGGACATTTTCACTTAGGGGTGTACTCACTTTTGTTGCCAGTGATTTAGACATTAATGGCTGTGTGTTGAGTTATTTTGAGGGGACAGCAAATTTACACTGTTATACAAGCTGTACACTCACTACTTTACATTGTAGCAAAGAGCAATTTCTTCAGTGTTGTCACATGAAAAGATATAATAAAATATTTACAAAAATGTGAGGGGTGTACTCACTTTTGTGAGATACTGTGTATATATCTATGTATCTATATATCTAGATCTATGTCTATAGATCTATCTATCTATCTATCTATCTATATATATATATATATATATATATATATATATATATATATCTCATTAAATCACATACCACATACACTGCATACATAATTTCAGGAAATTATGCTTATAAAATAGTTTACCATTTGCCAAAAAAAAAATATGTCCCTGGATTTCATTTTAAAAATCTGGTCACCTTAATTTTGTGGACTAAAAAGAAAGCTGGAAACAGTACATAGCTCCCAACTGTCCCTGATTTGGAGCAATGTCCCTCGGTCCCTCATTCCTCCTCATTTTGGTCTGATCTATATAGTTGTATATAAAACACACTTTTTATCTTTCAAAAAATGTTTCCCAGTGCTAAACCTTTCATCCAAATTCTAAATTGCTGCATTTTTCAATTTTAAAAGCCAATATAAAGGAATAGTAGTGGTAAAAAAAAGCACTTGTGGATTTAATTAACCTTTTTTTTTTTTTTTGGTTATTTCCCCTTTAAAGGGGCGTGTCCTATGCCTACATACGTTTGCTAGTAGGTGTCCCTCATTCCCATCTCAGAATATTGGAAGGTATGACAATATAGTTGATAACAGTGCAGCACAGGCAAGGCTCAGGAAGTGGTCTGCTCTTTAGGTTTCCTGCAGAATCAACTTGTCATTTTTGCACTTATCAAACAAATATAACAAACACTTTACTTAGCTTTCTTCAGCATGATTTACTGTATTTACCAATCCTTTTTGCTCCATCCTCTGCTGTCTTGTTGAATAGTAAAGAGCAAAGGAGAGTCCATTGTACCCTTCATGTCGCTGGAATAAAAGCTTACACAGATCTATGGACTCCCCAATCCAGTGATGTCACATGGTGTGAGCCACATGCTCCTTCATACCTGGAAGTACCAGGTATGTCCTTCGAATATGGTGCTGAATTGAGTGGCAGAGGAGTGAAAGAAAGATATGTGCAGAGGATCAGAGAAGTATAAAAACCTGGATAGGCAAAGCACAGGTTTTCTTCAAAGCTGAAATTTAATCAATTTAATCAATTAATTTTAATCAGCTCATATTTTACCTTCCCTGGTTTCTGACTTTCTGTCCACATAAACATGCTACTTCAATTTAAACTAGAAAAGGTACAATTTCTGGGGAAATTGTGAAAGTGTTCTTGCCTCTACAACTGGAGTGGGCGGAGTAACTGGGTGGAGTGGGCGGAGTAACTGTGAAAAGTGTTAAAAAGCTTAATATTTTAAAAAGTATAAATAGTAGTAAAACAGTTGAAGTCCCATCATTAGCTGAAAGAGCTGAACTTTTTTTTCAAAAATGATTTTTTTTTTCAAAAATGATTTTTTTTTAATGATTTTTTTTTTTCAAAAATTATTTTTTTTTATTTTTTCAAAAATATATTTTTTTTTCAAAAATAATTTTTTTTTCAAAAAAAATTTTTTTCAAAAATAATTTTTTTAAAAAAAAATATATTTTTTTTTCAAAAATAATTTTTTTTTGTTCAAAATTTTTTTTTTTCAAAATTTTTTTTTTCTTCAAAATAATTTTTTTTTTTCAAAAATAATTTTTTCTTTTTTCAAAAATATTTTTTTTTCTCAATAATATTTTTTTTTTTCAAAAATGAATTTTTTTTTTTTTCAAAAATATTTTTTTTTTCATGGGGCGGTCATAATGTTTTGGCTGATCATGGGGTGGTCATAATGTTTTGGCTGATCATGGGGTTGTCAGCTTTTGTCACCTTCCACTCTAGTTTTGAACATTTCGCCATTCATTCCTATGGGACCAATTTCGCCGCAAAAACTACGATATTTCGTGAACCATTTGGTGAAACGTTCCACAAAGTGATAGCACACCAATCGGGAACAATCCGCTCGTTTCGGTATATTACTTGTCTCTGTAGTGTAAAAACTGTGGGAGGAGTCTACAAGCATTATCAAGTCTAGCAGATGAAGTCACATGCATTTGGAGTGTCTCAGCATCTTGTGTTTACAACCACTGTTTCCTAGCAACGCTCATGCCCTGTTTATGCTTCCCAAATACTACTTCATCAAAACTGCCCCATCAGAATTACCCCATCAAAACTGCCCCATCATATTCCTCTATTATAAATCAGTACATGGTGTGTCTGTCCCCTCCCCTGGGCTCTGTAATCAGCTGAGATGCTCCAGCCACCTTCCCCCCTGTGTATAACAGAAGCTTTGGTAACCATGGCAACAAAACAAACACTAACAGTACACTCTGATTAATGGCTAAAATTTCCTGAAATGACCTCTAAACAAATGGCCGTATTTTAAAAACTATACATCCTACAGCGAAGATCTTTATATTGTGAGAATCACAAGACCCAGACCTAGATTTCGATGTATAGTATGTCTCTGAAATATTAAAAATGAAGGCACAGTCGCAGTTTAGAAATTGCCCTTCAAATTTGGAGGGGGCTAGAGTGTAGTTTCAATGAATGTCAATGGACGGCGTGAGTTGCAAACAAATGGTCATATTGTGAAAACTATCAGGACTATGGCTTAGCCGTGGACATGTTTAGTGGCAGCAGGGATAGCTGAACGTTTTGATATAAGATTTGTGTAGGTGGGCTTGAAAATGAGGGAGTGGCGGCAGTTTAGAAATCATGTTCTGATTTTCCAGCTTTTGTCATCTCCCACTCTAGTTTCCCCATTTATTCCTATGGGACCAATTTCGCCGCAAAAATGGCGATATTTCGTGAACCATTCGGTGAAACGTTCCACAAAGTAATAGCACACCATTCGGGAACAATCCGCACGTTTCGGTATATTACTTGTCTATGTAGTGTAAAAACTGTGGGAGGAGTTAGGGTGGTAAATTTGGCTATAATAATAAGAATAATATATATGTGAGATAACAGTAAGTGGTCTTGCTATGCAAGAACACTTAACTAGAAAATGCATTTCCTGGGGAAAATGCGTGGGAATGCTGAATTGCTAAAACGGCCCCCAGCAAAATTGCCCCCATCATATTGCCATCAAAACTGTCCCATCATATTGCCACCATCAAAACTGCCCCATCAGAATTGCCCCATCAAAACTGCACCATCATATTCCTCTATTATAAATCAGTACATGGTGTGTCTGTCCCCCTCCCCCGGGCTCTGTAATCAGCTGAGATGCTCCAGCCACCTCCCCCCCTGTGTATAACAGAAGCTTTGGTAACCATGGCGACAAAACAAACAGTACACTCTGATTAATGGCTAAAATTTCCTGAAATGACCTCTAAACAAATGGCCGTATTTTAAAAACTATACATCCTACAGTGAAGATCTTTATATTGTGAGAATCACAAGACCCAGACCTAGATTTTGATACATAGTATGTCTCTGAAATATTAAAATTGAAGGCACGGTCGCAGTTTAGAAATTGCCCTTCAAATTTGAAGGGGCTAGAGTGTAGTTTCAATGAATGTCAATGGACGGCGTGAGTTGCAAACAAATGGTCATATTGTGAAAACTATCAGGACTATGGCTTAGCCGTGGACATGTTTAGTGGCAGCAGGGATAGCTGAACGTTTTGATATAAGATTTATGTAGGTGGGCTTGAAAATGAGGGAGTGGCGGCAGTTTAGAAATCATGTTCTGATTTTTCAGCTTTTGTCCCCTCCCCTGGGCTCTAATCAGAGCTGAGATGCTCCAGCCACCTCCCCCCCTGTGTATAACAGAAGCTTTGGTAACCATGGCAACAAAACATACACAGTACACTCTGATTAATGGCTAAAATTTCTTGAAATGACCTCTAAACAAAAAGCTTTTTCTCAAAAACTGTAAAAGATATAAAACTGAAAAGCTATAGCCAGATAGCTGAATATTTTGTGAACATTTTAAAGTTTGTTTGGTGTCTCTAGGTGAAAGTATGAAGGAGCTGAAACTTTTGGGAGCGGAAGAAAAATTTAAGGATTTCAAGCATGCTCCCATTGACTTCAATGTTAAAAAAAAGTGATAAAAAGCTTAATATTTTAAAAAGTATAAATGGTAGAAAAAAAGTTGAAAAAGAGCACACCTCAGCTAAAAGAGACAAACATTTTGATAGTTGAGTGGTTTTAATAGCTGAAAGTATGCAGAAGTTACGCATTACCGAAAAACGTACGGAATAAAATTAAAATTAAAAATAAATAAAATCGAATAACAATAGTGGGACTGCTAAAGCATTCCCACTAAATATATATGTGAGATAACAGTAAGTGGTCTTGCTATGCAAGAACACTTAAATATATATGTGAGATAACAGTAAGTGGTCTTGCTATGCAAGAACACTTAAAAAAACCTTTCCATTTTCATTACATACCTTTATTGTAGACCTAGTGATGTCATCGATGGATCTCTGTGCTTCTCTATGCAATGCAGGCAGATTATAGCAGGTGGGAGGGGCCAGCAGGATGAGGTACATAGCTGGATGTGCTGGATCTTGGGAGGAGCTATTCAAATATCAAAAATGTCTTGATAGATGGAGGTCAGTCTGGAGGAGTGGGCATTCCTAGACAGGCTGTATTTGCATGAAGAGCACCTTAGGTAACACTCATATGTGATGCTATGATTAACCACTTCAGCCCCGGAAGGATTTACCCCCTTGATGACCAGGCCATTTTTTGCGATACGGCACTGCGTCGCTTTAACTGACAATTGCACGGTAGTGCAACGTTGTACACAAACAAAATTGATGTCGCTCCCCCACAAATAGAGCTTTCTTTTGGTGGTATTTGTGCTATAAACAAAAAAAGACTGACAATTTAAAAAAAAAAAATATTTTTTACTTTTTGCTATAATAAATATCCAAAGAAAAAATATAAAAAAACTAATTTCTTCATCAGTTTAGGCCAATGTGTATTTTTCTACATATTTAAAAAAAAAATCGCAATAAGCCTATATTGATTGGTTCTTTTTTTTAACTAGTAATGGTGGTGATCAGTGATATTTAGCGGGACAGCGACATTGCGGTGGACACATCGGACACTTTTGACACTTTTTTTGGACCAGTGACATTTATACAGCGATCAGTGCTATAAAAATGCACTGATTACTGTATAAATGAACCTGGCAGGGAAGGGGTTAACACTAGGGGGCGATCAAGGGGTTAAATGTGTTCCCTGGGAGGTGTTTCTAACTGTGGGGGGAGGGGACTGACTGGGAGCAGAGGGAGCCCTATGCCCAAAAAAAGGTGCAGGAAATTCTTGGGCACAACAAGTGAATGGGCTACAATATGTGTGTCTTGTGAAACACACGTTCATGCAACTCGCAAATGTGAATGGGACCTTAACGAAGACACTGCAGTCGCTTCAAATATGTACTCAATCAACCACTTGCCGACCAGTCGCCGCAGTTATACTGCGGCAGGTTGGCTCAGCTGTGCAAATCGCCGTAGGTGTACATCGGTCTGTGGGCGCGTGTGCGCCAGCAGGGGAGCCAATCAGTGGGACCGGCGTACTCGATGTCCGACGGCCGCCCGTGATCGTTCCTCGCAGTGACAGAACAGCGATCTCCCATAGTAAACAAAGCAGATCTCCGTTCTGACAAGGGATGACACACAGATCCTGTCTTTCTGCTATGCAAGAAGACGGGTCTATGTGTTGTTCCAGGCAGCCCATCCCCCATACAGTTAGAACACAAAGTGAGGAAACACATTTAACCCCTTGATCGCCTATGATGTTAACCCCTTCCTTGCCAGAGTCATTAGTAAAATGTCAGTGGCAGTGCATATTTGTAGCACTGATCATCAGGGTTGCCAAGCTCCAGCAGCATTTTTTACAAACATTGAAAATTTACTGGCAGAGCACATTTTTTACTGGCAACCTGAGAAATAACAGAACTCCTATTAAAAACTAACAGTGAATATTTGAACAGTATAAACATGATATGGAAACACTGACAATACCTATAACAAAGTAATTTGCTTGCTTTACACAAAGAAGGTCAACACAGCATGAAATTAGCAGCCCCTGATATTTACTGGCAGTTGTAAAAAAAATCACAGATTTTTACAAACTGTCAGTAAATTTACTGGCTGTTGGCAACCCTGCTGATCACGTAATAATGCCACTGGTTCCCAAAAAAGTGTCAAAAATGTCAGTTAGGTGTCTGATCTGTCTGCCACAATGTCGCAGTCCCGCTAAAAATCTCAGATCACCGCCATTACGAGTAAAAAAAAAATAAAAATAATAATAAATATGCCTTATTATCATTATTATACAGGATTTATATAGTGCCAACAGTTTGCACAGCGTTTAACAAAATGAAGACCATTACATTACAGTTACATTACAATTTGGTACAAGAGGAATCGGAGGGCTCTGCTCGCTAGAGCTTACAATCTAGGAGGGAGGATCAATTGATACAAAAGGTAATAACTTTGGGGGAAGTAAAACAGGGTATTAGTTGGAAGAAGCATAAGCTTCTTTAAAGAGAAGGGTTTTCAGGGATCATCTAAAGATGGATAGATTAAGGGACAGTCGGACAGATTGGGGTAGGGAGTTCCAAAGGATGGGAGAAGCTCTGGAGAAATCCTGGAGGCCACCAAGGGAGGAGGTGACAAGGGAGCTAGAGAGCAGGAGGTCTTGGGAGGATTGAAGAGAGTGGCTTGGTTGGTATTTTGGGACAAGGTTAGTGATGTAGCTGGGGGCAGAGTTATGGATGGCTTTGTAAATTATTGTTAGTACTTTGAATTATTCGTTGGGTGAGTGGAAGCTAATGGAGGGATTGGCAGAGAGGGGTGGAGGACACTGAACGGTGGGTAAGGTGGATGAGTCTGGCAGCGGCATTGATTATGGACTGAAGGGGGGGATAGTCAATGAGGAGGGAGTTGCAGTATTCAAGGCCAGAGATAACCAGGGAGTGAATTAGAAGCTTGTTGGTGTCATAGGTTAAAAAGAGGCGCATTCTAGAAATGTTGCGGAGGCTAAGGCGGCATGATTTCGACAGGGTTTGGATGTGGGCCTGAAAGGACAGTTCAGTGTGTAAGGTTACCCCTAGCACCCTGGACGGACTGATAGATGTGCCATTGATCTTGACAAAGAAATCAGGGGAAGGGGCTTAGATAGATTCAGTGTGAGGAAGTGGTGTGACATCCAGGCTGATATGTCTGTTAGTAAATCAGTGATGTGTGAGGAGACTGATGGGGTGAGCTGAGGGGTAGAGAGATAGATTTGTGTGTGATCGGAATGTAAATGGTAGTGGAAGCCATGGGAATCTATCAGCTGACCCAGAGAGGACCCATAAATCTATCCCCTATTTTGTAGATGAGGTAACTTTTGTGCAAACCAATCAATATACACTTATTGGGGGTTTCGTTTGCCAAAAATATGTAGTAGAATACAAATTGGCCTAAATTGTTGAAGAAATTTGATTTTTAACATTTTTTTATTGGGTGTGTTATAGCAGAAAATAAAAAAAAATTTTTTTTTTTTCAAAATTGACATTTTTTTTGTTTATAGCACAAAAAATAAAAACCACAGAGGTGATCAAATACCACCAAAAGAAAGCTCTATTTGTGGGAAAAAAGAACATCAATTTTGTTTGGTTACAACGTAGCACGACCGCGCAATTGTCAGTTAAAGCGACGCAGTGTCATATGGCAAAAAATGGCCTGGTCAGGAAGTGGGTAAATCCTTCCGGGGCTCAAGTGGTTAACACATGCTACACTTTCTCTTTAAAAATAATTGATTGAGTTTTCAACACGGCGCCGTGGCAGCGCTATTTCACGCGTCAAGCTTCAAATGAAATGGGGTGCTTTGAAGATGCTAATTGCTGGTTAAGCTACAAATAGTACAGACATCTGCGGGGAGATCACAATGCGCTCTTTCAGGCTTAAATTAGAACTAAACCAAACTGAAAATGTAAACATATTATCAAAGGCTGCGCCTCCAGCCCGCCGCAGTTGTGTGCTGTGAGATATGTAATCCGATCCCCTCTGTGGGATTTCGCCTGCATTAAGGCTTCAGAACGGTAAGACTTGCCATGTTTGTTCTTATTCGAAATTTGGAGGAAATCCTAAAAAGTTGTGGCGTTGTATTTTTTTTTTTTAAATATATAAAACAAAAAGGACTTATATGATGAACGCAATGTGATACAGCGAGATTATACGCTCGGTTCACAGGCCGGATAAACTTAACCCCTTCCCGCCTGCGGTGGTGTCACTTTAAACAGTTCTGAATGCCCAGGGAGGAGCCGGGCCCGACTGAGAGCCTGTCAGCTCAGTGTCTGTGCAAGGAGCGTTCAGCGTTCAGCAAGAGTGACCTCAGCACAGAAACATTGGCCACCCAGCGATGCATACGTGTGGCGTATGTGCGTTAACCGCTTCCCGACCGGACGCAGTCATTATACTGCGGCAAGGTGGCTCGTTCCCGCAAATCGCCGTAGCTGTACGACGGCGCAGGTACGCAATTTTGTGAGCGCTCCCATTGGCCAGCGGGGGAGCCAATCAGCTGGTCCGACGGAACTCGATGTCCACCGGCCACACGCGATCGTTCCCCGCAGTGACAGAATGTGTAAACAAGGCAGATCTCCGTTCTGATAGGGGAGATCACACAGATTCTGTCTTTTTGCTATGCAGGAAAAACAAATCTGTGTGTTTCCCCAGTCACACAGTCCCCCATACAATTAGAAAACACCTGCAGGGAACACATTTAACCATTTGAGCGCCCCTGATGTTAACTCCTTTCCTTCCAGTGTCATTAGTATAGTATATTTTTAGCACTGAATACTGTAATAATGTCACCGGTTCCCAAAAAAGTGTCAAAAATGTCAGTTAGGTGTCCGATCTGTCTGCTGTAATTACAGTCCCGCTAAAAATCACTCATCGCTGCCATTACTAGTAAAAAATAAATAAATAATAAAAATGCCATGAATCTATCCTCTATTTTATAGACGCGATAACTTTAGCGCAAACCAATCAATATACGCTTATCGCAATATTTTTTTTTTTTTTTTTTACCAAAAATATGTAGCAGAATACATAACGGCCCAAACTGATGAATACATTTTGGTTTTTTTTTACATTTTTTTTTTATTTGGAAATGTTTTATAGCAGAAAGTAAAATTGTTTTAGTTTTTTCAAAATTGTCGCTCTTTTTTTGTTTATAGCCCAAATAATAAAAACCACAAAGGTGATCAAATGCCACCAAAAGAAAGCTCTATTTGTGGGGAAAAAAAGGAAATTTTTTGTTTGGGTACAGCATCGCACGACCGTGCAATTTTCAGTTAAAGCGATGCAGTGCCGTAGCACAAAAAATGGCCTGGTCATTAAGGGGGCAAATCCTTCCAGGGCTGAAGTGGTTAAAGTCCACCACACATATGTGTTACGTGGGCAGCAACAGGATAAAGTTGCCCACACACACAAGACAAAATTCTCTATTTACGTTTCAATGGGAGGATAATTGTACGGATGTGATATTTGGATGTGTGGTTTGAGGAGAGTTCATTGCTTGAAATAAATCCATTTAAAGCTGACAATACACCACACAATCTGGTTGTACAACCTTCTTTTAATCCACAATCAGCTTTGTATTGTAAAAGCCTGTGTGATTGGATAGAAATTGATTGGATTGTATAGGTTTGTCCTCATATTATATAGTTTAGTAAATGAGATTGTATAGGGATTGAACAATCAGATTGTGTAAGGCCACCATTAGCCACTCAACTCTTTACGTGGCCATACATGGATCAAAATTAGGCTGGTTCAGCAGGAAGGAAAAAAAAAATCAGTCCATGTATGGGTACCATAATTGACTTCTGTACAATCTACTGAAAGTCTTCTGTACAACTGGTGGGAGTGATTCCCCCATTCACATTGAGTGTGTGGGTGAAGGAATCGGGTCATTTTTTTTTTTTCATTCAACCCGCTGGTTAATCGATGTGTGGCCAGACAGCATTTCCTCTCAGAAGCTCTGGTCATTGTCCTGTCCTCTGTACAGCATATGGAATGCTTAGAACCTCTGTCAGTTTTTTTATTACTGTTGATGACCCCTTTGGAGGAGTTTGCCCACACTTCCTGTCCCAATGACTTTGCTTAAATAACAATAACATGGCTCCCTGATAATATAGCATGATGGATAAGTATCTGCCTGTATTTCTCAGCTTTGGTGACACCACTGATCCTGACCAGATCTCCAACTCCATTTGCAAAAATGCAGCCCCAAGCTTGCAAGAAGTCCCCACCATGCTTCACTGTTGCATGCAGACCCTCATTATTGTACGGCTCTCCAGCTCTTCGGAGAACAAACTGCCTCCTGCTACAGCCAATCAATCCAAATTTTGACTCATCGGTCCAGAGCACCCCAGTCCCTATGTTTAGGTGCATAGTTGAGTCACTTAGCCTTGTTTCCACAATGGAGGTATGGCTTTTTGGCCACAATTCTTCCATGAAGACTACTTTTGGCCAGACTTCTCAAGATAGTAGATGCGTGTACCTGGATCCCACTGGCTTTGGCCAGTTCTGTGCTGATGGTAATGCTGGACATCATCTGATGTTGAAGGGAAGTAAGCATATGTCTTTTATCTGCTGCATTACATTTACTTGGCTGACCACTGCGCCTACGGTCCTCAGTGTTGCCCTTTTCTTTGTGCTTCTTCAAAAGAGCTTGAACAACACATCTTGAAACCCCAGTCTGCTTAGAACTTGTGTCTTGTTGCTGTCCCTTGTCTTGCCATGGTGTATTAACTGTGACATAATTCTGTCTTCCACAACCTCACCTTAGTAGCAGAGTTTGTCTGTTCCCCTCCCAGTTTTAAGCCTCCTACACAGTTGTTTCTGTTAATGACTGTGTTTCAACCTACATATGACATTGATGATCATTAGTACCTGCTTGGTGTAATTGGTTAATCATACACCTGACTCTAATCCTATAAAATCCCTGACTTTGCGCAAGTGTACAAAGTGTGGAAGTGTAATGCCGCATACACTCGGAATTTCCGACAACAAATGTTCGATGTGAGCTCGTTGTCGGAAACTCCAATCGTGTGTAGGCTCCATCGGACATTTTTTGTCGGAATTTCCGACCAACAAAATTTGAGAGCTGGTTCTCAAATTTTCCGACAACAAAATCCGTTGTCGTAAATTCTGATCGGGTGTACACAATTCCGACGCACAAAATTCCATGCATGCTCGGAATCAAGCAGAAGAGCCGCACTGGCTATTGAACTTCCTTTTTCTAGTCCCATGTTGTACGTCACCGCGTTGACGTTCGGAATTTCCGACAACATTTGTGTGACCGTGTGTATGCAAGACAAGTTTCAGCCGACACCCGTCGGAAAGAAATCCATGGTTTGGTTGTCGGAAATTCCGATCATCTGTACGCGGAATTTGAATTGAGGCTGGTTTGAAGCCAAAGGTTAGTCACACCAAATATTAATTTGATTTTGATTTTCTTCTGTTCGCTCTCTTTGCATTTTGTAGATTGATAAAAAAATTTAACAAAATATATTTTTTCAAAAGCATTCTTACTTTACAGCATTTCTTCACACCTGCCTAAAACCTTTGTACAGTACTATACATGGTACAACAGGCACATATCAGAAAATTAAATGTTGGGGTAAAATACACTTTAAGTTTAGTTCTACCTTTAATTGATGAAAGCTTTTGTAATGCCTAATGCCGCGTACACACAGGCAGCCTTTTCGACGGACTAGGTCTGGTGGACTTTTCGACGGATTTTCCGAATGAACGGACTTGCCTACACACAATCAACCAGAGTCCGACGGATTCGTACGTGATGACTTACGACCGGACTAAAACAAGGAAGTTCATAGCCAGTAGCCAATAGCTGCCCTAGCGTCGGTTTTTGTCCGTCGGACTAGCATACAGACGAGCGGACTTTTCGACCGGACTCCAAAGCGCCCCCGTCTCCGCGTGTTTGAGTGAAGTAGTGAACCCATATGTAGGTCACGCCCACATATGTAAACAGTGTTTGCACCACACATGTGAGGTATCCCCTTGAACCTCTGAGCGAGAGCAATAATTCTAGCACTAGAACTCCTCTGTAACTCTAAACTGGTAACCTGTACAAATTTGCAAAGTATCGCCTATGGAGATGTTTAAGTACTGTAGTTTGGCGCCATTCCACGAGCGCATGCAATTTTAAAGCATGACATGTTAAGTAACTATTTACTCGGCGTAACATCAGCTTTCACATTATACAAAAATATTGCAGTACATATTATGTTTTGGTTCTTTTTAATTCATTAAAATGTATTTTTAAAATTGCATTTAAAAACCGCTGTGCAGGAAAAAAACATATTTTTTAAATAAACAACTTTGAAGCAAATTAGGGGGTCAGTGCCCATCAATGTGCATCTGCAGCCTGATCAATGCCCATCTTTCTTAGGCTAATTTGCAGCCTCACCATTTCTCATAAAAGCAGCCTGAACATCAGGAAATCACCGAGCCATCATCTCCTCTCCACTCAGCTCTCACATCACACACAGTCCCAGCTCCGCCACGTGGAGAGGAGATGACGGCTCGGCGAATTCCGGCGGCGCTCGTCCCCCTCCGAGGTACGCTGTCGGCGTATAACATGCACCCCTGATTTGTCCCCAATTTTCAGGGGAAAAAAGTGCGTGTTATACGCTGATAAATACGGTATAGACAATGTTTGGGGTTTCTAAGTAATTCTCTAGTAAAAAATACTGATTTTAACTTGAAAGCAACAAATGTCAGCAAAAGGCCCGGTCAGCAAGTGGTTAAATCCTTTGGGACTTTTCACATCACTGTGCTGAGGGCAAGGTACGTTTTGAAAAGTCCTGCATGCTGCATCTTAGGTGTGCTTTTCAAAACTACATCAAAAGCCCAGCTTTCCATTGAATTGAATGGAAAATACATCAGTAACATGTGAAAAAGGCATCAAAAATGCACTGCAGTTGCAATTTGGTGCGTTTTTTTCAGTCACGTTTGGTGCGTTTTTTTGTATGCCAACCTGAAAACGCAACAGACATACACTGGACACATCAGGAACACATCAAAACCACATATGCGTTTTAAAGCATTTTTTCAATGGAGCCGTGTGAAAGCATATTTAGTCACCAAAACAGGAGACGGGGGGAAATCTCCCTATAGGACACCAATTCCGGTAACATCTGTCACTATGTAAGGATTTTCTCTTGCTTCATGTTGCCTCTCTGTAACAGGAACTAAAGAAAACTTTCCTTAACAGGGTACAAATTGCATAATATAAACCGGACAGTTTGTAACTCTTCCTTTCTCTATCCAACAGGGGAACTGCAGTCTGCTCACATAATTTTGTAATAAAAACATCTTTGCCATTCTGAAGCTTCCCTCCAACCACTTTGCATATTATTTTATATATACTGTGATTCTGTACTTGCCAAATATGCTGCAGAGATCTCTATCCAGTAAATCTGGCTGCAGCCATATTAACTGTGGGCAGCTGAAGCTGCTGCCTGTTTACTTCCTGGATTTACACAGACACACACAATATATATACATATTATGTTTTTATATCTCAAATGTAAGGCTTATCTAAACCAAAAAAATGAAAATGTCATATATTGCAGCTTACCAGTGTGATGACTGCATTCATTTTCTTTTTTAAAGCAGGGTTCCACCCAAATTTTGAACATTATCTCTATGCATTCTCTTCCTTGCCTAGATGCTGACATGCTGTGTAAAAAAATTTAAATCGCCGTAATTACCTTTATTTTTCTAATCTTCTTAGCACTTCCTGGTTTTCCTCCCATGGGAGTAGGCGTGTTTCTAGCCTCTCCCAGACCTCCCACAGTCCCCTGGGAGCTAGTCTCAGGCTTCCCAGCATGCATTGTGCAACAGCGTCATCACAACATCTCGGTGAATGCTGGGAGCACAGCATTCACCGCATCCAGGAAATACATGCTTGTGGGCTTCAAATGCCCACAATGAAGATGGAAACCGCCTTCAGTGAATTTTATAAGTTATTCTTTACAACGAAATCGGACACAGGCGGACTTATTATACAGAACATGTGAGTAGATAATCATGAGAAGAAAAGTTTGTGAATGAACTCCAAAAAAAAAAAAGGATAGATAGGTGGACCCCCGCTTTAAGGCCTTCATTTTCATTCTCACCTGGTGATCTTGTGAGTAACACATTTCCTGTCCTAAGTGACAACGCTCACTAAATGTACGATATCTATGAAGAAGTAATGTAATCGCCCTTCTCGCTCATGATTTGGACTTCATTCTCTCCCCTCTTCCCCTCCCCTCCATAACATACAGTAGGTGGGAGATTCTCTGTAATTTAAAGAAGATAGCTGGGTAGGCTCATCACATTATTACACGTTTCAGTTCAGTCCACACCACAGGAAATTACAAACACACTGGAGTTCAGGCAGGATCAACAGGTATTTACTGTACTTGCAGTATATGTGTTTAGCTTGAAAAAAAAAAGAAAATGAATGCAGCCACCACATGAAAGGACTCTTAAGCTGCAATATATTATAGTTTTATTTGTGGGTTTAGATACATTTTAACATTTTTTATTTTCTTCTGTTGCAGAATGAATGTATATTTGTGGGGTCTGGATCCCTTCTATTTCCATATGGTGAATGTCGTATTACACTGCCTGGTCAGCGCCTTGCTCTGTTATGTGTGCAGTCGGATCGTATTTGAAGACCTCAGACCGGCATTGGGCACTGCACTCCTATTCGCTGTGCACCCGGTTCACACAGAGGCTGTAAGAGTGATTTTTATAGATGTTTCATTTGTTGTCCTGTAGCAAATAATTGCCTTAAAGGGAACCTGTCATTTTGCTGATTTGAGGCAAAGTGGCAGGTTCTCCTTGTAGCTCACCCCACAGATTGATCAACTTTGCCAGGCTCCCTCACCAGTGTATTTGTCCTTTGAAGCCCCGAATAGAATCCATGTATAAGCTCCAAGTCAATGTCAGAGCTTACACAGGGCTAAGGACCTGCTTCCTTACTACATGTGACAATGTTTGGGCCTGACAATTGACCGCTCAGGCCTGACATTGCATCCACAGAGTAAGGAAAATAGGTTGCATCATACATTGTAACAGGAGCACAAGAGGAAAAGGGGAGGAGTCAGAATACAGTTCGAGGACATGATCACTGACAGGCGAATGACGCAAAGATCAGCCAATAATGTGGGAGGAGAAGGGGAATCCTCTTGTCATAGATTACATGTTATGTATGTATTAGAATCCGCGCTCAGGTGTAGGCTAGGCTGCAGCCTTCCCTGGGATGCCCCAATGGAGCAACAAGAAATTAAAGGTATATAAAATAGGGAATATAAAATAGGCAGTGCCATCTATTCCCTATTTTATATACCTTTAATAGATTACATGTTGCCAATGAGGTATTCTAATGTCTCATTCTAACAAAAACAGGAGAAGTATTCCTCGTTTCAGGATATTGGGTGGAGCCACGTAAATTATTGCTTTTCCCCTTATTGGCCAGATGCACATTCAGAACCACTAGTGTATAGTGCAAATATCCTGTAGCCCGGTATTAAAGACCCATTTATTCCAAACTGTATCCAGTTGTCTCAGGCTTTTTGAAAGTCATCAGTGCAGTGTATGGAAACCATGGCTTCTATGGAGTAGGGCTTGGTGTCCAACAAAACAATATAAGCATTACTGTGCTACAGAGATGTGCGGTGAGGTCAGTGGCTGGTGAGGCACTGGCTAGTATCAGAGCCAGATACACTCAGGTTACATATTCACAAGTTACGTATTAGATTCTCATTATGTAGGCAATTGCAGTTTTACTAGTTCTACTAGTTATACCCATTTAACAAATATATTTACAAACACTGTCCCTTTAAGATGTAAAGTTTGGGGGTTCTGAGTAATTGTCTAGCAAAAAAAATATGATTTTTACATGTGGGAGAGAAGTTGCAGAATTGGCCTGGGTGGCAAGCGGTTAATTAACATAAGTAAGTAATATACAAATAATCATTATATATTGTTTTTAAGGTAATGTACTATATTTTCAAAAACTGTACTCAAGCAAGGTGGCTTAACGGATAAATTACTGAAGTTTGAAGTTATAACTTCAAACCAGTAATTTCACAGTAAATAGATAAATAATAAATGATTTTGGTATAACATATAGCAATATACAGTATCTCACAAAAGTGAGTACACCCCTCACATTTCTGTAAATATTTTATTATATCTTTTCATGTGACAATACTGAAGTATTGAGTGTACAGCTTGTATAACAGTGTAAATTTGCTGTCCCCTCAAAATAATTCAACACACAGCCATTAATGTCCAAACCGCTGGCAACAAAAGTGAGTACACCCCTAAATGAAAATGTCCAAATGGAGAGCAATAAATATGCAAAATAAAAAAGGTGCCAGTGCAGATTCATTGGCTAGGCCTTGCAGCCTGGTAACAAAATCTGTCCCAATCTAGTGCAGGAAAAAGCACTTTTGTGTTCAGTTTCCACTCAGGATAAAGGGTGTGGGACTTGGGCCTACCCTGAAGTTCCTTTTTCACCTGCCTTGGGAATGGGGGGGTTTCTCTTTGGGACAGCTCCTCACTTAGTACTCGGCAGTCGCCTTTGGCTGATCATGAGGAGAGAGGTCTCCCAAGCCTTTTGGCAAGGTGGACCTAAGTGTGCCTTATCCCGTCAGGAGCTTTGTGCCCCGGGAGGTCAGGGAGGGATCCTACTTCTTCTGGAGATGGACCACTTTTTTGTTCACTTACTGGTGTTTAGTTCTTGCGCACCCAACATGGGCTTATAAAAGAGAAAAATCACTCATAGGTGAATAACATGGTGGCCAACCAGTGAGATGTGAGAGGAGAAGGGTAGTACTCTTCTCTTTGATTATGTGTTGCCAATAATACAGTATAAGAACAGCGCAAAGGAAGAAGGGAGAGGACAATGTTCAGTTGTAGAACTTCATTACTAACAAGCAAATGGCAAAGAGACTAACCAGTAATGTGTGAGGAGAATAGGAGTGTTCTTGTCTCAAGTACATGTTGGCAATGGTACAGTATAGCAGACAAATGATGGTGGGTCACCATTTCTCCCACTGACAGCAATGATGGGGCACTATTCCTCCCACTGATACTATCGATGGGGCACTATTCCTCTAACTGACACCAATAAAGGGGCACTGTTGCTCCCACTGAAACTATTGATGGGGCACTATTCCTCCCACTGACACCATTGACGGGGCACTACCAACAGTGGGGCACTATTCCTACCACTTAATGATGGGACATTATTTACTGCCACTGACGCCGGGGAATTTTCTACTTCAACTGGCCACAGTCTGGCCCCCCTAAAGCCTGAAAGACAGTAAACTGGTGCTTTGTTTGGAAGCTTTGAAGACCTCTGCATAATGGCATAAGATGAAGAACATAGATCAATTCTAAGACTCAAGCACTAGCAAGTCTAAATTTCAATCCATTTATGAGTAGGCTGGTTGTACAGAAGTTGATCTACCAATCGACTACAGCAAGCCTGTTGAGTTTTTTCCGAACGATCAGTGCCACCAGCTATAGTCGGCTGCACTGATCAGTGTATTCTAATGGTGGGGAAAGCTCCCCGTTGTCAGAATACAATAACTCAGCAGGAAGTATTCTTGATGTGGATGGGGAAATTGCCTTTTTCTTCTTTTTTTTTTCTTTTAACCCGCTGGTTGAAGGCGAATGCTACATTGTAACGGAATCACAAAGCAGGAGGCAGGAGAACACAGGTCAGTTGTAGCAGACATTAGTGTGTGAGGGCAGGGGGGAACGCTGTTGTCTCAGGGTACATATTGCTAATGTTACACTGTAACAAGTTAGTAGGAGTAGAAGAAAAAGGAGAGAACTCAACACCAAATCCCTGTTCTGACAGCTGAGCAACTCTGAATGCAGCCAGTACAATGTACAGAGAACAATGACTTCCTCTCAGGTTACAGTTCTGACAATGAGTATAAATTAAAGAAAGATTGAATTCACATACGCCTCTGATCAGCATTTTTTCTGGTTCCCATGCAGGTGGCGGGCATTGTGGGCAGAGCGGATGTCTTAGCTTGTCTGTTATTCCTCTTGGCATTCCTCTCTTATGTAAGGTATGTCTTCTATGTGAACCTGGGTATATTTCATAAGACAGCTTACACATTGCCAATAATACATTGTAACAGAAGCAAAGCGGAAGAAGGGGAAGAACAGAAATTCATGGACTCAATTGCTATTAAGTGAATGACATAGAGGTCCCAATACCTTCTGAGGAAAAGGGTATTGCCCTTGTCTCAGGTTGCATGTTGCCAATGATACACAGGGGTTGATTTACTAAAACTGAAGAGTACAAAATCTGGTGCAGCTGTGCACAGAAACCAATCAACTTCCAGTTTTTTTTTTTTTTTTTGTCAAAGCATAAAGCGGTAGTAAACCGCTGAGGAAGGAAAAAAACCTGCAAGACAATAGCATAATGTGCTAGTATGCATCGCATACTAGCACATTATGAAATACTTACCTTAGAACGAAGCTCCCGCAGCCCAGCCTGGTCAGTGCTGAGGAGGCTGACATGTTGCCTCGCCGTTTCTTCTGGGGTTGCTGGCTCAGACGCTGTGAGTGGCCGGAGCTGCAATGACATCACTCCTGCGCATGTCCTTGGGAGTCCTCCGTGCCTGCAAATCCCGGCACAATACGGACCTTCGCCAGACCTTTACTGCGCATGCGACACCGACACTTATTATAGGCTTACCTGTAGGTAAAAATATCCAAGCGGAGTATACAACCGCTTTAATTGATCAAGCTGAAAGCATTTGTTACCCCAACACTTCGTATTCCTGATATGTGCCTGCTGTACCATATACTTGTATGAGAAAGTATCCTTTGTATTGCTTCCTTTATGTGAAATCCCTGGTGTTCCTGCTAGTGCCTCTGCTTTCCTATTATAAACGGACAACAATAAGCAGGAGAACGCACCATGTCAATTCTCTAGCTATGCTGGGAACTTAGTGTGCTCTCCTCCAATGATCAGACTTATCCTGACACCAGTGGTGGCTGGTGTTTTTTTTGTATGGGGGGGCGACAAACAACCCCCCCCCACACACTTACCCCATCGGCGGCGGGGATCGGCGGGCACACAGCATCGGGAAATGGCGGGTACACAGCATCGGAGATCAGCGGCGGGTACACAGCGGCGGGATCGGCGGGCACATCGGGCAGGTGATCAGGCTGTGGCGGGCATCTGGCAGTGTCTCCTGTGTTCTCTTCTCTTCTGAGATCGCGGCGGCTTCCGCCGTGTGCCTCCTCCCCTCCTCCTAGGCGTCCAATAGGATCGCCTGACCTTTCAGCCAATCAGGAAACATGTATCAGACCCGCACCACCTAATTGGCGTAGAGGCTATTCAGTGTTAGAAAAGTGAATAGTGATTTGCTTTTCTAACACACCTGGGTGGGCTCTGATCGCCAGGGCCGGTGCTACCACTAGGCAAACTAGGCAGCCGCCTAGGGCGCCCTGCTGCCTAGGGTGCCCGGCCACTGGTGTTGCTACTCTTTGCAACAAGTAACTAAGTCTCAGCATCAGCAGGCAACCGCTGCTGCGTTTGCACATAGTGTCAGAGGCGCTGGTGAGGCTGCATTTGATGAGCACTGGTGAGGCTGCATTGATGGACACTGGTGAGGCTGCATTTGATGGACGCCGGTGAGGCTGCATTTGATGGACGCCGGTGAGGCTGCATTTGATGGACGCCGGTGAGGCTGCATTGATGGACGCTGGTGAGGCTGCATTAATGGACGCTGGTGAGGCTGCATTTGATGGGTGCTGGTGAGGCTACATTTGATGGGCACTGGTGGGCTGCATATGATGGGCGCTTCATTAAAAAGGGTGGGGTATACATTGGCGGGGAAAAGAGGGTGGAGCCGGGGGGGCGACAAAATGAGGTTTCGCCTAGGGTGTCAAAAGTCCTTGCACCAGCCCTGCTGATCGCAATGCTCTGCGCTCCGTGCCCACCCTATTTTGAAGCCTATTAGAGCTTATGGCTCTAGTCAGGTGCTTAAAAAAAAACCCACCCCCGCTGTAATTCATGCGCCCGGCGTCCTGAAAGGGGCCAGACGCATGAATAGGGGGTGGCCGTGGCGGCCATGGATAGATTCATTCTATGCATAAATCTACCCAATAACCATATAGGGGGGTGGCGTGGTTAGAGGGGGCGGCGCACATGCACCCTTAATGTATGGGCTACCCCTACCTGACACGCCCCCGCTGCATAGCCATTCACTGGGACGCTCAGTATGCTGCTGCTGCTTCTCCTTCCCTACCTCTTATGCAGCTGAGAACAGAGGGAATGTGATCACTTATAAATAAGGAAAAAAGGTATTTATAATGTATTTTTATATCAATACAAAAAATGTTTTGTCTTTCATTTCTAGTTTAAACTGAATGGGTTGTTTTACAAGGTGATCATTTACAATCACTTGAAGTTAGAAGCTGATTGGCTACCATGCACAGCTGCACCAGATTTTGCACTCTCCAGTTTTAGTAAATCGACCCCAATGCAACAGAAGCAAAAGGGAAAAAGGAGAACATAGATCTATTCTGGGATTGAACCTCTAAAAGTTAATGACATTTGTGTCAGCCAATAATGCATGAAGAGAAGGGCAGTGTTCTTATCCAAGGTTACCTGTTGCTAATACAATCAGAATTCACATTAAGAATGATCGGATCATTGTATTCAGGACTGAATCTTGTATGCATCTGCCATGTACATCTTGTTGTTCCAGGAGTGTGGAGACGGAAGTGGTCGCAGATCATTTTCCCGGTACAAGATCACCTCTCCTCCTACTACTCAGTCTACTACTGGGCACCTGTGCCATGCTGGTTAAGGAGACAGGAATTACAGTGTTTGGCGTGTGTTTAGTGTATGACCTCCAGGTTCTGTGCCTGCGAAGGATGAAAAGGTTTGTTCAGCATTTATTTCTGCACCTTAGTTTTCTGACCTCTAGCTCTACCAGTTTCAACCCAGTTCAATAATATCGTCGTTCTTCAACTGAGCCATTCCTGAAATATGTGGAGCTGCCAACGCTACCTCCCTCTGAAACTGTACTTACCTGGCAGTTTTGCTTATCCTCAGGCTTCAACACATATGCGGATCAGGAGTTCTGAATCCCGTTGTTGCCTGCTTGCTCTGGGTCATTGACTGAAAAGGCATCATAGCCAAAGGATGGACATGACTGACAGGCACTTAACATTTAAAGATGCAGGAGTCCTGGCTACTATGTCAGTAGCTCAAATAGTATTGAAGCCAAAGGATCAGCATAGCAACCAGGCACTTAGCATTTTCAGGAAGAGGTTAGTGCAGCATGTGTGTTTATCTCGGTACACGTGTGTTGAGACTTTGTGCCGACCATACACACAGTCACTCATTTTAATAAACAGAGGGGGTTATTTACAAAAGGCAAATCCACTTTGCACTACAAGTGCAAACTACAAGTGCAAAGTGCACTTAAAATTGCACTGAAAGTGCACTTGGAAGTGCAGTTGCTGTAAATCTGAGGGGTAGATCTGAAATGAGGGGAAGCTCTGCTGATTTTATCATCCAGTCATGTACAAGCTAAAATGCTGTTTTTTTATCTTCCTTGCATGTCCCCCTCTGATTTACAGCGACTGCACTTCCAAGCGCACTTGAAGTGCAAAGTGGATTTGCCTTTCGTAAATAACCCCCATGTGTGTTAATATGGGTTATCTGAATGGGCCCTTTGAGAATTCAAGTTAACCAAATGCTTGTTTGATTCCATCCCACCAAATTGGTAACAATGGTTGAAATGATAGTGAAAACAGTCAATAAATGTAAAACCAACCATATCAATGCAACTGTTTCCTCAAATGACTGGATTGCTACCCGTATAACCAACAGTAGAAGGTATTCTATAGTCCAGTGGTATTCAAACTGCATCCCTGGGCCAGATTGCCTTTATCCAGCCCTGGAGACATTATTCCTGCCACTGACCCCAATGATGGGGCATAATTCCTTGCACTGAAACCAACAATGGGACATAATTTCTGCCACTGACACCAACAATGGGGCACTATTTCTTCCACTGACACCAATGATGGGGCACTATTTCTTCCACTGACACCAATGATGGGTAGAATTCCTTCCACTGACAACTAAAATACGGCACTATTCCACCTATTGACTCCTGCTAAAACCAATGATCGGGCATTATTTACTCATACTGGGCACAGTCCAGCCCCCCTAAAGTCTGAAGGACAGTAAACTGGCCCTTTCCATAGAAAGTTTGGAGACCCCCTCCTATAGTCCATAGAAAAAACTGAAAACAATGTAAAGCTGGCCATACACATATAGAATTTTGGTGATTTGCAGTGCAAACGACTATTTATGGCTCAATAGCAACTTGTCCACTAACTGATAGAATAAAATAGTTTCCATGATCGAAAGTGATCGGTCAATAACAACATTATATAATTCCGGTTTACCTATATTGCAAGGACATGCACAATATAAGGCAAAGGATTTTTTTCGTTTTAAATATAACATACACATATACACATTGGTTGAAAAGGTAAACGTTTTTGCTTCTGATCCATCGATATTAGTTGGGCCTGCTGTCGAAATCGACAGTAAAGTTGAGTCCACTAACTGCACAAATGTCGAACGATCTTTCTGAAAACCACCTGTTTGGGCCGAAATTCTATGTGTATGGCCAGCTAAGAGTGCGGTACAGATGGAGAGCACTGGAAGTTATCAGTTCACAAGATTTCTGGTATAATCTACAAGAATTCTTTTGCGCTTATCAAACTGATATAACCAAATGCTTCAATGGTAATTTTTACAGAAAAGGGAGCGAATAAGAGAAGTTCATTGTTAGGTTCTACATACACTTTAAGGGTGGGTTCACACTGATACGTGGGAAAACGCGCGATTTGCACAAGAATTGCACCATTTCCCTGTGCACATCACATGCGATGTCTGTGCGGTGCGTTTCAGCCATACATTGCATCCGCACCTAAATGGTGCAGGACCCTTTTTTCTGGCACTGCGTTTTGCCATCTGTTTTGGGATGTCGTTAAGATAATATTGACACCCGCAGCAGAACGCATAGACACCATGTGATTGCTTAGAGCGCGATGCAGGGAAACGCAGCAAATCTTGTGCGTTTTGCCACATCGCATTAGTGTGAACCGAGACTAAGCTGTGGTAGTCATTTTTAGCAGAAACAATCATGACGTCTCAACGGAGCCTTTGAATAAATAGTTGTAAGATACATGCTGTGCAGAGTGAGAGGTCAGCTGACTAACAATAACATTTCCATTCGGAGGTGACAGGTCCTCCCGTGCCTCGCCTGTCAATGTACGCAGGGTTCCTGTATCACCTCTCCCTCTCCCTGACCTTTAGGTTGCCGTCTCTGGAGCACCCTGTAAAGGATCTGTGGACTGCGGCCATTCCCTTCCTGAGGAGAGCAGCGCTGGTTTCCTGCCATGTGAGTGGAATGTGTTCAGTCAATTCTCCACCTTAGTATGCAGTGAGTGAGTGGGGCCCCTGACAGCCAAATTATATGATGTGTCCTGGGGTGGGGGGCACTTCTATATTGCCAGGAGTTCTGATAATATTTGGTACTAGCCCAGTCTATGTGTGAGTTACAATTTTAAAGAGCAGCTTTAGGCAAAAATCGAAGTCAATGTGTGCACGGCTAATGCTATCCAGCAACTACAGCAGTTGTGTTCAAATCAAAAGTCCCAGTTATTTCTCAGTCTCCCCACACTTATTTATTCTCTATCGTCCTTCTCCCTATCTCATTTATCTCTTTTTCTTACTTACCTAATATAAATGTTAAATTGGAATGATACCAGGAACACTATTATATTAAAGGGTAAGATTACGGAGGATAGGGAGTGAGTCCAGGTAAGGGATTTGGTCAAAAATTGTTTGTGTCCTTCGCAGTTTGTGGCATGCGGTAACACATTGTGCAGCTATTTTTTTCTTTTGGCTCCCAGTAGAATGTGGAATTTCCTTTCCTCTCCTATAGAAGTTAAAGCAGAACTTCACTCTCTCAATCAACATTAACTATTTTTAATCCTTAGGCTGCTAGCATTATTAAACAGGTAGGAAGGTAGACTATACTGTCAAAAGTATTGGGACACCTGCCATTACACGCACATGAACTTTAGTGGCATCCCAGTCTTAGTTTGTAGGGTTCAAAACTGAGTTGGCCCGCCCTTTGCAGCTATAACAGCTTCAACTCTTCAGGATTGCAGTGTAGTTCTGCTTTAAGTCTGGAATGAGAGCGGAGAATCTCTGTAAGTGTCTCCATAGCATGGGGTCTCCATGGGGCAACATAGCAGGAAGTGGTCCAAAAACACCCCCTGGTCACATTGCCGGCACGGTCTACTCTTCCTGGGCTTGCAGGTCTGTCTGTGCCATCCTGATTGTATTTGCCGGTGGTATGTATAGGCTCAGTCTGTATAGGCTCAGAGGGGGTTTTTTACGAAAGGCAAATCCACTTTGCACTACAAGTGCACTGCAAGTGCATTTGAAAGTGCAGTCACTGTAAATCTGAGGGGTAGAACTGAAATAAGGGGAAGCTCTGCTGATTCTATCATCCAATCATGTGCAAGCTAAAATGCTGTTTTTTATTTTCCTTGCATGTCCCCCTCAGATTTACAGCGACTGCACTTCCAAGTGCACTTGTAGTGCAAAGTGGATTTCCCTTTAGTAAATAACCCCCAGAGTCTGTGTGTCTGTATTTGGGGTCTTGCAGCTTCTCCAGTCATGAGGCCAGTTTGTAGTCTGTCTGTACTGATTGGTAAGTAATTCGTTTTTATGAGTTTGTTATTTATTTTTCAATTTTCTGACATTTGGAATTGTTCATTATGGCTGTTATTTGAGATTTTGTCAGGCTGCATTATTGAGAGTTTTGGTTGGACAAGGGGCTAATTTGTTATTGGCTTTGGTTGTGAGACTTTCTGGTGGTATGAGTTCAGCTGCTGTTTTGTAGGTGATCCTAATATGACAATGTCCTTGTCCATACTGCAAGCAGTAAAGAGAATCTGACCAGTTCAGTCCTTCATTGTTGGGGGTGCTCCAGTGGACTTGGAGGAGGTGCTGGCAGAATTCTGGATTCAATATTTCTGTTGGGCTGGAGTCCCATTTGGGTAGGTGACAGAACCCCATACTTCACTGCCATAAAGGAGGATTGGGAGAATGACACTATTGAAGATTACTTAAAGTGGAACTTTATTCAGAAAATTAAGTCCTGCTAGATCACTTCAGGCTGGCCCCTTTTGCAGGTATAGCTATGTACAACATTCAAAATAAGTGTCTATACTATTTAAAATCCAGTAATACACTATCTTACCTTGCTGTGCAGATGCTCAGTTGCTTGAGTGCTTCTGCCATATACTGCTTCCTCCAATCTGAATATAGATATTAGATATTATAGCCACATATTACAACCAAGAACTAGGCAGGTCTCGTTTGGCTGCAAAGTGAATGTATCTGTTTCTTTTTTTAAACTGTTAAATCGATGGGTTTAGTTCCGCTTTATGATTTACCTCTGTTCAGGGGCTCTGGGCTTCAGCAAAATGTCCGTCTTCATCAAGAAGGAACAGGAGCAATGCTTGAGGCAATTTACAGCACACACTAATTTTAATAGCATAATTATTAATGTAGAATGTATGTTCCTTGCTAAAGAACATGATTTTTTATCAAGTTGTTATGGGTAAAGTTTTACTTTAAGAGACTTGTACTGGTGGTTTTAGGTGGTACAGCTGTCTTCCGATGACATAGATGGTTTTGTATGTCTTTCAGGGCCTTTATGGCTGACTTGAAACTTCCTGTTTTTTTATTTTTTTAGTTTCTCTCTTTTACCTCTCTCTTTTGAACTTTTATAAACAAAAACCCTTATTTATTAAATAAATACTTATGAATACCTGGCTCCTCTGAGTGGCTTAACACTGTCAAGCTGCGCCCACCATATATCTGTATGTATACTCAATGGTTCATATTGTCATCCCTCTGTCGTCTAGACAATAAGAGTGGTAAATACACTGGCTACACCTAGTCTCAGCTTGGCAGGAGTCACTGACCACCACTCATAAAGAGGATATTTGATCAGAACCTTTTTTTCTTGCAGGTGATGGTGGTGTTAGGTTTCCGTGTCCACATTATGGGAGGCTCTATGCCATTGTTCTCAGAGCAAGACAATCCGGCTTCCTTCTCACCTTACATCCTCACCAGGTATGTGGAAGAGCCGTGGCCCAAGGCCAACACAGCCTTTCTTTGTCTCCGGCAGCTGGATAGGAGCTCTGTCCTGTCTCTGCAGGTTGTATTAGCAGTTCTCAAGAATGCAAAGTGGAATTCAGCCATGTTTGGGTGTGAATAGGCGATGAAGACCTGTCACAGACTTACTGACAAAATACAGCGTAGCTTCCGAATGTGTATTTAATCCTCCTAGAAAAGTCAAGATGTCCCCTGCTAATTGAAGTGTTGTAGTTCTGACTTAACAGGGGGCATCTTGGACCTCTGCAGAGAGACCACTGTTTCCCTATATAGAGCAAGGGTCCTTGTAATGCCTGTAATGCCTCGTACACACGATTGGACTTTCCAGCAGACTTGGTGCGACGGTCTTTCCGCCGGACTTTCCGGCGGACTACCTGAACGGACGGACTTGCCTACACACGACCAGACTTTCCGGCAGGCTAGGTCCGCCCGTCTTTCCGACGGACTTTCGCCAGAATTACGGCAGTCTTTCAGAATGAACAGACTTCACCCGGAACATCACCCGGTGACCACACCCCCTAAAACATCACAGTCCCAGCATTCCCAGGGACTGTGATGGCATAAGGGGGCGGGGTTTCCGCCTATATAAGTCACAGCGGAGCGCTCAGAGAGCAGTCCAGCCGGAGAGACCGGCGTGTCAACATCTGGAGAAGAGAAGAGGGAAGAAGACAAGAAGCCAGAAGTCCGGGCCTCCGCTGGCAAAAGAGCGGCATGAAGACAGCGGAGGAGCCGGCAGAAGAACTGGAACACCTGGAGAAGAGGCCAGAGAGAGCAGAGAAGAACCAACCGGACGCCGGGAGAAGAGGAACCGGAGGGACCCCCGAAGCCGGAGGAAGACCCCCGAAGCCGGAGGAAGACCCCACTGTGTAGTGTGTTTTATTATTGACACTTTTTCCCCTAGGTAAATGGGTAGGGGTACCATGTACCCCTTTCCTGACCGGCCGGGCTATGTGCTCGGATCGGGGTCTGGTATGGATTTTAGGGGGGACCCTATGCCGTTTTTTCGGCGTAGGGGGTTCCTCTTAAGATCCATACCAGACCTGAGGGCCTGGGATGCCCCACGCTTGCCGCAATAGGAAAATTTGTTTTTTCTATTGCAGCGAGCATGAGATGCAATACCCTGTCTGTCAGGGCATACAGACGAACGGACTTTCCGTCAGGAACGGAGTCCAGCGGACTAAGATTTGAAACATGTTTCAAATCTAGGTACGGCGGACTTTTGGGAAAATAAAGTCCGCCGGAGCCTACACACGATCGGATTGTTTGGCGGACTCTGGTCCGCCGGACCAAGTATGCCGGAAAGTCCGCTCGTGTGTACGCGGCATAAGGCTTTGGACAGATTTTGTTTTTATGCACCTGGAATATTTGTAGCTGTGTAAACTGAAGGTTTAGATGGACTTTAACCACTTAAGGACCGCCTCACGCCGATGTACGTCGGCAAGGCGGCATGGGCAGGCAAAATCACGTACAGGGTACGTGATTTGCCTCCCGCGGTTGGGGGGTCCGATCGGACCCCCCCCCGCCGCCCGAGGCGGTCCCGTTCTGTCCCCCGGCGATCAGAGACGAGGGGGAGGCCATCCGTTCGTGGCCCCCCCCTCGCGATCGCCGCCGGCCAATGAAAACACTCCTTTGCTGCTGTATGCTAAACAGCAGCAAAGGAAGTGATGTCATCTCCCCTCGGGTCGGTATTTTCCGTTCCGGCCCGAGGAGAGAAGACATCTATGTGAGTGCACAACACTACACACACACAGTAGAACATGCCAGGCATACAAAACACCCCGATCCCCCCCCCGATCGCCCCCCCGATCCCCCCCCAATCACCCCCCCCCCCCTGTCACAAACTGACACCAGCAGTTTTTTTTTTTTTTTTTCTGATTACTGCTAGGTGTCAGTTTGTGACAGTTACTGTGTTGGGACAGTTACTGTTACCCCCCTGTAGGTCTAGGGTACCCCCCTAACCCCCCCAATAAAGTTTTAACCCCTTGATCACCCCCTGTCACCAGTGTCGCTAAGCGATCATTTTTCTGATCGCTGTATTAGTGTCGCTGGTGACGCTAGTTAGTGAGGTAAATATTTAGGTTCGCCGTCAGCGTTTTATAGCGTCAGGGACCCCCATATACTACCTAATAAATGTTTTAACCCCTTGATTGGCCCCTAGTTAACCCTTTCACCACTGATCACCGTATAACCGTTACGGTTGACGCTGGTTAGTTCGTTTATTTTTTATAGTGTCAGGGCACCCGCCGTTTATTACCGAATAAAGGTTTAGCCCCCCGATCGCCCGGCGGTGATATGCGTCGCCCCAGGCAGCGTCAGATTAGCGCCAGTACCGCTAACACCCACGCACGCAGCATGCGCCTCCCTTAGTGGTATAGTATCTGATCGCATCAATATCTGATCCGATCAGATCTATACTAGCGTCCCCAGCAGTTTAGGGTTCCCAAAAACGCAGTGTTAGCGGGATCAGCCCAGATACCTGCTAGCACCTGCGTTTTGCCCCTCCGCCCGGCCCAGCCCAGCCCACCCAAGTGCAGTATCGATCGATCACTGTCACTTACAAGGCACTAAACGCATAACTGCAGCGTTCGCAGAGTCAGGCCTGATCCCTGCGATCGCTAACAGTTTTTTTGGTAGCATTTTGGTGAACTGGCAAGCACCAGCCCCAGGCAGCGTCAGATTAGCGCCAGTACCGCTAACACCCACGCACGCACCATACACCTCCCTTAGTGGTATAGTATCTGAACGGATCAATATCTGATCCGATCAGATCTATACTAGCGTCACCAGCAGTTTAGGGTTCCCAAAAACGCAGTGTTAGCGGGATCAGCCCAGATACCTGCTAGCACCTGCGTTTTGCCCCTCCGCCCAGGCGAGCCCAGCCCACCCAAGTGCAGTATCGATCGATCACTGTCACTTACAAAACACTAAACGCATAACTGCAGCGTTCGCAGAGTCAGGCCTGATCCCTGCGATCGCTAACAGTTTTTTTGGTAGCATTTTGGTGAACTGGCAAGCACCAGCCCCAGGCAGCGTCAGGTTAGCGCCAGTACCGCTAACACCCACGCACGCACCATACACCTCCCTTAGTGGTATAGTATCTGATCGCATCAATATCTGATCCGATCTGATCTATACTAGTGTCCCCAGCAGTTTAGGGTTCCCAAAAACGCAGTGTTAGCGGGATCAGCCCAGATACCTGCTAGCACCTGCGTTTTGCCCCTCCGCCCGGCCCAGCCCAGCCCACCCAAGTGCAGTATCGATCGATCACTGTCACTTACAAAACTCTACACGCATAACTGCAGCGTTCGCAGAATCAGGCCTGATCCCTGCGATCGCTAACAGTTTTTTTGGTAGCGTTTTGGTGAACTGGCAAGCACCAGCGGCCTAGTACAGCCCGGTCGTAGTCAAACCAGCACTGCAGTAACACGTGGTGACGTGGCGAGTCCCATAAGTGCAGTTGAAGCTGGTGAGGTGGCAAGCACAAGTAGTGTCCCGCTGCCACCAAAAAGACAAACACAGGACCGTCGTGCCCATAGTGCCCTTCCTGCTGCATTCGCCAATCCTAATTGGGAGCCCACCACTTCTGCAGCGCCCGTACTTCCCCCATTCACATCCCCAACCAAATGCAGTCGGCTGCATGAGAGGCATTTTTATGTCCTCCCGAGTACCCCTACCCAACAAACCCCCCAAAAAAGAGGTAGTGTCTGCAGCAAGCGCGGATATAGGCGTGACACCCGCTATTATTGTCCCTCCTGTCCTGACAATCCTGGTCTTTGCATTGGTGAATGTTTTGAACGCTACCATTCACTAGTTGAGTATTAGCGTAGGGTACAGCATTCCACAGACTAGGCGCACTTTCACAGGGTCTCCCAAGATGCCATCGCATTTTGAGAGACCCGAACCTGGAACCGGTTACCGTTATAAAAGTTAGTTACAAAAAAAGTGTAAAAAAAAATAAATATATGAAATAAAAAAAAATAGTTGTCGTTTTATTGTTCTCTCTCTCTCTATTCTCTCTCTCTATTGTTCTGCTCTTTTTTACTGTATTCTATTCTGCAATGTTTTATTGTTATTGTTATTGTTATTGTTATTATGTTTTATCATGTTTGTTTTTCAGGTATGTAATTATTTATACTTTACTGTTTACTGTGCTTTATTGTTAACCATTGTTAACCATTTTTTTGTCTTCAGGTACGCCATTCACGACTTTGAGTGGTTATACCAGAATGATGCCTGCAGGTTTAGGTATCATCTTGGTATCATTCTTTTCAGCCAGCGGTCGGCTTTCATGTAAAAGCAATCCTAGCGGCTAATTAGCCTCTAGACTGCTTTTACAAGCCGTGGGAGGGAATGCCCCCCCCCCCACCGTCTTCCGTGTTTTTCTCTGGCTCTCCTGTCTCAACAGGGAACCTGAGAATGCAGCCAGTGATTCAGCCAGCTGACCATAGAGCTGATCAGAGACCAGAGTGGCACCAAACATCTCTATGGCCTAAGAAACCGGAAGCTACGAGCATTTTATGACTTAGATTTCGCTGGATGTAAATAGCGCCATTGGGAAATTGGGGAAGCATGTTATCACACCGATCTTGGTGTGGTCAGATGCTTTGAGGGCAGAGGAGAGATCTAGGGTCTAATAGACCACAATTTTTTCAAAAAAGAGTACCTGTCACTACCTATTGCTATCATAGGGGATATTTACATTCCCCGAGATAACAATAAAAATGATTAAAAAAAAAAATATGAAAGGAACAGTTTAAAAGTAAGATTAAAAAAGCAAAAAAATAATAAAGAAAAAAAAAAAAAAAAAAAAAAAGCACCCCTGTCGCCCCCTGCTCTCGCGCTAAGGCGAACGCAAGCGGCGGTCTGTCGTCAAACGTAAACAGCAATTGCACCATGCATGTGAGGTATCACCGCGAAGGCCAGATCGAGGGCAGTAATTTTTCCAGTAGACCTCCTCTGTAAATCTAAAGTGGTAACCTGTAAAGGCTTTTGAAGGATTTTAAACATGTATTTATTTTGTTGCCACTGCACGTTTGTGCGCAATTTTAAAGCATGTCATGTTTGGTATCCATGTACTCGGCCTAAGATCATCTTTTTTATTTCATCAAACATTTGGGCAATATAGTGTGTTTTAGTGCATTAAAATTTAAAAAAGTGTGTTTTTTCCCCAAAAAATGCGTTTGAAAAATCGCTGCGCAATTACTGTGTGAAAAAAAAAAATGAAACACCCACCATTTTAATCTGTAGGGCATTTGCTTTAAAAAAATATATAATGTTTGGGGGTTCAAAGTAATTTTTTTGCAAAAAAAAATAACTTTTTCATGTAAACAATAAGTGTCAGAAAGGGCTTTGTCTTCAAGTGGTTAGAAGAGTGGGTGATGTGTGACATAAGCTTCTAAATGTTGTGCATAAAATGCCAGGACAGTTCAAAACCCCCCCAAATGACCCCATTTTGGAAAGTAGACACCCCAAGCTATTTGCTGAGAGGCATGTCGAGTCCATGGAATATTTTATATTGCGACACAAGTTGTGGGAAAGAGACAAATTTTTTTTTTTTTTTTTTTTGCACAAAGTTGTCACTAAATGATATATTGCTCAAACATGCCATGGAAATATGTGAAATTACACCCCAAAATACATTCTGCTGCTTCTCCTGAGTACGGGGATACCACATGTGTGAGACTTTTTGGGAGCCTAGCCGCGTACGGGACCCCGAAAACCAAGCACCGCCTTCAGGCTTTCTAAGGGCGTGAATTTTTGATTTCACTCTTCACTGCCTATCACAGTTTCGGAGGCCATGGAATGCCCAGGTGGCACAAAACCCCCCCAAATGACCCCATTTTGGAAAGTAGACACCCCAAGCTATTTGCTGAGAGGTATAGTGAGTATTTTGCAGACCTCACTTTTTGTCACAAAGTTTTGAAAATTGAAAAAAGAAAAAAAAAAAATGTTTTTTCTTGTCTTTCTTCATTTTCAAAAACAAATGAGAGCTGCAAAATACTCACCATGCCTCTCAGCAAATAGCTTGGGGTGTCTACTTTCCAAAATGGGGTCATTTGGGGGGGTTTTGTGCCACCTGGGCATTCCATGGCCTCCGAAACTGTGATAGGCAGTAAAGAGTGAAATCAAAAATTTTCACCCTTAGAAATCCTGAAGGCAGTGATTGGTTTTCGGGGTCCCGTACGCGGCTAGGCTCCCAAAAAGTCCCACACATGTGGTATCCCCATACTCAGGAGAAGCAGCTAAATGTATTTTGGGGTGCAATTCCACATAGGCCCATGGCCTGTGTGAGCAATATATCATTTAGTGACAACTTTATGAAAAAAAAAAAAAAAAAAAAAAAAAAGTGTCACTTTCCCGCAACTTGTGTCAAAATATAAAATATTCCATGGACTCAATATGCCTCTCAGCAAATAGCTTGGGGTGTCTACTTTCCAAAATGGGGTCATTTTGGGGGGTTTTGTGCCACCTGGGCATTCCATGGCCTCCGAAACTGTGATATGCAGTGAAGAGTGAAATCAAAAATTTACACCCTTAGAAATCCTGAAGGCGGTGATTGGTTTTCGGGGCCCCGTACGCGGCTAGGCTCCCAAAAAGTCCCACACATGTGGTATCCCCATACTCAGGAGAAGCAGCTGAATGTATTTTGGGGTGCAATTCCACATAGGCCCATGGCCTGTGTGAGCAATATATCATTTAGTGACAACTTTTTGTAAATATTTTTTTTTTTTTTTTTTGTCATTTTTCAATCACTTGGGACAAAAAAAAAAAATATTCAATGGGTTCAACATTCCGCTCAGCAATTTCCTTGGGGTGTCTACTTTCCAAAATGGGGTCATTTGGGGGGGTTTTGTACTGCCCTGCCATTTTAGCACCTCAAGAAATGACATAGGCAGTCATAAACTAAAAGCTGTGTAAATTACAGAAAATGTACCCTAGTTTGTAGACGCTATAACTTTTGCGCAAACCAATAAATATACGCTTATTGACATTTTTTTTACCAAAGACATGTGGCCGAATACATTTTGGCCTAAATGTATGACTAAAATTTAGTTTATTGGATTTTTTTTATAACAAAAAGTAGAAAATATCATTTTTTTTCAAAATTTTCGGTCTTTTTCCGTTTATAGCGCAAAAAATAAAAACCGCAGTGGTGATCAAATACCATCAAAAGAAAGCTCTATTTGTGGGAAGAAAAGGACGCAAATTTCGTTTGGGTACAGCATTGCATGACCGCGCAATTAGCAGTTAAAGCGACGCAGTGCCAAATTGGAAAAAGACCTCTGGTCCTTAGGCAGCATAATGGTCCGGGGCTCAAGTGGTTAAAGTGGATATAAATCCTCACATATACCTAGTGAAGTGAAAAGCCTCAGATACAGAGATTAAACAAGTCTCCCTACATAAGTTTTACATGCATATCTGCTGTCTTCAGCTTTATATATTCTTTAGAAATTTCAAATCAAATGCCGTGTACACATGGCCGGACTTGCCAACGGGCTAAACTCTGTCGGCATTTCCGATGGAATGATTTAGAACATGTTCTATATCTGAGTCCGTCAGGAAATGCCGACAGAAAAAGTCAGATGGGGCATACACACGGTCGGAATGTCCGACCGAAAGCTCCAATCAAATTTTTTCTGTCAGGAAGTCCAGCCGTGTGTACGTGGCATTAGAGATTTTCTCTTCCTGTTCAACACTGGAAGTGAAGTCTGGGCATACAGCCAAGACAGCTGATTGGAGGAAAGGCATACACCCCCACTCCACATAGGCAGAGACTTTCAGAGCTATTGTGTGAATAGTTCAGCTCTCTGCTAATCTATTTTTTAGCAACCTCCCTCAACATAAAATTCAGGTTGTTTTTTCTTTCAGTTGACAGAGAACTTGTCAGAAGTTATCATGCTGATAACAGAAGAACAGAGCAGGAGAAAGCCACAGGACTTAGGGCTTTGAAGAGAGAAAAGAAAACACTATAGATATATGTGCCCAGCTAAAATTTCATGAATCGGGTTTACATCTACTTTAAGGGCTCTTTCACACTGGCGTGTTATAGAAGCACCCCCCAATGCAGTGTATCATATTTTCCGGAGATGTTTCTTGGTGGTGATCGCTGTCAAATACATCTGATGATGTGGTAAACGTTGAATAAGAAAAAAAACTCTCCCTGCAGGGCAAAGGCATAATGTGCTAGTAAGCATCGTATGCTAGCACATTATGAAAAACTTACCTTGAAACTAAGCCCCCCATCGGCATGCTGTCACTGCTGCAGAGTCTACCATCTTCACCTGGTCTTTCTTTCGGGCTCGCAGGCTGCCGCTGCTTGGGAGTCACAGCACAGAGCTCTGAAGGAACGGCACGGGTATGCTGTTCCATCAGAGTGCATGCGCCAGTGACGTCACCAACGGCTGGTTACTAGAATATCTCCTAAACGCTGCATATTTAGGAGATATTCATTTAACCCACAGGTAAGCTTTATTATAAGCTTACCTGTAGGTTAAAATACAAATGGAGAGTTTACTAGCAGTTTTAGCTACATTCTGCAGCATTTTATGTAGGTCCGCCAACTCTTCATATGTCAAATACTGCCAGTCTCTATACAGGAGGGCCGGTCAGTATTCACTTGTAATAGGGCATTGGGTGCATGAATAAGCTGTGGGATGGATGTATATTTTTCCTACAAGTTTAAGAGCTATAAGACACCCTTCTATACCACCTCAGAGAAGGGTAGAATATAAAATATACCTCTACTGATAAAGCAGAGTACATCATTACATTCGGTAATTAGAATGTTTTCAGTAGGCCACATAGGCTAAGTTTCTCTACACCGTTTACAAAATACATTGGGATTAATGGCCTCATCACAAGTGTCACATGACCCTAAACTACAAGGTTTCACATAATGGCCTTCAATTTCTGTCTTGCAGGTTCCTGACTTTCTCCTACATCCTGGCATTCAATGCCTGCCTGCTTCTGGCTCCCATCACCATGTGCTATGACTGGCAAGTGGGCAGTATACCCCTTCTTCATTCCCTCTGGGACAGACGGAACTTGGAGACACTTGTCCTGTTGGTGGTACTCTTATCCCTTGGCCTGCACTGCCTGGTGGCAAGAAAGGTACTTCCTGTACTTTTATATTATCGAAGAGAACCAGTCATCTGTAAACAAATCTCAGGAGTGCACAGTGCCAAGTGTAGTCTAGTACAGTCCATTCCTTCTCTGACCCCCTTTAGAGATTCAGGAGGAAACTAGCTCTCCCAAAGCTGAAATTAAAGAGAAGCAGTTGGTATGTTATCATGTAATGGTTAGATGAGTGCACAGAAAAGGATTGCCGCTAGATATTTAACAGAGAATATATGGATAACAAAGGCCATTGACAACTGTAGCTCAGCTGCAATGTTCCCCTGGATAATGTAGTTGTCCCCTCTAGGGATCTTATTGGCAGCTCAATCCCAATGTGAAATTATGACGAGGAGCTTCCACTAGTTTTTTCCAACATTAGCCTAAAATGTTGTCATGGTCGAAATGTGTTTGTAAAGAAAAATCATCTGGTTTTGTTTTCAGAGCCGTGTGATCACCATGTCAGCACTAACATGAGGATCAATGGCTTTGTTGATAAGCAAAACCAACTTGAAAACCGACCATACACTCAGCCAGTTTGGCAGGGACCGGCTGAATTTAGACCATTGTGCGTCAGTCCCCGTTTGACAGATGCTGATGGGACATGCTGGACAATTTTGGCGATCAGCTGCTGCTGATCCAACACCAACACTAATTACAGTGCATTCATAAATTATACAGATCTCCTTCATTTTTTTAAATTTTGTTATGTTGCAACCTGCTACTAAAGTTGTTTAAATTCATTTTTTTTTCTCCTTAATCTACACTCAGTACCCGATAATAACAAAGAGAAAAGAGAATTTTAGAAATGTTTTCAAATGTATGAAAGGAAAAACTAAGGCTGGCCATACACTATACAATGTTCTTATTCAATTTTCTTTAGATTTACCTTCAGCTATGTAGTGCAAGGGCCTGCCTGATTACATACACATTGAAAGTGTTTCGGTTTGACCTCGTATTATACAGTTTTGGTAAATCTAAAGGAAAATTGAATAAGAAAATTGTATAATGTATGGCCAGCCTTAGACATCACATTGGCATAAGTATACAGACCCTTTGAACCAACACTTGAAATTTAGCTCAGGTGCCCATTTCTCTTGATTGTTGCTGAGCTGTTTCTATACCTTGATTGGAGTCCAGCTGTGGTAAATTACATAAATTGATTGGACCTGTTTTGGAAAGGCACACACCTCTGTATAAAGACCAGCTGACAATGCATACCAAATCAGAGCAAAAGCCATGAGGTCAAAGGAACTGCCTGCAGAGCTCAGAGCAGGGCCGCTGATAGTACAGCCAGCCCTCCTGTACTGGGCCCAGACCTCATCAGTTTAAAAGGGGTCCCGAGCAGGAGGTCCGGCTGTACTGTCTTATTCCTGACACCTCTTGTGGTTCCCCCTGCAGCGATGCTAACGTCTCCCTCTACAGCTGCAGAGCAGGGGAATTGGTTCTAGTATCTGTGCCCCCCCCCCCTCCACCACTCAGATCACCCCCATCCCTCTGCTATTCGGGCCTCCCTGTGAGCCCGCCTGCTTTCACCCGCTATCCGCACCCCCCTGTGTGCCCTTTCCCACACAGCACTGCTGGCTTCCCTCCTTCCCTCCTCTTCTCTCCCTACCACTGGCAGCTGCTGAGGGCACACACTGGGTCATTTGAGGATAGAGACCTCATTCACACATAGAACTTTATGGACTCAATAAAGTTTTATCTTTTAGATTTAGCAGGAATTTTGTAGTGCTTGTGTCCACTAATAATGATTTTAGTGTATTTTTAGCAAAAATGTAATTTGATATTTTCCCTAAACGTCTTTCAGGACAGCACCTGAGAGAGTGGCTCCTCCCACTTGTCGACAGAAAACACACCTCCACCAAACTTTAAAAGGAGGCTTCTTCCCACATGTGGCCAGTTTTTGTGTTTCCTCTGTGTTTTTTTCTTTCCCTACCTCAGAGAGCCAGCTGTTGGATGGGCTTCTTCTCCCTCATCAGTGCTCGGGGGGACCCAGGACTGCTCTAAAGGGTTGCCGCTTCCAGTCGGTGGCGAGTGCCCGGCGGACATCATTTTTTTGTTTCAGGTCCGGCCACTTCTCTGAACGCTGCCACCATCTTGGGATGGGTCAGGGGACTGCATCCGCTGGAAGTGAGGTAACCGGAAGTGGGGCAGCATCCTAGGAGCAGGTGCATGGCGTCATTTCCGCCGGAAAGTGCAGAGGGTGAAGGGAGGAACAGTTCTGGTGCCTATATTTCCGGTTCCGGTCCGGCGCAGAGGCGCTAATGGAGTCCGGAACCATTAGCCACATACATCGTGCTGCGGTACCAGGATGGGTTCGGGAGCCACAGCAAGTGGGACAGGCACCAGCAAGACCCAGGTAAGAGGCAGATGGGTGTTCTGCTCTATGTTACTTTGAGGTTTCTCTCTCTCTCCCTTTCTCTATCTCTTCAGTGGGATTTGAGTTTGGTTTCCCCCTTTGGTTTCCCCCTGGTGGCAGGGCCTGTCTGGGCACAGAAGGCTTTTTGTTTTCTCACTGTGCACCTGTGGTGAGCATACTGGAAGAGTTCAGGCTGACTCACTAGGATGGTTTTGTTTTTCTGTTCCTTTTTTCCCTTGTCACGGCAGACCAAGAGCTCTGACCCGGGGGTTAAAAGAAAATGCCCTTAATGCAAAGCAAAATTACCTGAAGGCTGGAAAAAGACACTATGTCAAGCATGCATTGACTTTTTAGTTAAGGAAGAGGCTTCTCCCACATGCAGCGATTTGATTGCATCAGTCAAAAAGGAACTGGATGCCACCGTTCAATCCTTTCGATCTTCGTTTGCAAATCCATCCTTAAGTCAGCCGTCCACCTCAGAATCCTCTCAGAGCTCACTGTTAGTCCCGGCAGTGGAGGCTGAAGTAGGTCCTCATAACTGGGAAGGACATCCCCCCTCGCACTCTAAGGAAGAGTCAGATGAGAAGGACGAGGTGGAAAATGCACCTTATAAATATAAATTGTCTTTGGAGCAAGTAGATGGCCTACTAAGGGCAATTTATGCTACCTTGGGCTTAGAGGAAGAGCGAAAAGAATTTTCTTTGCATGACAGGATGTACGCAGGACTCAGTGAGCCCAAAAATCATACTTTTCCGGTCCACGCAGTAATAACTGAGACAATTAAGAAAGAATGGGCTGAACCAGAAAGAAAGCCTTTCTTCCCAAGGGCCCATAAAAGGAGGTTCCCATTCGATGAAGACCCAGTAGCACTTTGGAATAAAGTTTCAAAACTCAATGCAGCCTTTTCTCAGGTTTCAAAATCAACTGATCTGGCATTTGAGGACATGGATATTTTAAAGGACCCCATGGATAAAAAGATGGATCAACAGCTTAAAAGGGCTTGGCAATCCATCATGGGCAACCTCAAACCAGCAATGGCGACTACTTGTGTCTCTAGGAATATGGAATATTGGGAGAATCAGCTTAAAGTTCCTATAATAGCTGATTCCCCCAAGCAAGAAATTCTCGATTCCTTTACGACTTTGTCAGCAGCTGTAGCTTATGTTTCAGATGCATCAGCAGAATCTATTAGCATGACAGCAAAAGCCACAGCCCTAAGTAACTCAGTCAGATGGGCGCTGTGGTTAAAAACCTGGCAGGGAGATGCAGCATCCAAAAATGGGGTCCCATTCTTAGGGGATCACCCCCCAGAAAGGTACTTTGTAACAAGCCTACCAAGAGATGCAACAAAGACCCTAGCTATGAAGAACCTGTTAAAGGATCTGAGACAACAAGGGGTTGTGACTCAGGTACCACAGGGGGAAAGTTATCAGGGATTCTATTCCCATATATTTCTGATTTCAAAAAAACATCCGGAAGTTTTTGATTAATCCTCAGCTTAAAACCACTAAACAGATCAGTCCTATATAAGAGGTTTCGTATGGACTCTATCTTCATGGTCAGAAACCTATTGACCAAGGAGTGCTTCATGGCATTGATCGACCTACGATCTGCACATCACTATAGCCTCTCAGTCTCAAAGATTCCTAGGGATGGCAATAAACTTGGGGAATGAGGTGCTACATCTGAAATTCAAACCCTTCCCTTCAGCCTTTCTTCTGCCCCACAAATATTTTCAAAGGTGATGGCAGAAGCCCTCGCACCCCTCCGCCTTCAAGGGATCGCAGTAATCCCGTACCTGGACGACCTGCTCTTCTTTGCTCCTTCCAGGGAGAAATTGTTAGGAGACCTGGGCAAGGCCTGCAGTCATGTAGAAACCTTGGGTTGGATTGTGAATGTTCAGAAGTCAAACTTCAATCCTGCTCAACAAGTACAATTTCTGGGGTACCAAATAAGCTTAGTTGAGCAAAGAATTTTTCTTCCAGAAGAGAAAAAAATCAGTCCAAAATATCATAGGTATGCTACAGACAAATCAGGAAATGTCAGTCAGAAGGGTTATGTCAGCCCTAGGAAATTTAACCTTGACTATTCCAGCTATTCAATGGGCAAGGCTACATTTCAGACCACTTCAGAGTTTCCTCCTAAAGGCATGGAACCACAGGACAGAATCTCTGGATGGTATAGATTCCCACCAGAGTCAAATGATTGCTTTGATGGTGGAGAAATCAGACAATTCTGTCAAAAGGCCTACTATGGGGTCATTCCCATAAGAAAAAGTGGTGACGACGGATGCCAGCGTGAGGGGATGGGGGGCCCACATGGATCAGAACTTAGCACAGGGAGAATGTTCCCGAACGAGGCAAAAAGGTCCTCAAATTGGGGGGAACTAAGGGCAGTCGCCCTAGCATTGGATGCCTTCTCTCCAATCCTCCAAGGTTTCCATGTCCAGATTCTATCAGACAACGCCACTTCCATAGCCTACCTGAACAAGCAGGGAGGCACAAGAAGCAAAACTCTTCAGTTGCTGGCATCACACATCCTAGAGTGGGAGGAAAATCATTGGCTGTCCTTATCTGCAGTCCACCTCAAGGTGACACTAAACGTAGTGGCATATTTTCTGAGCAGGAGACGGATTCAGGAGGCAGAATGGAGCTTGAATCCAGAAGTTTTTGCAATGGTCACCAGATCCTGGGGCCATCCTGTTTGCATCAGAAGAAAATGCACAGCTCCCGCTTTTCTTTTCCATTCACAGAAACGACAGTTCTGAGGGGATAGATGCCTTGGCACATCCTTGGAACTTTCATCCGGGTTACGCCTTTTCCCTGTTCCAGCTAATTCCCTTAGCATTGAGGAAAAGGTGTCCGTAATCCTTAATATTCCATTCTGGCCAAAAAGAGCTTGGTTTACCACCATTCTGCAGATGGCAGTCAAACCATTTTGGCAGCTACCTCTCCAACAAGATTTTCTTCTACAGGGTCTGATACCCGGATGTGGCCATACTAAGCCTCATCACCTTGTATCTGAGGAGCAGTCGTTAAGGGACAAAGGTCTGACAGAACCCTTAGTAACCACTTTACTTTTCAGTAGAAAGACAGAAACTAGAAGCATTTATGCTAAATATTGGAAGGTCTACAACTCCTGGTGTCGTTCGAGAAATAGAACTGTAGAAAATTTGGTGTCAGTATTGGAATTCCTACAAAATGGCACAGACAGGGGCCTTGCAGTCAGCACACTTAAGGTGCAAGTGGCTGCATTGGGAGTTTTTCTGGAGAGACCAGTCTCTTCTGAGCCCTTGGTCACAAGATTTGTTAAGGCACTTAATAGATCTAGACCAGCTCCAACTAAGCTTTTTCCCAAATGAGATCTATCAGTGGTCCTACAAGCCCTCACAACGGAACCTTTTGAACCATTGTAAGCAATATCTCTAAGTAATCTAACCTTTAAGACTTTATTTCTAGTTGCAATCACATTGGCAAGGAGAATTGGTGAACTGCACGCCCTATCGGTTAAAGAACCTTTCTTATCCATCTACCCAGATAGGATTATACTTAAAACAGATCTGGGGTTTTTACCAAAAGTAACATCAGTTTACAACAGGTCGCAGGAGATCATCCTACCAACCTTTTGCTCAAACCCTTCAGGGGAAAAAGAAAGCCAATTTCACAATTTGGATGTGAGAAGAACTCTATTACATTACCTTGAAGTAACTAAGGATTTTAGGTCTTTGGACTCTTTGTACTTTTTCAGGCAAAAAGAAGGGCTACCAAGCATCAAAGGGGTCAATTGCTAGATGGCTTAAATACGCTAATCTGGCAGGCTACTCTCAGTCCGGGCTTTCTCCCCCGCTGGGAATTCAAGCACATTCTACCAGGCCTCAGGCCACTACATGGGCAGAAAAAGCTGGTGTCACCCCAGATCAAATTTGTAAGGCGGCAACGTGGTCAAGTTATTTAATGTTTGTCCATCATTACAGGCTGGATCTTTTGTCAGCAAATGATCAGGCTTTTGGCAGAAAGATCCTGCAGGCTGTGGTCCCTCCCTAGTTGGTAAGTCTTGTTTATCCTCTCAGGTGCTGTCCTGAAAGACGTTTAGGGAAAATTCAAATTAGACTTACCGGTAACTTGTTTTCCAGGAGTCTTTCAGGACAGCAACAACCCGCCCTTATTGTTTGATTTCATGCTGGGAATAACCATATTCTGATTATGTGTTCCAGCTTGGGCCGGAGGTCCTCTACCACTGCTGGTAACATGTGGGAGGGAGCCTCCTTTTAAAGTTTGGTGGAAATGTATTTACTGTAGACAAGTGGGAGGAGCCACTCTCTCAGGTGCTGTCCTGAAAGACTCCTGGAAAACAAGTTACCAGTAAGTCTATCTTGATTTTTTTTTTGGGGGGGGGGCTGTCAGGTAGGCTGTACGGGGCCCCATGCTCTTTAACAGCAGTCCTGGCTCCAAGACAGGATTATTGCAAGGTACAGACCTGGGGAAGGCTACACTAACATTTTTGCTGCTGTGAAGGTTCCCAAAAGCCTCTATAATTCTCAAATAGAAGAAGTTTGGCATAACCAGGACTTTTTCAAGAGCTGGTCACCCGGCCAAACTTAGCAATCAGGGGAGAAGGACCTTAGTAAGAGAGGTGACAAAGAACCTGATAGTCACTTCTGACTGAGCTCCAGAGATCTTGTGTGGAGACCAGACAAAGTCCAGGAAAGACAACCATCACTGCAGCTCTTTACTGATCTGGGCTTTATGGCTAGACGAAGTGGCTATACAGGGGCAAAACACATGGAAGCCTGCTTGGAGTTTGCAAAAAAGCACCAGAAGGACTCTCAGACTGAGGAAAAGATTCTCTGGTCTGATGAAACCAAGATTAAACTGTTTGCTGCTGTAACACCACCACAGCATGATGGTGGTTAACCTTCCAACATGACAATCTTAAAAGGATAGTTCACCTTTACAAAAAAAACTGCCTATGCAGGTAAGGGATGTTTGCAGATTAAAACAAACTGTGTAGCTCTGACTAAAGATGAATAATACCCTTGCTTTTGGTGTAGGCCATTTACATACCTTATAAAGCCTGAATGGAATACTCCCAGGATGTTGCTAAGTGAGGCCTAGTCGTCACTGCTCATCTCCACCATCACAGGAGTGAGCTCTTTCTCTGATTCAAGCCCCCTCACATATTCTTTCACTCCCGATGTAGTAGTTCTGAGGTCAGCATTTGAGAGCTCACTCCTGTGATGGTGGAGGTGAGCAGTGATGACTCGGCCTCACTTAGCAACATCCAGGGAGTACTTAGCAACATCCTGGGAGTATTCCAGTCAGGCTTAATAAGGTATGTAAATGGCCTACACCTATAGCAAAGGCTTTATTCAACTTTAGTCAGAGCTGCAGAGTTTGTTTTTATCTACAGATGCCCCTTATCTGCATATGCAGTTTTGTGGTAAAGGTAAACTATCCCTTTAGACAAACAGCCAAGACAACGCAGGAGGGACAACTCTGTGAATGTCCTAGAGTGGCCGAGCTCTGACTTGAACCCTATTGAACATATCTGGAGAGACATGAAAATGACTGCCCACCGAAGGTTCCCACCCAACCTGACTGAGCTTGAGAGGATTTACAAAGAAGAATGGTAGAAAATCCCCCAATCCAGGTGTGCAAAGCTTGTTGTGTTGTATGTTGTATCAGGCTGCAACATAACAAAATTGAAAAAATGTGAAGGGGAGTATGAATACTTTAGGAAAGCACTGTATACAGTGCCTTGAAAAAGTATTCATACTCTTTGAAATTTTCCACATTTTGTCATGTTACAACCAAATATGTAAATGTATTTTATTGGGATTTTATGTGATAGACCAACACAAAGTGGCACATATTCGTGAAGTGGAAGGAAAATGATATATGGTTTTCCAAATGTTTTACAAATAAATATCTGAAAAGTGTGGCGTGTGAATTTTTTGCCCATTCTTTCTTGCAAAATAGCTCAAGCTTTGTCAGACTGGATGGAGAACATCTGTGAACAGAAATTTTCAAGTCTTGTGATAGATTCTCAATTGGAATTAGATCTGGACTTTGACTGGGCTATTCTAACACATGAATATGCTTTGATCCAAACCATTCCACTGTAGCTCTGGCTGTATGTTTAGCGTTATTGTCCTGCTGGAAGGTGAACCTCCGCCCCAGTCTTAAGTCTTTTGCAGACTCTAACGAGTTTTCTTCTAAATGTAGCGCACTACTCCCTTGGGAGCTGCAGTATTGTTCACTACCTTTATGTCAATTACCCCTTCCTTCCCATGCAACTTTAAAACACTAGACAGTCTTTGTGCTTAATAAAACTTTACCTTCATTCTCAAACTTCAACTGAGATGTGAAGTGAATAGAAGTGAGATGTGAAGTGAATAGAGGATATGAGATGCCTCTATGATTTCTGGTTCCTGGCTTGCGTGTTTATATTACCCATATGTGAACTGGCCAGCATCACTCTGAATAATGCCGCAGATAAAAGATTCCAAAGTCCCAGGCCTCCACCGCCTAATTCTGGACTCTTGTCATCAATCCCTGACAGTTCTGGGAAATGTTTCTTGCTAGGTCCTTGGACATATAGCAAGTTTACGGATAGCACTACTGGGTTGCACTCCCTTTGCTCACTCCCAATCAACAGTCCATGGTACTCACAGAAAGTCAATTCCCAGTTTCCTCCGTCCTCTTTACGGATACTTCTTCCTCCTCATGGTAGAACTCTCCTTCTGCTATCCAGCACTGGGGTCTCTGAACCACCCAGGCCTTCAAGCCTCCTCCTGCACCCGAACTTCTCCTGCTATCCAGCACTGGGGTCTCTAAACCACCCAGGCTTTCAGGCCTCCTCCTGTTGCACTGCATGATTGCAGCTTCTGGATCTCCTTATACTCCCAGATCCTCTCCCAGAAGGGGAGAACGCCCAAAATCCACCAGCTTCTACACGCTGACCTCCTCTGCTTCCAAACTTCCCAGACAGACTCCCCCAGGAGCATGTGACCTCAGCTTATATGCGATTCCTGCCCCTGCCAATACAAAATTAATGATTGGTCCAGAGCTCTCCATACAAGCTGCCTGCCACTCAAGTCTCAAATCCTGCCTCTCTTCCAGAACAATTCCACTGGAAGAAAGAGGGGACAGACATCCTTGAGCCAGAGTGTAGGTGGCCACACCCCCCTCTATTCTAACACTCACACCCAAAAATAAACAACCAGGCCTAAGGGAAAAATGCAAAGCCTTGGCCAATTTACCTATCACTAATTACAGAAACACACTAAGCACCCACCTGAATGGGGTGGGCGCTACATAAGATTGCCCTGTATTTGGCTTCATGCATCTTCCCATCAACTCTAACCAGCTTCCCTGTCCCTGCTGAAGAAAAACATCCCCACAACAAGATGCTGCCTCCACCATGTTTCACGGTGGAAATGGTGTGTTCAGGGTGATCTGCAGTGTGTTAGTTTTCCGCCACATAATAGCGTCTTGCTTTTAGGCCAAAAAGTTAAATTTGGTCTCATCTGACCAGAGCACCTTCTTCCACATGTTTGCTGTGTCCCCAAAATGGCTTCTCACAAACTGCAAACCGGACTTCTTATGGCTTTCTTTTTGCCACTCTTCCAAAAAGGCCAGATTTGTGGAATGCATTACTAATAGTTGTCCTGTGGGCCTTTTGGCTGCTTCTCTGAAATAATGCTCTCCTTGCCCGGCCTGTCAGTTTAGGTGGATGGCCATGTTTTGGTAGGTTTGCAGTTGTGCCATACTCTTTCCATTTTGGATGATGAATTGAACAGTGCTTCATGAGATGTTCAAAGTTTGGGATTTTTTTTTATAATCTAAACCTACGTTATCCTTACCCTGTCTGGTGTGTTCCGTGGCCTTCATGATGCTGTTTGTTCACTAGCATTCTCTAACAAATCTCGGAGGACTTCACAGAACAGCTGTATTTATACTGAGATTAAATTACACACAGATGGACTCTATTTACTAATTAGGTGACTTCTGAAGGTAAGTGAATCCACTAGATTTTAGTTATAAAAGGTATCAGAGTAAAGGAGGTTGAATACAAATGCACGCCACACTTTTTAGATATTTATTTGTAAAAAAAAAATTGAAAACCATTTATCATTTTCCCTCAACGTCACAATTATGTGCCACTTTTAAAATACATTTACGTTTTTAGTTGTAACATGACAAAATGTGAAAAATTTCAAGGGGTATGAATCCTTTTTCAAGGCATTGTATCTCTAATGCCAACTCTAACCCTAATGCTGTTCCCGGATCTGTGCTGTGTTCATTATGAGGAGATTACACCATCCCTGGTTTTTAAATTTATTTTAAATTATCGATAATGTAACAGGGAAGCCAGAAAACACAAAAGAAGGAAGTGAACAACCAAAACTCCCTCATGGACAGAAACAGTCAGGAATAGTAATAGAATGATCTTGCTGTTGGAGAATCCAAGTTATATACAAAGCCAAGGGTAGATTCAGCCAACCAGGCTCCCCTGACTCCTTTAATGACTGTAAATTCTCTTGAACAGGAAATGATATTCTTTTTCTGTCAGGAAAACACAACAATATTAACTTAGAAACTGTGCTCACTGAAAATACAGGTTCCCTTGAATGGCTCTAACTTGTCATGATTTGGACAGGACAAGGGCACCACTCCCTTTAGGCACCGGCTTGATTGATAGCAATTTCTTACAATAAGTTGCTCTTGCTCTTTTTCCTCCCTCCGCCATCACCTCCTCCATATTTGATCGTTATCATCTTACCAGGAAGTTTGTGCAATCATTTCTCTCAAACAAACTCCTGGAAACTTTCTCTCCTGCCGCCAGAACATAGGAGTTTATTTCACGGCTTTCCGTGCTGCTGTCAGTGTTCAGTTGTCACTGTTGCCATGAACCCGGGTCAGCAGTGCGATAAGGATCTAGTTATGTGTAAATAATGCACACGTAAATGGATTGTTAGCGTGTCACAGAACTTGTTCTGCCATTCAGTTTATGATAGAAATTGATTTTGAAAACTGATGTAACAAATGCATTTCTCTCACTGTTATTTTTAGAAATGAACTGAACAGGATTAACAAAACACATGACCAATTAAAATCCAACAATTATTTTTCTAAAGAAAACTTGGTTTAAGTGCCTCAATTTTAGTTATCTGCTGCAACATTAATTAATGCTGTCATGGCATGAGGCATTGTGCCTATGTTCAAATGTTAGCCCAATTAGCAATATGCATTAATACAGGAGGATGGCAGGTTGGCCCTAACGCTGTCTTGTTTTGGGACACGATCCACTGGCACCCCCCAAAGCTGTGACCAATGACAGCTTGAAAGCTGGCAATGACAGCTTGGTAAACCACTTATGATCAGGACTTGGGAGTGGGGTGAACCTCCGGTGACATCAGCATTGTGCTGTCAATTACAGTACTGTATGATCAGGAACCCCCCTGCCAGTCTGTCGCAGGCCCATCTAAGGCACAGGCTCCCATCTGTGGGAAGAGATTAAACAAATTTAACCCCAAACCTCCCTCTCCTCTAGAGCATTGTTTTTTTTTTACTTTTACCTTGTTCCTGTGGTGAGAAGCAGCTTTTTTATTACTCATCGTCATCATCAGGCACACCCTCAGAACTACATATCTCAAGAGTCCTTTCCCAAGTACAGCGTGCGGGCAGGCTCTTAGGAGTTAAGGCAGCAGCATTGTTTTGCTGGTATAAAATAATGAATGTATGCAGGTGTAGAGGGACAAAGGTGATAGGTGGATTCCAGCTAGTTTCAAAACCATTATTTTTTAGGAATTGAATTAGAGCACAGCAAAATAAAAGTGGTTGTTGAGTTTTTCACATTGCCATTGAGCAATTCTTGCAGTTTTCAGTTTTGTGTTGTATGGGTGTTGTGTTTAAAAAACAAGTCTATCCTAAAGTGATATTTTGGTTGAAGATGGCGCGTGTTGGGTTGAATCACCCCCTAGTTTGGTATATGTCCTTGATACTCTATCAGTGAGATCTCTCTGCCATAATTCAATACTATGTTAGGCTACATTCACACCTGAGCGTTATCAGCTCATAAAACGCTCGTAAAACCCCCAACAAGCAAAATCCCATTCATTTCAATGGCACCTGTTCACATCTGAGCATTTCGGCACCTGAAGCAAAACGCCTGAAAAACATCCTGAGCTCAAAAAAGAACATGAGCTTCTTTGGGGCAGATTACATGCGTTTTTCTGCCTTTTACATTGGTGACCTGAACAAAATTGCGGTAAAATGGCAGTAAAAACACACAAATTCAATAGGATTGTTGATAATACCTCATAATGGGAAGGGCAGATGTCCAAAGCTAAGAACTCAGCCCGGAGATCTCACCAGTAGAGTCACTGAGCGATAAAAGAAAGTCATAAAATCAGACAGTTTAACCAGCATCTACCAAAGACTAAAATATCAGTTTTGGTTGCACTGAGCCTTTAATAGTTGTGAATTTTGTTACTTCAACTAACGTTTTGCCTGCTCTGCAGAGGACTGGACATCGGGAGGTCTTGGTGGGTCTACTCTTCCTGGTTTTCCCATTTATACCAGCCAGCAATCTCTTCTTCAGGGTGGGCTTCGTGGTGGCAGAGCGAGTCCTCTACATGCCAAGGTACATCCATGATTTTTCATGTAAGCCAAGGGGATTTTTATATACTTAAACAAAAATGTAAACCACCCCAAGTTATAACTAGCTTTTACAGTAAAGTAAGATGCACATGGGAAGACTTTGCACAGAGCAAACAAAACAAAATACGGTATGTTTCCCAGCACATTTACCAGCTAGCCAGCAAAAAAAACAAACTGTTTAACAAATTGCATTAAAAACAGAGTTTGTAATTGCGCAACATTTTCAGATATACTGTATGTGGAAGCCGCACTTCCTCACCAAGGTTCTGATTCGAATCAGTGAGGAAGCCCATTTCTCATTAAAGGCACATGGACACACCAGAAGCCCAGCAGGGGACAACGGCAGCTGAAGGCCTTCAGTGAGGTTGATTTACTAAAACTGGAGAGTGCAAAATTTGGTGCAGTTGTGCACGGTAGCCAATCAGCTTCTAACTTCAGCTTGGTTAATTAAAGCAGAACTTTTCAAATTCCAGTAAGCTGATCAGAAATGGCAACTGCCAAAATTATAACTAGATTTTCAATTGAGGTGCACATGGAAGGGCTTTGCATAGAGTAAACAAATCAAAATGTTATTTCACATTTACCAGCTGGCTAGCAAAAAAAAAAAATACATTGTCTAACAGTTTGTATTTAAAACAAAGTTTTTAGTCGCAGAACATTTATAAATATGTGTGGAAGATGCATTGTGTTTTATATACTTATCTGAGTATGAAGTGTTGGGGGTGAGATTTAACCTGAAGGCTGATAAATGTTACCTTGCTACTTAATAGAGTATTCTGTCTCCCAGCTCCACAGAGTGCATAACAGCATTAAATAACAGAGACTCCTAATTAGGAGTAATGTAGACAACTACATGGCTTTGTTATTTGACACTATTATATACACACATTATGCTGGGGGGGACATTGAATGATGTCAGACAAGTAAGGCTTAATAAAGGGGGAGATATACACCTGTACATTTATATACTCTATCCAAAATAAGAAAAAAAAGGTTTGCGTTTAGTTATACTTTAACCCCCCTGGCGGTATTCCCGAGTGTGGCTCGGGGTGGATTTTCAGTACCAAAAGCGGTAACCCCGAGCCACACTCGGGATTGCATCGCAGGACCCAGGTACATGTTACTTACCTTGTCTCCAGGACCCTGCGATGTCTCCCTGAACTGTGAGCGAGCCGTCCTCCGCTCGATCTATCACGGAGCCGAGCTCTGTTCCCTATGAGCATTGCGACGCACAAATTCAAAAAGTAAAACACACAATACATATACAGTACACTGTAATCTTACAGATTACATTACTGTATCAATTTATTTCACATCCCTTTTGTCCCTAGTGGTCTGTCAAGTGCCCTGCATGCAGTTTATATCATAAATACTGTACTGTTCTTTCTGCCTGGAAACTAGAGATTGTCCATAGCAACCAAAACCGTCCCTTTACATCAAAAGTTTTAGACCAGCTAGAAAACAGCGTTAATAAATTAGAATCACTTGCAGAATTGAGCGATAGTGATTTGTGGGGAAGTTTGTCATCAAACACTGAAAGTAATGACAGCGACAATTCTGCAACTGAGCAAATTTCAGTGTTTTTGATTTGATTACATTATTGATTAATTTTTATTATTATTATATTATTATTTGTTATAATTATTTATAGTTATTTATTATATTATAATTTATGATTTCATTTTTCAAACTTTATCATACCCAGGATGTCTACTAGACTCTTGTTTGGACAGATTTAAGTGAGTTATTCTTAAGAATTACAGGCCTACAATATAAAACGCCATATTTCCATGCAAAATAATTGTACCGCTTTCAGCATCAAAATCTGAAATAATCATACCGCCAGGGAGGTTAAAGAGCCTTCTATTGATCCTTTAATGAGATGGACCAGACTCATTGACCAGTGGGAAGAATTTGTTAGCAAACTTACTTTTAATGGTAAATGTTTAAATTTGTATATAACTGGATCGCCAGAAGTACTGATTGTTTTGAAATGTGGTTTTCATTGGAGGTCACCTCTGCTTATGTCATTTTTTTCATCACATTCTCAGTTCGGTTTGTGACAGGTTCATTTCATAGCAAAAACAAAGCAACGCTGAAAGACTAATGTCTTCACATACACCTAATCATATTCCAGTTGCTACAATTAAACACGTTTATCTGTCTGAGCTGAGGCCAAGACAAACAGTTTTTTTAGAGGTCGGATTCAATGTCTCTGGAAATTTTTCTGAAGAGGATCTGGGCTGTGTTCTATCTTGGCGGGGAGGAATACGGCTTTGCCAGTGCATTGTGGGATTATCGCCAGCCAGGATGTTATGATGTGTGTTATCCAGGGGCCCTGCTTCAGATACAGTTACAGAAACAAAACCCTGAGCAAAGCATCATTAATATTCCAATAGCACAAAGCTATCAGTATATTTACCAGGACCTGAAATGTGGGCTCTTTCCTTTCTGTGATTGCACACTGAACGTCCCTGTTATCTATGTGAATGAAGAAGCCATTTTCCAGATCAGTTGTATATGGGGCAGACATTTTGCTGCAATTTTTTTAGCACAGATTTCTTGTTTGTGTGTTGCTGGGGATTTTTGGGGTGTTAGCACTACTGACAAACAATCCGCCAAATCACCCCACTGCCAGAATTCATGCATTCTCTCCAGAGACAATGAACAGTCTTTTGCAAGCTTTGTTTTTTTATTGTTTTATTGGGGGATACAACTTGGATAGGGATATGGGATGCCCATAAAATTCATAATTGCCATCATATTTAAAGATTCCAATACACTTTGAATAAAGTTAGAGCCTGAAGATTGAATGTGCATAATAGACTAGATATAAATCTTCCCCTGCATCTCCATGCAGACTGTTGCTCCTCCTGCATCTCCATGCAGACTACTGTTTCTAATGCCGCGTACACACGGTCAGACTTTCCGGCATACTTGGTCCGGCGGACCAGAGTCTGCCGGACAATCCGCCCGTGTGTAGGCTCTGGCAGACTTTTCCGGCGGACTTTTTCCCAAAAGCCCGTCGGACCTAGATTTGAAACATGTTTTAAATCTTTCTGTCGGACTCAGTTTCGGGCGGAAAGTCCGCTCGTCTGTGTGCTGGTCCGACGGAAAGCCCGCTCATGTGAATGCTGGTCCAACGGACCAGATACGACGCGAGGGCAGGGTATTGCATCTTGCGCTCGCTGCAATAGGAAAAACAAATTTTCCTATTGCGGCGAGCGCAGGGCATACCAGGCCCTTAGGTCTGGTATGGATTATTAAGGGAAACCCCTACACCGAAAAACCGGCGTGGGGTCCCCCCTAAAATCCATACCAGGGGGTGGGGATGAGCGAGCGCCCCCCCCCTCCTGAACCGTACCAGGCCGCATGCTCTCAACATGGGGTGTCGGTGCTTTGGGGGAGGGGGGCGCCCTGTGGGCCCCCCCACCCCAAAGCACCTTGTCCCCATGTTGATGAGGACAAGGGCCTCTTCCCGACAACCCTGGCCGTTGGTTGTCGGGGTCTGCGGGTGGGGGGCTTATCAGAATCCAGGAGCCCCCTATAAGAGGGCCCCCAGATCCCGCCCCCCCCCACCCTATGTGAATGAGTATGGGGTACATGGTACCCCTACCCATCCACCTAGAGAAAAACTGTCAATAATAAAACACACTACACAGATTTTTAAAATAATTTATTAAACAGCTCGGGGGATCTTCCTCCGACTTCGGGGGTCTTCTCCCGGCTTCGGGGGTTCCTCCAGTTCCTCTTCTCCCGGCGTCCAGTTGGTTCTTCTCCGCTGTCTCCGACCTCTTCTCCTGGTGTTCAAGTTCTTCGGCCGGCTCCTCCGCTGTCTTCAGGTAGCTCTCTTGCCAGCGGAGGTCCGGACTTCTGGGCTTCTTGTCTTCTCTTCTCTTCTCTTCTCCAGATGTTGACACGATGCTCTCTGACGTTTTAGGAGGCGTGGTCAACATCACCCAGTGACCACGCCCCCTAAACCGTCACAGTTCCAGCATGCCCAGGGACTGTGACATCATATGGGGGCGGGGTCTCCGCCTATATAAGTCACAACGGAGCCCGCAGGGAGCAGTCCAGCCGGAGAGAGCGTTGTGTCAACATCTGGAGAAGAGAAGACAAGACAAGAAGCCCAGAAGTCCGGACCTCCGCTGGCAAGAGAGCTACCTCAAGACAGCGGAGGAGCCGGCCGAAGAACTGGAACACCGGGAGAAGAGGTCGGAGAGAGCAGAGAAGAACCAACCGGACGCCGGGAGAAGAGGAACCGGAGGGACCCCCGAAGCCGGAAGAAGATCCCCGAAGTCGGAGGAAGATCCCCCCGAGCTGTTTAATAAATTATTTTAAAAATCTGTGTAGTGTGTTTTATTATTGACACTTTTTCCCTAGGTGAATGGGTAGGGGTACCATGTACCCCATACTCATTCACATAGGGTGGGGGGGCCGGGATCTGGGGGCCCTCTTATAGGGGGCTCCCGGATTCCGATAAGCCCCCCGCCCGCAGACCCCGACAACCAATGGCCAGGGTTGTCGGGAAGAGGCCCTTGTCCTCATCAACATGGGGACAAGGTGCTTTGGGGTGGGGGGGCCTGCAGGGCGCCCCCCTCCCCCAAAGCACCGACACCCCATGTTGAGGGCATTCGGCCTGGTACAGTTCTGGGGGGGGGGCGCTCGCTCGTCCCCACCCCCTTTCCTGACCGGCCAGGCTGCTTGCTCGGATCGGGGTCTGGTATGGTTTTTAGGGGGGGCCCCACGCCGGTTTTTCGGCATAGGGGTTTCCCTTTATAATCCATACCAGACCTAAGGGGCTGGTATGCCCCGCGACGGGGCTCGCAAGGTGTCAATCTCGCCGATAAAAGCGGCAAGATTGACTTCCTTTTCTAGTCCCGTCGCACCCGAGTCACGTTCAAAATGAACGGACTTGTTCGTGTGTGGGCAAGTCCGTTCATTCTGAAAGTCCGCCGTAACTCCGGCGAAAGTCCGTCGGAAAGACGGGCAGACTTAGCCCGCCGCAAAGTCCGGTCATGTGTGGGCAAGTCCGTCCGTTTTAAAGTCCGGCGCACCTGGCGGACAAAGTCCGTCAAAGTGTGCCGGACCAAGTATGCCACAAAGTCCGACCGTGTGTACGCGGCATAAGAGTTCCATCACTGTGTGAGGGACAGAAACATCACTTTTGACTGTGTAAAAGCAATGGTCTTAGATCTCTTCACCTCTTGCCCAAACTTGCTTCTTCCTGTACAGACTCTTCCTGCGCAAACTTGTAGTTGCTAATTGAAGTATGACACATCCTCTTATATTTGGGTAGTATGAACTCACTCTGAATAAGCCCCTCTACTGGCTCTGGTGGCTCGCTGCTACTAGGCCTGAGGCCCGCAGAACCTATACCCGGAGGCGTAGTAGGTTAAAAGCCTGCCTTCTATATATATATATATATATATATATATATATATATATATATATATATATTTTATACAGTTGTACTCTTTTTAAACCATAATGGCAACAGAAACTACCCAAATTACCCTGATCAAAAGCTTATATACCCCAGTTCTTAATACCGTGTATTGCCCCCTTTTAACATCAATGACAGCTTGAAGTCTTTTGTGGTATTTGTGGATGAGGCTCTTTATCTTCTCAGATGGTAAAGCTGCCCATTCCTCTTGGCAAAAAGCCACCAGTTCCTGTTAATTTCTTTGGCTGTCTTGCATGAACTGCACGTTTGAGATCGCCCCAGAGTGGCTCAATGATATTGAGGTCAGAAGACTGGGATGGCCACTCCAGAGCCTTCACTTTATTCTTCTGTAGCCAATGACAAGTAGACTTGGCCTTGTATTTTGGATCATTGTCATGTTGGAATGTCCGAGTACGTCCCATGCGCAGCTTCCTGGCTGATGAATGCAAATGTTCCTCCAGTATTTTTTGATAACATACTGCATTCATCTTGCCAACAATTATGACCAAATTTCCTGCGCCTTTGTAGCTCACACATCCCCAAAACATTAGCCATCCACCTCCGTACCTTTCATCATAGGCCTTTGTTGACTCCTCTCCAAATGTAGCGTTTATGGTTGTGGCCAAAAAGCTCAATTTTGGTCTCATCACTGGAAATGACTTTGTGCCAGAAGGTTTCAGGCTTGTCTCTGTGCTGTTTGGCGTATTGTAAGTGGGATACTTTGTGGCATTTGCATAGTAATGGCTTTCTTCTGGGGACTCGACCATACAGCCCATCTTTTTTCAAGTGCCTCCTTATTGTGCATCTTGAAACAGCCACAGCGCGTGTTTTCAGAGAGTCCTGTATTTCACCTGAAGTTGTTTGTGGGTTTTTCTTTGCATCTCAAACAATTTTCCTGGCAGTTATGGCTGAAATTTTAGTTGGCCTACCTGACCGTGGTTTTGTTTCAACAGAACCCCTCATTTTCCACTTCTTGATTGGAGTTTGGATATCTTTTTATATCCCTTTCCTGTTTTTATACAGTTCAACTACTTTTTCCCACAGATCCTTTGACAATTCTTTTGCTTTCCCCATGACTCAGAATCCATAAACGTCAGTGCAGCACTGGATGAAAGATGCAAGGGTCTGTCAGGAGTCCAGAAACGCATTGACCTTTTATACACACACAGTAATTACAAGCAAACAGCCATTCAAACCCCTTTGTGTCAACTTGTGTGCATGTTATCAGGCCAAAATCATCAGGGTATGCTTTTGATCAGGGTCATTTGGATAGTTTCTGTTGCCATCATGATTTAATAAGAGTAAACACAGTTGATTGATAGTGTTTGGCTGAAGCCATTTATTAACCATGAGTGAAAGAAATGTTTTGTGTTATCATTCATATTCTCTGAAAAATGGCCAAGAAATCATAACTTCTGCCAGGGTATATAAACTTAGCACAGCTGTGTGTGTGTGTATGTATATATATATATATATATATATATATATATATATATATATATATTTTTTTTTACTTTTTCTTATTATGGGGGTTATTGATGTATGATGTAGACCCCCTGATACAGCTGTGCAGCATCAGATCACTTCTAACAGTTCATTTGTGTTACCATTGCACTCAAAAGTAAACATAATGTCCAAGGGACCAAACAGAACTGCTGAGTCCAATGCCATTTTAAAATAGAACTTAGCAGGACTCAAATCGTTATTAAACCTGTATACAGAGAGGCATAATGCCAATCACAATTTAAGGTTTACGTATATTTTAAGGATTCAGCTGACGGGTGAAGATTATAGGTTTGGGAAGGCAATTCATACATCTACAGGAATACTAGAAAACCCCGTTTGGCAAACCTGATTGTTTTGTTATTTGCAGTATGGGCTTTTGCATCCTATGTGTCTACGGAATGAAGGTCCTTTACAGCCGAAGTGGCCCACGTGGATCTTCTGCTATCATCTTTATCTTTTTCCTTCTGCTGCTCCTCTTTTCCTGGAAATCCATGTCACAGAGTGAGTGCTGGCGGTCACGGGAGGCTCTGTTCAGGTATGTACCGCACTGACTGACCGGATTTTCTGTTCTCAGTCTATGATCTTCCTCACAGCTTTTCTTGCCACAGGTCCGGTGTGCAGACTCTGCCACACAATGCCAAAGTTCACTATAACTATGCCAATTTCCTGAAGGACCAGAACCGAAAAGAGGAGGCCATAAACCACTACAAGACTGTCCTGAGGTAACTCCTGTATTTATCGGGTGTTAATTATTGAACACTAGATTTGATTCCAAAATTTGAATGATGTTAGATGTGGACCTATTTTCACAAATTTGAATGTCTCAAGCCAAATCAAAATTTCAAGGATATTATTGGCAGTTTAGTGTTCCAAAAAGCTTCTGGGAGAAAGGGACCAAAGACTGTTCTGCCATATATCTGCTTCCATTGTTGCCTGAGAACTCAACTACCTGTCCCCTGGCAAATGGAAGATCCACTTTTTTGACAACCCCCTGCCCCCTCAACAAGAGTGCATTCTTATGGGATTTTGAGTTCCCAGTTATGGCAGAAAGCACGTCGATGTCACCTGTGCCTCCCAGAGGTGTTGGAGGCCAGCCCGTGGTAAATATTTTTTTTATTTTGGATGAACAATTTATTTTCAAATGCCCTTTTGGAGCCAAATGTGCTGGAAGACAAGGGTTTGTCAAAAAATAGGCCTTCCATTTGCTTCGGAAAGTTCACTTTGGACTTTACAGAAAATGCCTTTTGGTCTGACTTGAAACGGCATCCTTGTAATTTTCTGTGAGCTGAAAAAAATACAACTTTTATTGCCCTTTTTACATCTAGCGATTTGTAATCGTCTCCAAATTGCACTGAAATCACGGCAAAATGCACAGTGTGTATTTGAATGCCATTTATGCTTAATGGTACCCCAAATGCAGTGCGATTTTGCTGAGATTGACATGAAACAAACCGTGCAATAATTGCGATAATACATACGTGAAAAATCGCACCTGGCTCATAGAAAATTTGGTCCTTGAGCTTCTTTGTCGCAACAAATGCTATGCTTGACACGTGCAAACTTGTGAAAATCGCGCTAAAAAAATTGCAAGCAGGAACGCATATTCACACTTTGTGAGATGTGAATGGAGCCTTATTGTGTAAACTACTAACCACGTCAATCAACCCCGTATTAAAGATGAACAAGGGCAGACATGTTTACAGTTTATTTGTGAGAGAAAAAGCTAGCACACCATATTTCAGGCCTCAATATTTTACTGAGGTCATAGTTGCAAAGGATAGTTTCAAAGTACAAACAAAGGCATAATAACATCAGTGTGCCCGGAATTTAGCTTTAATGTTAACTTATATACTGTATTATTATATTCATGCATTGTAAGGTCAACTTTAGTCTCTTGTGTGTTTCCTTATCCCTAGCTTATACAAACAACACTCAAGTGCCCTCAACAACCTTGGCACATTGACCACCAATGCCACTGCAGCCGAGGAATATTACCGGAAGGCCCTGGCAATCAGCCCGCAACACAGCCGGGCGCTCTTCAATCTTGGCAACCTGCTTCGGTGAGGAAAAATCTGCCCATCATTGGGTTATTACAAAGACACCAATGATGACCAAAATTCATAGCCCACACAAGCCAATCAGATATAGCCTCTCATTGGATTAGAGCAGTCAGGAATATGGGAGTTGATTTTCTATTGGTTGCTGAAGGTCAGTGCATTCTGTTAGTTACTGTCCAATTTAAAGCGGAACTTTACATATAACAGTTTGATAACGATTATTGTTCTTTAACAAAAGAGCATACATTCCACATTAATAATTATGCTACCAAAATGTATGTGTTCTGTAAATTGCCTCCAGCCTGCTCCTGTTTTTTTTGCTGGAGGCCACAATCCTGTTCAAACCAGAGCAGTCACTACCTCATTGGAAACTCCTCCCCTCTCCTTGGTCTCAAAAACTATATGTCACTTTCTGTAATTAAAATGTGTGCATTTCCAGCCTTGATTGTATTTCTTGGCTCAGCTATAGAGGAAGGCTGACAGAAGCTTTACAGTGCTGATGTTCACGGCTATCTAAAGTAGATAGCTTATGACCTACATTTCAAATGCTAAAGTGATCTATGTGGCCTTCAACGTGACTCACTTGAGGGGAATAGAGACAAGAGGACAGTGGTCTCCATGGGCCACTGTGGTTGGCATAACTGAAGACCCACACTAGCTAATATTCAGATTATTTCTGTGTATAGTCATAGTACATAGCTCCTGTTAGGCTCTGCTTTATGCCAGTGGCTGATATAAACAATAATTTTACAGATAGCACCATAATATTTTTTTAACATCATGACAGTGCTTTGTTTTTAGGTCAGTGTATTAGGTAGTCGGGAAAATGTTAGCAGTAAAAAGTGTTAGTCATGTGACTGTGTCTCTGCTGTAGGACGCAGGGGCGGAATGAGGAAGCAGAGCTTCGTCTGAAGGAATCCATTCTTTACGGTCCATATTTTGCAGATGCCTATTCCAGTCTGGGATCACTTCTGGCCGATCAGGTGAGACTCTCTACCATTCTCGGTCCTTGTTACTATCGGTGTTAAAGTAGGTGCCTGTGTTGATTGGTTTTTGGGCTTTCCTGAATGGCAGATGTATGTTGATCAGTTCAGATTATCAGTTTGAGACACTTATTAGATCATTCAGAATTAATTGATAGGTGTATTTGACCTGCAGCTGACTTCCGTCTGACCCATTTGACCAGCTTCAAGCAGCTTTGCATTCCTTTAGACTTGTATGGGAATGCAAAATCAGTTGAAAACCAGCAAAATCCCATTGACACAGACCTTTAGACATAAGAGACAAAAAATGCAATTGCTGAGCTCTCCCACTGAATAAAATGCTAGTTGCTTGGCTGTCATGCTAATTCTACTGCTTTAGCACTTTGAGTCACTGACCCTGAATAAGTATGTAAACTCTGACCTTCCTGATCTGACTACAGAGCACACACCTTGTAATTCAACTTCTGACCATCTTTCTGATGCCAAAAAGAGGAAAATGCAAAGGAGTGGGGATCCCGTGAGAAGGGAACAGCTGGGCCTCCAGTCAAGTGACCTGGAATCAGGGCTGGACTGGGACAAAAATTTGGCCCTGGACTTCATCCAGACCGGCCCACTTTACTCCAAACACCTGGTGTTGGCACTTCAATCTTCTCGGCACCATGGTTCATATGGTGTCAGGATGATTGAAGCGCATTATTTCTATTATTACATTGTAATATAACATGAAATAGTTCAACTCACCATAATGCAGTATCAGTGGGAGCCTTGAGTGTGTCACCTGCCACCTCATTTGCCACATCACCTGCCACCAGATGCAGTGTTTCACTTGCCACGTCACTTGTCAGCAGAGGCAGCTTGTCACTTGCCACGTCGCCTGCCACCAGATGCTGCATATCATTTGCCACGTTACCTGCCACCAGATGCAGAATGTCACTTGCCACGTCACTTGTCAGCAGAGGCAGCTTGTCATTTGCCACGTTGCCTGCCACCAGATGCAGAATGTCATTTGCCACGTCACTTGTCAGCAGAGGCAGCTTGTCACTTGCCACCATCGCCTGCCACCAGATGCAGCGTGTCACTTGCTACGTTGCCTGCCACCAAATGCCGCATGTCACTTGCCACGTTACCTGCCACCAGATGCAAAACGTCACTTGCCACGTCACTTGTCAGCAGAGGCAGCTTGTCACTTGCCACGTCGCCTGCCACCAGATGCTGCATGTCACTTGCCACATTGCCTGCCACCAGGTGCTGCATGTCACTTGCCACCATCGCCTGCCACCAGATGCAGCGTGTCACTTGCCACGTCGCCTGCCACCAGGTGCTGCATGTCACTTGCCACCATCGCCTGCCACCAGATGCCACATGTCACTTGCCACGTTACCTGCCACCAGATGCAAAACGTCACTTGCCACGTCATTTGTCAGCAGAGGCAGCTTGTCACTTGCTACGTCGCCTGCCACCAGATGCCGCATATCACTTGCCCCGTCGCCTGTATCCTGCCAAGTCACTTGTCACCAGATGGCAGATGCAGTGCTACTACAGGACTTGATGGGCACCTCCAACCCAGCTCTGTAACCCCCCCAACACACAACGTGACAGGGGAGGAGAGAGAGATACACAGCGCCAATTGTAGCATTAAAACAACTTGTATTCCACGTAAAGAACGTTACTGACAAAGTTTGTAGGGTGAAAGGCATTGAAACACTGTGCAAGAGTTCAGGCTTGTCATCGATCTGAATTAGGAGCCGCCACCGGGAACCGAACGGGCCAGTAGATGCAGAGCATCGGTGTGTACTACTACTTCCTGGTAGCGGTGGAACGCATGATGGGGCGGACGTGATGTCATCATCCGGAAATGATGCAAGATGTGGGAGGTGACGCATCCTTCAGGCCATCATTCCTCCGCCACCAGGAAGTAGTAGTACACACCGATGCGCTCTGCATCTACTGGCCCGATCGGTTCCCGGTGGCCGCCCGCTCCTAATTCAAATTGTTGACAAACCTGGATTCTTGCACAGCGTTTCAATGCCTTTCACCCTACTTTGTCAGTAACGTTTTTTAAGTGGATTAAAAGTTGTTTTAATGCTACCTTTGGCGTTATGTATCTCTCCTTCCCTGTCTGTGAAACTGGCCCACTGAGCCATCGGCCCACCGGGAATCTCCCGGTAGTCCCGATGGCCAGTCCATCCCTGCCTGGAATGCCACTCTGTCTGAGATCTATGGAGAAAGAAAAAAGATGGCAAAATGACAACCAGACCAAACGTGAGTCCAACCAAGTTTTAATTGTTCATCAAATAATTAATTAAAACAGTCAACATGTTTCAGGGATCTGAACACTCTCCCTTCATATAAGTATTTTCACTTGGATTTGCCTTACGCTTGAAGGAATAGTGTTCAAATCCCTGAAATACGTTGACTGTTTTATTCAGTTATTTGATGAGCGATTAACGCTTCCTTGGACTCACAATTGACTGGCACTCTTTATGCCATTTTTTCTGGAGCCTTAGAAATTGGTTTGACATTCTGCAATGTTGTACCACTGATTATAATAAATTCTTCTGAACTGTGTTTACTAACAATGTTTTCGTTGTTCATAATGTTCACAATGTTTTTAATTCATGATAATCTTTAAATAAAAATATTGTTTTTATTCTTTATATGGGTTTGTACTCTTACACTTTATATAATTGTTGTGCAAGTGACGGAAAAATCCACCTAGGGGAACCCCTTTTCTTTTGTCAACGATTATAATTGTTCCAAGCATTTTTCTGATACTTATTCTGGGATTTATAGAGCACAACCTGGAAATTGCCGTTATATTGTATTTAAAGTGGTTGTACACCTAGATGAAACAAATCCTCCTACATAAGTTGTATCTGTTTATATGCAGCCCTTTCTTCTCTACATCCATTCAAAGTACTGAATTTTAAATGTAGCGAGAGAGACTTCACCGCACAGGTATGGATTCAGACCAAGTGTAAACGAAATGGTTGCCTCCAGGAAGAAAGAGCCCCAGGTGCTGGCTAATGCTGAGCCAAGCAGGAAGTATATGAGAAGTTCTGGACAGCCGCACACCGGGAGAAAATGCATGTGTCTTTATTGTAAAAACTGGATCATAAAGCATACAGGACACTATAGTGACAAAGTACAGTAAAACAACTGACGCGTTTCACACTTATGCCAAGTGCTTACTCACAGCTATGAGTAAGCACTTGGCATAAGTGTGAAACGCATCAGATGTTTTTCTGTACTTTTACGCTATCATGTCCTGTATGCTTTATGATCCAGTTTTTACAATAAAGACACTTGCATTTTCTCCCGGTGTGCGGCTGTCCAGATCTTCTCGTATAATTACTGAATTTTAAAGCTTGTCTGAGAGTTCAGAAAAAAAGGGGGCATAGAGCTGAAGTTACACTCTACAGAGCTCAGTGAGGAGAGCTCTGACAGCTGATTGTAGAGAAGGGACCCCCCCCCTACACACAGCACACAGGAACAGAGCTGAGGCTGTCAATCAGCTGGAGGTCCCTTCCCTGTCACCATTTTTCTCTTGGTGTCAGGAAAACTTGTCATAAGTGACACATGCTGATAGCAAAGCAACGAAGCACCAGGCAAAAGTGACACTCAGTGCTCTTAACTGAGACACATGCACACGATAGAGGGATGCTTTGTTCATATTTCATGTCTGAGGTTTACAACCACTTCAGTGTGTGCGTATGCAATAGAATTTATTAATGCAGTCTGAGGGCAGGCATGCTATTCATAATAGAGGCCAGGAACAGAGATAGCGACACAGTCTGCTGGATCTGAAGGAGGAGTGTGGAGAACAATGAGCTGGGTTTGGCTATGGGCTACAGCTCCACTTGAAATTCCCTGTTTGACTAAGGAGCCTATAGAAAAACAACTTCCTACAGCCTCCTAGAAAACAAATGTGCCATCCTTGTCTCGCATGCTCAATAATGTACAGTATCTCACAAAAGTGAGTACACCACTAACATTTTTGTAAATATTTTATTATATCTTTTCATGTGACAACAATGAAGAAATAACACTTTGCTACAATGTAAAGTAGTGAGTGTACAGCTTGTATAACAGTGTAAATTTGCTTTCCCCTCAAAATAACTCAACACACAGCCATTAATGTCTAAACCGCTGGCAACAAAAGTGAGTACACCCCTAAGTGAATATGTCAAATTGGGCCCAAAGTGTCAATATTTTGTGTGTCCACCATTATTTTCCAGCACTGCCTTAGCCCTCTTGGTCATGGAGTTCACCAGAGCTTCACTCGTTGCCACTGCATTCCTCTTCCACTCCTCCATGACGACATCACCGAGCTGGTAGATGTTATAGACCTTGCGCTCCTCCACCTTCTGTTTGAGGATGCCCCACAGATGCTCAATAGGGTTGGGATCTGGAGAGATGCTTGGCCAGTCCATCACCTTTACCCTCAGCTTCTTTAACAAGGCAGTGGTCGTCTTGGAGGTGTGTTTGGAGTCGTTATAATGTTGGAATACTGCCCTGCGGCCCAGTCTCCGAAGGGAGGGAATCATGCTCTGCCTTAGTATGTCACAGTACATGTTGGCATTTATGGTTCCCTCAATGAATTGTAGCTCCCCAGTGCTGGCAGCACTCATGCAGCCCCAGACCATGACACTCCCACCACCATGCTTGAGTGTAGGCAAGACAAACTTGTCTTTGCACTCCTCACCTGGTTGCCGCCACACAAGCTTGACACCATCTGAACCAAATAAGTTTATCTTGGTCTCATCAGACCACAGGACATGGTTCCAGTAATCCATGTCCTTAGTCTGCTTGTCTTCAGCAAACTTTTTGCGGGCTTTCTTGTGCATCATCTTTAGAAGAGGCTTCCTTCTGGGACGACAGCCATGCAGACTAATTTTTTGCAGTGTGCGGCGTATCGTCTAAGCACTGACAGGTTGACCCCCCCCACCCCTTCAACCTCTGCAGCAGTGCTGGCAGCACTCATACGTCTATTTTCCAAAGACAACCTCTGAATATTACGCTGAGCACGTGCACTTAACCTCTTTGGTCGACCATGGCGAGGCCTGTTCTGAGTGGTATCTGTCCTGTTAAACCACTGTATGGTCTTGACCATGCTGTACCTCAGTTTCAGGGTCTTGGCAATCTTCTTATAGCCTAGGCCATCTTTATGTAGAGCAACAATTTTTTTCAGATCCTCAGAGAGTTCTTTGCCATGAGGTGCCATGTTGAACTTCCAGTGACCAGTATGAGAGAATGAGAGCGATAACACCAAATTTAACACACCTGCTCCCCAGTCATACCTGAGACCTTGTAACACTGAGTCACATGACACTGAGGAGGGAAAATGGCTATTTGGGCCCAATTTGGACATTTTCACTTAGGGGTGTACTCACTTATGTTGCCAGTGGTTTTGACATTAATGCCTGTGTGTTGAGCTATTTTGAAGGGACAGCAAATTTACACTGTTATACAAGCTGTACACTCACTACTTTACATTGTAGCAAAGTGTCATTTCTTCAGTGTTGTCACATGAATAGATATAATAAAAAATTTACAAAAAATGTGGGGGGTGTACTCACTTTTGTGCGATACTGTAAATACACAAATTCACCAATTTTGCATGGAAGCCTATTACTCTGTTAGCATTGTGGGAAAAGATGCCCAGGGAGAACATACAAATTTCATGCAATATCCAAGGTGAAAATGTAACCCAATAAGGCATCCAATTAGTGGGGATTTACTGTAGAAAAAACAGGCATTGCATAGGTTATTACTAGTCCCACTGTAAATTATTAAGATATGTCCAAGCTTCTTTATGTATTGACAAATGCAACTCAATCCAATTGTTGAACTTCACTGAGATTGAAATCATCCTGAGACTACATCTAATGCCGCATACACACGATCGGACTTTACGGCATACTTGGTCCGGCGTACTGGATTTCGTCGGACAATTCGATCGTGTGTGGGCTCCAGCGGACTTTGTTTTCTCAAAAGTTTGACAGACTTAGATTTGAAACATGTTTCAAATTTGTCCGACGGACTCGAGTCCGGTCGAAAAGTCCGCTCGTCTGTAATGCTAGTCCGACGGACAAAAACCGACGATAGGGCAGCTATTGGCTACTGGCTATGAACTTCCTTGTTTTAGTCCGGTCGTACATGATCACGTACGAATCCGTCGGACTTTGGTTGATTGTGTGTAGGCAAGTCCGTTCATTCGGAAAGTCCGTCGAAAAGTACGCTGGACAAAGTCTGCCGTAAAGTCAGATCGTGTGTACGCGGCATAAGAGTGTTAATGTTGGTCTCCCTCAATCTCTTCAGAAACGTCAGCAGGAAGCAGAAGAGGTCTATGTGACAGGAATCAAGAATTGTCCAGACAGCTCAGACTTGCAAAACAACTATGGAGTGTTCTTGGTGGATTTTGGTGAGTAACCTTTCTCTTTTATTGTAATTAAAGCCCAACTTTAAAAGGTTCCCAAAGAGGTTTTTTTTCTTATTAAAAAACTATTTTTGCTGTAATACTAATCTGCTTTCTGCGTTGTTCCCCCATATTGTCCACTGTAGTATCCTACTAATCTGCTCTCTGTGTTGCCCCACTTAGTTATTCCTTTCTGCCACTAATGTCCTTGGTTTTCTGGGTTAGATGATGCACAGCATCATTCTACCAATTTCTTGGGAGTGCAGGTTGTCATAGGCCTACCCCTTGAGGAGTCACCGCAGCACCCTGCACTCCCAGTATAACATTGCTCAGAATGCAACTGACGTCATTTGAAAAAGGGAGGACTGCCCAGAACTGGTGAAGAGGACAGTCATTAGTTGTTGCACAATGGCCAAAGGGGAGCGAGGCAGGAACCGGAAGGAGCGTTGAGTACATAGCAGAGACTGCGAACCTCGACCTGTCAGCGTTGGAGGAGGGTACTCTCTAAGGTATGTGTGCCATAATGTGCAGGTATGCTGTGCATGCTTGCATATTATGATGAAAACCCACATTTCCCACCCTTACCGAGAGGACTTTAGTCCCACTTTAAGTACTTCTACTAAAATTGCCTTTATCTTTTATGCTTTTCACTACAACATGTTATACTCCATCATTACATTCCCTCCAGCCATTGTTATCCCATTTCACCAACATCCAGTCCATCTGCACTTCATTAACAGCTTCCCTCCCTAGATGCAGCATTGTTATAAAATTATTTTGGTTTATACTCAGATTTGGCAGGACCTTTGTAAAAATAAGCACTTGCTTCTCATGATTCTCTTTCTTGCTTGTATTATAAGCTCTTCTGCACAAGGCCTTTGTTTCTACCTTTTTGTTACATTATAAGAATCTTTTTTTAAAGATGTTTCCAACATTGCAGAATATTTTGCCACTATATAATGATAAAAATAGTCTCATTGCTGTGGACAATACTGTATTTTTGGCTGTCTCAGCATTGATAGATCTTTGAAAGGTCGTGTGACTTAGCCTAGGTTTACATTGATGACATGTCAAATCAACTTTCTGATTTCCAAAAGTAGTTTCAGTACTACTTTTGGCAACTTCAGATGTGATTTCAATAGACATCTGTGCAGGAACCCTCGTAGATGTCTCTGAAATTGCACTCGAAGCCGGACTGACATGCGGGTATGAAATTGTGCGAGTTCAGCAGTGTGAATCTAGGCTGAAGGCCGTTTACCACTGATCAGTTTTTTTATTCTCTTTTGGTGTTTAGAAAGCGGAACACAAATGCACAAAAAAATTATCTTTAGAGTGGTTGTAAAGGCTGAAGGTTTCTTACCTTCATGTATACTATGCATAAAGGTAAAAAACCTTCTGTGTGGTGCTCCCCCCCACAGCCCCACTAATACTCATCTGAGCTCCCTCTCTATCTAGCTATGTGCATAAGGGCCTCGGCTGCCCAGGGTCTCTCTCTCCTCATTGGCTGAGACGGCAGCTAGCCAGTGAGCCAATAAGAAGAGATCATGGGGCGGGGCTAAACCGTGACTCTATGTGTCTTAAGGATGCATAGAGCATGGCTTGGGAGCAAGCACGCACCAGTGCCCCCATAGCAAGCAGATTGCTATTGGGGGATTGGTCAAGGGGGAGAAGCCAAGAGCGCTAGTGGGGACCCCAGAAGAGGAGAATTGGGGGCGCTCTGTTCAAAACCATTGCACAGAGCAGGTAAGTGTTACATGTTTGTTATTATTATTATTTTTTGTTTTTTTTAAGCCAAACGTTTAATACCACTTTTATCCTTCACACCAATGTGCAGTGGGTGCGGGGCATTTTAAAATTCTTGCATGCTGCATTTTTGGTGCTTACATTGCATTTTGGTGTTTACAAAGCGCACCAAGAATGCACCTCCCCATTGAAATTAATGGAAAACACATAAAAAATGTAGGGCAGTTGCATTTCTGGTGCGCTTTTTGAGTCACATGTGCATGTTTCACAGGTGCATGACTGGAGTCAGAAACTAGAAAATGCACCAAAAACACATGTGTTTTTATCAAGGGAGCGGTGTGAAAAAACCCTTAAAGTAGATATAAACTCAATCATTTAAATCTTATATTATTTTCAATATGTCAATACCAAAAGTACATTTTTAATGTTTCAAAATCTGCAGCTTTCATTAAAATAATCCCAGGTGAACCTGCCATTAATATCCTTCTTCTGGCACTTCCTGCTATAGGATGACAATATGCTGTCCCTCTCTCCTAGTTGTCCTCTTGTTATGTCCCACTGTCACATGCGATTCCAGTTAACACTGTAGTTGTGAAAATGCACATTGCACAGTCCATTGTTATCAGGAATCACCCTGAGAAATGCAATGCAGAAATTGCTGTAATGCATGCAGACAAAATATCTCTGCAAAGAGGCTGCAGGAGATTAGCAACACAAAGTTGCAAAAAAAAGGATACTAAAAGAAAGGTAAAGAAAGCATTTTATTGAAAAAAAGGCTATTTATGATAGTACTATAGTAACTTAAATGCCATTCCGTTTTACTGTCTGTTCCAGGAGCTCCACAGAAAGCTGTGTCTCACTATCTCCTAGCACTACAGCTGCGTCCAAATCATCATGTGGCCATGCTGAACCTCGGCCGCCTTTACCGATCTCTGAACCAAAACAGGGAGGCTGAGAAGTGGTACAAGAAGTAAGGCATCTTCTGAGTTTTATTGGTGGATCTCTAATTTAGACATATTGGTGTTGATTTACTAAAGGATTGGGAATCTCCACTTAATACATTGTAGTAATAATAAACAGAAATATGCTTCTTTCATGATTGGATAATAGAAATGAATCTTCACTAAATTTATTTTGTGAGGATTCTTGAATGCCTTTAGTAAATTATCCTCATGGCACCAACTCAGCTGTTGTACCCTAGAATGGTTGTGATACGGGAATACATCAATACAAACATAATATTGTGGACATAGGTAGATTCTGTTGGGATAAGTGATTTGCTGGCTTCTATAACCTCCTGAAGGCTAAATCGCTATAATTTCCCTGCTATAGCTCCTAGGTTTGGTCCTGCCCACTTTGGTGTAAGTCGTTCCTCCCATCTTGGGGTGTACATGCCCACCCTAGAGTGTTCCCAGTCCTCCTGTCACATTGCCCATAATTAATAATAATAAGTGATCCTTCTATGATTATGCAAATCCAAACTTGGAATTAGTTTCAGAGGCCATATTTCTGATACAAATCACCAACATTTAGTGAACTAGGGATCCTTTACAACCTGGGTCCCAATCCATCTCCCATTCAGGGCGAGTGTTAGCTCCGACCAATTTGAAAATAGGTAACGCACCCTTAGGGGTGTAATGGTGTCATGATGTAAATGTTGTTATTTGGATCTTGCCAAGTCCTAACTTCATTATGGCATGACACTCTTAAAACATCATGCGCCTCAATATACCACACAGTAAGTATAAATTACATGAACCTTTTCACTTAGGCTTTGTTTACTTGTGATTTGGGGGTAGTAAAACATTGCAGTTAAGGTGTGTTTTTAGCACCCCAGGTGCAAAAGCAGTGGAGGGGGGTGTACATATGCCATAGCCATGATTTTTTTGCTTCCTGGCACAACAAATATTATTCCTGCTGTTGTGTTTGTCGGGCAGTATACGGCCCACCGAACATGACCTATTAAACTGAATGGGGGGCCCTCTGCAACTGCTGTTGTGGTTGTGGTGCACTGGTGCAGTGTTTAGGGGTTTAGACAGGTGGTCAAGAGGCCATATAATGTCTCCACACCACCTGTCAAATGCCCTCTGAAGAGGCCTTAATCATTCAGTAGTGAGAAGACACTGAAAATGGATGTAAGAGCCACTGCTCATTGCATGCAAAGAGTGAACCAGAAAGGGTATCAAAGTACCCCTTTACTTGACAGATCTCCAAACCTTTGATTGCCGTGGATTCACCCTATAGTCTTCAAGTCTGACTCACTCTTTACTGTCCATAAAATTAGATGAAATTACAGTATAGACGTTTGATCATCTATGTTCAAACCTGGAAAGTATTGATGTCTGATACCATTACCCGCTAGTAAGGCAATTTGTGTCATGTTACTTATATTAAAAATAAAACAAGTGTAAAGATAGATTGCTTTTCCCTTCTGTGTCTTGACCAGGGCTTTACAGATATCTCGGGACATTGACGTCATCACCCCTCTTGGAGCTTTGTATTATAACACAGGGAAACATGACGAGGCCTTACGTCTTTATAAAGAGGCAGTGGGACTTCACCCAGAGAATGTCCAGATATGCCTGTCATTGGTAAGTGTATAGGATTGCATCCTTAAGGGGTCCCTGAACTTATTTAAAGTGTGAACACAGAAGATGGAATGCTTTCTTCTAGCTCATTTGATCCACTGGAGACTTGTTATTAATATTTGGAAGTGAAGTTTCTGAAAGCTAATTTGCCTATGTTTTGCCTTCCCTGGTCCCTCTTACCCACCTTTAGTAACATGCTACTGACATTTTTTTTCATTACATTATTTCAAACCAAGTGATGTCTCCATTTGGTCTCTGTGCCTCTCTGCAGTCCGGGCAGATCATGGCTAATGGACAGGCTGGGTGATGTACTTAAAGTTGAACTAAATGGAAACTGTTTCTTTTAATTTTGGATAGAATAAGGGAGGGTTAAAACCCCTGTAAGGTTTGTTTTTATCATCTCCCATTGGGGAGATTTCACTTCACTAGCAAAAGAGAAAATCCCTCTACAGTCAGGGAATCCCTGGATATCACCAGGGTCACCAAAACTAGTATTCTCATTGGAAGATTTCCCCACTATTCCCGTTCTGGGGGCAACCCAAAATTTGGGATTGTTCTTCTGCTTTCACATTTGGTAATAATGGTAAATATAACTAATAGAGAGGGTGAATCTCCCTAACATGGACAATAAAAACCTAATGGGTGTTCTAATCCCTCTCCACTCTATCCAAAATAAAATAAAGGTTTTGCCTTCAGTTATACTTTACCTTCCAGAACACATCACAGCACCCTGACTCAGTACTCTTCCCAAGAGCTTTCAGCCGTGGTATAAACAGGAGTTAAACATTAGACCTGTGCACAACAAAAAAAAAATTGACACACAAATGAAAATACGAACATACGAAATTACAAACAAAGGATTGAAAATACAAAATGCAAATCATTCCTTATAGATGTCATTTTCATTCTTTTACTCTTTCGGAGTTTTGTGTTTTCATAAGTTTGTCCGTTCTTAAGTTCGTATTTTCGCGCGTTCGTTATTTTGCTAATTCGTAATTTCGTAATTTTCGTATTTTGGTTCTTTCAGCTATTCGGATGTTCGGATTGATCCGAATGTACGAATACTAACAAATGCGTACAAAAATCTATTAGTTACTAACCGAATTGCATAAGTCTATTAAACATATAACAAAATGCCTTGATAAGTGGATATCAGTCTGGAAGAGTGAATGTTCTTAGCATGCAGACTGGCCTGGGTAACACCCACATTATGCTGAGCCTCCATAATTGAAACAACTGGAATCAAATGAATGAAGGTTGTGGGCTAGGGATAGTTGGGATAGGGTGGAAAGAGCTGGATGATGCTGGACATCCTCCAGCCATGAAATGAGGTTGTCTCCATCTGAATTGGAGACCACAGTGTGCAGTGAAATGAGCCATATTCAGTTTCAATTTCATTACATCAGAAGTGCCTTAAGTTCGACTTTAAAGTGATGCACTGATGCAGTGATGTCCAGCCAAAAGCTCACAGATATGGAAGACATATCACATATCAAATATTGCCTAGGCCAAAGAATCTTATGACTCCACTCATCATCCCCTTTTACCCCCCTCTTCAAATTTAGTACTGCTACTAGGTTTGGTGGCCAGACTAAGAAAAATGAAAGGTCTTTTGGCCATGCTTCCCCTGTGGGTCTCAGGAATGCACTTAGTTGCACTCCTGTGACCCAGAATCAGCCGACAGTGGGCTAAAGTCAGCTATTGGCTTGTAGGACAGGTCAGGGTGACAGGGTGGTTGTCATGTTCTCCGTGTTTCCCTCCTGGTTGGGCACCAAGCAAGGGCCAAATGGGAGTCCTACCCTGAGGTGGGTTCTTCTGGGCTATGCTAGGTATAATGTACAGGGTCACTGCCTTACACATAGGGTACCTTTATATGAGAGAGACACACGACCTGGTGGACGACAAACATGGACAAACTCTAGTAACTCTCTTGATTTATTAAGCACAGTTACTTGTGCATTTAGGAGGGACACGCAGAATCAATGTCCTCTCCACCTGTCCAGCGTATAAACGATACCTCACTTAACAGGATGAGGGCCTCGGTGGTGCAGATCTGCTCCCATTGATATAGGAGACAGATTGAGGCTGAAGCAATGCCTGCCACATATACACGCTTATGACAGGCTGCTAAAGAAAATGTAGTTACCCTTGGTTACCACTGTGTTTTCACACTGTATCATACCCCTTTGCTTTACTGGCCCGAGCTGTAGCTATATGTGCCGGTTACTTACATTACACCTCTATAGTAACTTCAGACCAGGCAAAGTTTCAAAAAGATTTACCCAATAATAAATTAACATGGTGACAGTCACAGGTAACAGTTCAGAATAAAGTGCAGACATTCCCCTAACATTCTTAGTCCCTAACATCAGGCTTGTTCAGTGGCAGCTGGTGGTATATTTTTTTTGGGGGGGGGTGGGGGCGGCAATCCGTCCACCACCACCCTTCCCCTGACGGTCGGGTCTCCTGCACCCCCCCAGTCAGTTGGGTCTCAGTGCTCTGCACCCCGAGCCCACCCTTTTATTAAGCCTATTAGAGCATCAGGCTCTAATCACATGCTTAAAAAAAAAAAAACAATTGGAATCCATGCGTCCGGCGACTTGCATGTAGATTAGGGGGCCAGACACATGGATAGGGGGGGCGGCGCCCATGCGCCCCTAATGGAGCAGCCACCACTGGGCTTTTGGCTGCCCCAGCATACCTGCTTAGGTTGGGTCCATAATTGGAACAGTCCATAGTGGGTTAAACTCTGATTTCGGCAATTCTCTGGTACTCCAGGCTCTGATGACAGCATGGCAGCTTTCCAAGCCCTGCATTTCCCATCCCACTCCCTTATGCCCTTCTATTTTTAGGTTCAGGCTTTATTTCTCCCTGGGTGTAGACCCCCCCTTTTCCTTTTATATCACACGGAACCAGTGGGCCGGACCCCGCAAAAACTCAATAAACAGAAAACCTGGGAATACACTTAACTCTTAGCTTAAAGACATTAGACAATAATGTCAAAATCATCCCAAATTCCTGACCAGCAGCTGGCTCAGCTGGGAGACTGAGCCAGACGATCCCGCCACCTCCACAGCCCCGTGCTCCAGTGACCGCTGGAGGGGAACAGCATAGAGCGGTTAATGACAGTCACCACTCTTTACTCAGAGTGGACCCGAGAACTGGGTGGTCAGCGGTTTCTGATCGTCTCAGTGTAGAGCCGGTGGGGGACAAATGCAGCATCAGATCGATGCTACATCCACCTAGGTGAGTATGAGTGTTTATTTTTTTAAATCACGCACTCTTCTTATAAAGTGTTTCCACATTTACACATAGACATTGTCCACAAGTGCCTTTTGGTGAATATTACCCCATTTCTAAACTTTCCTTATTTTTTTACATAAATATTTCTTTCAGTATTGCTACTATTCATTTTTATTTTGCATGTTTTGCATTTTTTAATCCCTTGCATATTTTATACATATTTTTTTTCTAGCTTTGGATCTGTTTTGATTCTCCTCCTCTGATGTCCACTTTGTCTTGCAGGCTCAAGTCCAGGCAGTGATGGGTCAGTCGAATGAGGCAGAGACTCTAGCTCATCGTATAGCAGCAGAAACCCCTGACTGTATAGAATGTTACCGTCTCCTGTCCGCCATCTATAGCAAGCAGGAGAAATATACCAAGGTAAAAATCAGTCAGGACAGCCAGTCAGTTCCCCAGCCACACACACACAACCCACCATCAGCCTCAGGATTCCCTGAAGCCAAGAGACATAGGCCTTCACTTTGCTTTGACTTGCTATGTCAACAATCCCCATCATCCCACCATTTAGTGGGGCATGTACAGTGCCTTGAAAAAGTATTCATACCCCTTGAAATGTTCCACATTTTGTCATGTTACAGCTAAAATCGTAAATGTATTTTATTGGGATCTTATGTTATAGATCAACACAAAGTGGCACATAATTGTGAAGTGGAAGGAAAATGATAAATGGTTTTCAAAATGTTTTACATATAAATATCTGAAAAGTGTTGCGTGGATTTGTATTCAGCCCCCTTTACTCTGATACCCCTAACTAAAATCTAGTGGAACCAATTGCCTTCAGAAGTCAGCTAATTAGTAAATAGAGTCCACCTGTGTGTAATTTAATCTCAGTATAGATGCAGCTGTTCTGTAAAGCCAAGCGAGATTTGTTAGAGAACCTTAGTGAACAAACAGCCTCATGAAAGCCAAGGAAAACACCAGACAGGTCAGGGATAAAGCTGTGGAGAAGTTTAAAGCAGGGTTAGGTTATAAAAAAAATATCCCAAGCTTTGAACATCTCATGGAGCACTGTTCAATCCACCATCCAAAAATGAAAAGATTATGGCACAACTGCAAACCTACCAAGACATGGCTGTCCACCTAAACTGACAGGCCGGGCAAGGAGAGCATTAATCAGAGAAGCAGCCAAGAGGCCCATGGTAACTCTGGAGGAGCTGCAGAGATCCACAGCTCAGGTGGGAGAATCTGTCCACAGGACAACTATTAGTTGTGCACTCCATAAATCTAGCCTTTATGGAAGAGTGGCAAGAAAAAAGCCAGTGTTTAAAGAAAGCCATAAGAGGCCTTTGTGAGGGCTGCTTTACACAAATTGTTGACAAAGTGCATTCATCATGATTCATCATCAGCATACAACATTAAAATATGTGTGCAGGATCACACCAGACTTCTACATCCATATCTGGCCCAAAACACACAGTTACAGATTTGGTGCAAACCCATGCTTGCTTGATTTATAATGTCATTTCTTGAAACCCGTCAAAAATGTAATCAGTGGAGAAAATTAAACTTTGAGGCTGGGTTCACACCATTGCAAATTGGATGTGGGATCCCCGCATCCAATTTGCAATAGCAGGGGATTTTGACCGGCTACCTATGGAGCTGGTTCACATATCTCCGCAGCGGGTCCGGTGCATTTTGCACAAAAACATTGTGCGTCTTTTGATCCATTTCAGGTCCAAATTCAGCCCAAAATGCGGTCTGAAATGGTGAACCAGGACGCACTAGACCCCTGCTGTGAGCCGCATGCGGCTCATATGTGTACTGAACACGAAAGAGGTAGAAGATACAAACCTCTAGCCAGGGAGCGCCATATTTGGGATCCGAAACCAACAACCTCAGTGCTGCTAGGCAGAAGTGCTAACCAGTTAGCCACTGTGCTGCCACATGGATGGAGTCTGCATCTCTGTGTCAAACAGTCCTAAGTCCCAGGGGTGCAATAAGTCAATCAATGCAGATGTACTGTGGAAGGCCGGAGAGCCATTGAACAACCTGGTTCTGTGATATGCCATCTGTTTTGAAGGCTGGGTATGGCTGAATACTGTCAGCATGCTGCTAGACAACCATCTTAAATTGTGTTGCTCTTTGCTTGGGTAAGAGGCTGCAATTAGTGCTGGTGGGGAATTCTTAAGGCTGATTATTGTCCTTGCCCATGGAAAACATATGGCATGATTCGCAATAGTGGAGGAACCCTCCTACACATAAATACTACATTTATGCATAATTTGTGTAAGGACATGAGTCAGGAGTTAGGTTTAACAACATAGAGAGAACAGACAACTTCTCAACACGAGGTGGCATGTTTGGGATTTTAACCAACAACCCCAGGGTTGCTAAGCAGAAGTGCTAACCTGTTAGCCACTGTGCTGCCATATGGGTGGAGGCTGCATCTCTGTGTTGTCAAACAGTCATAAATCCCAGGGGTGCAATAAGTTAATCAATGCAGATGTACTGTGGAAGGCCGGAGAACCATTGAACAACCTGTTTCTGGCATATGCCATCTGTCTTGAAGGCTGGGTATGGCTGATTAGTGTCAGCATGCTGAACCGTCTATTTTTTTTGTTTTTTGCTTGGTAAGTGGCTGTAATTAGTGCTGGTGGGGAAATCTGAAGGCTGATTATTGTCCTTGCCCATGGAAAACATCTCTGTATCCTCCTGGGGATCTACATCCAATTCTACCTTAAGCTCCCCCAGTGCATTTGCACAATTCCACATGGACCATTGAGCAGACACGGTTTATGGGCTCATTGGTGCCCCCCCATGGTTGCTGCAGTGCTACTATTTATTATTGGCTATTTATTGGCCCTTCCTTGTTGGAACTGAACCCCGAGATTGGTTGTAAATGGAAACAGTTGATGGTCATCCACCTCTATTGCTAAGACCTTGACGTCTATATTTGAATAAATTTGAACTGCCCTTTTTGAACTTGTGAAAGCCTCTTTACAAGTGAAACCCTCTTGTGTATTTACTGAAACCTGAATGTGTCCTGAAGAAGTTCTATACGAAACGCATAGACACATCGGGGCCTGTATCATGTATATTTTTTTATATAGATGATTTTTTACTATCTTTTATCAATGTCTTTGTATTGTATGTATTTATATTGAATAAAATTGATTATATTGTTATTTTGATTATGCTTTCTCAGGTTTGTTGTGCCTCTAAAGTCCGCTCAGGGTGTCCTTGTTGAACCCCCTTCTATTTTCTTATGACATACAATTTATACGGATGTAGCCATAGGAGTGTCCCTTTTTCTCTATTTTTTTGTCATGGAAAACATATGAAATGATTTGCAATGGTGGTGGAACCCTTCTACACATAAATACACATAAATACTGCATTTGTTTGGACATATACTTATAGGTGGCGGAATGACATTAGTCAGGAGTTATAGTTCTTGATTTATTCTGTGAATTTTGGGAATTACATTTTGATTTCTGATGTTGGTACACATATCACATTTTTTGGGGGAAAATTATGATAATTTGGAAATGCTAAACAACACACAAAATTGTGACTCATTTAAAATTAGCGTCAGCAATAGTATTATTTGTGGTTTGTGAAGATACTCGTGGGAGTTTCGGATTAGATTTTCGTGAGATGGAGAGCACCAAGTGAGAGAGACAGAGAAAAGTATATTTTACCAAAACCTGAAAAAATTACACATTACTAGCATTCTTAAAAAAAAAATATATGAAGAAGAAGCAACATAAAAACCCAGCAAGGACAATTTATTTTAGAGAAATAAACAGTTCATCTCAAAACTAAAATGTATTTTTTTGCATTTGGCTATACAATGCTTATTTTCACGTTCGCAACCTCTTTTTAGCCACGCACGAATTTGCAAATTTACTATAGCGCTCTGTAAAAAATGAATGGGAGTTAAATTGTGACTGTTTTGCATGTCTGAAAAAAAACAGAAAAGAAAGAGGGCGCACCAACCTAGTGCATTACCACTGATAAACTTTAATGCAGTATAAAAACAGTTAAAATTATACTCACAAACGAGCTAGTATAAATAGCTTTCAAAAGGGCGCAAAAGCGCTGTTTCTGTGGATCGACACCCTGGGACCTGTTGCCGAGAGGATAGGACCAGCGCAAATGGCTGATGGCTTACGCGTTTCAGGGGAGCACCCCTTTCTTCAGGGATTGCCCGCTTAGGCTCTGAAGAAAGGGGTGCTCCCCTGAAACGCGTAAGCCATCAGCCATTTGCGCTGGTCCTATCCTCTCGGCAACAGGTCCCAGGGTGTCGATCCACAGAAACAGCGCTTTTGCGCCCTTTTGAAAGCTATTTATACTAGCTCGTTTGTGAGTATAATTTTAACTGTTTTTATGCTGCATTAAAGTTTATCAGTGGTAATGCACTAGGTTGGTGCGCCCTCTTTCTTTTCTGTTTTTTTTTAGCTTGAATACCCATTGTTCAAATGAGGGCTGCAAGACACTAGGCATTACTTCTATAGGTGGCTGCACCACATATCCAGTTCATGGACACCTGAGCGCAGGAGAGGTCTTTTTTCTTGTGTTTTGCATGTCTGAGCATGCGCACTTGTGATGGTAAATAGTTGTAGAAAGAGGGGGAATTTATCTCTTCTCAGACTTTCAATGATATCTCAGTTTATACATCAATTTTTTCAGCAGTTTAAAAGCAGATTATTTTTAGACAATATACCACATATTTAAGAACTCTTTAGGCCATCCTGTCATACTCTAAACATTATTTCCATGTGCAATTCCTGTGTTTTGATCACAAGTACTGATTTAGACGTTGTCTGTGACCTATAGAGAATTTGATTTTGTGGCAATTTTTTCCCGAGCGCTATAGTGAATAAATTTTGGCGCTAATTTGAAAGGTTTTAGCCATTTTGCCACCATTTATTCGCGCTATAGTAAATAATACCCAGAGTAAGTAGTAGTTAGAGCTCTCTTCAACAAAACTTAACATTTGTGTTCTCAAGAGTTACAGCTTAAAGAAGCATCCAGATTTTAGGGGGAAGTCATTATTTCCTCTAACTGATGACAAAGATAGAACACTATAGCCAGAAAAACTAATTTACAACTGTTCAGATGGATTATCCATACCTAGTCTACAGTGACAGACAAGCCATAAATCTCAGCTTTAGACCTGTGGGAGGTTCAGCATGGTATAGTGGCAGTAAACCCTTAAAGTCCAGTTGCAGAAAATGCAATTCACAACATGCCTGGCAAAAGGCACCCGACTGGGAACACTTACAGGATGTAACAGTGATGTGTAGCAGAGCAGCTCTCGGATGTGCCAACAGTGTCTGTCTTGAGGGGCGGGATGTGGCCTGGCCAGTCCGTACCAAACTGGGGAGGTCTCCGGGAATAATGATGGCATATCCCTACCCTCTCCCTACCACTAATCACTGTCCCTGCCAGACGGATGACCTGTCCCTACACTTCAAAATGTGTGCCAAGTCCGGGAGCCAGGGTCTTAAAAAGACTCTGCCTGACCCAAGATGGCTTTATAAAACTTGGTTTGATCGCCTGCTTTGGGGGCCAGAAGAGAGAAATGGGGTCTCATAGACCTCAGATTTCTCCATGAAGAGTAAAGAGGACCTGTCACAGTCCATGCTATCACAAGGGAATATTGATCATCCCATGTGATATCAGTTAAGTTGATAAAAAAAAAAAAAAAATAAAGGAACAGTGTAAAAAAAAAAAAAAAAAAAAAAAAGCACCCCTGCCCCTCCCCCCACCCCCGTACTCACGTACAAATGCAAACGCGCATGTCGGTCCTGCATGCATTTGTAAACCACCCATGCGAGATTTTGCTGCGAATGTTACAGTGAGAGCAATAAAATTCTGTGTAACTCTAAACTGGTAACCTCTAAAGGCTTTTTAGTCATCGCCTATGGAAAATGTACCATAGTTTTGCAATTTTAAAAGCATGACATGTTTGATATCTATTCATTTGGCATAACATCATCTTTACATTGTATTTATGTTATCCCTGAAAATGTCTTTTTAAGATCAAATATCGTGTGACATAAAAAATTGCAACGCCCACCACTTTATTCTCCAGGGCCTCTGTTTAATAAATATATCATGCTTGAGAGTTTTTAAGGAATTTTCTTGCAAAAAAATGCAGATTTTTACATGTATGTAATAAATGTGAGAATTGGCCTGGGGTTGAAGTAGTTACATCCTAGTGTCACTCATCCCTTTCACAGCCCAAGGTCATTATGGAAATCCTTTGGTGTACAGAAGCTGCCATCCCAATGTTCAGATTCTCTATATTTACACCAATGCCATACTATTGTCTAATAACAACAATATAAATTTAATATATAGATAAACATTAACTGCACATATGTGGTAATGCCTATGTAGAGGAGGAAGCTCAAACAGACTTCCAAAGCTGGCTTAGTGGAATAACATCTTTAAGACTTGGTTTTCAAAGCTGTCTGCCCCTTATTACCCTTTGGCCTGTAGTGTCACCTATACATCATGTTATCACCAGAAACAGCCGATAGGGATTCACCTTTTATTTCTGTGAATTAAAATCTCATGTCTTCCTGTTCTGCAGGCTCTAGAAATGATTGATATCGCTCTGCAGATGAAGTCAGAAGACCCTAAAATAATATCCGATCTTCATTTTACAAAAGGCAACCAACTGCGAGAGATTAATCAACTGGACAAAGCATTCCAGGTATCTCTTGTATGATCATACACTATATAGATAAAGGTTTGTGAGCACCTGACCATCACACTTACTGTATATGAGCTCGTTGAGCATTTCTTTAAAACCCATGGACATTGATATTAAAGCGGAAGTCCGCCCACAGTTGCAAAAATTAAAAGCCAGCAGCTTTACACAATAATTTAGAATATCTTGTGGCGATTTGTGCCCATTCAACCAAAAGAACATCTGTAAGGTCAGGTACTGATTTTGAATGACCTGGCTATCAATCAGTCTTCCTATTTATTCCAATTGTGTTAGGTAGGGTTGAGGTCAAGGCTATTTGCAAGATAACATGGGTTCCTGGTCAAACTGCTCAAACCATGTCTTTATGGCGCTGTCATTGTGCATAGGAAACAGAAAGGGACTTCCACCAATGTTACCATAAGGGTGAAAGAGCACAATGGTTTTAAAATGTCTGTATGCTGTAGCATCATCAGTACCCTTCACTAAACACACCTGAACACATAATTTGGAGTGGTGTCCACATACTCTTAGCCAGATGGTATAGATGTGATGGTCAAGACTCAGCTGCCCATATAGTGTGGCAGGAAAATGTCTTTTTATTTATTATAAAATCCAGAAGATGCTCATAGCAACCAATCACCTTCTGTCATTTAGTCTATTATACTGTGCTGGTACACTAAAAGATATGATCTAATCAGTTACAGTGGACAGTAAGAATAGTATTTCTTTCATATACCAGGGTTTAGTGTGCTTTCCACTTATAAACAGGAGAGGCAGCCATATGACAGATCAGAAAATGGCTTTAAACTTCCTAATTTGTGGCGGGGTGCTTTACCATCCCAGAACAGTAGGATACCCCTATTCATAGGGGGCCCCAGTCTCTGACGTTTTTTTTAAACGGAGCCCACCGTGAGAGGTGAAGATTGGGTCTGTGTAAACAGAACCCTGCAGCTGGATAAGGTAAGAGGAGATTCCACAGAATTTTTGAGTTCTAGTGGCTTTTCTCCTTTAAGGTAAATACATGCTGTGCCTATTGTGACCACCGGGGGCTGCCAAGAGCACATACCTTCACATGCTGGACAGTCTGTCTCAGTGTTTTCATCGCTGCACATGTTTTCAGCGTCTCAGGCCGGCTACACAGGTAGGATGGAAGGGGGGATTTCTCAGGTTTGAATGCTCCCCCCCAGGCTAGAGAGGGGCCACAGGGGTCTACCACTTGGGCTCTGCGGCCTCAGGCCACAATCTCTAACCATTGCCGTTCAGGCAGGTCTTTACTACCAGCTTCTCTCCCTCCTCCCCCTCCCCCAGCCTTCCTCCTTAAGCATGACAGGAGAGTCGGCCAGCGCAAGAAGCACTCGTTTTTTTCAAAACTTGAGGGGGGGGGGGCGGTAGAGGGGGGGGCAGGACGTCAGCACAGAGTGCTTAGACTCCCACTCAGGCCAGCTGCAGGCTATTAAAGGCACTCTGTACAGGTGCACACAGCCTTTTGAGAGACACAGAGCTGACGGTCGCATGTAAGGTGGGACACAGGCATTCTCCTAGGCAGCATTTACTGAAGTAACACCAGACTGAGCATTGGGTAGCAAGGCTTTTAGCCAGACTACATCGCTCAGCTGGCAGTGTTCATTTGTATACCTCACACCTTGTTGCTTTGCACTATGGGTAGAAGAGGTTCAAGCACCCCAAGAACCAGAGACACTAGGGGATCTCGTTTAGGTTCTGAGGGCCCCCTGTCAGCAGCATCCTCCCCCCCGATGGGCCAGGGATGGCTAGCCAGGGAGAGCCATCGGGGTCAGGGGCTACACCTGCTTCTGGCACTTCAGCCCCTGTATATATTACACAAGAGGTTTTTTCCTCAACCATTAATGGTCTAGAGGAAAGATTAATGGCCGTGATTACGTCTTAACTCAGAAAAAGAAAACGCACTAGGCCTTCCTCTGTTCCCCAAGACCCTCAGACAGAGGAGCTCTGGGATAAAGGAGACAAATCCCTTTCAGAGGATCAGGATGGGATGGATGATTCCTCTTCAGAGGAATCAGGTGGAGAGGGACCCTCTGCGACTTCCCAAGAGGAGAAAGTCTTAGTGCAGATCCTCACTGGATTGGTCCGCTCCACATTTAAGTTGCCCCTACCTGAAACTGCTAACGAATCCTCTTCTGCTTTGGGGTCACTGAAACCTTTCCAAGCAGCACAGGCTTTTCCTGTTCATACTTTACTCGAAAAGCTCATTTATTCTGAGTGGGATCACCCAGACAAACGTTTTTTTCCGCCGAAAAAGTTTTCAACACTTTATCCGATGGAAGAAAAGTTTATTAAAATGTGGGGAATACCGGCTATTGATGCCGCCATTTCCTCCGTAAATAATAGCCTGACTTGTCCTGTAGACAATGCTCAGATGCTCAGGGATCCTGTAGATAAAAGGATGGAATCCCTATTGAAGGATGTTTTCTCCTTAGCAGGATCAGTGGCCCAACCTGCAGTAGCAGCGATTGGAGTCTGTCAATACTTAAGAGACCATTTTAAGCAGGTCAGCAAAGTATTACCTGAACAGCAGGCCCAGGGGTTTGCTAACCTTCCAGCGGCCTTATGCTTTGTGGTTGACGCCATTAGAGATTCTATCGTGCAAACCTCCCGTCTTTCACTGGGGTTGGTGCATATACGTAGAATCCTATGGTTGAAAGATTGGCTCAGAAGGACTTGGTATGCAGAAATAGTAAGGATGACGGTAGGTTCCCCATGGACCCTACCGGTATGCCCAGACCTGTTATCTCAGGGTCCAGTGTTCCATCCTGCCTTATAAACGCTAAATTTGACGGTTTGGCTATTGAGACCCACGTTCTGAAGAGTCGTGGGCTCTCAGGTCCTGTCATATCTACCTTGATCAATGCAAGGAAGCCAGCTTCCAGGATGATTTATCATAGAGTCTGGAAAGCGTATGTATCCTGGTGTGAATCCAGAGGTTGGCATCCCAGGAAATATGTCATAGGTAGAATCCTTGACTTTCTACAATTAGGATTAGAGATGAAGCTGGCCTTGAGTACCATCAAGGGCCAGGTCTCTGCTTTATCAGTATTATTTCAGTGGCCACTTGCTTCGCATTCTTTAGTCCGAAGCTTTATGCAGGGGGTGATGCGTCTTAATCCTCCGGTTAGGGCGCCCCTAAACCCCTGGGACTTGAACTTGGTCCTGGCTGTGTTACAGAAACAGCCTTTTGAACCAATAAGTCAGATTCCTTTGGTCTTGTTGACAAGGAAGTTAATTTTTCTGGTGGCCATCTCTTCTGCTAGAAGAGTATCAGAATTAGCAGCTCTTTCCTGTAAGGAGCCTTATTTGATTATACACAAGAATAGAGTGGTACTACGCCCTCATCCTAGTTTTTTACCGAAGGTGGTTTCTGATTTTCTGATTTTAAAGACATTGTTCTACCTTCCTTTTTTCCAGATCCCTGTTCTCCGGAAGAGAGATCTCTACATTCGTTGGATGTAGTAAGAGCAGTTAAGGCCTATCTCGGGGCAACTGCTCAGATCCGCAAGAGGGATGTTTTGTTTGTGCTGCCAGAGGGTCCCAATACAGGACAGGCAGCGTCAAAAGCTACCATTTCTAAATGGATTCGACAATTGATCATTCAAGCTTACGGTTTGAAACAGAAGATTGCTCCGTTTCAGATCAGGGCACATTCCACAAGGGCTATTGGTGCTTCTTGGGCAGTGCATCACCGGGCCTCTATGGCTCAAATCTGCAAGGCCGCAACCTGGTCTTCAGTTCATACATTCACCAGATTCTATCAGGTGGATGTGAGAAGGCATGAGGATATCGCCTTTGGGCGTAGTGTGCTGCAGGCAGCGGTACAGGGTCCTCAGGTCTGATTGCACTCTACTTGGTCGTGGTTCCCCCCCCTCAGGTAGCATTGCTCTGGGACATCCCATCAGTAATTACTGTGGCTCTGTGTCCCGTGATGTTCGAGAAAGAAAATAGGATTTTTTAAAACAGCTTACCTGTAAAATCCTTTTCTTTCGAAGGACATCACGGGACACAGAGGTCCCGCCCCTTTTCTAATACACTATATTGCTTGGCTACAAAACTGAGGTATCCCTGCAAGGGGGAGGGATTATATAGGGGGTTGAACTTCCTGATAGGGTGTGCCAGTGTCCAATCACCAGTGATACCTATATAACCCATCAGTAATTACTGTGGCTCTGTGTCCCGTAATGTCCTTCGAAAGAAAAGGATTTTACAGGTAAGCTGTTTTTAAAAATCCTATTTTTGTTTAGCAGAGTAATGCCGCATACACGTGATCGGACTTTCCGATGGGAAATTATGAATGTGAGCTTGTTGGCTGAAAGTCCGACCGTGTGTATGCTCCATCAAACATTTGTTGTCGGACTTTCTGCCAACAAATGTTGGCTAGCAGGTTCTCAAATTTTCCGCCAACAAAACTTTGTTGTCGGACTTTCCGATCGTGTGTACACAAGTCCGTCACACAAAAGTTCACGCATGCTCGGAATCAAGTACGAGCCGGAAGCACTCGGTCTTCTAAAACTAGCATTCGTAATGGAGATATCACATGACTATAGAACTTCCTCTATATCGGCTCGTTGTACGTCTTGTACGTCACTACGTTCCTAATTGTTGGCCAACATTTGTGTGACCGTTTGTATGCAAGACAAGTTGGAGCCAACAACCTTGGAACAAAATTCCACGGTTTTGTTGATGGAAAGTCCGATCGCGTTTTTACTTCAGTCTTTGTTGCAGATTTTTTCTGACTTTCTGCCTGTTGAAACTGCTGTCAGCTGAACAGGAAGTCAGGGTAAATCCCTCTAAAGTCCTGGAGGGCAGTAAAAAAAGAGATCTAATTCTAATCTTTTTTTTTTTATTTATTTTTTTTAGAGTTACAGCCTCGTAGCCGATCTCAGTCCCAAGCAGGCCCAGGCCTGGATGAACATGGGAGGCATTAAACACATTCAGGTAATATGAGAGATTCGGGGATGTGATAGTGGAAGAACATTTTATGTGAAGTTTTTGCTTGTAGGGTTATTTCTCACCCAAGCACATATTGTAATGTTCCTTATATACGCAGAACAATATGTGTTTATGCATGTTTTCAACCCAAGCTTATGTATGCTTTAAATGCATGTTTCTTTTTCGTCTATTGAGGGACACCTACCTTTGGGTTATGCAGGAGAATGGGACACTGGCAAATGGAAAAACTGTGGGTCAGCTTAGAATACTGCTACCAGCAGCAATATTTTTGCTAGCTTCCTAGGAGAATGGAGACCTTTTCCCCAGCTCTACTGTGTGGAGCCTAACCTGTTTTTACTAGCATAATTTTTTATTCACCAAGCCTATGGTCTCAAGAATCAGGTTTTGACCTTTCCTGTCAAGTAGCGCTCTGCTAGTTCTGGAAGTGCTTCTTGAACTTTTCGGCATCAGACTGTTTCCCAGATTTGCAAAGCTTCCACCTGGTCCTCTGCTCACACATTCTACGAGGTTGGTGTTTCTGCTTCATCTGATTCCAGCTCTAGACTTAAAGTGGAAGTCCATGCATAATCTAAAATCCCTGCATCTATAGACACCAGGTATCTAACACTAACCTCTCTATCCCTGTAAAGAAAAGATGAGTATACATACCTTTTTGGAAGCCGATCTGACCCGCTCCAACCCGATCTCCAGCGCCGGAAGATCTGCAAGAGGACACTGACACTGGCATCACCCATAGAGTTACTATGGGGCTTCCGTTGTCCTCTGTCTCCTCTGCACCCACCTACACAGAGAAGCCTCGGCTGACAGCTCAGCGTGGGATCCGGTCAGAGCAGGTCAGATCAGCTTCCAAAAAATGTATGTATACTCATTTTTTCTTTACAGTGATAGAGAGGTTTGTGTTCGATCCCTGGTGTCTATAGATGCATGGAAATTTATGATTTTGCATGGACTTTCATTTTAAGTTCCTGCAGGTGACTCATTGAGCACCAGGCAGTCCCCAGTTCTCTGTTGTTTTTTTGGGCCTGTCAGTGTTTCTTTGTTGTGTTGCCCACCCTTCAATTGACTGTTTTTTCATACATAGTAAAATTTTATATAAAAACTATAAAATAATAAAAAAAATTTGAAGCTATCTCCAAAAGAATATCTTGTTTGTACCAAAAAAAATATTCCGTATGTATCACTAGTGTCATAAGTAATAGCAAGGTTATTGCAAAATCACCAGTAGGTAAAATAAAAGAACATTGCTCTGCTACATAAGGGGTATAGAAATGGTGGGTCAGATAGAAGCTTCTTGCATGGTAATTTGTAATTGGTCTTTACACTCGCTCTTTGGTTATTGCAGGGTGATTACACCGCGGCCCGAACCTATTATGCGAAGGCAGCAGTTTTGGAACCCGAAAGCAAATTATTAAAAGAGAATCTGGCAAAACTAGAGCGCTTGGAAAGCAAAATACATGTAGCAAAGGCAAAAGATTCCGATGGACAACAGGTAACAAGAGATAACACTGAGAAACAAGAGAAGACATTCAGCAGAGGGGAGGGCAGGACGCATATAAGAACCGTTCAAGATAAAGAATTTAGTGGGACAAGACCACAGAAGGTGAAAGAGAGGAGAACAACAGGACAGGTTTGATGGAGAAATTGAAGAAATTCCTAGAAAAATAGATGAGAAAATGCGCTTGCTCAAAATTTAGATGATGCCACAAGCCAGGACACCAGTGATCCTACAAAGTTGGAAGACAGATGGAAAGCACAAGATGAACTGACAGTGACAGAATGGAGGGAAAACCTCACCTTTTTCTATCAGTTATTTCATTTCTTCTTTGAGAGGAAGTCAGAGTAGGCATATGGTAAAAAAAAAAAAAAAACTGTCTAAACAGGGATTATCTTCAGTGAATACCATCAAGATAAAGGCAGCTGACGTTACATGTGTATCTTAATCTTTCTTGTGAAAATATGTCTTGGGGGCCCCCTTCCAGCCTCCAAGCTGTCCTGTTGGTTACATTAAAGGACGAGAATTAGTCAGATGAAGGCATGGCCATGCTCCAACTTTGACAGGAATGATCAAGGTTTGTGTCTTTATACCTATCAATGTACTGACACACCACCCACCTCACCCTTCCACTGGCCCAGATGAAGAATGGAAGCCATTTAGAACTTTGGGCTCCATAGTTACAGCATTGAGGATTCTGATCTTCAGTACAGGATGAGATTTTCTAAGATGATGTAAATTCTGTTTATGGCTCATAGTTGATTATTGCCTTTTCCATGGAGAGAGAGAAGGGAACAAAGCTTTCATACTGCATGTTCCACACAAATCAGGATAAATTTTACAGGAAAGTGACTATATCCGTAAATCTTATGCCCTGTACACACGATCGGACATTACGACAACAAAACTGTGGATTTTTTTCCAACAAATGTTGGCTCAAACTTGTCTTGCATACACACAGTTGCACAAATGTTGTCGGAAATTCCAAACGTCAAGAACGCGGTGACGTACAACACGTACAACGAGCCGAGAAAAATTAAGTTCAATAGCCAGTGCGGCTCTTCTGCTTGATTCCGAGCATGCGTGGGCTTTTGTGCGTCGGAATTGTGTACACACGCTCGGAATTTCCGACAACAAGTTTTGTTGTCGGAAAATTTGAGAATCTGCTCTCAAACATTTGATGGCAGGAATTCCAACAGCAAATGTCCGATGGAGCCGACACACGGTTGGACTTTCCGACAACGAGCTCACATCGAACATTTGTTGTCGGAAATTCCGACCATGTGTACAGGGCATAAGCGAGGCATCTGCCTGTCCATAGTAACCCTGAGATGACATCCCTGTTGTTGTATTGGTGGAATGGAAAGTTAAAAAAAAAAAGAACTCCATCTTCTAAACCACTCTCATCCAGTGAAGTTGGATAAGTGTCTGACTCTCAGAACAATGCTTTAGAGGGCTCTCTGGATTTGAGGTAGGACAGTGGCAGGCTCTAAGCATTCTATAGACATTAAATGGTGGTCTATGTTGGGGAATATCTCTCTACAAAATTACAGTAGTATATTATTAGTTTAGGTTTATCATAATTTGTTAGAACAGTTTTTCAAGATAATCATGGTACACTAGGCATAAACACTAGCACAGGGTACTAGATAACACTTGGCGCAATCTATTATCTTCTTACAAGATGTCCTTGCCATACAAAAAGCATATACACATTCTTCTGTTACCCACCACGAGAGCCTGTTTAATGACATGAAAGAACCATGACCAGTTAACATTAGCATGTAGGCCTACAAGGTAAATATGCACCATTATTATTTAGGTTCATGTCTTTGTCACCAGGCCATTTATCCACAATTTATACACAGCGATCAACTTAACCACTTGCCAACCGCAATATGTATATATACGTTGCAGTTTACAAGTGGTTAACTGCGGTTATAGCTATCAGCCATAACCCCAGTATCTTTTTTTTTCAGTCGGCGACTAGCTTACTCATGAGCCGCTCATGATGTCCCCTCCCACTGCTCACTGGTGTTTCTCAGGCTTACCGTCTTTAGCGGCGCACCCAAGAAACGATCCGACGATGCGGCTAGCTGGTGACAGAGGCGATAAGACTAGATTGTCTTTGATCGCTTTTATGGCCTTGGAAGACCAGAGCAACATCATGACATCACTTCCGGTCTAGGGTGGAAGTAAACTTTTTTTTTTAAAATCTTTTGCTGTTAAAGGTAAATGAGGGATTTAGGGTCTTTTTGACACCAGATCTCTCCATAAAGAGGACATGTCCTCCCTATTTATATTACAAGGGAAATACATGTGTGACATAAAAAGTTGCAACGATTGCCATTTTATTCCCTAGGGTGTCTGCTAAAAAAAAATACGTATATATAATGTTTATGGGTTATAAGTAATTTTCTAGCAAAAAATACTGATTAAGGCCGGGTTCACATATGTGCGAATTGGATATGGTCTTCACCGCATCCAATTCCCATGACATGCGAGTGTGTCCGGCTCTCAATGGATCCAGTTCATACATGTCCAGGGCGGCCGTGGTGCGGTTTCCAAAAGGATCCTGTGCTTTTGGGTCCGGTTCTGATGCAAATTCTCTAATACCTGTAAGCACCTCTACACTGGATATGAGCCACAACTGTACCAGTTAACAGCCACCCTAACAGGCCCCCTTTAAAGCGAAGGTTCGCCCACCACTGCAAAAATTAAAAGCCAGCAGCTGCACATACTGCATGCTGATGACTTTTAATAATTGGACACTTACCTGTCCTGGAGTCCAGCGAGATCGGCACCACAGCTGATATTTCCATCAGCTATCGGGTGCATGCCACCTCCATTGCGAGTAAGGGAAGTCGGAAGTGTAGCCTTACGGCTTCACTCCGGAAACCCTACTGCGCGAGGCGAGGCTCCTCTATCCTACTGGCCCGGCGGCCTGGGAAGAAGAAGGAGGGAGCCCCAGGGATGACGCAAATACCGTGGCTGAGGTTCCCGGAAGTGGGGACAGGATATCTGTGAAAGACAGTTATCCTGTCCCCCCCCGAAAGGTGCCAAATGTGGCACTGGAGGGGGGAAGAAGTACAACGAGCGGAAGTTCCACTTTTGGGTGGAACTCCACTTTAAATGACTTCTCTCTCCTCCAAAAATCCCCCCAGCATGGGCATTTAAGGTTTGTCAGTAAGATAAGGTGTCTTTGGCAAAAAAGCAAAATGGTCACCCTAAGGGCAAGATTAACTACACAGCTTGAGTTAATTATGGCTCACACAAGTTAAAATATTTCCTTCTACAAAAATATTATGCTTCTAAAATTTCATAGCAACATTAGCCAAGTACATGTGGAAAGTACAAAAACTTTGAAGATTGTATTCCTTTTGAAAAGGGTTAAAGTGTAATCCCAGCCATTTTCTTTTTTTTTTTAATACCGTTTTTAATAGATTAGAGAATTGTTAGAACCCCTTCCAGTTTTTATCACTGTGGGAGATTCACCCAGACCATCCTGGTAAACCATATTATAATGCAAATGCTTTTGCCATAAAATATTTAGAAAACATAATTTGACACTGACCGTTCTGCTGAGCACTGGGACACCTGTTTTGGCTGCTGATGGGTTGAAAGCATACAGTGCAGGGATCAGTAGTATATTGTACAACAGAGTATACAGCGTATACAGTGCAGGAATCAGTAGTATAATGTACAACATAGCATATGCAGTGCATGGGTCAGTAGTATGACGTACAATATAGTTAATGCAGTGCAGGGGCCAGGAATATGCAAAATATAGCACTGTGCACAGAATGAGGAAAATAGACCCTCACCTCCATCTTAAAATGGCTATCCCCTCATTGCCTCCTCCCACAGTGCCCAGGAGACTGTGTCGGTGCACAGTGTGGATAGTGTGGGTAGACAGAGTGGATAGCGTGGGTGGACAGAGTGGATAGCGTGGGTGGACAGAGTGGATAGCGTGGGTGGACAGAGTGGATAGCGTGGGTGGATAGCGTGGGTGGACAGAATGGATGAGCAGCATCACACCTCTCTCTCTCACACCAGCTGCTTTACTGTTTCCTCTGTTCCAGACAAGGACCTCGTCCTCTCCTACTTCCTCCACAGAAAATGCAGCCCAGTGGTGAATTACATATGAATGAGCTGTGGGCACAGTATAACAGTGGCAGGAGTGACTACAGCAAGACGTAGTAGGAGAGGATCAGGGCTTTTTTTCTCAAACAATAGGTGCTGGAACCCAACCACGACCCCCAAATCCCCTCCACCCACACACACCCTCCAAATCACATCAAATGGTGGATGTGGTCATATTTCACAAACCGTAGAATTGTCTTAAAGGGGCATTAAATATCAGGATTGCATTACACACAGAGTGCAGAGTTCATGGGGGTTACACACAGAGTGCAGAGCTGTTACTTGTAAACACAGAAACCAGACTTCTGTGTTTACAAGTGATTGTGGTGAGCAGGCACCAAAGGGTCTGAGCCAGAGGTGGTGAAACTGAGTTCCACTAAGTTCCCCCTTGAAAAAAAGCCCTGGAGAGGATAAATGTGAGAGATGAAGGTATGGTAATTAGACAGCAGGCAGGGCTATGTGGAACAAAGTCTCTGTACACATTACAGCAGGACCAAGGTGAAAATGCAGGGCAATCCCTCACATTTGGGACTGTTGGAAGGTATGCATGTGTTGGGATATAACAGGGTGTCACTGAGACAGAAATTAAGGGATAAATCTCCATATCGGGGCCTCAGACAGCAATAAAATGTTTGTAAACCTTCCACACCCTTTTGAAAATGAGCTTTGGTTGCAGTTATACTTTCAGTCTTGGAAGAGTTGATGGAACATAGAGATACGGTGTCAAAGACACCAAGATGTTCATAGATGACAATTATATATGTGTATATATGTAAATACAAAGTTAAAGAAGTTTTTCATGTGGAGTTTATGCCAAATGGCAGTAAAAATTCTGGAATGAGAAAAGAAAAATGGATATCGCACAAGAGCTTTAAAAAAAACAAAAAAAACATGAAATCCCAAAGTTTTTCCATTGTGTGTTTTGATTGAGGCATTGATACCAATCCGATTCCCGGACATTGTGTGCTGTGAGCGAAGTGTGTTCCCTTTACTGCATGCAGAGTGTCTGTTTTTTTGTATCACTTAAGTGAAGGGCTTTAAACCCGTATGTCAGGCAGATGAATTTAGCCAGAAACTTCCCTAAGTATTCTGTAATCTTCTGTAATTTTATGTGGCTCAATGAATACAGCAAGATATGAAAACCTACTCGTCAGTCCAGCTATGTAGTTATTCATACTGTTGAGGGCCAATTCATACTTATGCGTTGTGACAACATGTGCGAAAATGCACGTTAGTGTGCATTATCACAACACATGGCAATGCACCCTACTCTATGTGCAGTGTGTTGCAGGCCGTTCATTGTGAATAACACCCCAACGCATTATACAGTAGAGCCTGACGTACTACAATGCATGTTCTGTTCTAATGTGCTATGTTGTGAAAAAAGGGTCATGCACATTTTTTCATCCATTATGGTGTGTTAGAAGTCCATTCATAATGATTGAGCTGCCTTAATGCAACTCATGTTAACACATGAAAAAACACGCAACAACGTATGTGCATTAACTAACACACTGCAACGGAATGGGTCCTAAAATCATTGCTGGCACACAATCTAAATTGTCCATAACGCTGTCCCTGCAAAAAAGGAAAAGTAAACACCTTTCCTGCTGCCGACACTGCCGAACGCTGCTCCATTCATGAGAATATAAAAATATATATTTTAAATGTATTTTTTGGCCTAGAGTTTGGAATTTAGCACTGTTTCCAATGAGCCGCACAATTTGCTTTATATATTTATATCATTAAAGCAGACTTTGCAGCTTAAGCTGAAGCCTCCATCCCATCAAGAAATTTTGCTTAGTTAAAGCAATAAAAAATACTTACCTTAACCCTTGCTTTCCATTGGCTTACCTAGAAGATGGTGCTGTCTCTGGGCCTCATCGCTGGATTCCTGGGAGGCTGAGGATCCCAAATCTCTCTACAAAATGCTACAGAATTGTTGAATAATGTATTGTTATTGGATTTGGCCTCCTTAGTGTTACCATTATCCTTTGCTATGCTCAGTGACATCCCCCTAGGAGGTCAGCATGTCAAGGTGCAAGTAAATTATTTTTTACATTTTCATGCAAGGTCCAAAATTGATAAAAAATCCTAATTATTCACAAAGCACAGCAACAACCCTACATATATATATATTAATACCCTCATAAATTATTAAATGTTATATGTATGTATGTATTTTATTGGAATATGTAAAGTTTTATACATTTTGCTGAAATTATTTTTTTACAGTGGCATATTAATCTATTTAAAATGTCTAAAACATGCAAAGTAAAGAATATTTTTCCTGAAAGAAATGTATAACATAATACAGTAGAGATACAGCTTCTATTAGCAATTGTAGCACATATATAATGGAATGGCAAAATGCAATGCAGGTCACCGCCTAGAGCACATCTAATTATTACCTTCAGGTTTTATTTATTTAAAAAGTTTGCTATGTAGAAATTCTTCTTTCAACAGTGCAATAGTGTATTTTTTTTTTTTTGGAGGGGAGAGTATTTGATGGATTTTGTGTTAAGAATTTCGTATTTTGCTTTACCTTTACAGAAATGGCTGTGTTATGTGGTCTTGTGATATGTCAAATAAAGCAAGAACATCAGCGTGTGCTTCCTTTGAGCATTGAGATGTTTGGATGAGTGTTGATGTACATTTTCAATGCATCTTTGAATTTATAATGTGGAATGGATAGGGTTTACAGCCATGGTCAATGCTTGGTAATAATTGTTGCCAACACATCAAAACATATCAAAACATATGTTATATGTGTTTTGCTGCGCTGCCATATTTTGGACCTCCCAACACACTCAAATGCAAAAAAAAAAAAAAAAAAAAAAAAAAGTCACATTTTTCAAAAGCACTTCACTGCAGTGCTTAGACACGTACCACATGGGGACAAGGGCCTCTTCCCCACAACCCTGGTGAAAGGATTAAATCTGTTTAGACCTGGACAATCAGTAGAATTATTTCGGAGCTCCGGGAAGCATCCGATTCACAAGACAAGAGAGTCGTTCAATGAATGCTTAGTTTTAATGGTAAGAATTGCATCTTTATACAAATTATGGACAAAGAATATTGCACAACTTAAAGAAAAGGTGGGAGGGAGGGAGGACAGAGTTCATCACATGACACATAATCCCTATACAAACATGTAGCCTCTCAGACATAGTCTAAACTAGTATTTTAGCTGACAGGGGATATTATATAAAAACATAATTTAAACTAATGTTGACCTTCTGACATCATTTCAAAACCAGTTCTTACCAGACCTTATCTATCCTGTGGTCATCGTGACAAACAAGACCCTAAAATAAAGATATTCCTCTGTCAGCTATTTTAAAGTTTTAGTCATGTTAACTCTTTCTCCTCCTTCAATCCCCTCTTATATCACAAAAGTGATTTCACCATGATCGCTTAATGTTCTCTGTGTGGGGTCATTTCGTTGCATTGTATAATTATAGATACAATGAATAAGCTTGAACAATAAATATATATAACAAGGATAAAAACCAGGTACATTAAAATTAACATTCCTGCCTGTCGGAAACAAGAGAAGATGGAACCAAAAAAAATCACCAAAACTTCCTAGTCCCTTAAAGGGGTTCCACCCATCTTTGGCAATATCTCTCGCTTAAGCTTGGAGGTTTGACACCTCCTTTCGATGTTTATCAATTATGTCATAATAATAAGGTATTTCAATACTGGTATTATGAATCCATATGCAGCACTCATAGTCCTCCGTTACTTCAGAGTCCAGTCAGAGCAGCACTGGATTCGATAGCTACTTCATGCATATCTAGTTGTTTACGAATAGCCCTTTGTTCAATACTTAACAGTTTGATGTCTACAGAATTCTCCATAATTTCATCCATAATTTTGGAGTAGTTATTCAATCTTTTCATTATTTCTATTCCCCATCCTGTCCATGAGGGAAACCATGCCCAGGCTTTGTCTTTATCGGAAAACAACTCTCTTTTCTCTATGTGTTTAAGGGTGTACCTGGGGTATGCTCTAGCTTTCAAAGATGTTGGTGCTTTCCTTTTTCATCCTCTATAATTCCCATAACTGGAATCAATGAGGCCAAATAACACCACCCAGGGGTACAAACCGGTATCCATGGATAGCATTCTTTGCCGCAACATACATATACACTATTCCCTAAGGAAAATGATCGTTGGCTTATAGTATCCTGAAAAGTTTCAGAAACGGCAGCCATGGTCAACTGGTTCAAAATGAAACTCAAAGGGTTGTTGATACCAGCTCCCTGATTCAAGACGGTTCTTAAATTTATATTAATTTCTGGGTTATATTTACAGGAGAGAGGAAGAGAGGAATTTGGAGTGTGCTTGGATGCAATTTACTACATACCCAACATTTGTCATAACCTGACCTCTGACAAAAAGAATACTTATACTCAAGCAACAACATTTTATCAGTAGGAGGGTATGAGTCCTTTGGGCCCTCCACGTTGCATTCCCTCCTTTGTCTAGTTATAAAACAAAAGGGTTCCCCTAGGTGGATTTTCCTGGCACTTGCAAGAGTAAAGAATAATAAATACTTTATTATTCTTTACTCTTGCAAGTGCCAGGAAAGTCCACCTAGGGGAACCCTTTTGTTTTATGTCTATAGACTATTGGACGTGGCACGGCTCTTTTGCCTAAAACTGGTTGGTCACCCCTTCTTTCCTTTGTCTAGTTACTGTTCCATTAGAAGGGGGCTGCATATGGCCTTTAGGGTGCCCAAGTCCTCAGGATGATAGATACAGTTAGTGATGATTAGGCATGAGCCGAACACCCCCCGGTTCGGTTCGCAGCAGAACATGTGAACAGGCAAACAATTCGTTTAAACACGCGAACACCGGTAAAGTCTATGGGACATGAACATGAATAATCAAAAGTGCTAATTTTAAAGGCTTATATGCATGGTATTGTCATAAAAAGTGTTTGGGGACCCGGGTCCTGCCCCAGGGGACATGTATCAATGGAAAAAAAGTTTTAAAAACAGCCGTTTTTTCAGGAGCAGTGATTTTAATAATGCTTAAAGTTAAACAATAAAAGTGAAATATTCCTTTAAATTTCATACCTGGGGGCTGTCTATAGTATGCCTGTAAAGTAGCACATGTTTCCCGTGTTTAGAACAGTCCGAGGGCAAAATGACATTTCTAAAGGAAAAAAAGTCATTTAAAAGTACTTGCGGCTATATGAATTGTTGGTCCCGGCAATACACATAAAAGTCATTGAAAAAAACGGCATGGGATTCACCCCACAGTCCATTACCAGGCCCTTTGGGTCTGGTATGAATATTAAGGGGAATCCCAAACCAAAATTTAAAAAAAAATTTGCGTGGGGATCCCCTCGAATTCCATACCAGGCCCTTCAGGTCTGGTATGGATATTAAGGGGAACCCCACACCAAAATTTAAAAAAAAATGGCGTGGGGGTCCCCCTCAAAATCCATACCGGACCCTTCAGGTCTGGTATGGATTTTAAGGGGAACCCCGTGCCAAAAAAAAAAGGCGTGGGGGTCCCTCCAAAAATCTATAAAGAGGGGTGGGTGAGAGAGCGCCCCCCTCCTGAACTGTACCAGGCCACATGCCCTCAACATGGGGAGGGTGCTTTGGGGTAGCCCTCCAAAGCACCTTTTCCCCATGTTGATAGGGACAAGGGCCTCATCCCCACAACTCTTGCCCGGTGGTTGTGGGGGTCTGCGGGCGGGGGGCTTATCGGAATTTGGAAGCCACCTTTAACAAGGGGACCCCCAGATCCTGGCCCCCCCTGTGTGAATTGGTAATGGGGTACAAATGTACCCCTACCATTTCACAAAAAAAGTGTCAAAAATGTTAAAAAAGACAATAGCCGGTTTTTGACAATTCCTTTATTAATGTCTTCTTCTTTCCCTGCTTCTTCTTCCATCTTCTTCTGGTCTTCCTTCGGTTTTCTTCTTCTTCCTCCATCTTGTTCTTCCCCCGCTTCTTCCTCTATCTTCCTCTGCTTCTTCCTCTGGTCTTCTCGTCCGGCACCTTCCTCCGGTCTTCTCGTCTGCCATCTTCCTCCGGCTTCTTCTTCCCCTCTTCGTCCTCCGGACTATCAGCCTCAATGGGAGTCTCCCGCTGTGTGACGCTTCTGTTCTTGTGACAGCTCTTATATAACTGAGGGAAGGGCCACCCGGTGACCACGCCCCCTCTGACGCACAGGGACTTACCTATGGCTTTCCCCGTGTGGTGTCAGAGAGGGCGGGGTCACCTGTTACGTAAACCGTTATGTTACGTCACCCGTTATGTTAAGGAAGACCTCTGCCCACAGACCCTCACAACCACCAGGCAAGGGTTGTGGGGATGAGGCCCTTGTCCCTGCGTGCTAGGATAAGGGTCTGCTATGGATTTTTAGGGGGACCTCCACGCCATTTTTTTAAAAATTTTGGTGCGGGATTCCCCTTAAGATCCATATCAGACCTGAAGGGTCTGGGGGACCCCCATGCATCAGAGGGGGACCCCCACACCTGGTAATGGACTCTGAGGGAATTCCATGCCGTTTTTTTTCAATTACTTTTATGTGTATTCCCGGGACTGACAATTCATATAGTCGCGGCTATTAATGAATTGTCGGGTCTCTACAATACATATAAAGTCATTGAAAAAAAAAACGGCATGGGATTCCCCCACAGTCCATTACCAGGTCCTTTGGGTCTGGTATGAATAAGGGGAACCCCCTGCCCCTTGCCATGTGATCGGGCGCGATTACGTCACGGCCGGTCACAAATGGGTATTCCCCGATTAAGACCGCTCATGCGCGCGATCAGGAGCGAGCATTGCGGTCATGACGGTGGCTTATAAAAGTGCACCTGTCACCCATCAATGCCCACAAAGTGTACCTGTCACCCATCAGTGCCCACAAAGTGCATCTGTCACCATCACAGACTGCCTTTAGCGGTGCACCTGTCACCCATCTGTGACCATCGCTAGTGACCGTCATCAGTGACCCATCCGTGACCCTCATCTGTCACCTATCATCCCATAAAGTGCACCAGTCACCATCAGAGACTGCCATCAGTGACTGTCACCCGTCACCTGTCACCCACCAGTGACTGTCACACGTCACCTGTCACCCACCAGTGACCGTCACCCGTCACCCATCAGTGACTGTCACCCATCACCTGTCACCCATCAGTCACTGTCACTCGTCACCTGTTGCCCATTAGTGACCATCACCTGTCACCCATCACCTGTCGCCCATCAGTGACCGTCACCTGTCACCAGTCGCACAGCCCATCAGAAAAAATGTCCAAAAGATTCTATACAAGTGAGGAGGCGTTCCAGATCCTCTCCATGACTGATGAGAGTAGCGGGGAGTTCTCATCAGATTCAAATTGCCAATTCCGATTGTGAATCAAATTCAGCATTTGAACCAATCGATAGTAGTGGATCGGCAAATGAATCAGAGGAAGAATGGATCCCTCCTAAAAGTGCACAGCGCTCTGGAAACCAGGAAGCCACCAGCAATATACCCCAGGATCAAATTCCCAGGCCCAGTCACAGTGCTGCCGCCAGCGATAGACCACAAGAACAAAGGCCAAGTACCAGAGCTGCCGCCAGCGATAGACACCAAAACCAAAGGCCCACTACCAGCGCTGCCGTCAGCGAAAGACCACAAGAAATGCCCAGGCCCAGTACCAGCACTGCCACATCATCACGCCCAAATTCCAGCACAGGAACTTCAAATCCCCCAACTACCAGCACTGGAGTGCCAGGTCCACCAAGAGCTAGGGCCGCTACACATCTTCCAGCTGATCTTGCCAATCGAACATGGCTGCCTTCCAACTCAGGACCAGCAGGAATTCCCCCTTTCATCACACAGTCAGGTGTGCAGGCCAATACCCAAAATTTTACTGAAATTGATTGTTTTTATTTATTTTTGTCCGACACTTTGCTGAAACTAATCGTGGATCAGACCAATTTATATGCCCAGCAGCATATTGCCAACAACCCCCAATCATCATACGCCCATCAGTTTAAGTGAAAGGATTTGACTCTGGAGGAGTTCAAAGTGTTTATGGGCCTCACCATAAACATGGGGCTTACAAAAAAAAATGAAGGACGGGCCTATTGGTCCACCAACCCCATCCACCACATGCCCATTTATTCTTCCGTAATGTCCAGGTCCGATACGAGATGATAATACGCTTTCTTCATTTCAGTGACAACACCCACTGCCCTCCCCGCAATCATCCAAATTACGATAAATTATATAAAATTCGCCCACTCATTCATTTCTTTTCCCAACAATTTGCAGAACTCTATATCCCCGATCAGCATATATGTGTAGATGAGTCCCTGGTACCCTTTTGAGGCCGGCTAGGAATAAAGCAATACATTCCTAGCAAAAGGGCCAAATACGGAGTGAAATTTTATAGGCTTTGTGAGAGAGTCACGGGATATCTGTATGCATTGAACATATACGAAGGAAGAGATTCCCAGCTCCAGCCCCCTGAGTGCCTGGTCTACATGGGCACAACTGGTAAAATTGTATGGGACCTGGCATAACCACTGCTGAAGAAAGGTCACCACATATACCTGGATAACTTCTACACCAGCCTGCCCCTTTTCAAACACCTATACCTCACAGAAACCCTGGCCTGTGAAAACTCCAGAAAGAATAGAAAGGGCTTCCCACAAGCCATAGTGAATAGGAAATTGCGAAGGGGAGAAAGAGCAACTTTGAGATGCAAGGAAGTGCTGGCTTTGAGGTGGAAGGATACCAGGAATGTGCGTGTACATGATGTCCACCATCCATGATGACACTACAGTTGAAGTTCAGGGAAGACGATGTCCCATTGTAAAGCCAACATGTGTACAAGATTACAATCTGTACATGGGGGGGTGGATTTCAACGACCAAATGCTTCAGCCCTATTTATCAATAAGGAGACCCCGTTTCTGGTACAAGAAAGTAGCAATCTATTTAAATCATTTGGCCATTTATAATGCCTACATAATTCACGCCAAATCCACAGAAAGCCCTGCCCACTTCCTAAAATTAATTGAAGAAGTTGTCACGTTCCTCATATACCAGCAAAGACCCCCCCCCCCCAGAAAACCGTTGCTCTGATGCTGTTAGCCAACTTCATCAACGCCACTTCCTGGACAATATTCCACCATCTGAAGCAGGCCGAAGACACCAAAAAAGATGTTGTGTATGCAGCAAAAAAGGATTTTGAAGAGATACCAGATACCATTGTCCCCAGTGTCCCTCCGAACTCGGCCTTTGCATTGGTGAATGCTTCAGACTATATCACACATCCCTAAAATATTAGCCCATATCCATTTCCCCATTTTCATCATCTGTGCTGACCATTTCCCATGCTTCCTCAAATAACCATGCCACTGCCTTCCACGTGAACTGACCCTGGCCTGTTTTTTGACTATGCCTCTGCCAACTGTTTGGACTGCTTCCACATGAACCGACTCTGGCCTGTTTTATCAACTACGCTTCTGCCTACTGCTTGGACTTGTTCCATGTAAACTGACCCTGGCCTGTTTTATCCACTACGCTTCTGCCTACCGCTTGGACTGCTTGCACATGAACTGACCCTGGCCTGTTTTAAGGACTAGGCTTTTGCCTACCGCTTTGACTGACCAGTTGCCCTGCTACTGTAGTACACAGGGGTCTCACATGTGAGGGGCTCCAAAAATGTTTTTCCGGATGGAGAAAACTATTTTTTTTGTTGTCTCCTGGTTTCATAATTTCGGGATTAGGGGATTATGGAGTCCGGAGGCTTCATAGAGATTTGGGTGGGTCGAAGCCTCTACCCCTGTGCCCCTGTGCACAGGTCTTACCTGATTGCGGCCCTCAGCCTGCTGCGGACTTACTGCCATCATGCCTCTGTCTGCCACATAAACTGACCACACCTCTGCCTGCTACCTGGACTATGGATATATTTAGCTGTAGCAAGAGGCAGTATGTTTATGAAGGGCTGAAGAACAGTACAATAATGAGTGCAGGCAGGTAACGGTGTACCAGGACCAATATTATGGCTGTGCTGGCTGTCTCTGCCTGGACAGTTTCTATGGACAAATGCTTTGGCTGTGCTGACGATATCCTGGTGCTGACTATAGACAATATTCCTGCCTGCCGCCTGGATAATTACTATTGTTGTTGCTAAGCCCATCCTTGCCTGCTGCCTGGACCAATTCTATCCTCTGGGGACACTACTAAAACCGCAGGTAATCTTTTTTTTTTTTTTTTAACCCTTTCCTCAATAGACTTTATTTTGGAGTGTAATTTTTGGTATGTAAATGCTATGTGTTAGAAATATAAGGGCCTTCAAAAATGATAGGTTGTCAGGAAATTAGTGTAATTTATGCTTGTAGAACGCCTGTGGGAAAAAAATGTGGTTTAATTTTTTATCCACATTTTCCAAAAACTTCTGGGAAAAAATTAACCGTTCAAAAGACTCATTATGCCTCATAGATTAAACGTTGGGGTGTCTGCTTTCCAAAATGGGGTCATTTTGTGGGTATTTGTACTTTCCTGGCTTGTTAGTGTCTTAAGAAATGAGATTTCAATGATTGGCACCATAGCTTGTAGACTCTATAACTTTCACAAAGACCAAATAATATACACTAATTAGGGTTATTTTTACCGAAGATGTGTAGCCATTTACATTTTGGCCAAAATTTATGAAGGAATATTACTAATTTGCAAAATTGTATGACAGAAACAAAGAAAAAGGCATTTTTTCACCAAATTTTCAGTCTTTTTTTATTCATAGCACAAAAAATAAAAAAAAACACTAGTGATTAAATACCCCCAAAAGAAGCTCTATTTGTGTGAAAAAAAGGATGCAAATTTCATTTGGGTACAGTGTTGCATGACTGAGTAATTGTCATTCAAAGTGTGAGAGCGCTGAAAGCTGAAAATTGGTCTTGGCAGGAAGGGGGTAAAAGTGCCCTGTAGGCAAGTGGTTACGAGCCTCTATTTTACTATTTTCAAATTAGTCTCCCAAAGACTAACTTTAATGTGCTTGCCAATAGCACAGCAGTTTACAATTAACCTCTCTACAATTTTGCACTATCAGTCTACCAAAGACTATTGCCTTAATGTGCTTGCCAAAAGCACAGCAGTTTGCAATTTTGCACTATACAAGGATGTGGTATTGTCAGAGCCAAGGCAAGAAGAACAGCATCAACAAAGCAGACACAGTCTACATACCTCAGATGAACACCGTATACCACACGCTGCAACCACTGAAAGGGTTAAATCTGCTTAGACCTGGACAATCAGTAGAATTCTTTCGGAGCTCTGGAAGCATCCAATGCACAAGATAAGAGAGCTGTTCAATGAATGCTTAGTTTAATGGTAAAAATCGCATCTTTATACAAATTATGGACAAAGAATTTTGCACAACTTAACCACTTGCTGACCAGCCGCTGCAGTACTGCGGCAGAATGGCATGGCTGGGCGAAACAACATTGTGTAACGTCGCTTTGCCCTGTGGCCACTAGGGGCACGCGCTTATGCGAGCCCCAGGCTCCCGCGATCGCTCAGGGCACTCGGAGAACCGGGATCTGTGCGTGAAAAACACACAGTTTCTGGTTCTCTGAGGGGAGAAGTGACAGATCGTCTGTTCATACACAGTATGAACAGCGATCTTTCTCTTCCCCTACACAGTCCACTCCCCCTTCAGTTAGAACACACACTAGAGAACACATTAACCCCTTGATCGCCCCCTAGTGTTAACCTCTTCCCTGCCAGTGACATTTTTACAGTAATCAATGCATTTTTTAGCACCGATCGCTGTAAAAATGCCAATGGTCCCAAAAATATGTCAAAATTGTCCAACGTGTCTGCCATAATGTCGCAGTCATGATAAAAATCGCAGATCGCCCCCATTGCTAGTAAAAAAAAAAATAATAATAAAAATGCTATAAATCTATCTCCCATTTTGTAGACGCTATAACTTTTGTGCAAACCAATCAATATACGCTTATTGCAATTTTTTTACCAAAAATATGTAGAAGAATACATAAATTTTTTTTATATATATTTTTGGGGGATATTTATTATAGCAAAAAGTAAAAAATAATGCGTTTTTTTCAAAATTGTTGCTATTCTTTTGTTTATAGCGCAAAAAATAAAAAACTGCAGTGGTGATCAAATACCACCAAAAGCAAGCTCTATTTGTAGGAAAAAAAGGACGTCAATTTTGTTTGGGTACAACATCGCATAACCGCACAGTCAGTTAAAGCGACGCAGTGCCGGATGGCAAACAGTGCTCTGGTCAGGAAGGGGGTAAATCCTTCTGGGGCTGAAGTGGTTAATGTTGACGTTCTGACTTTGTCTGAAGACATCATTTCAAAACCAGTTCTTACCAGACTTTATCTATCCTGTGGTCATCCTGACAAACAAGACTCTAAAATAAAGATATTCCTCTGTCAGCTATTTTAAAGTTTTAGTCATGTTAACTCTTTCTCCTCCTTCACCTGGACGGTGGTTGTCGGGGTCTGCAGGCAGGGGGCGCCATATCTACTTTGTTTTCTTATTATGTGTTATTGCTCCACCTAGTGGTAGTAATTGGTAGAGGCAGCAGTTCTAACCCCCTCCAACTCTTCATTTAACACCTAGTCCATTGCGCGGAGATTTCTTTTTTATTTCTATGAGAACAAGGTGCATTGGGGTGGGGGGGGGCAGAGCCCCCCTGCCCCAAAGCACCCCTGCCAATGCTAAGGGCATGCGGCCTGGTATGGTTCAGGAGGGGGGTGCTCACTCATCCCCTCCCTTTCCTGACCTGCCAGGCTGCATACTCGAATCCCGCCCACTCCTTAGCAACCAGCTATACATAGTATGTTAAAGAGAAAAAAACCTGCAAAACGGAACAAAAACGCAACACTTGTGTTTTTGGTGCAGCTCCATTGAAGTCTACTATTACACGTAAACGCAATCTGCTGTGGAAAAAAAAAAAAAGGCCCTGACCATTTCCAAAAAAACGCAGTGCCGCAAAACACAGAGGTGAACTACATCTATAGGAAACCATGTTAAAAGAACTGTAGTGTGTTTCTGTAAAACTCACCAAAAAATGCATAGGTGTAAACGTAGGGTAAATGGCCACCCATAAATCTGAATTTCAGTTCACACAAAATTGTATTCAGTCACAAGGTGAGAGACTGCAGCAGTGGCTGATCTGTGACAGTGATGATGATGGAACAAAGATGGTGCTGTCCTTTTGGAGAGAAAAGCTGATGAAGGCATTGCCAGGGGGATTACTGTGAGAGGTAATAACTACCTGGAAGTGTTACATTGACACATCACTAAGGAAGAATATATTTAATGACAGGTCCACTTTAAGGCAGCCCTGAGCTCTGAAGCACCTGACTGCCATCTGCTGTAATCTCCACACCTGATAAATGTGAAAACTCAGCCCTATTCTTCAGAACTATGGCAGTTTGTATGTTGTTAATTGCTAGCTTGGCCCTGTCAGGGGGTGAGATACTATACAATGTGATTTTATATCAGATCCCCTGTGTATCTATGAAGGTTAATTATATTTATTGAGTAAAAGAGACTCAGTAGAAAGGATAATCTTTGCTTTAAGCTGCACAGGTTTTTAGTGTGTGTGTGTGTGTGTGTGTGTGTGTGTGTGTGTGTGTGTATATATATATATATATATATATATATATATAAATAAGGATGAGCTCCGGCGTGTTCGCACAGCCCACGTTTAGAGCCCGCCAGGAAGTCAGCGTTGCGCTAATCACAGGCAGTGAGACATTTCCCGATGTGCGGCTGCAGAGATCGGGAAATGTCTCACTGCCTGTGATTAGCGCAGCGCAGCGCCGTGCCGACTTCCTGGCGGGCTCTGCACATGGAGTGTGCAAACACGCCGGAGCTCATCCTATATATATATATATATAGTGGGTTTTTTTTTTTCTGGCTTGAAAAATTATGCAGTGTTTCTTGACTCTATCTGCAAACAAACATTTGCTTTACCAATGTAAACCGATAAAGTACTGCTTTATTCCAAGAGAGCTCATTAATTCTTTACCTACCTACAGCTATCTTCAAGCTGACACTGTCCGATGGGTCTACTCCACTGATCTCCAGGCGGTTTGCATCACGTGACCCCCGTGGTAAGTCCCTAATGTGCGTCTGGCCCTTTTGCCTGTAATTCATACATGAAAATTAAACCTTGCTTTCAGATGAAAACTACAACTTCTCAGTTAATCCAACTTTATGTTGTGTGTATTTTTATTTTATTTTTTTAATCACTTCAGCTATCACACCTGTACACCCCCCTGTGGGACCAGAGAAATTTTATTCTACCATGGACCTGTTTATTCGGCAATCATTTTGTCATTGCTTAACAACCCGTTCACACAATCGATCCGTCACCTGCCTGCTCAGCGGGGATCAACGGAGCTGAGCTGGCGGAGTCCGTCCAGCAGATCCGCCCCATGTGAAAGGGGCTTTCGATAAGCAAAGTAATGCAAATAGTGTATATAATTATTCCTGTGCTATCATGTGTGTTAGAAACAGAGCTATTGGGAAAAGCTGCCTGCACCAAATGGGGTACAACCAGACCCTGTAGGTAAATAAATGAAATAGGTGGTGCTGCGCTAATCCTAGCAAAAATGCAAATAGTAGTAATAAGGATATACTCTTATTGGGCTAGATCGAACACACTAGGGTATACACAAAAAATAAAGATATATGAAACAAAATATGTAATAGATAAGTGCTCACTTTAGGACCGTGAGGATAGAGGAGAAATCTAAAGGATGGTACCCCCAATATTGGTCATATGCGTTTATCCTATTACCTTAAGGTAAGGGGCCACTATCTACTAGTGTGTGTGTGAACACGAAGAGCAGCACTATTTTTACATCTGAGCACTGCACTGCAATTTGTGCATGTTAGGAAGTTGGTGTCACTCTACGAAGGAGGACTTTATATGCTGAAGCACTTTGATTGGACAATTTTTTTTGCTTTATTATCACGTTTATTTACTGTTGCGCATAGTCACCTTGTGTGTTGCATGTATGCTACACGTTGCAATTCACCTATGTACTTTATTAGGAGTTGGCACTGCCACATTTGCTGTTACAACTTTGGTATTTTTATAGTGATATTTTGGTTATGTAGAGTCACTGATATTATTTTACACAACATGAATGCAAATAGTGTTTTTTAAAAAGTGTCTCTTTTTATCCAATTACAAATAAAAAAATAGCAAAACCTAAAAAAAAAAAAAAAAAAAGTGTTTAAAAATAAGTACTGTTAATGTAGATAAAATGTATACATAGTAGTTTGTTCAATTTAAAATGACATAAAATATATCATTCTAGTACAAAGTTTTGTGTGCATGGACACCTAGGCGATTATAGAGGGGCATTTATAGGCTGAGAAAAAATGTTGAAATGCATGCATTAATATGCAAATAATAATGGATGATAAAATAGAAATTGAAAAAAAAATGTAGTTGGAAGGAAAAGGTGAAGGAGTTAATTGGGGCTCATTAGGGTAAACTAAAGGTTAAATAGAGACACATTTTATTTAAAAAAAAAAAAAGTCAGGATGGTTTTACCGACATTTGCAAGTGAAAGTTCACCCTTTTAGACTTTTTTTTTTTTTTTTTTTTTTTTTTCTTTTAAGCAGCAACTCCTAGAACTTCTGTATTTGCACAGCATCTCCAGTTTTGATTTTGAAAAAAGCCAAGAATTTCCAGGAATTTGGAAGGGGGGTCATGGCAGAAGGACTGGATGTACTACGTGTACTGTGTACTACCGTGACTTTTTCTTTTGAGTGCATGTAGAACATTCAGTGTCCTCACCTAGTTAAAAGTAGTTCTAAAGACTAAACATTTTTTACCCTTTTGCATTAAGGTAAAAAAGTTTTTAGGCATTGGTATCACATCCTCCTCCTCCCCTTTTTTTTTTTTTTTTTTTTTTTTTATATGTCATAATGTAGAGTATAAGATTTCCTATCATTTGAGCCCAGTCTTGCCACACAGAGTTAATCCAGCTCTGAGCAATCCTCTTTTATTGTTCAGTGAGATAAAACTTGACAAACAGAGAAAAACTTTGTCAAATCCTCCCCCTTGCTGTGAGTGACAGGTGATTTACATATCTCGTGCACTAGTCTAAGACACAGGCATTATTTTTTTAATTCCTACCCCCACTTCTTTCTTCAGCATGCCAAATCATGGTGAGGTGTGGAACAGCCAATCCTTGCAGAGCTGCTGAAGTCATGTGGTTACTTTCCTGTCTTTTCACTGGATGTTAGAGATCATAGCAGAAGTTCAGTGTATGCATATTGACAAGGAGTGTAGAGGTGGGCGGGAGGCTACTGACATCAGGACTCCACCCACCGAGCTCCAGACAACAGACCCACCCACAGAATATGCAGTTTTTCGGGTCTAATAACAGACAGAAGGGAGACATTTGACAGGTAAAGATACATGCAGGAGGCATGTATATCCTTATAGATAACCCCTATGGCAGTAGTTTAGAAAGGATGACATTGGGTTTACATCCAGTTTAACTGAGCCCTCATTCCATCCAGAGCTGTGCCCATCTGCAGCTCTTTTATCCCTTCCATAGTCTGACAGGTATTGCTGAAGCAGCAAAAGCCATCGGCTCCAACTGCTGTCAATCAAAGCCAGTGACGAGGGATCAGGGGCGGGGCCAAGTCTGCGTGGTCTGTGTTTGAAGACACAGACCACAAGACTCGGGAGCGAGCCCACACAAGTGCCTTCATAAAAAGCAGCTTTTTATTGGGGCACTCGCTTGGAGAAGAGAAGCCAGGAGCACCAGCAGGGGACCCGAGAAGAGGCTGTTCAAGTATAAACCTGTGCACTCATCAGTAATGCCAGCTATGCCCGCCCTTTCCACTTATAGGAGCCATACTATAGCTTTGATCTCTGTTCACGTATATGGGATGCAGCAAACACAGCAAACCCGGTGAGTTTCCTGCATCGGATTGAAATCGCATGATGTGTTCATGCGATCTGCTGTGGGTGTCAATGTTAAATGAATGATCCCCCCCCCCCAAAAACAGCTCGCAAAACGCAGTGAACAACTATGCAATCAGATTCCGGTCTGGCAAAAAAAAAAGGGGGTCCTACGCCATTTTGGCATAGATGCGGTGCGATTTAAGCCAGATAAAATGAATGGCTCAAATGGCACTGCACATATATCACATGTGATTTGCACAGGAATGCGGTGCAAATAACATGCAATGTGCAGCATCGTGCCAGTGTGAATCTAGGCTCAATGAATGAAAAACGATCTATGAATGGAGAAGGTGGCCTTTTCATTGATCAGCCTCCTCCATTCCTAGATAATTTTTCATTCATAGAAGTACCACTTCTATGAATGAAGGAGGGTGGCGGAAGGGATGGGCATAGTTGGGCAATGTCAGTGAAAATGTCCAGCCTGTTTGGAGGCATGTAATGGTGTTGTGCCTGTTACTTTAGTCTGGCACCCCCTAAACCTTAGGAGTCAGTTGAACATACACTGCCTGACATCTGAGTGCCTTGATTCTACTCATCCCCCAGAGCAGGGCCGTAGATAATTTTTTTTTTTCTTGGGGGGTTCTGGTCTTTCAAACTTAAAGCCATCATTTACACTTTTATGTTGGGTACGGAAAAACATGTGACAGCAGAGTGGGGCCCTGAGGCTTTGCAATGCAGCGCAGCAAAAATTATCCCCATTCAACTGATTAGAACGCAATGCACACAATTGTGGTGTGCTAGTGTACTCATTAGTGCAGCGAGCTCCTCCTAAGCTCCCTAGTTTTTTTGTTTTTTTTTTCGTTTAGCTTGCTGGGTTGAAGTAAAAAAAAAAAAAAATTGGGGTGTGTCCTGGCATTCCAGTGAGCTTGGGGAAGGGAAAGCAGAGCCAGGGACTGACAGCCACCACTCTTTGCACACTGAAGGCTGAGAACTGAGTGATCAGCAGTCTTTGATCGCTCTGTTTGTCTGTATGCAACATTGGATCAATGCTTCATACACCTGGGTAAGTGTAATTAAAAAAAACATTTTTTTAAAGGGAAAAAATTCCCACTGTAAAATATCTCCCTCCCTCAAATATCCCCCCAAAAATTAAACCCCCATGTCTCTTAACCGACCCCCCCCCCCAAGCAAAAATATATCCCACAGCCAATACCCTCTCCCCAGCAAAGATTCCCAATTATGAAGAAAATCTCTCTCCATCCAATCAAACTCCCTCCCAGAAGCAAGTCCCTGCCATTAACCACCCCCTGTAAACTTTTCTACAAGAAAATCCCCCTTTCTCCAAAAGCAAACCCACCCCACTTCCCTTAAACCCCCACCAAAAGAAACTCCCCCAGGCTGGAATTCTCACTTCCTCCTTCCCAAAACAGAAAATATATGCCTCCCCACTTACCAGACCTCAGATTCAGCACAGCACGTAAATAGGAAAACTTCTGCATCCCCAGTCTCCCTTCAGCTGTGTCATATGATACCTCGAGGAGGAGTCTAGGAGTTCCCTCAACTGTGTACTGTCAATTGCTGGCATTTGAGACCTTGCAGTAATTTCATGCTTTTCAGGGGGGCTCCTTATTATACTGAGGGGGTGGGGCACAATAGAAGGGGGGCTGGCTACTGCACTCTGAAACTGATCGTTTCTACTGTGCTGATGCTAAACAGCAGGGACACTGTCTGTGCATTTGAACACCCCTGACCTCCCCCTTATCTACGCCCCTGCCCCAGAGTTATCCCAACATTCAACAGTGTATGTCAAGTCAAAACCCTGTTTTATATTTCTGTATAGAGCAGGGAAGGATTAGAACCCCTTTCAGGTTTTAATGTATATTACTATCCAGGGCTCACTTCCTATCCTACTGACAACAAACAGAAATGAACATGCTCTTTCTTACCAGGGTAGGAAAAGGCTAAAACCTCTGTTCATTTTTGTTCTGTCTGTGTCCCTGTTGCCGCTTTTCCCTCACTTCTTATCAGGTGAAACCATGGTCATCAGGAAAGGAATTTAGAGGAAATTTGATCCCAGGATGGCAGGAAAAAAAACTGACAGGAGTTCCAAACGAAGATGAAATACGTTTTTGGCTTGACATACACTTTAAAGCTGAACTTTGGCATAAGCAAATATGTACATTTAAGATTCATGTATATTCTTACACAATGTGTTTTGTGTATTTTTTCAGATCTATGCAGTAATCCAGTGTGAAACTTTCTCTGTGCAGGAGCTTCCTCTAATAAAGACCAGTTGTAGGCAGGTGCAGTCTAATTTCTCCACTGTAGGTGGTGCTCTTCTGCAGTGGCACTGCAGTTTGCGAGTAAGTCCAGTGGAACATGGTTCCTTTTATGGTTTCCTGGTTCTAATTGGATGCTGCCATCCCATGTGACTCTGGCAGCAATCTTGGATCAGGTAGAGCCTATTTAAGGCCCTGACACCCAGGTTTGGTGTGTTTGGCGTGCATTTTGTGCGTGGGTAGAGTAGGGGCAGGTACCCCACCTGGTAGGGGCAGAATTAGTGGCAGGGAAAGGTTTCTGACGAGCGAAAGCATAAGGCTCACAACTTCTCTGGACATCTTCCTGTTTGGGCACGAGACAGCCAAGCCACATTCTGCCCTTCTAAACAGTCCCTGTCAGATCATCTGAAACCTGCTCTCTACATGCTGTTGGACCTGTGAGTGTTCCTAGTTGGGCTGACTTTGTGAACTGTCTTTGCGGTATTTCAATACTGTTTTTTCATCACACTTGGACTGTGTGTGCTATTTCCACCGCAACACGCTGCACCCACCCTCGCGGTCACTGCTGCTCTCTCTCCTTGTGCAGGGTGACTGGTCTTGTCTCCACCCCCTTCTGTAGTTTTCTATAGAGGGTGCGGTCTGCTGGGGTCTCTCACAGCACAGTGATGATATTACTGTTACCTTTTACAAAGGCATTTTATGCACACAAAGTGGATTTATATCCTTTGAGGCTTTAGAGCAATAATAAATCAAAGTGTGCCCAGATTTCAGCCAAAGGCTAAGTTTACACTGGCTATAAAGCAGGCATTTGGGGGGTTCAAACGCCTATGCAAATTATGCAATGGACAGCACACAGTGCTGTTCACGTTATCAAAACATGAAGTGATATGCCCCGTAAACACGATCGGACTTTGTTCGGACATTCCGACAACAAAATCCTAGGATTTTTTCAGACGGATGTTGGCTCAAACTTGTTTTGCCTACACACGGTCGCACAAAGTTGTCGGAATTTCCGAACGACAACCACGCGGTTACGTATACCACGTACGACGAGACTAGAAAAGGCCGGTTCAGAACCAAGTGCGGCACCCTTTGGGCTCCTTTTGCTAATCTCGTGTTAGTAAAAGTTTGGTGAGAGACGATTCGCGCTTTTTCAGACTCGTGGCTTTCAGATCGTTTTCTGCCGTTCAGTTTGTGCTTGTGGGTTTGTATCTGCTCTTCAGTGCGTGCAGTCAGTTCGTATCAGAGTTTTCTGTGTGATCTTGCCTGCTCGTTGCTGTTTTTCAGGTCGCTCTTCACAGGCCTTGCTGTTCTTCAGTGCTTTCTGTTACTTCGTTCTGAGCAGCCGACCGTTTTCTAGCCATGTTTCGTATACATACTCCTCGTAGAGTTCGTGCTGTGCGGGGGCTTGGTGTTGGGGTCCTGACCTTGACACAAGTCCAGTCCATGAACAGGGTGAGTAGGAGTTCATGGACCAAGAATTGGTTGCTTCAGCGTGACCAGTACTCTCATATGCCTTTGCTCCGTGAGATCCGTGAGAATAATCCTGATGATTTCAGGAACTTTCTCAGGATGACGGACCCCGTGTTTCACTGTCTGTTGGCTTTGCTGACCCCCTATATCAGCAGGCAGGATACCTGCATGAGGCAAGCCATCACTCCGGAGCAGAGGTTGGTCGCTACCCTGCGGTATTTGGCGACAGGGAGAAGTCTGCAGGACTTAAAGTTCTCGACAGGCATCTCCCCCCAAGCTCTGGGTATCATTATCTCAGAGACCTGTTCTGCCATCATCCAGGTCCTACAGAAGGAGTATATGAAGGTAAGATTTTTACTCTTTTATATCACATTTTATTGTATTGAATGTTTGCTAATATATTGTATTTCTTTCCTCATTCCCTAATTACCATGATTGTAATATGCTGTGAATGTCCCCTTTGTCCTCATGCATGCTGGATTTTTATGTAATTATTATTTTATGTCCTTCATACATATTTGCCCTTCAATAACCTCCCCAGCATGGTGTCTCCTGCCCTATATTCACCTCATGTAGTCACTTAACAATGTATTTTATCAGCTCCATAGTAGTGCTTTACCCCAAACACCCCCTAAAATGTTTGGTAATGTTATTTTTGTTTTAAATTCAGGCAGAGTGCCAGAGGCTTTTTTTGTGGTGTCCCCAAATAATTTTTAGTAACCCTCCCTCCCCCAACTGCTAAGTCAGCTGATCACAATTCTCTATCCTCAATCATCTATCTGCTGACTTTGCCAAACCCATACACACTATACCCATCTCTTTTGTGCTCAGATTTATGGATGAATTCCCCAAAGCATGTAGTGCAAGGGCCTGCCTTACTTTCCAATGGTACTGTTTAAAGTTTTTGTATCCTATTATTATCTTGATAGGTAATAGCCGAATGTTCAAATGTGCTCAAATGTGTACAGTGTGTATTTATATCTTTGTATTATGACACTTCTTACCTGTCCAGTGGTCTGCCAATAGTGCAACTAAGGAGGGGCTGTTCCAAGTAATACCCATTATTTAGGCATTCATCTCTCAATGAAGTGAAGAGGGTTACCTGTCCAAGAGTTCTCCCCCCCTATAATGTTAGAAATGGCCCATGAGAGGGGGGGAGGGGGAATATGATAGGTGTACCTTTATACTTTGTTGTTGTTAAATTCCCCTTAATAAATGCTATCTGGAGGTTGGCCCATAATGTTTGTGTCTAATCTGCTTGCCATGTTTCTGTGAAAAAATAGTAATGTTTATTGTTTTTTCCTCAACAGTTTCCTTCAACGCCACAGGCATGGCAGACTGTGGCCTCCCACTTTGCCCAGCGGTGGGACTTTCCTAACTGCGAAGGGGCAATTTATGGGAAACACGTCCACATCGTCCCACCACCCAACTCGGGGTCATACTATTATAATTACAAGGGGTTTAATAGTATAGTGATGTTGGCGGTGGTGTCGGCTAATTACGAGTTCCTGTATGTGGACGTGGGGAAGAATGGCCGGATGTCCGATGGTGGAGTCATCGCCCAGACGGAGTTCTACAGGCGTCTCCAGAATGGCAGCTTGGACTTGCCACCTCCAGAGGACAATGTTGAAGGTCTCCTATTTGTGTTCGTTGCTGATGAAGCATTTGCGCTGGGGGACCACCTGATGCGGCCATTCCCGATGAGGACCCTCACCCCGGAACAGAGAGTTTTTAATTACCGGCTGGCCAGAGCCCGAAGAGTGGTGGAGAACACATTTGGAAACCTGGCCAGCCGGTTCCGATTATTTCTGACACCCATCCATATGGCGGAGTATAAACTGAACCATATAATACTTGCCTGCTGTGTTCTCCATAATTTTTTAAGAAAACATTCAGCCAACTATGCTGGCTCAGTTGGGCCTGAGGCCGGAATCCCAAATCCATCAACACTGACGGCGCTTGAAAGTGGCCGTCCTGGCTTGCCCTCCCTGAGTGCCCGTGATGTCCGGTTACGATACCTGGAGTTCTTTGCGGGTAGGGGGGCTATCAATATGCCAGACAATCTGTGAAACCTTTTTCAAATAAAAAACAACCAAAAGAAATTCTTTGTGGATATTTTTGGCTTCTGTTTGTTTTAGCTGACCCTGACAGAAATGTGTTGAGTGCAGAAAATGTCGTGATTGGGTAACCTTATAAAAAACAGTGTTGGCTGGTACTTCCTAAATGCAAAAACACATTTCACTACAAGTGCACTTGCAACTGCACTGAACCTGCACTTGTAGTGCAAAGTGTATTTGCCCTTAGGAAATAACCCCCATTTTTGCATAAAACAGCAATTACATCACCCCAAAAGTGTTGTAGTGTTGAGACAATAATCCACACATTCTTGAGTAAGCCACTTTTTTATACCTGCACAATCACATGTGCATTTACCAAAGGTTTTTAAAACAAACAAACATGTTTGTTGTATAACAATTTTTGCAGTAGCATTATCAAAACTCGAAATATCCATTTCAGATAAAACAGGCCTGTGTAAAACCAACAAGAAAGCCAAAAAACTTGAACTTACAAAGTTCACATTAGGTAAAACCTGAAGGCTATATCAGACATCAGTATTTAGGAACAGGGTTTGATATAGCGTTCAGATGGGGGGAAATCACCCCTGGAAAAGCCAAATTTGGAAGATGCACACCAATTTACGAATGTCAACATGTGCTATCTGCCATCAGGGGGGATCAAGGGACGTGTTTTGGGGGAGCAAGCCCTTCCTCACCGCGACTTTATAATTGAGGAAGGGGTTGCACCCCCAAAACGCCTCCATTGATCTCCCGTGATGGCAAATAGCACATGTTGGCACACTGTGTGCATCCTCCAAATTTGGCTTTTCAAAACATTGAAAAAATTTTTATAAGATTGGACCACAATAAAACAAGTGATTTTGTGGGGTTTAAATTCGCCCCAAAACATCAATGATGTTATTATTTTTTTTAATAACATCACTGATTTGTTGCTGTATGTTGTGCAATTCGAGATTATACCCTATGATCTCCCCGATCAGGATCTGGGCACTTTCAGAAGTAAAGCGTTCTCTATCCCTCATATCACGATCACCTAAAAAGAGATAAAGAACAAAAAAAAAGGTCTCAAAAATCTGCCGCCATCCATCTTTTACCTGAGCCTGTGGTCGCAGACACTCACCTGTTGTGGTGCCAATCTCCACCACATCTTCTTCCTCCTGCTCTTCTTCTTGTGTTGGTGGTATTTCACCTTTTTCCATGGGTGGGGGGTCTGTGTTCTCCTGGGATGAGGGGTGTCCTCCGAGTCTTTTCTCCCCTATGTAAAACAAAAATGGTATAATTAGCACACAGATATTTGATGGCAGAACTATAAATAGGAAACATTGCTTGGAAGTGGGGTACAATTGTCTATTTTAGCCGAGTTCCAAGATGTATATTTTTTATTGCCCTTTGTCAAGCTGCAATACTTTACCTGTTGAGTACAAGCTTCACAGATGTAGCCCCCCCTATAGTATACACTGGAGCACCTCTGTGCCCCCCCTAATAAAAATGGTGTTCTGGGGTCCCACACTAGTGCTCCAGTGTCCAGATGTGAAAACAGCTGCTCAGTGTCCTCTCCTTACACACAATCTAGTTGGCATTTCATTCTAGTAACAAACCAATCTACACAAACCAATATTTGGCATCCAAGTAGGCCCCAAAAAATGGTGTTCTAGAGGCCGAAAGAAAAATGTTTGATACGAACAAATAATGGGCCCATGAACATTAAAGTTGCCCTTTTAAACGTTACAATTAATAAAAGCATATGGAGCAGAACGAACGGAATAAAGACAGAAAGAATAGGAACACAGCACAACTACTTACTTTTTTGCAGCACTCTCCGGATCTTTCGGTACTGCTCTGGCTCTCTCAACTTCAGGTCCGACCACCGCTTCCTGAGCTGATCTTTAGATCTTCGTACCCCGAAATTCCTGTGAAGGCTTTTGATCACTTTAGCAATGATTTTTGCCTTTCGGATGTTGGGGTGTGGGTAAGGCCCATATTTTCAGTCATAGTCGGACTTCCTCATGATGTCGACCATCTCCAACATCTCCCCAAAGGACATATTTGTGGCCTTAAAACGTCTCCCTCTGGATAGGGACGTGCCTGGATCCGGGCTTTCCTCCTCCTCCTCCTCGTTGCTAGAATTAGCATGCACCTGCTGTAACTCCGCCATGTGCTCTTCACCCACTGCGCCAAACGAAAAGGGGCGGGGAATAGACTAGAAAGAACGTCAGGGGCGGGCGGAGTTCCACGCATGCGCAGTGTGTATAAAGCGTAACACGCGTGCGTATTACGTACAATCTGTGAGCGGAGGAAGGAGCATTGGATGCGCCGATCGTAAGAACGAAGGTAAGAGACAAACTTGTGCCTATACTGCTTCTAGATTGAGGCCTATATTGTAACAAGATTAGGAGAGTTTTGTCTGACATTAGGCTTTGTCTTGTGTTGTGTCTTGCAGTGAACATGGATATCTTATTAAAAGATAATGACTTCATGTCAGTATTCGTAGAGATGCTAAGGGAGCTGCCCTGTCTGTGGGAGATTACCCACCCCCATTTCAAGAACCAAGCAAAGAGGAAGGCAGCACTGGAGCAATTGTGTGAAATTGTGAAGCAGGTGATCCCCACGGCAGACATCACCTATTTAAAGATTTTCATTGGTGGCATGAGGAGCACATATCTGAGGGAGCGCAAGAAAGTCCTGGATTCGCAGAGATCCGGAGCAGCAGATGACATCTATGTCCCCAGGATGTTGTAATACGACAGGCTGCACTTTCTGGCAGGCCAGACTGAACCCAGGCCATCCCTCTCAAGTCTTCCTTCCACGCTTCCTTCCCCCACGGCTGAGGCTTCTGACGCCCAACCTGGGCCTTCCAGGCCACATGTGGAGGAGCCCAGATTGAGCCAGGTATAGCATTCCTCTAAATATTTCTGCTTGTCCAATCAATGATGTTAACTAGATGTTAGTTGGGAGTACTAATTTAGGATTGTGATTGATGAAGCAAAAACTAAAACCATGTCCCTTTTTCATACACAGGGAAGGTCTCAGCCAGGAGGTGGCCGGGCCGAGCCGGCTGGCTGATCTGCAGGTCCCTCCACCCCACCTAAAAACAGAAAGTGGCAGTAGGAGGAGTACCCTAGAGGAGGCTGCTATAGGATTCTTTTGCAGGGCTACAGAGGTCCTGGGAGCACCACACACCATGGAGGAGAACATTGCTGCCTTCATAGCATATAAAATGCAGAGGATGGAGGAGGGCCAAAAAGTCATGTGTGAGGCTCTGGAGAAAGATATGAGGGGCCAAATTACACCTCAGACACACCTTTGCGTTGGTCCTCCTCCTCCTCCTGCAGGTCCTCCTCCTCGTCCTCCCTCTCCTCCAGGTCCCCCCAGTCCTCCTCCAGGTCCCCCCAGTCCTCCTTCAGGTCCCCCCAGTCCTCCTTCAGGTCCCCCCAGTCCTCCTCCAGGTCCCCCCAGTCCTCCTCCAGGTCCCCCCAGTCCTCCTCCAGGTCCCCCCAGTCCTCCTCCAGGTCCTCCCAGTCCTCCTCCTCCTCCAGGTCCTACTCCTCCTCCTGCCACATCTCCAACTGCACAGCCACAGCCCGGAAGGAAGCGTGGAAGGAAGACCAGACAGTGATTGCCCTGGGTTCAGTCTGGTCGGCCAAAAAATGCAGCCTCTTGTGGTACCACAGCCTGGGGACACAGATGTCATCTGCTGCTTTCCAGATCTCTGCGAATTCTGGACCAGACTGCCCTCCCTTACATATGGACTCCTCAGGCCACCAATTTTGATGTTGAAGAATTGATGTTTGCCGTGGGAGTCCCAGGCTTCGCTAATTTCTCCTGTTGATCCAGTGTTGCCTTCCTCTTTGTTTGGTTCTGATGCCTTAATAAAGGATTTTTGTTTGGAATTATACTCTCCTATGTGTTTTACTTCAAAAATGGCAGTTGGTTTGTGAGGATTCAGGTACATTTCAAATATACAATGTGAAATGAACAAGGGACACCAACACCAAACAATCTCCTGGAGATTAAATAATAAAAGATATCAATGGTGTTGGGGTAACTTGACACACAAAACACACGCAAAAATATTCCGGAGTAAAAATAAAAATAACATTGAACAAAGATCAGCCTTGGAAAAAATCCAAACATTAAAGAAAAAAAAAGGCTTAAAATCCAAAAAAAAAAAAAAACTAATATAAAACTGTCAGATGTGACAACTAATAACAATATATTCAGGGAATCCCACTAAAAAAACACAAATAAAACTTTGTGAGAAGTGTGTGTGAATATGAGCAGCAAAACTACTTAATTCTTGTCACATTATAAAGAAGAAGAGAGTGCGCTGTATTAAACCATTTTGAACATTGCAGCGTGACAAAAGTGCTGTATCCATTGCGAACGCTAAGTTTACCAGAACGAGCTGTCCCGTGTCGGAATTTCTTCTGAGCATGCGTGGCACTTTGTGCGTCGGAACAGGCCACACACGGTCGGAATTGACGCGATTGGATTTTGTTGTCGGAAAATTTTATCTCCTGCTCTCCAACTTTGTGTGTCGGAAAATCCGATGGAAAATGTCCGATGGCGCCCACACACGGTCGGAATTTCCGACAACGCGCTCCGATCGGACATTGTCCATCGGAAAATCCGACCGTGTGTACGGGGCAATAGCGTCGCGTTGCTTCAAAATTTAAACCGCATGTCTAGTCAGGAGGTGTTTGAAGCCTTTCAACTCCTCCCAGTCAAGTCTATGGTAAGGCTTTGCAAACTCTTTGGCAGGCATTTGTGACATGGTTGGAGGGTCGTTAAAATTTATTTACTTTTTTTCTGTAATGTCACTTTCCATTGTGGAGCAGATTTAGCATGCATTAACACTCATGAAAAGGCTTTAAAACTGCGCATAGTGCGCTTGGAGAACATTTTTAACTCGTCAGTAAGGCTTGTAAAATCATACTAAAGCTCATTAACGCGAGTCTAATGCCCATAATGATGCTATAGGAGCATGTGTTAAACATTAGAAATTTATGTATGTATATGTATGTACTGATACTGCAGCTAGCAAAATCAACTGCCTGCCTGTAGTATGAGAACACCACCAACCTTCTACAGATTAGCTTTAGCTGAACACTGTGCAGAGGTCTCACTACACTAACTTGTAGTTTTAGCTGAACACTGTGAGCAGGACGCACTACACTAACTTGTAGCTTTAGCTGAACACTGTGCAGAGGTCTCACTACACTAACTTGTAGTTTTAGCTGAACACTGTGAGCAGGAAGCACTACACTAACTTGTAGCTTTAGCTGAACACTGTGCAGAGGTCTCACTACACTAACTTGTAGTTTTAGCTGAACACTGTGAGCAGGACGCACTACACTAACTTGTAGCTTTAGCTGAACACTGTGAGGAGGACACACTACACTAATTGTAAATAGTCTAGCTGCCTGACTGTGGTACTAATAGGATCAAAAGAACACCAGCAATTTTCTTCAGGTAGCTCTAAATACTGTAACAAGACAAGCCTGCCTGTCAGTAGGAAGATAACAGGAACGGTTCTAGCTAAACTGAATACAGTGTATATGTGTGTGTATATAAATATGTGTGTGTGTGTGTGTGTGTGTGTATATATGTGTATGTGTGTGTGTGTGTGTGTGTATATATATATATATATATATACACCGTATTTATCGGCGTATAACACGTACCCCAAGTTTAGGAGGGAATTTTAAGGAAAAAAAACTTACATTTAAATGCCCATCAATGCAGCCTCATCAGTGTTCATCTGCAGCCTTTCCCCAGTGTCCAGTGCAGCCTGGTCAGTGCAGCTTTGCCCCAGTGCAGCCTTGTCCCCAGTGCAGCCTTGTCCCCAGTGCAGCTTTGCCCCAGTGCAGCCTTGTCCCCAGTGCAGCTTTGCCCCAGTGGTCCGTGCAGCCTTGTCGCCGCCGACATACAAGCGTTTAGTTTGTATTTTTAAACATGGCGCCGCGGAGTTCGGAGGGACTCGGCGGCGCTCGTTCAGCTGAACGAGCGCCGCCGAGGACACAGTGACTGGGCGGAGCCGAGATACACATAGCCGAGGGTTCTCGGCTCTTCTCTACGCCGTTCACAGTCACGCCCAGTCCCTATGATGGACATAACACAGGTCCAATGGCGGGACTGGGCGTGACTGTGAACGGCGCCGAGAAAAGCCGAGAACCCTCGGCTATGTGTATCTCGGCTCCGCCCAGTCACTGTGTCCTCGGCGGCGCTCGTTCAGCTGAACGAGCGCCGCCGAGTCCCTCCGAACTCCGCGGCGCCATGTTTAAAAATACAAGCTATGTGAATGTCGGCGGCGATCGCTCCGACAGATCACAAAATAGCGTGGATTGGCGTATAACACGCACCCACAATTTTCCCCTTATTTTAAGGGGAAAAAAGTGCGTGTTATACGCCGATAAATATGGTATATATATACCGTATTTATCGGCGTATAACACACACTTTTTTCCCCTTAAAATCAGGGGAAAGTCGCAGGTGCGTGTTATACGCCGATACCATGCGATCTCGAGCTGCACAACTTCAAAATCGCCGACCGCGATTTGAAAATGGCGCCGCCGGCGCCGAAATACACAGAGCCGGTCCTCGGCTCTTTCCGGCGGCTCTCGTTCACTTTCGGCTCCACTCGTAGTCCCGAGCGGAGCTATCCGAACCTACTCGGCTAGGTTCAGATAGCTCCGCTCGGGACTACGAGTGGAGCCGAAAGTGAACGAGAGCCGCCGGAAAGAGCCGAGGACCGGCTCTGTGTATTTCGGCGCCGGCGGCGCCATTTTCAAATCGCGGTCGGCGATTTTGAAGACAGGGGATCGAAGGCTGCACTGGGCAAGGCTGCACTGGGCAAGGCTGCACTGGGCAAGGCTGCACTGACAAGGCTGCACTGGGGCAAGGCTGCACTGAGAAGGCTTCAATGATGGGCATTTAAATGTAAGTTTTTTTCCCTTCAACTTCCCTCCTAAAAGTTTTTTTTCCTTAAAATTCCCTCCTAAATTGGGGTGTGTGTTATACGCCGGTGCGTGTTATACGCCGATAAATACGGTAAATATTATATGCGCAACACCTGGGATGCATATATATACTCGGCTAGGTTCAGATAGCTCCGCTCGGGACTACGAGTGGAGCCGAAAGTGAACGAGAGCCGCCGGAAAGTGCCGAGGACCGGCTCTGTGTATTTCGGCGCCGGCGGCGCCATTTTCAAATCGCGGTCGGCGATTTTGAAGACAGGGGATCGAAGGCTGCACTGGGCAAGTCTGCACTGGGCAAGTCTGCACTGGGCAAGGCTGCACTGGGCAAGGCTGCACTGACAAGGCTGCACTGACAAGGCTGCACTGACAAGGCTGCACTGACAAGGCTGCACTGGGGCAAGGCTGCACTGAGAAGGCTTCAATGATGGGCATTTAAATGTAAGTTTTTTTCCCTTCAACTTCCCTCCTAAAAGTTTTTTTTCCTTAAAATTCCCTCCTAAATTGGGGTGTGTGTTATACGCCGGTGCGTGTTATACGCCGATAAATACGGTAAATATTATATGCGCAACACCTGGGATGCATATATATATATATATATATATATATATATATATATATATATATATATATATATATATATATATATATATATACACACAATACACTATAAGTGCAGCTAACTCACTGACTGTCCTGCCTAATCTAGCTAACTCAAATGAAATGACTCTCTCTCTCTCTCTCTCTCTCTCTCTCTCTCTCTCTCTCTCTCTCTCTCTCTCTCTCTCTCTCTCTCTCTCTCTCTCTCTCTCTCTCTCTCTCTCTCTCTCTCTCTCTCTCTCTCTCTCTCTCTCTCAGCACGCCGGAACACACTACACAGGGCCGCCGTGCAGGCGGCCTTATATAGTGTGGGGCGTGTTCTAAACCCCCTGAGCCATAATTGGCCAAAGCCACCCTGGCTTTAGCCAATTACAGCTCTCTCTACCGACGGCGCTGTTATTGGCCAAGCATCAGCCAGCAATGCACTGCGATGCCGCAGTGAATTATAGGCCGTGACGCGCCACACGAATTTGGCGCGAACGGCCCATATTGTTCGCAATTCGGCGAACAATCGAACAGCCGATGTTCGAGTCGAACATGAGTTTGATTCGAACACGAAGCTCATCCCTACTCCATAGCAAGCCACTTGCTATGAGGGCACTCATACAGGCTCAATCAAAAGCCAGACTGTGTGTGTTGTCTCCCGCTTGACAGCAGCAGCCAGTGGCTCCCACTGCTGCATCTGAGTCCCGTGAGGAAGGAGGAAGAAGGAAGAGAGAGAGCATTGCTGCTGCAGTCGGGCACAGTGCTGGATCGAGATTGGGCTCAGTTGAGTTTGTAGGGAAGAAAAGAGCGAATTAAAGAGGAGTTCCGCCCACCCCTTTTAACCACTTGCCGATCATCCGCCGCAGTTTTATTGCGGCAGAATGGCACGGCTTGGCGAAACGACGTTATGTAACGTCGCTTCGCCCTGTGGCCGCTAGGGGCGCGCACACACCGCAGCTCGCCCCCGGAGCCGATGCAAGTGCCCGGCGGTCGGGATCACTGCCAGGCTCCCACGATCGCTCCTGACACACCGAGAACTGTGTGTGTGTGTAAACGCACAGTTTCCAGTTCTCTGAGGGGAGAAGTGACTGATCGTCTGTTCGTACAAAGTATGAACAGCGATCTGTCATCTCCCCTAGACAGTACCATCCCCCTTCAGTTGGAACACAGAGAGGGAACACAATTAACCCCTTGATCGGACCCTAGTGGTCAACCCCTTCCCTGCCAGTTACATTTTTACAGTAATCGGTGCTCTTTTATAGCACTGATCGCTGTATAAATGCCAATGGTCCCATAAATGTGTCAAAAGTGTCCGATGTGTCTGCCATAATGTCGCAGTCCCGATTAAAAATCACAGATCCCCACCATTACTAGTAAAAAAAAAAATAAAAAAATAAAAAATTAAAATGCCATAATGACGCTATAACTTTTGTGCAAACCAATCAATATACGCTTATTGCGATTTTCTTTTTTTTTTTTTTTTTTTTTTTTTTCCCTTTACCAAAATATAAAAAATTGTTTTTTTATATATTTTTGGGGGATATTTTAGTATAGTAAAAAATATTGCGTTTTTTTTTTTTTTTTTAAATTGTTGCTTTTTTTTTTTGTTTGTTTATAGTGCAAAAAATAAAAACCGCAGAGATGATCAAATACCACCAAAAGAAAGCTCTATTTGTGGGGAAAAAAAGGGCTTGAATTTTGTTTGAGTGCAACGTCGCATGACCGCGCACTTGTCAGTTAAAGCAACGCAGTGCCGAATCGCAAAAAGTGTTCTGGTCACGAAGGGGGTAAAAATCTTCTGGGGCTGAAGTGGGTAAAAATTAAAAGTCTGCAGCTACACATGCTGTAGCTGCCGACTTTTTTACCATTAGGACACTTACCTGTCCTGGAGTCCAGCGATGTCGGCACCCCAACTGATGTTTACATTGGCTGGTCAGGTGCTGCCGCTGCCATTGCTGGTAAGGGAACCCGGCAGTGTAGCCTTTCAGCTTCATGGCCGGGTCCCTGCTGCGCATGCACGTAGCGCACTACGCTCTTTCATTGGCCTGGCAGAATGGGAGGGAGGAGGATGGGGGCCGAGCTGCTGACGTACTTCGCCGCATCCCGGTCTCCCGGAAGTGGAGTCAGGGTACCTGTAAAAAACAGTCCCCCCCCCCCCCCCCTTACCTCTGAAAGGTGCCAGATGTGGCACCAGAGGGGGAGAGGAATCAGATAAGTGGAAGTTACACTTTTGGGTTGGACTCAGCTTTAAGGTAAAAAAAAAAAAAAAATCTGCCTTTACAACCAGTTTAGCTCTTAACTCCAACTTTCTTTTTACTAGAAGTGAATGGAATGATCATTGATCATACCTCTGTACCATGTTGCTCTGTTTTCTGCAGATCTCCTGACATTCTGGGTTTAGTTGTGGCTTTGTACCATGTAACACTCTGTATCTTCTACATCGGCCTTTCTCAACCAGGGTGCCGCCAGAGGTCCTCAGGTGTGCCGCGGGATCATGGTAGAGAAGGGCTGTCGGATGAGTACATCGGCACTGTGAAGAAGCTCCGTCAACCTCAGCAAAGTGAAAGACATGTATGTAGCAGTATTGAAAAGGATGCGCAGTACATCCATGACAGGGTGCAAGGAGCTTAGGGAAAGAACAAGTTAATAAGAGGAGGGGTTAAGAAATTAACTTCATATACTGGATTGGTGGATCAGAGTAGAGGGAAGGAGAGTGTAATTGTTGCAGGAGCTGGGGGGAGCAGAATCATCAGTCGTGGTTTAGATAGACAGGAGGAACATTCACTGGGCCCCCTAGAGAGAAGAAGGAAGAAAGATGAGTGGGTTGGAGCAGCTTTGGACACAGCTTAGGGAGGCAACGGAGATGCACGGCACAGAATGGCTACAGAGCCAATTCGCCTCTACACTACAGGGGGTAGGGCAGGGCCCATCCACAGCGGGGCCTGCTTCAACACGGGCTCGGAGGTCCAGACCTCCGGAGTGCCTCAGCCCCGACAACACTCCCAGGACTCATCGGAGACTGGGGAACCCTAGAAGGACCCCCTGCATAGCAGACAACGCAGTCTCTGCATAGTCCCAGAGGGGGAGACTTAATACAGGCCGCCAGGCTGTCCCCTCCAGGAGCGCCCAGACTCAGACTGCAGGCTGCCACCTCCGGCGATGCTCCGGTCGGGGTGGCAACCCGGCGAGGGAGGAAAGGTCGGTCGGGCGCCGGCCTTGCCTCGGACGTGGCCGGTGGCTTGCCACGTGGCGGCGCCATCTTCCCTCGTGGTGGAGGTTCAGCTAGTCGGCTTCAGGTACGTCAGTCGAGAGGCCCCGCCTCCAGGTTCAGTGAAGGGCCTGGGAGGGTTGGCCAGGACATTGCCTGTGCATAGGATGCGGCGCAAAGGGATGACGTCATCACAGCACACAGCGCTCATGGAGGACAGAGCCCTCAGAGGGATGTGGCCCCCCCCCGCTCGCCCAGGCTGCAGGACACAGAAGTGCCGGAAGGACAGAGGAGGAACAACAGCAATCGAAGCAGACGGGCAGCAGCAGCGAGGAGGGAGAGCTGAGCGACGATCCCCAGGAGGCAGCAGTGGAGTCGGGACAGACGGCTGGTAGGTCCTCTTGCCTAAGGCAGCCAGGTAAGAAAAAAGTTTCTGATCCTGTTAAAAATGTTCCTAGGTTGTCCTCAGCGGGCAGAGCGAGTGTAGGTAGTAATGTGCAGGGTACGCTGGGGGGGGGGGCTTGTGGGACTCAGTGTGGGAGCTGCTGCGCCGTCTGGAGAACGGGGCTCCGCAGCCCTCACCCCCAATTAGCCCCTGGGTATCGCAACCCACGAGTGTTAGGGAGCCCCCGGTAGTGATGGATCCTCCGCAAAGGACGGCGACGTCGGTGGTGGCAGAGACGCAGACTGGAAGTGACCGCGTGGGAGAAACTACAAAAACTACACCGCAGGAGAAGGATGCGGAAAAAGTGAGATTGGCGGATGCAGCAAGGTGCGAGGTCTACGTATGTTTCGAGGGACCTTTAGGGGCGCATTTGAAAAAAAAGGTAAGGGAAAAAATTTGGAAATATGAGTCTGTGGAAATTTTTTCCCTGCTCCCGTTAGAGAAGTTTAATTTACACAGGGTGAAGCCGGATGAGAGTAAAAAAGAAGAAGAGGAAAAGAGAAGGTACAGACTCATTCCGCGCATGTTTGCGAATTGGTTGCAAGCATTTGCGTTTTTGGCAAGCGTGATCGGGGAAAAAGCCCCCAAGAATTGCTCGGCATTATTTTGTTACCTTGAGGCAATCAGCGCAGCACATAGAGTTTATGGGGGTTTAGCATGGCTTCGGTATGATGAACAATTTCGTCAACGGAAGGCCGTTTGACCTTCTTAGATGGGACCATAAGGATATTAGTCTCTGGATGAAGTTGATGACTTCTCCCAGGGCTACGAGCCCGTTTTTTCCAGGGGGGACGGCAGTACCTCCTCTGCTGGATCGCCGGCCCCAAAAAAGAAAGGGGTGTGCTGGCAGTTCATTGAAGGTTCATGTCGGTTTGGAAACTCATGTCGATACAAACACGAATGCTCGGGATGCAGTGGGGCGCACCCCTTCGTGCGCTGTTTCAGGCAAGGAAAGGGTCGCACAGGGGACGTCGCTGGAAAAAGGGATGACGCCGGTGAGACTAGAAAGGATGCTACCTTTCCTAAATAGGTATCCTGATAGGGTGGCAGCACATTTATTAGAAACGGGGTTCAAGGAGGGTTTTAGAATGCCTAGCTCGTTGCGGGAAGTTCCGCCCGTTGCGGAAAATTTGAGGTCGGCACTCCTTCATCCGGAGGTGGTGTCAGCTAAGCTGTTTAAGGAAGTTGCGTTAGGCCTGGACCATTCCCTGCCCCGCTGTTGCCAGGGTAATAGTTTCCCTATTGGGAGTTGTTCCAAAGAAGGTGGGTCAATATAGGGTGATACATCATCTGTCTTACCCAAAAGGTGGCTCAGTGAACGATGGTATTGACCCGCAAGCTTGTGCGGTTACCTATACATCCTTCGATGCGGCCGTCTCATGGGTTAGAAAATATGGCAGGGGCTCCCTCATGGCAAAAACTGATGTGGAATCGGCATTTAGATTATTGCCAATACACCCCCAAAGTGTTTACCTGTTGGGGTGTTGTTGGCAAGGGTCGTATTTTGTGGATCGTTGCCTACCTATGAGCTGTTCAATTTCTTGCGCACTGTTTGAGGCGTTTAGCTCGTTCTTTGAATGGGCGGTTAGGGAGGCTGCAGGGGTAAATTCAGTCATTCATTATCTGGATGATTTCTTGTGTGTAGGCCCCCCAGACTCCCGATGTTGTGGAGTGTTGCTAGGGACTTTACAACACCTGGTGGAGAGATTTGGGATCCCGTTGGCGTCGGACAAGACGGAGGGCCCAAAATCAGAGTTGGTTTTTTTGGGCATCACTATTGATTCAATGGCCATGGAATGTAGGCTGCCGGAAGACAAATTGGTGGCCCTGCGCAGGGAGGTGAGTATGGCAGGTAAGAAGCGTAAGCTACATCTGAAGGAATTGCAATCCTTGTTGGAAAAATTGAATTTTGCATGCAGAATCATTCCCATGGGTCGTATATTCTGTAGGCGGTTGGCGGCTGCCACGGCCGGAGTGAGGGTTCCCAATCACTTCATAAGATTGACTAGAGAGCTGCAGGCAGTTTTAAAAGTGTGGGATGCGTTTTTGACGTGCTTTAATGGGCGCTGTGTGTGCAAGTGGGACCGGTCAGCAACGCTGACTTGGTCTTGTTTACAGGTGCGGTAGGATCGGCAGGATACGGTGCGTATTGCCGAGGTAAGTGGCATGCAGGGCCATGGCCGAAGAGTTGGAGGGAGGCAGGTTTCCTTCGAAACTTGGTCCTGCTTGAACTATTTCCTATTGTTTTGTCAGTCGAATTGTGGGGGGAAGAGTTACATAACAAAAAGGTTTGGTTCAATTGTGACAATTTGGGGGTGGTTTGGGCAATTAATAACATCTCGGCTTCTTCCCCACCACTGGTTAGATTGTTACGGCAACTGGTGCTCAGTTGTTTGCGCACAAATGCATTTATTTACGCAGTGCATATCCCTGGGGGATGCTTTGTCTCGTTTCCAGTGGGAAGAATTTCGTAAGCTGGCACCGGAGGCGAACCAGGTAGGGGAACCATGCCCTTCGGAATTGTGGAGAATTGCGTTTGAGTGACCGCAGGATTGATAAGGCAGTCCCTCAGCGCTGGAATATGGAGGGCCTATTGCAAAGTGTGGCAGGAATGGTTGGCTTTAATGGAGGAGGTAGGAGGGTCAGAGGACTCAGAAGACATGCAAACATGGGTGTTGTGTTTTATTTGTTAGAATTATTCAAAAGGGGTCTCGGGTCCTTCTATGGGGAAGAAGGTTGCAGCTTTAGCCTTTTTATTTCAATTGAAGGGACTCAGGGATTTCACGAAATTTTTTTGGTTCGCAGGGCATTGCGGGGTTATAGAAAAGGTTCTCAAAAAAAGGACTCCAGATGCCCAGTGTCGTTTTCGGTGCTGGGAACAATTATGGCAAGTTTGGAAAAGGTGTGTTCAGAGCACTTTGAACGAGTGCTTTTCCGAGCAGCCTTTATGATGGCGTTTTTTGGGGCGTTCAGAATCGGTGAGCTAGTTTCACCTTCAAAACGGGTAGTGGGAGGTTTGAGGTTCAGTGACGTGCAGTGTTCAGATCAGTCAGTACTGATTTGGATAAGGCGATCAAAAACGGACCAGGAAGGTAAGGGGGTCAGAGTGGAATTGTTCAGGGGGCGAGACACCCAGTTTTGTCCACTAACAGCCCTGAGGCAGTTCATGACTATTCAACTGACAGGAGAGGGTGCGCTGTTCATCCACAGGGATGGATTGTGCCTATCCAGGTTTCAGTTTACAGCAGTGCTGCGGAAGTGTTTAAAAGAGGGTAGGCTCTTCCCGGGAGAATATGCAGGGCACTCTTTCCGCATAGGGGCAGCCACGGAGGCTTCTCGCTGGGGTCTTCCTACAAATGTAATAAAGAAGATAGGCAGATGGGAGTCAAACAGGTATCAATTGATTGTTCGCCGACATTTATTGTGATTATCCTTTCTGTGCATGTTAATTATGGTAGGCGGCTAAAAAGTTTAGATTGTCGCTGGTATTTTCTTTATGTCTTTTCAGATCCCCCAAGATGTCTCATTTGGATACTGGGACATTCATACGTTTTTTGGGGGGCAAGAAGGGCGGACGTCAGGCCTGACGGTAGGCAGCTTAGGCTTAAGAGGGAAGAGGGCACTATTAGATGGCTTGGTATACCGGGTATGTGGTGGCAACAGGTAGTTCCAGAGGTACATCGTTTTGCCAGGTTGGACAGGGCCCTGGATATACTGGTCCTTCACGTGGGAGGAAATGACTAGGGCATTAGACTAATGAGACAGGTTATAAAAGATATACAATGGGACTTTCTCAGGCTCAGGGCATCCTTTCCGGACATGATTTTTGTATGGTCTGTTATAGTAGCCCGCATGTCTTGGAGGGGGGCCCGTTCATGGGAAAAACTTAACAAGACACGCATAAAAGTTAACAAAGAAGTGGGCAGGTTCATTGCCCATAATGGGGGCATAGTGATACGCCATTGGGAACTGGAGGTTGACACTTGGATGTACTTGAGAGGAGATGGTGTTCATCTCAACCCAGTTTGGATTGATCTTTGGGTTTGGAAGATGGCATTAGGAGAGCGTTGCTTGTGTGGCTGCGGGAACAAGTGTAAGATGTCACACTTTTGCTGCGGTGGCGTTAGGTCCCTGGCGACAGGAGTGTGTATAGTGTGCGTGTATATGTATGTGTGTGTGTATATATGTGTATATATATATATATATATATATATATATATATATATATATATATATATATATATATATATATATATATATATATATATATATATATATATATAATTAAAAATGAGGTATTGGAAAACGTTGAGACACATCCCAGGATGGAATATTCCGGTTGGTCTAGTGTCAGTTTTTGAATCCTCGAGGTGAGTTAGCGGCTGGGGACAGATGCTAACAAAAAGGGTTTACAGTCTCAAAAAGTGAAAGGGGGTCGTCAGGGACCAGCAACCAAAATTACTGGGATTTTCAAGTTAAAATATTGTCATAAATTGTTTTAAATATTTGAAATAAAAGTTAGTTTTCTTGGTTTTGTTAATTAAGGCCATTTACATCCAAACAAGTGTCAGTGTCATTACTTGGTAGTAGCATAAGGGCTCTTTCACACAGGGCGGATCAGTGATGATCTGCCCCGTGAACACCCGCTTGCTCAGTGGGGATCGCTCCGCCGATCCCTGCTGAGCAGAAAGATGACAGGTCCATCGCTGCACACTGTGCAGCGACAGACCTGTCAGAGCGCCGCTCTCCCCTATGGGAGGACGAAGGATGAAAAACGGACATACGGATCCCTCGTGTGAAAGAGGCCTAAGGCATGATACATGTATTGGTGGGGGCAGTAAGGTATCTGGCTACCCTAGTCAAGTGAAGGGAGGGGGAGTGTGCTGTGCTCTCTGCTTCCCCCTACAGTGCAGCACCTAACTGTGTGAGGAAAGGTACTGTACTAGAACTTTTTAAAGGGCTTTATACATGTCTGTGTGTATGTACACATGTATTTACGTGTGTGTGAGTGTTTGTACATGTGTTTGTGTGCATGCGTGTGTTAGGGCATGTTTGTGATAGCAGCAAAGACTGCTGCTCCTCTGAAAAGCAATCCATGCTCGAATCGTTTTTCAGAGGCATCTTCAGCTAAGGCGTTGGTTAAGAACAGCTCAACCATGTGGTTTTACCGCCCCTCCAACCTGACATGTGAACAAGCCCTTGGTTTACATCTGTGTGGATGCGTGCTGCGTGTAGGGCTGCCTACCCGCATAAGTGCAGGGAAAGAAGTCCCCGATCTTTTTTTAAAATTGCGCCGCACTAAAAGCACCCCATGTTTGCCAATGTGTGGGGTACCATTAAGAATTAATGGCACCCCTAAAGAGCAGAGCATTTGTCTGTGTGTTGGGAACGAGCACGATTTTGCGCATGTTCCACGACACACACAGTAATGTGAACCAAGCCATGGACAGGGGTGCCTCAAGACTGTCGGTGCCCGGACTAGAAAAACGTAGAGAAACCCTGATCTAGTCTTGGACTGAGGGCCTTCCCTAGCCACTTACTGCTTCATCTCTAGCCTAAAACACACCCCTCTGTAGTCTTTGAGACTGTGCTAATGATGTAACTTCCTTCACAGCTCTAATGGTGGGTGGGATGAAATACATCCTAATTAGCATTCAGTCCCACCCAGTCAAACCTACAGGAAGAGTGCAAACCTCCCAAGCCCCTCCTCTCAGATCCCAGCATCATTCAAAAAAAAAGGAAAGCCCTCCAAATAATATACACAGCCTGCTGGGAAAGCTAGTTTTTACTGATGCTCAGGGTCTCTGAGGTGATGTTCTGAGAGGCCAGACTGCCTACCCACCATAGCTTTTTTTGCCTACAGAGAGTCTACCCCTCCCACGCCGCACCAAGGGTAGCTGGTAAGTGGGCTTTTTCTTCCTCTTCAGCTCAGAGAGAGCCCAACTGTTTCTGGGGCTGCTCCTAGGTGGCGGTAGCGATTCGCGGGACTACAGGCCGCCGCCATCTATTTGGTGGCAGCGTAAAGACTCGGACGGCCGGAAGTGAGGTAAGGGACGGCACCGGGGAGCAGGCACAGTGTCATTTCCGCAGAAAATTGCACAGGGGGAGAGGGGAGGAGCAGTCCTGGTGCCTATACTCTGGTTCTGGTCCAGCGCAGCAGCGCTGATGGACTCCAGAACCGGCGTTCTAAGCCACAACAAACGCAGCACCGTGATGGACTCTGTGACAGCGGCTAGTAGGACAGGCACCAGCAAGGTCCAGGTAAGAGGGTATGGGGGGTCTGCCCTGTATAGTGTGGTGCCTCTCTCTCTCTTTCTGATGCAAACAAATGGTAACAGAAATATGATGAGAGTTGCTGTGTGTTTTCAAAATGGAAAAGGAGTGACATCACAGACACAGAAACCTGATGTATACATCTAATGGAGGTAAGTTACACACACACACACTGATATTGGGGTTGTAATTCATTTACATGCACAATGCATCTGTTGTTTTGGGGAGGAAAAAGCTAGAGTTCTGCTTTAAGCTCTTTTAGTTTGGTGTTATTTTTTTTATTTCTGGTTTTGTCTTACCTTCAGAGGTGAAATGCGGCATTCAGCGAAAGAAGCAGATAGCTGAAAGCTTTTTCCAACAAAATTCACGTATCATTGGGGGAGAGGATGCTGAGGCAGGCGGACAGCCTTGGACGGTAGGTGGAATGAGAGAAGCATGGGTGTTCTAGGGTTAAGAAGAAATTACGTCCAAGGAACGTGTAATATTAATGAAATTGTATCCAAAATTTTTTGAAAATGTCAGACGTCCATCTAATTTACCTTTTTAAAGCTAAGCTCCAGGCAATTGGCTACCCTGTTTCCCCGAAAATAAGACCTAGCGTGATTGTCGGTGATGGCTGCAATACAAGCCCTACCCCGCAAATAAGCCCTAGTTAAAGTCCTTGTAGGTCTTATTTTCAGGGTAGGGCTTATTTGGGGGGTAGGGCTTATATTGCAGCCATCACCGACAATCACGCTAGGTCTTATTTTCGGGGAAACAGGGTAAATACACAACTTAGATTTAAATGTTTACTGTCTTACTTGCCCAAGGATCTGTAAGTCTGCCTAGCAAGTCTTGTGATCCAGACATCCCTGACACAACACATAGCCAAATGATCTCCAGACTAAAACAAAGCCAAGCTATAAGGTTTGGTTTAAGCCTGCACTGGACTGTCATTGGACAATAAAGGAGTGCTGCCATCACATTGGTTATTTATTTTTATTTTTTTTTTGTGTGTGAAAATATACCTGGATAAAAACGTGTGTATATGTATATGTGTATATGTATATGTGTGTGTGTGTATGGATACCTCTGTTGCACCGGGTCTAGGGTCCCGTTGAGTTTACCTTTGGACGATGTAGACACCAAACACTCGAGTATATTTTCCAATGCTTTATTTCCAATACCTTTCCTTAGTATTCTTTAGAACATTCTTTGGAATTGAACACTTGTAGTTGAATGCACTCCCTTTGTGGAATTCAATCTTTGCCCGCCTGGATAGGCCTCTCTCACTTGCCTAGCAGCCAGTACGCAGCACGAACAAAAGTCTCTGCCACAGACTTGTTTGGAATAAAACCCGTACGATCCTCTGCCACGGGATGTATTGGTTTGCGATGAATGTCAGACACAGTACTTGAACCTTTAAGCCAACCCGGCAGTACTATGCAGTAAGATTACTTCAGGATACGTCCTCCAACCGAGTCACCAGGCCCCTCTCCAGACAAGCACTCTGCATGATCCTTCCATGACGGGTCCTCCCCTGGGATCTCCTCGGTTGTCCAGCTTCTTCACTCAGGATAGACAGCTCAGGACCATTCCTCTGCTGCTGTGGTAGGCCCCAGACAGGCTTCTGGGCCCACCCACACGCCGCAGCGACGTGGGCCTCTGGAACTGAGGACCACGAGGTGGTACTCTTAACGCATACCTGTCGGCCAGGAGGGCCAGCAGGTGGCTGAAAACGAACCCTTAAACATGGCATCTGTCCCATAAATACCCTCTCCCAGAATGCAACTCGGAGGACCACCTCCACCGAGTTGTCTCCGGGACAGAGGAGCACTCATACGCTTCAACACATTGCCTTTCCAACACCAGCCCATGGTGACGACACCCACCGCCACAGTGTGGAACTACACGCAACTCAGCCAAGCTGGAACAGAGGCAAATCTAACTTCCTCTAACAGGTAACCCACAAGATTTACCTATCAGCGGTAGATTGAAAATCTACCAGCGCTGTATGTATATGTATATGTATATATATATATATATATATATATATATATATATATATATATATATATATATATAATATATATGTGTGTGTGTATATATATATATATATATACATATACATACATACATACATACATACATACATACATACACACACACACACACACACACACACACACACACACACACACACACACACACACACACACACACACACATACATACATACATACATACATACATACATATTATTAGGGATGCACCGAAACATATCGGCCAAAAATGGCCCTTTCGGCTTAAAGCCGAAAGAGAGTTCTTGCCGAAAAAGGGGCCGCACATGTTTCATCCCGCGCGACCCTCAGAGTCTTCCCTCCCTCCCTCCCTCCTCCTCTTCTCACTCCTGTCCTACACAGCCTCCCCAGTGCCTGGTAATGAATGTCACGCTCACACAGTGTGTGTCAGAGATCTGAATCACCGTGCAGCCAATGTAACGATGTCCTGCCTCCTAGACCGCCTCTTGTGATAGACGGCACTCTGATCCAATGCTAGGAATCATTGCGCCGTGTGTCATAGAAGGCGGGACATCAGCTGCACGGCGATTTAGATCCATCTCCAGCTCTGA